>JBAMCH010000011.1:8892500-11362707 GCA_037075245.1 Drosophila mimetica
CTTGTGGCTTTTGTTTCGCCACAAAACCAAAGTGGGAAAAGAGAACAATGCCAATAAAATCATAAAGAATCGAGACAGTCGCACCGTTTGTTTGCCAGAGCAAATACTTTCGACAGGCCCCCGAAGATCGGATCGTCGAGTGGGCCAGGCCAAAATGGCCAGGCACGACACGAGAGCAGTTCGGAGCGGTTCAGCTGAGTTTTGGATGTGTGAACAATTTTTATGTGTCGGCATTAAGACCTATGACGATGCCGGGCACGTCCCGCGGCGCAGCGTTGCTGGCTGATAATAACGATAATGGCCAAAATGATGATGGTAATGGATGTGTGGGCGTTTCCCCCAAAACTGTTGACTGACTGGCTGTTTTAGAAAATCCTTTGCCTAGCCTCACGAACGCACATCAGCACTTTCCTACACGTCAAAAATTTGCCCTATGAAGGGACTACAAAATTGGTTTTAATATAAACATTTTATTTAATATCTTTGTTGGTTTGATTTCAATAAATGTACTTATAAAATAGTTTGAAACCATTCATTGTTATTCCGTTTTTGTGGTGGCAGCAATCAAAATCAATATCCATATCAAAATCTAATTTTAAAAATTCGTATTAATGTTTCCAATAGCGTTTAAAGGTTTTTCAAGTTCTCAGTAAGGGATTTGATTAACATCACTTTAAAGTTTAAACTGAAGATATATTTTTTTAATTTTAGTAGAGGATTTAACCGACCTAACCTTAATTTTTGGAAAATAAAGTAATGTTTTCTGAGTGTAACTGCGCTGACATTGACTGTAAATAGCAGTTGACCCTGAAACGATGCACAAGAGAATCTCCCCCTTTCTCCCGCCCCTTCACCCCGCTAAATAGCTGGCAAATTGTGTGCTCATGTGTGCGCTCCTGGCCGAGTGTAAATGTGTGTGCCAGAGTCTAAAAGCGTTTCATGTTTGACTTTCACTTGCAGCTGTGACGAGCTGCAACGTTTGCTGCGCCTGTCAACGCCAGCAACACCGTGCAGCAACAACAACCGCCGACCAGCAACAACCAATGACTACGGCAACACGCTCGTTTGTATCGCTCGTGTTGTTGGCGCCTGACATTGTTTTTGGCCATAATTTGCATCGATTGTACAGTGGTTCAAGTACCATCTCTCTTACAGTAATACAAGAATAAGTTTTTCAAAATAATTATCACTTTTTAATGGAATTATTTTAAAAATCACAATATTCAATAATTGATTGTTATTTTAAGAAATCTATGAAATAATATAGAATAATGTTTTATTATAAAAATATATTTATTTTTTCTACTTTCACCCTCAAAATAGTTTTGTTAGTTTATCTCATTTAAAAGCAGATTATATTACAATAACATTTTACAAAGTTTTCAATGAGATTTTCTTTGCACTTTGAGAAAATGTTTTCCGAAACAAACTTGAAATTTTTTGAACGAAAGTTTGGGACTCATTTGCACGAGTTCGACCTTGGGGGATACTTTAGATAATCCCCGAAATGTGTATCCTTCACCACAGTGCCTGCCAAAAGAGCACTCATCCGATGAGCGTTTCCAGCCGCCCGTGTTTGGGGTTGTTGCTGTGGTCTTGTCTTCAGCCGAGGATAAAATGCAACGTCAATGCTGTCCACTGCCGCCCCTCCCCTCCGCTCAACATCCTGCCCCGCCCGCTCGCAAATTTTCATTAGTGTTATGCCATCGCTGTTGTTGTCATTGATGTCGTGGCCTGTCGCTGGCAGCTGACTGCTCCTGCTCTTCATCCTGCTCCCCATTCCGCTCCCCATCCTCCACATCGGGTTTGTCGTGGGCGTTGCCATAGTTTGGGCAACGGTTATTGTGCTTGCGCTTTGCATAACGATTATGAAATGACGCTTAATAAAAAAAAGTGGCAGCCAAGTCAAACAGAAGCCAAGTCGCCTAACTGCCGCCTGTCCCACGCGGCGTATGAGCAATGTGCATGCAAATACTTTTAACGAAGCCTTTTAATATTCATTAATTGCTACAATTAATTGCCAGCGTGTAAATTGTGTTCAATAATTCATCCTGGTGGATAAGAATATTTTATGGAAAAGGAAAAATGGGTTTGAAAATGGTATAAATGAGAAAATATTTCCGCATTCATTATTCAGTTAAACTTTTATAAGCCTGGAATTTTTTTTAGAGAATATTCACAATATCTTTCCGGTTAGTTTATTTTCTACTCTACTTAAGTAAAACCTCTTACTTGACTTTACCCATCGTCTCGTAAATCAAACTCATCACATGGCTTTAGGTTTCACGCTCCGTGACGCTCGTGGCATTATAATCGCCTCCAATAGTCGATAATCCCTGCATGACAGTTCCAATATACAGCCCTTAATAGCAACTGTAAGGTGCTTTCGCTGGTTTATTTATGATCAAAGGAGAATTTTGGTTTCCCTAATTAACACAAAACCCACAAGCCGCTAATTATAGATATCAACTTACTATATTCAATACTATAGATGTTATAGCGTATAAAGCTAATTTTTGTTTCGCAATTTCAATTTCTATGCTTTCGCTTTCCTCGGAATCGTGTTATTAATAAATGCAATGACCTGAAGACTCGGCTGGCTTTTGGCTCTCAAGAAGCACTGCAAATCGCATGGGAAGTTCTGGCAGTCGGACATGCATATATACGACGTTCAGATACTATGTCTATTTATACATCTCTATGTGAGCCGCAGTGTCTGCTTGGCTGGCATTGTTTCTGCCGACATTTTGCCTGACACTTTGTAAACAAACAATTTTCGTATTTCTTTTCATAAATTGCGACGAATTATATTTTGTTATCTAAGCAGAAGATATCCACACAGGCATGCAAATGTATACGTATTCGTGTAAGTGCGCGCCAAATGGAGGCAAATGCACTTAGCCAAATTGTCCGCATTCATTTTTAATAAGGCAAAGAACGTTTTCTCATCGCTTTTGGGGACTTTAATGTGCTGTTGAATTCGGTGGAATTATTTATAGCTCTGCAATGGCAAAAACTGAATGATTAATCAATTTCTAAGAGATTTTTAATTTCCTAACTTAATCCCAGGTACTCCCCGAAATTCTATTCCAACTAAGGTAGTGCTTTAAATAATATTAAGAAAATGATAATTAATATTAGGTATATATTTAAATGCATTTTCTGGATATCCCAGTCACCCCCTGTATTGCTTTCTTTACCTCATGTAGAGATACATATTTAATCGATTTTCACACCCTTTCCATTGGCCATTCCAATGCCACATGAGCCGCCACACCAATCAATTTGGCATTCAATCTACGAGATTGCTCATATATATCAATATAATTATCTGTCATTATTGTTCGGCCGAACACATTACGCTATCGATTGTCTCGGATCTGTGTTCAGGTTTGTTGCCCGTGTTGTCGTCCTTGCTAATCGAATTCAGCATTATGATTTGCTTTACAAATTTATTGCTTTTGAAATTGGCTTAAACATGTGGAATTAAGCACGGCAAGGCAGTAAAACATAAACAAGGATATGGGCAACAGTCGACCCGGGGGATTGACACGTGAGCCCCGGATCAAGGAGCCCAAATATGGCTAAACAGCTCAATTAGTTTATGGACAGAGTGATTTATTGACAGGCGACCTCCCATCCACTGGTTCCGAAAAATAGCATTCTTTGCTTTCGGTTCGGATCGGGGAAACTTATCGGTTGTTTGTCACAAAGTCACAAGACTTACCGTCGCCTGCTCGGATTCGGAATTTATCAATCTCCCTCCTACGCTGTGTCTTTTGGCTTTATTTAATTATAAATCCACGGGCCGCTTATCTCATCGGCTACCTGATATTTGCCAGTGCTTCAAAGGCAAAGAAAGCCGCCGATAAGGCAGCCGATCCTCCCACCCTCTGAAAAATCTCCATTGTAAGGCAAAGGAAAATTCCAAACCACTCATAAAATCTTTTGTGCTACGCTGACCCTTCGAAAATTAGGAGAAGACAGATAGGTAGCCAGATGGTTCTTTGTTGGCACTTTGGCACTGTTTGCACACACATAAATATTTGATTGCCAGTCAGTAATGGAAAATTAACGAGATTAGGGAGGTGTAGAGATGACTTGACTTGCATCACGTACGTCATAGGAATTTTCTAGAATGCAAAATTCCATCAATGGAAATTTTGAAGGTTAGCTATTGTATTTTCTTATCCAAAAAAACGCTAGGAATAAGGTAAATGATGAATGGTGAGGTTTTCCTATTTCATCATATATTCCAAATCATCCAAAAAAGTTTAAAGATTCTTTTCCACTTCAGTATATGAGTTTTGAAATATTTAGTTCCTAGATGACCTATGGATTCCCACTTTTTCAAATCATAACAAGAGAGAATGCTATAGTTAAGTGCCTCGACTATCAAATGCCCGTTACTCAACTAAAGCAAGCAGGGCAAACCAAGCAGTCGCTTGAAAGTGGCCCCATCTATGTGGTGGACCATTTATTATTTGCTTATAACTTTTTACTGAGTGGCCAAAGTTTTTACATTTTTACTCTATGAGTAATGGGTATAATATATCCTTCGTTTTCAAAATTATGTACTTAAAAATTTTAATATTTCTTTGTAAATATTTAAAAAGTTCTGTTCAAGAAACCATTTTACACGACTGTCTTATCGCACGAGAAGGAAAAACTTTATCTGCTGAAGAGACTCCTCCCACCAAAATGGTTGCCTGCTGCTTTGAAAGTTTTGGACACCTTTGAGGTGATACATCATCTTTTAAGTCTTGTGATTCTATGATGGGCCATTTATAATAATTCGATTGCGTGCTCCCTGGAATCCTTCTTTTTCGGCTAATTGATGTTTCGATTCGACTCATAAATAAAATATCAGTATTTTATTAAAAAGTGAAATGTTTACCTTTGTCTTCGGCCCTGTCAAAATACTCGCGGTATAAACACAAATACAGGCTAGATTAAAAAAGCGAAAAGAGTATACTACGCCTGACATTGACCCCAATTATGGCGCCCCATGTGCTGCCAAAAGCGTTGGAAAAATACGAAAAATGTTGATAACACAAAAACAACCTTTCTACGATTTTTATTTACCATGTAAATAAATTATAAGCCATATGCCCCCGGGGGGAAAAACAGTTTCGGTTTTTTGTTTGCGTTTTTGGCGAACAAATTTTATGTGCAATACAAATTGATTGACTGCATAATTGGAATTGAAATTGAATTTCCCACAAACCGGGCAATAATGGATGAATATTTAAATGTTCTATGACAAATGTTTTAGCACGATCCCCAGTCCTTTCCCCCAGCAGCCCCAAATGGCAAATGTCAGTGGGTTTGTCACTTCCTTTCGAAACTGAAATTCAATATCGGGTTAGGTCTAGAATTTATGTCTCCGACAGCAGCCTTTGACAGCCTTTTTGAATACAACATATTTATTAATTAAGCTCTGGTTTTGTTATTGAAAAAATAAATACAAAATAGAACACACTTCTGTTTGAGTAACGAGCTTAGTGACAGCAGCAGATTTCAATAAATTCATATTCAAATGCGATTTGCCATTATATGTTGGAATACCCTTTTCAGAAATACCCTTTTAGCTACATGAGAAGAAATTTTAATTTAATAATTAACTAAAAATGTTTTCAGGAAAATAAAATTAAAATTATATCGCTTATGTACAATATTTCAAAATTCCTTAAATAAAAACTGTGGGTGTTAAGTAGTCACACTTTCTAACACCAAACTCAAAACAATATTCCACACAACAATATTCCACAACAATTTAAACACCATTAGGTCTCTACCACTTAATTGTTTTGTTTTCAATATTCTGGGCTACAACTGGAATACAGAGCATTCAAGAATTCAGACGCATTCAGGCACGTTTCGCAATTGCTTTGCAAATTTAAGGCACATTTATTCATATGAATCAAATGGCGCGCCCAAAGCGACGGATTTGATTGAAAAAAGCCGAATCGAAAAAGTAAAGCTCGAATCAACAACAGTAAACAAATATAAATTTCATTCACAGCGGCGGAATAGCCGTTAGTGCATTCATATAAATTTGATTTTTATGCATTGTATTAATTAAATGGGAAAATGAAAAGTAAACAGAAGCAAAAACAACGACAGCCACTTAGCGGATAAACGAACCGCCGTCTAGCCGGGACAGCAACCGCCTTTTGGGGTTAGTAGGGGTGATAATGTGTATAAGACCCAAAAATGCATTTTTTCAGCTGCCTGGCAGCGACAACGAAATCGCTTGCATTTTTTCCTCATTTAAACGAAATTCGCATTTTCCTGTCAAGCCGGTTTTCCAACGTTTTTCTTCGCTTTGCCGCCGACTTTTCATTATTGGACCACACCAGCGTGTGCTGCTGCCATTTGGCAAGCCAAACAACTTGCAACCAATGCGGCGACTTTGCTATTTTTAGCAGCTGCAACAAAAAGCCGTCGAAACATTGCTGGCCAGATACTTGGTTTGCTTTGCAAGTACCTTCCGTCATTTTCCGCAGGAACAACAACGAGCCCCGCCAAAAAAAAGCGAAACAAAAATTGAAAAGTAAATCTTTTGCTTTCCTCGAGCTTGGCATATTCAACAGCTCAGCAACGATGGTCTGGGAACCCAGCCAGTTGGATGGCAAAATTTTTAAGCTGCAATCGGTTTGGAAAACTGAGCGGCGAAAATGTCATTTGTTATTTAAATGAAGCTGCTTAAAAGGGAATATTTTCGCTCTTGTACTTTTAATTTAACAGCCCGACGAGAGTTGGAGATGAATTTGTTTATTATGGAAATGACTTGGGGGCAACATAACCCCTAAATGGAAAACAGGAAAATGGATAAAAGACAAGTTTATCGGGTGTGTTTTTCTTCTTCAAATAATAAGACAAACATTTATTAAGCTTCTTAAGCTTATTATTAAAAAAAAATTGACGAACTAATAAATAACGTAATTCTGTAAAAGAAACAATTGAATTTTTACAAGGTAGTATCAACCGCAGGCTATAAAATTCACAATAAGTCTTCTTTGGAACTGCGGAGTGAATGGCATTAGCTCATTTATTGTATTTCAATAGCTTCAAAGGCTAATTACAGGCTTGTCTTTATTTTGACCAATCGCGAAATCAAAACATTATAATGCCGATTCTTTATGGCTCCTAAGCTAATTAGCATTTGAAGTTCAGTTTCAGTCGGAAGCAATGAGGTAGGTGGGTAAACTTAAAATTCTCTCAACAGGTTGATGAACCTTTAGTTTTTGAATGTTAAGGTCGGTAAGCATTTTTGAAATATGATTTTAAAAATATAGTAAGAAGTAAAATATCCAAAGAAGTTCACCATTCATACAGGGTATAAAAAACTGAAGCAAGAAATTATTTATTTATTTTTTGTAAGTAGCATTTCATGTTTTTTACCTCAGCGGGGACCTGGGACTGGTTCGAATGGAGACCCTGATTATCCATGCCCATAGCCGTGTCCATAACCATAGACATAGATTTAGTCATAGCTTTGGCTACACATGCGATGGCGCTGTTTATTGCCCCCAAGGCGCATTCGAAAACATTTACATTTTAGTTCAGACAATTTATGATTGTGTAATATTATTGAAGGCTGAAAACTATAATCGTCCGAGTCCGAAAAACCTTAAGTACGCAGACAGAGGGGCCGGAGAACGACTAGCAACCAAATGATGTTGCACTTTTTCTGATTTCGTCGAGTTGCGTATTCGAAATTTGCATAATTTTTTGCAATTTGAGCCCAGTCATGTGTCTTAAATGAGCCAACGAGAGAAGAAAAAGGCAGCCGTTACCAGCTAAACGAAAGAAATTCCCAAGGTTGAATTGGAAATTCTGTTTCCCCCTCTTTCTCCAGCTATGAAATGCAGTTCACCTTAGGGTGAATACGAATTCTCTGGGCAAACGCTTCGGCCTTGGCGGTAATTTCCTTGTCGGGCGAAGAGCGCAGGTGTGCGGCGGGTTGGCCAGATAATTGCAGCACTTTCACCCCCTCAACAATGACCTACATTAAAGTTGAGGAAATGCATTTGCCACCGAGAAGCTTCAAGCGAAATCAAATAATTACAGCGGCGTCACATGGCGTATGAGTAATTTAAATGAAATTACAAAGTCGCCGCAACTGACTAACCTCCAAAAAAAAAATAATAGCAACAATATGTGTATCGCAATTGCAATTCAAAACAAGTTCATTGCACATGCGCACCAACATTAGAAGCAGCAACAAAAAGGAAGAAAAAAACCTAAGCTATACGGTTAACTTATACACTTTTTAAAATTTTAATTATGTGAATAAATTTCCGAATTTATCAAGCCCCCGAATTCGTGAAAAAATCCATTTTTGGGTTATTCTATTTTCAGATATCTTAGAAGATCTCAATTTGATATAAAAATTTTCGAAAATTTAAAGATAGTTACGAATACGTTTTCTAAGTTTTTATTCCAGATTATCTTGACACTTCTTAGGTTCGTAAAATTCTCTGCTTATAAAATAATCATTTTTGGTTTCTTGTTTTAAGCCATGCAAAAGATAGTGTATCTTTAAAAAAAATTTAGAAATACCTCTCAGCGTAGTTAGAATCCTCCGGAAGGGTGTAAATCGAGCTTTAAGCACACACTTGGAAAAAAAACGGAAATAAGCCAAACGCCTCAAGCAGGTTTTTGGCCTGCACAAAAAACAAGTTTATTGCTGCACATGTGGTCGCCAGAGAGAGAGAAGAGAGTAAGTGAGAGAGGTACAGACGCAGCTGCGACTGCGCTGCGATCGAAAAACATAATGCCGACGTCGCACAGTGGTTGCAAAAAACCACAAAAACATAAACACTGACTATTCATTGAGTAAACCCTCGTCATACAAAATTGAAAGATTACAGAAATTATATCTTTTAAAAAATTATTTGTTTCAAGCTTTTGAAAAATTTTAATTTTTTGAGTTTTAAAAATGTTTCTAAACAGATAAATTTTTTCCAACACTGTGGGTTATTTATGTATCTATTAAGAGTCGTTTATTAGATACGACCAATACGTATGATTTTCGCTGCGAAAAACTCAAATGGGCCCACTGTGCGTCGGCAGCGATCGGCCAGATCGGTCGTTCGGTTTTCGGCTCTCCACTTTCTGAGACACAAACGTAGAAATTTCGTTCGATTCGATCAGTTTAAGTTTTCCATTTGCAACGAACGCAACGCCAAGTAGGTCCGCTCCCCAAAGCCCACAGAATCAGCTGAAGTAGAAACACAACTGAGAGTCCGCGCCAAACGAAAACGAAACAAAATAAAGTATACGCGCGCGCGCTCAAAAGTCTGTGCTTAATAATAAGATATACCCATGTGGAGCATCAACAGCAACGATAAATAATGTAAAAATTATTTTTAAAATATGATCAAGTTGTGCGCGACTGTGCGAAGCCGAAAATGGCAGTCTGATAATTACTTTTCTGCACTCATTTTCCGATTGTCCGTTGCATTCCGGCCATTAGTGTCCGTTCTTCTGGCTGCAGTAATAAATTGAACTGTTAAAAATCTCACAAAATTTCCATTTCGTGTTCAGAAATTCCTTTATAACTGTCTGCAGCTGCAGGTTATTGTGACAGTCTTTTATTTGAGCTTGCAAGTTGAAAGGGAAATTTCTCTACAGAAAATCTGAATTCAACTGTAAATACCAACTTAAGGAACTTTAGGAGGTTTTAGGAATATTGAAAATATTTAAAAATTTAACTAAATTAAGAAGTGTTAGTAAAAGCCCAATGGTTTTAAAAATATTTAAAATATTATATTTTTCAATCAATCTAATAATAAATTCTTAAAATGTTTGTGTCATAACTGTTTAGATAATTTGAATAAATTAAAACCCAAGAATATTTACATGAGTAATGTTACTTTTTACTTTTTATAATATTTTGAGGAGTAAAATTCCCTCTTGTGAGTGTACGAAAGTATTTATAAGCAAATAAATAAATTGAATTATTTTTAATAAAAAAAATGTTCGCAGAATTAATAAAAAAGAATTGAATACGATTTTGATTGAACGCGAGTGCTGTTTCAAATGCAAGCAAAAGTGCCAATACTGTGAAATCAATACGAATGAGAAATGTGACTAACCAACCGAAGGAAAACCGATTGTGCCAAACTTTGAAAAAAGACTAAAAATTATAGAAAGGTAATATTTCCAGATAGTGATGCAATAATTAATGGCTGCGCTTGCATTTTTTTTGACAAGCTTGGCTCAAACTTAAATCTGTCTCTGCTTCTTTTTTCGCTATTCTGTTTTGCGATTGTTTTAGGCGCGGCTTGCGGTTTTTTTCCCCCCACATTCTTTGTGCAGTGAACGGTTTTAATTTAGTCGGTTGGTTTTAGTTTACCGTTTCGATCGCCATTTCCTTTGTTCTTAACTTCTTCAGGCTTTCTGGTTTAGACCTAAAACACAGCAATAATTATTTGTATTATATTCTTCGACATTTTCGCCTGCCTGCAGGTCATGACATTCGTGTAATATCTTTTTGTTATTGCTTATTACAATGACAAAAGTAGCCGAGGAAAAAACATAAAAAACAGCTGACCACCACAAAAGAAACCAAAGAAAAAACTTGGCCAACAATGACGAATACGACAGACACAAAAAACGAAAGACCTACGCCTAATTTAAGGTCATCAGCACAATAAAACAACAACAATGACAGTAACCACCGTCGGCAGAGAAGAAGCAACACTAACTGCTTATGGCAACGAAAAAAAGTTGAAGTCGCCAGTTTCTCTGATTTTTTTCGGATTTTCTGATTTTGTCTACGGCCCTTCCATGCCATTTGTGTGGAGAATTAAAAGGCAACGGTAGATAAAAAAGTAATGATCGCACACATACGCATACGTAGAGCCCAAATACAGTTGCTTTTCCCCTCCCAAAAGCTCATTTGCCTCCATGGCCCGACCCGCAAAAAGTGGCCACTTTCGTGAGTGGAAAGAAAACCCCAAGAAAACTACGGACGACATTTTTCGAGCTTAACAAAATTTGTTATAAAGAATTAATGAGGAAATTTAACACTTTATTCCTAATTCCATTATAAGCCGAAACTATTCAAAAAAATTGTTATTATTACAAAATATTTTTTTTTTTAAAAGGTAATTCTGTTTTTCAAACTCTAACCAGTTGATTTACTGGGAGTTACAAATTTAGAAATAATTTTTTTGATTGAAAGTATTAATTTACCTCTGAAATCCTAAATCTTCGATTCAACAAATCAACAAAGATTTTTAAAAATCCATAAAAAAAAAGTTTTAAATATTTTTTTTTTTGTCAAATTTGTCACAAGAAGAAATACCAAAATTAAGTAAATCTAAATATGTAGATTTAAACCAGTTCCAAAAATCTTGCATTCCGATTCGCAGACTGTTTGGCGACTGCAGCAGCGCCCCTCTTTCATTTCCACGGCGAGAAAAGTGGAAAAGAGAAAAGCAACCACTTGAGATAATCGATGGCTCAGGTCTTCTCGGTTGTGCGCTTGTTTATGTTTTTAAAAATAGCACAAAAAATGCGTAAAATGAGCAGGCGAAAACAGATTATAATTAGAATAAATGCTAAGCCCAAACATTGACATATACCGAATTCTAGGCGTGCGAAAAATAAATCTCAGCGCGTTCCCCAATTTAAGTCGATATTATGTGTATAGGAAAATGTTTTCCCGATCCATTGCGACGCAAAATGGATACCCAACGTGTGATACGCTCCATCAACGTTTGATAGCATAATTAATGCGGATTAACTTTTCAGTTTCCACTTTGAGGCAGCTCGGCGAAATGCCGCACAAAGCGTTGATACAATATCTATTGACAAAGCCATTTATCACGACGTCCGCAAGGTGTGCATAAATTTCGGCCACGTGATGCGGCCCACTTCTAGATAGTGGAACTAAATAGAGTTCTATACTTGCTTAGTCGGGGGCCACGTAGTTTTCTCCGCAAAAAAGCAGGGGGTGGCCCACGGAAAGTGCAGTTGACTATGCAAATCAATTAAGACTGTCAGGAAACGGCGAAGAGAAAATTGCGAAATTAAAACGAGAGGAAAACGAAGTGCAAGTGAAATGACTTAATAATTTAAAATCCAACACGGAAATGCAAATTGCCACAGAGTGTCTACGCACAGCCGCATCTGGTTTTACTTTTATTGATTTCCCAGTGACAGTTCCATGCCCATTCGACGTGGAACGAGGAAGTCTCTGAGTCACTTGGCCGCTGTTGTTGCGCCTGCCGAAAGGAGGCTTGTCACAGGACAGAATATTTTAATCTGCCCGCTCAATAATTAAACTTGCGCATATACTTTTTACGGGCTGCTCTTTTGTCATGTTGTCTTTCGCGTGATTTATTTATGGGCTTTTGTTTGCCGCTGCCCACTGTACCTGGCTCGCTGAGTTCTACTGGGCCCAGACAAAGAGGCTTACTGTTATTTGTTTGCCAAGTTGGCGTGAAAAGTGTCATAATTACACAAATAAATATGAATCTATAGATATTTATACACACATGTGTACGCCGAAATTCGAACAAAGGCACTTGAGACGTCCATCCGATCACTCGGCTATTCGAGACGCAAAGTGCTCTCCATCTCCGTACACAATCTTTTGATTTACTGTCGACAATCGATGATTTAATAAATACCAATATTTAGGCACCGCCGAGAGCGTCCATAAAATGTTTATTACACATTTACGGTTCTGGTCGCCCAAAGTGTGCCAAATTTTCCGAGGCAGCTGCCAAGAAACTTTTCCGGCAATATGCTCGATAAATTCCGCATATATTTTAGGGTTGGCTAGATAAGACCAATTAAATAAAATGCGCCTTACGATTTGGCCAGTAAAATAACACATCTTTGGGGAAATTGGATAAAATGTAAAATGTTTTACAATGATTCAACAAGAGTGCATATATTATATTTGTACCCTTGTGAAGCAGACGTTTTTGACCCCATTAGGTATATATATTATTGATCAGGATAAATCTAGCCATGTTCGAGAATAGAATATTAGAATATTAAATCTATCGAAATTTAACTTTGCCAAAAGTCGTCTTCCTATTGCAGGTATTAAGTATATAAGTCAGAATCAGCGGATCGGTCAACTAAATCTTATTTCTCCCATAGGAAGATTCGGAAAAATGATGAAAAACAAATTATAGCTTCGGTGCTTTTTGACATATTACCTAATGCTTTTGGGAATATCATTTTTGAAACTGTTCTGAATTTCGAACTCAATTTTAGAAAAATCTGGCGACTATATTACTCCCATAGGAACAATCGGAAAATTAAGGGGAAATTAATAGGAAAATATTATAGCTTCGTTAATTCTTATTATGGGTTCTTCTACTAAGGTTATTAAATTATTTCAAACTTTCGAATTCATTTAAACATAAATCAGGCGACTATAGCTGCCATATGAAATTTCGACCGAATAATGTCAAATTATATAAAAATATATAAATTTTGTAATTGGTTATTGAATATGAATGATCTTCAAGGGTATATAAACTTCGGCGGCTCAAAGCTAGCTTCCTTTCTTGTTTTCTCTTCATAAATCTTTATTAGAATATCAATCAAGTATGTAGATCCGCAATGAGCACATAAATTAGAAGGTGTTCTATGTGGTGTTCTCCCAAAAATCACTTCCACTTCCTGTGTGTCACGCCCACACTTCTAGCGAGACGCTAGATCATTAATCAAGCGACTGCACTCATAACCCATTCAAATCATCGGGCGCTGCGTTATTAAAGGCGATTGGCATTTGCATATTGATTGCCGCCGGCAGGTGACTTTATTTTTATAGTCTTCCCATTCTGGGGACTATCGGGGCGGCGGCCCACCCATGCGATTCCGATTCGGTTCCGTCTCCGGCTGGTTTCGGAGCACTTGTAATTTGTTTACGCAGGCCCGCTGATTTCTAAGCTGTTCACATTTTGCGGAACACAACGTCGACGATTGATTGGCTCTGATTGAGCGAGTAGTTGCGCGGGAGACAGTGAATTCCGAGCCCGAACTGGTTTCCCCACAAAGGCGACGCGACTTCCGCCATGGTAAGATACTTTTGTCTCGCTTCCAGTGCGGCCAATAATTGCCGGGGCTCGAGAAAACCACAGTCGCCAGAACACTTTAATTGCTGGCCGGGTCGAGAGCACAAAAGATACAGATACCGGGAAAAAGCCGGACTCGGACTCGGATACCGCGGGCATGTCAGCATTCTTTCTGCGGTTCACACACCAATCGGCTCAAGTGTCACGGTTACGGATTATGTCATTTCATGTCGCCATATCAACCTGGCCAAGTCCGCTCTCCGGTTACAAGTGCCCAACCCCCCGCCTCGTATCCCCTAGCTCGCTTGTCTGTCGGCGGCTTTTGAGTATCGTGGTTTCGGTTCTAAGGCGGATTTATATCGTTATTTTGTCCGCCTGTTTATTAATGCTTGTAGACCAAACAGTGGGGTTACAGGTGTGATCGGACTCTCAGAAAGGTCTCAAGATATGTTCCCAGGTAAACAACAAAAAAAATTATTGGGCTGCGTTGTTTACTATTTATATAATACTCAATTATCAGCGGCTGTTTGTGATACCTGCTTGTTACTTTGTGGAAAAGGCGTTAAATTCGAGCTGGTCTTTAACTATACAAATTTGTTATTACGTGAGCCCCTCTGGAATTTATATATTTTATATGGCTTACGTGTTCTGCTTAGCCAAGTGCCTGGATATCATTCTAAACATTCCGAAAGATTATACTCTTGTGTCATCGAACGGGCATCTTTTTGTTTGCAAACAACTTTATTTTCGCGGCTTATTCCGTGGATGTTTATTGTGCTTATATTGAATTACTTCTGGGAGCGGAGGTATCTGTAACTTGAAAGAGAGGTTTGTATTTCTGGGAATGCTTATCGGAGCGGCAACTTTCGGGGGCCTATTACTTTTATCTGGCAGATACGGGAGAAACTAGGGTAATGATATCTTAGGCGATAAATGTGTTTTGGTATTGAAAAGCAGAGGAGAAACACCAACCATGGCAATAATATTACGGAAACTATTTCCAAAACTAAAAATCTCAAATTTTTATATAATATACATTTATTGTGTAGAGCTTTCAAATGGATCGAGGTATAATATTAAAGGTCATAATCTTTAAAATAGTATTTGAAATTAGTTGGATAGTATGACACTAAATAGGAAAGAAGCATTGAAAACTCAATGTCAAAGGTTCTGTCCCAAAGAATTCGCTTTCATTACGGAGCGAGTTTAAAGGAGTGTCTCTCGGGGACTGAAGAAATCAATAAATACAAAGGAATGCCGATAGAGTTTCGCCAAGCGACCTCGCTGACCATCGGACACCCGCTCTAAGTCCGGACCAACGACCCAACCCATTTCTGCCCGTCCGCATTCATAAAAGTCCAGAAGCGAAACGCAGAACACTCCCACGCCCGCGCCTGCATCGCGATGGTAAAGTGGGTGACATGAGGGGCCCCACCCAGCGCCCTGCATTAGGTGTGCAAGCCAGGCCAGGTGTAAACAGGTTAGTTGATGATCGAATGGACAGGCGGCAATTCGCCGGCGAGCAAACACGTATGGGCAATGCGAGCAGAGTCTATTAATAAAGCCGCAGGCCGTCTTGTCATGTGAAACTGGGCTCAAAAAAGCAGGCGGGCTGCTGCTGATGCAATTGTTTATGGCGATTCCGAAAAGGAAATTCGAGTGATTGGGCAAACAGAACGCCTCTGGCAGATATGCGAGCCAAAGCCGTCGACCACTTGGCACTTTGGCTAGTGACAACGCCCGCTAAAACGGTAGCACATGCAGATACATTTGTATCTTGGCCGCACACGTAGATACATGTGTCACTCTCGCCGGTTCAACGACTCGCGGCGACCAGTTTTGTTTTTGTTTCGAAGGAGAGCACCAGAAAGGGAATTAATTATTCGAAAAGTGTGATTTATGGGCTCGCATTCGCGACAGCTGACAACCCTAGCACTACTGAGGGTGCTCGACAATTGGCCGGGAATCGCACTTGGAATTCGCCCGCTGACGCACATGATACCGAAATTTATGAACCTAAGACGATTATTAGCAAGTTATTTGTCCAACCGGTTTGCCTAATAAGCAATTGCCAGCTGCTTACGCAGATTACGATTACTCAGAGGGGAGCGAACTGGCGGAATGCACATTTCAAAATTCTCATCTCCGCCCGTTTTCCCTTTCATCGGGGCGAAAACGGTCTCGCTTTCCCACCCCCGGCGAGATGTTTGCGGCATTTATGTAGCAAATTGCTTCAACACAACGTCGGACATATCGCTTACATGCCGTGCACACTCACACGCGATGTATCCGCCAATCGTCGTGTGTAGATACATTTGTATCTGCACCTCGCAGTGTCCATTGTTGCGCCGTCTGAGTGGTTTATTTATATCGTGTTGCTCTTGTTTCGCTGCCGCTGCCGCTTCTGTTTCTGCTTCTGCTTCAGTTTCAGTTGCATGTTGTCTCCTCCGCCCGTTCGCATTTCATTCCGTTTCATTTGGCCCCATAACGCGTCTGCACCTACCACTCAACGTGTGTATCTGCGAGATACATTCGCTGCCGGTCGGTTTCTATCGAAATCGAAAGTGCACTTTTACGTGCTCGCAGCCCAGTTGCCTCAAGGTTATCGTTCTAGGGATCGTGAAAATGTGAAACCCGGGATTCCCTGAAACGGTTGGTTTTGGTGAATATCAATTTTAATCGATTTATAAGGGTTTTGAAAGGGTTTCCATTATGTTTCATGTAATACAACTTCAGGTGCTTGGGTTCTACTGAAAACGAAAGTGCCGTTTCACATATCTGTAGTATTGGATTGCATTGTCATGAAGGGTATTATTATTAAGTTTTCATAAGTTATCAGGTTTGAGGTTTTTCAATAAATATTATTATTTAACCCAAGATCTTTGTGGATTTTTGAACATAATTGCCTTTAAAATATTTCTGGAAAAATTTTAAACAATCAAAATTTCGCACGTCAATCCAGTTTTGTTATTTATTTGACACAATCAATCCAGTATTATCGTGGTTATTATTCTTAGGATTTCCCAATCATAAAGCCAAATCCTCCAGATTAGTCCCATCAAGTGGGCCATAAATCAATGTCGCTGGACAGTTTTACCTACTCGAATGGCTGGCCAAAGTTTCGCCTTAATTCAGCCGTGTTTCCCATACCTTGCCCCTTTAAACTTCCTGTGATGCTATAATCTATTCTCGGCGCTCGTTTTATTTACCACTGCGTATAAACATAGACTATGGAAAATTTTCACACTTGAGCACATCAAAGTTTATCAGCATTTTCACTGGACCTTGCCATGCACTGCAAATTGCAGCTGCAGCCTCAGCCATGCGACAGTTGGCCTCGTCATCGAGTGTTTTATGGGCGCTCGTCTGCGGCGTTTCCATCTGAATACGGAGAGTCGATCCGATACCCCCCAAAGAGGTATTTATAAGTCTGGGCTCTCGTGCGCCTTTCTGCGTCCTTATCAGCCGCAACTCCGCTTATCACGTGCTGTAGTTTTCCGCTCCTCTGGGATCTCCATGGAAAGTTTTGTCTCACAGAGATTGCACTCGATTTTCCAGAAAAACTGAATAACAGAGTAATAAAATGAAATCGGAAAGAGTTTAAATAGTTTAAACTCGATTAGAGAAGATCAGAATAATGATTTTAAATATGGTATAGTTCTGATAAATATTATTTTCCAGTAAATGCAATGTTTTATGTCTTTCTTAATATCTAAAATGTACAAAAGTAACATTTTAATTTATAAAACAAATTAAAAACATATTATATTTAAGTTGGAGCTTAATTTATTAAGGGATCCACAAACCGCTACCAGTTTATTCGCTTGACTCGCCATGACATTGACACACTAAGTCTTTGAATGTGGACTTTGGCTGCAGGTCTTTGGAATTATTTATTTATGCGCGCATTGCACAATTGATCAGGCGACAGCCAAATAAATAATAGACTCCTCAATGGATTAATAATATGGGCCATAAATTATGGAATGGATCCCACCTTCGCGGCCCAGTGGAGACCGTGTGCAGAGCCAAGACCTAGACCTAGACCCCACTGTAAACCCAAGCCCACAGCGAGACCCCGATCCAGACCAAGTCCAAGTCCAAGACCTAGACCCGTGACTTATGTACGTGCCTGGCCGTCAAGCGTGAACTCCAATCCATTCCAGTCCAGCGGAACCTGCACTTGATTCGCGTCTGGTCGAGTTGGACTTACAGTGTAAGCGCCTTGAGCCCGACCGGTTGTGGTCAGTTTCGAGTTCCCGCTCTGCTCACTTATCGAGCGGACAAGGTTGGCTTTTTTCCATCACAGCGCCACCCGTATATTCAAATTGCTCTCTTCCTATATATTCGGCCCGATAAGGTGACGCGTATTTACGGCCCTGTCGAGTGTTTGTGCACAAACACTGGGGAAAGCCTGCCAACAGCTCCTCCAGAGATAGTGCCAGGGACACATGCAAGCAAATCTTGAGTGCCGGCCCACTTTAGTGATCTAATCATCCGGAATTGGTGGGCACTCCAGATCAAAAGACTGGGAAATGAAGAAAGTAACTCAGTTACCTCAAGGATCCTTAATTTGTAGTTACAAAAACAGATAGTCATTGTTTTTTCTTATTATTACACCCGTTACTCTGACCAATCATCAAAAAGTTATGAGTTTTCCGCTAGATGGCACCACTTTGAGCAACTGCTTGCATTTCTCCATCTCTCTCACACTTATTAAGTTAAATAACGGGTATTTGATAGTCGAGGCACTCGACTGTATTGGTTTCTCGTGTTTTATTTATAAAAATTAAAATATCATAGTATCTTTTATCTTCTTGGAACCATCTCTGAATATTAGAATCTATTTCAACACTTTTACCCTGGGTGGCAAACTTAGCACTATGCACAGTCGCGTAATTTGTCGCGTGGGGTCTAATGACCCATTTCAATTAGCTCCCCCTCGGACCCTCCAACCATTAACTACAATTTTCCCGGGCCGGGTGAGAATTGGAAGTATAAACAGCCTCTCACGACTTGATCTGGCGTTAAATTGTAAAGTCTGTCGGCTTACAGAAACATATGCGGGGCTACCGCCCCCTAAATTGCCGACTGCCATCCATTGTTCCGAGCAGAATCGTGTGATAGCGACAGTTGTAAGGCAAGTCGAGCTAAACTTTAGGCACTTTCGATTTCACAGCCAAGTGGCGTATCTTGGCCCCTTCCCCCAATACCCAGTCCCCCCTCAGATCCCAGCAATTCTAGTCAGTCATCGCCGGCATTATCATCATCATCGCCGCGCTCGTCGTCATCATTGAATTTTTGTGCTGGTTTCTGTAATAACCCATGCTGTATAGGCTGCTGTTTTGTTGTCGTAGGTTGTTGCCCATTGTTACTCGCCCATGATGTCATGAAGTTTTGAGTTAATTTGCATTATTAACTGCTTTGTTTGTTGCTACCTCCGCGCTGTAAGTACGTATTTTGTTGCGGAATAGGCAGGCAAGCGGGTTAAAAGTGAGAGGCCTGAGCTGAGCTCTATAGGGTGTAATTGCTTGAGTACATTTTTCTGGGCCGTTACGCGGATTACACTTATATGGGATAATATGAATAAAAGAGTTGAACAATTTGAATCTTTAAGATGAATAATTACAAATATTTTTAGTATGTTATCTTAAGTAATCTATGGGTGTTATAAACTCTTCTTAATAGATCTATAATATTGATATGACTTTTTGTGTTGGTAAATATAAATCACTTTTCTACGTTTTATGATGTTTTTGGCTTATTTACATTTTTAATGACTGCCACTGATCCCAAGCATTGGGTTTTCATGTCTTATTGGTTATATTATTTTATCCAATATTGTCATAGCTAATTTTATTGGGTTTCGAAAGGTAAACAAATCGATTCAATATGACAGTATGTATTCATCTCTGACATGGGATGATAGTTCTGATAGTTCCCTGCTGATATTCCCACCCCTAAATCACCCCTCCAAACCCCGACATATGGGTAGTAATAGTTCCCGATGCACTGGGATATTCCAGTGCAGGCGGGTTTTATTGTGCTTGCTTTGTCGGAGTAACGACGACAGCGTTCCGCTCGACCGACAACGGCCTGCTAATTACCACGCTAATGCCGGTTCAATAGAGTTCACCGAAAGTAAAAGTTTCGCAACCGCAGAGGAAAAGAGAGACAGAGAGAGGGCAACGCTTGGTAGTAATTGGAGCGCGGCAATTAACAGCCAAAACAAAACCGCGTAGCCATGTTTTTCGACGATAATTAATCGGTTGGAGTACTTGCAGCGCCTAACGGTTACCAGTTAACGGTTAACGGTTAGCAGTTACCAGTAACCAGTTGCCAGTTTAACCGCCCGAGAACCGATCCGACCTCCACGATGAGCATCATCGACAGCGGCAAGTACCGCTTGCGGAAGGACTGGGCCAGCGCCTCCATCCCGTCCCTGGTCAACATCGACGAGCACGATGGCGACTCCGGGTCCGGGGATACGGAGGGCAGTCTGAGTGTCACTGCCCCACTGCCGCCACAGAAGCCCCCGCGGCGCAGCTCCCTGGCCCTCGGACTCTTCTCCAGCAAAACGGACAAGACCAAGGCGCGCCGCAGCTCCATTGCCGTCTTCCTGCGGCGGGATAGTAATAAGGTAAGTGTGACAAACTTTTATAGCTTTAATTTTGTTAAAAAATGTATGATTTAATGGATTTTCTTTCAATATATCCTATAGCCAATGATATCACTTTTAAAAGGGATTAAAAAATAAAAAAAGAACCAGAACCAAGTTGTATTTAGAAAAGTTTTTAAGTAAGAATTTTAAAGTCCATAAACAGATTTTTTTTAAAGTCGAATTTCAGTAATATCTTATTATATGAAAAACTTAAAACTTACTTTAAACATTTTTATTCAAGAAAGTCAGAAAAAAGAGTTATTTTTATTTTATTTATTTTTATTTATTATGGTGGATTCGATATAGGTTGGCAGTCTTTATCATGCTGCATTCTAAAATAATATTCAAAAGTCTATCAGCCGAAAGAAGATACAGAGAAGTTGTGAAAGAGTCGTTCGTCATAAAGTTATCATTTCAGTCGCCAAATCAGTTGAAAAGTTCCGTTACTCAATATCAAAACTTATATAACTCTTATATCTAAAAACTATTATAATCCTAAACTTGATTAATAAACTACAAGTAATATACAATTATCTTATGCCAAAATGAAAGTTACAAAAATATGTAATAAAAATCAATGAAATTCTTAAATTGTGATTTAAAATTCTATCGGTACGGTTCCTGGAATATACGGAATTGAATAGTTTGCATTTTTAGGCCGATATGATGTTTTTTTATGTTTTAAATTTAGCTTTTTAAAGTGAACTATGTAAACCTCATTCGGTCTGAGTATTAACTTAATTATTTTTCCCCTTGCAGAACTCCACCAAAGACTCGTATGAATCGGCTGTGCGCAGCGAGAAGTCCGATGGCTCCGGCACACCCAACAGCCCGGAGATCGTGTACAGTTCCGAGGAGAACATCAGGGCCAGTTCCCCCAACGAGCCCGGCAAACAGACCTTCTTTGAGGACGGCAGCCAGTCGCCACGGCCAGTGCTCCAGGGGCTGAACACCTCGTACGAGGGCCCCGCCAACGACCGACAGAGGCGCAGGCGCAGCTCCCTGCAGACCAAGTTGGACAGGCATCGCCGCAAGAAGATGGAGTACATCAACCAGAGGAGCTTGGACTCGGGACTCATGTGCAGCGAGTCCCAGAGCGACCTCACCAACGACAGTTTGGCCGAGGCCTCCGGCAGCTACGCCAACGGAACCGGCAACGACGACGAGGACGACATCATCGATCCCAGCCACGGGGAGTACTTCCCGCGCGAGAAGCGCCACTCCTGGTGGAACATATTCGTGCCCGACAATTTCAAGAACAGGTTCGCCCCTCTCTCTTTCCATCTAACCGTCTGCGTGTTTAACAAGCGCCTTGCCAAGTGACTAAAATGCATCGATTGCGTAAGAGACCCTTTGTGCCCCGAAACCCACCAAGCTCCCCCCGCTGCGAATGTTGAACTAACACCCGTCGAACATGTGATTAATTGCCGGCATGAAACACTCCCACACTCAGACACACACTTTCAGCCGCACTTCCGGTCTCCCTGGGCCCGGGATCCAGCTCATTCATCACCGTCGGGAGTGCTTATTAAAGATTTCTGCTTCGCGTTTTTCGGGTTAACGGGTTGTCATGGCTTAAAGCAGGACCGCATTCGGATTAAACTAGAAACTGTTAGGGGTTTTTTTGTATTTTTCGCTATACAAATGAATAGTTTCTTCAAATATTTTTCAGCATCAAAATATTTTAATAATTGTGGCTTAAAATTAGTCTGGGGCCAACATCCAAAAAAAACTTGATACGAAGTTTGGTTCAATTTGATGAACTCCGGGATCAATTCGAACTTAATATCGCAAATTTTCCAAATGAAAGTTCTTGGTTGGTTTAGAAGTAACTTAATATTAAAAAAAAAAAGTAGGGCAGATCAAATTTTGAATGTGTCTTTCTCGTATCCACTCATGTAATTTAAGTCTCTACAATGCTTTTTTCTATCGTTTTCATAGTTAGGGAATCCCCGAGAAAGAGAAATAAAAATAGTTACATATTTTAATATCAATTTTACATACTTTTATGGTAAAAACGATGTGCATATCGACTTGATTCTAGCGTGTTTTATTTTCTTTGTGTAGAAAGATTAATATAGGGATTATCATTGTGGTTTATCTCTACAATGGTCAAAAAAAGTTGTACATGTCGTATACATATTTGGAAAACGACTTTACTGTTCAAAGAAGATCAAGTGATTTAAGATCTTAAGATTTAAGATTAAAGATTAGTTTTCATGATATGTCTAGCTTCGCGATTTCAGAGTTCGTTGAAAAGTGTGCATAAAAAGAAATAATAATTGATATGGATGGATCAACCTATGTGGGAGGTTTGATGGTTTGGTTTAAAAACAGATAGACAGACAGTCCCCACACCTGCTCTTCTTCCCCGTCCGAAGACTGACTTTTGAAGACCTTCGCCTGGCAGCTCAGGGGTTCATTCACTGACCCCGACCCGGCGACCGGGCCAAGTCATTGCCTCAGACGCCCAACGGGGGCTTTGGATCTGTTTCGGTTTCAGCTTCAGCCTTCGGACCCGCCTCGACTCCATTAGCCATTACCCATTTGGTTGGCTAGCAGGCGAGGCGGAATAAGCCTCATTATGCTCAGTATAATTATTATTTTTAATGCCCGCGCAAATCTTAGCCCCCGGCGGCGGCAATTAGAGCCGGAGTCTCCTGACGAAAAGTGAGAAACCCTCGAAATCAGCTGATGATCACCTCTTAAGTTATGGGAATCGGCTTATAAATATTGCACATCGGTGCCGATATTTCTCCTGTAATTTGTGCTTCCTCAAAAATACACTTTTTGTTTGTTCTCGTCATATCTTACTTTTAATTACCCAGCATTTTGTATTGTTTTCTTTCCCTTGTCACACTTTGCTCATGTCTCGATTTCGATTCGAGACTTTGTTTGTGTTTTCGTCTTGTTTCGCATTTTAATTATTTTTGATTATTTGTGATTGTTTTGTTGTTTCATTTTCTTTAATTAAAAACGAGAAACAATGGAAATTATTGCCCGAAAGGCCGTGTAAATATCAAACCTTCTGGGTGAGCATATTGATGAGCAAGTAATGCAAGATTGGACTTTTATGTGAAAGCCATGAACTTTCACTGTTCACTTTCAGAGATTATTATTTGTTCGCTCCAAAGAGAACTTTGAACATGTAAATCATGCCGTTGCAGAACATTTATCTTGATCAGGCTTATATCTTATGAATGAACCCTCTTTTTCTGGTTTACGTAAGCGGCCTGGGAATAATAAAACGCGGCATTTTACAGTTTCCAATGTCAATTAAACTTGTACACAGAATTAATGGAGCCCACAAATATAGCGAATTGTCCAGCGGAATGTAAACAAAGGCAATAACCGTAATTGACCATATTTGCCGTATCGTTCGCCTCCGTTCCTGGGAGCCCATGCTATGCACACATAAATATAAATATGTCGCGATTTTTTAACTGCTAGGGCAGCACGTTTTTAGTACACGCGATATCGATCTGATTGATATTGTAGGGGAATTCCAAAAGAAAAATGTTGAATAGAAATAATTTAAAGTAAATATTTTATATTGAATAATTTGTTTATATTTTCAAAACCCCTCATAATTCCCCCACTTCTATAACAAAATCTTTTGTAAGCCCCCCCAAAGATGAAGGGCTTTGTTGCTCGAAACTTTGAAGCTGAAATATATCCAATCATGCCAATCGATTGACTTGTGTGCTCTTGGTGTTTTCGGATTTTTTTGCGGATTTTTTCCCATCGAGCATCCGTTGAAAAAGCGCTAAGCCCCCGCAAGCTGGCCACTTGAAATTGTTAATTAGGCCTGGCCCAAACAAATGCGAACAGCCTCCAGTCACAAGGCAGAATTTCGCCTCACGTGAATATTTGCTCAGCTTGGGGACTTTGGCTTTGTATCTCCAATTCAGCTTCTGTTTCAGTGTGGTATTGATGCAAGTACGAATTCCATCAGTCACTCAGTTGGTCCAACAACATCCCATAAGGTGCTTAGACTTATACTTAGTGATTCCGATTCTATGCCTGGATAATGCCCGCACAGTAGTTAGTCAAACATCACAGCAATTTTAGCAAACATTTGTTCAGCTTATATGCTTGTGTGCAAATGCCATAAATCGTCACATACAAACGTGCTACATAGGGGTTCTGACGCTATCTTTAGAGAAATTCGTGTTGCGGGGTTCTTTAAGACCGAGCAATAAAATCAAATCGAGTGCATAAAAATATCTAGTATTGTAGTATATTATTTATGAGTTTAGTGTTTATTTTTGCGATAGGTGTTAACCAACCCTTTTGAGTCTATTAAGTTGTCACACTTAATTTCATTTCAAAGGGCAGTCACACTGTGACCCAAAAAAAGTCATTAAAGTAAATCATTTAAACGACACTTCATAAAACCCCTAATTATAAAGGTTTTACACCTTGTCATATATTCATTTCCTTCTCTGACTCACTCTGCGGATCAATCAATGGGGTCTAATAGCTTTACCATTATTCTTGTGTTTGAAACTGAATCATTTGCCAAGGAAAAGCACCACAGATATAAGGTTCAAAGAGTTTGAGTGACTCATTCGAGAGTGGAGTGCCTAGATCAAACTTTTAGTGGTAGTCGGCAACTGTCGATTTCACACTTGAAAGTGTCTCAATATCAGATTCAAAGAAGCCAACACATTCTCGAGTTGTACTATTTCTTTCGAGTTGAGGCCCACTTCAGCTTATCAAATTAGCACAAAAAACACCGAGCACACGAACACGGGAACCCTTTAGGAAACTCAGTACAATGTTCACTTCGCCTCACCGCCCGTCTAGAACTCGTAACGCCCCCTTTGATGGCGTCGAGGGCTTAGCTAAAAACACAAACAAAAATAAATACAGAATACAAAAACAGAAACGAACGAAAGGTAACAAGAGTTTGTGACAGGTACTTGGCCAGCGCAATGGGCTTGAATTTATACTTTATTATATTGTTTATAATCGTACGATTTATGGGGTGCTGACCAAAGACTTCCACAAGACCTCAATCGGGTTCGGCTGGCCTGACATTTTGGTATCAGCATATATCTCTTTATAGCCGCCCAATATAAAGCGAATTGAGTCGTAATTCATTTTTAGACCTGCCCCCACCCCTGTCCATATACCATATAAGGCTAATATATGTGTGTCCGTTTGTCCAAAATCGATTTGGACTTTTTGTTTACAATTTGTGCTGTTTGGCTTTAAGCTATCTCTAGTATACAAAGTTCCGAGCTCTCCAAACGAGTCCGCGTTGATGTAATCCCGTGGGTTCATTTGCTTCAATATTCATCGATGATCTGTGCAAAATTAATTACCTGGAGCTGGGCTTCAGAAATTCTTGGGGATAATTAATATTGCAACTAGGTAATACATTTAAATGGGGGCCCAGACAGCTCGTCGTGCTCAGGTGGGATTCCAGTAATGATCAAGTGTGATGGAATGATTGATCAGAAAGATACCGCTTGGGTTACTAGACGTTCATGCTAATTTGCTAGAGGTGAGGTGATTATGATAATTAAATTGAGAAGTTTACAATCCAGTTGAGGATTTTATGACCAGAAGACATAATGATTGATCAAAAGCCGGGCTACTGGACACATAAGGAAGGGATTATCTCACTGTGGACTACGAATTATTATATAGAAAAACTGGTATTACTTAATGAATTAGCTACTATAATTAAGTACTAGACAATTATTTCAATTAAACAGAGTATTTCGATTTCCTATCTTATCCCCTAGTTATTATGCATATAGCATCTTTATTTTCCATTGCAAAACGAAATTCCCTTCTCACTGTTTATTTGCCTAACCATTTAGCACCCATTTTAAATTAGTTTCTCAAATATTTAACTAAACTAAACATATGATAACAGTAAAGGAAGACGTAACCTATCATTACTTACGTAACTGTCGCAGTATCAACGTGAAAGTCATGTACTAAGTGAAGTTAGGTCAGATTTATTCGGATATATTCAGATATAAAATATTTTAAAGTTATCCCCTATAGTTCAGTGTATATTAGACTCTGCGAAATAGTCTTCTTACTAACATATCTAATATTGAAATATTTTAATTTATTCGAAATAAATTTGTGGTAATAATTCTATATCAAAGAATTAATTAAAATCAGTTCAGAAATTTAGGATTGTAAACGCTTAAGATCCTTTTGGGATCCAATTCAATGATTCACTTGATGATAATCATAAGCACAGTAGCTAGAATATTATTGCTGCAAATGTACGTAGTTCAGTGATGTATTTATGAATACATATTCCATGATGAATTCGAATACATTCGTTTCCACCCCAACTTAGGTTCCACACTGAGCGGAATTAAAGTGGAGATCTGGGGATCGCTTGGGTCGAATGATTACGTGCGTGTGTGCACAAAGTCCACAGAGGCAGAGGCCTTTTATTGCGCTCGGCTGGCTGCTGATTTGATAAATATATATTAATGTCAGAACAAGAGGGCAGCGGAGCACTCGCACTGGCACTCGCACACCAGCGTATCCAGAGTGATAACATCCAGTTCCAGTTCCATTGCCCATGCCATTAACGATGACAGACCCAGAACACAGAACTGAGAACGCAGACCCATGGGATCATTTTTATTCAGCGTCTGTCAGTTGGAAATGGAACTGTCGCGTAGCGAGACATTTGAACCGATCTCTCTCCCTCGAATCCGCGGCTGGATCGCACCCGAAAAATCGTAATTTTATGCAAATGCAAAGTGCCAGAGTGTCAAACTGGAATCGCACTGCCTTCGGAGAGAGTGTGTTGAGTTAATTGCAATTCATAATTTATTTACAATGCGAATTGCTTATATATTTATTACGAAATGTGCAAAGCAATTAGGCTTTATGGCATTAAATATTCATTACATTTAACGAAACTCTTTAAAACCAATTAAATGCAATTTCTTCGAGCGCCCCGTTCTCCAGATGGAAACCCAGAGTGGAAATCACTGCGAGAGTTCCCATCGATCTCGTTCGATCTCGTTGTTCATTGATGAAAATTTGTTCGATTCGCAGTCGAGTTTTGCATTCATCATTCAATTAGATTCTCGCTTTGTTCGATGCTTTGTTTATTGTATCGCGTTTTTTACCCATGATAAGGTGGTTCCTTATCTCAATTTACGTAAAGCAAGTTTCAATTTTAATGGAAGATAACAGTTCCTCAGCGCTGTTGTTGCCGCGTCAGTTTGTGTAAATATTTTGAATTTTGGCCAAACGGGTTTATTGAAATTTCGTCTCTGCCTTTCTTTGTTTTGACTTGTTGTTTTTTACTTGGCCCGTGGAATTTACAAAAGTGAAGGTCAGTTAAGTCAGCCAGAAGGAGAGTTGTTATATAAATACCTTTAGATGCTTATGTTCTCAAATTTTCCTATCAAGGGGCTCGTCTGTCCAGCTACCAAAGGTGTTGGCCAGGTGTTGCCCACCCCCTCAATAAGCCGCTAATGAAGGCAGGCTGACAATTCTCACAGATTGGCCACGAAAATTATAGGCCCCTCGCTAAATAGCTGGCAAACACGACACATCCAAACTAGATTTTACGTGAATACCAATCAGGTGGAATTAAATGTATTCGCGCTGGGACAAAAGTGTCAAACCAGTTGAGATGTTTTCATTACGACGCCGCTGGCGCCGAGAAATTAAAGGCAACTGACCACAATCAGTCGTGCTCACACCCGCGAGGCATTACAAAAGCGATATAAAATGCAATTAATTGTTTCAATTAAGGCCAGTCCAAAAAGTGCTGGCGTGCAATATAAATGTGCGGCGATTATTTCCTCGTCTGCGCATGACTAAGAACGCCGCCAGCTAATTTGAATGTTTACAAAATACTTTTTATATCCAAATACCCGCAAACGAGATAATGCCGCCCGTCGTTGACTTTCTTTCCCTGGCTCCGGCTGCGGGTGAAGGCCAACCTTAACCCAAATTTGTGCGCTTCTGTTGGCTTTGTGGAGGAGGATTACTTTCAAGAGCAGACCGAGTAAGCAGTGACCTTGTCTGGGTTCATGAGTGATCGCCTGAGTGCTGCGACTGAGGTAATCAATGAAGAGTTTAATCTGGGGATCATATTCAGTGGAGGAGAGAAGAGAATGTTTTGAATACATAGCTTGGAGTGATTAATTCAGCTCTCAATTATTTTATGTTTCGTCATACAAGAGCATTTTATGCCATCATATTTTCCACAATGTCCCCCAAAAATCCTCTGAGTCAAATTACGCAATCGTCACGTGCTGAGTTGCCCTCGAATGTGACACATTTTCAGATGCGAAAAAATAGCACAGACAGAAGCAAAAATGTGTCCAAAAATCCAATTAACCTTTTCCTTCGTCGTTAAGTTGGTAGCAGCGGACGAGCAAATACAAACAGCATTTCGTTCGCTTTATTTTTCCAGAGCAGCAGAAAGCCAGGGCAAACAGAGATAACAATGCGGCATAAAATTCTAATTATGAGGTGGGCGGTGAGAAGACCTTAGGGGGGAATTTAAATATGATTATCAACCTGAGGAGGACTGGAGGCAAAATAGAGTTATATCAAAATCAAAGGCGGAATTAATTCGGTGACCGGGGAACACGTGACGCTGTTTATACGACAACCACTGCAGTTCGTTGGCAGGCTCTGTTTGCTCGCTTTCAGCCGAGACTCCGGCTGATAAGGGCCGACTTTGGGCGTTTTTAGTGGTATAGTTCCCCGCTCGACGGCTCCCCCGACAAGCTAATTAATTTTGTCATCAATATTTCCCAGCACCTACAGCACTGACAGCCAAATTGAATCATTAAAAGTCAACAGTGTCAAGTGAATTTATCTTTTGTTTGTTTTAGCCACATTCCGCTTTTTCTCTCGCTCATCTGTCGACTGCTTTGGCTATGATTGATCGCCTAGTTAATCGGTATCCAATATTTTCCCCGAAGCATTCATCAATTTCCTTTAATTATTTTAGCCCTTGAGTCGTGTGGGAAGGCACCACAGAAATTGCATTTAATTTGGGGTTAATATTGTCTCTACTCTAGTAAGCAAAGTGATGAACTAAGTGAAAATAAGTCAAATAACTTGAATACAAAATGCAGAACGTTATAATAACATCGCAATATTATTGGTAAGCTTATTCGTATCCTGAGATCGTTATGTTTATGTTTAAATAAAGTTGGCACCAGGGAATTATATTAAGAAATCATTAGGTCGATAATTGCCTGGTAACCAATATACACCCCTTATAATTCGTATCTTTATGATGATCATTTAACACTTTCGATTAGATCCCAAACGTTTTTGTCAGCCGATATTCTGAAAGTGGTTTTCTGGGCGCATGAGATCATAACTAACTGAAGATCTTAAAATATAATGGGTACTTGAGAAACAACACATTTTATTATTATATATTATAAAATTCAGAAAATCCTCTACCTGATTGAAGTAAATCTTTTGAGCTGGGTACTAACTTCCGGTGAGCTTCAAACCGAAGACCATTGTAATCAAACACTCCAAACATGATCTTGAGCACGTACTCCTATTCCCCACGCTTCCATCCAAATTCCCTTTTGTTTGCCCATTAAGTTTCGCCTTTTTGGCGTTGTGGGTCAATGTTAAGTAAAGCGAACAAGTTTTGTACAGAAAGCGAAAGCACCAACAGCTATTACTAAAATATTTAATCTGTTAATAATCTATTAAAAATTAAAAAATGTTTATTCATTTATTAATCGTTTGCTGAATGCCTTTTATCTGTCTCAATATATTTTAAGTTTGCATTTGAAGAGTATTCACCCCGATTTCATTGGCCATTTCACAACGCTTTTCGCAAAGAGTTACCATAAATTTCTTCGACACCTTTTAAACACGATTTCAACGACTTTTTACAATTGCCCAAATTTAGATAAACTGTCTATGTCAAATGATTTGACCATGGGCAATATCAGAGACTTTTCGGGTGTCTGGGTTTGTGTACAAACGGAACCTTGAGTTCTAGCAATCTTAACTGAAATAGTCGCGAATTGTGGGATTTTTGTGTGCACTCATATCATATCGGTCTATAAACTGTTCACCCTTGACAAGCTAAAGTATTTTTGCAGCACAAGTTGGACATTGGTTTTAACAAGATTTCGAGTGCGTAAAACAAAACAAATTTCCAAATACCTAACTATTGATAATGCTGATAGTATCAGCTGATTGCAAACAAATGGTAATTCTTGAAAGGCACTTTTCGTCTGAAGTGCTGAAGATTCGAAGAATTTCTGAAGAGTTACTAGGATTGGGGTTTATTTAATCACAATTAAAATTATTAAAGTATTCCTTATAAGTATGGGACGTGATGAATCCAAAGCAATTAGCTCAAAGTCGCCTAAACCACGTGCTCCCCACAGATATTTACCCCTGGTATATGCTATATAGACGGGAGTATTCGGGGCCGGGACCCGAGGAATTCCTACGTGTGCATTCCAAAAACTGGCGTTTGTTAAACCCGCTCGATTCAGGCGCGATACACTGCCGCGTGTGTGTGTGTACTTTGAATTTACCATTTCGTAATTATATATTTTTATTTTCCATATTATTTCCTCCGTTTATTTCCTTGGATCTACTGTATTTGTTTTGGCACAATTTGCCCACTTAATTGGTTTTGTCCGCGAACGTGCCAGGTCACGTAGAGCTAGTCAAGATGTTTCCAGTTTGTCACGCAGCGTTGACAATTTGGCGATACCCGTGCGCAGGTAAGTTGCAACTAACGAATCCACATAGTCACACCCACACCGGAACACCCAACCACCCAACCACCCATCCACACAAATGCAAATGAGCCAGAGCCACATCCAGTGTACTTAAGTGTAGAAAAGGCCTTTGACGCACCCGCATGACACAGTTATCTATAACAATCTATGTATCGCTGTTGAATGTTGCATGGCCGCCTGTGTTTAACTCACCTGCATGCTCACACTTGATAACCCCTGCACCTGAATAACCATATACTTGACTTTCAGCGAATTGTGACCATAACTCCGCAGCCAATTTGGCTGGCAATTTATGAACTTTCAAGCGAGTCGATTGCAACAGTAAATTATTTCTGCGGTCTGTAAATAAGTAGAGCGAAAACTAAACCGAAAACGGCAGGCAGCAAATATTGATAATTTATAAGGCGAGCGCTGAAATTACACTCGCTCTCAGATTATTTATAGATAATCTTAATGTTCGCTGTCGTCTTATTAACGATTTTTGATAATTTATAAGTCGCGTATAAGCGTAAATAAATGGCTGGTGTTTAATTGATGTCGACAGATAAAATCCGCGCTTTGAGGGTGTGAGATAAGGCAGCTTATTGTATAGATATTCCATTTCGAAGATAGGATTGCTGGGTGTAGAATATTTAAATCCCACCCCAGGAGAAGGCCATTAGTCACGTGGAACAACGAGAGATCAATATTATCAATTTCACAACTGCAATAATCGCCAGTAATTCATGTTATTGTGCGTCGCACATTACGTATACGCCATAAAACTGAGTCATGGGCTGAGTTCAACTTGGATTGTCTGCGATTCGCCACGATCCATGGTAAATATAAGTGAGTGCTTCAGGTAACACCCCCTGGGTTGTTGACACTTCCCCGGTGGAATTGTGCCAGTAAAGCGGCTACTGCGGTTTTCGGTGGTTCGGTGTTCATGCCACTGATCGCAGCCCAGGGCCGAATTCCCGAAGGTAAACAATGCACAAGAGCGATAAGATATACATACAAGAAGGCACCCAGTGGTCGAGCCCTGAATGACTTGGTCTTCAATGGATTGACTCAGTGCCCCCTGGCCATTTATGACACGCCGCATTCCTGCTATTTTGTGTGATTTTCTTGGTACTGCACTCACTTTAACTTGGAGGTTGTGAGAAAAGATCAGGACAACTACTCAAAGCATATATTCGGTTCTTTGTTTTCTTGATTTTGTGTGTCCAATTGCGATTTGTTATAGGTAATTGTTAGGGACTGATCATGCAATCGGTTAAAAAGATGCCTTAATAAAAGATACACCCGAAAAAATGATCATAGAAACTATACTATTCGTACCATATCTTAAACTATTGATTTCCAAAAATATCATATTAGGATTACTATGTACTTTCAGAAGTCATTAGATTAAACTTTTGGTATAGAATTTACATCACAAAATAATAACATTATAATATTTAGTATGAAATTTATAATACTCAATTCAGATAGTATATTATTTATTATTAATTGAATACCACACTTTATAAATTGACCTAGAATATTTTTAGTACAACGAGTTTTAATAGTTTAAGTATGGTATTTTTTTGGGTGTACCTACTAGGTACCACCTATTTGCCTTCCAGAACTACCCACTTAAATGTATTATCTTCATATCTTCAAATCTGAACCACATAATCCCCGAATTTGCGATACTGTCAGTTCTTGGCTCGCCTTGCTTTCGCTGACCTCCTCTGCCGCCGAATAGAAGAATGCGAAAAATAAATTCAGCCTCCGAGAATAATATTTATGTCATTTACAATCGCCCATGTTTACTTGCCGCACAAAAGCGAAATACTTTTCCATATTAACGCGAAAGCCAACTGTGCAAATGGATTCCATTGCTGTCTGAACTCAATAATTTAAATGGCTAAATAACTCGAGACGGAGCCAACTTAAAGCCAAACACAGTTGTTTCGCCCAGACTTTGTTTTTGCAAAGGTTTTTCACGCGAATAGGCCTATCCTATCCTATTGCAAAGGTTTTTTCAGCTGCGCAGCCAAAGACTTTCCATGGAAAATTCTCACCGGCGAGCGGCGGCAAATATGGGTAGGAATTAAAATGGGGAAAACAAATAGCGAGGGGGCGACAAATATGCGTTAAATAATTATTTAGTATTTGCCTTCATTGTTTATCCCCGAGCAAAAGCACTTTGCATGCGCTGCTGCCAGCTGAAAACTTCGCATATTTATACTTTATCATTGATATTCAATTATGGTTATCGCCGTTTGCTCGCTAATTGGCAGCGCAGTGAAAGACACGCGCAAATAAATTTTTATTATTTGTAGGGGAAAGGGGACTCTTGATCACACATATATTCATGTTCTCGCATATTTCCCCCGTTGTCAATTCGGGCATGAAGTTGTCATTCACTTGGTTGCGATACAACTATCTCGGCGGAGGAAAACTTATTTTCCCGCTCAAAATCGTAACGGAAATTAGTTTTGCCAATCAAAGGAGCCGCAAAATCAGGGAAAATGTCACACACAAAACTGCAGGAAAATATGAGTGTCGAGGGTAAAAGAAAATGATTTTAGGATAATATCTAGAAGAACTACATTTAAATTTCAAGCAAAATAGCTAAGAAAATCCTCCAGAATGGGTAAAATAAATATTATACACGGAAGTATTCAATTTTAATTTATTTCATTCGCATTTTTAGTATACAAAATATAAAGAACTAAAAATAGATAGGTGTAAGAATGAACACCGCCTTTATCTATTTAGGAACCGCACAAAGGTAGCCAACTTGGATCGTATATCAAGGCGGTATAATCGTATATCAACTACAGATAATTTCTATCTGGATCCAGGGGGTTCGGGGAGGCAGCCCCGGATGAATATGGAATTTCAATATGGAGCTAGGAAGCACACGCGTCTCCCAAAACACTCGACTTCAGACTCTGCCCATAGAAATGCCGAAGCAAACTAAGCAAGAAACGAAAAGGAAAATATATTAATGATTCTAAAACTTGCAATGTACGGCAATTGAATTTAAATTGAAATCGGAATGCCGCCGTCTCGGATTTGGAGGCGTTGTCGTGGGGAACAATCAAAGTAAGATTGAGTGGAATTGGTATGCAGTAGTCGTCGCCCCACGGATCGGGAATGGATAGCGACGACCACGCGATGACGCAGCGAAGAATGCTACAATGACGACGGATCAGCCTAGAATTGAAGAGGGATACTTAGATCAGGGGGTACTCATCTGGAGGCGATTCCACTCACCTCGGAATAATCCGCGCCAAAGGCCGAGAAGCCCTTCTGCTGCTGCTGCCTGTAGATCTCCTGCCGCTCCACGGGCGACACCTGGCGGTAGGAATTTGCCGAGTAGTGGGCCACTGCAATGCCCACGCCCTCGATCAGGGCCAGAAGAACCCCGCCCACCAGGGCACTGCTCACCATGGAGGTTAGTCCTGTGAGAGAAGGAGAGATCAAAGAGTCAAAACTTAAGAATACCCAAGGAGGCAAACAACCCTATTGGACGTTGGAAAAATTCTAAAATGTGTACTCTTTAATATGAAAAGTTAAAAACAATATAGCTCATTACAAGGATTTAATAATTAATTTTTAGAAACCACCCTGCAGTTCCCGAATTCAGTACAAGCTACTGCAACACCAGCAGCGACTCGGCAGAATCGACTCTCTCACCAACCCCCTCTCTCTCAATCTCTCTCTTTATGAAATTAGGGTGATGAAAAAGCAGTGAATGATAGCCTAAAAAGAAAAAGCGCCGAAAAGGTGATGAATTTGGTGAGGAATTAGGTGATGGATCCCTAAGACATGCCCATGCTAAAATCATAGCTATTTTTCATACAAATTCACTAGTGAATGAGCGCTTGGTGCTCAATTTTTGGAAGTGATTAACTGCTAAAAAGGGGATGAATGGAACTGCAGTTATGCCTTTTGATTCCTTCATTCACAAACATGCAAATATAACCCCTTATATGAAACACCAAGACAAAAAAGATACAAACTATGCCCACTTAAATTGGCATAAACAACTGTGTAACGGCTATAATTACAATATAGTGGAAACAAAAAAAACAGAAGATCAGAAATATGTTAAAAAACTAACACAAAAAACCAACACGAGTGCTGAAATCACCTACCAAGACCTAATAAATCACCTGAAAGGACGCAAAAACTCACCAGTTCGAGCAGCCAGAATTCCCCCGGTGGCCGCCCCGCTAATTATCGCGTTCCACGGATCCTCCTTCCCGCGGCAGTGGACCAGTGAGCAGTCGATGGCGCTAAACGTGGCGCCCCACACCGCAAAGTTGCCGCCCACCAGGCCAGAGCGGGCCCGTACCGCCGCCAAGCCGCCGTTAAGCCTGTGTTTCACGCCCGAGGGGGCGTTGCGGAAGCCCTTGATCGCCTGGAAGGCCCCTCCGCCCAGTGCGCCCATGGCGAAGGCCCCGCCGCAGTCCTCGATGATGCGAAAGGGACACGGCTCGCGGCTATACTCTTCCATGGCAGTTAAATATGCGGATTTGGAGTAGTAAATGTATTATAATATCTATTAATCGGGTGACAAACAATCACTATATAGTGAGGATAGACTGCCAAGTCGAGGCTTTCTTATAAACCTAGTTATTTAAAACAAAAACTTAGTAATGCTTAGTTACATTCAGTGTTTTCAGCAGTTATATTAATCTAGCTAGCATCTTAAGGACAAGTCAACTGAAAATCGTGACTTCTCTCCACTCGCTTAAAGGCTAGTGCAAAAAAAAAACAAATCGGAAACCGTTTAGAAAAACATTTAAAACGCGTCGTCTTGCCTTATTTGGACACTCGCCGATTGTCAAGATAATCTTTACAAAACGATAGCAAATGCACAACAAAAAGGTTCAATAAAAAAGGCGAACGGGCAGCCAATAAATAAATTGTTATTACCCGGTTATGGTCGCAATTCGAGCTGGAAATTTGTAAGTGATAAGGATCGCTACAGATTGCGCTCCGATCGCTGCAAGCCCCCATATTCCATTCACAGTCGATTTACCACCGTTTTGTGGCTTTTCCAGGAGCAAATCGCGCAGCGTGGATCACGGCCTTGCGGCTCCGTTCGACCTGGACTCGCTCCGCTCGAAGGTGGAGCAGCGCTTCGAGAGCGTCGACAAACTATCAAGTGAGTACCGCAATCGACTAAACTAAGTATTACCTGAGGTGGGGGGAAAACAGTCGATCTTTAACAACTCAAGCTTCTCTAGTTCTGAATAGGCAACATTATTACAAGGCAATAAAAATTTACTTGGAAACTAAATTCATATTTTTAAAACAAAACATTAAAGAAAGGGAAAAGCGTAAACAATTTATTTATCCATATATTTTTTTTAATCTTTTGTTTTTTTTTATTATAAATAATTTGATTGCCACTTTAAAATATTTTTTTTATTTCCCTTAATTAACTTTCTTTAATTCGATGACAATGAACAATAAATATTTTTTATAGAACCTATGTACTAACAATTAGTTTTTCCTTTCCATCATTCATGTCATTCAAATTTGGCGCCAAGAACATAAACAAACAGGGTGATTCGAGATTACCAGAATAAGGACTTCATTTCAAATGTTAACGATTTTTGATAAAACGAAATTACTTGTCCAATAGCGCCACCTATCGGGCTGAGTGGCAATCCTGGTTTCCAGATTTCCACAGCAGGTGTCGCTATTTCAAATTTAGGATTTTTATTAGTTGACTTCTAGGCCGATAGATGGCTCTTTTCTATAATAACTTAATTTTGAAGTCTCCAAGAATTTGGAGGATTTTATAAAATTGTCCAAAAGTGGAGACCTTTATTTTTGTTATTTTATCGATTAATGGCATCGATTTATCGAAGAGCAGAAGAAAAGAAAAAGGGCGCCTTAATTCAAAAATTCAAATAAAATATAAATCTTGAACCCTTATTATTTATTTTTTTGGGACCTTTGCTTAAAAATGGGAAAGTTTTTAAGTATATGTTAGCAAAATCATTATTACTTAGCATACTAGCAGCACAAGGGTTAAGTGGGAACATCGGCTGACAACATTTCGTATCATCGATCGCATAAGTAATCAAGTTCGCAGGTTATCTGAGTCACTGCAGAATATTGAACGACAAACGTCGGGGGTTACCTATAAACTAATTCTTATCGCACTTTTTCCGTATCAACATTCATAGTTGGTTTGATAACAAACATCGCTGTTTGCCTTGAGTTTGTGTTTTTCCTTCGGCAGTCGCTTTAGTTTTTCGCACGGTCCGGTTGCAGAATGTTAGAATTTCAAAGCGCGCGCCCAAGCTAACAGACCCACATGGTGACAGCTTGACAGAAGAGTTGAAGATGAGACGCCATTTTGAAGAATAAGATAGTAAAATTCGGGGGAAAATGCTGGAAGTGATTGAGATTTACTGGCATCTGCCAACGAATGAGTTCGCGGTGATCTACCTGTGCCGGCAGCAGGCTCCGCCCACAGGTGTGATCTACTCCCACCTGCGACCCGACGGCGACTTGTTCGAGGTCTTCCAGCAGCGGGAAGAGCCAAAGCCAACCCATCCGCCGAGTAACCAGAACGCGATCCCTTCCGCCAGCGAGTGTTATTAATTATCATTTCTTTTCGTTTCGCAGGGCAAAAGTCTTCATTGCCCACCATACCCACCATTTCCTACACCGTGGGCAACCGCGACACCCTGACCTCCGTGGCCGCCCGTTTCGACACGACCCCGTCGGAGCTGACCCACCTGAACCGGCTGAACAGCTCCTTCATCTACCCGGGCCAGCAGCTGCTGGTGCCCGACAAGACGGCCAAGGACAAGGACAAGGACGACGCCTCCAGCAGCTCCACCCACGACGACGCCGGCAGCCTGTCCGGCAAGTCCAGTCCGGTCGAGCGCAAGTTGTCCGCCGAGGAGAGCCGCGAGAAAGGTAAGCTCCGTGGAAATGGTGCAATTGGTGCGACGATAGTGAAGCATTTGCCAGCATCGCCGCTTGAGATCTTTAGTTGCACGAGCTCTGCATGCCATCAGGTCGAAAAACTAATCAAAAGGTTCACCCTTATGCAAATAATTTACATAGCTTAAAACTAATCATTCATCGCTTTCTCATTTAAATCTGTTGGGAAACTAGTAACTAGGATACTATTTTTATTTTATTCGATAAATATGTTGTGCAAAAGCATCATATGTAGATATGAGCAAACCAATATTGTAAGAGTGAAAGCTGTTAGTCCTTCATAATCCTAGGAATTACAATATTCTTGTAACATACAAACATACATACAGGGGTGGTCAAAAGTATTTGCACAAATTACACGTACTTACTCATAAGAAATGTGCAAATACTTTTTACCACCCCTGTAGATATGTGCATAGATTTGACTAAAAAATATACTTGGTGTTCCCTCAGTTGTTAATCAGCTGTTCCATACAAAGTCAACTTTCTAATTTTTTGTTTGAAATTTTGTTAATTTGTAACATTTTATTATAACCAGTACGCTTTATTCACTTTAAAATTAAATTATTATGCATATTTGTAGATACTTATTCCTTGCTAACATTTTTAGAAGGTAACTAACAATAAAAAATCACACTTTGCATTTTTAACAAATAACAGCTGTTTAGGAATTCAACAGGATTCATTTAGGGTCGTTTCCTCAATTCCTGAAATTTTCTGTTGAATTTTCAACATTCCGTTTGGCAGCTAACTTTTATAAATATTTTTTTTTAATAGCTTTACGGTAATTTTATATATAACAGTGATCATAAAAAAATAGGTCTTAAAAGACAATTATTTTTGATCTCTTGGTTAAGTTAAAATTTAGGCATTTCAAAACTACCACCTTTGGCTCAAATCAGTTTCGGGAATCCCCTTAACTTAAATTTGCCACGGATATTTCCAATAGTTGAGCCACGGCGTTTCTACATTAACAGCCACATAAATGACATTCATATGTCAACGCTCTGTTAGCGCTAGCCTCCTATATGCCTCTCGCTCTCTCCTGTAGTGATTTCTCGGGTTTCGTCAATGCTAGCACTTACGTTTCCATTTAACAGAAATGTTAAGTTACATCGTTTTCTAACATTGTATCCTAACATTTCTGTTAAAAAATCACTGAATCTAACAATGTAACAGAAAAGGGAAACGGACTCAGATTCGAATACTAATGAAAAACAACAATTATTATTTATTCAATTAAATAAAATAATTTATTTTCGTTAGTACCATGCATAATTTTACATCTCTAGTTCTAGTGTATGATTGTGTGTGAGAATCGCGTTACGTTATACTTACGTTTGCTTGCTACGTTATATGGTTTACGTTGCTGACACTTACGTTTGCCCTAAAATTACGCATACGCAGTGGTCACACTGTCAGAATGAGCAATACAAATTTCCACTTTATAGAACGTGTTTTGTTTTGTTTCGCCGACTCCCTTCCCCGACATCAGGTGGTTGAATTTGAGAAGTAGCGGCGGATTATCCACGAAGAGTACCGCGGGACGTACCAAGATCTGCCACTTCAGCATGCACACCGCTGTCTTCTGGCGCAATGGAGGTTATTGTTTGTTTTTCTTACCATTGTTGTCGCACCGATCTGTGAACAGTGCTAATTGCGGTTGACAAACCTCTGGCCTTGGGGGCCGCCGATCGGTCCAGGTTTTCCGGAAACAAACGGCTACGGGTCACGTTTTCACGGCCTTATCCCCGGAAATCGCCAATCTCATACTAGTGATAGGGAGTAGGTGCATCTACATAGAAATTCGGCGACTGAACAATTTATAAAACTATTATTATTTTACAGTTCTTTGTTATAACTAGTTAGTTATAATATTTACAACCATTTAATTACCCCACGAAATACTTAAAATGGGGTGTACCCTTCAGTTTACCTCTTCACGTTTTCCACCTTACCTACCCACTACCACTACCTAGGAAAATCGTAAAAGTGCCGTTCCCATCACCAGTCGTAACGCCTAAAACAACAAAGGAGGTCACAAGGCGCAGATTTAGTTTAAACTATCCCATATATCAATTTTGCTTTCACTATCTTATCGCCGGCCACGGGTGTAGTTGATAAAAATCACAGCCCAGCACAGGCCCTCCGAAAACCCCCCGAAAAGCACTCGCCCCAAATATATTATATTAATTAAACGCCTTTTTGCAGACCAATATATTGTATTTGCGCACCCAAAGACGTTGTACTAAGTAAATGCCTTCCCTTGCAGACATACTCGAGGGCCTGCGCCCCGGATCCCCGAAGCCCGGACACATCGAACGCGTTGGCAGCAGCCAGCAGCAGGCGGAGGAGGAGGCCAACAAGAGCGACGATCCGGTGATCACCCAGCGCTTCCTCAAGATCAATGTGCGCCACATCACGGACGGACAGGGCGTGGTGGGTGGCGTCCTCCTGGTCACGCCCAACGCCGTCATGTTCGACCCCAACGTCAGCGATCCGCTGGTCATCGAGCACGGTCCGGAGAGCTACGGCGTCATCGCGCCCATGGAGCTGGTGGTCAACGCCGCCATCTTCCACGACATTGCGCACATGCGAGTGGCCGGAGGAGCAGGGCAAGGCCTTAGCTCCGGCTCTGGCGATGCAGAGAAGCCGGAGATCTATTATCCCAAACCAGTATTAGTCGAGGAGGACTCCAAGGAGTTGTCCGAGCAGCAGCCGCTGCTGGGCGAGGACGGCAAGGAGCGTTTGGATGGTGAGTCATGCAGGAGCCAGAAATTTGGTCCAAATTGTAATCTACTTAACTTCTATCAACCATAGCTGAAATCGGATCGTTGGAGATTGCCGACGACCAGGAGTCGCTTTGCTCCAGCACTGGACGCGATGGTGACGCCTTTCCCAAAGCCTTCGACCGCGAACGTGTGGAGGTAAAGCACTTTACTCATATAATCTCCTATCCCAACTGATCTGAGTTTGTTTGCTCCAGGACTCATCTACGGAAGCCAAAGATAGCGCTAAGACTGACGCTCAAGACGACGAAGACAAGAAGACCGGCCTGGGCCTCTCCAGCACTCGCTCCACCCTCGAGGAGCGGCGCAAGAGTTTGTTGGATCACCACTGGGCCATTCCGAGCAAAGACCGGTTAGTGTTTGCCCAGCTGCCACAGCCTTTGTATTTCACACATTCTCCTAGAAATTTTGTTTGTTGAACCACATTTAAAGGTTTTTTTCTCACATCGCGAGATAATGGAAATTTTTGTTAAATAATTGTAGACTTTGACTATGCCTGATTCGTCTGCTTATCATTTTTTTAAATTGAGTGAAACTAATGGAAATTATAGTTGTTGTCCATAAAATGTATAAGCACTTTTTGTCGCTTAATCTTTCCCATTATTTGTGATTAACTTAATCTTCGCATTTCTACGAAAAAATACGCAAACATTGATGGGAGATAATACTAATTACATAAAAAAGATATTTATAGCTCCATTGCGGCATTATAAGTCGATATATTTGATATAGCACAACAAACCACTTTGATAATTGATAATTATGTGATTTAAATCTGTTTACGGATTCTCATGACTACCAAGGAATTAATTAATTTGATAAATCAATGCTAAATACGCATTTTCTTTTAAATATCGATTGCAACTTTTAATGAAGTATTATCTCAAGTAGCTTCCATAAAGTAATTAACTCGGAAAATAACTAGGTGAACTACTTTATCATTCAGAAATCGTTTTAGATTAGACTTTGGCTTGCCGAAGAGCACTTTTAATTGCTTTAATAACTTTCTGTTTGTATTCTTGTGTTTTTATTTTCATATTCCGAACCACGCCACGCCAAACCCCCACCCATAAATGCTATTTGTGTTATCAAACCAACCGCTTTACACCAAACCCCAATCACATCACACCCACAAATCCCCCTTGTACATAAATCTGTGTGTGCCTCGCCCCCGAATATTACTCAGCTATTGTTTGTCTAATTCCCGAAGATCCTCGGAAGACGAGGCCGACAACGAGTCCAACATAACCGTGGACAGCGGTGCTCGGGTCCAGGATCCCCATTCGGCCAATAGCTCGGTGAGCGGCGTACCGACCAGCCAGCCTCTCGGGGCCGCTGCTGCCGCTCCCGCCTCCGCCGTGGCCCCCCTGCCCCCCTCCGGCATCGACCTGGAGCACCTGGAGCAGCTGTCCAAGCAGTCGTGCTACGACTCGGGCATCGACATCCGCGAGCCTGTTCCCAACGTACAGCCGATACCAAAGAAAACCGTCTACAGCGACGCGGACATAGTCCTCAGCTCCGACTGGGTACCACCGAAAACCATTGTGCCGACGCACTTCAGCGAGTCTCCGCCGCGTAGCACCATCCTGGGCCAGAGCCTGGACGCCGGCACAGGCGGCGCAGGCGGAGCCCGCAAGAAGACCTCCAGCGTCAGCTTCAGCGTGGATGACGAGGCCGCCCAGCAGGCTCAGGCCCAGGCGGCTGCACTGGCGGCCACCGACAAACAGGCGGAGAAGAAGAACAAGGTAGTGTGTTGGGATGTCGAAACGGGGGTTAAAGATTTTGATCCTAGTTATACTAATTTTCGCCATAGAAGGGTAATAATCTTTATTTTAAAAATGCAAAAAGATTTGGAAATTCACTAAATTAAATGAGATTGATAGTACCAATCAAGTGATTTATTCTCTAGTCAATAATTACCAACCCTGGCATTATAAAAAATGTTTATATTTAGTTTTACTCTTATTATTCGAATTGTATATTTAATTTGTCATCCCTTTGCAGATGCTGAAACGCCTCTCCTACCCCTTGACCTGGGTGGAGGGTTTGACCGGGGAGGGCGGAGCTGTGCAGCCCGGAGGCGTGGGCAGTGGCAGCCTGAACAAGTCAGGAGACACAGATTCGGCGCCCAACACGGGTGACTCCAATCAGAGTGTATTTTCGAAAGTATTCTCAAGGTGAGTCCATCCGAACGCAATCAATTCACGTTTAGCGATCTCTGACTATATTGGTATCAACAAATTTTGTTTATTTCGTTTCGAAAACTGAACAAAAACCGAAAATCAAAATGCTTACCTTCGTTTTGTGCGGATCGGCTGCTTTGCTAAACATACATGCTCCACTTATTCCCGCTCATACCTGAACACTTCACAACCACACCACACGGCACAACATGACACGATAAATAACACACAATTTCACAACCTATATACACACATATGCATATAGCTCGCCCATCACTCTGGTCTCAGAGCTGGGCGGGAATCTTTTTTCGAAAACACCGTCCGAGGACTCTGGTGGCTCACCTGTGCCGCCATTGACTCCGCACTCGACTCATTCCGAGGGTCACATGACCTATGGGTAAGGACGGATCTTGGATCAGCTGTCACCACTTTCTTGATGTGTTCCACCATTCGTTGCCGTTGTTGTTGCTCTTGTTGTTGCTAGTGATGTTGTAGTGTTGAATCGCAAAGAAGTACCTCAGTCCACCGAGCACATTCACCCATTTTTGGTTTCGAATAATTCATCAGCTTCATTTTGAGTTCCAAGTGTAAATTTCGATCATCGTTCAAATGTCGTTCTCCGTGCCCTGGCTTTTAATGATCCTTGCTAATTCTTTTACTCTGTACCTCCCCAGACGTTCCTCAATCGGTACCTTTATACGCCCCCACTCATCGGAGGGCAATTCGTCCAGCACCAAGCTGAAGGAGGCCAAGCAGGCGCCCAAGCTGGACTATCGCTCCATGGTATCTATGGACGACAAGCCGGAACTCTTTATCAGTGTGGACAGTAAGAGGGATAACACGATATCATCAATGATCAGGACTAACGTTACCTTTTCGCAGAACTCATCCCACGACCGGCCCGAGCCTGCCTTGACCCACCATTGTATCTGCGCCTGCGCATGGGCAAGCCCATCGGCAAGGCCATTCCGCTGCCAACCTCTGTCATGTCCTATGGCAAGAACAAGTTGCGCGCTGAGTATTGGTTCAGTGTGCCAAAGAATCGGTGAGTTTGAGTTGTTTTAACTATAGGGTGAGAATTACCTATGATATACGTATGAGGAATAAATGGCACCTTCATAGAATGTCAACATTATTTGCATATTTAGCTGGAACATTTAAGTAGGCACATTACGATTATTGCAAAGTGCTGCAGAGTACAAAACGTTCATGCACCCTCGCGGACAGAAATTATGCGCGAGCAGGCATTGCATTCAAGTTTGTAATCTGTTGGATAAAATGTAAACTAAGTCAAATTCTCGGAAAACGAAATTAGGCTAAAGCGATAAATTTTTTAACTGCTAAAAATAGTTGCCTTATATTATTACTTGACTTCTATTGTTAGTTTCAAACGCCAATAATATTTTCTTAGGAAAATGAACTTGTTTCAGGGTTAGATTAGGGATGCTAGATTAGTTTTTACTTACAACCACATTATTCTGTGAGTTTGCCTATTTTTCATAAGAATTCAATACTTAGAACTGGGGTCCCAATAGTCATCATCTTGGGAATCGTTTAATAATTATCTGTTGCTTACATTTTAGCGTTGATGAGCTCTATCGCTTCATAAACACCTGGGTGAAACACCTGTACGGTGAGCTGGACGAAGAGCAGATCAAGGCGCGTGGCTTCGAGCTGATCCAGGAGGACACCGAGTGGACCAAGAGCGGCACCACCAAAGCCGGCATTGGAGGCGGCAGCCAGGATGGCGAGGAGATTAGCGACTTGACCCGCGAGTCCTGGGAGGTGAGTCCGAATCCATCCACGGCCCGCCTGAATTGGGGCTCCCCGTGCGCGACTATCTCTTTATCTATCTTTCCATATTGTTTAACTCTTTGCTCTGAGTTTTCTCCTCGACTTGTTCTATATTTTTCAACGATTCTCTCGAGCTCTTCCACGATACTTTTAAATTCTGAACCGAATCGAATATTACATTTGCTTCTTTAGGTTATGCCTCAGAAATCGATTTAATAATTACTAATTAATGAAATTTTTCGCCAAATTTTCTATACATACTTATATAATCGTAAATCTTGTTTACATTTTTTCCCCACGTGTATTGTACATGCGTTTTCTTGATCTTTTCTTGTTTTTCCTCTTCCTTTCGTGTCTTACAATTTGATTTGCGTTTATTTTCCAATCGAAATAACCCCAATATCGAATAAAATCGAACCGAAAACTAAAACTACAAACAATCACCATGAATCTGTTAATTCGCCCCAACTTAATACTGAACCATATGATATTTAACCTCCTGCGACTACGACAGCTTATAAAGGCGCCGTTCGCCAAGACCTACAAGATCATTAAAACGGCATCGCATGCCGCATCGCATGACTTGGAAATGTTGGGCGGCGAGGTTAGGACCAAAAACCCTTTTATAAGAATTCTTCACCTAAACCTAACTGTGTTGTCCGCACCAAACTTAAACAAAAAAAACCAAAAACATTTTTGGAAACTGTGTGAAAATTTTGAATTTTTGCAATTTGTATTTCGGTTTTTGTTATTGTTAATTTTTAATAGTTTGTGCTCGCTGGTCTTAAGTTTCTGTTTCCGTAGCTTTTAATAACTAAACACTGTTGCACATTTTATTAGTTGTGTTTCTTCAACCCACCAAAAAACAAAAATTAAATTTTGTACAAAAATGTCTGGCACCTTTTACAGCACTTGTTTGCGGCACTCAAGTCTTTCGGCACTTTTTATCCACCCATCATTGGTTTTTATTACATTCGGATCTCGATATCTACTGCATTGGCTCATCTGATTATCAAGCGAGCATTTGAAATTCACTCTTTTCGAAAAATCAACACTTTTGTTTAGATTGGCAAAGTTATTCCCATTTTCAATAAACATCTTAAATTCAAACATTTTCATTGCATTGAAAAATTTCAAGTTGAATTCTGGTAAAATAATTAAGTAAAGGACAACAAAATGAGGTGGTGAAGGACCAACCAAAATTCCATACCTCAGAGTTTGAAACATGAAATAAAAAGGAATAAATAATGTGATCAATTATCCCATCATATATTGTCTTAGAACTTTTGAACCTCATAATCATTGAACAAAAACATTTCAAGACAAAAGCTATAAATAAGGAAGCACGAATAACTACATGTTTCACCTTTTCAAAACGAGATTACATACCTTTTCAGAACCTATTTCCATGACAAATATCTCGCTTCCGATAACTCATTTGTTTACTTCCATTGTAAAACCAATGTTATTAGCGATTCACCCAAAAAGCCATTTTTGTCATTCATTGACTCTTATTTTAGTTCAAAAAACTCAGAGTTTCCGAATCTTTTGGGGCTTCAATCACCCAAATTCAAAGCAACCACAGCAAATCATTTCGAGGCTTTATCATTACAGAAACTTGGCCGTATTACCCAATCTAGCCAACCAGCCAACGTAACCCATTTACATGCGTAATATATACGACCACAGCTAAGAGCCGATCTAGAGCGGGCCCCTTGATATTCTGCCCCCTTCGAGCTAACCGCATTCTTCGTGTATCGACACAAAGCACCAAATTGATATGCTAATTAGCTTGGGTTCGACGCGGCTGTATTTCGCAACACTTAACGTTTTAAAAGGCACCTGCTAGTGTGCAGACACATTTTAATTCATCAGCATTTTTACAACAATTAGCGCCTTTCGTATGTTTGTTTGCGCAATATTTACGGGCACGTTTTCACATTCCCGTAAGCGTGCCACCTCCAATTCGGGCATCACGATCGATGAGTAACTCGGTGGCTTCCAGGGGCTGGGGCCAATCTTTGGGAGGGCACTGTTCCAAGCCCGTTTCGAGTTTCTCCTTATCGCGGGAATGGTCAATTTCCCTCCCTTATCAGCTGGCTGTGTAGCAATGCATCAGCAAATTGTTTCCTCATTAGCGTCGCATCAAAACATCTATAATCGTTAACAGAAGCACAGAGCTATCAATAGATCTTGGCACTCAAGGGGTTATCGCTCAACAAACGGAATACCTACCTAACTAAGGTTCGCTTCCGTTGCGGACTGGGTTTATAAAAACTTCCGCTGATCCAAAATGGCCCCAAGCGGCCGAAGTTTTTAAAATAAAACCTCCAAGAATGGCAGCTCTTGATCACATCTCTGGTAGACAGACCCGAAGATTGCTTTGTGTTTTGTCTGGGTGAGCTTAAATCTTAAAGTGACAACAATTCAGATACTGCCAAGCAATTGCGTAATGCTTGATTATCTTGAAATGGATTTGATGTATGAGCGCGGACGAAAATAAACCAGGATTGTGTGTTATCTTGAAAATTCAACACATTGTGTTTCGTAGAATTGTTGAGGCCTTTGGCCCGATTTATTTTAAAATAAAATCTAGGCTTACTTTTGATTAAAGGAATCTAGTGTAAACAACTAGAATATCAGTGAACATATTCAAATTAATGGCTATTCAGAAGAAATAAACGATGAATCCGATTCAATCGATTAATTTGCGGCCTGCAAACATGCGAAATCAATTCGACATAAGTTCATGAATGAAGCACGAATGTTTATGTTGGATTCGTATGCAGATGAGTTTTGCTTTCGTCATTTCCACGAACCGGTTGAGTTATATTGCAGACTACTTATGCCAAGATGAGCGCGTGCCTCGCATAAATCGTATATTAGAAGTCGACGATAGATGTTTCAATTAGAAACCGATTCAATTAAATCCTGTTCGAACACATGTCGCATCAGGTGGAGCTACACCTCACAGCCCACTACATTTAACTATATTCTAATTAAATCTAAATTAAATAAGTATTTAAAGCGCTCTATAGCGATTGTCATTTAGCCGGTTTCTGTTTTTTTTGCTTTCTGAGTTGATTGGTGGGGTCTCATCATCGTCTATTTTTTCGATGCTAAATCCGGTTCAGGTGAATAAAAATAGCAGAATAAAATAAAGAGAAAATAAAAGCGAGTGATGCGCCTTACTTAAACGCTCAATTAGCGGAGGAAGATCGGACTACCGTGTGTTTGGGGGAGGGCGAATTTCTAAGTGGTAGTCCCCAAGTCACGCCCCCGATTCCCAGGGGACGCTGACGCCAGCCAAATCAACTTTGCCTCCAATTGCTAAACGCCTCTCGCCTATATACTATAAATAAACCCATGTACGTCTGTGTATCCCCATATGTTTGTAGGCCGGCTATTGTACTTGTACGATCAATTGGTTTCAATGAATTTTACGAACGAGCTGGGAGGACAATTGGAATTGGATTGCTCAAAGGCCTCCTCGCATCTTCATCCCCATGCGAATCATCTTCTCAATTTGCATATCGCTTGGCCAGCCTTTCCTCCCCATCTCCCGGGTTATCAAAAGAGCTCCCCGCTACATTGTAAATGCACTTTTATATTAAATTGCGCACTTTATTATTGCAGCCCATAAACACTTGCTTAATGCTGCAGTAATGCGACTTTGGGGAAAGGGGAGGGGTAAAAGGTTTTTTAGTATTCCTCCAGAACAATTTGATTTCTTACTCACATAACTTATGGGTCGGCGTGGGTGCGGCTTTGAATAATTAAGAAATGCTGAGGTGATCGCAATGATCTTGTTTCAAAGTAAACTTCTGGTCGGTATTATAATCCGAGAGACTTCTAAATGACTTTATGTATCTCAGTTTTAACAACCAGTATTCAAGGAGTTCGGTTATTCAACAATAATCTCAATATCTCATCGTAATACTTAATAATAATTTATCTGTGCTCTAACAAACAGTATTTATTCATTCAAACATATGACAACAAGAATTAATTAAGTAATAATCGTAAATATCAATTAATCTAAGCCAACCAACAGGTATTTATTCATTCTATCATACGAATAAAAACATTTAAATAGTTTCAATATCGCAACATATAGAATAATAATAATTGAGAACGCTTACAACTACTTTTTATTAACTTTCACTTAATGAACGTTAATAAAATTCATACTGCAAACTCAATATATCTTACAACTACTTTTTATTAACTTTCACTTAATGAACGTTAATAAAATTCATTCTGCAAACTCAATATATCTTTGCACTGAATTCTTATGACCAGAAATTAATAGGTATTACTGGAATAAATTTGATAATAACCCGTTTTTTTACCAAGTCGCCTTCGCCTAAATCATACATTTTATTAGATTACAACGGGTTTAATCTAAATGCTCCTCGTATTTAAAAATAAACCTATAAGTTACACAAAAAGGATCTTTAACCTGTTCACGATCTTGATTATTGCACAAACGACTTTTGGTATCTGCGATGCGATCTAGAATTTTCCGTTTCGTACGGGGGTGGGTCGTTAAATCTTTGGCAGGTGCATTCGGGAAATTTGTGCAACGGATTTGATTGCCTTTCAAGGAATGCATACAAATAAGTGTATGCACACATTTAGTAAGCCGCTAAAATGCTTCGTTTAAAAGCGGACAAAGCAAACAAATGGCACGGCAATAAACACATATAGGCGGTGTGCAATCGATTGATTAGCATGACAGTTAATATGTTTGCATAGCTGTAAAGCAAAGCGCAGGCAAACACCTGAAAAGCAATTACCGCGTCGGGGGAAAGCGGGGAGCGGCCCTCTCAAAAAGAGCAGGCTCAACCCATTGCATAACGAAGTTGAATTAAGAGCGGCTTTTCCAAAGTTGTATACTTAAATATTTGCCTATATATTTATTAAAATATAATATTATATATAAACAGACTTCGATTTTAATTTTATTATTTTAGGTTGGTTTTTCAGAATTCTTTTTTAATAATATTTAAAAAATTACGAACAAGTTCCATTTCTGTAAATCATGTTCATATTCATGTCCGTCCGTCTATAAAATTTCTCAAATTCTGCTATAAATAAAACCAACTTTTTTAGCCATGCCTCCTAATGCCCCGAAAAACCGCAAATTTTTTAGCACCCACATTTATGATGGTGAGGAACGTCTTAAAGCAGTAAACTTATTCAGATCTGCATTCTTCTTTAGATAAATAGTAAGGATATGATCGAATATCGCGAATCTACATACGAAGTGTGTTTCTAGTGGTCTTAGGCTTAAGAAAAATAAAGAACTAAACTGAGCATCTCTGATCCAAAGCTAACCTTTTAAAAAAGTAACAATATATTGTTGTTTTTAAAAGACCAAAAGATTGGAAAATCGTCAGAAAAACAGAGACGTACCATAGGTCTTGGTACTGGACCCTTTCTAATGATCAAATGATCGGCATCTTAAATGTAAGATCACCCTTCCCTCCCACAGTCGCGCCTCTTTGGACCGATATGTAGACTATAGTCCATAGCTGTAGCTATATCAGCAGAGAAGCAGCAACGGCGATGTCCGCGACCAGCTGAGCCACGTTTTGTTGCTGATGATATTGTTATTGTTTTTCTGCCGCTCGCGTTGTTGTTGATGTTGTTTTATTTGCTGCTGCTGCTGCTGCGCCGCCAACGGCGACTGCGACTGTCTCGACTGAGCCAGCGATTGCTGGTTTTTTAGTTTTCGCAACACTTCCAAGCCGCACAGTCGCCGTCGCGTCCCGTTCTGATTATTCAAAAGTCGAATTCCCCCCTTGTGGACCGTGTGTGATCCAGATTATAGAAGTGTCGAAGTTGTCTTCCGAAAATGTGACTCTAGTTCGACCAGAAAACAGAGCAATATTTGATCAACTGCACTTGGGCAAACAGCTTCGCTTGCCTTTCGGGTTTTTCCGCGCAGCGCAGCGTGTCCAAAATTAGATACGGAGAAAAACAGAAGAAGCAAGAGTGCGAAGAAAGCGCCACGCTCTCTCGGTCTTCGGTCTTCAGTCTTCGCTACGATTCTGCGATTCTTCTGCGGCCGCCGGCTGAAAACGCTGCCAAAATGAGCGCCAAAACAATGAAAATCTCGAAAATAGCCAAATACATCAAGAAAAGGGTAAATATTTATGAGTCAACGGAAGCCACGAAAGCCTGAAAATATTAGTCTTCTGCCAGCCGAGAGACATTTCGGCCCGGGGTGAAAGTCTTTGCAGAAAATAAAAATAGCAAAGTCAAAAGCGAAATCGAAATCGAAAAACGAAGAAAATTGTGTTTCAAAATGCAGTCATATTTGTAATCCGCGCGCGTCTTAGCCGAAAGCCAACCAAAGTATTCAATGCCTCGGCCATAAACGGTGGCCGCACTGATCGAAAAGTCCCCAATAGCCGTCGGATCCATAAGGTCGGATCCGTCCCAAAATGTCCAGCCCCGCCGATAATGATCGTGTAAATGCCTTTGCCACGAAGGTGGAATGTAAATAGATGCCAAAGCCCCCTGTACTGCATACCAGATGATCTGGGCAATCCTTGTGTGTGCCCGTAATTTGTCTGAGAATTAAATGTGAATCGTTAGTGAAATTGTTCAAATTGCCCAGACAATTATTGGCTACCAAGCAGTCGCTTGTATGAACTTATTCTGTGCGGTTGAGCGAGGATTTCTTGCCAAACGAATCTAAATTTAGTAGAAAACTTTTCCACTTGATGTTCTGTAATCGCTAAGTTTCCGACCTCGACAACCTCTCATACTTATGTGGAACTGAAAACCAGACGGAGATCTTCAACTCCACTTGAACACTCATATAACGTGGTTATCAGTCGCTCTCGGATCTTTTATCTCCCACCATCCATCTATTGGAGTGTTTCGATTGAATGAATTTCATTTTTCGGAGAAATTTTGATGGAACTTCGTCGGTATAAACGACACGCAAGTACCCTGGAACTATTTCTAATCTGGACTAAGCTAAGCACTCTTCTCATCTGCATAAACACATATTTTATGGTATTTTACGATCGCTAGGAATTCCCAATTTCCTTAACTCGAGACCCGTCCAGCCGGTCTAAAAATACTCAAATTCGGTTTCATTTAAATTTGCATTACAAGCTAGCTTTTTAATTCGGCTATTATATCTTATACGCGGCACATTTGACATTTCTTTCACCTTTCGGCATTGTTTCGAGGGTCGGGGTGTCGCCTCTTTTTAATTATCTTTGTTTTGACTGTAATTAAATTTAATTTAAAATGCATTGCCCAGGTCGGCCCCACAATTTGAATAGGACCTTTCATACAAAAACAAAAAACTCTCGAAATATGTGAGCCGTTTTTGTGATTGCTCAGAAACGAAATTCAATGCGACAATGGGTTCTGTTTGGGGAAAGAAATCAGCCAATTGTGAAGAGCCATATAGCCGTATAAGCTTTGTTTATATCTGGCTTGGATTTCCAATGGTTGACTGGCAGTGTACCGTTCGCAGCGTAATTTCTCTGAGGAGTGGCTAACTAGAGGTTAAGAATGGTTCCATGTAATGAAAAGATATATGTACCTATCAGGACTCTATCACTGTTATTTTCGTTTGGTGGATGTTTCAAATTAGTTTTGGAAGTGCAAAACTATTCGATTACCTATTATGAAAATAAGAAATTATCCTATAATTTCACTATTTTTTGGATTAAAAAAGATTCCGTGTTCCCCTCACTTTTAAGTATAGTTGATACAGAGGAGCTGCAGGGCTGAGTGAATGCTTCCACAGACTTTCAAGTTCCTGTTTCTGGTCCCGTGAGTCGGGATATTGAATTACCAGCATCTAGCTGCAATTGTTGCCTCATTATGAACATGTTTCTGGTAACACAATACCCACTACCTGGCGATTGTCGAGAGGGCGTTGCATGTACTCTTACCAACGAACATTTGACAAATGGCCACACATCGGCCCACATAAACAAACAAATCAAATGTCACACATCTATGGCTGCGATGTAAAGATACCCGCAGACACGTGATTGTTTCATCATTGAGGTCGCCAAAAAATAATTGCGTGCAGTCAATTTCATTGTATTAAAAAATTGGAAGCTCTACAAAAGAGGTCAAACAACTTGTTAACAGTTTTGGGGAGCGTGGAACGCCGCTAAAAAACAATTTCAGATTTTTTCGATTAAAATTAAATGAAAAACTTCGGGAGATCATTGAATACAAACATAACTATGAACTAAAAAGAAAACAAAGAAATATATTGAGTCCCTCGATTTATACTAAAAGTTTCTTTAGACCAGATTCCCATATTAACCGGTTAGAATTTAATTACGAGCATCTAAGACTCAGCTTCGGACTCATAAATCAGCCAGTTGTGGGTGATGCAAACTCAGTCTTTGGTACGATCATGTGATCAAAACCATGTGTGGACTCCGAAACAAGGGCAATTTGAAGAGTTATCCGTTTTTAACCGGTTCGCAGTCGATTGGTCTCTTTAAAAAATCGTATGCATTCCAAAGTAGAGCAATGTTCGGAGAGGCGATTCCGGTTTCAGTACACTTTTAAGTACCCAACTCCAACGGTTTAAGGGGCTTGTTTACGCGATTTGAAAAACATATTTTAACCGGTTTGCTGCGTAACTAATTAGAATACGAATTGCAAGTGGCGTAGTGTGTCTCATGTTGTTTTCATTTGTGTGTTAACTGACCTGCTGATGTGAGTGCCGCGTTTAACACGCCCACAAATCCGTTTAGTTATGGTTATCGTCTCGGCCACTTGTCCTCCTCTTCCTCCGGTTTGTTTAAGGCGTTTAATACAGTCAAACTTCCAAATATCAAACCATCATCACTTATAGTCAGACTTGAAAACCTTTTACACTCTTCTAAAAGAGAATTACAAAGGAATTTATTTCCATTCCGCATAAATGTTAATTTGATAATTGTATTATCTTATAATTATAACATAATTCGTTCATCTGAGCCACAGAGTTTAAATTATTTACGCGAAACCTGTTGGTAAACAGACGCATTTAACCCAAAAATGTTGTGAAACCTTGGCCAAAACGCAGATGCAGCGGCCAAAGTACAAACCCCGAAGAAAAGAAACCAAAGCAAAGGAAAATAAAAAACATATTTGCACGTGAGGGCCAAAAAAAGAAATAAAAGACAGCTCAGGCCTTAATTTCTAGCTTGGCAATTTGCAATCGCCAATAAATTATCGCACAAAAATAAAAATTACGTATACGCAACTTCCAGTTGGAATGCGCCCAGAAACATGTTGCGACAACATGTTGGCAACATGTGTTAATGTTAACTTCGCGCTTAACAGAGCTGCTAACGAAAATGTAGGTGGCGTGTTAGCAGAGACCAGTTTTTTTTGCCGAAGTTCCAAAGAGAATCCAATTGGTTTCAGTCGTTCGAGCGACTTGTTTGAAAACACACAGAGCAGCAACGAAAGAAAGCTTTTCTTGCGAAAGAATAGAAGAAAAAATACACAAAAAAACATCTGTGGAAACCCGTTGAAGAGTAAACAAATTTATGTGTTCTTGTTAGAAAGCCAAGTGTTTACGTGTAACGAAGAAAGGCTGAAAAGCAGTATTGGAAAAGCGGAGAGAGGAGGCGTGGAGCGTGATAAAAGCGGTGGCGACAACAGAAACGCAAATAGCGGAGAAAAAAGCTGAAGGCAAATCTCGTGGGTCACAAGACCATTCAGAAAAGCGAAAGAGAGTGCGAGAGAGAGAGAGGCGAAATGTGGAGCTCTGGAGCTTTCGCACAGTGCTAGCCGAAAAAGTGGGACACCCGCGCGCAAGAGCTTTCGCAGCTGCTGCTGCTGCTGTTCCTCTGACCACCACTGTTGGCCACCAGCAACATGTGGTTCGTCATTTCCATCTTCGCCATTTTGGCCGCTTGCGGGCTGGCCGGTCGCCGGTGGGGTCGCTACCTCTACCTGCACTACGGCCGCCACCTGCTGCCCCGCTCCCTCCTCGCGGCCAAGAACCGCGCGCCCACGCCGCCCCTTTCGCCCACCAAAGATGACCAGAGTCTGGAGGCGCTGCTCGACGAAAGCGGCGAGATGCACGAAACGGTGAGTGGCGATAGGAAAGGGGTCGTCAAGAGGTTCTAGATAGGATGGTCCATCTATTGGATACTATTATATTCAGGGAAACAGTAAATAAATAGTTGTTTTCATTCATTATTATGTAATTTTAAATGACATTTTTTGAGGTTTAGTTAACAGTAACAGTAAAAATACGTTTATAATGCGCTAATATAAATGGAATTTTCTTGTAATAGTTCATTTTCGATCTTTTCTGTTCTCTGTAATATTGAAAGTTTTGAATAGTTTTTTTACTTAAGAGATTTTTGAATTTTACAATCATTGCTGTGTTTTAGAAGAATGGATAAAATTTAAATAATACGCTTATAAAGGGAAGACTTTGAACTATTTTGTAATACTTACGTTAGAGAAAACAAGTTTATAAATTATTTTAATTTTGCAAACCAGAACAAACATTCAGTGTGATATTTAAGGTATTACCTTATATAGCCAATACAATTTGCATAACCTTATGTAATGAATATCTGATATAAACGATTATTTTACGACCAGCTCCTTAAGTTTGTTGCTCAGTGCGGATAATAATTAGTGTCAAGAATATAAGGGTTACGACTATTATAAGAGCCATTATCGCACACGTTTCTCCTATTACAAGCCACTTTGGATGCGCGAATGAACGGCAAGTTAATTGCTCGAACTGATTTGCAACTATTATGGCATCATAATTAGACACAAATGTGGCCGGGGGTCCGGCATCTCGAAGCGAACCCCATTTGTCAACCTGTCGGGCGTCTCGAACTTTGGTGTTTGCCCAGGGTCATTGATCTTTCCGGAGGAGCCTCCTCATAGAGGTGCTGCACTCACTTGGCACCCCATCAAAGTCGGATGATTCGCTAGTTGCTGTTTAACTTTGACAAACACTCGACTGTTTGGCCCGACGGTGTGACCTCACAACACATGATAACTAACCTAAGTTATTCTGTGAATCCAACTTGGTGTTTGCCTAGATATATAAACAACCGAGGAGAGAGAAAAAACCGAGATGTAAGACCAAACGGCTTACAAAATGACAAATTGCGCACCACGCTTGGCTATTTTAATGCATTTAAGCAAAAACAAGTGAAGTAGAAGTAGAAAATAACGAGTGCTGATAAGTTGATTCGAGCAAAAAGTTGAAATAATACGGGGAAGTGGGGAGCAGCGATAAGCAGTGCAGAAAAAGCTGAACCAAGAAAACAAGCTCTGCTTATAATTAGGTTATCGGAGTTTGGAATTTCCTTAGGGAATTAGATATGTGTGCGCCATTCATGTATATTCATATAGTATTATATAAACTTTAGTGCTCCAATAATATAGTAGGTACTCGGTAAAACACATTTACATTTCACTCTAACGTCTGGGAATTTAATGGTCATAAATAGTAAAAATGCTAATTAGCACGTCTTCATACATTTGTTAAACTGGGCGAAACAATATATTGTGTTTATGGGAATATGTGAACACTAATAAGGAAGTACTAACCCTTAGAAGGTGTTGCCCTGTTGCGATTGATAAGATATATACAAATATAGCTAATAGCTAGCTTAGTAACAATAGTATATTTGTTATAAGTCTTTGAAGTAGTTTGCTACGAACCTTCGTATTCCGATTACTCGCACCTTTCCCAGGCCAGGCCTCTCACACACCTCAAATACCACCCAACCCCTATCCAGTTAAGCCAAGAATTCCATCCAGCGTACGCTTTTGCATACCTATTACCTTTTTGCCATGTCCGCTGTTCTTTGTTTTAGCCCCTTTGTTTTGCTGGCTCTTTCGCGGCTATCAGGTCTCAATACTCGTTTGCCCGGTAAGCTCTTTTCCGCTAGCTCCTCTTCTCTTTTGGCCGTTGGCTTCTTTTTGTTTTGAGGCCGGTTCTTTGGTTTCGACTGCCTGCCATCTACTTTTAACTTTTCGGGCCCAGAGAAACCAGTTGATGCAAAGCTGTTGCGGAACATGTTCGCTGCCGTTCCTCAAGCCAAAGTACGTGTCCTCTATAAGTCTACAGTTCTTAAAAACTAAAAAAAAATAAAAAAAAATGGGGCTAAAGTGAAGCAAAGTCAAAATAGTCACTTCTAGTTCTTGACATGATTGAAATACTATGCTCACACCATGCCAAAACATAGTGACAATATCTTTAAGACCATCGTCCTATCACAAGGACAGGCTAATATCATAGTCTCGCCTTCACAAGAAGCGATGGCCCCGCCAGATTCGTCGGAAATCAATTCTAAAGCTGCTGCCAGTCAATTAGAATGAGCTCTAAATTAAATATTGAAAATAGATAGCTAGTAATGGGGCTGTGCTATCTTATCTGCATCGCAGAGAAAACGAAAACAAATTGCAAATCTTGTTGTGCAAATATTTCTGGTCAACTGAAATTCAAACCTTGTGTCGTGACTGAATTACTGGGGGTAAACTCCCCTGGGAATTATTTTCTTCCCTGTCCGATTGTTTTTACGACTCTTGACAAAACAAGAGGTCGTAAACATTAATTGCTAGTATATGGCGCCTATATAGATCTTATCCGCAGTGCTACCGATTTTGAGATGTAAGCAAAGTGGACTGCCATGATTTCTGGCAAACATCGTAAAGATAACTGGTTCTAGTTGTTAAATTTATGTTCACAAAAATAGAACACTAGAATAGAGTACTTATCAGGCCAATGTCGCTTAGACTATCCCCTCAGCAACACCAAATCACTGAAAAGTTAGTAATAATAACCAATCTAACTATAAGTTATAAAGTGAAAAATAAACAACAAAAATGTATGCATTTAGATTTCACAAGTTATAGTACATTTTTCAAAAATGTAATTCCAAGAATATGGTATTTTGTGTTTTCCCAAGGCAGTTTTGTTCAAAACACTACATATAAACTGAGATAAAGCCGTAGGCCACGCGATAATGTTGCAATTGAGAGTTTGGAATGAGAGAATTCAACGTGAGCCATTGTCACCGTGTATTATTTTAAATACCATTTATTTTATTCTCCTGCTCCCCGATCTCCAGAGCCAGAAACTCGATATAAGCCCTCTCTCTCCGTAGTTATAATATATCCGACTCTCATTTCGCCGAGCAAACTCACGACTTGAGCTGAGTTAATTTGAGCGAGCGGCAAATAAATATTTTTTCGCTGGCGGCCAATAAAAACGGTTGGTCTGAAACTGAACCCGCTGGCAGTTGGCTGTTAAACGCGCTACGCCAAAGTCGGTCAAGTCGGCGGAGTTAATCGCCCGGAGCATCTCTGCTATACAAACGCAGCCGTACAAACCCATATTCCTGCAGAGCACCGGACGATAAAGACTCTGATTCGATCAACAATTGTGCCGAGCACGTGCCCGCGTGGCGTATACTTGATATTGCGCATACGCCACCTTTGTCGCCGCGAAAGTAAAGACTCCAGATCCCAGGGACTCTAAGCTCCGGATAATTGATTGAAAGTGACAACAGTGCCGGTGACAAAAACTACATGAAGATGTGCGAATTGATTGTCAGTCATGGACTCGACCGCGAGGTAAAAACATCATTAGTGCAGGCACGAACACATGATTCATGTGATTTCCTAGCTGTTCTATATGGTTTTCATTAGTTTCAAAAGGTCTATTTGGTTGCCAACTCTGCGCTCAGCAGTTGAGCGCAACCCGGGCTCCACTGAGCTCGTGTTTCGAAGTGCTCGGCAAATAAATAAACCTATATGCGATGTACGTATGTTTCCAGCCAGACTGTCATTGACGTTTGACTTTGGCTCTCTCCTGATCTGCGACTCGCAACTGACCCTCGCTGAGGTGCGTTGAAAATCGCATTTTACTTCATTTCGTTCTGCTTTTTAATTGTGCTGGGCCTCGGAAAATTGCAGTCACGCCTCACTTACGGAACTCTTTTGTCTGTCACTAAAATTGCGCATACATGTATGAAATTGGCGACGTCTGGCGATCGAAATGAGCTTCCGATCTGTTTCGCTGACCCAAATTGAGCCTCGCTGAAAAACACGACGACCTTCCATGCAGCTCAGCTATCGGCGACTATCCGACTTTATCGCAGATCTTATATCAGACTAATTTCAGCCGAGGTCGTCTATCGCAGTTGAGATTGCTCGGGGAGTTCCTTCGTAATGGGTTTGAAGCCCAGTATTCCGACACTCGATGCGAATCACAGTCATGGCCCAATACTCTTGTAGCGCCACTCAGGGGTTCTTCAACTCGAGTGCATGGCCGAGAGCTAATCAATTACCCGGCGAAGATCGAGATTTAATCAGGCCCCCTACTGCGACGCCGAAATGCGAGTGTTTTACGCATATTTTCCAAATTACTTTCGTGATATAAGCGAGTGGGTTTTGTTTTTGGGCCTTATCAAGACTTGCTAATGGTCGAATCACGGCCATCGGAGTCAGCGGAGAGTCGCACGAGAGAGATTGCCTTGACTTTAAGATGGTTTCGGAAATGTGAATGATCTCACGTCTGAATAGAGCGCAGGTGTTGGTTGGTAACTGATGCGGGGGTGCTGTCTTCCTTAACGGGCTAAATGAAATGTATGCAAAACTTATGAAAACTCCCGAGCTAACAGAGAGAGAGAGAGAGTTTATTTTGGTAATTCATACTCGAACATGGCCAAGTCAATTAGCACAATCATTGACGTCACTAGCGAAATGTTCACACGCTGTCAATGGTGACATTGTCACACCCAGTGACAATACGAAAATAATGTATAACAGCCAAAACAAAGTCCGAATCGCACGCAAAAATTAGTCAGAGCGCCGAAGTGAATTTCACATGAACGTGTAGCTCTGCTGCTATCAATCGATGGTAACATAAACAGCTTTGGCCGATCAGAAACTGAGATTTCTCACAGATTAGATTGTATTGAAATTAAACTCGGTTGAAATACGCAGTTCTTGGTGTGATAATGTTTAGTTCCTCGAAGAAACTTGAATCAATCGGTTGTCCGTCATGGGATTGCACGAAAAGCTAGGAAAATTTCACCATCATCACAAGCGGGGTCACCGAGGTTTTTCGGTAAGATTTGAATGATCTAGAGGGTTCTGTTGTTATCATCGTTGATTCTTCTTTGTGTCACTTTTCTCGAGTTTGTAAATGCATTATAACGCTGTTTTGAGCACCCATGATCTTAGAAATCCATTATTCTGTAAATTCTGTAAGTTGTTATGGAAAACACCTCCTAAAAATGGTCAGCAGGCGTTGCCTTTGCCTTCATCGGGTTTCATCCGGAGGGTCGTCGATCAGTTTCATTTCGTTGCCAGTCAGTGTTTTATTTCGTTCTTAGGAGTACAGAGCTCCCCAAAATAAAAATTCGTAATTTTCTAACCCACCGGGTTTCATTCCGTGTTTAGTCGATCGCTTCTTTTCGTTGGTCGGTAGCCCGTATCCGTATTCGTAGGTTGTCGGGAGCTAAATTAAGCGTGAATCGTTTGCCAGAATGAGTGGCCACCAGTGCAGCCTGGGCAAGTTGGCCCAGCGGGGTGCCCGCCTGCAGATGCGGAGTTTCTACCAAACCCGGAGCAGGCCGTACGCGGTGCAGAGCATGATGCAGTTGAACCAGTGGTCCAGGCCAGCGGCCCAATCCGACCACTTTGAGCGCAGCCGAGTGCGCAAGATCGTGGGGGTGAAGAAGACGCTGGTCAACCAGATGCAGGGCATGGCCCCCACCCTGGGACCCTCGAAGGTGGCGCCCTACAAGATCTACGGCAAGACGCGGCTCTTCTCCTCCTCGAGCAGTCGCCCGCAGCACCAGCGGCAGCGGGAGGAGGAGGATGAGGAGGAGTACTCGGACCAGGAGGACGTGCCGCCGCACACCACGGCCTCGTTGTCTGCCACCCAGCGGCGGTTTAACCAGGCAGCGTGTTTCGGCAAGGGCATGGCCATGCAGACGGCCAGGGACATCAGCCAGTCCATCCAGGAGGAGCTGATGGTGGTGGACGCCGAGACGCGCGACATGCTCAACTGCGATCCTGGTCGACAGGCGCTGCGTGACTACCGCGAGCAGGTGGCTCAGCGGCCCAGGAATTCCCTCGATCCCATGCAGGGCTGGAAGCACCCACGCCCCCTCAAGTACCTCTCCAACCTGCCCCTCAGCAGCGGAGGCGAGGGCAGCAGCGGATCAGGGGTCCAATCCGAGGAGGCGGAGGATCGCCAGGTGAAACCGCGTCGTCGCCAGATAGTCAAGTCTCCTTCCTCGCTGGCCCAGTTTAGTTCCGAGCCCAGGTTCGAGATGCCCACCTCCAATGCCAAGGAGAAGTACTCGGAGCAGCGCAGCGAACACCGTCCACAGACCAGTTGGCACCGCCCACAGCCGGCCGTCGAGGACCAGCCGGAGGATGTGCTGATGGACGTGTCCCTGGTGCGTCCAGTGCGTCCGGACATCACGGTGGCCAGGGGCCTTCAGAAGCTGGAGGAGAAGACCGAATCAGAGACGGAGTCGTGGTATGACCAGCCCAAGGCGGAGCGCGAGTTCCTCAAGAAGGCTTTCCTCGGTGGAACCATGTCTCGCCGGAAGGCGGGCCAGCCACGATTGGACGAGCTCCACTTGGAGACGGGCGACAATGCGGCCCAGATAAGCGCCTCCCAGCAGGTGATTAACCAGAAGTACGCTGGCTTTCGCAGGTCTTCGCGGGGAAATCAGAAGCAGATGGCTCGCCAGATCGTAGAGCAAGTGAATCCGACGCCGCAGCTCAATCCACGTCCGCGGGCCATGTCGGAGCCCAGTGACACGCGCAGGAGGCGTAGCCACGCCAGGCAGGGCGTCGAGCGACAGGCCGCTCCCCGCTTCTTTGTTGGAGAGCGCGACGAGGAGAAAGATGGAAAGGACTCCAGGGACGGGTTAAGTGCATCCAAGTCCAACTGGCCATCGCCCAATCACTCGTTGCTCCAGATGCACTCGAGAAGCGACACCCACCTGGAAACGGATAGCAAGACGCGTGGCAGCAATGTCATGGGCGAACAGAGGGGGTCCAAGACACCGGTGGTCTCTGAACCAAACGTGGAGCACAACGACATCGGGATGCCACCGGGATACAGGAAGGAGTCGGCTGTGCAGCGCCTGGGAAGCGCTTCCTCCAGGCACAACAACCGTGCCTTCAACAGCTACTAATCGCGCGATCCCGAGGAAACTCAAATTGTCACGATCTCCATCCCCTGAAAGTCCAATCCAATCCCAATCCGCGTCCACTCATCTCCCAGCCCGGCAATAGTTGTCCCAGCAAGGCGGATATTTGCGCATCGAGTTGTCCAAATCCTTAGAAGTCAACCAAATTGAAGCATTGCATTCTCGTTGGCCACAGTGTAGTAATTTCATCGTAGAACCAAGTAACTTGAATAAAATCGATCACAATTGTGTAAATTAACTGCAGCGAATATATCTTCATGAATTTTTGCAGTCATATCGGGGAATAGATAGGAATAATGTGGTTGAGAAACTCGGGGCAACATGTCCCCACTTCACCTAGCATCCTTCAGCATTGTAAAATAACCATCTATAAGCCGTCTAAGTGTTTTTCTTTCACCTTCGTTCACTCAGCTAGTGCCGATGCCAAGCGAGCTCTTTTAATTTGTAGTTCAGTTTATAACAAAGACAAAAGACTTCCCGAAAGTCTGCAGACACAGTAAACTAGCACTGCACACCAAATGATATACTTTTTTTTTTAAAACCCAACAACCTATGCAAAGCACTGAAATCTAAAAGCTAAACCCCAAAAATCCTCCCAAAAAAACAGCATTAACTACTTTAAGTATCTTTTGGAAATGTAATTTAAGTTTGATTCGAAATTTATACTCTTGTTTTTGACTTATCAATTAGATTATGTTTAGTAGTTATCCACCTAAGCCTTGCGTATTGTGCTAATAGTTGCCTTCTCCCGTCAATCGTTCTCCAGGTGCTGTCAATGAGCACAGATGAATACCGCAAGACGTCGCTCTTTGCCACTGGTTCCTTCGAACTGGACTTCCCCATACCAGACCTGATTGGCAAGACAGAAATCCTCACAGAGGAGCATCGGTAAGTTGTCACATTCTTAAGAATTCACCCATTCGAGTTGAATTCTATACCAATATTTCTATTGAGCTGCTCTGGAAGGGAAATCTTTCTCAAAACCTTTGCTAGAATCCCAGCTAATAATACAATTTTCGACTTGCAGCGAGAAGCTCTGCTCACATCTGCCAGCTAGAGCCGAGGGATACTCCTGGTCCCTGATCTTCAGCACATCGCAACATGGTTTCGCACTTAACTCCCTGTACCGCAAGATGGCGCGTCTAGAGAGTCCAGTCCTGATTGTCATCGAGGATACTGAGCACAATGTATGTATATATTTGTATAATACTCAATATTATAAATCCACAAATCTGTTTGGAAGTTCACTCGCTGTCAGATAAATGATACAATTTTATTGGTCGCGGAAGAATATATGAATTTTATTACGTTTTGATGGTTGTTAAAATAGTATCACTTTTACAAGGCTAGTGAACTCCGTACATATACGATATATATATACAATGTTACCGATTTGATTGCCACTTAATGCTGTTCGTGCTTAAAACGTAATAATAATAATAAGGTTGTTTTTGATTGTTCAGTATGAAATGCTAATTAGACAAATTCTTTTTTAATACCTGTTTAATACGTATGTAGTAAACAACATCTTAGATGGAAGCCGAGTGCAGTAGAGATTACAGTAATTACAAATTTGTATAAAAATTGAAATGAAAACAAATTCTTGGCAACATTTAAATCCAAAACCCTACCTCAAATTGTTTGAGTTACAAATATTACAATGCGTATTTATTGCAGGTATTTGGTGCCCTGACCTCCTGCTCGCTGCACGTGTCGGATCACTTCTACGGCACCGGCGAGTCCCTGCTCTACAAGTTTAACCCCAGCTTCAAGGTGTTCCACTGGACTGGCGAGAATATGTACTTCATCAAAGGCAACATGGAGAGCCTTTCGATTGGCGCTGGAGAGTGAGTTCATGAGCCTTGATTCTACCTGCCGATTGCTAAAGCGTGCTTTAATTTACTTTCAGTGGTCGCTTCGGCCTGTGGCTGGATGGCGATCTGAACCAGGGACGGTCGCAGCAGTGCAGCACATACGGCAACGAGCCTCTGGCGCCACAAGAAGACTTTGTTATCAAAACACTCGAATGCTGGGCATTTGTTTAAGTGAATTTCTGTTGTCAACAACAAACATATTTAAGGATGGGAGCGAGGGTCTCCTGCCTACCTATCTATTTAATTAACTATATGTACTTGTACTAAACACCAACAACCTGAGAAAGATGTCAAAAGCTGGTGTGCGTCTGGGGATCATCCGGAACGGCCCACACAGCCCCACACCGAAAAACACTTGCATACACAGACACCACGAGAGGGGAGGATGTGAAACACTGATCTGATCTGAGGGGAAATGCTTGTGGAAATTTCTGTTCTCGGAAGCAACATGCGAGTTAGCTGTGCGTTGGAACGTATTAATTATTTAGTTTTTATATGATATACTATTAAACAAAAGCAACTAAATTATGTGTTAGACTTAAAGAAAAACAGAACATGGGAAATCCCTAAAAGGCAGACAAACGACACGGAAATCAAAGCGAAAACAATTGAAGATAACATTAGAGGTCATCACACATCTCCATGAATTATATGGCACACGCATACACCCACATGCATACATACATACATACAAAACACACCTTTAAGTTAAGTTCTTATTATCGAAAACTATAATCACCAAATTGTGAGAAGCAACATATGTATAGCTAAATTGCAGATTTTGATCATTTATCGTGCCTAGTTCTCTTGATTGATTTCAGTTTGAATTTAATTTCGATTGTTTGAGTTACTTTATCGAGATCGAGAGCATTGTGAAAAAAGCGAGCTGAGAAGTTGAGAAAAATAAAAAGAATGTCGATATAATTTTTAGTGCAAAGTGCTGATTGCAAGTAAAACTAAAAGCGAGATAACTCTTAACGATTTGACTTTTATACATGTAAAGAAGGAGCCGAGAAGAGCTGAGAGCGAGCGTTTTATTTTTTAGTTTTACACGATATACATATATTTAATTATGATTACTTTAATGCTAATGATGTTGACTTTTATGCAATTATACTAAAACAAAAACAGAAACCACACCAGAATGAAATACACAATATTATACAACCAACTGGCCAAACAGAGGTTTTACTTCATCCCATGCCCAATTGATCATTTGAAGATGTATCCTAGTTGTGCTGCACCCTTGTGAGGGTCGCAGGACAGGCAGATTTGTTTTGTAGTTGTAAGTCTTCTCCGCAGATATCGGTCACACCCCCGTACATGTACACAGAACTTCCGCAGCAGAGTCAGATGGAGCTGTTGCTGGTGGAAAAGGTTTTGAGGAAATCAAACCAACAAACTTAAATGGCTTTATATCCCTTTTGAGATACAATTTCAGTATAATTATAAATAAATAAATTATATACATATATGTATACACATACGCTAATATATAAATGTACAATGGTAGAAACGTAAGTGTAATTTTTGTAGTGTATTTGCGCCCCGAAACAGAACCCAGACCTTCCTTTAACCCAGCTCCCAATCGATTGTATTGTAAACCCCCAAATATATAACGGCAACGCAGCCGACTCGAGACATATTCTAAATATTCAAAGATACACACAAGTCGATGGAACATAATTTGAGAGATCAAACGAAACCAAATTGCTGATATTTTACACTGAACAGAGTTCGAAACTAACGAAAAAGTAAAGTATGAAAACATTTCATTTCATCGGAGTTACAGTTTTTACTGGTTTGAAAAGACGAAAGAACTCACAAAGCAACGCACACAAGACAACAAGAGAAATTGTGAAATTGAAAACCCCTAAATTGTAAAGATAATCCCAAACCCAGATAATCCTCTTAGCATGGAACAATTTAGAGAAATTTAGCTGAAAATTTGCACGCACCCCAGCCCGAAAATTGAAATATACATATGAAAAATTAAGTAAACGGTGAACTATCGAGACTCACGCCAGTGAAGATGTTTTTAGATGTTATTTAAACGATCTTGACAGACAGTTGTGGAAAGTGTATTAACTTCCACTGAACACGCATTGAACCCCAATGAGAATCGAGTTGAAATTCCTGTTGTTATTGTGAAAACGGAAGACTTTCTTTTTAGGACTTTAGAGAGAATCCAAACCAAACTTGGAAGGGCTTGTTTACTGAGCAAACGTTACGATAACCAATACCAATACCCGAGAGATCGATTAGCTTAAAATCACTCCTACTATGCGAACTTCATTTAAATAACTTGAGACCAAAATGCGTTTACTAAAAGATATACTACACACCAGGCGTCAACTTTCGTTCTTGGTCGAGCATAATATCATTAATATTGATATGTATACCGAACATTAGTTTGTTGACGACCCGTCAATTATGCCCCACACTCAACTAAACTCACACACTCGAGCTACAAGCTTAATGGATTATACGAAAATCAAGAAACATTCATTTTCGTAGTCCGTAAAACCATATCGTTGAATTCGTAGATATTTTGTTGTGCGTTGAACAGAAATGAAATGAACATAAAAGCCAAACAGGGGGCGAGGCGAAATTAATGAAGATAATTTTATATTGTAACTTCTGTCAATTAAATCGTAGACTGGTGCATAAACCAAGCGAAAACTAAAAAACTATGCCGCTCATATTGTTGTTGCAGCAGAAAATTGTTTGAGCCATCAATATCAATGCATGATTATATTGAGGCCGATAGTTCTGCTCCCCCCAAATTTTGTTGTGAGTTCAATAAGTGCTTAGTATTTGTGTAATGTATTCAGGCATACATAGGTACCCAGATTTATATCGAAGCTAAAGGCCAGTTAATTAGTGTGGAATTATCCCCAACCTAGTGCGATCACGAGAACCTTTTCCACTCGGTGTCCGCATTCCCCGTGCTTTGCCCATTACCAATGTTGAGTAGTTTGCAAACGTTTCTAGTTGTTGTGCACCGAAAATTAACAAATGTAATTCGCACAATTCGACGGAGATATTCAGGATGTTCAGATGTCCAATATACACCTTCTTAGAGATATAGATTTGCGATTGTCAGGAGCCGAGGAAGGACCGCCTTGGATATGCCGCTTACTTGAGTTCCCCTTATAGAATGCTGATTGTAGAACCGAACGATTGTATAAACTCCACTTAGAGAGAGCACAACTCTATCCGTGCCACCACTAAAGGTCCACGACACATAGCTGTGTTAAATGGGGGATTGGACGAGCAGGGGAGGGTTTTACAAAGGATATAGACAGACAGATCGGGAGTCAGGGAGACGACAGAGTGGATGCAGCAAGTGGTTTATTTTTCTACCAACAGATTGCAAGCAATTGAGACACATAGTTGATTACTCGACGGACAGCAGCCATTACCTAAGTCGTGTGTATATACGAGATATATCTACCTACATACATATATATATTTTTGGAAAGCAAATCAAGTGTATCTTGATGATATCGGCTAGCTGTATTCAGGTCGCGGCCAAGTACTAAGCATATTTGCAAACGATATTGATCAGTGTAAATGTTAAAAATAAATCGAAAGTTCGCACGATTGCCTTGGTTGTTTGGTTCGAATGGAGTGCATTCGTTGTTCTTTAGTTTTTCTGAACATTATATAGATATCGGATTAATTCATGTGTGCAACTTGTATCGTACCTATAATATTGCATTCCAACAACAGCAAAATCAATAAAAAGAAAAAGAAAAAACACATGAGCAGAGTAACAAGAGAATATATATAAATATATGCTATATGTAAATGTAAATTCATTAGAAAAATGAACAACTTTTCCGAAAAATAAAATGTATATTCAAATATCAACGAAGCTTTTTATTTTGGTTTGTAAAAATGAGTGTACCGTCGACATTTGAATTGACATTTTTATTTAAACATTTTATAAAATAATAGGGTGTCACAAATTGTTATATCTGTTTTAGATGTGGACAGTATTTAAAGAGTATTGTTCTTTCAGGACAGGATAAATCTAACAAATTTATTGAAACAAATCGCCTTCACGGCGCACATTATGGTTATTTTTACCCCCAAACTGTAGATTGACACAGGCTTAATTATCCTACACACAAAAAAGAGAATGTTCCCATAAATTCGATATGACCAATGTAAATGGGATGTAATTCATACCTACATCGTTTTTACATGAAATACTCATCAAATTTACATAATTAAGGTCATCTTGCCGAATTTTCTCTCTCGGAGACTCTCTTAAATTGTCGGCTTAGACTTCAAAAAATTATCAGCAGTAAAATCACTGTCACGGGTACCAAGCAGAGCTAGAACTGGTTGGGAATTATTTTTGAAAGAGCGGAAAAAATTTGAAAAACAAGAAAGAAAAGTATGTTTTTAAAAGTTGCTTTTTCTCGAATTCAAAAGCGACTTCGTTACTAAAAACGTAGAAAATAGTTTTTTCAAAGGCAGCCAAAAAAAATTACAAATTTAAATTTGTCTATTTTTAAGAACATTTTTTCTTTAAATATTGTATGAAAAAAAATGTCTATATTTAAGGGCAAATTTTATAAAAACAATTAATATTATTTATAAATTCAAAGTGTGGCCGTTTCAAAGGCGAGATTTCTAAAATTTAGAATGAAATTTATATGAGTGCAGTGCGCAGCGGCCAAGTTATCAAAATTTATTTCAGGAAGGGCTCAGCATATGGGCATAAAATGGCCGTCGTTAAGGCCGGTAAGTCGTAAGTAAATTTATAAGATTCCTATAATTTGCATTTTCGTTTATCCCTTTCCGGTGCCCGATTCTTAATTTGGTAATTATGATTTCAATTTAAAATTATCTTGTTTACCTATTATCAACAAAAGTTGAAATGTTCATGCTTGCATAAATTTTTGCCGTTTGCGTTTGGTTTTAATAACGATATTTTAAATAAAACCAAACAGGATTGATTGAATTTTCAATGCACACCGGAAAATTTCAGTATATGTTTAAACTTTCGCAACTGCTTTTAATAGGGAAGTTTGGGGGTCAGGTGTGAAACCTGCAGACTTTTTTAATAAAAATGTAAATTCATCGGAACGATCGAATATAACTTGCAAAAATGTAAGATATTTTAAATAGTGTAAAAACCTATGGACATGAACCTTTCCAAATCTAATTTTCTTAAGAATACCTTGGTCAAGGCAAAACCGCGCTCCGATCGTATACAAGAACAATAGAGTAAAATAGGTATAAATTGGAATTTTTCAAAATTTCGCGCAGTGTGTAAGCTATTGGCATTATCCTTTCCAAACATGGAGGGAATTAGGGAAATAAGTCAATATTTTATGTTTGTAAGATATTTGCATATTTGGAGTAGCTTAAAATTTTCTTTTTTACATGCCTGCTATTGTAGTCACAGTTTCATTCCTTAACTTGGAATTGCCGAAGATTTTTTCGCTTCACAATTAATATATATTTTACATAGCTAAAATTTTGGTAATTGTAACAGGTATTTTGAAATAGTAAAATAACACAGGTACACAGCCAAAAATAAGTGAAAGTCCCATACAAACTTATATTCTACCTCCGTAGTATAAAGAACTCAAAAAACCGATGTTCGTCGGCTAAAATGTACTCTCAATACATCACGGCATGTCTTTGGAATTGGACACCAAAGTTAAGAAAAGGTTAGTGGAAATTTTACAAAGTTATATTTTATTTTCCTGTGCAGTAAGACAGTTGTGCTATAAAACTTTTGATCTAGCCAGGAAAAGCGAAATTGTCTGCGTCTAAAGAAAGGTTTTTAAAAATGCTAAAGTTTTAATACCCTTGCAGACTTTGTCGAAATTCCCCAAGTAAGAAGAAAAATTCTAAATGGGTAAAAAAACACGAAGTCTCCTAAATACAAAGCTCAAATTTACAAACAGTTTTTGGCGGTTTTCTTAAAATTGATTCGAACGACCTATGTACTTATGTATATTTAATGGGTCAACCTCAAAATCATAAAACTGTTTTTGCTCTTCAATTGTAATAAAGTGTTCTTTTAAAAACTGATGATATCAAAGAAATCACAGAGTCCCACACTCTCTATGATTTAATCATAGCAGCATGAAGCCAAATCGAAAGTCCCTTTTGCCCATTTGTTGGTATAGCAAACTTAACCGGCCACAGTTGCAAAGGGAGTGTGCGAAGGCGACTACTAAATGAAGGAGGAAATGAAAATCCGCTGTGATGATCCGATCCTAGCGAATGTTACACCTATCGAAAAGAAAATCAATTGGTTCGAGAGAGGTTAAAATGTAAAATGTTAAATGTAAATATCTTAAAGACAGTGTCGATCAATGCCACTTTGTATTAATCTACTTGTATTCTTACTGAAAATACGCGTAATATAAGGAGTCATATGAATAAATCCGACTCTCCGTTCGAAAGTTATACTCGAAACAGGACTTTTGAAAATGAAAATTATATTCTGTTTCTCCGTTTTTATTTTAGATGGTATTAAACAGCTCGATATAAGAAACATTAGTTTTACCACTTTTGGAAAAACCCGATAGTTTAGCGGGAAAAAGAATTATAAATAGCTAAAATTCGGAAGCGCGTAACTTTCGAACTACTGAATCTACAGACTTGTGTTGTACCTCGTTCAAAACATAATTTGAAATGCTATAAATGCTATAACTTTTTTTTAGTTTTTTTTTTATTTTTTCAAAAACGGCTCTTACGATTTTTGTTTAAACTGTATAGCCCTTGAGAATCCTTAAGTTTTGATATATAACATGTTACTGTAAGTTATTTTGAAACAAAAATAACCACTTTTGATAGCTTTCTCCGTGAAGAGAAAAAGGTTAGAAAAGTTTTCTAGGGGCTAAATAAGAACATTTTTCATTTTTCGTAACGACCACAATCGCCTTAAAGGACCCTAAAAATCCTGGCGCCCACATTTTTATAGATTTTGTAAACGCGTAAATGCAATTTTAATTGGTTTATTAATACCTACCGAAACGAGAAAGACATTTTTAAATCGAACCACTAATTAAAAAAGTTATGAGCAAATAATGAATTTTCTGGTAGATGAACCGCTTTTAAGCGACTGCTTTGTTTGCCCTGCTTGCTTTAGCTGAGTAACGGGTATTTAAAAGTCTAGCCACTCGACTATAGCGTTCTTTTTTGGTTTTTACTAGAAAGCCTTTATGGATCTGAATGTCATATAGTGAAATATGGGAAATAATCAAGAACTGTTGAATCTTTTAAACAATAAATTACTAAATGTTTTATTTGTATTTATTTTTTATTGACGCATACAACTCGCTGTATGTTTAAGTAATTTTGCTTGTTTGGAATCGCTTGAAATTGCGTTTAGCTTAGGGAGAATTTTAAACATTTTTGTGTTCCGTAAATTTGAATTTCGTTCATCAATTCCAACTTCTACTTCTTAATGATATCAAAAGTTTAAATTGATTTTTGAGTTTTTCGGTGTTGTCTGGGTCAAGCAAATAATTTAAATGGGCTTCGCTTATCTTTTGCTTGGTTTTATAAATTAGTTCATATCACAACACACAGTTGATTTGACCGGCATGTTTTATATATAGATTTCTATATTGTTTTATCATTGCTGTCCTTACAGATACATCGTATGTTTAGATAAAGATAGTGTTACATATAAATATTTATACTTGTATGAATGAATTATTTACTTTGTCTCTAAGCTATAAATTCTAACAAACTTAATTAAAGTAGGAAAATTAATTTTAGTTGTGGCGTTTTCTTCATCATCCTGTTCATTCCATACTTCCTTACTAACTTGCCTCACAGGCAAGCACATAACTAAATCGAACCAAAAACATAGAACCTGGTTTGTACATTTATCCAAAAGAAACATACCCAAATTAACATAAAGTAATAGTGACAATTGGTTTTGGTTGAAATATTATTATCAGGAATGACTTAAATTTTACATTTTCTTTATACATTTAATACTTTTGCTCTATGTTTTTCTGTAAGACGGCTAAACATAAATATCTAAATTTCCATTTTGCATATATCATTTTGTATCATATTTTATTCGTAGCGGATACTTCTTGTTATCAGTCTTGAAGACCAAGCCAGAATGCTGTAAAAATTTGACCGAAAAACAGTGAAACGAAAGTGGCATATTGAAGCTCGAGAAGTCAAGCTTTTCCATACAAATTTAAATTGCACAAATCAAACAAGACGAGTTGAACTACGTGTACATTACATTGTTACTGGCTTATCTTACATTTCCACTTATTTCAAAGGAAAGACGCAACATGTACACATAAACAGTAACTAGAACCAAAAGACTTAGAACTTAACGAGTCTCCTATGCGACTCTTTCCTATTGTTGATTTTTGTTTTTCTTGTTTCTGCCATATTGGCTTACGTTCCAATGAGCGAGCATCCAAGTTCTCTGGAGCTTAGTTGCTGGCGGAGATCTGCTTACGGGCCCGCTGTCGTGTCATGGGTGGCGAGGGACGCGCTGACAATGCTACTGGTCCACGACTGCGCCTAACAGTCTCGCTTTCAGTGGCTGCCTTACGCTTGGTTGCGGTTTTGCTGGCTGCTACAGCTGGATCAGCTGAAGAGGTGGATTGGTTCCTGATTGAAGTGGCATCTACCACAGAAGCTCCACGACTGCGTTTAGCGGCTCCACTCCGAGAGGTTGCCTTGCGTTTAGTTGGAGCTTTAATCGCTACGGGGGATTCAATTGGATCCACTGACGCGGGTGCAGTGATCGATGTTCCACGGCTGCGCTTGGCTCCTCCCCTTGCTCCCGTTGCCCTGCGCTTGGCAGGAGGTTTCGCTTCAGTTCCTCCGTCCGCTGAAGATGTTGATTCCGTATCATGCGCCTTGCGTCGTCTCTTAGCCGTCAGCATGGGAGCTCGGCGACGACGCTTTGGCTTTGGGTTGTTAATGGCCTGGACAGAGCCTGAGGTGTGTGTGTTGAGGGAACGGGATCTGCTCCTGCTACTGGTGGTGGTAGTTGCGGTGATGGCGGTGTTGGTGGTTTCTATGTAGGGCATCGGGACGAAGGCCGATCCCTCAGTTGTTGGCAATGTCAAGTTGCTAACAACAAATATACTCTTAGAGGGATTTTAAAATGTTTCATAGGCCACTCACCTGAGCTTTGGTTTGCGGACTGACTCATCTTCGTCGTCGTCATCGTCCTCTTCGCTGTCCGGATTTGCAGCGGGCACAAATTTTGGTTTTTTCAGTTCAAAGCCGCGGAACTTGTGGCTGTCAAACATACAATAGGTAAGTAATACGTCTCTGTTTTTTGTTGTTATAAAAATACATATAAAAAACCTCTGTCGCCTCTCAGTTTCAAATGTTTTTCTCGAGTTTCGTTTGCACAAATGCTAATATTAAGACGGACTAAGTATATTTTTCTTAGAAAAAATATATGTATATTACTTGTACATAAATCCTGATAATAATAAACGTTTACGAAAGGAATTCCAATTTGTTCCTAGCTGAATAAATTTTGGTATATTAAAATGAAACAGGGACATGCTCATAATTAAAAAGCGCCGGTTTCTTGAGTGAAATCAAGCAATCAATCAGCATAAGGAGTAATCGCTTGACGTTACTGCAGAAATCTGTTGCTGAGTCTTTCGTTGCTGAATTCAAGGCTATTTATTGGAAGAAATTCCAGGGAATCCTAACCCCGGAGGGTTAGATTAGACCAAAGTGGAGAAAGTGACATCTTAAATAACATCGGTGTGATATATCAAAGAGTACTCACATTTTAATTGGCGTTATGGGCATGGGCCGGATGGGCTTGAAGAGACACAGGTCCATGAGCAGACTGTCGGTGCTAGGATTGCGCTTCCGGGCGGCTGCCGATCGATGGAGGGCTGTAGGGGCAACCGTGTAGGTGCGCAGAAAGGCGGCTGTGGGCACTTGGCTGTTCAGCGGAATGCTCTGTGCCGATGGCACCTGGTTGGTCAGGGCGTAGTGTTGGCTCCTCGAGCTGACGGCGATGGAGGAGGTCGTGCTGCCGAAGCTGCTACTGCCCATTAGCCCACCGGCGCCGCTGAGCTTGCGCTTGAGGCTGTGGTCCAGGATCTTGGGCGCAGGAGCCGGGGCTGGGGCCACGGGCGTGGGGGCGGACATGACGAGGGCCTTCTGCACGGTGTCCTTGATGAACTCAGTGCCGCGATGGAGGCGCACGGACAAGGTCTTCATCAGGGCACTAGCGGCGCTGGGACGGGAGCCGCTCGCCGTGGGAGTGCCCACTCCTCCAGAGCCCACGCCGCTAGAGCCAGACCCGGCATTGCTGGCCAGCTTTCCGGCGTCGTAGGCCGGCAGACCGGCTGCGGCCAGCAGCATCACGGGATTGGAGTCGGGATGTGGCCGGATTATTCCCCTACTGCCCTGCGACTGCTCCGGTGGGATGCACTGCCTCCAGCACCGCAAGAAGGTGATGGCGCATCAGCGATCGCAGCTCGCATCTACGCACTCATCTCGCCCGGGATTCCGGCCGAAGTCTCGAGCAAAACCTAGATTTCTTTTTGTTTTCCCCGTCGCTTCGAACACTCGCTCGTACTACTACTACACGCACTCGCCCACTACTACAACCTCGCACACACACGCCCGCACTCTCGCACACAAGCACACACACTATAGTAGCTCCATTGTGTGCCGGTGGAAAGGACGAGCGACTGGTTACTGTCCCGACAGGATCTCCTTGGGTCTCCTAGCCTCCTCGATGCTCTCTCGGCGTCTCGATCCACTGGCCTGTGATTGTGCGGGGGGCGGCAACAGCCTTTCGCAAATTCGTTTTACGATTCGATTTTACGCTTTTTTCATTCACAAGCAGCTGTGGCCAATCGATGAATCCGTACGTGAAGGCAATCGATATATCGATAGGCGGGCTGTATTTGCAGTGTTACCAGCGCACGCCGGGAAAATATCGCGCAGGCTTTTCCCGATGATTCAAGCGATAGATTATCAAATGTTTAAATTCAAATGGCGGGAAATTCAAATTTCACTCACGGTGTGAGTACGAATTAGAATGAAATAAATTTAATAAAAGGTAATAGTCTAGAAGAGGGGCCTGAGTCCCAAAAATCGTTAAAAAATTACCCTCTATGGACCGCGATTTCATGTATGACCAACATATGCGTAACTTATGAGTATGTTATAAAAGTAGAGTTCAAGAAATCGTGGTCCAAGGATTGCAAACAATTCGCCGCAAGCAAAAAATATTTAAAAAAAAAATCGCGCGAGCAAAAAAAATCGCAAAAAAAACCTACTTGTTTTTTATAGCAAAACCTCTAAAATCATAGAAAATGCTACTTTGTTTTTATTGCAAAACACGCCACTTTGAAATGCAGTTACAAGAGAACCATGCATTTCTGCACGTAAATTCCTAACAAATCGCGGTTAATCGAGGGTAATTTTTTTGCGATTTTTGGGGTACAGGCCCCTCTTCTAGACTATTACCGAATAAAATTTTTCCTGAGGCTATTTTTAGTTCGCTTTTTATATTTGTTTGTTGTTTCTGTTTATTTTGCTGACTTTATACAAGATTGTATATATTTCAGTTTTTTCTACATCATAAGTTCTTGAAAAGCATATAAATAAATAAATATGTATTTTTATAAATAAAAAATTATGTTAAGTTCATGGATTCGTGTGCCAGAGCTCGACTATTTTTGAAAATGTGTAATTGCCCGCAATGCAGGTCAAAAACAATCGATATACGTCAATGTCTCACAAAAACACGGAAATTCAACAATTACCACCTCTAAAGAGTGAAACGAAAAGTGGACAGTATTCAATTCCAGAATTGTGGAACTTAAAACTATAAAGTTAAAGGAATCATTGATATACGTAACTTTAGATGTCTACTGCGCCAAACAAAGGATTCCCACAGGATATATAAAACCTGCGATTGCCGACGCCTGTGTGCTCGGTTTCTTTGTCCACTGATTCTAATATTAAGATTTAGAGGTAAATAAAACTCAGAATATTTCAATTGACTAGCCGAAAACTATAATAATAAAACACTTTAATACATTTCAGGACCAGAAAACAAATCTTAAGATGGCTATTCCATTTTTCGTCAAAATACTGGATCTACTGGCTTATATTCTGGTTGTCTCAAGTACGGATTCTTAAAAGTGATACCCACTTTCAGAAACATTTGAGAATAGTCCCAGAGACTGTATTAATTTATCTGCTGCACTATTCGCGATTTAGTCATGTCAGCCTGCCCATCCGTCTGTCCGTTTCTACGCAAGCTAGACTCTCAGTTCTAAAGCTATCTGGATGAAACTTTATACAAAAGTCGTCTACTATAGGTAGTATATAAGTCGGAACCATCCAGATCGGAAAACTATATCTTATAGCTGTCATAAGAAATATAGGAAAAAAAATTAAAAACAATTATAGCTTCGGCGTTTTTTTTGACAATTACCTAATGCTTTTGGGGATATTATTTTTTAAAAATTGCGGAATATTAATAGGAAATTAATAGGAAAAAATATTAGCTTCGTTAATTTTTTTTTATTTATCCAGAATTTCTATTTAAATTTAACATAAAGCGGACGACTATATTATATAGCTGTCATACGAAATATCGATCAATTGATGCCAAAATAGTACGAAAACTGCTATAATTTTTTTTTTGCAAATCTAAATTAACATTTTAGTAATTTGTAAGTGAATAGGGATGATATGCAAGGATATATTAACTTTGGCTGGCCAAAGCTAGCTTCCTTTCATGTATATTAAAATACCTTTTTTTTGTATATAATTTTTGGGGACAATTCGGGTCTGAATAGTGTTTTAGGACTCACAACCTCGTTTTCGAGCAGTTTTTTTTAGTTTTCTAAACTTTTAAAATCAAAAACTGCATTAGCATACAATGTTAAATTTAAATATTTGCGAAATAAAGTTAATTATAAAAAAGATATTAAACAGTGTGATCCAAAATTGTAATAATTGAGCTTTTAATAAACTTCCACATTTTTGGCAGTAAGGAACTTTTCTGTTGATATTCTTCACGATGTATTTGAACGCATTTTTTATGACATTCCGCATATTATTATGCATACTAAAACATTTGACCTAGAAACATAAAATTTGCGAAAAACAAATTTTCAGTACGGTACTGCGGAAATCGGAAATGTTTGTCCCCAGTTTCACTTAAATCATAAAAAACTAAAATAAAAATAATATTAAAGCAACAGCCTATGAGCTTCTCACTTTTGCGACTTATTTCCCATTAATGATAGGGGATTTGGTTCCAATTGATGAGAATATACAATCATTGATGTGTAATCTTTAAAAAAATAACCAATTATATTTAAAGACTCATTAAAGCCAAAACATAATATTTTAATGCGTTATTATGTCAGTCATAATATAAAACAGTCAGGACTTGTGTACTTATCTTTTTGAAGCCAAACACAAAAGACTAAAAAAAACGACTTCTCGTAAAAACATTATTGCGTCCTTGGTAAAACAGATGTGTAAGAACATTGCAAATTTTATACAACATTTTTAAAGCCCAAGAACTAGTAATAGAAAATGTTACTTGTCATGCCCATAACTACAAAATATTGTTTTTAAAAGGAATTTTATAATATATAGCTTTGAACCAGATTTTAGAGCATTTGAAATAAGTGAAATTTGTTCCTTTGAAAACGAAATTTAATTTTATGTGCTTAGCCTGAAACAAAGTATAGTGAGCATTTTACATGTTATAGAATTTTGAAAAAGATGGAATACAATAAAGTTGATCGACATATAATTTTCGCCCACGGAAACACAATTAATAAGCGTTCACACCAAAAGGGCGGGTAATTTCTGAAGGCAGTTTTTCCAGTTGTCCACATCTTGCTCGCTCGAACTGCCCTTTACTCTCCCTCTCCAACTCTCCGCTCCGCTCTGGAGCTTTTAAGCTAAGATTCCTGTAATTAGTTATATTTTCAAGTGTCCAATAATCTCACGCACGTCGCGTAATAATCCGATGTTTCTTTCACTGTGTTTTCAATCTGATTTCTGCGCTGATCATCGCGCATTTTCCCGGGAGCTCCAACTTCTACAATCAAGCCACCCGCTCCCCAACAATAAGTAAAAACATATATATATTACCTAAGATCTATTTTTAACTATTCTGTAAAGATTTATTATCTTAAACAGTATTAATAGTATTTAAAATATATTTAGAAATATATTTTATGTAGCCAAATTGTATATACAAATTTTAACAATACCAATCTAAAATAATAAATATTTAATGCAAATCAAAAAGATTTGCAGATTTCAATAAAAGGATTTCTAATATTCTAAAAAATACCCAAAAAATAACCCCAATTAAAAAAAAGGTAGAAATAAATTTTTTGTTTTAGGGCAAGTCGTTAATAAAATAGGAAATGATGTCTAAATTAATAAAAATTTTGCTCTAAATTACGAAAGTATTGAATCCAATCTAAAAAAATATTTCTGTTACTTAGAGCTTTTTATCCTAAACTCACGAAAATCTGTATACATTTAAAAGAATAGAAAATAAATTAGAAACTCTAATCCGCTGTGGCCCACAGATTTAAAGGTAGAGCTAAAGTGTAAACGCCATTTTTTTTTTTTAGCGCAAATAAGGAATTGCCCGCCACATAGATGGCTCCACTTTCAAGCGACTGCTTGGTTTGCCTTGCTTGCCACTGCTTGCTTTGGCTAACGGGGATTTGCTAGTCGAGGCACTCGACTATAGCTTCTCTCCTGTTTTTGTTTTCTTGGTTTTTTATTTTATATTTTTATTTGTTGTTTTTTTACATTAATTATGAACATATTTACACAATTTATAATTATATACATTATTATATTTTCCTATACTTATTGCTAAAAAAGATATATCGGTTTAAAAAATAATGTTGCACTTCTTGCTTACTTACTTTTGCTTTTACAAGAAGAAAAATTTTGGTTTGCGGAAGCTGGATGTAATATCTCGAAGTCGTTCTCAATCTACGTTAATATTACGTAAAGCCTAGTACTCAGTACGACGAAAACTGCTAGCTAACCATAGGAGTAAGCGAGAGGCAAATAGTCAGCTAAGGCCTTTAGCTGGGACTTTTTTCCACCGCAGTACTCAGATAAGCTAAGATAATCGTAGGGAAATACCAAAAAAATAGCGGTTTAGCGGATGAATATCGCTGAACGATATTCAAAGATTGCCAGATTTGATCATTGGCTGTGTTTGTACAGAAGCGGTGTGGCCATAACAAATTAAAAATGAAAGGAAAAACACAAAACCTGCTGAAATAATGCCTGCAGGAGTTGCGGCAATACGAATTGCCATGCCAACAGCAAATTTAAAGCTTTGCGACCTGGGTTTTCAACATTTTGTAATATTGGCGCCAATTGATTTCATTGCTCTGTTCGGGTGAACTCTAAAAACTTCGGTCACACTACAAATAATAACATTAGTGAAACTCTTAGCCGAACTGAGTACCAAAGAAGAAATATAGGGATAATAATAAAAATAATGTAAATTAAACAATTTGAAACCAAATACAATAAAAATTAAAGAGAAAATAAAAATTAAAAATAAATTTGAATGTATTTTATTTTATATAATGCACGGAAAAATTTTTTTTTGTAAATAAAATTCTTGATGACATTTTAAAAAAGGTCATCCATGAAATCACCTATGACACAAGGTGACACGATGATTTTCAGGTGACATCCCATCGGACAAATTCTGTATGTCACACGTGAAATCATACGTGACATGTCACGGGTGATGACATCTCAAATGACAAATTCGTATAAGGCACTGGTGATATCACCTGTGACTTCGAAAAAATTTCATTTTCCCATACAATTTTCTCTATGTGGTGTCATGAGGGCGTACCGACGGACAAATGACCGGTCACTGGTGATTCACGAGTGAAAAGTGACTTTTGGAACTGAAAGGAAAGAAGTGTTACTCGTAGAGTAGCAGGGAATAATAAAATCTGAATTCACGAGAGTGATAACTTTGATTAACTTTGTAAAAAGAACGATAAAACATAAAACCGTGTCATGTTAATGATGAAATCCCTCAATAATGGTGCTGTTTGTCAGTACGTGCGCTGGCAGTCAGAGTAGGAAAACTACTATTTTTAAAATTTAACACTTTTAGCTTCCTAAGCACAGTGAAATTTTTAATCTTAACTAACTGTAGTTCACGTCCCTTAATGTTAAACTATAAATTTGTGATAAACAAAATCATAAAATATTATAGCCGGCTCAGTGAAAGGCATCCGCACGGGAAACAGTGAGCTAATTTAATTTTGCACAAACTATAAAAAGTAAAGCCGCTTTGAAACCTGCCGCTGAAGCTTAGTGCCCGTAAAAACCTAGTAAAATTGAAATTAAATAGCCAAACTACTCCTCAGCTACTGTGCGGAATTTGCAGTAGCAATCGAAGATTAGGCCATCGGTCCGTATCGGGTTCGTTATAGTGAAATAATTGCCGCGGCGCATGCGGTGCTCAATTTGCGAACCAAACTCGAATCGAACCTGAAAACCAATCCAAAAGGCGCCTGCGCACTTTTCTGTTGGAAAGAGAAGAAATGAGAAGTGCACAGAAAACTTAAACTATAACCAGCTTAAATAATAGTTTTGAAATTGGTTTTCTTCTAAGAAATATATAAAATGTGTTATTTATTTATTTTTGTTGTACAATGAAACGGATACACAGATCCAAATAATATAGTTTATAATATATCATTTTATTAAATTGCATTTGACTCTGATTTTTGACAAACTTTTTCCAGTGTGGTTGAGGGAGAACGGCAATCGACCGGGAGTGCAAGGCGGCACGCTTCTGTGGTTGTGGACCACCCCCTATGGACTTGATGCGATGTTCTCCACTGAGCCACTGCTGCTGTGACAGAAGTGTTTTTTGGCATGTCAAATGCCCGTTTCTTGCAGCCCTCCTCGTTTCCCTTCTTCTGTTTAATAACATTATGAAAACCCGTGTTTTACAGCTCATTATGAGACGCAACCTAAGCAGGAAAGAAAAAAAGAGCCCAGAAACGAAGGGTTTGATGCATAGACAGAAGCAATAATTTAACGCATGAAGTTAAATCATTTGTATATGTTTGGCATGCTCCCAATTCCAACTATAAAGTAAATACATATTCATAATACGAATTTAAATTGTTCGGATACTAATAATTGAGGATTAGTCGGTTTTGGAGCACAGGCATATTGCGTAGTGCTTGAGAAGTATCGATGTCATTATCGATATTATCGATACATTTGATATTTCTCAGTCTTTTTCTATAAAAGAGTGCCAAGTAAAATGTTCTCTATTGGGGGTTTAGTGAACGCGAGCCCCATATACCACATTTTAGACGGTAGAGTGAGATGCAGAAGGCATTTTCCACCCCTCAGCCAAAAAAATAAAAAATTTTATAATAGGAATAATAATAATATAGCCTTTTACTCTCCGAGTACAGGTAATAATTAGTGTAAAAAGCATATTTTAAACATATATTTTTTAATTTATTTTGTTTTCCTTGAAAACATCGATACGATACTGATAAAATATCGAAAATATCGATTCTGCCATATCGATCATTTTTAAGCTTTACTAGCTCACCCGGAAACTTAATGCTATAAATGGCAAAATCATAAGGGTATTCGAATCTTCGGTTCTGAAACGCGAGTCCTCCTCTAATGTTGTTGGCTTTGCTGGCTGACAGACTGCCTGCCAGTTTCGAGTCAGGTCCTTGCCGCAGTGGCTCGGCTGGAGGTCACCTCGTCGTCAGCCTCGTCGAGAACGATCGCCCCCCATTGCGTCTCACCATGCGCCTGAACCACGCGCTTTTGGACTTCTGCGCAGCCGCAGCCAAACGTTTACGACAAACAAAGGCCGGGAGCAGAGTGGTGTTCGGTGTTCTGGGTTCGGGATGTGGCAGGCGTCTCACTCGGGGCTCAGGGCTATAATTTTCCAATATGCAGATGTGATGGTGCCACAAAATGGCGCCGCAGCCCGCTCATTAGAGGGAGAGAGAGAGAGTGGAGTGGCGTGCCACAGCCATTGACAATTATGCAATTTTGCAGCACGACTAAGCAAATTATTTTCACTAAATTAAATTTTAACTCGTGCTGGGCGCACTTCTCGAGAATCAACCGCATTACCACCGGATCCGCCCAAAAACACCACAGAATCCGGTGACTCCAAGTACGCCTGTGGATTGACATGCGGCAGGGTGATGAAAAGCTCTGGAGATGTGGCCGCGTCCTTGGAGAAGCGCAGCTGCCATCAAGAGGGGTTCCATGTGGAGAGCGAGTGGAAGGAAACAAAAGTTGGCGCACAAAGAAGTCGCCTTTCTTCTAAACTAATTGATTGATCGAAAGTCATTGCAGTGACAGCGGGCCAAAGCTTTGTGTTCACCTCGCCCCATCCCCCACCACTGTCAGTTCAATTACTTGCTCATTGGGCCCTGGTAATTGGAGTTAGAAGGAGTTTGGGTTAGGCCTCTTATAGATCTGTGGGATGAGACCTCTGATGCAAAGTTATGTCAACCAAGTAATCACAAAAAGTAAAGTGGTAAAATTGATCCGAATATTAGGAATATTCAATTGTATATTTGACCCATAAGTCATCCTTTAAGGTAAAACTTAATTGTAAGGTAAGTTACTTTGAACAATAGATAAGTAACAATAAAAAAATCATCGAATCAGTCAGACCATATTATTTCAAACAAATAGTTCTTAAAACAGGAAATGTAATTTTTTTTTAGGGTGGTTTCTTTCTTCCTTACATTTCTTTAAACAAGAAATTTTCTTTTAGAAAGGCACTTTAAAGAGCGGAAAAAAAATTAAAAAGCAAGACAAAAATTCGTAATTTAAAGTAAGTTTTTTCTCGAGTTCATAGTTGACTTCTACATGAACAGCGTATACAATTTTTTAGCAATTTTTAATTGTTTATTTTTAGGAAAACTTTATTCTTGAAATGTTGTATCAAAAATGAATTTTTATATTTAAATGCGATTTTTCTAAAAACGATAAATATATACGTGGGCTGCCGTCCAAAGTAATGGTAAAGTAGTTTGCTTTGCTCCGATTTGGGGAAATTTTTTTTCATAGCCTACTATTTGTTAGATTTAAATAGTCTACTTAGTTTTGAGCCTGATTTAGTGACATCGAGATTTGTTTTTAGGTTGAAGTTTGGTCGGAAAAGTTTTTTTTCAGTCATCCCCTGATTTTAATGTTTTAACTTAATAAGCTAGTTACACACAAAAAAAAACTTAGTAAAATCAACTGTAATAATTGTCAAACAATCTCCAACCATCAAAATTGTCAAAAAAGTTACTTTCACAACAACAAATACACACAAAAAAGCAAACCCACACACCCAAAGCAAAAACAAAATACACGTAACTATTTTTATAGTTACTTAACTATCTTCATTGGTAAATTTTAATGAGGAAATTTTTTTTGCGTATAAGACTTATTCTACAGATTTTGGGGCTTTCTGCACAGCCCAAGTTTGATCAACTAAAATATGGTATTCAAAAGGTATGCAACAAAAATATGTTTTTAAAACCCCACAACCAAACCCTGGCCACAGTATTATCTAGGTAGGCTAAGGTAGTTATAATACACCCCAACCTGTTAATAAACTTTTTCAATGTTTTTCAGTCAGTCCATTTTGTTTGACCCAAAGTCAAATCGATCTTAATATCGTATTTTAAACAATATAAGAAACTTTCAAAGAAAACTTTTACCTGCCCATAATGAAGCTCATTTCGGCAATGAAGAAAATTTATGATCTTGGCCCGCTGGTGTTTATAATCGACGCGATCCCATAAGATAAATGATTATTGAAATGCGCAACGCAAATGAATCGAACAGCAAAGGCAATAACACAATTTGTAAGCAACAAATTCCGCGCATTGTTTTCAACAATTTGTTCAATTCCCTGGCTGTCTCTCGGGAAAAATCGAAAATCGATTTAGGTGCTTAGAAAATACATGCCAGTCTAATACTGGCGATTCCAAATGATTTCAATTACATTTAATTTTGCCCTAACGTATTTTCCACAGGTGTGAAGAGGTTTTTTTCGGTAATGAAAAAACCATAAATCATTGCACAAATGAAGTTGAACTCGATGTTTTCAGGGCCCTTCGTTTTCGTTGCTCCCCCTTTTTTTATTGTTGTAAAGTGTAACATTGATTAAGCATTATTAGCGTTTATTGTTGTTGCGGCTCACTCGATTCTGAGGCATTCTATGTAGTCCATTGTATTTGGGTCTTCTTTCTATCTTTTTTCGCCGATGTTTTTGTTATTCTCTCTCCTATTTTGGCCGTTGTTTTGTGGCGGCACAGTGGGACACTTTCCATCATCAACACTCTCGCGGGTGATGGAACGTTTCGTTTTCCAGCTCTGGCATCAGCCCCCCAGAAGAGATTCTGTATTCGAGGGCTTTTCCGGGTGAACGGGGGAGGGACGGAAAAGTCCAGGGGGATAGTCGCTATGGGGGCGAGCATATTGATATATGTTCCGTCTGTCTGTTGCTGCTCGAAGTAAATCAAAATTGATTTGCCGAGTTTGCCTCTTCGGGTAATGAAGTTTTTAATGAACTGGCCAGGGCAGTGAAGAATATGGAAAGTCGTAGGAGATAAAAGTAGGGGTAAATTGGGAATTTTTCAGGAGGGTCAATCGTAGTTAAAGATGCTTAGATGAATGTCCAACATTGGATTTTCACTGGGTAAACAAATTGAGTATATGTAAGTTATAAGTTTTTAGTTTCTTAGTAGCTGAAGAAATATGAATGGCTTTTGAGAATTAGAGGACCGTATTCCTCAATCATACAAATTTCTTTCTAAATTTTAGAACCCTCGCCTTTAAATCGGCCAGTTTTTAAATTACTGTTTTTTTGGAAAAATATGTATAATAAGATTTTCTTACATTCAATGCTTTAATTATATTTTAAAACAAATATTTCTACTGCATCCTGTCATAATAAATGCTAAGGGTTCCATGAGCAATTGAAAACCGAAGTATTTACTTATTAACCACAAAACCTGTATAAATTGAGATTCGCCAAAGAAAGCTAGAAGCAAGTCCGAAAATTCAGCCAAAACAGAAATTGCATGGGGAACTCGTTCCAGCACGAACCCGGCCAGAACGACATAAAATGCGGGGGCAAGGAGTTTTTGCAGAGCGGTGACGGCCATTACTCGGGCTCTTGCCTTGGCCAATAAAATGAGCGGAGAAAAGGCCATCAGAAGAGGCAGTGGGATTGGCCCTGAATGAGTTCCATTCGCGGTTTGAGGCGCCTCCGAAAAATCCAAAACAAAGGCTAAATAAAGTTGGGGCCGAAATTGATTTTGCGGTAGCCCAGGCAATAAATGTTGTTCTGCCCAACTGTTATTTACAAGATGGCCAATAGCAGGGAAAGGCGAGGAGAAGAATATGTACACAGAAAGAAATAATACATAAAGAAATTGATATGAGATAGGGGTAAATTTTACTGGAAAATATGAAGTCTTCCATAACTATGTATTATAAAATAAGTCTAAAAATACCTGTTATTTTGTTACTGAGATGTAAAAGTCCAAAAACGGAAAAATATGGTCCTGAAATGGGGTTTCACAACAAAATGGTACGATATCATAACGTATATCATATGTTAAAAAATATAATTTTTATATGAACAAAGTACGGACAAAATTGATATAAAAAATACCCGATGATTGACTATGTTTGGTGTTTTTTCTCTGTGTAATAACGTCACGAAATTTCATCTGTTGAAACTCGGTTGGAATTTGTACTTGTGTTTTTTGGGTTGTAATCAGAAAACCAAAAAATAACAAACGTACAGCGAACAAACTTTGATAATGTTTTAAAATTCCCGGGAGAAAAATAAAATTTTGAAAAATTTTTCTCCGTGTGCCAATGCAATTTAGTTGCGGCCTTGCGCAGTGCACAAAAGGTTTGACAAAGTGAGAAATATGCATGGCAAACAAGGAGCACCAGAATTCCACTCCCCTCCCTGCGCCCCCCGCCAGTCCCCTGTGGTCCCTTCAACTGCAACGAGAAAATATGATGACATATCGCGTCATAGTTCAAACGGCAGGGAATCCACTGATCAATTTTGTACACAGCACGGCGCCATCTTTTTGGCCCTTGCATGGGAGCAGGATTTTACTTTTTTCGAGGACTTAGTATGCATTGCGCTGTCGAGGGGATGGGGGCGGGGTTTTAGCCTGGTCAGTGGCGCACTGTGTTCTGTTCTGCATTTCGGTTGCTTTCGCTTCGTTTCGAGTGAGCCAAATCGCAGGCCATAATTTTTTATTATCCCGGGCCCAGGGAAAAAGAGAGAGCCAAGACGTTGGCTGTTGGCTTCCGTTGGTAGAGTTGGCTCTCGGCCCGGAGTAGCCATAAAAATAATTAATTGGCTTTTATGTGGCAGGAGCCGTTGAAATTTCGCTTGTTTTCCGAGCTCATTTCGCGCCCTTCCCCTCTGCGGTCTCTGGCCTGGCAATGCAATTTCTGAATTGCATTTGCCTGTTTAATTAGCCATATTAATTATCTTCATAATCAGCATCTGTTCTGTGGTCACACACATAAACAAAGCTCATTTCCGCTTCTGGCTACGGCCATTTTGTTTTTATCCGTGGCTGTTTTGGCGATGTAATTAGTTTTTGCGGTTTCTCATTGGCCCTTCGACCACAAATCCGATTGCTATTTCGGTTCCTATTCCTAATAGAATGTAAGAGTAGGGCTTTTATGGATTTTAATTTTTATTTACGGCTCATTATAAAAGGATCTACAATGTTATCAAATTTGAAATTGGGTGAAAGTTTGAGTGGTAAAAATTTCAGAGAATTCCATTCACTTTGTTATCATTGTAATATTGTAACTATTTTCATTCTTAAGTTATAAACCATAACTGTTTTTTCTTAAATCGTATTTTCTCTGTAAGACTTTATATTAATAACAACTTAAAACTTTTAAAAAGAAAAAAATATTTAAGTTTCAATTACAAATTTTGACTCCACTGGACTACTAATATAATTTATATCATTAGATATAGGAAATTTTAAATTATATTACATTCACTTACATTGATACTTTTTTAATTTTCTTAAAATGCGGTGTGAAAACTCTAACAAGCAAAAACTCCTTGTTTAAGAAAAGTACACACAAAAAAAATTCCTTGGTAAAATTTACCAATGCAGATGGTTAAGTAACTATAAGTAACTTTGGGTGTGTGTCTTTGCTTTTTTGTGTGTATTTCTTGTTGTGAAAGTAACTATTTATGACAATGCTGGTTGGGGACTGTTTGACAATTATTACAGTTGATTTTACTAAGTTTTTTTTTTCTGTGTAATATTCAAAACTTGGAGGCAAATTGAGTTCACTCGCCATTTTCATTGTGTTTAAAAATTATGGTTTTTTCTTTTCTCTTTTAAATATATGACAGTAATTTGCTAGGTCTGGGTTTGATATAATTGCAAGGAGAATAAAAAGGGTATTTACAAAAAACCTCATCTAGTAGGGGGGTAATTTTGTTGTACCCATAACCAGTTTTAAGATTTATTGATATAACTCGCACTGTAAAACTAATGTTATATTTTTTTTTTGGCTCAAAAATAATAGTTACGTGAAAAAAATATTTGTGGTCAGGAAAATTTGAAATAATTGTTATTTGCGGTTCCTGCTCATAAAAGTTTTTTCTAACGATCTATATTTAAATTATTCTATAAATATATAAACTGTTATAATTTGTCAACAGTTAAACAACATAATTCTACACACAAAAAAATTTACTTGTTAAAATTTACCAATGAATATAGTTAAGCAACTATAAAAACAGTTACGTGTATTTTGTTTTTGCTTTGGGTGTGTGTCTTTGCTTTTTTGTGTGTATTTGTTGTTGTGAAAGTAACTATTTTTGACAATTTTTCTGGTTGGGGACTGTTTGACAATTATTACAGTTGATTTTACAAATTTTTTTTTTGTGTGTACGATCTTAGTGCACTCAGAAAAAAAATCGCCCTAAATTTTAGAAAATCGCCATACTTTAAAAATCGCTTTGAAATTTAGAAAATATTTCTATTTTTCAGAAATATTTTTCTAAATAATAAGAAAAACTTACCCTGATTAGATCAACTCCTCTTGTTATCCACTTTTAGAAAAATTTTCTGTTATTCAGAAATTTTTCTTTCAAACTAAGAAAAAATCGCCTTACATTTTAGAAAATTGGCCAATCGGTAGCCTAGGGGTCTAATGCGAGCGGATTATTGGTTTTCTACGCTTATATTCGGAAGCGTGTGTTCGATCCCACGTCGAGGCGGACATTTTTTGCGTCTTTTTTTTTTTTTGTTTGGCGCATTAATATGTATACTTTAATACAAATAAGGATTTAGGTAAACTTTCACACACATAATGGATAAATAAGAGTAAAAACCTAGAACCCAAGAGAACAGAATGAGAATGTACTTTGTACAGCGCCTCTCGTGATGCTTCCCTGGCGCAGCTAGTAGAGTGTTTGACTGCAAACTGTGAGGTAAGGGGTTCGATTCCCGCGAGCGACCAAAATGTTTTTCTCAAGATAGTAAGTTATTTGATTTTTATGTTTATCATTAATAAATAATATAATAATTTCAGTTATTATTTCAGTTACAATTTAAGATTAAAAGTGTGTTTGTGTACAAGCATCGTGACGTCATCCTTGTGTTTAAATAGAGGAGAGAAAAATAAGTTGAGAAACGAGAACCCCAACAACAACACCCCACACTGACAGAGAGGGGTGGAGTTGGCATAATTCCCGATTCCCCGATTTTTTTTTTTCTTCTTCTTATTCAATTTTGCAAAAACTAACCCTAAATTTCAGAAATTTTTTTTCTAATTTTTAGAAATATTTTTTCTAAAGGGCAAGGCGAGCTGCCTTTGGCTTAAAAAGTATGGCGATTTTCTAAAATTCAGGGCGATTTTTTTTCTGAGTGCAGTTATAAATTTCTCTCAGAGGTGCACTTAATGTCAATCACGATTTAAAAATTAAAAAGGTGTACAAATTAAATCATCATCAAAATTTACTGAAATTGTATAATATACCATATTTTGAGGTACACGGAATGAAAAAGTTGGTTAGCCGAACAAAGAACCCTTAAAATTGAAATAATGGAAACGAGGTTAAAAAAAAGACGAATTTAACTGCGCAGTTTACGGTGGGCATAGAAGCACGCCCCTTAGGAATATAATTTCGCAATGTTTTCGCGCCAAAAGGGAAATACAATAATAAAGACTAAAAAGCCACCAAGAACACATAATGTCACTGATCTGAATAGTTGGATGTGTGTGCGCAAGTTAATGAGGCGGAAATGCAAATAAAAAATATATATAACCGCACACAAATATCCACGGACTTTGAGTCGGGCCAGGCCAATTGTTCACTTATCCGTCCTCTGATGACGATTAAGAAAAACTTCAACGACGATTATGACTATTCCATGTATGCACAATATATAGTTCACGTATAGTACGACCCATTGTTACCTTGACATTTCAGCAGGGGAAGCGGAACAAAAAACAAATAGGATGCTGCGCTTTTGTTTTTTAGCGACCTCGTCCTGTAAGCAGTCGGAAAACAAGAAACAACAAAAGCCTACTGGCGTAACCGAAAATCGGCCGATGAATGACAGATTAGGAGAACGAATGTGGATTGATATTGCAGTTGGCTGCTTACTAATACAATCCATATTTTTTTTTAAGCATACAGATTTCTAGTCAGAGATCTTGACTTCGATAATTTGGGTCCACGTCAGACAAAAAAGTAAATTAAACCAAAGTTTAATAATTATTAATTAAATCTTTGATTTTATAGGTTTTCGTGTATTTAATTGATTAGATAACATAATCACTATGGGCGGCAGTCCATGTAGTGACGAAGCGCACCAGGAGAGTGTGCGAAGGCGACTACTATATATAGCCGCAAAATTGAAAATCTGCTGTGATAGACCGATCGCAACGAGTAATACACCAAATTAAAGGTATTACTAAAACTTAAAGGATTGCATACCAAGACCTCAAGAAAATCAATTGGTTTGGGAGAGAGAGCGGTGAAAGTGTAAAAATGAAAATTTAGAAATTTGGATCTGTTGGGGCCGGTGGGGATAATTGGCCCCCCGCACTAGTTGTATTCCTACTGAAAATGCGCTTAATATGAGGGGTCATATCAGAAAATCGGACGCTTCGTTCAAAAGTTATACCGAAAACAAATTTCTGGGGGCCTACTCAAAATGAAAATTTAATTCTGTTTGTCAGTTTGTCTGTGTGTCCCAAAACATGGTATTAAAGTCCTGAAAATTTTATATGATGTTCAACATATCGATATAAGAAACTTTAGTTCTACCACTTTTGGAAAAACCCGCTAGTTTAGCGGGAAAACAGCTAAAAATAGCTAAAATACGGAAGGTCGCAACTTCTATACTACTAAAGCTACAGACTTGTGCTGCATCTCGCTTGAAAGGTATTTTGAAATACTATAAGCGCCCCCTATATGTAATTTGTGTAAATGTAATACTTAAAAAGATATGCACAAAACCAAAAATTTTTTTACTTTTTTTTTAGCTTATATTTATTTCTTTCAAAAACGGCTCTAACGATTTTCTTTAAAACTTTAAACTATATAGCCCTTGAGATTCCTTAAATTTTGGTATATAACACATTACTGTAAAAAGTCACGTTTAAAAGTTATTAAGAAACGAAAATGGCCACTTTGGCTAGCCCAAAACAACTAACGCTGCCTAAGCGTTGAATTTTGTATGTGTTTATCCAAACTGTAGGGTCAAGGAATCGTTAAAATTTTTTTAACCAGTCCATTTAGGAAACTTTTGTTTTACGACTTTTGAAAAAACAAGCTAGTTTGGCGGGAAAACCGCTAGATAAGGCTAAATTTCGTAAGTCCGTAACTTGCGAAATATTAATGCTACAGACTTGTGCTTCACCTCATATTTAAGGTATTTTTAAATAAAATAAACGCCTTCATAACAAAATGTATGTCAATGCAATGGTTAAAAAACCATAAGCAAAACAATTTTTTTTTAAACTTTTTTTTAGTTTATTCTTATTTTTTTCAAAAACGGATCTAACGATTTTCTTTAAAACATTAATCCGTAGAGGCCTTGAGATTCCTTAAATTTTGGTATGTAACACGTTATTGTAAAAAGTCTCGTTTGAAAATTATTCAAATACTAAAATGGCCACTCTTGCTAGCTTAGAACAACTAATTCTGCTCGAGCATTTAATTTTGTTTGTGCGTATCCAAGCTGTATTTTAAACCGTTCCATAAAGAAAGCTTTTTTTACGACTTTTGACAAAACCCGCTAGTTTAGCGGGAATAAAACGCTAGTACTAGATCCTATGGAAGCAAAAGTATGAAGAAGACAGTAGTAAATATACTTGATATGACTCATGTTTAAAGCAAAAACCCCTGATATCAAACAAAAACACCTCTTAACGAGGTAAAAAACTAGTGACGATCGCACCTTAAACATACAAAAGTTTTGATATCAACATTTGTGACGAAAGATGATTACACACATGATTAAATACACTTTTTAAAATTTATTTTTTCGGCACTCTGCAATAGAAAATGTTCGTGTGTTCCTAAAAACAAGTCTGTTCTTAAAACTAGAGTGCCGAAAAAATAAATTTTAAAAAGTGTATTTAATCATGTGTGTAATCATCTTTCGTCACAAATGTTGATATCAAAACTTTTGTATGTTTAAGGTGCGATCGTCACTAGTTTTTTACCTCGTTAAGAGGTGTTTTTTTTTGATTGATTAAAGGTATAAGAAAAATTTTGTTTAAATCTTTTGTTAGTAAACCCATATGAACTGTGGCGTAGCCAGGATTTGGTCAAGGGGAGGTTGCAGTACAAATTTTGTACGCTACTTCTGAAAACCAAATTTTGCATAGAATTTCACCGAAGACAGATACCCCCTCCTTTTTCTTTTTTTTTCGTTTAATGACGTTAACAAATAAAATAGACCATATTGGGTTTTATATATTAACATTTATTAAACTACACATTTAATAAAAATGATGTTGCATGTTTACCGATTTTATTGACACATGATCATAACGTTTTTGAAAGAGTGTCGAACTCGGCTTAGCAATTTTGTAGAAGTTTTGTCTTCGTAGACATAATGGCTTCACATTTTTACCCAGACCACAAAATGAAGTGTCTCTTTTGGCACTCTACTGAGTTTTGGGCTGAGTCTCCAGGATTTTGCGGTTTTGGGACTCACGCCTCTTCTGGGATACTTCGAAAGCTGTGATCTGTTTACGGGGACGAGGTCCGGCCTTGGTCCGGTATCGCTGTTGGCGCACGAAGAGCGGTTTCCGCTGGTTGAGCCACCAACCGAAGTCCGGCGGAATCCTGCCGAACTTGCTGACCATGTTCCGGTGCCGCTGGATGTCGTCGCGCCGCTCCAGCCACTTTCTTCCGTACTCCCAGCCGAGCAGCCATCCCATCACTGGCTTCTCCTCGCACAGCTCCGGAATGGGTTTCGGCCGCACTGCCGGCGGAAGGATCGCTGACCCGTGGTCTCTGGCCGGGATCAGCGGCGAACGGCTCCAGGTTTGGACTTTTGAAATCATATTCGTGTTTTCTTGCGTCCTGACGTGTTGTCGTGTAAGTAGTGTCGGATTGGCACTATAGTTTTGTGCCTAGTGTCTCTAGGTCTGCTTCGTTTGGGCAGAATAACTCATCTGAAATATGGGAGACCATCGAATGACTTGAGCGATACTAGAGGGAAATTCGCCTGCGACACTCAAATAATTTGTTATATATATTTTTTTTTAAATTATATTATTTAGTAATTTATTTATTTTAACAAAATTAATCTTAAGGGTAGAAAGTGTATCTAATTTCAAGTAAACAATCGCCAGTGAAGGAAAATTATTCAATTTAAGAAAAATAAAAAAATAGGCAAAAAAAATTGCAGCTTTCACATTTAGTTTATAATTTTATATACAAAAACCCAAAGGAAAGATACAAATAATGATATTTTTTAGGTTTTCTCCGAGAACCATAAACAATTCTTGTGAACATTCTGATTGAAAAAATACAAAAAACAACAAACAGCAATGAACTAAATCAGGACTTCAGCAGCTGTTGTTTTGTCTTATTTAACCTGCGTTTTTCAAGCCAACTGGTGTAGTCGGGTGGTATAAACTTGGCTTCTGTCTTTATCTTTTTCTTTGTTTCCTTTCCATGCGAATTGCGCTCTTCTAGCCACTGCCTACCGTAGTGCCAGGACAGAATCAGTCCCATTTGGGGCACCTCCTGCTCGTAAGTCGGTGTAAATCCTTTATGCCAAATATTTTTCTCGGCTAGCTCACTTTCGGGTCTGAAGGCCTTTGCGGGAATCCAGTATTTCTTCTTTATCATTTTGTTGGCTCACTGTTTCTTGCTTAAAAAATATAACTTTGCCCACATAGTAATGGGGTCTCACATAAACTTTAACCTGATAGGAATATCAAGGAATAGAATGATTTTAATTTGTAAATTCTTACCTTACTTCAGTTTTAAAATATTGAAATAAACTATTTTCTTAAGGTGCCAATATGTATGAACGTATTAACTAACAAACCTTTTTTGATCAGACAATTTTTGAAGATGTTATTGAGAAATTAAGACTAAAACCTTTATCTGTGGTTTTCAATCAAATTTATTTTATATTAAAATTGGTTTTCATATATAGAACGTGATAATAAATAAATGGTTTTGCTTTTGAGGAGAAAGATAATTTTAAGGTGGCCAACTGCTAATTGAGTTAGCAAATGCAAGCTGTGGCTATGGAAAAATCTGAACAAAAACCCGTCAGAAATTTCTGCTAATGGACATAATAGCTGTACGCAAACACAAATGAAATAGACAACAAACCGCCCATCGACAAGGGTCGCAAATTGGGAGGAAAATACAAACAGATGTAAATCTGAGCGTAAAACCCGAGCAACCCAAAAGTGGAGAAACTGGAAACGTGAAAAGCACGGCATGCGGGCCAAATCAGCGGGGGCGACCAATAGGTCAAGTACGAATTGCATTGGTCCGTAGTTTCGGAGGCTGCGGAAGTGAAACAGTTGGATGAAGTGGCCAGAACAACGCGTGCCGAAAAGGTGCAAAGAGGCCCTAAGCGGAAATCGGAAGACAGCTGGTTTAGCAGTTTCCTTTCTAATTTAACAATCTACAATACGCAATTATGCAATCAAAGTTGACCGAACTTTCAATGCGGCTGGGAAACAATGATCACGTGGACGCAGCATGATCTAATGTCGGCAGAAATTTCCTTGTCTATCTCTAACTTTTCGGGGAATATCCCCATTAGAAATATGGAAATAAAAGTTACCAAGAAAGGAAGTTAACTTCGGCCCGCAGAAGTTTATATACCCTTAAAGATCATTCTTATTCAATTACAAAATGTTACATTTAAATTTACTCCCGTATATATTTTGACATTATTCGATCGATCTTTCCTACGGTAGCTATACAAAATAGTCGTCCGATTTATGTTAAATTAATTCGAAATTCTGAAATAATTAAATAAAGATACATATATTCCAGAGTAGAAGACTCTAATCAGATCGTTCCTATGGAAGCTAAATTATATAGTACTCCGATTTTTCTCAAATTTAATTCGATATTCAGAACAGTCTTACGGGGTCGGAATGCGTTGGAAAATTCTGACATGTCTGCAGAAATCATATTACCCTCTGCAAGGGTATAAAAAGCCTAAAATTAACCCTTACTTTTGCGTAATACCTAAGAGTAACTATTTCAAAGGTTATTTTCGCTTTAAGATTTCATTGCTAAATGTATGCCATATCACTTGCGAAACAAGACACTTTTGAAAGTGTCCTACGAGAAAGTAAATTCAAAGTTAGATTGGGCCGGAAACCAGCTAAGTTGGCACCACTGGTTCCTGCACCCTTCCTGCTCGCACACCGTTCCCGTGTCTCTGTCCCTGTCTGCCGTTTACCGTTGCGCTCCTCTGCCCGCCTGTCGTCATTTCTCATCGTCGCTCGGTTGTTTCCTTGTAATTTGTCACCGCTGGAGCTCATTTCTGCGGCGTAATTTGTTTGCAACTCATTTCGGGATTCATTTCCATGGCTTGTCTTTTTGTTTGTTTGCCTTTGTTTTGGTCAACGGTCTTGGTGCATTTAATTAAAATTATTATTGCTTGTAAGTGGGGAGCGTGGACGGTTGTGAAAGGGGTTATTCATGGAAAGTCGGATTGTGTGACCTGAGTCGAATTGTTTCTCTATCGCAAATATCAATGAAATTCCAATATTTAGGTTAGGCATAATCATTAGGCCATATTTGAATACTCAAAAAAATATAATATCCCAACTCTACTTAGGAGGTTTTGTATAACTATTTCTTTGTTCTAATTTACATGGCATGATTAAGTAGAAATAGTATATTTCGAAGTGAAATTAGATATCCATCTTCAACAGGAACCATTTTGATTTACTTTCAGTTTCATTCATCTCTGCTTCATCTCAGGCCCCCCACAAACTAAACTCTTTCAAAATATCTTTCCACTCACTTCATTACCAACTGAGGCATATCAATTTGCCCGATCCATACGAAATAATAAAAGGCACTTCAGAAAACTAATTTTTGAGCATTAGAAAGGTCTGGGCACATACTTATACGCATGGAGTTCCCCCGGCTATTGTGATCCAGCATGACTTTGCTTTCAAAACATATTTGTAACGGCGAAAAGCCGATAACAAAAGCGTAACACTCTCTGAATTCTCAAGTATACGCACTTTTAAACGCAATTACGTTGAACTTTGGCACATGACCAGGGGGCAGGGGGGCAAGGGACTTCCTAATGTTGAAAGGAACTGTAAATTTATGTATGTAGTATGTGCTCACACGATCAGTCAGAAGCAATATTCCCTTGCCTAGGGGCGAAACTTGAATCGGATTTGCACTCTATTGACTTCGGCTCTGCTTCTCCCTTCTCACAACTTCTCCTGGTTGGCCAATTCAGAATGCCCCAGGTGAAAAATAAGGATAAATTCTATTTAGAAGTTTTGGAACGACGTAATACCCTGTAATCTTGAAGATCTTAGTTTTTTTATGCAGTTTGGTGCTTTGGGTAACGGAAGTTCGACTATATTTGCTAACTTTTTTGGTACCCATGGTTTAGGCCACTACCGTTTGTACGTATATACCCGAAACCTTTGCAATTACCGTGTACTACTAAACGCATGCCTAGAAACAACAACAATAACTGCGACGACGACAACTGGAATGCATCACCATCGCAGCTCACCACACTATCGCCATCTCGCTTTTCCATCGCCATTGGGGGTTTGGCATTGAGATTGAGCCTATGCGAGGTAGAGTCCCACCGTGTGTCCCGCTCGCACTCCCGCTCGCATCCGCACCCAAGAGCCCTCGCGCTCTCTTTCTCTCCCTCACTGTGACCCTTTTGTGAGGGGATTTGCCTTTATTAGTTTGTCTAATTGCTTTTTGCAACAATTATTACGGCATTTTCCGTTGTTGCTGCCGCCGTGTTGTCGGTTTTCGCTGCAGAAAAGTATCACAGATGTGTGAACCCCGCGCTGACCCCCCGCGGCTTTCCAGGGCTTTGATTTGACTCCTCACAGTATTCGTTATTATTCCACATAACGCTCATATTCGGTTTTCAATTTTTTTTGGGTGTGCTTTGGTTACCATGTTCTGCGTTTAGTATAGTACCCGCCATGCAGGCTCTTTGGGCTACTACTTTTGTAATACTTTTTTTTAATAAATTCTGTTAAAGAAGGCGTGAAACATTTCACTATTTCAGCATTTCCGTTACTAGGGACCACCCGCCGCGATCAGGGCGCGCGGGGGTAAAGGGTCAAGAGGGGGTGGCGGGGGCCGGGAAAAAGTGTTTTTCATTAAAATCTAAATTCCCCATTATGTAATTTGGTATGTTGTCGCCGTTGAAAACAGAAAGACAAGATGGCTTAGATAAAATTATTTTTTGTTGCATACTTCTAGGCGTATTTTTTCTTTTATAATTGAAAACTTGTATTCTTCTGTTGGAAAACTTTAAAATAGAGAGCGAGAGGTAATGAGTACGCCTTTTGCAAATAGCTATTGATAAATTCAATAAAACTATCTTTACGTTTAAAACAAAAACAAACTTTTGCGGTTTGTAGGCATTATAGTTGGCGTGGCATCGTAGTGTTACCAATTTCCGGTGCGCAGGAATCCCTTGCATCTGCACAAGGAATCGCAACCTTCTAGCTTTCATTCACAAAGAAGAACGCGACAAGATTTTTATACTCATATCGTTTTTACCATTATTGCATGAAAAAATTGATACTGGAAAACATAATTATTTTTTGAGAATACTTGAGAATAGAACGAAAAAAAGCCAAGATCAACCGATCTTGATTTTAGTATTTGCATTCTCACTTTTTTCTTCTTGATATCAAGATGATTCGATGTTAATTCTAGTATTCCCAGTCAAAATCAATCTCGTTTTCGATGTTGACATGAGATGACATCGATGTTGATTTAAGGATTTTTAGTATGAGTCGTTCTTGGCTAGCTTTTGAGATCTAAATGCTAAAATACACATCGATAGGAACGGTTTTTTTTCGGTGTAAGATTAACGAGTATAAATATGATAAAATTTCTAGCTTTTCTTGCAAACTTCTTTCTCTAGTTGATATGGAGGATGTACATGAAAATAGTTTCAATCGGGCCACTATATATTAAGGAAATGGTTTCCTAAAACAATGAGTTACATTTTTTTGAATATGCAGCATTTAAAAACCAGAAAAAAGTTAACTTCGGCAACCCGAAGCTTATATACAGGGGTGGTCAAAAGTTTTTGCACATTTCTTATGAGCTTCGATAATATGTTGGTTATGTTTTTGATAGCTGGATATATCGGGTATAGGCAAAATCATATAATTTTTGTGAGAAACTATTTTCGATCAGCGGTTTAAGATATTATTTTGTATATAAACCAATGTCTAGTTATTGTAATATTGCGAAATCGTCCTTAAATGTATTTTTAAGTCTGTTGAACTGACAATTACAATGAAACGATATTAAGAAACTGCATATTGCAGAAAAGCTAATTAACTCCACGAACAATTTTAAGGTGACAATGTTAAAGAATGGAAGAAATCGACGCATTAAAACCAAAAAAATAATAATGTTTTTGATTTACAAAATATTCATGACATATATGTCAAAATAAAATTGGTTCTAGAAATTGCTTTTTCCTAAATAACATAACCTAAAGAAAAGAGATTTTTTAAGGATAAGTCCCTATGACGCCAAGTTAACCTATTCCAATCTGTGCCACATCGGTTATGAGTCCTAAAACTCCTTAAAACACACTTTTTTAGACAATATATCCCTGTTTTTTATGCCTCTTCCCTTCGATTTAAGTTGTGTTATTTATCATTCGACTGTGTAATTTTTCATTCGGCGAACTTTTAGTGCCACACGCACCAGAAGAGACCGACGACCCATCTTTGCCTGGCAAAGAAAATATTTATTCCTCTTGGCAAAGGACGCAAAGAAAGCAGGAGAAGCGAAACAATAAAAACTGTAGCAACAAGAACAACTAAAGTGCGATATTATTAATTTTACTTTATTTGTGGCGCATTCCTTGCGGGCGCAGTTCCTCTGCGCAGCAGAAAAAGTCCGAAGCCAACGTCACGCTCATCCATCGAATCCGTGCCATATTCCATATGTGCGGGCATATGCCATGTGGGGGCAGGTGGAGGAGGAGCAGTTTCGGCCACCTTTGCGTGTCCATTGGCTATAATTCAAACGGCATTGGAAGAATGGTCAGACCACTGCACGTTGAAATAAATATAAATGTCAAAACTGAGTGGAGTATTTCAGGGCGAGCTCATATATCAGTATATATGTATTTGGGGTTTCGCTGCACTTTGGTTTGTTTACAAATGAATCATCACGAGGTTTGAGATGCGTGAGAAATCAGTAGACTATATTATTAGGGTCCCTTTTTTTGGGGAAACTAAAACAATAAACTTATTCAGCAAACTTTTTTATTATATTTCTTGTTCTATATTTTCTTTTTTTATTAATTGATCTTTGTCTTTTTTTTAAATTTGTTAGAGGATTAAAGCCCCCAACTTCAGTGAAACTTAAAAAAAATATTGTATCCAATAGGTACCCACCTCACAACCAACTAAACCTCTTCCTACTTTCAATCAATCAATCAGTGAGCCTTACATGAGATCATTTATTGCTTTCTTCTTAACATACGGCTTAAAAATGCATTCTACAAGACAAAAACAAATCCTCCGAAAATTCAATGGCAGAGTCAAACAGCGCTACGTAGCGCCGACTATCATAAATAATAAAAACACCCAGTCAAACCAGAAAAAATGAAGTCAAATGTTGAATTTTATTAATGACAAAAAGTCACATTTTTTAGTTGCATTAAAAATGTTATGCCCAAAAAATACATTAATTCATTCATAAGATGAGAAGTTGATCAAAGCACTTGACTGCTGACTTCGTTATTTTCGGGAGGGAGTTAAACTTCAAACAGCGATTTTTATCGTTTTGTCTCCATGGAGATGTTGAAAATTTTAAGCGCCATCATTTATTATGTAGAACTCGTTATTGTTGTTGCATTTGTGCACAAATTTATGTGATTTTTATGCGTAGACATAATTATAAAAGTCGCTTATGCTGGAGGATCCCGACGAGCCACAAGGGGAAGAAACGAAAAGCCAGGCCCAACGATCTTCAGACTTCATTTGCTGGCCACTTTTTGGTTCGGGATCCTAAGGTCGAGCATGGAGTTGGAGTTGGGTTGGAGTCGGCGCTCCAGCTACACCTCATATTGTCATAAATTATAAAATTTTATGCGTAAATTAATGACCACGTTTTTTCCTCTGCTTTTTGTTCGTTCGCAGGTAAGTCGATTGGAATATTTTCTCATATTTTGGGGATGCCAGATGCCCTTTACAAGAAGTGAGCATAGTAAGGTTGGAACCGAGAATGGATTGAAGTAATAATTATTAATTGGGTAAATGTATACATTAGCGAACTATACCCAAACAATAGCGAAAAATTAATTTCCGATGGACAGTAAATTATTAGGAATTTATCTAAAACTTTTTAGAATCTTTAATATTTTTAAAGCGAAAAAACACGTTTATGTATTTTTGATCTTAATAGCAAACCGAAACACTTAAAATCGGTTAAAAGATGACCATGCCCGGATTTGTATTTGGTAAGTATTATGTACATTTTTATTTTGTGTTTTGGTAAACTGTATCTAATAAAGTATGTAAAATTACAAAAAATTTAGGCTAGCAAAAACGATGTAAGCTGTTTTAAAATTTGTAAGATGATAGATAAACCGAGTTATGCAATCCCTTCACTATCTACAGGCAGCCAAAAACTCGCATAAAATCATTGTAACCAAAGCAACAGTGACAACACAAAGATGAAAAACACATGTAATCACTGAACTCAACAATTGCTTTTGATTAAACAAAAGAACAGTCTATCTATGCCCTTCTCTTTCTCCAACCGGCTCATAAACAAAATCAAGTAAATTAGTCAAAATGAGGGTGGCCTGATTGTTCCATGGTGAAGGGGCTTATGTGGGATAACCGCAAAGTGCGCAAAAAGTTCACTGGCAGAGATCTGTTCGGTTTGACATGTTAGCTGAGATAAGAGGTACGCTACTCTTTGTTGGAAATGTTACTCGATCTGATTATAGGGGAGTTAGGAATAATATATTTACTTTTTTCAAATAGTTGTTCCTAAGATCTTAAATATCACAAAATTACCCTAATTTTATTTACCTTGAAATGATTCTTATTACATTTCATTTTTGGTAGCATCACAACTTTCTGGTGTTCGTATAAGTGCGATCAAAAGAAGAGCCCACACAAAATTAAGTCCCTACAATTTCATATTCATCCCCCATTACTTCGAGTACTTCCCGCCCAAAGCCCACGGATGGGATGGGACTGGTCAAGTGGTCTGCGAGGCTAATTTAAAGAAACACAGAAAGATTGGGGAACCACAAAACATTGAGCGCGCAACTTCGGGCACAATTTGTCATCAGCTTTGGCCACTCAATCATCCGGGGCCGCAAATAAAAGAACAAATTCAAAATTGGCCATGCTCTATAAGTCTTCGCCGGGACCAAGAGCAACTGCAGCATTACCATAAGTCCAGGAGAGGGGAGGACTTATCATTAGGCCTTGACGGGGCACGAGGCAAAGGTTTCGGCCGAAAGGCTCGCATGACGTCTTGTAATACGTCAATAACGACGGGTTGCCTAATAGATTGTTTATTTCGTATTTCTTCTTCGTTTTTTCATTATGATGAATTAAAGCACTTTGCCATATAGTAGGCATACCATATAAATAGGTTCCTTTACGAACTTCTACTTCGGATGGTAGTCGGTTCTGAAACTGAGGGTCATAAATTTTCACACGAAGGTGTCGCATTACAAACGAGCCTGAAGTCCAAATCCCAAACTGGAAATGGAACCGGAACCTCCTCTCCGCGCCGCTGCTTCCCTCTCGAGCACTCCGGATCGTTCCGTCTCGCCCAGGTAATTTGTCGCCTTATCTTGTCAACATTTTATTTTCAAAAGTGTCGAGGGAGTGAGTGTGCGGCTCATGTGGGTAGCAATTAAGCGATAACTGAGTTGTAATTAGATAAGGACAGCATCAGAATGAGTTCAGGGGTCAGTGGGAAAATATTATCACAGGTTTCGAAAACATAAGTGTTCCAATTAAACAGTGGAGTCAAGGTTTTAATAGATAGTTTCAGGTAAAGTTATAGTTAGAGACAGTTTTATTAAAGTCTAAATAATTTTTATATATTAACATCTAAAATGGTTTAGCATTCAACGAATTAGAAAATTTTTATACCCTTGCAGAGGGTATAATGATTTCAGTCAGAAGTTTGCAACGCAGTGAAGGAGACGTTTCCGACCCTATAAAGTATATATATTCTTGGTCAGCATGACTAGACGAGTCGATCTAGTCATGTCCGTCCGTCTGTCCGTCTGTCCGTCTGTCCGTCCGTTTCTACGCAAACTAGTCCCTCAGTTTTAAAGCTATCGAGCTAAAACTTTACCAAAAGTCGTCTTTCTATTGCAGGTAGTATATAAGTCGGAGCCGGCCGGATCGGACAACTATATCTTATAGCTCCCATAGGAATAATCGGAAAAATAATTGAAAAAAAATTATAACTTATGTGTTTTTTGACATATTAGCTTATGCTCTTGGAAATATCATTTTTTTAACAATTCTGAATTTCGAATTAAATTTTAGAAAAATCGGACGACTATATCATATAGCTCCCATAGGAACGATCGGAAAACTAAAGGGAAATTAATAGGAACAAAATTATAGCTTTGTTAATTTTTATTGTATTCTCTTATATTTTGGAATATAAGTTTATTTTATTATTTTAGAATTTCGAATTAAATTTAACATAAATTGAATATATATAGGAAGGATCGATCAATTAATGTCAAAATACTCCGTAGACTGCTATAATTATACCCGTTACTCGTAGAGTAAAAGGGTATATTAGATTCGTGCAAAAGTATGTAACAGGCAGAAGGAAGCGTTTCCGACCATATAAAGTATATATATTCTTGATCAGGATCACTAGCCGAGTCGATCTAGCCATGTCCGTCTGTCCGTCTGTCCGTCTGTCCGTCTGTATGAACGCTGAGATCTTGGAAACTATAAAAGCTAGAAGATTGAGATTTGGCATGCAGATTCTAGGGGTTAATACGCAGCGCAAGTTTTTCACGCCGATGTGCCACGCCTTCTCTAACGCCCACAAACCGCGAAAAACTGTGACCCGTTCTGTATGAACGCTGAGATCTCGGAAACTATAAAAGCTAGAAGATTGGGATTTGGCATGTAGATTCTAGGGGTTATTACGCAGCGCAAGTTTTTCACGCCGATGTGCCACGCCCCCTCTAACACCCACAAACCGCGAAAAACTGTGGCACCCACAGTTTTGAAGCTATATTAACGGGAAAAGAAATGTGTATTTGTTTCATCAATACATATTGATAGACCAAAGTGGGAAACCCCCCCTCCCACCTAACGCCCACAAACCGCGAAAAACAGTGGCACCCGTCTGTATGAACGCTGAGATCTCGGAAACTATAAAAGCTAGAAGATTGGGACTTGGCATGCAGATTCTACGGGTTAATACGCAGCGCAAGTTTTTCAGCCCGAAATACCACGCCCCCTCTAACGCCCACAAACCGCGAAAAACTGTGGCACCCACAGTTTTGAAGCTATATTAACGGGAAAAGCAATGTGTATTCGTTTCATCAATACATATTGATAGACCAAAGTTGGAAACCCCCCCTCCCCCCTAACGACCACAAACCGCGAAAAGCTGTGGCGCCCATAGTTTTAAAGCTAGAGAAAAAGTGTAAACGCAATTTTGTTTGGGTTACTAACGCCTACCGAAATGTAGAAAAAATTTTTTAAATTTTTTGAAGCGGCTGCTTGGTTTGCCCTGCTTGAGACTGCTGACTTTAGCTGAGTAACGGGTATTTGATAGTCGAGGCACTCGACTATAGCGTTCCCTCTTGTTTTGTTTGTTGTAGATCGAAATTTAACATTTGTGTAATTTCAAATAGAATAGGAACGATCTGCAAGGGTATATAAACTTCGGCTGGCCGAAGTTAGCTTCCTTTCTTGTTTTTTAATGTATTTGTTTTTTTTTAGAGTAAATTAATGCACTTAATGTATTCTAAACACAAAAAAATCGATTGGTAAAACTAACCAATATACAATTCAAACAGAACCAACCACAAAAATGTAAATTCTACCAATTTCACAACAACAAAAATAACTATTAAATAGTAACCAAAGCAAGAACAAAATACACGTGACTATTTTAAACAGTAGTTAACTATTTTTGTGGGTGCGTAACTGTGCGAATGGGTTGATTTTACCCATCAAATTTGTGTGTAGAAGACGGAATCTGAACTTATGCTAATAATAAAAAACGGAATCTTAACTTATGGTAATAATAAAAAAATAGTATCATATAAAAAAAGATTTCTTTTTTAACCTCATGACATATACTTATTACTTAAGTAAACTAAGGTAATTTATGGCTGAGTGTGGGCAACACTTCTTCTGGCAACTCAGGGCTTAATAAAGCCACTAAATGCCGGGCGAACTGTCCGCCTCCGTTTGGCGCTTTCAGCCTCCTTTTTAATCTCGTAACATCCATCAACCACTGAGGCCTGGAGGCGTGGTCGAGGGCTTTGCTTGATTAATTAGGTTTAAAATATTGCCCACCATTTAAAAACGCAAACAAAAACGCGCATCGCGTCAGAAGGCAGCCCTCGTCGATTCGACGATCTCACTTCTGGCCGGTTCAGCTCCTTTTGGGCCAAATTAATTAGCAGACATCACTTCGAGCCCTGAGTCGAGAGGGCTTCTCCAACTGACTGACTGGCACTTGAACCGCGTTTTGAAAAATGTTTGTTTTCGCTGACCGTACATGATCTTCGATGGGCCGACATTTATCAGGAATTGTGTGAGGCTGAACAAGCACCTGTTCTGTTCATCATCGAAATTATTGTACAGTGGTGTCGGAGGCGGTTCGTCATTTGGTATAATTGTTTTTTGCCATTCGAGGGTGATCAATTTTTGAGGTTAATTTAACTTCGTATTTGTAATCGTTAGAGCAGACATATTTCATTGGAATTGATAGGGTACGAGAATAAAAAGTTGACCATTAATGTTGTTGTATTTCTATTGTGATTTGTGTATTGTAACACAAAGCCTTTTGGAATCTAAGTGGTAAAGGAATTAAATGGTATTCTTGATTTTATTGAATAGATAATGAAGATCTTATCAATAAAGAAATATTGGACCTAGTTGTAATCACGGAAATATATATTATGCCTCATACTTAAGTGATATATTATTCAGATTACCAGTTATACTAAAATAAATCTACCAAAAGTAAACTTTAGTCGTTTTATGCTTAGTTCCAATAATCCTTTCTAATTACTTAGTTTAATAAAATAATATAACATATTTAAAAATAAGGAAAAGTTAAAGCACATTCCCAGTAAATCATCGTAACTTACTCCGAAACTCAATTATTGTATTTAGTGAGTCACTTCATTACTTTGTAAACACATATCGAAATACTCCATCAATCAGCAATTATCAATATTAATATTACATTACACATACTCTCCCCGCCATCGCCATAAATTAATAATAAAATCGTATAATCATATTGTGTCATATGTGTAATCGTTATATTATCGGGGCACACACTTTAATTGCCCCAACCACAAAAGTGGCACATATAAGGCCGTATGTGCTAAAGCTATTAGCAGGGGAATGCGAGGGTGGCCGAGCATATGGCACTTGAATGATTTTTATTGTTTCCAGCGACAAAAACAAGGAAACGCCGAACAAACCCCAAAATTGCCCTTTTTGGCGTTGATGGAAGGCAGAGTGCAGGGAGGGGAAGTAGCAGCACTTAAGTGCAAAAGAACAACATTTTGCGTATATATTTATAGAGGGTGTAAATCCACCCTCTCGATTGGGGATAGCAGCAACGACTAAAATGGCAATGAATCGAAATTGATACACCCCCCAAATTTTAACGCCGCATTGAGAGACTCCACGGGGAGCAGAAGCTGCGAACGCATCGCACATCCTGTCGGGCGGCTGCCGAGCATCAGGACGAAGCGAGTACGAGACGCTCACGCAGCTTGGCAATTGGTTGGTTCAGGTCCAGAGGAGTCCGCGGGGCGGGGACTCCGGGGGCCAGGACTCCCCACCAGGATCTAGGCGTCAGCATCATCATTGGCGACATTTAAGCCAGCACATCCCTGCACAGGAAGAAAGGATTGAGTAAAGGAGCTAAGTAATAGGTAATCGTGTTAGTTTACCCTTTGAAAATTTAAAACAGATTAGATTATTAATAATAATATTGGGTTACTGGCTATTTAGGTAACTTTTTACTGATATATTTCAGATTTTATAGGTACAAGGATCCTAAATCTCTGGTGCAAATTTTTCAGTTTTCTTTTCCTTGGTTTTTTGGATCAATACTACCAATTGTAACATCTTGTTTCCTCAGTGTAGCCCTTTTACCACGTCCTTAATTCAATCAAATCCATTTAGTGTCCCCATCTCGACGAAGTGCGTCATCGTCATCGCCTTGATCCAATTCGGCTCCACGGGAAAGTTAATTACCCACGTCCATGGTTGTTGTTCGTTGTCGTTGGCGTGGCGACAGAAACACAGTCCTTTTTAAAATCCAATAAAGTGTCGGACAATTAAGTGACACGGATATCCTGCCGAGCCCAGTCCAATCGGATTGGGAATTCGTTTCGTTCGGGTTCCTGTCTCTGTTTAAGTTTCGGCTTTGTCCTCCCCTTTGACTTAGAGTCTTTCCTCCTAATCTATTTGTTTTTCAGCTTCCGACGCATTATGGCAACTCAATTAGTCGAAATGTTGTTTTAATCAACAGGAATTAAGTCTACAAGGGGATGTTCAACTATAACTTTATGTGATACTGATAGGGGTTGTGGAGAATGTCAATTTATTGGTCTTAATCGACGTTTGTTTAAAATAATCTTATTTATATTGTTATATTAAATCAAAGTTGTGCATTAATCGGGCATAAACACATCGATTAGCTTCCCCGTGCAAATTATTCACTGAAAAACTAAATATTATTGTATGGTATACGAACCGCTTTGGTTATTTTATTTCACAGGAGTCTTTGTTGCACATCCTTGAAATGTAAATTAAGATAATAGTATACTTAAAGTGGTTTCTAGTCATATCAATTATTATAAGAGTAAAAATCTGCCAAGTGGGCCACCCCTGTTCCGAAGGTCCGATTTTCATCGAACTTTTTTACTTTTCCGGTTCACAACGAAAATATAAGAACTTCATTTGAACGGTTTTGCGAAATTTTGAGTTTTACCGGAGTTATAGAGGTCAAAACATGGCATTTTTGACACTTTTTCGAAAAAGTTGCACTCAGTCATTAATTCATAACTTCGGAACGGTAAGAGATATCTTTATGATGTTTTCACTAATCGCTCAAGAATTATTATGGCTTTCCATAAAAAAATTTAAAAAAAATTAAAATTTATTTTTCTTAAAAATAAATTAATTTTTTTTTAAAGTTTTTATTTTTTTCAGTGTTCTTCACCAGCTATAGAGTTTAAAACCATTTGAAAATGAAGATTGGTTCATTACGAAACAGATAAAAAAATAAAAAAGAGTGGCCCGGCCAAAGGTTTTTCGCAATTCGAACTTTTCGGTGGGCGCACAGCTATTTTCCATACAAAAATTTAAAAACGCGCGCAAAGCATGAAAGTTCACTGCTCAACACAAGTGCTGCGGCTCGCGTTTTTACTTTGCATGCGCGCGTTCTTAAATTTTTGTATGGAAAACAGCTGTGCGCCCACCGAAAAGTTCGAATTGCGAAAAACCTTTGGCCGGGCCACTCTTTTTTATTTTTGTATCTGTTTCGTAATGAACCAATCTTCATTTTCAAATGGTTTTAAACTCTATAGCTGGTGAAGAACACTGAAAAAAATAAAAACTTTAAAAAAAAATTAATTTATTTTTAAGAAAAATAAATTTTAATTTTTTTAAATTTTTTTATGGAAAGCCATAATAATTCTTGAGCGATTAGTGAAAACATCATAAAGATATCTCTTACCGTTCCGAAGTTATGAATTAATGACTGAGTGCAACTTTTTCGAAAAAGTGTCAAAAATGCCATGTTTTGACCTCTATAACTCCGGTAAAAATCAAAATTTCGCAAAACCGTTCAAATGAAGTTTTTATATTTTCGTTGTGAACCGGAAAAGTAAAAAAGTTCGATGAAAATCGGACCTTCGGAACAGGGGTGGCCCACTTGGCAGATTTTGACTCATAATTATCAATACTATATACTGATAAACGATATGTAACTGAAAATCAGTTATCCTTCCGCCGTTTCCGTAATAATGTGACCTTGCCCTCAAACTTCCGAGGACAAACTTCGGCTTCATTTGCTTCAGTGAAGGGCTCAAGGCAACGGCCACTTCAATCCCATCTCGAGAAGTCAGCTACTTGAGGAAATGTAACTCCTTTTATTCCGGCAGCCGAGGACCAACACTTGAGCGGAAAGTGTTGAAGGCAAAAGCCAAACGGTTGTCAGTCACTTCGGGGCAAAAGAGTTGGGAAAAGCAAGTAGAAAAGCCCAACGACTTCCACTTGAACACTTTTCAATGGGAATCCACCACAAGAAATGTGCAACCGAATGCGCATTTGCAACTAAGCGAAAATAAAAGCTGCCAAAAAACAAAGTCCGTTCCATTCATGTAATTACCGACCCAGGGAAGGAACGACTCCGGTACTCCGGAGCCCGGAAGTTGTCAAATGGAGCGTGAGAAAGTTTCTGGCGCGCTTTTCGGGAAGGCTGGATGCCAAATTAGAAGTCAAAACGGCAACCCAGAAGTGGAAGAAAATTGCACACCTTCCTCTAGTTTCGAGAAGTAGGAGTGCCAAGGTCCCGACCAAGGGCAGAATCATACGCGAACCGGAGAGGTCGACCCCCATTACAGAGCCGGGCCAATTGTCCAACTTCCGGGCGTATCGGGTTTCCAGATTCGCGCATTTAAAGTCAAGTAAATATCAGCATCCTTGCGACCGATTCCCGAACTTCCTTGGACTTTGCCTTTTGCCTTCAGCCACAGCCAGCAATTACTTGCGAATCGGCCCGAAGCCGACCCTCCCAACCGATCCACCCCATCCCTGAGTATGAGTTCCCTCACCGTTCCCGCCCTAATTGTTCAGTCAGTCGACACGCCCCGCTGAAGGGGCGTAGATGGGAGTGCTCGAGTCCTTTGTTCCGCTTTTCTTCGGGCCAACTTCGGTCCTTGTTCTTTTGCTCAGCTCCTGCACTAATGAAGGTCCTTGGCAGCTCCTTCTCCCGCCATTGACACATTGCCGCTCGCCCCGATTCCTTTGTATTTTGTCAAATATTTGCGAGCGACTGCGACTTCAGGCCTTCCAAGATCTTGAGCGTTTTCAAAAGCGCATAAATATTTATGCAATGAAGTAAAAATTACTAAAAGCCCGGAACAGAGGGTTGCAAATCGATAAGATCGCAGAGTTACGTTTGCTTTTTTTCTTGCTAAGCACAGAAGGATTCAAGTTTTGAATGCTTTTACAAGAGGTGCAGAATGTTAATGAAACACTTTTTGACAGTTTTCAGATGATTTGCTCATTGCGTATTTCCATTATGAATTTTTGAATTTTTAAAAATATTTTTTGTTATTTGTGACACACAATTCAATAAAAATAGTATTGCCGAAAGTGGGAAACTAATTTCTCATTTCTTTCCAAATGAAAATTGTATTTGGCTACATGATACTTCTTTTGACAGCTCCGGTATCCTTGTCAGGTGCTCCTGCAGTTAACTTGAACAATTTCATGGAACATTTCAATCCTCAACGAGCATCTGTCAATGATACCTTGTCCAATCATAAGTCATGACTGGAAACTGCTGACCTCATCACACCTACGACATACTCAGGTAGTTAGGGATCAGGTTCGTCGAGTAGCGGGAAATCAATTTAATCCTATTTCAAAGTCCAACAAGGAACTGCCATTTCCAGAGAGTCCTTTCGCACACGCCCCCGAAGGCCCTTGGAGAGAAAGGTCCGAATCGAGAGGCCGGACAGAGGGCCAAAACAGGTCGAATGTTAACAAGTGCCGTTAAAACTTAATTAGCTGGATTTTCGAGAGGAAGATGGTCCAGGTTCAGGTCAGTGGGTTTCAGCCTCCTACTGCGTGTGCCGCAGGACAATCGCCCCGAGGGACCTTCACGAGTTCCTGGCCGGGTTCCTTTGCCCTTTCTCCCCGCTCGCCAACAATCCCACGTGCTTACACTTGCCGCTGATTGTGGTTGATCTCCCTGTCTCGGCTGTTTGTTTGTTTGGAGTGGATAGTGGGTTGGCTTGCATATTGTCGTCGATCCGGGGCTCGGACTCACATGCCGCTATCTCAAAGGGTCCATCTCCTGGCGTCGCCTAGGGACAAGCTTAATTTGATTTTATTGATAACAAATTATGTCCCGCGGCAAGCCAGCAGCCATAACTGCAACAAAGCAACAGAACTGGAAAGCGGAAAAATATCAATATCAGTTTATCTGTCTAACAATTTTATTAGCCAAGAATCGTCGATGGTTGAGGTCTTTGTGGTTGGTTCCCTAGCAGCGATACTCTATGTTTTCTACGGTTTTTAAATGTTAGCTACGAGATGAGTTTCTTGATGAAATGGAAAGAATACCATTGTGATTATCAATCAACAATTATTAGCTTTTATTTTGATTGTCATTATTATCCAAGTGTTTTTTATAACATAGAATTACATTATGTTTATAAAATAATAAATATATATATTAAGTAGAAAAGTGTTCACCACATATTTAATCAAATATAACTTATTAATTTAATTTAAATTGTAATAATAATCTTTTATCGAATATTTCCAAAGGGATTCACATAAGCTCTATTTATTATTTTTTTTTTCTTTATTTATTAGCTGAGATAAGTATATCTCATAAGATAAGTAGTATAGATATATATATATATTATATTTTTGTATTATTAGAATTCAATAGAGCATTCAACTGTCATTATGATCTCTTCGACAACTTCCCAGAGGAGCACTCTGTCCCAAGACTTCGATGAACTCTCCATCTTGTGGCTGGCTGGTCTTGTGCCTGTCTCGCCTGGGCTGCGTATCGCCTGGCTTAGTTAACAATTATTAATCGATCGTAACATTTATCATAACCCTTTTAGGGCTCACTTTCTGTAGGAATATATGCAAATGCCCTCTTGGCATTTAGTTTGTTGTTGTGGGCTGGGGAATCGTTTTCAAACCTCATTTGATAAACGAAATGAGATAACTTTGGTCTTTGGCCGCCAGAGCCAGATCTCCGGACAGATAATTTGATACGAGAGATGAAAAATCCGAGATAAGTTTTCGTCGGGGGAGCAGCCAGGCGGACGGCGGAAATGAAAGCGGAAAAGGTCGGAAAATTATTCAAACAAATCAATATGCGGATGGGGAGCTTTCGGGGACACTACCTTTTGCGCCGCCTGTCAGCAAGGACAACGGACAACGAGGTCCTGGCCGATTCGGAGATGAAATGAGCTGGACAATTTGTGAAGCATTGTCCTGCGGGCCCGTGTCAAAGGTCCTTTTCACCGGGTTTTTCTCGGCATCTTCCCGCTGCGAGGATGCAATTTGCCTTCGACCAAATCAGCTGGAGGTCCTCGATCTTTGAACGAGCCTATTCCAACCGTACTCCGCCGTCTCCTCGTAGGTGTTCAACTCAAATTAGTGGCTTGTGCTATCAAATAGTTTCGGCCTGTCATTGGGCCAGCTGCATTCCGCTTCCAGTTGCGATCTCATTTGGCCAACCAAAAACCTAACCGTAGCTCTCGGCCAGCTCCGGCTCTTGCGGCCGCTCATTAGTTATGATTTAGTGTGCGCATAAACAAAGTTATTAAATTTCCATCCACGCTCCGCCAAACTACTAAATTGTCTGCCCCGAAGTTGTGTAGTCATAAAAATTAAAACCATAAATTAAATGAATATTTATTTACTGCGCCGTGGCATCTCCCCGCCTCCCACTTCCCCTCCTCCTCCTGCTCTTGGCCCGGCCAGGAGATGTTCGCAAGGAGAGCCAAAAGGCAAACAGAAATTTAATTAACGCTTCTGTGTACATGTAACTACGCTCAGCGGGGTGGGAGGAGGTGGCGTCGGCGTTGGCGGAATTGACGTTGCGCATCCGCGGGGGCGAGGGCGGTAAGCGAGGGGCGTGGCACCCTCTCCGCCGACTCCAGAGCGCCTTTTTCCATGAGCCATAATTAACGATTAATTAAAAGTGCCGACCGAGCCAACCCACAAGCCAGCGAAAATAAAAAGAGTTTGTTGCAATCACAACCTTGTACAGCCATAAATTTTAATGCTGAGAACGAAACCAGAACATTTTCCGAAAGAGAAAATAGAAAGGCCAAACTGATTAAAAATTTTCAACTTGGAATATTGTAATATAATAGGAGCGAGAGGAAATTTCAGGCTAGAAACTGGTGGAAAAAAATAATGCTGTCAACTTTGAGATAATTTTCAACAAATCAATTGTATATTTTTAATAAAATATTATTTTACGCAGTGGTATTCAATAAATAATACGTAGATTATTATTTTCATATCTTAAAGACGGACTTTAACAGAAATTAAGAAGGTTTATTAAAGAAACATACAATTTAATAAATCAAAAAGAGCATAGAAAAATATTTAAAAAGATGATCATGTCTGTGAATATCATTTTATCATTTTTTAAGTTTTAATATCTACTTTTCTTTTTAAATCGATTCGACTTTGTTATTTCCAACACTAATAAAAGATGAAATAGTATAAAAAAATGAATGATGTTGTCCAGTAACTCATTTATAAGATTTTCATTACTCTGTTAAACAATTTAAAATTAAAGAGCTTCAACTTTCTACTAAAAGTCACTTTACTGCATTTTGCGATTTCCTGTCGCTTGCTTGCAACAAAATCGTGGATTTGTCAGTGATCCTGATGAAGAATATGTGTAAACGAAAACGCTTCCGTTATCTCAAGCCATACAAAACCCCCAAATTAAATATAATTGTTTGGTTAAATATTTACGCATTTTAAATAGTTGAAAACGGCTAATCCTAATGTGAGTAAAGGGCTAAAAAGACTGCAATATAAATAACTGCAACACCTCTATTTGGGATGAAAACAAATATATTATAGACTACATTTTTTCTGACCCATCCACTGACCCAGAACTGCGAGACTAATTCCGTCACCCTCAATTTCCTGGACACGCCGGACATAACAATGTAGTTCACCCTGAAAACAGTTTTCCCAAATGGGCCAATCCTTTTTCCTTTTTTTACAACAAAGTCAGGGCATGAGCCCTAATGAAAACTAAACTATTTAACCAGAAGTGGTCACCGTAATTGGCTCAAAAGAGTTAAGGCTGGAGAAACTGTAACGCCCTACCTAGATCGAAATTCGATGCCGATTCCGAGCCCGTATCCTGGGCAAGGCAGCCAGGTAGGCCGAGGTGTTTGTGCAGGACCAACGCCCACAATAACAACTTGACTCGGGCAACGGCATAATTTATGCCGGCGAAAAGTGGCCGATGGGCGAGAAAACCTCGAGGCAAACAGAGACAATCGCTGCAGTCGCAGTCACAATTCAAATGAAAATCCTACGAGCCTGGCTAACAGCTCATAAATCACAAAGGGTATCGCCGAGTCCGGGCCGGAAAGTTGACTGACTGCTTGACTTGCGAGGCACTTCGACCTACCTGGCCAACTGCAAGGGCCAACAACGCTGACCATAAAATTCGCCCAAGGCCTCTAGGTTTCCGTTTGCCTTTGTTTTTTGCTCTTCAATGGAAATGGCATTGCGGAAAAGGATGTGCGTTGATCCTGGAGCTCACCTTGATGTTTATGACATGTAAATATTTATGGTTGACATGACCTTGCCGCTCCGCGTCCCTCCGATCCGCACTCTCCTGTCACGCACTTTTTTTATGATTCGTCCGAAGCAAATCTGCTGTGTCCGCTCTCCAGCGAAATCTTTATGAGGCATATAATTTTTCCCAAATTTCGCTTTTCCCCCCGACAAGATCTGGAGATTCTCGGTGCGATGCGATGTGTGTGTGCTGGATGGGCTGCCTTGTTCCGGTGTCTTCATGGGATGGTCATAAAAAAATTGACTTTCCTAAGCTGCGTTGGTTCCTTAATCCTTGTACTACCTTCCTAAGCATCGGCCGTTTATCACGCCCCGGGACTAAACATTCCGAATTCTTCATATTTTTTGCGGGTTTCGCGAATTTCCTCTTCGACGTGGCCAAGGTCTGCCTACCTGACTTGTTTATTGGTTGTGCAATGGGAAGTGGGTGGTTGAGGTTGCGGGAGAAGTGTGCTTACCACCTGCCGGAAAATTAAAAACTAAATTAATTTGATTTAATTGCTTTTGGTGATGGCTGCGATCACAAATTAAATCGAATAAAATGATACATGGACCTTATGTTCTTCATAGATTTTATTTTATTTTCCACATCACACATTTTTGACTAAATTGTTTCGGCGCACAACATTTTCAATTAAGCGCAGCAGGAATTATATTATATTATTTTATTTAATTTATTGTTTAAGATCCTAACAAAAAAACAATACATTAATGAAAAAACTTTTAATTTAAATTATTTAAAAAACAATAACTTAATATGATCGTGTAAACAACCGCAAAAGGTATTAATATATTACATTCGGCACGCTACAACTAAATATTTCTGCGTATTATCATCTTTCTTTGCCATTCAAAAATTATTAATTATTGTTTTCTGGATAATTTTAGAAAATAAAAAAATTCTTTTCACAACAATTGGGTACCAAACATCAATTAACCAAGCCATTCTTTTGTTTTTCATTTCTTCAATATTTTTCTCCCATTCAAGCCAGCACATTCATCAGCACGAAATTGAATGGAAAGGAAAACGCCAAGCAAACCAGTTGGACAGAAAACTCCCACGCTCCCATTTCACTCCTTTGACACTCTTTCTCTGCGCGACTTCTCGCTCCCTGGGCATTCACTTTGGGCACGGCACGGAACACTCTAACTCGAGCTCGAACTGGAATCTCGTATCTCGAACTCGGCTCTGGAATCCCGGGTCTCGAGACTCGAGTCTCGAATCTCAGGCGAACCCCAGGCGAAAAGACCAGTACAGTGCACACCGCTGTGATCGCGGCATGTGCCAAAGGCGTCCACGCCAGGTTACGGTTTTATTTTGATTTCCACTCCGACTCCGGGCCGCACTCATGACACGAGGCCATTTCCCCAGGCCAACGCCCACTGGTTGCCCACTTTGTTGTGGCCAAACTGATTAAGCACGAGGGTTAAGTCCGCAGCTTTTTGGGGGTGAAATCAACGCCAGGTTATGAATACTAATATGCCAGAATCTCTTTAGAAATATTTTAAGTAAATCAGAAAAAAGTGTTTGATTTTGATATGATTCTTAAATTGTATGAAATAAATATCGAAACCAGACAAGGCAAACAAAATGAGACCTAATTAAACTTTCTTACCTTAACCAAAAAAGTTGATTTTTTGGGTTTTCTTCATTATTCTAAGAACTGAATAAATTACACATTTTTTATCTTAAACCTTATTACTTATTAGGGAAAAAGGGGTTTTCAATGTCAAATCAAGTTCGAATAAAATCGAAAGTGATGTATTTTTCTATACATTTTTTTATCACCTAGTCTAAGCTAATGTCTCGTTCTTGACTGTCAAGATCTAACTTTTTTTTGGGAACATTTTGGGCTTCCAGTACCGACTTATCGTTAAACTAAAATAGAACACTCTTTTCAAAAAGTTTACTTTGCCGATCACTTGAATTACAGACAAGAGCAGAAGCTGCGACCTGCTGGGAAAACTTGCCATATTGTTTATCCAATGATTTTACATTATAATTTGTTGTTTGCCAAGACTTCTGATTGTTGTTCTTCTCGCTACTTAGTTGTGCTTTCGGTTGCCACGAAGTTTATTGCATTTTGCGCTTCCATTTTCAAGTGGCTCGAAATGCATTATTTATGGGAGTGGTTCTGAGGCGGTGCGCTAGAAATCCACTTCAGTCAACGTCTCCATTTCCAGCGGCCGCCGCTCCCCTCCGGCGACTCCTTTCGCGGCCCAAAGTGGAGCAATGGCTTCATTTCGAGTGACATTTGTCGTCGTTGCTCCGCGGGCCCTGCCAGTTTAGTGCAGTTTCCGATGCTTTATGGTCGTGCCGGATCCCAATATGGCATTGGGGTCGGCCTGACATTCGGACGATTGCCAGTTGCCAATTGCCGATGCCGCCGAGTTGTTTTGACAATTTAATAGCCAAACCGTTTGGCGGCGATGCTTGATGTCACAATTTGCCCCAACGTTTTAATTACCCCTGGAATGAGGCGCTATCATCATAAATTAACTTTAAGTATGCGAAAATACGCAGTCTGTAAAAATATATATTGCAAAATTAATCACAACTCTTACAACAACAAAATACACGTAACTGACTATTCTATAGTAGATTTACTATTAAATAGTAGCCAATGCAAGAAAATACACGTTACTATATTCAACAGTAGTAAACTATTCTTTACGTGAGTTAATTTTACCCATTAACATTTATAGTTCACATTAGGGGGTTTTTAAAAGCTTTTCAATAAATAATTAGTGATTTCAGTCGCCTTCAATTTTTACAAATAATTATAAAAATGTCACTTTCAACAGCAAGAAATTAAACGAAGCAAACAAATTAGTTTTCAAAAATAAAGAGCTCTAGAAAAAAACGAAAACAGCTATTTTTAATAAAAACCTTAAGATAGCCAGATTATTTTTTAAATTATATACTAAAAATAGTTTATGAAAAGCTTATTAATTTCCAGCCCAAGGCCCACAGCAAATGTTTTGTTTGAAAATATATTCAAATTATTTAATCACCCCCTCCTGGCCGAATATCACTTCACGATCGGCCCCAAAATCCAATTTAAAGGGGCACTTAACACTCAACGGAGTCCAATCAAGTCGAGTGATACAAGATTATGCATTGTTTCGATAGCTGCTTATTGAAAATTCCATAAATTAGCGAATGAAAAACAGAGCGTTTGGCGCTAATGAAATCCCGTACGTCTTCATTGCGCAACGCAAACAAATGGAGGTGGAAATCTCCGATGTCCGAGCCCGGAATGTGCTTAGTATCATTAAAATCAATAAAATAAACAACTAATTTGATAAACTGACAGCTGGGGCGAGCTGAAGTGGCGGCCACTCGTCCGCAGTGACAACGGAAAGCGGGCTGGAAAATGCATCCCGCGAGCTTTCAATTGGCTGCCCGTCGGTCCAATCAGCATTTGGGCCCCCTGCATAGGCGCACGCTGCGCCCAGTCGGCCCACCACCCACCGGCCAACCACAGTGGGTGTTAATTTCCGCGGAACCAGTTTGCAGAGCGAGAGGGCCGTATGCCCGCGAGCGTTCCAATTGGACTGGGTGCACAGCGTCTGTGCTGCTCTAACCGCCGGCTGAGCAGGCGAAGGCGCAGCCATTTTCTTGCCGCCATCCCGCTTGCACTCACGGCCCAGGCCTATCCGACCGAGTGGTGGCTTGGCGAAACCCACCACGGCCAGCGCAACTCACCTCGGCCAGACAGTAGGGCTGGCCTGCTCGCACTCACTGCCTTCGGCCTGCGTTTGCCATTTTGCGCCGTGCCTACGGCCTTCCCGCTCGCACGCACGCGATCGCCGGCAGATATTTGGACGCGGCGACGAGCAGCGAGTCAGAACCTCAGGAGCATTTCAGTCCTGCTGCGCATCTTGAAACGTCAAGTCTTGGCATTCGGTTAGCGTCAAGTCTTGCTGCGATTCGAACGCCCCAGAAACGCAACGCGCGCGAGTGTATCACAGTTTTACATAAATACCCTCTGATATCTGAATGCAAATCGAGTGAAATAGCGAAGAGCGAAACGAGCGGCCAGCAAAAATACAGTTAAGTGACGTGACTCAGTGCGGTGATGGGCTCGCTGGCCTAGCTAGTGCAAGAAAACTCACAGTAGCCAGTTGGCGAGTAATCAAACTGAAATCAGATCGACTATAAGCAAAGCAAAACTCAATAACCATGATGATGAACGCCTTCATTGAGCCGGCCCAGCACCACCTGGCCAGCTACGGGCTGCGCATGTCGCCCAACACCACCGCCAGCAACAGCAACAGCAACAGCAACCCGCAGCAGCAACAGCAGCAGCAGCAGCAGGAGATGACCCAGCAGCAGCACCAGCAGCAGCAACAGCACCAGCAGCAGCAGCAACAGCTTCAGGAGCAGGACGCGGCGGCGGCCACCTCGGCGGTCTACCAGAACTCCGGATACGGGCACTTCAACAGCTACGCCTCGCGCGACTTCCTCCTGGGCAGGCGGGAGGCCGACTACGGGGTGGCCGGCTCCGCCGGACAGGCCTCCGCTGCGGCGGACTCTATGCTCTTCTCCGGCTTCCCCGGCCAGGCCGCCGAGCTGGGCTCCGGGTTCGGACAGCACCCCTTCCACAGCCACCACCACCACCACCACCAGATGCGCATGGACGCCTATGCCGCCGGACACCCGTACAACCACCACGGCAACTTCCCGACGGCGGCCGTGCACCACCCGGTGGTGCACCACCCGTCCCACCACGCCATGTCCGCGATGCACCCGGCCGGCGCAGGGGCCTTCCTGCGCTACATGCGCCACCAGCCGACGTCGTCGAGCTCCAGCGTCAAGCAGGAGATGCAGTGCCTCTGGATAGACCCCGACCAGCCCGGCCTTGTGCCGCCCGGTGGCCGGAAGACCTGCAACAAGGTCTTCCACTCGATGCACGAGATCGTCACCCACCTGACCGTGGAGCATGTGGGCGGCCCCGAGTGCACCACCCACGCCTGCTTCTGGGTGGGCTGCTCCCGCAACGGACGGCCCTTCAAGGCCAAGTACAAGCTGGTCAACCACATCCGCGTCCACACCGGCGAGAAGCCCTTCGCCTGCCCCCACCCGGGATGCGGCAAGGTCTTCGCCCGCAGCGAGAACCTCAAGATTCACAAGCGCACGCATACCGGTAAGTACAGCGGTGAAAGCTGATCATTGATACTAAATGTGGTTCAATATTATCACATATTATTATGGAGTCACGGCCAATAAAAACCTTTTTCGATTTAAGTGAGACAACAACAGAGGAATTTACGTTATTCAGACTTCTATAAGTTAAAGTCTCTATTAGAGAAACTAGTTTTTTACATAGACAAGCCAAAGTCTCAATTTTCTCGATAGATAGTTGGATTCAACTTAGGAACTATTTCTAGAACATCCAAAATATTAGTGGAATTGATTGAAATTTCAATATTTGTTTTCATACCAGATTAATTTTTTGAAAATATAAAATACCAATACCACTGTGAGTTTTAAGATTAGTTTAACGTTGTAGGGTAAATCACAATATATTTTAAATATATTTCAAAAGTTGTTTTCGGAAAATAATTGTGATAAATGTGATTGATGCCCTTTGTGTTGAGTTCATAAATTTCTTAAGAATTTTGTTCTGAAAATCTATAGCAATTCTCTTTTTCTTAACTCTCTCACAATTCATATTTTCAAAATATGATGTTTTGGAGTCGTAGTCCTTGATTTTTCCCTGGTCAAACATCAGTTCACCTTGCCGGGGTTTAACCCTTGCCCTCAACTGGGCAAATCCCGGACGTTGTCGGTGGGCGTGTTGCCGTCGGCAAAAGTCGGTGCAACGCCCACTACCTGGCTTAACCCGTCACTGGCCGCTCGGGCCCTCTTTTATGACACCTGTAAAACCTGCGTCTTAAGCCCTCTCCTCGCCCTGGAAATCCTCCTCAAAGTTGTTGTCCTCACGGAAGGATTACTCCCGCGCCTTAAGGTTGACTTCGACTTTTGCGCTCTTTAGTATTTCCATAAGCCTGTGAATATCTCTTGACTTTAGCTTTCGCAAGGAAAATGTTTGAACTGAATACTTACCTGAGAAAATTGAAAATATGAAAACCCTATAAATTGCTATTTTCTAATTTTCCAATTTTTTATGATGTCATCTAAAATCTATTATTTCTCTTAAAGATATTCCACTATTAAAATGATTGGTATTTCGTAATATAATCGAAATATTTATTTATTTATTGCTTATTACTTCTTCCATTTCTGATTTAATTAATCCATTGTATATTTTGCAACCCAACATTTTATACCCTCCATTAATCATGCCAAATTCAAGCATTTCTCTTTCAATTGTCTTTCGAGAATAAATCAAAATCCGAGCTCAGCTTAGCATCAACACTTCTGATAAAAATTAATCAGAAATAAATGCCTGCGTTTTGGTATTTCTGTTGTCTGAGATTTAAGCGAACAATTAATGTGCCATGGTCGTGATCTATGAGAAGTCGAACTTTAAAGCCAGCAAGCGAGCTTAACGCAAATTAATGACTTTGATTCCAGTGGCTGTTGAACTTGTTCCATTGGGATTTATGGCTGAGCATGTAGGGCTCATTAGAAGCGGCGAAACACAGCCATTAAAATCAATTAACCAGAGGCACCGGGGAAAACAGAGCATAAAATGCGAAAACACAGGACAAAGTTGCCAGCCAGCGGCACAGAATTCGGTGTAATTGTTTTAAAATTGCACCACTCGATTTAATAAACCTTCCAGCGAAGAACAATGGCGGAGGCGTAGAGCGAATTCTATGGTCCTCGGTCTCCAAACATTGTCCTTGTTTTGCCAGTGTCCTTCGTTTATTAAACCGGGAATATGAGGGGAGAAAAGCTAGGCAGCCATCCGCACAACAATATTCTGGAGTATACAGAAAATGGCGTTTTATATTGCCGGGCATATTTTTCACAGTTTTTGCTTTAATTTCGACTCTCCACACTTTTCGCTGCCTCTTTATTGCCGCTGTTTTGTGCGTGGGCCTTAACAAGTTTTTCTGAGGATTATTTGGCTTTATACTTTTATAAATTGAATTAAAATATGACGTCGGGCGCTTCATTATAGACACATTCTATAGTCGGGATAAAACGCTCGCAGAGATTCATAAATCACTAAATTAGCTGCACAAAAAAGCTATTTCTCAAGATCTGTGTTTTCTTTTGCACACTCATCGAGAGGTAATTAAAATGTTTCGTTTTGATTTTCGAGACGCCGCCATATTGTATTCGGTTTCGGAACAATCATGTGGCAATATAATGATCTCGGGGGGCATTGTATGTACGATATGATGATATTTTTGACTAATTTCCTATTGCCTTTTCTCCGAGGGGCCGTGATGCAGCAGAAAGTGCGTTTTTTAGGGCCTCTGATTTGTGTGCGCCTATGATTGGTTGACCCGGGCTACAAATTGCCGGAGATAGCCAACATATTGATTGGCTTTCAAGTGGCCGACGCACAACTTCATTAGGAATCGGGATCGGGGCCTTTAACCTTTAACTTTCTGTGGCCCTCGGGCACTTGAAGTTCGAACTACGCACCGCCCTCCTCCTCCCTCGCTGCATAAATCAAAAATTCAATCAGCATCGTTGCCTGGGTTAAATGTCCCTTGGCGCTGGTGTTTGTTTTTATTGCATTGACACCACAACAGCAGCCAACGGGGAAAACAAACACACACACATGTGTTGACACGTGTCAAAACTTCCGTTTGTAATCGCTCGGAAATGCTTCTTTGGCACTTCGTTCTTGGCCCTCTCAAAAATGCCATCGAACCACCGAAATTGGGGTAACACTCGGCGGATTACTGGATGTTTCGCACACATTCCGCTCTCTAGCCTTATTTTATTTACGTTTGCGATTGTTTCTGCCGCTGCTTCAGCTCCGCACTGGTTGCCCGCCATGCTACATTAAGCTCTTGATTTAGATTATGCAAAGGTTATTTATGATCTGGTTTCCACTCCTCGCCGATTGGGAGTGGGTCGAAATTTGATAAGTGGGTGAGTAGAACGGAGCAGGGCAGTCAAGTATGTGTTTATGGATCCAGGCGATATAGATCTGCCTAAGTGGTGCCATTAAAACAGCGAGAAATGATCGGAGGGGTCAATATACCAGGGCAAACATTGCGCCTCAAGATTCGAGAGTGGGATGGGAATGTGAAATGTCGATATTTAGTCAATAGGTTGAGAAAAAGCTACAAAGATAAATATTCAGAGTTAAATTTATACTCTCTAAAAGGTTAGCAATAAACAAATTGAGAAATTTCTATCAGAAATAACATTTATGTGTGCTTTTATTAAAACAAACAAATTATTTATATTTTAAATTTATTCTAACTATTTTTACATAATATTTTTTTTATCTTCTATTTTACTTTTCAATTTTGTCCACATTTTAACAATGAAGTTTAACTATAATAATTCAATATTTATTCTAAACCACATTAGATTAGTAACACTAAAGATTTTACAAAATACTATAAATATTATTCATATTATTCATATTGAACTGATTCAATATTAAATATTGTTCATAGCTTTAAGTTCGATGTCGAACTTAGATCCCACGACTGAACACAAATCCTGTAAAAGTCGTTCTCCATTTTCATTCCATTCCCACCGTTCCGGCCAGTGAATGCTGTGTGTTAACTCTTGCACTTGTCACCACCGTCACCGTCTGCAATTTTGTCCAGCCTCTGTGCATCCCACGTCCCCCCTTCCCCCCACTCCACCCCCAGCTCCACAAAAAAGCCAGCAAACAATCAAGGTTTGTCTGCTCTGCGGCTGTTGTTTTTTGTTGTTTGGGGCTCAGCTGACCTGCCCGCGCGTCTGTGGGTCTGTGAGTCTGGATAGATGGCGTTTATCACGCTGTGCGGTTTGCACACACATAGCCATCTTTTTACACGATTCTTTGCCACTGCGCTCCTCCTGGCCGGACCACAAACAACTTTATTCATTAACACCTACAACGGGCCACAGGATCCGACTGCCGCAAGAGCATTCAACAACTTTGTGGTTAGTTTTTATTCGCAGCCCCCCTGTCCGCTCTCTTCGAGCTCATTAAGCTGCTGCCAACCGCCTCCCACCGCCCACCTCTGGTTTGCCCCCGCTCACCCAACGCCCGAGTGCAGCCACTCGCTTTTCCAGGCGCCTTGTTGTTGTGCAATTATGCTGCGGGCCAAAGTTTAGCATTCAACATTGTCCTGGTGGCTGCGACCCTTGTTTGATTAGCCCCCTCTTGCCGGGAGCCCCTTTCAGCTCCAGCGCGACTCGATTTAATTGAGTGCAAGTGTTTTTTTAATGAGTCTTTTATGGACTTGTTTGGTCTTTGAACGATGGAGTGAATTATGCAATTATTTGCACTTTTATAAGGAGTCAAAGGGGCCAACTGAGTGGCAATGCTGGTTAAAATGGGTTGGTAGAACATTTTAGAGGTCGGGTTATATTAAAATAGTGATATATTATTACTCTATATTACTAAGATTACCAGTTAATTCGCACTCCTCATTTCTCATTGCATTTTTTCTTCGCTCGGCGCCAACGGAATAATTTTTCAAATTCAAAATACAAAATTCAGCAAAACCAAAGCGCTGGCAAATGTCAATGATTGATGACTTTATTGCGGGTTCAACGGTTTTCACAAAAACACACACCAAACAGCCTCAGATGCGGATACAGATACAGATACATCGAAGCGAGAGACAAAATCACTTTTTATTTTTGCGGATAAACTGTGTGTTTTGGCTTCTCGGAATTCGACTGTTGGCAGAACAATGGCCAGAAGACGGGGCGGAGTCAGCGGGAGGGGGCGGTGGAAGAGACCTGCGATGTGCTCGAGCTGATTACCTTAGCTTCACTACCTGGCCGGGGGTTTCGGCCAGGATCTCCTGCCTCCTCCCTCCCGCTGTCGCACCAACTGACGACCGAAAATCAATTAGATGCGCTCTCTAGGAGCAATTCTCGGGTTCGCTCGCCTAATGACGAATGCATCCAAGCCAACGAGGGAAATTCGTCATTTAATTAGCAGTACCCCCTCCGGAGGCCAATATAACGCTGCCCATGTCCCTAGCCGCGCACAAGGACACAATGTTTGCATTCGTTTCGCTCAATTTAAAGTGTCAAATACCAAACATGACACACGATCGCAATCTGCTAAAACTTTGACAAGCTGAAAAGTTGGCTCCTCTCTTTTTGGAGATTTATGTAGCGCAAGTAAAAAGTGTATAAATTTCAGCTGTGGTCCAAGCCTTTGACAGCTGAATTTAAGCAAAGTTGGGAAATTTATTGACTGGCCAGGGCGACGAAAACTAGAGTTAAACTTTCTTTGTTCCCAGGGAAATTTATGGATATTTTTAGAATCTTTAAAAATAACTACTAACTTTTTTGCAACGACTTATTTAAAGAATTAATGAAAATGTAACTGAAATAATAGGTATATATTCAAATGATTTTCATAAAGAACAGAACAGAAAAGAGTTACCATGGCATCGCACTACTTATTAGTAAAATAATTATCTATCAAATCACTCAATGTGCTCAATATTCATAGGACCAAAGTCCCTTGCCCACCCGGTTTTTCACCCATTATAATCTAGCATATGCACCCATTCTAATTAGTGCCAACCCCCGATTCCGCACCCCCTTTGCGCCCTCCTAACAAGCTACTAACAATGCTTTCGATCCACATCCACCCGTTACGCTTGAGATCAGAGAGGGGGTTGTTACTTTGCATCCTCTCTATTTTCCATGCATTTTCCCGAATGTCAAAACAATTCCATTTATATGCGTGTGTGTATCTACCTTAACCCCTGGCTGCCTGCCTGCACATGAGCAGGAATTATAATTTCATTTACCAAAAAGCGAGAGACGTAAAAAACGCGCGCTGTTAACGCGGCAGGGGTTTGTCCCCGTTCTCCCAACCCTTTGGCATTGTCATTGTTTTGGTCCTCCATTCGAATCTATTAGTTAAGTAGCCATTTTGTTGGGCTGTTGCATAATATCACCCTCGGTGTTTCAGCTCCATGGCTGGCTGGACGTAAGCTGCTTACCCCGGCTAGTTAATAAATGAGGCTTACTCTTGATAAATTCCCTCTCAGCGCTCGCTTCTCCTTCGTTTTTCGGCAAGTCTTCGTTCCAATTCCTAAGCCCTCGCCACGCCCACCGTGTCATTAGAAGTCGCGCTCAAATTAATTAAATTCCTCACCCGAAAGGAGCCAAAAGTAGCCACGTACCAGACTCCATTCGCATTCCAGCGGATCCCCGAAAGAGCGGCCCCCAGATCGCAGATAGAGACGGAGCGCGAGCTGGAATCGGAATGGGAATAAAAATAAGAATACGAATACAATTTCAGCGCATAAAGAACTGATCAGCAGCAGACAAACCATAAAATTAAACTGTCATCTTGCATATTTTTTATATCTGCACACGTTCTGGGGCTGGTAGGGGCACAGGTAGAAGATGGAGCTCGAACTGAAACTGGGACCCGGGATCTGGGATGTGGGATCTGAAGCCCGGGACCTGGGTCTCTGTTTTTGTTTCTGCTTTTCGAGAATTATGGAAAAGTAAGGCCTGACTAATCCTCTAAATCGCGCCAAGGGCCCCGCGCGCATTGCCCCACTTGTATAAATTAGCTGATGGGAAAAATGAAATCATTATTCATATGGGCAAAAATGTTAAACAGCCAAAAAGAAGAAAGACCGAGACTGCGAGTGAGACAGCCGGGCAGCACAAGCAGGCGATTTCTTATAAATCGGGGAATGCTCTGGCCAAAACAGAGTGGTTTCGGTTATGACTAGGGAATGTTTGGAATGCTATTTTTGTGCTCAATGAATGTTTCTTGAAAATAAATCAGAGAATTAAGGGAGAAATGGAATACATAGGAAAATATTTCAACAACTTTAAAGTTAAAAAAATAAAATACTTCCACCAACTTATGTACTCCTCGAAAACAGGGTATAAGTCAATTTATAAGAAACAATGTGGCAAAGACTTGCGATCGCTGAATAAACGGCTATAAGCGTGCTTGTCAAATCAGCTTAGGTCCAGATATATGCATATTCGTGGCTTTTGGCCTGGGACATTTCGGATCGTTTGTCGCTCTGCTTCAGCCGCATTTGTAACACACGAACGCCTCCGAGTTGTCTTAGGCACACACGATGTGATTGTTTAACCCAAAAAGCCGCAGAGTAACAACCTCGACGGGCACGCAATTTGTTGTAAAAACATTGTCAATTGTAATTAGAGGCAGAACCGGCGCGGAGTTTGTGTGACAACCTCCTGTCAAACGGGACGACAGCGGGCCAAGTTTTTGGCTAAAATTACAGCCGCCAACGCGGAAACGGGCCAACGGAATAATGGATCCACAGACTCTATGACGCATTGCCGACGGCTACTGTGAAAAGTGTACTGCGGTCTACTTCGCCGGTTCTTGGGCTCTCGGGTTTGCGTTCCGAGTTCTCAGCATGATCGAATTTCCTCGCAGGACTCAGCCGAGTGTAAGACAAAGCCTCTGGGATGTGGGCCATGCGATGTGATACTTTCCCCTCCATTTTCGACACTCAGATCGATTTGTTCGCCCCGAAATACGGCTGTGTTTCGTTACCCGAGTGTTGCGAACATAAATGCAATTTTAGTTGATGTTTTGATGTGTTCATTAGGCAGTATCGATAAGATATACAAAGGTGATGAAGTGCGAAGTGGGAATCGAACGAGGTGTGAGAGAGTGTGCGTTAGAAGACCTGTTCAGAATTTGAGATGAGAGGGGAACTTTAAAAATCTTACCATATACTATATAGAACCCATTCTGCCAAAACTCCCATCCTAATCTAACCCCATTTCAATCGCTCGCCCCAAATATTTGTCGCCTGATGTCATCGATTGGCTTTATCACAAATCGAATCTTGTTAGAATTGACAACACTTAAACTTGAACAAGCCATTTGAGATAAGGAATCCATCCGAAACCGAAACCCGAAGGTTCGGCCTCCTTCAGTTGCCGGAGATGTCACATCGAATAACCAAACGATGACAATCTTGATGACATTTTAATTTCTGACAAACAGTCGAAGAGATTTTCTACTTGATGGAACTCGAAAAAATAAACAAACAGAAGGGACACTCGGGAGGGCGAGGGGAAGGGTGAGTGGGCTGAGAAGATTAAGATCTTAAAGAGCGCTAAAGAGCAAAAAATCAGGCCGGGGAGATACCAAACAGATATAGACACCGATCCGTGACCGAGTCGAGACAAAGCGACACCTCTCCGCTTTGAGAGTGTCGACCAGGCCGCCCTTTGTTGTGGATTTTGGCCCTCCACTCCGGCTCCGGTAAGAGCATTTCCTCCGCTTTCTTTTTGCAAACGTTTTCGCCACGTAAGCAGTTCATTCATGAGGCGGTTGAGACATCAGCTGCTTCTTGGGCTAATCCTGGTCGATACTTCATTGTCAACTGGGCCGACTTCAGTTACCGCTTCTTCCTACGGCTCTCATTTACGCTCTCCCTGTTTCAGCTATGTGTATGCCCTTGTTTGTAAGCATTTTGGGTTCAGACAATGGACTTAGTGCTACTTTTACTTATTGTCTACGCTCCGTTTGTCATTCGAGTGCATTTTGAGCCGTTGTATCTGGAGCGTCTCATTCTTACTAGAGCCTCAGTAGAAATCCGAACTAGTCAATTAGTTTTATATTAGCTTTCTAGTCATAACTTGCCTAAAGAGGAGCTTACAAGTTGAGCATATCATTAAAGAAGAGATGCACTTAATTACTTTTCCACTTTAAATACCTCAATCATATCATGTGCACTTTCCAGAGTTTATAGTGGTCCTTGCATGACGCTGTGTTCCATTCCACACATTCCTAACCCAACTTTTTCATAACCCTTTTTCCCTAACCGAATATGATTTCACCAACTTTTTGCTCACACAACCGACCATAGAACACACACCCTGCTTTGTATACGTGTGTATATAAATTCATTCCGCAGATAGACAACTAGCCGAGCTATTAGTAAAACAATGACAGCAACAGCCTTGCTGAACACGAGTACAAGACCAAACATGGCCAGTTCGTCTGGCTCTGACTTTGGTTTCTCCTTCTGCTGTCTCGGCGTTTTTTCGGACCCCAGCCATTGGAACAAATTTTCGACAAGTTTGCCATGCAACTAACGCCTCTAACATATTCGAGGTGTGTGTGCGCCCAGAGATACGTATATGCAAATGCCCGTTTTTGAGCATGTATTCCTACCTACATGAGAGTGCGGCTTGCATTTAATGCATTCAAATTGCATTTTCGACTGGAGCAGCCAGAAAAACTTTTCCAGACGTGGCTGACTAAGAAAAAGACACACGGATGTGTGTGCGTCTGGCATCTGTAGCTGGCAACCTTGTGTAATAACAAAAATTTGCTCACAAAACACAATTTTCGACTCGAGCATTGAACATTAAATTTTATGTTGGGGAGGGAAAAGTTTTCAAGTTAATTCATTGAAAAATTTGTAAGCCCGGTGTACGCAAATTTAAGAGTTGCAAGATGGTTGATGTAAGTGTGTTTCCAGTATTCAAATGCAAGACTTAGGGTTGCGAGTTTGGACTTCCTTCCAATTTCTCTATCTTCCCAATGTAATTTCCCTCATTTCCTCATTAGGCACAGGCCGCCAACGAAGTGTAAAATTCGGTGTGTTTTTGTTTTGAAACATTTTCCCAAAAGTATCTGGGGAAGTGACTACAATAAACCGCAGGAAAACCCAGGGGCTGAGATCTGGGCACTGACCCCAGTGTCAATTATTAACGTATCACTTGACAGCAACGGCAAAGCTGCAAACAAATAGCGAAAATTATGTGAGGACCGAGGCTGCTTAGCCAAGGAAGCCGGGGATGGGATGGGGTCATCATCATAATCATCGGCGTCGTCGGGGAGGGATGCAGCAATCATAAATCATCAACGAATTCACTCAACGATGGTTTTTGTCAAACAAACAAACAATGGACCGACTGTGCGGCAGACCCATAGGTAACTTCTCCGCCCGAGGGGTGCACATCCTCGGCCACGACGATGGCAATGCTGATGATAATGATAATCAGGACACTCTCCCCGATGATGAGCTCGAGGATTTTGCATTCGGCCGTTGACAAGCGGCATTCATTGCACTTAAATTATGATTTTATTATTATTATTATTATGGAATGGAGCGGAATTGTTGGCCATTAATTTGGTCATCAAATGCAGGCAACTGTTATAAATATTCAGTGAGAGCGGCGTATGGGAAAATGTGCCTATCTAGGGGAAGGACTGAATTGGATTAGAGTTTTGATATGTGTTTGTCGATTTGTACTGGCAAACTGCAGATCACGCGCTACACTCGAGTGTCACCTGCTTATCGAGGACACCTAATATCATCCTTGAGATCCCAACAATATTGCAAACAATATTCCCATCGCCAGTAGTCATGCCCCCTAACTACCCCTGGACAAAAAAGCAGATAGAAAAGGGGGAGCGAAGGAAAATTGCCCATTGAAATGTAAACCGCCAGGAAATCGGGGTTTGGCTTTTTCCGGCTTTAGCCGTATAGGAACAAAGGGAGCATAACTGAGGAAGGGGAAGCGACAGCAGCGGAAAAAATGTATGGCAAACAAACAAACAGATACAGATACAGGGACACAATGAGCTCAGGACTCTCAAATCCGAGGAGTGTCAACAACCCAGACGGCGGGGCAGGAGCGAGAGGGACGCAGATAGCGGAGCGGCAGGCAAAAAGTAGCAGTTTTGTTATTGTATTGTTAGATAATAATAATCATATCGCATTGCATGCTGTTGACACATGAGCGATGATGATGCTCATCCCTTGGTCCCAGCTCCCTCCCTTTCTGGCTCACTCGCTGTTACGTAAAAAAAGAGCGAGATGACGGTCCGGGATCCTTTCTTTGTTCCGTTCTGAGGGCGAGTGCTGAGTGCTGAGCGGTCCTTAAGCAGGCAATAAATATTTACCAGGGCAATTATTTAGCAGCAATTAAAGCGGAGATTCCAGAGCTCTGCTATCCCCCTGCTTAGCCGCTCTGTTAACTCATTCCTGGCGCTTTTTGCGCCTTTTAATTAATTCCATTTCGAAATGCCTTTAATAAGCAACTGTCACTGTGACGGCGGAAAAAATGGTTTATTTGTGCCGTGTGTATTTTTAATTTCATCTGTTGTTTGTTGCTGCAAATTAAAAACCTGATTCACTCCAATTAATCAGCGACTGTCAATGATGCTTAATTTGCATCGCTCGGTTAGCGGCGATCACGTCCAGAGGCAGGGTATTATATATAGAGTTCGGATCTCCTGTTGCTTCCTCATGACAGGCCTGGGTATTTCTGGATTTCACGGTACTTACGGTATTTGTTGGGAATAAAGAAATTTTAGGTTTACCAACCAATTTGGCTAAAGACCCTTAACAATGTTAAATAATATATAATAATATTACTTATATTCCATCTATCATATCCGAAACAAAACCTCACAAGTCCTGACTCTATCCACTCCTTTACCCCACCCAAATCGAGAAACATATTGTTGTCTTAGCCATCCAAACATACATATTTTAATAATACACAAGCAAGTCTTCCAGCCTAAAAGAAAACACTTTGGCAAAACTCATTTATGTTTTTTCTTTTTGGGCCCGACTACGCCCAGAAACATCAGAAGGCCCCATTCCACCGGCGAAAAAGAAACAACGCCCCATAATAGCCACAACAAAAACAATTTCAGACGGGAAAGTGGGTGGTGGGGGTGGCTGGGCGGAGGGGGAAAATGAGGGGAGGAAAGGCCGTCGGCTCGACTCTCGTCTGCAAATGACAGCGAGCTTTGCAGCAGTTACATAAAAGCCAAAACATGTGCCATATATACCAACAAACAATGCCGTAGGTACATATATTTTAATATATATATATGTGGCCATGTACAACTTTCTTGGCTTAACCCACGCACACACACACACACACGCGCGCAGAGAGGAGATTACAAAGCAACCCCAAAATATAAGAACCACCCCAAAAAAACAAACAACTCTGCAGCTGTACACAAAACGCCATGACAGGCAGTCCGTGCCGATTCCAATCGTTCCGCGCGCGAGGAGCGCTTTTTTTTTGTAGGAAATTAACCATTTTGGGGCTTTCCGCCGAAATGGAGGGAAAACAGAAACTCCCGCTAAATATGCAAATCACAAAACAGGCGGCCTATATTATGTACCCAGCGCAGGGACTTTGCCATTGGATTTACTTTATTGAAATATTTAAATAAGTTTGTCGATTCGCACAGCCTAAATGGGATTTAGGGGGAGGGGAGCGCAGGAGAGGGGGCCCACTGTACTTATGGCGCCTTGCCAGGACGAAAAGGGTGCGCCAAGGATGTCTTTCATGTCGCTCCGTCGGAAGGGAAAGTCGAGAAACGTCGCCTGAAATTGACATTTTATAAATGGGCGACGATATTTCGGTTATTTTCCCCTGCAAATGGACCTGGACCTGCGCGCCCATCGGACCCGAAACTTAAAGCAATAAAACATATTTAAATTCCGCTTTAATGCCCGCCAGTTCGCTGTGGAATGTGAAAATTATGCGTATCCTGCGCTGCACTTAGCCGGGACCCGAACCCTTTAATGTCCTTGGCCGCAGCGCGTGCCGCTCTCTGCCGTCGTCTCCCCCGCTGGGCTTAGACCGCAGCGCGCCAGGAGATGGATATGTGGATATGTGGACGTGTTCTGCACACTGTGTACCAGTGGGATATGGCTTTAGTCGGGGAGCGATGTGCCGCTGGGTTCCCCGAAAATAAGGTGATAAGACTGATAGCACGGATAGGAGCCCAGCGGGTTGGCGCATCCAAGCCAGCTGCCTGTCCTATTTATGACTAATTAGTGTTTAAAGATAGCAGTTCCCGCAGCCACCTGATAACCGTGCAGTGTTGATAAGGCAGGGAAAAAGTGTAACGAAATGGAATTTTTAATGTAGGATTTCTTTATAATTTAGAAAAGACTTGGAGATTACTTAAATAATATTACCAACTTATGATTTAGAACACTAAACCTCAACAAAGTATGTCTGGGTGGCGCCATTCCATATGATCCCCGTCAAAAAGCGCGCACTGGTTGGGAATTCGAAGCACGTCGAACTGCATTCGCTGCGCTTGTTCTGTTTTTGGGACCCTTGGGACCTGTCAAAATAATTGAGTTCCAGTCGCGCTCCGATGGCACATATCGTAATGCTTATTTATGGGTTTTAAATTTTGACAAATTAATAGAAAACACAATAACAATCACAATGCGACACGCCATTCAAATCGAACAGCGTTTGTCCGATTTCTGTTTATTTACACATATCTCGGCGAGCTCTTTGACTTATTACGGATCTGGAAATAAAACCTTATTCAAATGCGGATAATAAGGCACATAAATTAGTATTAAATTACATAAAGCGAATGCGAAGGCGAAAAAGCTGGAACTTGTTGAGCTGGCTGCGCAGTCACCGCTGGACATCTTTTATAAGGCGGGCCTGCGGCACAAAGCCCTGCCCCGAAACCCCACCTGCAGTGGCTGTGCCACTTTTCCTTAACCCACTGCTCACCCTCCATTGCCATTGTCCGCTTTAAGCTCGAGGTGTGAAAATGTTCGATTATTGTCATCGTCAGCGGGCCCGCGTGGGTTTCTTTCGGGGAAAACGGGGGCCGCGGGGATCTGAGCCGCTTAGCTTCAATTGTCATAAAACTTGTGGCGCATGTAATGGCCGCTTATCTGCGACATAAATGCCATATGCTAAATGGGCTTAGCCAGCGACACTTCTATACATATCTCAAGCGGTTTGTTTACGGCCTTTAACAGGCGGTTAATATGGCGAGTGATTGAAACTGATAGCACAGGCAAACAATTATCAAGTTTAACCTGTAGGTGGAAATTTACATCCCCTCTTGATTCGTAATTTCCCCGAAACCTTTGCCAAATTACGGGTTATATTATTTATGTTTAATCCTGATTTTATCGACCTGCATCGCTGTCAAGATTCCGACTCCTCCACCGTCGTCAAAAAATAATTTTCTAATAAGCCATAAAATATCACTTCGGGCTAATCGCGGGAATGGTTTTCTTCTCTCCGATCGGAAAGGTGTTACGCACACGAATCAAATACTAAACGATAACCTGGTGACCTTTTCCCTTTACCCTTGCCGCTTTTGTTCTTGGCCATCCTATGAGACGTCCAGACAAATAACGAAAAGGACAATCGGCATCGGCACAGGTGAAAACCGTGTTCGGGTCGCAGGGTCGGGATCCCACGAACAATGGGCCTCTTGATCCCGCATAATTTATATGATTTCTTTCCCCAGTTGTGCGTCTCGATGTTTTGTTATTGTTTTCCCTATAAATATGTTGGACACACGGCTTTTCCCACCTTTATTAAATTGTGTGTGTGTGCAGGACAGTTCATAAAAATTGTGAGCCCATAAATGGTCATCGTCTTTTTGTTGTTTCGCCTTGCTGCTGCTATTATTTATTTAATGCGTGTCACATAAATAATGCCGTTTATGGCTACACATAAGCAACGCTATTTGGTTTAAGAAATACATTCTCTATCGATTGAAACTCATTGAAATGTTCCCCTTTTCTTGCCTACTTTCAGGCGAGAAGCCCTTCAAGTGCGAGCACGAGGGCTGCGATCGGCGGTTCGCCAACTCCTCGGATCGGAAGAAGCACTCCCACGTGCACACATCGGATAAGCCCTACAACTGTCGGATCAATGGCTGTGATAAGTCCTACACGCACCCCTCCTCGCTGCGCAAGCACATGAAGGTAAGTTGAGAAGAGAGTTATGTACTTTCTAGAAATTTAAATTTAAAGGTTAAAGATTTTGAAATTATTTAGGGTTAGATTAAGATTATTTTAGTATAACTGAAAGGTAGATTTTCAATTTAAAAACAGTAATACTTTTTTGAGTATCATTTTAAAGTTAAGCTCTAAAGGTGAGATAAAATCTGAAGCTAAAACTAAACGACAGCTATTTAAAGTGAGATTTTCCTATACTTAAAACCGAGATAAATTAATAAAATGCATTTAAAATATTCGAATTCTGAGTAGTTTTTACAAGATCCTCAAGATGATTAATTGCAGTTGTCACTTTCAGACCTTTTAGTCTGTTAATAGACTTTACAAAACAACAGTGCCTTACTTACCCCAACTAATTCTCCCCCACTTTCCTATCTCTCCCCCAGGTGCACGGCAATGTGGATGAAAAGAGTCCATCCCACGGCTACGACAGCGAGGGCGAGGAGAGCTCCAGCTCGAGCATTATCACCGGCGGAGCCCAGACGCCGCCCTCCACCCGCTTGGACGGAAGTGCCGGCAGCAGCAGCGGGGTGAGCAGCCTGAGCGGAGGTAGCGGCATCAAGTCCTCGCCGCACTCCATCAAGTCGGAGCCCAATCCGATGCACAGCGTCCACCTGGGAGCCTCGAGCAGTGGCAGCAGCAGCACGGCCAGCAGCAGCGCCTCCCACTTGCTGCAGCAACAACAACAGCAACAGCAGCAGCAACAACAGCAGCAGCAGCAACAGCAACAACTCCAGCAGCAACTCCCAGCCCATCCCCATCCCAGCGACTCCAAGTCCTCGCCCGCCCTCCAACTGATGGCCGCCTCTGCCTCCGCCTACCTGCCCCCACCCCTGGGACCCCCGCCGTCACACCACCACCACCCCCATCACCACCAGGCAGCGGCCTCGCCAGGAGCAGCGGCCGCCTCGGCCTCGATGCTGCACCACAACCACCACCTCCTGTACCACCCGGCCGCCCAGCACCACCCACCCAGCGACTGGTACCACACGGCGGCTCCGAGCGGCAGCGCGGATGCCATGAACCCGCTGAACCACTTCGGGCACCACCACCACCACCACCACCTGATGCATCCCGGGGCGGCGACGGCGTATTGAGAGTGGGAGAACTGGTGGCCCGAGGAGCCGCCTCCGCCACCGCCCCCCGCCCAGCCGGTGGCCACGCCCACTGCGATCGCCGGCGGTGGGCCGGGACCAGCCCAGGGAGCCCTGGAGGAGTCGGCCTCCTCGCTGGACTGGATCTGCTGCCAGCGGCTGCAGAACCTGGCCCTCGTGGCGCAATGTGAAAACCAAATATTTCTGAAAGTTGAAGAAAACACTTTGAACTTTTTACCTGATAATTGAAAAATTGCTGTTGAAACGAAAGTCGAAAACTCACCTTTTGATTCGTCTTTGGACACGACTATTATGTATTTTAAATATTAATATACAAAAAAAAATAAAAAATAAGATGTACGATAGATAAATTGCCTAATTTTTTGCTATTCAACTGTTATGTAAAATTAAACGTAGTTTTCTAGTTGCAAAACAAAAAGCGAACTAAAAATTACAAAATTCGAAGTAATCTTAATGTAAATGTATAAAATATGAGTTAACTACCGCATAAATGTAAAAACCGCACCCGTAACTTTAACTTTAAACGAGAAATACTTAAGCATATTGACTACTTAGCCGGTAAGATTTAGCTAATTTTTTGTCGAAGCTGCTTTCACTCTCATCATCCCCCTCCCATCCATCACCCAAGCTTTCTAGTACAAAATTGCAAACTAATACACTGTAAAAAAGAGTTGAACATCGAAGGGATTGGAAGCTACATCGCATATACGTATATACATTTTCGGCCTTAGATTTCTTCAAGCTTAAGTACGCAGAATAAATTTAAAAAGTTATCACAAAAAAACCAGCAACAAAAAACCCACAAAAAACCATCAAGAAAAATAAACAGAAAAAAAAAACTATAAACGAACATGTTGTATTTATTTCGGAGAGATTCGAATGAGGATTTCGAAAATGGGTCACTGTTACATATTTCACATTTGTTGGGATGATATATCTATTACTCAACTATTAAAAAATTGTAAGTTCGTGGATCTCTACAGTGAACTTGGGGATCTTGAATAATTGCATACTTAGAGCTTCCGATATGTGAAAAAAGATTGTTAATCTGTACCTCTTAAATATACCTTCTCTTAAATCCAATCAAAAAATGTCATAATAATAACGATATCATAATAATCACTGATACATATTCCACATTTGTTGAATTGGTACTTCCTTTACTAAACTATTTAAAAATTTTAAGTTCTTGGATCTCAACTGCAATATTAGGAACCTTAAAAAACATAATACATTGAACTTCCGAAGTGTGAAAAAAGTTTCTTAGTCTTCACTGCTAAAATATACCTTCTCTTAAATCCAATAAAATAATATCATAATAATATTGATAATGATATTAATCACTCTTGCATATTCCCCATTTCTTGGAATAATATTTTCTTTACTAAACTATTAAAAAATGCTAAGTTCTTGGATCTTGACTGTGAACTTGGGGATCCTCAGAAACTTGATACTTAGAACTTCCGAAAGGTGAAAAAGTTTGTTAATCTTCAGCGTTAAAATGTCTTCAATCCAATTAAATAAAGCCATCAAATTACATATGCATCGTTGCATCCATACTTTATTTAGATAGATTCGATTTCCTGCTCCGTAAACCTTGGGCTGATTTCCGTCACAATCGATATGGTTCCCACACGATCTCAACTGGCCGTTTCATTCCGCCCGTTCCGCTTTAATTATAATGCAAATGGAATTCGCAAATTTCTGATCTGTTAATTAAACGAATTTTTTACGGACCCTGCAGACGAGTGGGTTCGGATTTGGATAAGCATTTTAATTGACGGAATTTTGTCATGAATATTTATTGCCAAACTTTGTTAATTTGTTTTGATTGGTTCAGCGGAGGCTGGCAAAAACAAATTTTATGCGTATGTTGGGCAGATCAAGTTTCCAGGGGCTAAAAGTCATCAAACGTCTTAATGGCCAACGATTTGCGGGCTAAGCGATGTTCATTAAAATTATCATAACAGAGGGCTGCTAAAATAAATTATAAGCCAGGCAGTGGGAAAAAGTGTCTAACGTGAAATTATTTCTGGCGAAAAGAGTGTGATTTATTTCACAAATTTCTTTTCGCGGGGACTTTCGGCCGATTTCAGTTGATGAAAGGGCCGTCAAAGACCTGCCACGGTTATTTAGCGGCCGAGGGGCACCGAGAGTGTGGATAAAGAATAAAACGATTTATGTTTTTTTAATTAACCCAACAATTTGTTACGTGCCTCAAACGAACGCGGGGCACAACACACATCCACAGACGGTGTCTAGGCTAGTCGAGGGTTCAGAGCCGTAACGAATCCATATTTTGATTTATTGAATAGAAATCGATTGGATTAATCGAAAGAAATTATATTGCAGCGGCCGGCTGTCGACGAAATTTGCTCTGCCTGTTGCGGCTTTCTACCGCCGACCCCGCTTGTCATCGAAAACCTCTCCGATTTACCTGTGTGGAATTGAAATTAAAGGTTGAAATCAGCCAGAAAACTGTTGTGGCGTGCAATTAAATTTTCACCTGGATTCCGCCGTCCAAAGTTGGCCATAAAACGAGTTTGGCTTGCTTTGATTTCGCTTGTTTTACGGCCAGAATATGCTGGTCCCATATAAGATTTTGATTGGTAGAAGCAGCCGAAGAAATGGCAGCCAGAGTTGATTGCTAAAGTCAGGGGGCTTGATTGAAGATTTGGTAAAATTCTTGGAGGTGGAAAACCTAAAAAAGTCGCTAGAGAAAACCAAAACTCCTTATAATACATAACCTTCGAATACCTTTTAAGGAACAACTCAAAATGATCTTAAAATTTAAGTTTAGGCTTGAACTTAAACCCTATATCATAAATTGGTACACACAAAAAAACCAAACAGAGAAAAAATTCACCAAAAATAGTCAGTCATTGGGTATTTTTTCATATCAATTTTAATCCATTCTGTGTTCATATCAAAATGATATTTTTGAACATATTGTTATGAAATCGAACCATTTTGTTATGAAAAAATTTATATGAAAACACATCAGGCCCATATTTTCCGTTTTTTCTTTGTGTACGTGAAATAAGATCAATTCAACTTTATTTCATATCAATAATAATGTTCAATTTATCAGTTATTTTATTTAAAGATACCAAATTAAAATAAATTAAACATAATCTTTATTTATATAAAAATGATATGAATGACTTGATCTTTAAAAATATCAAATTGACCAGCACACATTAATCTGATCTTTTCCCAATTTTGTTTCTGTTTATATTATATTCGCTTGTACTTTTTTAGTAAAAATCGAAACAAGACATTAGTTGTCGTACTCGCTTTGATTAGCCCACAAGAATACCTACAAATAACGCAGAGCAATTTTTGCGATCTACCCCTTCTTCTAGCAAACCTTATCCCAGAAACACATCAAAACATTGGCTAACTCCGTTCCCATGACCGAAGCCCAGAACCAGAAACCTTTAAACAAATCAAGCCACGACCACACAACAACCAAACAACGTCAACAACTGACACAAAACAACAACCAAAAAGTACAAAAAATGGCCAAAAGCGAGAGGGAGAGAGAGAAAAACTTGTTGACACACGGCCCAAAAGCATGGCTCTGTCATCCAGTCTCTTTCTGGCCAACGCGCCCTCTCCCTTGCACAAATGGCTCGCTCACTTTCTGTGTCGGTACAATTTAAGTTTCAATAAGCGACTATTTGTTGCAATTTAAGCTGAACGCGTTTATAAATTGACGACGGAAACTGCCGTCGACGGCGACTCATAGACAGGCTGGTAGAAAGGCCGCGCAAGGGGGCGGAGTGGGGGGTGGGGGATGGGGGCACTGCATCCAACTGGGAAATAGGCAGGTAAAGACCCAACGAGTGACAGGGCCCCCGGACGCTTAAATTGAACCGGCGAACGTACACATGCCGCTCACAATTCCCAATGCAGAGTCTAATTTTCGGTTATTGTACAAACGGTAAATATGGCCTGACACTTAAATTACATAAATTAATTTATACCAGCCATGGTTCCTATACTGATTTATGCACTCTTTTTGTTTGTTTTCATTCGGGCCAGTATATTACGTTTTTTTCGGCGCACGGCCTGCTGCATTTTGTGGCTTACTAATTTTTGCGGTTGTCATTTTTAATTGAATTATTTTTATAGTTGTCTGGCAAACTGTTGCGGTCGATAATGAGAGTAAAAGTCGGGTGGCCCGGAAACAATTAAAATAGTTTTATTCACTCATTTTTTACGCCTGGAAACATTTTTAATAAAAAACTTAATTAACACAATGAAAATAAAGTTGGATGGAATTTCCTCCGTAATTTGGGACAGTCAAATTTTTACGTATTTTTCCACAAACATTTTTTTCTCTTTACAAAAAAAAAAAAATTATAAGCCACGAGAACACAGATTTAAGCTATGACAGCCTTGTACCACTTCTCTTCCTTTAAGTGATTTTCATCTTTTCTATAAATTCGACATATATAAATAAAATGCTAGACTAATCTGAAAAAAATTCCTAATCTATTAAAAAAAACATTTTTAATTCAACAGTTGAAATAAAAGTATTTAATTTTTGAACTAAAATTACCATAAAAACATTTGAACACCCGATTTGTTACAAACAAAATTTCTATAAGTTTGTAATTTTAATGAGTTTTTTATTTCCAAACTTACAATTCCCAAAATGTTTTTTTCATTTTGGTATAAAAAAAGGAGAACAAAATTTTTATTTATTAAATTTAATTAATTGTAATTGTAGTTTTGCAGTCATTTTGATGTTTGATTTTCCTAATGTAGTCTATATAAAGTGTAAGAAAACCTATTAAAATCGACAATTACTTATTATTTCTTCTTCCCATTCCATAGAAGAATTCCCTCATGCTAGCCAATCTTTCATATTAAAAATTCTATTCATTTCATCACTTTGATCGACGCGCCATAAGAATACAAAAGACTTGAAAAACACTCTATAACAAAATAATTAAATGAAAATGCTCAACAAACGCCTCGACTCTATTTTAGGGAAACACACTAGTTGTTTGAAGAAGTGTATACAATTCATTTATAAATTGCGTATTACTTTAAAATATCTTTGTTCTCATACGACCAGTGGAGAGTCCAGGATTCTGTTGTGAAGGGTAAAAATGTTGTTGCATAGTTTTTGAATACCAAAATTGCAACATTTTCAACCGATTGGAGGGATTTATTTAAGTATATTTCTACTGAATTTTGTGAACCAGTGTATTGTATACCATTTTGTTTGTGGAACAACGGCTGTACGGAAAAAATACAAACGATAAATAAAAATATTGGAACAGCTTGGACACGGCGCAGACGCATTGGCACCTCCAGCACCACACAGCACATTAACGATAATTTTTACACTTGGCTAATAGTTTTTTAATCAAAAATTTAACGCCACACTCGACTTTCAATAGTTTTTTCTGGCAACACACCCATCCAATGCCGCATTCCCCAGCCGCCGACCACACGCGAGCTGGGAGAAACCTTAATTACTTTTCGAAGTGCAACCAAAGATGATAAATTATTTGGCTGGGAAAGCCAAGCAGATCCCAGACTGTCTGTCTGGAGCGATCGCGACTGACCGACCGGGCTTATTGAGTTACGATGTCAGTGGAGGATCATTAAAATTACAGCCAGTACCGGCCAGAAAGTGGGTTCCCAAGAAATCTCAATGGACGGGGCCAGCTGGAACCCTTTGCCATCCGAATCCCTTTCCCCACTCGCATTAAAAGTTTTGTAATTTTTCAATACTCGCACACAAAACGAAATTAGCTCGTTGGAGGATTGGGATCGGACTTTGGATTCGGTCGGGATCGGGATGCAATCGGTATCGGAATCCCAACGCATGCAAATTTCACAGGAATCAAAGGCAAAAGATGAGGCAAATACAAATAATAATAAAAAGGCTTATCCCAAGCTGAAAAGTCGTTGCGGCGTTGTGACTTATGGCTGAGCTCTTTTTATGCTCTGGACACTGTTGCTTTCGTCTCGCTGCTGCACTGCGAGAAAGGGTTTTGTAAAGGCTTGGTAAATTCCACTGATGCTTGGTTTAAAAAGGAAGGTATACTTTGGAATTTAGAATTTTAGGTGTAACATATAGTTCAGTATAACACATTGACAAAAAACATAAAAATCGAAATCGATTTTAGGTTATGTAATACCAATTTTGACTTGATATGCGGCCACTTCAATTCGATATGCTCTAAATGTAAATAATATGCTCGAAGTACGCCAGTTTGAATTTGGTTCTCGCTTCCACTCACGCAATTTTGCTTTTCGCTCTATTTTTCGAAGATAGAAAATCTCCGAAAAAGAAAATTCGAAGAAATAATATTATTTTATATAAAGTTTACCATTATTTCATAGTTAAAACGATATGTGAAGCAATACCAGAACATTACCATAGGTGTATCGATTTTACAGCTACGTTTTTCTTTGTAATTAATATTTTGGGTAGGTAACTGGATATCTATCTATTCCTACAATGGTCAGATCCGACACAGACACTCAAGGCTACAAGATCTTCAAGACTCAAAGATAGATTGTAAGAATATATCTCTTTTTTAGCATGCCAATTGAAGCTTATTAAGGTGTTGAATGCATTTAAGAAAATTAGCTTTCTATCGTCAACCCAAGAATGGGGGTTGAATACTTAAAATATGAAATATTTTAAAAATACTACTTAGTTCTTAAAGACCTTTCTAGTTATTCACCCGATTTCTCCCCATGCAGCTTCACCTTTGTGGTGTTCCTCGTTTCGTTTGGAGCATGTGCAGACAGTTGTGAAATTATATTTGCGCACCGTCATGGCCATTGTGTTGCTGCAGCAGGATTGGGCCGAGGCTGGGGACTGGAGCCAGGCTCCCGCCAGAGTCCCGGCTCGACCCGAGTCCACTCCGCGCGACTCAACTCTCGATTTGTCAGGGCAGACGAATAGCTTAACTGTTGGCCAGCAACAGCTCGGCGAGCAGGTGGTTGCAGGGGCTGAGAAAGAGACCGGCGATCGAGGAATTGGAGGCAGGGCCATGGGAGCTAGCCGCGCATCACCGTCATCGTGCTATTCAAACAAATGATTTACAAAATGTTAAATGAATTATGCATTTTGCATATGCGCCTTTGCAGTTTCGTGCAATTTTTCATATCGAATAGCTATGGGCCCCGCGAGCCGGGCTAACCAGCCGGCCCAGGAGAACCTGTGCCACTCAGCCACTCTCTGCCTGGTGTTGGCTTTAATAAATTGGCGTGGGGTGCGCCTCGAGCCGTCCATCCCCTCCACCTCCCCATCATCGTCAGCCTCGTCTTCATCCAATCCTCTGGGTGTTGTTGTCGCAGGCTTGTTTAGGCCATGTCCGTGTCCAAGCCAATGTCATGGATCTGTGCGGCATGCGGCGAGTTAAGCAAACACAGCCATTCGACAGCGACGCGCAAAAAGGAAGGCAAATATAATCAAGTCATATAAATTGAGTGCATTTTTCACAATAAATTGTCTAAATTGTCTAAATTATGCCGTGTGCGCTCACCTGATGACCACGAAAAGTCACGTGGGCTCCTCTGTCCCAGTGGGCGTGCGTGTGGGAAATTGGTTAGAACCCGATAGAATAGGGTAACAAGGTGAGATTTCGTAAGATTAGTACCAGAAATCACTTCTATTTGGTTTAATATCAACAATCAATACCAACAATCCCAATATTTTTGAATTTCGTAGTAAGAAATTCTTACTATTGTCTGTTAAAACATATTAACTCTTGTATAAACTCATTCGCAAAATTGTATATTCCATTCGTCGATTTCGCAAAGCCCTTAAGGTCAGAAACCAGGTTAATAATCACAAAGGTTTCTACGAAAAGTCCAGGAAGATGGACCGGCGACCCCTATTTTAAATAACTGATTTAAGAAATTAAAAATCTCAATTTTCTCTTTTTCATTGTGAACTTATTTCAAAAATTACTTATTTTGTTAATATTAAATTTGACTTATTGTGGTCGTTATAAGCATACGTTTTATAGATACTTTTGGCATATCTTTAGATAATAATACTTGAATTTTCCACAAGTCATGATGATTGAAAACACGTCACAACACCCAACAACCCTACCTTCAGGCCCACAACCACAAACAAGCACTGCAAAGTATCGTAAATTATAAACATATCCAACGCACTTCATTATAAGAAAAAGTAGGGAACGAACACAGAAACATTCCCCAAAAATATACCCACTCAATCGATCCGATCCGATTCGAACCGATCCACCAGTACGCGGATCAGGCATTAGGCAGGTGAAATACGTTGATGTGCCTTAAAACAATATTTGCGCGCCTGCAGTTGTGTTTGGTTAGCAATTAGGTGCATCCCGAGCATGCAGGCGAGCATAAGCTAGGGACCCGATCCCTGATCGATCATGTAAACAACTCCAGCATATTTAGTATGTGTCAGGAAAATGAATGGCCGCCCCGAGGGGCGGAAAGGGGGCGTGAGGCGGCAAGTGCACGACTAGACTAACAGTAGCCACGGGCTAATTATGCTGCGGGGCGGGGCAGCTGCTCCAGTCCCAAATACCACTCGAGAGCTGCGCCCTTCAGCAAGACACTTGGCCAGCACTAAAGTTGATTTATGCACCTTGGTTAGGACCCAGAACGCAGCCGAGGAAAACTGAACCAGCAGACTGCCAGGCGGCCATGCCATCGCGCTGAAAGTTTCAAGTAGTTTCCACAACTAGACCCAATCTCAGTCTCGATTCTAAGCTAATCCACTCGGAGAAAATGAACTAGAAGAACTATTTCCTGAACGTATAGAATATAGTGTTACATTTGGCATTTATTTTTGTAATATCCAAAAAAATTTAGAACCAATAAAATATGACTCATATTAAACTATATATTTGTTCAAAAGAAAATGTCATGCTTTTAATATCCATAAAATTTAGAACCAATAAAAAATTACTTATATTTCAATGTACAATTAAACGTTGCGAGCATGGTAAACTTTATATTTGTTCCAAAAAAGTCATGCTTTTAGAGAATGTCAATCGTATCTACACACAAAAAAAGACACGTCGCGGTAAAATCGATATGCCCACGGTAATCGTAATCGTTTTTACCTTTAAATAATATCATTTTGCCGAATTTCCTCTCTTGGAGATTCTCTGACTTACCCAGTTACGTGAGTGGGAGCAAGAAAGAAGCATTAGATATTACATAACGTAAAATCAATCATCGTTTTATATCGAGTTTAAATTCTTTAAATTTTGATAAACTCATTGAAAACGTGAAACAACACAGTCTGAAATTTTCTGATACAAAATAAAGCATATAACACAAATAAAATTGGGTCGGCTGCTGTGAACAAACTTTGGATATATTCGATGTAACGTAATTCGAAATAGCAATTACAAAATATATATGATCCAGTAATTTCTATCGAAAAGTCTCCACAATTACTTTAAGTTGGCGTTGCAGCTTCCTGTTGAATTCCTCTGACAGCCGCTGACGGTCCGAGATAGGTGGCGTCTTATTGTTCTTTTTCGTAACCCCTCTCTCCTCGAAAGCTTCCGAGGTCTCCTCCTTGGCCAAGGACTTCCTTCCCGATTCGTAGGAGGAAGTCTCCCTAAAGCTGTTCAGAAATCTCTCGGCCAAAAGCGCCACGCGATCGTTCTGCTTGGGAACGTAATGCTCATCGATCGCCTCCGTTCGGCGAGTGAAGATAACACTGGGCTTGTAGCTAACTATGCTGGGCTCAATGGGGCGACGGGACTTCAGACTGGTGCTGGACGTACTCTTCCTGGTAGTCAGCGCTGCTGCCATCAACTTAGCCCGGATCTGCTCCTCATCATCGGTCAGCGTGATGTCCAAGAAGTCGGCATCGTCATCCAGAATTATCGCAGGACCCTCAAAGCCCTCTGGAATCTCCATCAAGGCCTCATCAGCATCGTATATCCGGAAATTGAGGAAGCTTTTCGATGGTGTATGTGCCCCATCTTTATTGCTCAACTTTCGATCGTCTTCTATAAAGACCTAAGAAAAAGAATTTCGAACTGATTCGAAAAGTATTCTAAGCCTTGTGAAACACACTTACTTCGTTCTCGGCTTGATCAAGTTGACTTCCTTCTTCACTATAGCCTTCTTTACTGGAGGCCGTATGATCATAGTCATCAGAAAAGGGTTCGTTGGTCTCCTGGCTATTCTCATCGTCATATTCCCCGTCTTCGTAGTACTCTTCGGGACCAACGGGATTACTTTGTTCATCATCGGACATATATGCAGCAAGATCAGATGTGACTTGAACGGACTCATCTGTGGGGACACTATGATAATCATCGTTTTCGTCGGTGTCCTCAACAGTGGATTCCCCTTGCATCATTAGACTTTCATCATTTACATTTGAAAGTATATTGGTGCTTAATTCTTCCCCTTCATTATCGCTCGACCAACGATCCTCATGACTTTTACACTCATTTGGGTCACCATTCTTCGTATCCAGAAGACTACTGGGCCTTTCGTCATTCCAGTCCTCGGTCTCATCTTCACTGGGGCATTGCACTGCCACAGAGGCACTTGATCTGCTAACCCAACCCTCCCTCACTTTCTCGGTGCCAATTTCGATGTCGCGCGTTTTTCGCCTTGTCTTGATATTAATGGGACTATTTCCACGATCTTGATACGTCTTGGGCACACTCCGCTGGCGACGATAATGATAATGATGACGATGGCGTGTGCTGCAGCTCGAAAGATAATCTCTTTGTGAGCGAGATTGTGATACCGCAGTTGTTGGAATGTCACTTCTGCGGTCTACAGGGCAATCGTGCCCATCAGTCACCTCCGGGTTGCAGCCCTTGGAATGATATTTCCTCGCTTTGGAGAAACCAGAGCAAAGACTGCAAACCGAAGAACCTCGTGCGCACTCACACAATCTCTGTCCATGCCAATACGTGGAAGAATCCCCGGAATACGTATTTTCAGACCGATAAGAGAATGGATTCCCAGGCCCCTGACTTTCTTCAAAACTTCCTCTTAATTCTGTTTTATGGGAAGGTACTTTGGAGCGTTTTAATCTTAGAAGTTTTGGATCCTCCAATTCTTTAAAAGAGCTCCTCCCGCTGTTTAAGGATTTTTTCTTTTGATAACTATTTACCTCTACATGTTCATCAGTAGATAGATTGTGGTATTTCTGGGATCTTCTCTCCAAGTTACTGGAAGAATACCCCGATCCAAAGCTGCTCTCACCTTCATAGCTTACACTTTCACTTTCCCTAGACCCGGATACTTCAAGAGTCCTATGCAGTTTAGATTTGTTTATATTGTAGGCTCGGCAAGCCCGCTCTGCCTTCTGCTGTCGTTTCTTAGACTCCTCGAAGATTTCGCTATAGATCTGACTGAAACTCTTCGAGCGGTCGGTGGATTCTTGACTTGGCGGAGTCGCAGACTGATCCTGACCACTGGAAATGTATTCCCTATCCTCTACATAGTTTTCTTCCTTTGAACGCTTACTGTACTCACTGGTAGTGTAAGAGAAGCCCCCCTTTGAGTTTGTAGAATTATAGTAGCGTGAAGAGTCTTGGTTTTTGACGAACTGCCTTTCGAATGGTTCCGATCGCCGGTAGCACTTCCTGGAGAAGTCCTCACTGGAGAGGAAACTCTTTGATTTCTTGGGAAATGTATTTCGGCTTATTTGGCTGCTATCTGAGCCAGCTGCATCCTGATCCTTTTTGGATACGCTGCTGAAGCTGAGACTGTGCTTAACATGACGGGACTGGAAATGTGGCTTAGGGTTTGGAAAAGAACAAAACTCGTAGTCTACTCACCATTTCTAATCGAATCTCAACTTAGGTGTAGCTGCTTGTGGAGTGGGGAAACAAACTGACTCGGCTGACATCTAATGCCAGGCAACCCGATTATCTGGCAGCTTCCTGATTTCCACATTGAGAAGACCTTGCTTTCAGCGGGCCCATCAATTACTGGGCCAACTCAACTTGGCAGCCACGAGGGAGCCAAGTGGCCATGTGGACCGCGGGCCCGAAAAACAAAACTCAATTAGCTAAACCAACGAAAACGAAAACTCACTCACCATCTCGAGAACTTCACATTGCCCACACACAACGATCCGCCGAAAAGTGGAAAAAGTGCATCAAGTTTTGTTGGGGGCCCGAAGATGGGCGGGGAATGGGCGGATTTTTGGGGCAGTGCAACTGCGGCCCCATTAGTGTCACTTAGCAGCTAATTATGCTGCGCCTGGGAATTACTTTTTAATTTGTTGCTCTGCGCCCCGTACCAAAATAAATAAACGCGCGCGCCAAGAACTTCAAGTGGTCGTCGAGGGAGGGGGGAGACTCTCAAGTGGCAAATACTTCCACCGCAGTTTTGGCAGCCAGCCTGGCTGCTTAGGTTCCAGGTCCTCGGATCTCCGCTCTGGACCTGCGCTCCCTATCCCTACTTTTTCTGCGGCGCGTGCTGTGGGCGTTCACCTTAATTTGCGCGCTGCCTAAGGGCTCGCAACCTTCGGAGCTTGGACGTTGTGGAATTCTGGTGGCACAATGGGCGTGTGCGGACAGGGAAATTATGTTGTTGGTCCATCGGCCACGGCGAAGCCCTTAACAGGGAATGCCAAGTGGAGCTAAATGGGGAAAGGGTTTATTTAAATAGGGAAGGCATTTTCAAATTACGTAATGTTACCTAAATTCTAAATTCTTATTATAATTTAAAAAAGGGGTCAGTACTCGATACTAAGATATGGTTTTAATTACGCTGATACATCAAACCGTCTTCCATTAGAAGCAATACCACACCCAATAAAGAAATTAACATGAAGCGATGATCGATTTTACGTAATGTAATATCAATTTTTACTTAATATGCGGTCGACATATTGCTTCTCGCTCTCTTTTTCGAAGTTAAAAAATCTACGAGACAGAGAATTTGGCAAAAGAATATTATTTTATATTAATTTTACCAGTATTTTATGGTAAAAACGATATGTGTAAGCAATAGTAGAAGTTTAGTGAAAAGTCATGGACTATTTAGGCTATTTCAAAACGACTTTTGATACATTTTTCAAACTTTTTAAGGTTTGAGTATCTATAATAACAACCAAACTTCCAAACCCCATAGCATTCTCCGAACTCAACTTTCCCTTGCCTTGTCCTACGATTGTCTACGCTTGTTTACCTTTTGATCTTCACGCCTCCGGTGGCACACGACACCAGTCGCTTTCGCCGCGTCGCAAGTGTTAATTAGACAAAAGCTAATTAAGCATTTTGCGCACACACGCTCCAAATGAGGAGCAGGGAGTCTGGTGGCCGACGACGGCGCCACATCGCCAGGGACGCCGGGGAAGTGGCCCCAATCAGCGAGGAAGGGAGCCGAGGTACTACCGAGGATCCCAAGATGCTGCGGCCGAAAGCGGCAAAGACACATTTATTAAAGTCACTCGGGGCATAAATCGTTGAGTGACATGCGACAAACGTCCGAGTTACATTCTGTGCGGTGCGATTGATACGACAATCGAGCGATCACCGATCGATGGATGTGGATGCCCGCGGATGGATGATGATGATGATGGGTAATTAAAAATTGATCACGTTTAACAAACTGCTACCGAAACAATATATCACAAATGACCGGCGGAGGCAGGAGGAGGACTTGACAAAGTCACAAAACTTGAGCAGCTCCGATCGATTCGGCTGTATGGACACATCGATCTGGTTGAGCTGCCACATTAAGTCAAAGCTCTGGTTGCATTTCATCTCTCGGCTGCAGATATGCGTTTTTGTGTGTGATTTTCCCTGCCCTTTCGACGGCCGGTCCATCAATAATTCATTGCGCCCGAGTGATCTATTCAGCGGAGGAGCCAATCCATCGATCGTTCGATTGTTCGCCGGATCCTCGGATCGATCGCGAGAAAAAAGATATTCCGCCTGTCAGTCGGGGCCCGGGCACAAGTGTTCCCTTTGTTCCCCCTTTTGAAAGCAAAATTGTGCCATAAATATAATGAATACATATTTGGGCGGGCATGGAGAGGAGCCAGAACAATGGAACCGCTGAGGTTCCGCTCATTATTAGCCAGGAATTGAAGGACCCTTCAGCCGGAGTGTTGGTTTTTGTACGATCGCTGGAGACTTTTGATGGAACACCGCCGCAGACGGTTATTGATGAACGAGTGCAATGCGGTAGGGCAATGGATCACTGATCCATGCCACTGCTCCACTCCCCTCCCCTCCCCATCCCACCCACATCCCCGAATCCTTGGGAAGACTGCGAACTATACGCAAACTTTAACCCTTGAGAGATTTGCGCCGAGGTGTTGGATAAAACATAAAGTTCGTGTGAATGCCGACACGTTGTGACAATTGTTTGACAACAACGGCCGCAGAACGAACAACAAAAGACATGGAGAACTATGAAAAGGTCGTCAGGAGACTGGGCCGCATGACTCGCCCACACAATCATCGATAAAGTTTTTCGGCTCGTTTTTCCCCGCGGTTTTCTGTAAAACGTGCCACGAGTCGCCCGCGAACATTTGGAATATGCAAATGCCACAAGGGTAAGCAAACAGCGCAGAAACTGGCTGCGGCTCAGAAACCGAACCAGTCCAATCCTATCCTGTCCCCTCATCGGACATCGGTCCACGTTGGGCTCATTTCATGGCATAATTTCCCGCTTTCCTTCGTTCTGCGAAATCTCGCAGAAATTATAATAATCCGAAGTCTTATCCGCCTAATGATAATGACAGGCGAGACAGATTTTGACAAATCTGGAGGTCATTTCATCTCGATACACATTCTTTTCCAATTACTCATCTACATCTGAAAAAACTTTCTGACACACATTTTCTTTACATATCGAATTTAAAAAAAATATCAAAATCAAGGGGTACATTTGAGAAAGATTTTTGGATAAGTTGCATTTTTATTCTATATATTCTTTGGTTTTTGTTATTTGTCGATTATTTTGCATGGTTCTTATTCGATCGATATTTCCCTAATAATAACATAGTTATTAGTGTTTGTTACTTTTTAGTTACATTTTTTAATTAAATACTTTTTATTAAATTTAACAAAACAAATATTTTTACAGTGGTGGGTTGTAATTATTTCAGATGTTTTTAAATTTTAGTTTTGATATCTGAACCCATTCCTGATCAGCATCGAAATGCGGTACGCTTAGTAGCACTTAACTTTCCATTTCAGTTTATACTTACATAGATCGTTTTATATTGAAGTTTCCTTACAGAGACTATAAAAAACAGTTAAATTAATATACCCAGCAGACCATACTCCCCCAACCGAATTCCCCCTCCCCATTTAACCCAACCTGGCCCCGCGATCTTCTGAATGGATCTACGCCAGTTGCTCGTCCAGTGTTGTTCTTGTTACTCGGCCTGGAACAACACCAGAGCTTATTGATATCGTGCTTATTGATCTTGTTTGGCGATAAGTCTGCGCTCAAATACTTATATATATAAATATTTTCATCGTCGAGCTTAAGCTCCCACTTCCATGGAAGTTGATCGCATAAAAGCGGTGAGGACAGAAACAAAGACTCCAGCTTTGCATTGGCATTAGAGGCGATCTTCGGACTTGGCCAGTAGTTGGATTGGATTCTTTTAAATGTATTTTTTGCAGTTGAACCCGGGGTTCAGGCCTGGACCAGGACGAGGATGAGGTTGGGCATGGGCATGGGGATGAGGATGAGGATAAGGACTGGGGCACATGTGCCCCGAACATTCTCACACGACCAGCTGTGGAATGGCGAGAGAACCGCGAGCCCGACCTGAACTAAAACTGGGACTCGGCGATTGCGGTCTATTCTCCTAGACCGCAACTATAAATTTCATAAACAGCTCTGCCTTTGGGTCTTGACCGCCTTGCGGCCGAAGGTCTTTGCAGTTCCGCGAATTAATATTCGTGTGATTTTTTATAGTTATTTGATTTCGACCAAATTTACTTGCCATGTGAGTCAAAGTTCCCAGCGAAATGGCTGCAATTGCAGGTGGCGAAAGCCTTCGATACTTTTTTATGGCCGACAAAGAAGGATCCCATAATAAATTGGAACTAATATGAGAAAGATAAGTTGTAAAGTTATAGTTTATTTAGACAGAGATGCATCATTGACAGGCAAAGAAAAGTAGAATGTTCAGATTTCTTCCCAGACAAAAGTTTTTTAATGTTCGGTGAAGGTTTGAAAATAAATACAAACGCTAGATTTTTATATCAGTTTTCAAAACTTTGAAAACCGCATCTGCAATTTAAAATCCTCGAAATTTTTCATTATGTTTGATGTACTTCATTAAAAATTGGTTGCTCGTAAGTTTTGAGCTAAACGGTAAGTATTCTCGAGTTAAATAGTATATTGTATTTTTCGGAAATTATAAAAGGGACAAGAAAACGTTTCCGACCTTATAAAGTATATATATTCTAAGCCAGACTCACTAGCCAAGTCGAAAACTATAAAAGCCATAAGTTTGAAATTTCTTAAAGATTCTAGGGGTTCCTTCGCAGCGCAAGTTTCTTCATCATTATCATCTTTATCTTTCTCGCATTCCCTCTAGCTGAGTAAGGGGTATCTAATAGTCGAGCCATTCGTTTATAGCTTTCTCCCTGGTGCTTAAATACTTTCTTTTTAAAAGTATATGTAAATACATTCATATAAATTTAAATTTATAATGGGGCATCAAATAAAATGAGAGTATAACCCTTGCTAATAGCTCAGGACTGTTAGTAACGCGCGCAATTTGTGTAAAATTAGGAAATATAAATTGCCCAAATCACTTGTATGCCTCCCATGTAATCCATCCAAGATTTCCTATAAACTCTTCACCCCATTAACCCTCATGAAGATGCCCGCTAACATGTGTCAACCCATTGCCATAAATGTCCGAGCAATTAACATGCGCCCCAAGTGGCAAGGCCCCATATGCCCAAGTGGCCCCAGGATAATCATTAAGCGACTGAGCCTCAACTTTAACCTTTTTAATGGCAGGCCGCATCATAAAAGCCCTCTGCGCTCCCACCGCCCCCTTGAATACCTGGCAAATTAGCCAAAGTCGTAAACGGAGGAAGAGCCGGGTGTAATTATGCAAAACACAGCCATGTAGCCGAACGTGCAGATGGATTGGACATCAAGGGGCGTTTGCAGAAATTAACTTATTAATTCTGAAAGTTGGAATTTCAATTTCGCCGATTCGTGGATCGATTTCGCCTGCCCTTTTTTATGGGCTGCAACGTTTTAGTTATTAATTTCATTCGCGAACGAAGCCAAACACACACGGCGTATGCGGAATGTCTCAGCGGCTAATGAGGAGGGGCAACTGGGGGGCAAGTGGGGGGCGGAGGCGGGGCCAAGGGACGCGGGTGATCGCAAACAGCAGCTCGTAATTTAATATTTCATGGCGCCAGCAGCACTATAAAAAACGCAGCAGCCTGGAGTCCAGCTCCAAAATGAAATGACTTAAGCTGCACCATTCATTATGACAACACGACGTTGGCCGAGGATCTGAAAGTCCAGAGCCTACACTTAAAGAATATATCAACGTATTTTAAATATTACTTAAAAAAAATTAAAAATATATTTATGGAATTGAAATATTTAATTTCGGCACCTTGGAGAATTTTACCACAATTCTTAAGTAATATGTTCGTTTAATTTTAAAAAAGTTTTCAATCATGCAGAATTCGCTAAAACGAATTCTTCAGTTTAAAAAAATATCTATGGAAGCAAAATATTCAATTTCGACGGAGGTTTTTACCACAGGTCTTAAGTAATATATTCGTTTTAATTTAAAAGTTTTAAAGTTAATTCTGCAAAATTTGCTAAAACGAATTCTTCAGTCAATATGGTTATGTTTCAAGTGTGGCCAAGAACCTGGCGCAAAACCCTGCCAGACAGGCGCTGGCGGGGGGGTCACACATTCCCCAAGCTTTTTGCAGATTTGCTGCTGCTTCATCTTCATCATCTTTTGGTTATCTTAGCGGGTCCCTCGGCACAGTAAAAAAATGTCTACACCAAACACAAATTTTGTGTTGAGATTGCGATCATTTCGCTGATATGGCCTCCCCCCTGCGACCAACTCCTGTTTCCCCGCCCCAAAAAGGTCCAGCATTTCGCATTCAGGCGTGTGCGCAGGCGCAATCCGCGAATCGATTCACCCCATGCTCCCTCCCCCCCTCCTCCAACGAGCCCCGCTCTACACCACCAACCAGAAACCTAACAACAAAAACCAAGGTGGAACAACGCGTGACGCAAAAATACCAAACACATAACATTTGACTGTTGCTTCTTGTTCTGGTTACCCTTCCATGCCGCTCGAGTGCACTGAAAAAAATTATTTAATCGACAACCATTGAATTAAAATATGCAAAACAAAGATTATTCTTTAACATAGTTTTTATACAACATTTTTAATATTTAATATTTAAGAAATAATATTTTAGAGAATTTAAACTTTGGTAATCGGTAAAATTGACACTCTAAAAATTATTGTCTTCTTAAAAGATGTCCTTAAAATACTTTTCAGAATCCATGTCTTAAAGAAAAATTTCGATAAAAAGTGGATGGATACTATTTCGTTAATATTTTCTAGATACAAAAAAAAAGTATTTATACCTATAGAGATTTTTTCCAATATTTATCAATATATATTATACAAATCTATTTCTTTGCTATTATTGATAAGTATATTATTATAACTAGTAGTACAGAGTTGTTTAATTTATCTTGATGTCATTTTGATTAGAATCCTGATGATTATTTGCGATTTATTATATCTGTCCTAACTTAAAAAATAGTTGTTCAATTTAAATAAAAATCATAACACTCCGAAACAAATTGTCTTAGAGAATCGCAATACTGGAACTAAATGATTCGAAAAACTTTAATTGGAATAAAAGGAATCTTTCATGTCGCTGCCTAACGAATACCAGACAGACGATGAAATCGCATTATGTCGAATGCTGAATGAATGATATTTTCTGCCTTACTTGCAAATCTGTGGGTTCCTCGGTGATTGTTTTTGCCCGTTGATTTTATTTATTTTTTAACTCCTTCGCCTCGATTCGCCCAATGCCCATAAACGTAATGTGTACGAAATTGTGAACATGTGGGAACTTTTTCGCGTTTCAGTTTCGGTTTGAGTTTTGAGCTGCTTTTATTTTGATTTTGTTTCATATGCTGGTTGGCTGCTTGTTTGGCAGTTTGGTTGTTTGGCTGGCTGCATTGGACAACATCGATGACTGCGATTGCGTCTGCCGCTCCAGCCCTCCCCCTCCCCGTGCCAGCGACCCCATCCCCAGCTCCATCTGGGTCCGGTCTCAGCTTTTTGGTGTTGTTATGTCGTACTCATTTCGCTTTTGATTTATGCAGCATACCCTTTCTAAATAATAAATAAAATATGAAATATGTCGTACTTCTCTCTTTGGGCCGCTCTCCCCTTGTAGCTGGAAGAAGAACAGATCCTCGGTTGCGGGAACCCCACCTGAAAGTTTGTGAGAGCCAGGTTCTGGGCAGCAGTTGGTGTCGTTTTGTTAAGTGTCCATCAAAATCAGTTTTGTGTCTCCACAACGCCCAAAATGTATACATCAAATGTCCTGCTCTGCTTCTTTTTTCGGTTAGCTCATAAATTATATTTCTGCCAGACTTTGGGCCCGTTTGTGGGATACTTTTTGGGTGTGTGCTTGGTTTATGTTTGCCCGAAGAAACTGAAAGTTAGACTGCGCCGTAGACTGACAAGTGAGCTTGGGGTTATACGATCCCCTTTTGCATTGTACTGCTGTCCATCGTGGACGTTCACATGTAGAGGGTCCGGCGCTAGTTGGCTGTCAAATTAGTTCGGTTTCACGGTGACCGATCCGCTGGTGAGTCAAGATGCATGCGTGTGGGATATACTCAAAAGGAGGAACAAAAGATGGGTTATGGGAAAGACATATATTTATGGAAGACGGCTCTGGCCATTCACTTGCTTGTCAGATTTTATAATTAAACAATCCAGATTTGTAAAAATTTCCTTAGATGGTTAATATAATTTAAAAATTAGATAATTTAATTAGCGCACACAATTTTAAGGATTTTTTTTGCCGTGTAAATTGTATTTTATTTGATTTGTAAAGAGCTATCGGCTTTTAAAAAAATCTAACTATTCATTAAAAAGTTATAAGCAAATAATGAAATCGTTGCTAGTGGGTGCAGCTATATTTTCCTTCTCCATCTATCTCGCACATCTATTAGATAAGTATGAAGTATTTAATAGTCGTATCACTAGACTTAAAAGTTTTCCCTTGGTCTAATTTTAAACTGTTTGGTAAGGAAAGTACATTTACATCTAATCTTCATAACGCAACTTTTTCCTATTATACCCAAAATAATGCGTAAGTAACAACTTTTTCCAAAAGTATTCTTTTTTAATGTCAATGGCAATTACCGTAACATAAATCAAAAGTATTTGCCTCAATTGTTTTTATTTGATATCCTCTTTTTTGTAGAAAGGAAAGTGAGCGTCAGCCGGATGAACATAAAAATAGGCATTAAAATAAATAGACTCAACCGGATTTGCAAACCAGCCCAGTACTATACTTTACCGCCCCATGCACACGACGACTAACACCTCCGCATCCGCATCCGCTTATATGACGCATTTCCTTCAGGCGGCAGCAACACCGCCAACAACAACAAAAGACTGCAAGTGAAGTTTCCTTGCATGAAGACCCACCATTATCCTTTCACACGCAGTCCTTACGTTCGAGGAAAGCTACCGCTTTCGGAAAAAGTCAATTAAAAAAGTTAAATAAATCATAAACTTGGCAGATGATTTGATTGCGGCGCAGGATTCGTAGCTCAGCCATTGGGCCACAATGTGTCTGTGTATTTTCACTGCTCTCATAGAGGGTGGCTTTTGCACAGAGAGGAATTTTGACCTATTCTATTTGAAATTACAAAAATCTTAAATTTAGATTTGCAACAAACAAAATTATAGCAGTTTACGGATTATTTTGACATTAACTGATCGATCCTTCCTACGGCAGCTATATAATATAGTCATTCAATTTATGTTTAATTTAATTTGAAATTCTAAAATAATAAAATAAACTTATATTCCAAAGTTGAAGGAAATACAATAAAAATTAACAAAGCTATAATTTTGTTCCTATTAATTTCCCTTTATTTTTCCGATCGTCCGATTTTTTCAAAATTTAATTCGAAATTCGGAACAGTTAAAAAAATAATATTTCCAAGAGCATAAGGTACTATGTCAAAAAACACATAAGTTATAATTTTTTTTCAATTATTTTTTCGATTATTCCTATGGGAGCTATAAGATATAGTTGTCCGATCCGGCCGGCTCCGACTTATATACTACCTACAATAGAAAGACGACTTTTGGTTAAGTTTCATCTCGATAGCTTCAAATCTGAGAGACTAGTTTGCGTAAAAACGGACGGACGGACGGACGGACGGACGGACGGACGGGCGGACGGACGGACGGACAGACGGACGGACATGGCTAGATCGACTTTTTTTTAAACCAAGAAAAAATATTTCTTAAATCAAGAAATGCAATTCTTGGTGTTAGGGTGGTTTCTTTCTTGCTTAAAGAAAATACATTTCCTAAATCCATAAATTTTCTTTAGAAAAGGCGCCTTCAAAATAAGAAAAAATATTCCTTGTTTCAAGAAAGTATTTTTCTTGAAATGACAACTTATACTTTAAACAATTATCAGCATTAAAATGTCATGGTCAACAGTTACCATGCGAGCAGAGCTAGAACTGGTTGGAAATTATTTTCCGCCTGAGTAGAATAATTTTAAAAACCTGAAATAAAATTCTGTTTTTAAAGTTTATATTTTCTCGAATTCAAAGGTGACTTCGCCACGCCAAAAATTTTTTTTAGCGACAGCTTAAAAAAATTAAACATTTAAATTTATCCATTTTTAAGAAAATTCCTTTCTTGAAATGTTTTATTAAAAAAAAAATTCATTATTTAAAGGAGAATTTTTTAAAAACAAGAAATTTTGTTTTCTAAATTTGAATTAATTAAACTAATTTTAAAGGAGAGATTTCCAAATTTTAGAAAGAAATTTGTATGAGTGTAGAAGACTTTTTTCTCTGTGTAGCTGCGAATGTTTGAATGGTCGAGAGGCTTACATCCATCGAAGGGAAGCGCTCTTGCTTCGGTCTCTGTGTTTACTTTGTTGCGGTTTTCTTTTTGCGAGGCTTAGCTTCCGGATGGGCGGAGGGTTGGATGGGCGGACATCCGACGGGCGGCTCGTCCCCCAGTTGACTTTCGGGCAATCATAACTGTAACTGTAAATGCTCGGGACCCGGCGGCGTAGGAAAATTTATGAAGTGTGGCGTGTGCAAGGACACGTGTACCGAGTCCTGCATTTGAGTTCTGGGCGTGCTCTGGGGATTTCCATTATTAAACATTTTCGGTTCAGTCTTCGGCAACTGCAAGTGATTTGCTTTGATTTTCTTGTCTGGCATTTATCATTCTCCCACTTGCTCCCTCGCTTCTTGGCAGTAAATGAATTTTAATCAAATATATTTTGTATAATTTATGATATTCATGGGTATTTGTCGCAGCTCTAAAAGCGCTTTTATTTCCATTTACATGTATCTATTTCTTGGCAGACGCTTTTAACTTGTCCGCACCCGCATCCGTTTCCGCAGTCCAAAGCAAAAAAAGAATATCCTCGAATGCGATATATCCTCGCATTTATTTTTGAATTATTTAAAATTCGTTGTTTTATTTTGATTTTATTTTTGCTACTTGTTTTGGAATTGTTTTCATAATAATTAAAAACTCGCATGTACTTAAATTTAAGCGCAATATAAAATTCCCATGAATAAAAAAAAATCCAAAAAAATGTTTTACTTACCTTAAAACGCCATAGTGTGGTATACCGATCGCGGTATTAAATCAATTTGTAATTCTACCAGCACAAGATTTTTAAGATTGGAGTGTGAAACTTCCCGACACATTTCCCAAACTTTCTTCCTTCTCCTCTTCTGTCTGGCAGCCATTGCGAACTCCACTGCGCCAATACGTTTCCGTTTTCCTGTCTGCCTGACACTTGCAGCATGTTGCCTGTCATTATCCTTGGCTCCTTTCTGCTTCCGCGCTTCATGTTTATTTTTTCTTTCTTTTTTTGCCTATATTTTTCGGGGGCATTACGAAATGATTTAATGACAACGAATGAAAAATTTATTGTGCGTGAAGTTTCTTCTCACTGAAGGGTCGCCGGATAAATTGGCAACGACATTCAACGTTATTAGCTCGAAAATATTTTCTTTTTGCAACCCCCGTTTAAATAAGTACACTCGTTTTGGTGGGGGAAAGAGGGCGGGCAGAGATAGGTTGCACAGATAGCAGGTCCTGTCAATGTCATAACAATATGGGCGTGCCCCGCTTGTCTTCGTATGGCGGGTCCATAATTATGTTGTCATTTCCAACGTGCCCCCGATTAACCCTCAAAGTTTAAACCGATGCGGGCTTGGCTCAAATTACTGTGCATATTGCAGTCAAATATTTCGTTTGTGGCTTAACATTAAACTGCGATTAATGAGAAGCACGGAGAAGGGTCGAAAAACCTGCGTAATTCGAGAAGTCGCTCTTCAATGAAGGTTCAAAAGAATCTTTGAAATTATACATTTTTTAGACATGATACCTAAAAAAGTGCATCGGACAATTTTAAATGTTACATTATCACATTCACTTTCATTAAAAAAGCAGTTGAAAAACGAAATAGAAAGCAGAGAATAGCAGAGGCTACATTTTTCTAAATGTCGAAAAATACTTCAAATATCTATATAAAATCAAGCGTCCCTGGTTGCTTAGTTTTCTTAAACGTTCATAAAAAATATTAAGGTTCCTTTTCGTAGTCACTCAGCTCGTCTTTATATGGCAATGAAGACAGGAAGGTATTAGAAAGACTTACTTATTTCCAGGAACCAATTTTCTTTGAAATTGGGTAGCTTAAAAATGTTAAATATACAATGTATTAAAACTAAACAAAGGGAAACGTTTCAAAAAAATACCAGAGCCTTTAGGCTATTTTTACATAGATGTAAAAATAAATGAAGTCAGAAAAATATTTATTGTGTCAATACCTTCATTGTATTTTGTGTTGTTATTAAATCAAGTTAAAAAAAAGGGTTTTAGGAAACAGCAAACTATTTATCAATAAATTTTAAATTTGACATACCTTCTGCAAGTGGCTAGGGGATAATCACGCAGCCTTGCCTTAAATCCATGTTTATTCTCGCCCGTCGCAGACGGCATTCTTAAAGATTGTTCTGTCCTCTTTGGGCAGCGCCAACCAAACCCAACCCAACCCAGTCCGAAAGCCATTGAAGCCGTCACAGCCACTGGCCCGGGCCATTAAAATTTCAATAGCTTTCCCCTCGGACGCGGAGTTCTTTCTTCTTGCTCCCGACCAATCGTTTGCCGTCTTGTCTCTTGTCAATATCGGACAATTCATGCGCATTGCGTAAACATCCGTTAAAACTTTATTTTATGGCCGCCATTTTACGGACGTTTTGGTGTAAATACATTTCCGCCAAGCGACATCGGACCTCGGACATCGGACCAGAGACCAGAGAACAGGGACCCGGTCCGGTAGCCAAAAAGGAATCGAACTGGAAAGGGGACAGATTCTGGCTCAGGAAGCGCAAAAAATGGCGACGCCAGCAGACGACAGCGGAGAATCGAAACAGATAACCGGAGGAGACCAGGGAGTACGAGAACCAGGCATAAATTATGCACTGCAAAATAAACGACGAGGCACATAATAAAAATCGGAAAAAATTGTGTACGCAATCAGAAGAATGAAATGGCCAAAGAAAAATCAAGTCGAATCCAATATACTCTTATTTAAGAGGTTGTTTTAAATCTAAGTTTTTAATCGCGATTTGGGCATCAAAAAAGTTTTCATAAGAACCACCAAAGGGAAGATATATTAGGTGATATGTTTTGATGTTGCAGAAGATTACTCCTTAACCACTGGCTCAAAATATTTGAAAATTGGAATTCTAAACCACTAGAGGTATATCTACCAATACTTATCCAAAATTTTGTAATAGCTTTTTCAGCTACACAGAAAAAAAACCAAGTTCCAGTAAAATCGATATGGCCATGTAAATTTCAGGACATGCTCTATTCGACCAGTTCAAACTTACCTGTCCCGCATATCAAATTAAAATTGATCTTAAATAATGTAAAATCGATATACGTTTCATATCGGTTTTTTTTTGGTTGTATGCATTTTGTTTATATATATTTAAATATTTGTAAAATAAAATTATATTAAAATAAAAAAAAAAGATAGAGCATTCACTGGCCGTAAACTGAAACAACTGAGAAAAAATTGTTTTTTCTGCCACACAAGAAAGCAATTTAAGGAAGCCATGGGGCAGGGGCCGACGAAAATAAAAGAAAATCTGACAATTTTAATGAAAAATCTCGTACATTACGAGGAAGAAAAGCGAGTGGCACGGTGGGCAGGGGTGTATTTTTGTGACAAGCATGTGACCCAATTATGTGCAATCATGGCAACAAGTTAGAGGAATCATAACAAACATTTCGCATTCAGTGGGGATCTGGATGTGGATGTGGATCTGGAGCACAAAGGGCGGAGTGTCACCGGCACAAGACACGAGCCGAGTTTTCCCGTTTTCCCCGTCTCGCAACAATTTCAATTTCAATGCGCCTGACAGCGCCAGTCCGTCATCAGCTACTCACCCCCACCCCCCATCCGCCCCATTTTCATCGCCCGAAAATCACCGGCTCCTAGCTGAGCAACACAAATCAGCAGAAGAAGACAACGTGGATGATGACGATAATAAGGACGATGACGACAATCAGCGGCAAACAAACAAGTTAATGCTCAAAGAGGGAGTACACTCGAAAAAAAGTTCCACTTTAACTAAGAATAACCTATCTTAAGAAAGGTAATAACTTGGGAGAACTATTTCACGTACTTCCAAGTGAAAGATTTAGATCATATTATTAAAAACCATTTATAAAGAACCTCCTTAGGAACTCCTTAGATGTCAAAATATGTTCAAGTGCAATCGAAATGTGCCGCTCATTGTGTTTGTCCTAGAAGCCAAAAGGGCTTTTGTCCCAACAAGTGGCCACAATTGAATAAATGAATGCACAAACGAGTGGGCCGATGACAATGGGCAGCTGAGCGACAGTGGGACGCAGCGGCGGCACAGTGGGCATGGATCAGGTGAATGAACGCTCATTATGCTCTTCGTCGTTTTTCCAAATTGCAGGTCGCCTCCCCAAAACCCCCGATTTCTAGCTTTTCTCTTTGTTTGCCTCGCTGCAATTTGCGCTCTTTGTTCGCCGCTTTTGGGGGCTACGCAAATAATTGCTTTATGTCCTTGTTCAGTCCGGCCATTATAAGCCGAACCCCCAGCCCTCCCCCGAGTGACACAAGGACGACTCCTGACGTGACTTAATGAGCTTTCATTCGAGTGGCGAGCGCTTTCACCGCAAACTAAGTTAAGTGGATTTCTGCGGCTTGCCAAAAACATAATTGAACATCAATTGCGGCATTTGTTTGCCGACCAAGTGAATTGAGATGCGTTTAATAGGGGTGTATAATGCATTCAGCACATTCATTATCACAAACGGGGTCTAAACTAAAGACCAGCGGTTTAATCTATCCAACGTTAATTGGAAAATAAAATGCGATATATTATTCTTTGATTAGTAATAAGGGGTTTGAATGTTAACAGAAGAAAATGGATACATTAATAAAGTTTACAACTGCACACAGCCAAAAATAGATATTAAACTATGATCGATTTTACGTTATGTAATTTCAATTTCGACTTAATATGCTCCATAGGGATATCTATTTCACCGCGACGTGTTTTTTTTTGTGTGGTTTCCAATCAAAAAAATAAGTCATTATAAAGCTGCACAAGATGTTCTAATTTTGTAAGAGGATAATTTCGAACATAAATATTCAAAAATACCAATGCCATTTGTTTCTCAGGATATATCTTCAAGAACATTAAACATATTGAACATATTTTCTGGAAAAACTTAATAGTACTTCTAACAGCCACTTTCACACAAATATATCACCTTTAACTGAAAATGCACTCCCCCAATTTAGAATTCGATAAGCGGTAAAATCTCCCACGTTCCACTAAGGAACCCAACGAAACCAAACCGACAATTACACAGCGAATTAAGTCAAGTCAACTCGGAGCCAGAAACATTGAACTTTTCTCCCCACTGCCTCATTAGGCATTCAAGAAGCGTCGGACAAAGCCATTGATAAGACCCTTAGCCCGAGTCCAGGGCAAAAGAGGTGCGCGAGGGGCGAGCGTTTCTAACAAAACAATTTACGTATAAATTAATTTACTTTCATTAATTAGTTGGGGCATTAGACATCGAGCCACCTTGCTGGGGTGACAGAGTGGAAAATTGAAATGTAAAAGTTTTCGTTTCGCTTTTTGTTCTTTCGTTTGCTCATTTTTGGGCGAGGAGAAATTTGCATAGCAATTCAGAAATCATCTCAGACTTTCATTACGAAAAGAAAGGGGTTTCCTATATTTTGCATGGCAAATTAATGGGGTAAAATGGAACGTTGTTTTACAATTTGGGTTAGTGAAAACCACATAACACTCGAAGAAAGTTTGTTTTTATTTTTGAACTGCAATACAAGTTGTTAAAATTGTGTAACAAATTTTTATATGTTGGATGTACATGAAGTTCCTTTTTAATATACGACTATTTATCTTTTAAATATACAATATATAATAAACATTTAGAAATCTTACCTTTGAATCGCTAGCCTTTGAAAATGAACAAGAAATTTTTTTGTATTCAGAATCGGATTTGCTTTTAAATCCAGAAATTAACTATATCATTTCCCAAGGAATAGCGATTTAAAGACGATATTTCTAAATTTTAGAAAAATATTATTATGAGTAAACAATATTTGATGGGACTAAATGTTAAAAGTTCCGAAAAAGGATTAAATACATTCGTAAACGATCGAAATCAATATTAATTTGTATTTGATCGACGTGAGATCCCGCCTTTGATGATAGGGGGCATCTAAACGCAGACGCACCCTTGAACAAGATACGTGACGGTTTTAGACGAGATGAGGAGACTGTGCCCAGAGCAACGTCAGGCAACCTATAAAAATTTTGATGCGTGTAAACCATAAAAATCTGATTTAGTCAAAGGGCAGCGTAAACTATTGTCCCATCAAGAACCAAAGCGCATGCGCCATAGAAACTGAATAAAAGGCGTTTAAAATGCACATAAATTAAATCGAAATGGAAATGAAAATAAAGGAAAGGCTGGGCCAGGAAAACGCATAGCAGTTATGCACTAAAAGATCCGTAGGTGTTGCCATTGTCACAGTCAGAGATAAACCAAACGAAGCCACCATTAGGAGCCCCATTAAAGTCAGTCAAACATACGATTAAATTTATAATTTCATTAAAATTCCTTTAAAATGGCGCCAGTCTCAATATATGTATATTGCGCTTTTCATGCAACCGACACTAGGAGGAAATACTAAAATTATAACAAATAAACCGAGGAACTGGTGTAATTAGTGGTAATTTCTCTGCCATAAAATCGAATATATAAATTACGGCAAATTGCCGACATATCCAGTGCCAATTTCCGTTGTCGTAAAATTTTTCTTTTTTATGTTTGCGATGAAAGTAATATATTTTTATATGATCCAATTTATGGCTATTTAATGTTAAGGCATCAAAATATTTGCAAAGACAGGAAAGGAGTGGTTTTATAGATACATTGGGAAAGCAATTAGTTGATTAAACTTTGAATTAGCTCTCCTTTTACCTTTATATCTTCATATACAAATAACGCGCCAAAAACCAATAACAAAGTGCATCTTTCATTAGTACTACTATTTCATAATTTTAAATTAAGTCGAAGTCGAAGAGGAAGGAGAAAGAACAAAATAAAGACCGATTCCAGAGCCACAAAGAAACCAAATTTATAACCCAACAACAGCAACTGAGGCTGGGACAGAATCAGAAAGACACAGAAAGTCGTGTAAGAGAAATGAAAAGTTGAAAACCTATAAAAATTTAAATTGATTGTTCAATTAATCTTCACAAAACCTGACAACAACGGGCCAAGTGTGTTTGGTTATATTTTTGAAGTGGGTGAACAGAACAACAAGACGGTTGAAATATTACGCTCTGCTAAAAATGTTTCTAAAAAATAATTGCAATCCAAAAACCTCTCTTAAAAACTCCGTAGTTATAAGCCAATACCCGCTGCACAATGCAACATGCATTCAGAATCCCTGCCAATAACAAAGGGCTTAAGACAAGTTACATAAAACCAGTTACATAAAAGAACCCAAAACGGGGAAGAAACCGAGAGAGGGACCCATAAAGAAAACCCCTTTGCACCTCTCGCTCGGACAATGCAATAATATTTTTCATAATTTTTTCCCAGTTTCTTCTCCCATTTTTTTCGTTGGTTGTTAACCTACAGTCAATTAATGTCCCATAATTTCCGACTTCATATGTGAACGATCGAAGGATGGAGCGGCAACGGTACCTAGCCCGACTTTCCGAACTTGTCATAAGATTTTTTTCGTCTTTTAATTGCTAATAGGTATTTTGATCGCTGGGATCGGGGCGAGGGTTCAGTTGTTTAATCAATGTGAAAATGCCGCCTTGGCGGAGCGCGTCAAATGAAAACCGATACCGATTCCGATTCCGATGTGGCGATGGCGATCCTTGGCGTTGGTTTAACGATCGCTTCATCCCCGCCCCGATCTCCTGGCCCCGGCAATCGGCAGCTAATTTCCATGTCTGAGTTTTGGATCCATCTGGACTGGAGGCTCTTCGGGGCTCTTTTACGGCTGCCTCCGCTCGCGGCGTCATTAACATTTTCGAGATTTAATCATCAAACATGGCGCTGCCTCAGCTCAGTTCGGATCGGATTGGCTGGTGGTAATGATGGCATGTTCTGTCTTTTGTTTAGCTGCTTGTCGTACATGCGCTTTTATCGGCATTTAAAATAATCTATAAACGGTTCGTGGACTGAGGGGGAGATTCCGTCAACCTGGGGCGCCATAAGGCAAATCGGCTTAGAACAGTTCGGTGGCAAGTCAAAAGTCGGTAATCGGAGATATCCTGGTCGTAAATGTCTTTGAGATCAAAGTATTGCATAAAAATGCCAGAAGCCGTAATTAATAAAAATCGGTTTGGAACGCTTAAAGGAAACAAATGTGATCTCAATTTAATATAAGTGTTTTTGAAAATTAGTTTATGAATTACGCGGGAATACATATGCATATATGGAAATAAACAAATTAAAATATTATTTAAATTGGAAATAAAAATACCGAATATCAATGTTATTCTATGGAATCAATCTACATTTTTCTTTATTATTATCCTACAAGTAGATTTACTTACACAGTTTATGATTTTACTTCTATTAGAAGCATATCACTTGAAGAGGCTGAATAAGCTTTTTAGATCGTTATTGTAATGCATGATATATAACTTAGGTAAAGAGACTAAACATAAAGTTCCAGATAATTTCATATCTATAACAATATTTAACAAATAATATTTAGCATTTTATAAAGATATAATAAATATATTATATATATATATATAAATATAATGTAATATATATATAAATATAATAGTATCATGGTATACTGTTTAATTGATTTTTAATACTAGAAAACACTAACATAAAATTGGTTGATAATAAAAAAACTGGTTTTAAGTTTTACTATTCAAATATAAAAAACAATATAAATATTTATAATAGTAAATTAAGTTACCTACACACAGACAAATTGAATGGGTAAAATTAACCCATTCGCATAGTTACGTAACCATAAAAAATATTTTACTTTTGTAGCAAATATTCACGTGTATTTTTTAAAGTAGTAAACTATTAAACTATATAGTAAAACTGCTACAAAATAGTCATTTGGGTGTATTTTGTTGCTGTGGGAGTAACTATTTGATTGGTAGAATTGACAATTTCGTAATGTTATATACACACAAAAAAAAACTTAGTAAAATCAACTGTAATAATTGTCAAACAGTCCCTAACCAGCAAAATTGTCAAAAATAGTTACTTTCACAACAACAAATACACACAAAAAAGCAAGGACACACACCCAAAGCAAAAACAAAATACACGTAACTATTTTTATAGTTACTTAACTATCTTCATTGGTAAATTATACCAAGCAAATTTTTTTGTGTGTTTCGGTTGATTTTACCAATCCTTTTATTTTTGTGTGTAAATAAAAAAATGCAATATAATTTTTATGAGTTTTTCTTTAAAAATTGTAGTTCCTTTTTTATTCAGAAATTACTTGTATTTTACTATGCTGGACTTCATTGCCTAAACTTGTTTAACTTTAAGTCTTAAAGTGAAAGCCAGTAAAGTTGAGCGTTTTCTGCTCTGGTACAACCCTTGGTAAGCCCTGCCGAAGAAATACAGCATTTTCATTGATTTCAATTTGCTTGCGTTGCGGCGCCATATTTCAATTTCTGACCGACGCACAATTTACAAGCCATAGCATGTGTCTCCAACTCTGCGGCCCCAGCCATCCATCCGACCATCTCTTTCTCGGGCTGTATCTCCCTCTCTATCGTGTGCAGATGTGGGCAGAGAGTCGGGGAAAGGCGGAGGACACTGGACAGACAGCTTAATTGATGAACAAAGGCGTTTGGGCCAAAAGTTTTGCGTTTGTTTAAGAGATAGCCCAGCGATGTCTGGTCCTGGACAGTCCTTTTGCCGAGCTCCAAGTCGAGGACTTGCAGAAGTCGTACAAAATATTTAACACCCGCTGAGCGTATTTATGGGAGAATGAACCTGTGTGTCCTACTCTCCTCGTCATCGTTGCCATTCCCATTCCCACTCCCAGTCCTCCGCCTCAATCTCAACCTCCTCGTCATCGTTCATGACTTGACTCCACCATTTTGTCTTAGGCTGAGCACAGGAGCGCCGTAAGGGATTGCGAAGATGCATCTGATGCTAAACAATTTGGAAAATATTTTAGAATTTATATGATTAATGTTAAAATGTAGTATTTTTATAACAAATAATAAGAAGTATTTTAACTTTCATATCATTTTGATATGATTATGATATTAAAATGATATGAATCTGATATCATAGTCATATCTTGCATTTTATCATCATTTTATAATTTTGAACGTTTTTCATATCATTTTGATATTATAATTAAAAAATATAAAATTGACTAGCACATATCAATCTGATCTTTTGTCAAATTTGGTCCTTTGAGTAAATGAATTTATTTTATTTTAGGATATCTTTTAAAATATATTATTTTATAAACCAAGTTCTGGCCGACTCCCTAGCTAAATAGAACCGCTACTGGCATGAGAATCCTTGTAGAAGCGCCTCCACGTCCATATTCCTCCCTCTCTTCCGTTTAGATACGTGTATCTTTCTCGCTCCCACTCCTGGAAGATTTGCAATTCCAATTGGCGCGACGTCTGCTTCTGCTGCCGATGATTAGTTGTTGGCTCTGCGTCCGCCCGTCTGGCCCTCTCGCTCCTCCGACATACTGCCCTCTCTGTCTAGTCTGCAGCGCGCTTTCTATAGCCACGTTTAACCTTCTTTTTATTGCACACACGATGCAATTATTTGTTGTATTAACTGTTGAACATGTTTTCTCTGCGCACATTGCACCATGTTTTCCCACTGATATATAAGTCGCTTCCAAATTGTAAATTGCAAATTTTATTAATTTCTGCCCATGGGAAACGTGTTCTCCAGCGATCGCACTCCGTGTGGGGTTCTCCGCAGCTCAGCTCGGATTGGGCTGGGTTCGGTTCTGTTGGGATGGACAGCTTCCCGGATAGAGTGCTGTGGGTTGGTCGGTAATTAGCCTTTTAAGGTTCCTGTGCTTGGGGGGAAATTAATGGTAATTGTCGAAGAGGTGGGCTTAGATCGATGGACTACACAGGACTTTTAAATTGTGAATATACCCATAAACCCACACACAAAAAAATCGATATGCCCATGTTAAATTTCTGGTATTGCATACACATATCGTTTTTACCATGAAATTCGGGTAAAATTGATATGAAACAATATCACTTTTCCGAATTCTCTCTCTCGGAGACTCTTGTAAAGTGTTCGTTCTTACGTTTTCGAGCATATCAAATTGAAATGGCGGCATATCAGTTTAAAATTGATATGACATAAAGTAAAATCGATCATCGCTTCAACTCGATTTTTTTGTGTGCAATGAAATGTTTAATTAAAACACTTTCTCTTAAAGGTATAAACCACCCAGCGAATAAACATTGTGCACCACTCTCAAGCCAAGGAAATGGCAATTTTTCATTGGCTAAGCTTGAAACAGGTTGATTTACATAAAGGGCAAAACCGAAAAATGAATTCTCCCACCCACCTCGTGAACAATAGAGGAAGGGGTGCCGGGAATGGGTAGAGAAGTCAACAACACTAACATGAACCGCGCCAAAAGATTAATCAGTTAAGCAAACATAATAAAAGGCTAAGCGCTATTTTGCGACATTTTGATAAATATCGAATCAAAATAATGCGTCAAAATAATTAATCATGATTAAGCGGGGGTCAGAGGCGTAGGCAGGGGACTAGCCAGTGTTAATGATCAATAAATGAGACAGCGGGGGAGGGCGGGAGAACAAGTGCTTGCCATCACACGCCATTCTCGAATTAGTGGCCACTGGCCAGCTAAAGCTGAATCGCGCCTACTCTCACCCCCCACAAATCACCCCATCATGACTTAAACACTCTTGCCAAAAAAGTGTCGCATAATCGGGGAAATCAAATGCAAATGTAATAAATCCGTGTGAAAGGGGGTGGTTCTGCGCCACCCCCCGATTTGTATTTATTTACTTGCGACTTTCGACGCATAATTTAAGGTCCTGCCAAACGGAATCCCCCGAAGTCAATTTATATTCAAAGCCTTCCCCTCAGTTCCAATGTGTGTGGGAACTTTACCAGGCGGTCTCGCATCAGTCACGATGTCAGTTCGACGAAGAAAGCAAAACCCCTTTTTTTACTTACGCCCAATTTTCCGGAGTTTTTTATCCGGTTCGGAGTTCCACTTGTTGTGCGAAACACTAACGTTTTAAAGTTTTTTGGTAAAGTAAAGTTGCATTTTAAATTTGAGCATGCTTGAACAAGCTAACTTTATATTTAACTTGAACTAATACAATCGCGCGTAACATGGCCTACTGGGTAAGGCTCCGATGCGAGAGGACCCCGGTTCAAAAACCGGCTGAGGCAGAGTAAGTAAGAAACTGTATTAAAAAAGTTAAATTGTGTTAGATTGTTAAATAAAAAAAAAATTGTGTTGCGAGCGGAATTTGAACCTCGTACCACCGAGCACAAAATAATATCAGAACTTAGCACCTTGGCTTCTGAGACATGCCCACATTAATTTTTTCGAGGCAGAATGATTTTCTGAGGTCAAGAAGAAAAAATTTACATTTTAAAAATGAAAATAAACATTTTAGGCGCTTATTCAAAAGCCAAAAATTAAAAAAAAAAACATTTTGGGTGCAAAAAAAGGATTGAAACATTTTAAAAAGTAAAACACTTCATACAAATTTAAAGTGTCAATTCTCTCTGTGTAGGAAATATCGAAAAAATATTTTGGGAATATCATCCTCTAAAGTGTTTGGAATTTCGAATTAAATTTTATAAAAATCAGACGACTATAAAATCGATCGAAAAATTACCGAAAAATTAATAGGAAAACCATTTCAGATTTGAGCTGATCTTTAGTATCGAGCTGATTCTCTTTTTCCTAACCCCTTACACTTTTTCACAGACTTGTTTGTTTATGTGAAATTTAATCAAAATCGGTGTTAAGCAATGATTATTCACATAGGCCCCAAGGGTGACATTCGCTGGCGTTTAGCACGTGCAACCGCCGTAAGCAAGGCCACTGGGTGGGTGGCGGTGGGGTGGAATGGGTGCTTTGGCCACAACCCTTAATTGCGCGTGTAATCAGTTGGCCAAGGGGTTGGCAACCGCCAAGGGAAAACGAAAAAAGGGGGGAGGCGGCCTAATGCCCTGTAAATGCAACTAAACAGCTTGTGTGACGCTTCTGGACAAAGAGTGCCGGGGGATTTGACTTCGGGGCGATGTAAAGTGGCGTTGATGATGTGATTCCGATTTGATTTGATTAGATTGCATTGCATTAGCGGAAGATTGATGGAGCATATGTCAAATAACATGTAAAACGAAAAAGCATGTAAGCAGATTAGTTGCATTTTTGATCCGACATTTAATGTGAAAACCAATTTGCTATGACAATTTGCCGTTGTCAGCTTTCTGGATGTTTGATTTCATGTTAATTAGAGGTTAGAAGGTTCATTCTAACAGAAAAAGTGTAAATGAAAAGTGACGAGTCTTAAAATTGAAGAATACAATACACACAAAAAAAAACTTAGTAAAATCAGCTGTAATAATTGTCAAACAGTCCCCAACCAGCAAAATTGTCTTAAATAGTTACTTTCACAACAACAAATACACACAAAAAAGCAAAGACACACACCCAAAGCAAAAAAAATACACGTAACTATTTTTATAGTTACTTAACTGTCTTTATTGGTAAATTTTACCAAGCAAATTTTTTTGTGTGTATGCTATTTTTATACTATACATTAGCGGGCTCACCCCCAAAATTCGCGAAAAAATTATCCTCGATGGACCGCGATTTCTTAAGAATTTACGTGCAAAAAGAACTTGGCGGTCGGCCATGGTTCTATTGTAATTGAATTTCAAAGTTCCCGGTTTTGCTATAAAAAACGAGGGTGCTTTTCTCATACTTGCTATAAAAATCGAGTTGTCTTTCAAGTTTCCGTAATATTCCGTCAATTTTGACCCAGTCACGAAGGCCAACACCCAAAAAATTGAGCGTCTGTGGCGGGACCTTAAAGAGACCATTCCGCACTATGGCCGGAAAAAGGATATTTGGCGCGCTTCGCTTTTTTAAAGAAGCACAAACCGCACACCGTGCAGCTTCATTTCTTTTTTGCAGCCATGGCGGATATGTACAACCCGAAGAGCAAGTCATGTGATGTATGTTAAATATGAAATTAAAACATCGCGGCGATTTTTTTTTAATTTCATGCCAAATTTTACTTGTGACTCGTTGCATTTTTTTTTAAATTTGTACTTGCACGATGTTTTAATTTCATATTTAACATACATCACAAAATTTCGCATATATATTTTTAGGACACCTTCGATAACAACTCAGCTGTTAATTAGGACACTCTTTGTTATATTCGGATCTGAAGCGTGGATTAGGCCTAAGGGGGACACCACTATAAAAAAACGCGCCTGGAACTTTACCTCAATGGTGGTGCGGAAAAGTGTTCATTGAAATTATTTAAATAAATATAAAGATACAAATTGTTTGAGTTTTATTTGGTGGGGGACCTTGGATGGCTATGATCGATCCTGGCCGTCACTAAAATCTCGATACAGCTAAAATCTGATAACAATCATGTTCTTTATAGACCACGCTCCACTCATAACATGATTATTTGCATACTTTTTTTCATTAGACAAACAATACAATTAAAAAAATTTGACAAAATTCTACATTTTTTTGTAGGAACTCATTTAAGCAATTAAATAATTTGATAGGAACTCATTAAAACGTAATTACTTTGATTGAAAATATGAGAAAAGCACCCTTGTTTTTTATAGCAAAACCGGGAACTTTGATATTCAATTACAAGAGAACCATGGCCGACCGCCAAGTTCTTTTTGCACGTAAATTCTTAAGAAATCGCGGTCCATCGAGGATAATTTTTTCGCGAATTTCGGGGGTGAGCCCGCTAATGTATAGTATTACCTTTATCTGTTTCGGACTCCCTATAGTTAGTGACTAGAAACTTGATGATGATGCCACACTCAAAAAAGTGGATTGGTAAAATTAACCAATATAATAGTAAAACAGCCCCCAACCAGAGAATTGTCAATTTTACCAATAAAATAGTTACTCTCGATATGCGTAAAAGTTATTAAAAAAATATTTATCCAACTGTAAAAATAGTGTAGAATGGGATCAACTCATGTTTTTAAGTTTTTATAGTAAATATTTAAACAAAGAGTTAAAAATGTTAAATTAACAATTCTTAGTTCCGTCACTGGAGCAAAGTAACTTAAAAATAATATAAAAAATTTAATTACACTAGTTTACAGCCAAAATTCACCAAAAAGTATAATGAATAGAACTAAAAACCAAAATCAATAAATTTATTACCGCAAAATTTTTTTTTACAATTTTTCGAATGTAGACCACTGTTGATATTGTAAAAACTCGGAAAAAATCCGACAAAAAATCGAACTAAACAAGCCATATTTAGACTAAATCCATTGTAAAATAGATTTTTTCTTTAATAGTAGGTCTAGTAAATACAAATGTTTACCCACCACGTGAACCTGAGGATTTTTTTTATTCGGAAACTGCGTGTTTTTGAACTAACTTAACTTAAAATTTTTCAGAAAAATATTTTAAAAAATTGTTTTATTTAAATTTATGTATTTTTAAAGGAATTTAAAATTTAAAAAATTCTGTACGCCAGAGTACACGCGGTTTTCGAAAATAATAATAACTCCCGTGTTGCTTCATCAATTCTTAAAATTGTGGTTCAAAAAATTTGTTGTATTTGCAAGACCTACTATTAAAGAAAACGATTTTAGTTTATCAACTTGTCATCAAACAACAGAAGCGCAACGTGGAATGACCTTTACCTAAATAATAGGTAAATAATAACACCATTCGATCGGAGCAGATTTTTCATTCTGCGGCTATACTTAGAAGTCTTCTCGTGGACACTCCTGGTGCAATTCGTTACTATGTGGACTGCCGTTCACAGTGATTTTTTAAAGCAGTTTTGTTGTTAAAGCAGTGTAGGGTTTGTGTCCGTGCTATCTTAGTGAAGTAAAGACCCTGTCGATAACTTTTCCCAAATCATCGAAGGTAATGTACCATACTAACTCTCCGACCAAGAGAAAAGTGTATTTTGTAAGCGAGTGTTTTTATTAACTTATGGTATTTTGAATCGTTTTTTGCGCGGTTACACTGCCGCTATCCAAAAGTCGCAACTTAGCTTAAATAAGTGCAAAACAGAGCCGTAATGCAACGCGTAAGTGCTTGACAGTTTACCAGATGCACGGACATTACTTCTATTAACCCAAATGAATCGTTACAGGGCATCGACACTTTCTTCAAGCGGCTGCCCGCGAAGCCGAAAAAGGGGGAGGACGAAAACGGGGAGACGCCGTCGAAGGCGCCAAAACGCCGCAAGGCCCTGATCATTTCCAGCGACGAGGAGGAGGTGGCCGCCAGCCCGCCGGAGCCCAAGAAGCGCAAGGCTTCCAAGGCGGCCTCCAGCGAGGACGAGGTGGTGTCGGCCACCCCGGAACCGGATGCCAAGAAGGCTAAGAATGGCCAAAAACCGTCGCTCTCCAAGCTCAAGAAGCACGTGGATCCTTCCGAGCTCTTTGGTGGCGAAACCAAGCGAGTGGTGGTGCCCAAGCCGAAGACCAAGGCAGTTCTCGAGTTCGAAAATGAGGACATAGACCGGAGTTTGATGGAAGTCGATCTGGAGGAGAGTGTCAGGGAGGAAAAAGTTCCATCGCCGCGCAAAAGTTCTCCATCCCCCAAAAGAGCCAAGAAGAGCAGTCCGGAACCGGCCAAACCCAAGCCCACCAAGGCCAAGGCCTCCACTCCGCGTGTGAAGAAGGAGAAGCCTGCTGCAGACCTGGAATCCAGTGTCCTAACCGACGAGGAGCGCCACGAGCGGAAGCGCATGACCGCCGTGCTGTACCAGAAGTACAAGAACCGCAGTAGCTGCCTGAATCCTGGCAGCAAGGAAATCCCCAAGGGTTCCCCCAACTGCCTGAGTGGACTGACCTTCGTGGTCACCGGCGTCCTGGAGTCCATGGAGCGCGAGGAGGCAGAGGCTGTGATCAAGGAGTACGGCGGCAGGGTGATGACCGTGGTGGGAAAGAAGCTGAAGTATCTTGTCGTAGGTGAAGAGGCGGGCCCTAAGAAGCTGGCAGTGGCCGAGGAACTGAATATTCCCATTCTGAGCGAGGATGGCCTCTTCGACCTAATCAGGGAGAAGTCCGGGCTATCAAAACAGGTTAAGGAGGAGAAAAAGAGTCCCAAGGAGGAGCAGAGCTCCAAGGAAAGGGAGAAAAAGGAGACCAAGTCCAAAGTCAAGGAGGAGAAGGAGGACACTAAACCTAAGAGTAGTGAAAAGCATGATGCCTCCAAACGTAAAGTTAAGGAGGAACCCACTTCCTCAAAGGTGAAAAAGGAAAAACTGGATGACGCGGCAGCTGTTACCCTGAAAGTAAAGAAGGAAAAGCAGGATGATGTGCCAGCTGTCACCATGAAAGTAAAGAAGGAGCCCAGTTCCCAGGAACAAAAGGTTCCGGTGGCCAGGGCTGACGAACCCAAGGTCCAGGATGTGGTCGGCATGGCATGGGTGGACAAACACAAGCCCACGAATATCAAAGAGATCGTAGGCCAGGCAGGAGCCGCCAGCAACGTGACCAAGTAAGTGACCAAAGTGTGTAAGAAATAATCAACGACAAAAGTATTTTTCTAGGCTGATGAACTGGTTGTCCAAGTGGTATGTAAACCACGATGGAAACAAGAAGCCCCAACGGCCCAATCCCTGGGCCAAGAACGACGACGGCAGCTTCTACAAGGCGGCCCTGCTCTCTGGACCCCCGGGAATCGGGAAGACCACTACAGCGACTCTGGTGGTGAAAGAGCTGGGCTTCGATGCGGTGGAGTTCAACGCCTCCGACACCCGGAGCAAACGCCTGCTCAAAGAAGAAGTGTCCACGCTTCTAAGTAACAAATCCCTCTCCGGCTACTTCAACGGCCAAGGGCAGGCGGTCTCCCGCAAGCACGTGCTCATCATGGACGAGGTGGATGGCATGGCCGGAAACGAGGATCGTGGCGGAATGCAGGAGCTGATCGCCTTGATCAAGGACAGCTCTATTCCGATCATTTGCATGTGTAACGATCGCAACCATCCGAAGATTCGATCGCTGGTCAACTACTGTTATGATCTGCGATTTCAGAGGCCGCGTCTCGAGCAGATCAAGGGCAAGATCATGAGCATCTGCTTTAAGGAGAAGGTGAAGATTTCACCAGCAAAGGTGGAGGAAATCATAGCGGCAACCAACAATGATATCCGGCAATCCATCAACCACATTGCCCTGCTAAGCGCCAAGGAGGACTCCTCGCTTAAATCGGGACAACAGATTGCCACGAAGGATCTAAAGCTGGGACCCTGGGAAGTGGTGCGGAAAGTCTTTACGGCGGATGAGCACAAGCACATGTCCCTGGCCGACAAGAGCGACCTCTTTTTCCACGACTACAGCTTGGCCCCGCTCTTTGTGCAGCAAAACTACCTCCAGGTCTCACCGCAGGGAAATAAGTAAGTGGAAAGGGTTGCCCTTTTTTGCAAATACTCACCATCTCCGCTTTTAGGAAAGACATTCTCGCCAAAGTGGCAGCAACCGCCGATGCCCTCAGCTTGGGTGACCTCGTCGAAAAGCGCATTCGCGCGAACTCTGCCTGGAGCCTACTGCCCACCCAGGCCTTTTTCAGCTCGGTGCTGCCTGGTGAGCACATGTGCGGCCACTTCACTGGACAGATAAACTTTCCGGGGTGGCTGGGCAAGAACTCCAAGTCTGGGAAGCGGGCCAGACTTGCCCAGGAACTACACGACCACACTAGGGTCTGCACCTCGGGATCAAGGCTATCCGTCAGGCTGGACTACGCCCCTTTCCTGCTGAATAATATTGTCCGACCTCTGGCGAAGGACGGACAGGAGGGTGTCCCCGGTGCTCTCGAGGTTATGAAGGATTACCACCTGCTGCGCGAGGATCTGGACTCGCTGGTCGAGCTCACCACCTGGCCGGGAAAGAAATCACCCTTGGATGCAGTGGATGGGCGAGTGAAGGCAGCCCTAACACGCTCCTACAACAAGGAAGTTTTGGCATACTCCTATTCCGCTCAGGCTGGCATCAAAAAGAAGAAAGCGGAGGCTGGTGGCGGCGATGAGGATTACTTGGGCGCGGATCAGGGAGAAGAGGACGGAACTGGTGGTCATGTCTCTTCAGAAGACGACGAAGACAAGGACAACCTTGAGTTAGATGGTTTGATCAAAGCAAAAAAGAAGCCCAGTACTTCGAAAGCAGCTGGCGGTGCGAAAAAAGCAGCATCTTCTGCGGCCTCAAAACCCAAGGCCAAGGCAAAGAAGTAAACATGATTCATTACTTCATATGTCGCTAAAGTTCCATGCTTCATTTATTTTTTGCCATGAAATCCCCCATTTATACATTATTTTTTAAATTTTCGTACTGATGGTCAGCACAGGCGGTCCGTTGTTTAACTTGTTAAAAATATCAAATATGCGTCAATAAAAAGCGTTGTGAGAGTCAATCGATGTTTAAAAGTTGTAAAACACCCCAAACAAAATGAAAAAGCAAATAACAATGTCAGGCATGCTTATCGTATTGAAAAGGGTCTGTAGTATGGGATACGTTGCGATTTTCTTCACGTTATCTGGTCGCTAAAATAAACGGCTCAGGCTACTGTTCTGGACTACTTACCTATATCTTTATATAGTAAGGCGATGCTGAGTTATTTTATTTGTATTATTTATATTATTTACGAGTAAAATCGTAACCGTAAAACTGTAGTCGTTTAAAATAGAACATTTAAAATGAAGTTAATTACAATTATGTACGTCTTTATTTGAGCCGATCAGTGGTAATGCACTGCAATGGCGGGGTATTCCGCTTGAAGAAGCGACTGGCCACCAAATCCTTCTGTACTACGGTATGGATTATGTTCCTGGTTGGTTGGCAAATCTCTCGGCAGGCTCCCCGTCGTCCGAGAGATCAAACGGTGTGAATGACGTCTATATCGGTCAAAGGTTTTTTGCTTGTAGCCCTACAAACAAATTACGTTTGACAGAATCAGAAACACCATATAAGACAGCCAATGTGCGCCACTAGCTGATAGGGGAAGCTATTCGTGGACCATCCACCAAGGAGAACCTCGCCCTTCTCGGAGAGATCTTTCTGGGCATCTGAGTCACAATTGCATGACTTCGTAGGAACACGGCAGAGTCACCCGACTATTCGCAGAGCGATATCTCAATGGGCTTAGATATATTGAAACGTTTGCGACGGTTAGTAACCGTTTGGAATAAGCCCAAGGAAGAAGACGCGGACTACGAGGAGAAAGTTCCTGAAACCAAAACTCCGAGGTTTTGACACCGAGGGCAGTTCGCCATCCCGCTTCTCCGAGCGATCGTTCAGATATTTACTATCCTTGAACGTTCTTCTGTAAATGTGCAGGTTGAACTGACAGGAAAAATCTGCAATTATATAGACATATTTATTTATTATTAATTTATTCATAATTTAACGTTATTAAAATTGAGGATAAGAGGATGGAAACTTACTCCACAACTGCCAATTCACGAAGATGTTCGAATGGCTCCTGCATTCGAGCTCTTATCAATCTGGCGGCTGTCACCTTGAAGACGATGGCTGCTGCGATGGACGAGATTGGTGGTTGTGCAGCATGGAACACCTGAGCTGGGGCTGTAATCATCTGCGGCAGAGATCAAACGGGTTGCGAATGGACGACCCTTATAAACAAAACGGCATCAGATATAACGATTTATAAGTCAGGAGGGAAACATGCTGCCAATATAAATCACAAAAGAAAAATCACTGATTTATATTTTGAAAGCCTTTCAAAAATATTGGTCTCAAAAGAAGGTTTAATATGTAAAAAATTTTTCATATTTCATTTTAAGACAGAAAAAATGAGACTTATTTTCGGAACCGGCTTTGGAGCCAAAAGAAAAGTCGAAAAATAGGAAAAACCGCTTAATTTGCGCAAATCAAAGAAGCTTACCGTCTTTTCCGGGGTGACTTGCTTATTCCTGCGTGATTGTCGTCTCCGCGTTCAGATCTGTTCCGACTTTCGCTTCCCGGGCCTGCCTCTCCGATGTCCGATTCCCCTTCCTTGGGCTTATACCAACCCGTTACTATCTGTCGCAGTTATTCAATATTTCTAAGACCATTGAGTTTCGTTCTGCGGATCCTCGGTTGCCTTTGCCGTGCTCGTTTGAAGTCCTGCGATTGCTGGGTGTACTTGTTGCCCAGGAAGGTCTCTTTAAGCAGGACATCGCTCTCCTTAGTGGATTGTCCGCGGATAGTTTCTTCAATCAAATAGTGGCACACATTGCTGCACCGAAGCAGGAGGAACGGCCACGACTACATCACCATCACCACAGCGAATGCGCTTCGGTAGCTTCAACAACAGCCGTGATTCCACAATTTTCAGCAGCGAAGAAAACGGCCACCAGCCTTGTGGCAAATTCGCCAGCCGGAAGCTGGAATGTGCAGTAGGAGCCAGCTTGGGATGTCAGAAATACATACGTCAAAATATCAATATATCGAACTATTCTTTAAAGACTAGAGTTGTAACCCTATTTTATTAAAAGTCACGGCAACTCTGTAAGATTTCAGTATCACCAGCTGTAATTTTAACTTTAAAATTAAACAAAACAATAGATTGGTAGTTATTTCTAGCTTTCATTTGCAATTTTAGAAGGTAACTAAAATAATAAATATGATTAATTATTATTAAAATATAATATAATGTTCGAAAATTCAATCATTAATGATCGTTTAGAAATAAATATTACATAAAATGTGCCAAATGTATTAAGTCCAGCCAGTTACAAAAATTAATAAAAAAAAAATAGGTAACTACTAATTTTTGGCCATTTTCTATTTTTAATGGGTTGGGGAAGTTTTCACTTAGCTACTTTTATATTTTCTTTTTGTGTGAAAGAAGTAAAGTTTTTGAATTAAATTGTAAATAAATAGGACGACTATATCATATTGCTGCGTTAGAAAAATTAAAGGGGGAAAAGTAGGCTTTTTAATTTTAATGGTATTTTAATGGTATTTGTATTGTATAAAAAAAAATTGATGTCAAAAGACATAAAAAGAAAAAAACTTCTGCCACGTCTATGGTAAGTGATGCGCCTAGGGTACCTAGGGATAGTAAGGCGAAACTATAGCAAAATGTTTAAACAACGTTGTGGAATAACCGCATTTCTATTTTAGGGACCTGAATAGGGCGTTATCGGGAAAATAAATAAATAAATATTTAAAAAACGCGCCAGTTTAACATTTTAGGGCAGTGAAAATATCGATAGTCGCTGGAACATCGATATTTCGCTACCGAGACACTCGAAAAGTTGTAGATGGCGTGTTAGTAAACGTTGACAACACATTAGTGATGTGGAATCAGCGATGATTCCAAAATCGATCAATCGATATACCTCAACCTCTACCTGTCAACCAAAGTATCTGTGAGCCAAAGTATCTGTGAGTTTTTTCCCCGAAGTCAACGCGAACGGACTGCACGTACTGAGGCAGCGGAAAATGCAGGAAAAATTGCTAGAAAAATCAGAGGACAGCATGTGCGGGAAACTCCAACCAACCGAATAACTGCGCGATCCACTTGATTTTTCCAGTTTATCTGCCGCGAAAACTCAACGGAGTTGTGGATTTTTTCGCACTGAAAAATTCTCGGCTTACGCGCGCCTGTGTGTGTGTTAGTGTGTATTCGCGTCCGTGTAAAGGGCGCAGCTCGGCGAAAAACAGCACCCAGAAAATGGGCAATTCCAGCCTGCCATCGCGCTCTTAATTAAATTGAAATTAATTGCAGTTCAAAGCGTTAAACTCAACGGGTTTTCTTTGTTTTTGCGCAACTCGCAGCGCTGAAAATTCAATAAGCACGTAAATTCCAGCACACACACATACGACCCCAGCCGCGCACGCACACCGATACAACGCTGTTGAGCTGGGCGACAGAAAGAGAAAGAGAGAAGGCAAGTGTATGCAGACTTTGCCCCCCCTCCCACACCCCCTTTTTAAGCGCCCTCCCCATTATTGTTGTTGTTGGGCCAGGCACAAGGACACACACACACACCCAGCCTCCCAGCGCACGCATACATACATATGCTCCCGACAAAGAGCCAGGGTTTTTCGGCCGTCTCCCTCTTCCTTTTCGGTAAACAGGTGCCGCGCCTTGTGCCGTTACTTTACTTTCGGTGGGGCTTCGTGCTCCGTGTTTTGGCAACACATGTTTACCTTTTTAACGCTCGCAGTGAGGGCTCAAATGTCATTAAAACGAGAGTGGGCGGAGCTGAGAGGGAAGTGTTGTGAATGAGAGATTCTGATTAACGGGAATGCTTATTGTGTCGCAAATTTCCGTGTCTATATTCAAAATATTTACAAAAAATGCACCCTAAAAAGTGAGCAAACATAGCATTAATATTACTGGATGTACATAGACAATCGATATTTTTACCTTGCTAGCACTTGTTAATCTAAACATTTTTAAGGGAACGCGTTAGTCTTATAATTGTGGGGAAAATTAATTGAAACCATTTTTTAAGCATTCATTCATTCAAAAAAAAAATGTTTAATTTATATCCTTTTTGTTTTTTTGGAAAAAAGGCTCTTATTGATAGCAAATTTGTTATGTTTTAACCTTGACCTTCCCATTATTCAAATGTTTTAATAAAACCTAAAACTGGTATATTTTTTAAATGGTTCAAAGTAGTTTTGTTTTGAAAATTAACCACCGTTACATCTTATCCACATTCTTCTCCACCTTCTTATCGCCCCTTTTCACATTTCCTTGCACACAACGCTCCAAATTCAGGTCATTGCATTTGTTTGACTTGCCACCCATGAAACCACCCTCCTCACATCCCCCACTCTCTCTGTCCCTTTCCTTTGCGCTCGTCCTGCGTGCGAATGTTGATTTTTCAATAGATTTCGCTTTCGATTTACCCGACAGTCTGTTAAAGGGCAAGTTTTTGTTATTTTCCGCCTTATTGGACTCTTAAGTTTTTATCGCTTCACGAGGTCAGCGCATTTTCGTATTCCGCACCTCGTATCTCTGTTTGCATAGTGACGAAACTGAAAATTCACGCTATGCTAAAGGACCGAAACGGAACTTAGGGACTGGTCGATCAATAGAAAACGTTCGTGATAAGATGGAAACAAGGAATACTGTTATACGATTCGAGGAACGGTTTTTGTATCTTTATCTAGAATGCAGCAGCAACATATTTACAGTCTTTACTGCATAAAATGGACAATTTTAAAATACATTTTATTTAACCTTCAATATATGATTTTAAAAGATAGTATTTAAAAATTGTTTAACCAATTATTATGACTACTAAAGATACAGTAGTCACAACCTTCGCTATGGTGATTATTCGCTTTTTGGGAGTGTTGACTGTATTCTATATTTATACAACGCTTACATGCCCTCCTTATCAGCTGAACAGAGTGCATGTGTGTGGGTGTGCGGCGAGGGGACGCGGTAGAGATAAGCCAGCGACAACACACTTGACTGAAGCGAACGAAACCGAAGCCGATAAAAATACCCGTTTGTTAGCATAGCCGCTCGTTCATTTTTTGGCAACTCAACCGCCCTTCTGACATCATCATTGGACTCTTGGGGTTCCAATCAAAGAGTCTCTTTAAGCGTTTTAAACTGGGTTCTTTAGGTGTTTTTAACACAAGAAAAGTTTATAGGGTAATGGTCAAAAATGTATCAGGAAGAATAACTACTTTTCGAAATTATCATATGTAAATTTCATCAAGAAAATTTAAATTTCTAGAGCTAACATTAAAAGTGGGTTTTAAACTGAAAATACTTTTAAATTACCAAGTTATTATTATAACTAATAATTACTATTAATACCAATTAAAAAACATACTTAATTTTTGTTAATTTTAAGTTTATACTTTGTAAATATTGTTTGTTCAGTAAATTTGATAATTTGTAAATTATAACTGAAAGAATCCCTATCGAAACTAGATCTAGTAACAATATAAATTTACTAATGATACTTACACATAATCATTGGATGAATTCGCATTTATTGCTATTAAAAACCGTTCGTTTCTGCCTTTGAGTTCCCATGTTTGAAATAGCTCAGCCTAGATTTGGCGAATGTCGAAGCCATTACACGGATGCACAGTTCGAAATGGAAGAAAGGAGGAAAATAGAGGCCGACGTAGAAACCCAACTTGACTTGGACTGTTGACTAAAGGAGAACGAGTTAATCGTGCAGATGAAATGGGTCAACAGTGGACACTGGAGAGACAATCTGTCGTTGTATCCCAGAGATACACAGATACAACACACGAGGTCCGCTGACAGCCGCATTGGGCCCGGCTAAATTAAGTTGCCGGCCAACTTCCATGCCATGCAGCCAAACACACAGCCTATACATATTTTATTTGCGATCTCAATTCGCTTTGTTGGCTTTCTGTGCTTTTTTCCGTTCCATGTAAGTCCGGGAAAAGCGGTGAACAAATGATAAAATGAGGGTGGTCGGAACTCGTTGGATACGCGTCCCACCCTTGTTCTTCTTTGTTTTTCGGTGGTTTAATTGAAATTTGTTGTCTCCGCAGTGATTTACACTCGCTAGCAGGTTTTCTGGTTTTGGTCAAAGCATAAAACCATTTCCATTTCCGTTTTGAGCAGCCTGAAAAATCAAAATGTATCTGGTGTCACGGCCTGTCATGTGCTGCATATAAATTAAGCACAGTTAATGTGCTCAAGCACCGGTACAGTGACTTTCAGATAATCCCTACCAATGGGATACCGATGTGTAATTTTTTTAAGTATAAAATATTAGAAAGTATTGAAAGATATTTGAGTGATTTTCCTTATAAAACTGTTAATATAACTTGTGAAATTTCAAAATACTTATAGAAATTCCTGTGGATAGTGTTAAAAATTGTTTTTCTAGCATGCTCTCTAAAAATATAAGTCAAGGGGCCTATGTCAAGATAGAACCCGACTCTCAAGAACCTTTATCTTTTCCTTTTCCTTGCACATGATTTTTGCAATCTCCAGATAGCTTTTATCGGGCTTTGTTCAGCAAATTGCCATAATTTGTTGTAAATTCCATTCAAGTTGTTGCCACCATGGCGTGGGAGGGGGCAAACGGGTGGTTGGCTGTCTAATCAATACCCATAGCCACTTGTTTGTTCAGTCAAAGTCTTGTCCGGCTGTCACTTGGTTTGTTTGTCAACGAGCTTTATTCTCCATTTCGTACTGTGCACGGGTCTGGTTCATATATGCGACTATATCTGTGTGCATCGGGGTATCTGCCAGCTACCTGTGACAATACTAATTGATTTCCACACAGATACGCTCTCATTCGACGTTTCTATTGCGGTTTGTTGTGGTTTTTCATGAGTTTCTGGGGTTCGTGGGTTGTGGTGCGTTACGTACCTTGTAAAAATAGTTTTTGCGGCTGATAAGTTAGTTCAAAGGAGGGTCTACAAAGTAAGCTTCTACTTAAGCGAGCCTCTAAGTTATAGAAAATATGGAACCACTTCGAGATAATTATAATAAAATTCAAGGAGTGCATTATATCGAAGCCCTCTCACATCGAGCGCAGATAGCAATTAAGCGATTCTGAGGATTCTAAGGAATATTATCTGCTGACATGAAGAAAAGCCAGACGACGAAGGGCTGGCTCAGGCAGAAATTTTGCCTCTATATATCTTATTTCGCTCCCGAACCCCTATACCACCGAGTGTGTGCCGCACAGAAAGGCTGTGGAATAAACAAAGAGCCGAGTCATATAAAAGGGCAACGGGCTGTGGTTGCTGGGCATGGATGTGCGTGAGGCGGGGGACTTTAAATAAATATTTTAATGAACTGCACTAAAGGCTGTGCCGACGCCTAAAAAGAGTTGACTTTGAAACGCACTGACTTGCTGCTGCCAGTAGCAACAACTACACGAAAAGTCCGCCTGACTGACAGACAAGCGGAGTGCATCCTTTTATACTCGCATACTCGCACATCGATTCTGTGTGTGCGTTTTATTTTTAACCCACTGTAAAACGTGAAAAAAATGCAAGAGGTGCAGGGGAGATGGACGGGAAACCCATGTACCATGTACCATGTACCATGTGGGATGTAAAAAAGATTTTTTCGTTGAAGTTTTAATTTTTCTTTCTTCGCCACTATACAAACACCCAGCTGCAATTGTTGTTCCTCGGGCTTTGCCCTGTTCCTCATTTGCCTGCCTTGCTTTTCGAAGAAATCTCCGAGTGATTCATCTCTTTCTTCACCGATCAGTCGCTGGGGAATTATTAAAGATGCTGGAGAGATACATTTTAATTGAGATGCATTACGTACACAAAATAGATCAATAAAATTGAGTTCAAGATTGCGATTGCCTGAATTGAAAGTTGACATGTTTAATATACATATATGATTTTATGAAATGAATTCGAGAAAAGAATGGTGCGAGAAGACCAACTGAAAAGAAAATAAATGGCCAAAGGAAGCTGTCAATGGGGTCTTACAAATAATGACGTTGGGTATTGTGTATATACCCAAAAAAGTTTGATGGGTAAAATTAACAATTCGCATAGTTAAGTAACCATAAAAAATAGTTAACTATTGTTGAAAATAGTAACGTGTATTTTGTTCTTGCTATGGGTACTATTTGATATTACAACTACTACAAAATATTAATGTGTATGTATTTTGATGTGAGGATAACTATTTGATTGTTAGAATTGACAATTTTGTGGTTGGACACTGTTTTACTATTATATTGGTTAATGTTACAAATCGATATTTTTGTGTGTAGTAAAAAGTAACGCTCAATGTATATATTCTTAAAGATAAAATTAAAAAATATGCTAAATTTTTTTATTGTTTCTGACTAAAGTAATTTTTTAATTGCACCGCTAAAAAAGTTTGAAGAAAAGCTAGTACACTGAAATTACCCCGGTCCCTGGAATATTCCGCATGAAACCAAGCCCCCTCCCGACCTTCTCCAACACACCTAGAAAGGCACCGAAACTTAATTAATAAACCATGAATTTATGTCACTCGACAGCACATAAAAGTCATAAAACTTTGATGGGTTACCAGCTCGCACAACTTTCTGGGTCACACACACTCGCACAATGCATCACATAGATACATATATGAAGAGGCACCAAAGATACATAAACAGGAGGCAGAAACTTCCATCTCCTGTACTTAGAAACTTGTTAAACTTTACTTGACAAACGACAAACTCAACTTCAGTGCTTCACTTTGGCTGCCAGTGATTAAGACGGACAGATTTACGGCAGATGGGGCACATCATTCGCCAATTTGAGCCCAGGAATGCAGAGAGGTATGCAGCCAATAAGGCGTAGTAGTTATGGAATAAATAGGTGGCTACTTGGCCGAACGGATTTGGTCAGAGCCAAACTTGTCTCATCTAGCGGTGCTTCAGCCCCATTCTGCGACTGGCAGTTACCATGAAGTTGTCTCCCAGGACAACTTCCATAAGTCGCAGAGATCCGCAGATCATTAATATTGTGGGTTCGCTCGACTGATGACCGCTTTAGGTGTTTTGTGATTAAGAAACGCATAAAGTAGGGCTCGCCTAACTAAGAAGAAGAGATGAGCCGTTATTACTATGCTGGAAAGGAGTAATTTTAAACTTAGAAAACTTAACTATAAGAAACAGAAGTGCTTTTAAAAAACATTCTAGTACACAGAAAGATTTCATTTTAGTTAAAAATGATTTTTTAATGTGCTTCAATCAAGTTAAATTGGCGGTATTTACATTGTGGATCTCAATAAGTTATCCCAATTAATCATATCTGTCGTCTAAATGTATTTAAAAGTTGTTAATACGTAAATAAACTTTTCTCTTCTCACCGTTTTGTTCTTATATCGATCTCAAAACGTGACTACCCGGTTTTCAAGAACGCATGTTCTCGTGCTTACATGAAGGAATGTGCGTATAAGAACGAATGTTCCCAATTCAAGAACAAAACTACTTTCATTTTTCTCTCTGTGTATGTTAACTTCTTTAGCTGCAACCATACATGTTATGTTGCGTCCTAGAGTTCTCCTGCTGTGGTTCTATTAATAATCCCACAATTAGCAATGATAAATGTTTACCAAAAACGTGAATTTATTCTATAAGTACGTACATCAATGTTCTGTATGCGTACATGCTAATCATGGGTATTATTTATGACAAAACGTGACTTATGCGATCTGGGAGTCAAAAATAATGAGCATATCTGCTACTTAAGTTCGTATGGACTTGGTGTATGCATACATGAGAAAGAGTTTCTTCAATCTCTGCAGATAGAGTTTCCTTATCGCTGCACCAGTGGCTCCTATCCCTATCCCATGAATGGCTACCCGAAAAGTTCATTGAACGCCTTCGGGTTTGGTTATCATGCCAACACATGTTTTATAGAGTCTCCTTCAACCTGACTATATTCATAGAAGGGACTCGTATCGCATCGTAAATTCACACATTTCACGCCCCATTCAACCTTATGGATGGGGCTGGCATCCTGTATCTTGCAAATTGACAGCCAGCCGGCCACGTTCGCATTCAAATTTACGAGTCGAGACATAAATAAATGCTTCTTGGCGAATGGCGGTTTCTTCATAATTTTTCCCCATTTTATTATTATTTTTTCTGCCTATCTTCTATGGCCTGCCCACAGCATAATTGGCGCCAAACTTCTTTCCCGCTCTATCTATATTTTGTATGTAGGTTGGCGATGACTTCAAGTTTTGGAGTTGTACTCTTTTTGTTTTTTTTTTGTGGAACGTGGGCCGTCCACGTGGGTAGGCTTTTCGGGGCCCGTCAAACTTGATCGGCCTAGACAAGCGGCACACGAGAGACAAGAAGCAGAAAAAGTAGTCCCATTTGATTTGCCGCCTTTCCACTCAAAACCATTTCTCTTGTTTATGCCCCGTGGGTCGCTTTTGATAAGCTTATTTATTTTCACAGGTGGCCTACTAATTTCTTCCTACCATTTCTCAATTTTAGCCTTAGTATTTGGGTGTTTTATGGGCTTTAAATGTTTTAAATAATTTCCAGCCAGTCATTTATTTGGTTTATTGTTTGGGTTTCATATACTTTTAATTTTCTTTAGGAGAAAAAGTGAGATGGTCGCCCACTTCTTTTGGGTCATTCATTATTTGAGAGGCGGGAAATGGTTTCGAAGAACAGCTTTTCTGAAACAGGTACTTGTAAGCCCCCTCCTACGATCTTCTGGAGTTATATGCATACATACATAGTTTGCCATATAAATGTAATAATCATTTCATAAATAGATACATAAACTGTTTTTTATGTGATATTTAAGGTTTATAAGATTAAAAAGCCTAATAGATTGATTGTAGATAGAAGGGTATATTGTATTTAGTGAAGAGGTAGAATGGTACTAAGCTTTGTTTATCTACATTTCAAAAATCGTTCCAATCATTAAAAAGTTATAAGCAATTATCGTAATTACAGCTAGGCGGAGTTGGTATGCGATCTCGGAATCAGTCATCTTACAGCTTGCGTATCTTTATCGACCCAGCACTTCTTTTATATAAGTAGAGGGTATCTGATAGTCGAGGCCCTCGCCTATAGCATTTTCTCTTGTTCTACTTTAGGTTCTCTGCATTATTTCCCACACATTTATTTTGTAATCACTTATGATGTCTAACGAAATGCTCATCTTCCGATCTTTGTAGGAAAACGATGCCAAATGCAGAGGAACTTCGATGAGGAATCCAGTGCCACACATGCGTGCTGTAAATTTTAATGCGCCTAAAAAATAAATTCAGCTAAACCAAAATAAATTATGCCAGAAGCGTTCGAGGTCGGACTGAGGATCTCAAGAGGAACTGTTAGACTCGAGGAGAGTTGAAGCAAATGTGAAACATATGTGCGTACGTGCGTGTGTGGAGTTGCAGCTTCCAATTTTTCGTTATTGTTCTTTTCTGGCAACGAATTGAAATTGAATTAGGCACTTGCACAGACAATAAACGAAATAAACAGAGCCAGCTGAGCAATTCAATTAACGAGACAACCGAAACGAACCCAGTAACCATTCCAAAAGCATTTACCACGATCTTCGGCAAAGACAACAGAGCCACAGAACGGGAACTAGCAACTAATCAGGCTCATTCTATGCCACATCCCTAGCAGGTCCCAACCCAGTGATAAGCAAGATTCTCGTCTACAAAATGTCCCTGGCCGACATGGGCACAGCCTCTCGATCCGCCGGCGGCGGAGGGGGCGGACGACACTATGATCTCTCCACGGGCGGAAGTGGAGGTCATCCGGTGGGTGGTCTGCCCGGCGGTCGGATGACGCACTCTCTCAGCACTCCTTCTGGGGTGGATGGCACTCCCTCAACTCCCCGCCATCGAGGCGGCAAGAAGCTGACTGTTCGTATCCAGATGCTGGACGACTCGATCACCATGTTCCAAGTGCAGGTAAGCTTTGTGTCCACTTAGGTTTATTTTAGCCACTAGACTCTTAAATATTCTAAAAAAAAAAAAATACAAAATAAGAAGATATTTTTAGGGGTTCTCCCTTGAATGCCAATTTAAAATAATTTTAAAATCTATAAAGGCGTCACCTGTTTTTAAGCCTTTTAGGGCCGTTTTTTCGAGTCCCTTTCCAAGTCCCTGTTAGCTATCTGTCTGAAAAAGTTATAGACCGGATAATCTTCCCGTAGAAGCAAACCGGTTTTCCCGACTGCTTTAACTAATCTGTAAGAGAATGTATGGCGCAAGAAAAGTCATACTTATCTTCTATATATCTTCTTCTATAATATGTTCTCTTCATCTTAGCTGGCTTTTGGAAAATCAGCTGTCACTAAATTTAGTCATCAGGAACATTATCTGTTCGAGAAATGTTAGTCGGTTCTCGAGAAACCGGCCCTTAACAGACGTTAAATCTGTTTTTTTATGTAACACCTTATTATCATTGTTTGAAAAATCTGCAGAGCAATTTAAAGTAAACAATTTCAGATAGAAATTCTTTTACAAATCAGAAGAACACCTATGGTTTTAACGAACACAATTTCTAAACAAGAGGGAACGCTATAGTCGAGTGCCTCGACTATCAAATACCCGTTACTCAGCTAAAGTCAGCAGTCTCAAGCAGGGCAAACCAAGCAGCCGCTTCAAAAAATTTCTTCTACATTTCGGTAGGCGTTAATAACCCAAACAAAATTGCTTTTGCTCTAGCTTTAAAACTATGGGCGCCACAGCTTTTCGCGGTTTGTGGGCGTTAGGGGGGGGGGGGGTTTCCAACTTTGGTCTATCAATATGTATTGATGAAACGAATACACATTGCTTTTCCCGTTAATATAGCTTCAAAACTGTGGGTGCCACAGTTTTTCGCGGTTTGTGGGCGTTAGAGGGGGCGTGGCATATCGGCGTAAAAAACTTGCGCTGCGTATTAACCCCTAGAATCTGCATGCCAAATCCCAATCTTCTAGCTTTTATAGTTTCCGAGATCTCAGCGTTCATACAGACGGGCGCCACAGCTTTTCGCGGTTTGTGGGCGTTAGGGGGGAGAGGGGGTTTCCAACTTAGGTCTATCAATATGTATTGATGAAACGAATACACATTGCTTTTCCCGTTAATATAGCTTCAAAACTGTGGGTGCCACAGTTTTTCGCGGTTTGTGGGCGTTAGAGGGGGCGTGGCATATCGGCGTGAAAAACTTGCGCTGCGTATTAACCCCTAGAATCTGCATGCCAAATCCCAATCTTCTAGCTTTTATAGTTTCCGAGATCTCAGCGTTCATACAGACGGGCGCCACAGCTTTTCGCGGTTTGTGGGCGTTAGGGGGGGGGGGGGGTTTCCAACTTAGGTCTATCAATATGTATTGATGAAACGAATACACATTGCTTTTCCCGTTAATATAGCTTCAAAACTGTGGGTGCCACAGTTTTTCGCGGTTTGTGGGCGTTAGAGGGGGCGTGGCATATCGGCGTGAAAAACTTGCGCTGCGTATTAACCCCTAGAATCTGCATGCCAAATCCCAATCTTCTAGCTTTTATAGTTTCCGAGATCTCAGCGTTCATACAGACGGGTGCCACTGTTTTTCGCGGTTTGTGGGCGTTAGGGGGGAGGGGGGTTTCCAACTTTGGTCTATCAATATGTATTAATGAAACGAATACACATTGCTTTTCCCGTTAATATAGCTTCAAAACTGTGGGTGCCACAGTTTTTCGCGGTTTGTGGGCGTTAGAGGGGGCGTGGCACATCGGCGTGAAAAACTTGCGCTGCGTAATAACCCCTAGAATCTGCATGCCAAATCCCAATCTTCTAGCTTTTATAGTTTCCGAGATCTCAGCGTTCATACAGAACGGGTCACAGTTTTTCGCGGTTTGTGGGCGTTAGAGAAGGCGTGGCACATCGGCGTGAAAAACTTGCGCTGCGTATTAACCCCTAGAATCTGCATGCCAAATCTCAATCTTCTAGCTTTTATAGTTTCCAAGATCTCAGCGTTCATACAGACGGACAGACAGACGGACAGACGGACAGACGGACAGACGGACATGGCTAGATCGACTCGGCTAGTGATCCTGATCAAGAATATATATACTTTATACGGTCGGAAACGCTTCCTTCTGCCTGTTACATACTTTTGCACGAATCTAATATACCCTTTTACTCTACGAGTAACGGGTATAAAAATAAAACTAAAAACACAATATTGTTTTGGTTCCATCATTAGTATGGAACACAACTGTTGTGCTGATCTCGCCTCGAAATTTCTCTGCCGCAAAGACGAAAATTAAATTCACAAATATATGTAAAATAGATTTCCCTCGATTCCTGCTTCCCTCTGAAAAGTATCTCACTCAGGAAGCACCTGTCGAAACGGAAGTAATCCGTTAAATGAAAATTCCATAAATGCATCTTCATTCGTACACAACTCTATCTGAATGTGGAGCACAAACAACCAATTTTACGCGAAAATGGGTAAAATATATGAGAAGCTACTTTTAATTAAATGTGGACTCGAAACCGTCCGGAAAAAAGGCGGAAAAAATGAGGATATGGGGGAGGCTGTGATTTATGCGACAAAAGGCCTAAGGTTTCTGGTGGGCGTGGCACCCGGCTTGTTTGGCACGCGGCCAGAAAACGAAAAATTCTTTCGCTGCTTTCCCGTGGCAAACAAGTTGAAATCAACAGGGAATGTGGGCAGGGGATGGATGCAGATGCAGTACATCCGTTCCTTGGTCCAGGCATCGCCCTTCGTTTTCCGTTTAATGTGGCTCTTCAACAGCTTCGCATAGTTTTTTCGGGGGTAGATTTGTTGTCGTTTTATAGAAATTTACAAGAAAAAAAGGTAATATTTAATAAAAAATATTATAATTTTTAAAAAAGTTTTTTTTGAATTGGATTTTTTCAAACTTTTGAAAATGCATTCGTATCAATAAAGTAGAGATTTAAGTACCGGGTGTCTTCGGGTCGGGGCTTTCGAATATACAAATTTCTACACCATGTTTTTATAGAGGAATGATTCGTGCGGGGTCTTTGAACTGTTGGCAGCTTTGTCTGCACTTGCCTGATTGTAGACCACAAATCGCATTAATGCAACTGAATTTCCCAAAAATACTTCTGGCTTACTTCTTTTTCACTCTCGTGGGGCGTCCTCTTACTCGAATTCTTTGCCCTGTTGTCAGGCACTTTATGTTGGTTAATGGATTCTGTCGTAGTTTGCGCAGTTTGTTCATGTTGCTGTTGTTCTGTGCGCCACTTCCTAGCTCCATTAGCCGGCCTAGTGGAAGGCTTAGGCATTTTTGCTTCGCAGTTCAAGTGGCCACGCCCAAACGTGTACACTCAAAAAAATATTTTTTAAATTTAATATTTATTGTAAATGGCTAAGTTACATTTAGAAGCATAACTTTGGATAATCATTTAAAAGTCTAGTGGGGTTTTCGGATTATATTATGAAGCCCCAAATATCTTGCTCCGATTGAAGAATATTTTTTTATTTTTGAGAGAAATCTAAGAAATATTTTTCATCCTTCCGAAATTCCTGAAATTGGTTTGCGAGTGTAACCCCCAGTTTTCCCTGAAACGGTAGACACATTCCAAAGGCTTCAACAGGCGAACAAGAGGGCCAGCGAGAAGTGGAAATGTTTCAGGGCAACATCAAAATGGTTGCCATTGTTTGGGTGGTTTTCGGTGGGGGCAAGTGGAGTGGATGGGGGTTGTGGTTTTGGACTGCTGCTCTCGGGATGGGGTTGGCTACAGCTACCGGGTATTCCGCTAGTCGTCGCTGGGCTTCTGGGCAAACCTTTTTGTGAAACAGTCGTACTTGAGGCAATGCCCCAGCTCGGTAAATGATGTAAGGGGCTCCACACAAAACTATTTTTATGCGAGTTTCTGGCACTCGCTATCTGCGTTCTTCTCTTGACATTTCCCTCTTTTGCATTTGCCCTTGGCAAACTCAGCATTTTATCCGAAACAAGAAGTAGTAGCAAGTGCTGTTGTATCTGCTTTTTCCACTGGCATTGCTGAAGATATCTTAAGATTTGAAGACCTGAATTTGTTCGTGTGGAATAAAATATGTTTGAAATGACACCAGCAATAAGATTCAACAATCGAACAGAATACCATAGATATTCGGTTGGATTTCAGCTGAAAAATATTCTTTTCGCTAAGCAGTAGTGTGTACCAACCACAAAGAATGCCCAGAATTCTACATTTCAAATTCAAATGCAAGTGCTTCGATGAAAAAATGCACTCTGTAGTAAATCAAATGTCCCCATGAGCTGAATCCCTTTTTCTTGTTGCATTAAAAATTCAATCATGTCGCAATTTTTGCTGTGCACAGAAATTCTCGTAAAGCACAGAGCACATGTAACATACTATATATATTGACATGGTTGCATTTTTTAAAAATCCAAGCCTTGAGAGGGTCCGTGTCGCCCATCCCTTGTAGATTCGTTTTACCAACTTCAGGACTGCTTTCGGCCAGTTTATGTTTGTGTGCTGGCCCTTAACTAGAAACGAATATTGTTGCATGGTCGGTCAACTGCATTATTAATCAGGGTTCCTAATGGATTTTGTGGCTTGTAAACGGCAATATGGTTCTGAATGTGAATGAGGTATGTGAATAGCACGAGGGCCATGAGGATGTGGTTAAAGCTTGTAGCTTGCGGTCAGCTTCTGACCAGCTTAATTTTCAAATCCAAAGAGAATTTTGCTTTCAATTTCGCAGAAAGCAATTAAACATAGTGAACTCTGACGCTCTATATTGGGTAGTTAGAAGTTAAACCAAAAGGCGTAAGTCAAATTCTTACGAAAATTAATGAATATTCGTAGTTGGTGTAAAATGTTAACGTTAGTATTTTGTTTGTTAGTAATTTAAGAGTGCCCAATTATCGGCCTTACTCGAAGAGTAAAAGAGTGAAAAGTAACAGGTAGCTATGTCAGAGTCTATGATAAATACTAGAAAGTCGGTAAAATCTTTCTAACAAAAATTTTTTTTCAGTGTAAAATTGATTTTATTTTTATATATATATGCCAAAAATCGTCACAATAACACTTTGATTTTTAAAGTAACGAGTAACTAAGTTGAATAGCCTTGCTTCGGGAGTGGTTTCACTACCTGCCGCTAGGCGGCGCACGCCAATAGAAATGTAATTGCGCCACGGGAAGAGAGTAAACCCCTATTTAAAATTGGTAAACAGAGTAACAGCGGAGTTGCTGTTTTTATTTCAACTTTCCGTGAAATGTAGTTAGATTTAAAAACAAGAAAAAAAGCTAACTTCGGCCAGCCGAAGTTTATATACCCTTGCAGATCGTTCCTATTCTATTTGAAATTACAAAAATGTTAAATTTAGATTTGCAACAAATAAAATTATAGCAGTTTACGGAGTATTTTGACATTAATTAATCGATCCTTCCTACGGCAGCTATATAATATAGTCATCCAATTTATGTTAAATTTAATTCGAAATTCTAAAATAATAAAATAAACTTATATTCCAAAGTAGAAGAGAATACAATAAAAATTAACAAAGCTATAATTTTGTTCCTATTAATTTCCGTTTAGTTTTCCGATCGTTCCTATGGGAGCTATATGATATAGTCTTCCGATTTTTATAAAATTGAATTCGAAATTCAGAACAGTTAAAAAAATGATATTTCCAAGAGCATAAGGTAATATGTTAAAAAACACATAAGTTATAATTTTTTTTCAATTATTTTTCCGATTATTCCTATGGGAGCTATAAGATATAGTTGTCCGATCCGGCCGGCTCCGACTTATATACTACCTGCAACAGAAAGACGACTTTTGGTAAAGTTTCAGCTCGATAGCTTCAAAACTGAGGGACTAGTTTGCGTAGAAACGGACGGACGGACGGACAGATGGACATGGCTAGATCGACTCGTCTAGTCATGCTGACCAAGAATATATATACTTTATAGGGTCGGAAACGTCTCCTTTACTGCGTTGCAAACTTCTGACTGAAATCATTATATCCTCTGCAAGGGTATAAAAATGTATGTGGGGTAACGGTAAGAAAATATCTAGATTTTTTTTATTTCTCTAAAAATAACGATAATCCTTGTTAATTTACGGTACTAGAGAAACTGTATGAAAACAGAAAACATCTGGTTAATAACTAAGGTATTACTTCTTTTGGGCACCACTATCCCTTACAACATATTACATGTATAGAGACTTAAAATATTTCATTTTCCAGTTCAAAATTCCAAATTGAGCACATTTTCTGTTGGTAGTGGCTTTAAAAACAAATTTTTTTGAGTGCATTTGCAAATGTTTCTGATTTTCTCCGACTCTTGAATTTTTATTTTTACGTCATGTCATTTATTTATCTGACAAAAGCATTTTTGTGTTGCCAAATTCTGTACACTGCTTGTGCATCTGTTTCCCATGGGCGCAAACAATATTAAAAGCTTATCTCAAGTTTTGAGTTTAGCTGATAATGCTGAATAATAAAAGCTCATTTGAAAATGTATAAAGGTTATGACGCAGATAATTGGTATTTGCGGATTCGGAAGGGCGTGTAACAGTGCCTTCCCTTTAACTAGGAAATTACATTATTAAGGACAATAAACCCTTTGTCGAATATGTTTTCTAAGAAACTTCAGTTTTTAAACTCCATTTTCCGAAATTCTCTTTTTTGTGACAAAGTTTGGCATTAGTTTGTATTCGAGGCCCCGATTTGACAGCAATGGGGTTATCTAAGGCCATTCGATAGGCAAGGACAATACAAGTGGAACGAGATGAGAGGTAACACCTCCCTAGCACCCCCTGCCCCTCGTATTCTATTGCCGCAGATTCACATGCACTAAAAGAAAGATATACCTATTATTGATTTATTTTCATTCAGAAATTTGCAATGCAGTGACTTATAATTTATATAATTTCTTTATCAGCATCAACAGCCCAGTCGATCTAGCCTACCTTCCGTCCGATTGCATGTTGAAAAACTTTTTCAAAACATTCTTTTTTGTTGCAGGTTGTATATATGGAAGGCTATTCTTTACCACTCACTGCTATAGTCGGTAGAAGAAAATGTATTATCTCGTTGTTTTTCATAAAAAAAGCCTACATTTTTGGCAAGTGTAGTAACGGCACCTGCATGCACTAGTTTCCATGCTAATGCTCCTTGTCCCGCTTCTGTCTCTCGATGGCGACAAATTGAACAGCCGACAATTGTGGGCCAACTTTTCGCATCTGCCTGACTATGTGTAGGTGTGTACGAGTTGGTGGAAAGGGTTGCTTGCATTGAAAAGCTTCCTGTCGTTGTGCCATTTCCGTTCTCGGTGCCTGCAGAAGTCGCCAAAGTTAATTGGTTTATTTTGTAGTTGGAGAAGATCCCAAAATTGGCCTAAAAAGATAAATGGCTCTGAGGGACCAGGCTCCCAATGAATGGCCAGCATATATATACGTGTGAGCCAGTATGTCTGGGCCGGGAAAATGTCAGAGCTTGGGCGTGGCAGTAGCCTCGTTCTGGCTTCTAGCTGGGAAAACGGGAAACAATGACTGCGGTCGCAGGGGAGGAGGTGCAATGCAGGCGGCTCTCAGAAGAACTTTGGCACACAATCATGTCGACTCCTCTCCCTCTCTTGTTTGCCAAATTAATTAAAATATCCCGGAATGAGAGTGGTTTCAAAAATTGTGCAAATAACATTTTAGTTGACAATTAGTGGGAAATGTTTTCCCGATCTAGAATTGTCTTTTAATTGTTGACGGGCCACCAAATTGCGTTTGTGACAATAGGCAAGTGCTATAAATTGCATTAATGGGGACAGAACAAAGCCTTAACTAGGTGTCCGCCTAAACGCCGCTTTTCGCAGAGTCCTGGAAAGCACAAAATTTATTGCAGTTGTCATGGCATAAATTTTGTTCTTGTTGGCTTTTGAGGTTACATTTTCTCAATTAAATATCGTTTCATTTAAATTTTGGTTTTTAGATTCTTTTTCAACTTATTTTATTGTATTGTTAGTTTCAAATTATTGCATTATTATTTATTTCATCCGAGAGCCACGCCCACTCTAAGGCCCTACGCTGCTTTAAAGAAAAGGCGCCCACATCTAACAGAATTTTTAAAAAGGTTAAATGAATTTTTTTTGGCTTTAATAATACTTACCAAACGTAGAAGAAATTAGTTTTAATCAGACTACTCATTAAAAAGTTATAGGCTAATAATTAATTGTCCGCCACATAGATGGCGCCAGTTTCAAGTGATTGCTTGGCTTGCCCTGCTTGTGACTGCTTGCTTTAGTTGAACAGAATTACCAGTTACTGCGAACCACCAATTCACGTTTTGAGGCTGAAATAATAGTCAACTTTTATGGCATTATCTCTTGTTTTTTAATTAATTAAAAACAAGAAAGCAAGCTAACTTCGGCCAGCCGAAGTTTATATACCCTTGTAGATCGTTCCTATTATATATAAAATAATATAAAAACGGAAACGTCTCCTTCACTGCGTTGCAAACTTCTGACTGAAATCATTATACCCTCTGCAAGGGTATAACAATTAATTTAGATATATATATAAAGTATATATATTCTTGGTCAGCATGACTAGACGAGTCGATCTAGCCATGTCCGTCTGTACGTCTGTCCGTCTGTCCGTCTGTCTGTCCGTCCGTTTCTACGCAAACTACTCCCTCAGTTTTTAAGCTATCGAGCTGAAACTTTACCAAAAGTCGTCTTTCTATTGCAGGTAGTATATAAGTCGGACCCGGCCAGATGGGACAACTATATCTTATAGCTCCCATAGGAATAATCGGAAAAATAATTGAAAAAAAGTTATAACTTATGTGTTTTTTGACATATTACCTTATGTTCTTGGAAACATTATTTTTTTAATTGTTCTGAATTTCAAATTAAATTTTAGGAAAATCGGACGACTATATCATATAGCTCCCATAGGAACGATCGGAAAACTAAAGCGAAATTAATAGGAACAAAATTATAGCATTGTTAACTTTTATTGTATTCTCTTCTACTTTGGAATATAAGTTTATTTTATTATTTTAGAATTTCGAATTAAATTTAACATAAATTGTATGACTATATTATATAGCTGCCATAGGAAGGATCGATCAATTATTGTCAATATAAAACGTGCGCTGCTATAATTTTGTTCGTTGTTGTTTGCAAATCTAAATTTAACATTTTTGTAATTTCAAATAGAATAGGAACTATCTGCAAGGGCATATAAATTTCGGCTGGCCGAAATTAGCTTCCTTTCTTGTTGTAGTTAATTTGAGTAAAAATTTTCCTTAAATAGGCTAATTTATTAGGTTATTATTAGGTAATTGTTGATAGGTCATATTGTGTTAATAGCCTAGCTTCCATAGAGATCATATTACAATCGATAAAAAGCGGGCAATGCTCATTCAATGAAATTACTCATGAGAACTGATAATATAATTCTGACTGTGCAATTGTTTCCATAAGTAACACTGAGCATTAAATATTTATAGTTAGCAAAGTGTTGCTAGGTCAAGGTTAAAATTAAAAATTGTTGAGAAATACAGCTCTATAGAGTCAAAATACACGGAAATCGTTTGGGTAGTGTAAAATTTCTCATTGTTAGCTTTGTGTTTACAAATTTTCAACTGAAATTGGAAACTGTCGTACACGCCCAACTTTTACCGGCTCAGAGGTTTATGTTTATTTAATATGCCGACCAGACACGCCCAATTCCGTTTGGTTTATGCGCTAAAAAGCCGCAAAAGCAATTTGGATGTCAGCCAACGAATTTGTTGCGTTTTAGATCAGGCCCTATATACAATTTGAAGTATGAAATATTTAAATATCACACATACACAAGGGGCCTAGAGGGTTTAATATAATGTTGGCACTCCTTGCAGAGCATTTCACACTCTGATAGATTGTGGCCCGCTTTTATGGGCCAAATCGAACTGACAAAGCACTCTGCCTGATTGGTTGGCGGCGCTAGGCGAATCCCTTTATTTGCCAAATGCCAAGACATCTGCCAGGGATTGTTTCTCGATCCCAAATTAATGTATTCCAGGAGCCACACACACGACCTGTCGGGATTAGCAAATTGAAATTGGAATCTTAATAGGAGCTATGCCGTGAATATGTGTGTGGAACCTAATAGGTGATCCAGATGTAGCCCATTAATATGAAGCTAATTTCTTAATTGTTAAAACCAATTAAATAAATTCATTAAGACATTCCCATACACAGGCTAAATTGGGAGTGGCATAGGACGATGATTTCATCATGGGGAATGATAGTGCAAATTAGTCGTATTTTTGCTCGATGTGCCTACCCCAATGTCTGGCCTTATTGCCGACGCGACCAATGTTTTAAAATACTTAATTGCAGCCATCAACCCAATTGAAATTTATTCAAATGCAATCGGCACAACGCCCACAAATCACTTGGCGTGTGGCCTCATCTTGGATGAGCCGCAGACTGCATTCTAAATTGGAACTTAACGAGCTCAATGAATTTGGACGTCTTAGCCATTGTTCCAAGCTTGTTCGTGAAACTTAGCAGCTCAGTCGTCAAACCGAAAACTTTCTTCGTTATCGGGTCGCTTCATTTCCTACCCTAACCTCTTCTTCTTCTTCTTTAAAGCAATGCAAACACCATTTTCGGTAATAAGTAGTGTTATAATGCAAAAATTTATTTATTATATTAAATTAATTAACTATAAAAAATATATCCTACAAATTACTTTATAGTTGTAGTGAAATATAATTTTCTTTAAACATATATGGGTACTTCCAAGTTATTTGGATAATTTATTAAATACAATTATTTTAAAAATTTGTTTTAACTCAATAATTTTTGTATTATTCTTTCTTATAGGCCAAAGCTCTGGGACGTGTGCTGTTTGAACAAGTTTGTCGCCAGCTAAACTTACTAGAAGCAGACTACTTTGGCTTGGAATACCAGGAGGTGTCTACACATACCAAGTACTGGCTGGATCTCGAGAAGCCGATGAATCGCCAGGTGGGCCTCTCACTCATCGATCCAGTGCTGCGCTTCTGCATCAAGTTCTATACACCCGATCCAGCGCAACTAGAAGAGGAGTATACCAGGTAAGATATAACATAGATGCCAAAAAAATTCGGTTTTAAAGGCAAAGGCAAATTTTTTAAACAAATCTTAATTTTAAGGTGGAGTAATTCTAATATTTTTGAAAATTATTATCTAATGTGGAATTTTGATTCTTTAGGTATTTGTTCTGTCTGCAAATCAAACGGGACTTGGCCACGGGCAGTTTGCAGTGCAACGATAACACGGCGGCCCTGATGGCCAGCTACATTGTACAGGCGTCATGTGGCGACTTTGTGCCCGAGGACTATCCCGACCACACGTATCTGTCCTCGTACCGCTTTGTGCCCCATCAGGATGCCACAATGCAGCGCAAGATTATGGAAAACCACAAGAAGCATGTGTAAGTCAATTCGGATATTCGTATCTGATAATTTGAAGTTCTAATAATTATTTTCCGTTGGTTTTCATAACAGTGGTCAGTCCCCGGCGGAGGCGGATCTTAACCTTTTGGAGACGGCACGGAGGTGCGAGCTTTACGGCATGAAAATGCATCAGGCCAAAGATGTCGAGGGGGTTCCACTTAATCTAGCTGTTGCCCACATGGGCATCACCGTCTTCCAGAATATCACGCGCATCAACACCTTCTCGTGGGCTAAAATACGAAAGATTTCATTCAAGCGCAAGCGCTTTCTGGTCAAGCTTCACCCCGAGGGATATGTAAGTGGTAGTTTCCCAATTCCCCACAAGCCGAATACAAATTTTTATGTTATTTTAGGGATATTACAAGGACACCGTAGAGTTTTTCTTCGAGGGCCGAAACGAGTGCAAAAACTTTTGGAAGAAATGTGTGGAGAATCATGGATTCTTCCGGTGCACAGCCGTACAAAATACGCCCAGGCGCAAAACGCGCGTCCTGTCACGCGGCAGCTCATTCCGGTACGATTATTTATTTAGACTTCATAGAGTATGCAATAATCCATTTATAAACATTCCATTGCAGCTATAGCGGCAAAACGCAGAAGCAGATAATCGAGTTTGTACGCGAAAATTATGTGAAGCGTCAAAACTTCCAAAGGTATGCAGCGTATTACGCTGAAATGGCTTTAAGTTTTAATCCCGGATGTAATCGTCAAGGACTTTTACCAACTCTCTTGTTTATTTTATGGAATTCCATTTGAAATTACTGTGGCAAAAGTTGCTTGAGTTTTTCTTTGACATGCCTTCTTTATTTATTTCCATTTATTGCTAAGAATGGAACTTAAGCTTTGGCTTTGCAGCTTATATTTCCTTAAGCAAATCAATTCCGTCTCAAAATTATTTTCCATTTCTTACGAGCATTATAACTAATATCGATATTCAAATATAATTATATTTTTAAGCAAATACAAATAATACTTATATTCATCAGCCTACATTATCATTACTTCGTTCTCATCTAACTCGACTCGTTCGTTCGTTATTTCTTTACTCTTTTTATGACACACGTTTATTGTGGTTTTTGTTTGTTGTTTTCAAATGAATTTCTTTCTATTTACTACCCATCCAACTGATACAAAAATCCCGCAAAACACAACATGCTATATAAAAACATAACAAGGTCAAAATGATGCGCCTTAGAAAAGAGAAGAGGATTTAAAAAACCAATTGGTACAAAACAGTAACTGCAACCATTAAAAAAGCACAAAAACTTATAAATAGTCAAATAAAAAATTAAAGAAACCCCCAAAACAAAAACCCCAAAATCTAGTCAAATGTACAGCAAAGAAAGACAAGCATTTCAATTACCACCACCATTGATTTAGAAATTACTTTCTGTATTTACATTTAAATTTCCATTCTTGATTTGTTTCACAACCTAATGTGGGGGTGTGTAAATATATGTCAAAGTATGTGCGTGTTGATTATTTCAAAATACAAATTTAAATGTACAAAATAAATGTAGATAGTCCTTGATTTAGTGAACTGAATTGGCAACTCCTTTTAAGTATGTGTACGACTCTCCAACGCATTCTGATTTCTTTACCATCCATCTAAACCACTACCCTCCACGTTATTAGACTCACAAATGTTTAAATCATTGCCATTCATCGATTAGGGGAAACCTCATCCCTAGTTTGGCTTGCACTTACAAGTTATATTTTACAATATCATATAATGGTAATTCCCCGAAGCTCCTATTGTCGTACGTTTTTGTGTGTGTTGTTGTTGAGACTGTACCACAAGCATAACGTAGATGGTAAGCAAGCTTAACACGTTAAACATCCCCTCCCTTTGCTCCCCTAAATGTGTAGTTAACTAGACGGTTGCTCCTAAAATAAATACCCCTTAGTACTAGATCAATGTGTTAATCTAAAAATGGATATTATAAGGTATTGGTGAAAGCGGTTAGTTTATTCTAACTGTCTAGAACACTCTTGCCGTTCATGTAAAATCGATAGATTCGCGTCCCAGTAGTCGACTATAATATTGGATACTTGTTGTGTTACATTCTGCATTTTATAGTTGCTTACTAACTAACTGTAAAAATACTTGAGTTAATCTTTTCGTTTATTATTTATGAACTGAAATGACTTCGCCAAGTTCTCGACTCTAAAACTAAACTAAAAACTTCAATAAAACTGTGCTAATCAAACGAAACTCTCGAATAATAAAATAAGCCCTAAAGAAAACGAAAAACTAAAACCTAAGAAAAAAGCTAAACCCAAAATAACTAAAAAAAAAAGAAAAAACAAAAACTGAGCATGTGAAAATATAAAACGTGGTATCCTCTTGTCTTTTCTTTTGCTGCAGGTCTCAGTCATTCCGGCAAGGGCCACTGAATGCTAGTAGCCGAAGTCAATCGCATACGTATGTGAATTCCAGCATTTCAGCCAATCCCCTACTCCCAATTGACACTGGTTTGTATTTATTTCGTTACCCGTTTGATGAATATATGTATTCGATTCGATCTCATTTGGTTCATCTTGATTTGATTTTTGAGTTCGGGCTTCATTTGCTAGCTGATGATGAATGAATAATGTCTTGTCGAGTCGAGTTATTGTGTTTTGATAGTGTATGCTCTATGATTTGTACTGATTATGCTTTTAATTTGGCACTGCCTTTCGATTGCACGCTGCAGCGGCATGGGACTATCGCAATCAATGCAGCGACTCGATGACCCCTTCTCTGACGAAGAAGGCAGCGGATACCTTGGATCGCCGACGCGACAATCCTATCGACCACATGCGTTCTCAAGTGAGTTCTCCAGGAGACATATTCCCAAAAACCGATTAAATAACTGCCTTAAAATACCCCCATAGGTCACAGCAGCCCAGGTGGAGATCTATCAGACGAAGAACTATGCAGCGGACTCGCCAACCTCCCAGGAGGAAGCGGAATGCTCGGCGGCGGCGGCGGAACGGCAACACCACTCGGCAGTGGCTATGGACCAAATGAATTCGAACCGCTCCCTTTCGCCCCAGGGTCCGCAGTCGTGGACTTCGCCCAGCCACAGCAGCCACCACCCACAGCGCGGTCCCGATCAGGCTCGTGTGCATCCAGGCGATCACAATTTAGGTGAGTCTCGGTCCGAATATAGATGCCTCTGAATTTAAGTTTTTTTTCATTTATCGTGGTTACTTATATTGTTTAAATACACACTGATTCACATTTAAGTAATGTAGTAAATTAATGTTAATGACTTATATTTTATATGATTACTTAGGTTTAAAAAGGGTGCCTATAATTTTCTCCCTCCTAAATAAGTAACTTATGCTTTACTTGATTAAGTTAATCCTACTACTTAGCGATAGTTTATGATTTTTCACCCACTCAGTGTGGGGTTTTGTAATCTAATGATTTCTTTTCCAGTGTTCAGAGTTTGTTTTGCGGTCTGATCAGTTGAGTTCGGTATGATTTCGATTTGGTTTTGTTTCCATAAATATGAACCTGACTCGCGTTGATGATTGCCTAATTTGGAATTGTTGTTTCACCCGGCGCGTAAAGGTCTGAGCCACTTGTCCCACTTGTACAGCAGCAGCACCCCTCGTCGAGTCTCAGTGGGATCCCAAGCGTTTGTCCCTGCGTCGCCGCAGCTCATCAGCATCAACACGCACAGCAGCAGCAGCAACCACAACACTATGCACAACATCAGCACGGTGGGTCGTTCGGTGGATCTCAACAGCTCCATGGAGTTGGAGGAGGAGGCGGAGGACCCGGGACCTGTGGACACGGAGGAGGAGGGGGAGCCTATGGGGGAGGAGGAGGAGGAGGAATTAGTCGAGGAGGAAGCGGATTCGGACTTGACGGCATCTACCATCAATCGGGAGACTATGGGGGCAGCCTCAGCGGCGGCAGCATCGGCCTCGGCTTTGGGCTCGGGCTTGGTCAGTGCCCATCGTCCGCCGCTTCGGTCACAGGAGTCCCAGTCGCAAACTGCCACGCCAGTCCATTATAGCAGTACCAATTATTCGATGTCTAAGCAGTGCATGCTCAACAACGCCAATGCCAACTCGACCGAAACTGAAACGGACAACATAATCTACACCGACATCAACGACATGGGCCACTACAAGTATCCGGACTTCCACAGCTCCGCTCACCAGGAGCACAAGATCTCGAACAGTGAGCACCTGAATCTCAACGAGCGGAACGACATCTATGCCACGGTTAATCGCAAGGCCAAGTCCAAGATCCGTGAGAAGCATTTCAGCGATGAGTTCATCGATCAGTCAATACTGCAGTATACAAGGGCAAAGCAAATGGGTCTGAGTCAAGTGCCGGTTCTCCTGCAACAGCCTAGCACCTCCGCTTATGCGGCTGCAGTCCAGGAAAGAAGCTACAACAGTGGAAACTATCAGTACCACAATGATCTCAACCACCCCTCGGAGTCCTCGTCCTCCTCCTACTTCGGCACTGGATTCGGCACCAAGCGGTACGGTCAGGGAGAACGGGCGAAGCTGGCCCAATCCGAAAACTACCTGACACCCTCGCTGGATTCCCAGAGCTCGCGGCACACTCACTCACTTCCCCGCAACTCAGAGCTATCTGGAGTGGATTCAGTGGACTCTTATGACAGCCACTACATCACCCATCACTCGGTGGGCATCCTCCCGCCCACTCGTCTGTCGTCCTCCTCGGAGAAACTTGAATATCCGATGACCTCGGGTAATCTGTATTCAACGACTCAGTTTGTGAAGCCCGAGGAAGCCGCCGCCCACTACATGGACGATGAAGAGGAGGAGGAGGAAGATGAGGGTGAGGAGGGTGAGAATATCTACGACCAGGTGGAGCGCGAATCCTGGCTGAAGAGCAGCTCTTGCAAAGATCTCTTCGAGCGGTACAGTAGCACCTACTACGATCGGGAGCTTCCTAAGCCGATGACCGCCTTCGACAAGGAGTTCCTCTCTTCCAATCGCATTGACTCGCCAGTGACGCGCTATGACGACTCCCGTCACTCGTTGTATGTGACCAAGAACCACTCTATCGACGCACATCAAGACTTCTCTCCGCTGCCGCAGAGCAAGGTGTACTCCTCCAGCTATCCAGGCAGCACTTACAACACCCAGGAGCACCGCCGTCAGCATGGCCAACAACTGGAGTACTCGGGTTCCCAGGACGACATTTCGCAGGACAGCTACGAACTTCTGGAGAAGTACGACATTGACTTCTTCGGAGGACGTGGCCGCTCCGAGGACCACATGCGCTCCTGTTCACTTGACTCGGGCAACTACATACCAAGTGACGACGAGTCTGTGTCTGAGGGGCACCAACAGCACAAGTACCGCTCAGCAATCGATGTCAAGTCCAAGTCAGCAGCTGATATCATGAATGAGATTTGGGACGCCGAAGATCCTCGCTATCTGCCACGCGAGAAGCTCTCGGTGAAGTCGGATGGCAACTTCTACAAGAAGATTCAGGAGGCCCTGACCCGCACATCCAGCCAAGAGAGCCAGAGTGAGCTATTCGAAACGAAGATTTCGCGCAGCTCAGACTCCAGCAAGAAGTCACGCGACAGCCTATACCACACGGACAGCAAGAAGTCACGGGAGACGACAAAGAGCAAGACTTCGGTGGCTTCCAGCCAAGACTCTAAGGAATCCTTGGTGGGTGATTGCTTCGGGCGCAACTATGAAATGCCCACCACCACCGGAAAGAAAGTGAAGCAGTTCTCTAAGAAGGAGCTCTACGAGAAGTTCGCACAGTCTAGCCAGGAATCGAAGAGTGATTACTACGATGCCGTCGAGGCTGGCATAGAACCAACTGCCGAGGGGCTATACTCAAGGCCGAAAGTTAAGAGTCACGATTGCCTTCTTTCGGACACACACAGCTCCACTGCAAACAGTTCGTTCTACGACAGTCGGGACACCTACTCCACGTTCCCCAGCAACAAGACGCACAAGACATCAAAGGTGCACTCGATCAGTCTGCAAAATGTAGAGATTGAACGCAATGCCAAGTCCTTTGGCAGTAAGTCGCCGGAATCCGTATCGACTCCGGCGTCGGGAAAACGTTGTCGAGAGAAGGATATCCAGACAGGAGACTCGCTCGATCAGATGGCCCCCATTAAGAGGGGCAACTCGCAATCCTGCAAGATATCCGCATTCCGCAGACGATCGGACAGCGAGAACATCTTCAGCTTCGACCAAGATCGCATCGAGTGCATTCAGAAGTACACCAAGCAGTGGGAAGGTCAGCAACCGAAGGACGAAAAGAGCAAGCAGAGTCCAGAGTATCCATTGACCCCGGAGCTTGTATCGGAGTTCGAGAAGCAGCAGGCCCGCCTAATGGCCCACCAAAAGATAACGCGCAAGGAGGAACTGATGGCCAAAACGCACTTTGAGGAGTATAATCCGATTATGGTGCCCCTGAATTACTCATCCCATGCCACTGTGGAACGCACGAAGAGTGACCCTAACTCTCTGGCCAATCGTGCCCGTTTAGGAAGTAATTCTCGCCGCCATGTGCTCATGCATCAGAAGTCAATTGACCTTACTCCGGCGGACTCGAACTCCAGCGATGAGGACTACATCTACAAGCAGATCCCCAGTGCTCCACCGCTTTGCAAGGCGCACGGTAATTTCGAAATACCCAAGTGTTACGATGGCTCTCCCGCTTCGCAGGTCGCTCAGGAGCTGCCAAAGACGGGCTTTGAGCTCCCGAAGAGCTTCTTCAGGGACTACGAGAGGCGTTTCACCAAAGTTCTCAAGGAGGACATTCCTTATGTTCTTCACAAGCGCCACATCATGAACGGAACTGCTCCTTCGCCCAGCGAGAAGAAGCACACTAAGCCAAAGTCTCCAAAGTCCCCGAAGTCGCCCAAGTCTCCGAAATCCCCCAAGTCGCCTAAGTCACCGAAGGGTTGCGGAATTGCCGGGGCTGGCACTACCGACTTCCTGCCTGACATTCTTGACAGCCTGTTGCCTCCGGACACCAAGGAGTTCCTCTTCACCCAAAACATTGACCTCTCCAAAGTGGACCCAGTAACGTTGGAGATCGACAAGACCATACCAACCATTCACCTGTCGTCACCAAAGCGGGATATCACTAAGCAGATGGACGCCTCAACGCTGGAGAAACTGAACAAGAAACTCAGCCAGATCGAAAGCGATTCGGCCACCAGTTCGCGAACAGAGAGCATGCAGCAGCAGAAGCTGGAGCAAAAGCAAATGGAGCTCATTCAGAGTCTTCGCAAGGAGCTGCAGGCCAACGCCAGAAAAGCCAATAAGCCAAGGGTGATTCCCAAGACCAAATCTTCTGGAAAATCAAAGAAGGGCAAAACCCGTATTACCTCCTTCTCCTCGGATGACGAGAGCTTGGACTCGGATGATGTGTTCGGCTCAGCGGAGGCTATACCCGATCGCTTGGAGTTCTCGCCGCCGCAATCACGCAAGGAAATCGAGTCCATTCTCCGCATTGAGCAGAGCAGGCTTATATCGGCGGCTTGGGGTCGGGGACAGACAATGAGCTCCACAGAGATTGAAGGGTCGCCGCCGCAGTGCAGGCGACTGGCTGATCTGGAAAGTCGGTACCAAACCCAAAAGTTGGACCCTCAGTATGCAAATGCCTCGGAACTGAGACGAATCTCCGAGCGCTCCATTTCGATTCCTTCTTCGGAAGATGAACCACACATGCCAATGCGAGGACGCATTGACGAGTGCACAAACGACTATCAGAGGAACGAGAACATCCCCTCACCTATTCTGGAGCACGCTGAGTTCTTCCGCAGCAACGACGACATTTACGAAACATGCCATGAGGAACGAATTACTGGCTCAGACATTGATTACACTCTGAAGAAGCAGACAGCCAGCGGAGCTAAGTCCAAAGTGAAGTTGATAGAGGAGATCATCGACTCCTCGATTGTAATGCGCTCTAAAGGTCATGCGCCTATTCTGTTTGCTCATGCACGTCTAAACCTCTCGGAAGGATCAGTGTCCTTGCAACGCCAGAAGGCCACCCAGCAGCAGTCGCCGACAACAGAGAGGCGAACCAAGAGCCTAGACACTCCTGTAATCTCGCTTCACCGCCTGCCGCCCATGAACGCATTCTCCTCGAAGGACGATACCGTGGGCTTCGAGGAAGAGGCCGAGATTCTCGAGGAAAAGTCGCTGGAGCGCGAGAACCAAGCGGCTGCTCAGGACGAAGACACCGCCGACAGCGTTCATTCATGCGCAGGTTCCATACCCACGCAGAGTAGCTACCAAACAAATGGCAGGGACTCGCTACTAAGTGCAGTGACCATCGACAGCGAGGAGGCCCAGCTGCTCAACCAACTGCGGTACATAGAGAAGATTGCCTTGCAGGGCGTCAAAATAAAGGACAAGAAGAAGTCAAAGATGAAGCTTAGGAGCGGTGATCACCTCATTCTGAACATACCAAAGTACCGATTCACTGACTGGTCGCCCTACAGCTCAGCCAACAGCTCCCGAAAGACTTCGCCGGGCGTTTCAAGAGCCAGCAGCATTGAAAGCACTGGTAAGGGCAAGCTCAAGACGTCGGAACCCTATAAAGGGAAACCAGTGTCTAGAAGCCGTCCGGAGTCCCGTCGCACCAGTGCGGATGATATAAAGGCAAGAGATGGAAGGAGCAGTAAGAAATCCAGTCCGAAGGAGCGTCCTCGGTCCATTGAGATGCGCCGCCTGAGCAAGGACAAGAGCAAATCCCAGGAGGAGACCGAGGCAGATATTGCCAAGCGCAAGGAACGCCAGCAGAAACTGTACGAATCAGCCATGAAGCAAACCATCACTATGCTTAGCCCGGTGAAGGACACGCTGCCGGCATTCCCGGCTCCCGAAGATAAAATCCTTGTAAAAACCGACGGCGACAAGATAATCATTGAAACAGAGTTTAAATCAAAGGCGGAGGACCACGTTCTGATCGCCAAGAGCCCTAGAAAACTGGATAATTCACTTGTGAAATTCAGCCGCAGCTTTGACGAAGGTCGCAGCCCCGACAAACTGGACAAGGCGAATCGCAGCTTTGAGGATCGCAATAAATCATTCGAAGACTCTGAGAAGTCAGACGCTCCCGAAGACATGCTCATCAAATCGCCCAAGAAAATAGCCAAGGCGCAGGAGCTGAAGCAGAAGATCGAGGGCAATGTGGTCCACAAGAAGATTGACGGAAAATCTAGCAGCCTGGAAAAACCAGCGGAACATCATTACCTTGGTCCCGACGTCAAAGCACGAAGCCTTGATGACAAAAGGCAGGCCACCGAGGCGGCCAAGAAGAATGAGGAGAAACCGGCTCCAGTGGCCAGGAGTGCTGTCGGAGATCGTCGAATGTTTGCCCACCAATACCAAGTCCCTGAGGTAAGCATTTACATGGTTTTATTCCATTTCTTGATCAGCGATGGAAATAAAGAATAAAATGAAAAAAAGATATCTTCTATCGTAAAATATCTGAAATGAAATAAAATCAATACTTTTGTTTAAAACAGGTTTTTAAACTAGGTATTATTTTTTCCAGCCTCATCAGGAGGATATTGATATGCAAGCGGTGATCTCGGAGCGCAGATCCCTGGAGATCCTCAAAAGGTCGCTGCCTTCCGAAGATGCTCGCGACAGCGAGGGAGCCTTCAGTCGCAAGCCATCCACGGCCGAAAGCCTGGACTCTTTTGTCTCGGCTGATGATAGCCATTCACCAGCCAGCAAGTCGCCAATTCCAGGGGCAGGAGCTGGAGCAGAGGGATATCCGCACCGAGTGCCCACTATAGAATGCGAAGAGCCTTCCATCGAGGAAGACGACAATTCGTCCGAGAGGCGCCATCTGAAAGTTGGAAGGCAAGACACGAATAGGCTGAGTTTGGATCGCAGTCGAAGTGATGAAACAGGCTCCTGGATGACGGTGGAATGTGACGAATTCATAGGATCCGATACATCTGACAATGAGCCACGCACCTTGGAGCCGGATCGAAATGTTCTCGAAACGCAGGCCACATTGGAAGATGCGAACCCGCTTGAGTATTCAAACTGCGCCACTCCCACTTCAGATTTAAATATCCTCCTAACCCCACCCAATGCTAGTCCCCAAATCGAGAAGTCCGTGCTGGAAACCTTTGAGAAGTATACTGGCTCTGGGGACAGCACCAATAAGAAACACAGCCTGGAGAAGCAAAGTGACCGTTCCAAGAGCTCCGATTCCTGGACGAGTGGAGAAAAAGACACAAGTCCGCAGCGACAACAGGATTGGAGTCTGTCGGTGGGTAAGGAGAAGAGTTCAATGGAAGAGGAGTCCAGCGTCAGCTGTTCCATTGCGCGACCTCTGGGAATATCGCAGGATTTTGGAAAGGAAGAGGCTCGCAAGTGCCAGGAACTGAAGCAGCGCATGCTTCATCTGGAAATGGGCAAAGATGATATCACACCCACGGGATCTAATGAACAAACGCCCACCAACGAGCCAAAAGTCCTGGTGGGCAAGAAACCCAGCACACCGACGCTGGAGAAGCAGAGCCCCATCGACTTGGGCACCAGCACAGAATCCTACCTCGATCCTATCGAAGAACGCATTGCCAAAATATTGGATCGGAGCGGAGCACGCACTGAAGACAGCGAATCCAGTTCTGGAGGATCGCGGAAACCACCGCGGATTGAGAAACCGGCAAGGGCTAATGCGGGAAAGAAACTCTCGGTGACTCGTGCGGAACCAGGCAAATCGGGCAGCGATCGCAGTTCCCAGGAGTCCAAGTCCAGCTTCGACTCCAAGGGCTCTCTAAGTGTAGAGTCGCGTGGTTCCTTTGAGACGGAAAGCAGTTCTGGTTCTCTAGGCGCAGCACAGAGGCGTGGCGATCTAGCTCAAAAGGAGCAGCAGAGCACCTGGCGCCCGTTTCCCATCGAGAGCTCGAATAGTTCCAGCACAGACGATCCCTGGCATCATGTGGAAACGGATGGGGGTTACGAACGGTATGACGCACAAAATCCTTTGCGGGACTCATCTGACAGCGACGTGAAGGAGGTTTCTCCAGATGAGCAGAAGGACGCCAGCGATGCCAGCTATCAGGATGAGCTCAATGACTTTCCTGCGACGTTCGGCTATCCAGCCATGACCAGTAGCTTGGGTGGGATTGGTGTGAACCCTACGGACATTATTGGATACAGTTCCGGCTTCACTTTGGGCAGGACTCTATCAAGGATCTCGGAACGAAGCACTGCATCCGAAAAGTCTAGTATGGAGGATGACGTGAGCAAGGCCTCGACGCATTCCGTTAGCATGCGGGATGAATCTGTGGGGTCCACAGACCATCAACCTAGTTTGAGCTCTGATTCGAGGAGCAATACCAATCTGGCTTACATTTCGGATGCTGATCGACGAACCTCGGCAGAGATGCCGGAAATTCCCTGCGACTCTGCAACTGGTGACCGTCTCTCCAGTTTGGGAAGCCTCAATGAACCGAAATCACCAACACTGGTCACAGGACGCTTCTCCGTTACCCATGTGGATGAACTACAGGGCGACGATGTCGAGCGGCACACACTTATGTGTCTTTCTAACGCTGGTAGTCAGGATTCTGAGGACTGGCCCCTGCCGGAGATTCCATTTGATCACGTGCCTGTGAAGCCGGCCGATTCGATGTATGCCATGCCGGACTTGGACAAACCGGTGCCCAAGTCGTTCTGCTGGAAGGCGAGCTTGTCGTTCCAGCAGTCGCAGGACTCCCTAGACTGGCCTTCGCCTCCGTCGAGTGCCATCGGAGCTCCCATAATCGTGGAGAGTATTGAAACATACTATGCCAGCGAAGCCCAAAGTGCTGATAAGGTGGTTTTGGATGAGGAGATGGCAGTGGGACCTCCAGATGTAGCCAAAGTTCTGCCCTACGAGGACACCGCCTACCTTATGTCGGCAGCTTTTGACGACAATGATTTTGGAAATGAGCAGTTGCAACCGGATACGGTTAGCTGCCTCAGCTCCACTCTAAGTGCAGCCTCCTGTCTCTCGTCCTCGCTGAATGTGAGCTGCAGCACCTCCTCCACCCAGGCTACCGCAAGGGTTCAGCGCAAGAACTCCAGTCCCGAGGTGATTGTCGCCCAGCCCACAAGATCACCAGCTCCAAGAAGCCCCCTTTCGGAGGAAGAGCTCTTCTCCAGCGATGATGTCTTCATGCCGGGCACGATTAAAGTGCAGCTATCACCAGATGCCCAACTGAGAAAGCTCTCCAGAGGCTCCAACAACTCGGACACGTCCATTGACGACATTCTGTCGGGCAGCACCACCTATCTGGAGGATCAGACCACTGTGCGGAGAAACTACGAGGCTCGATTGAGCAGCGGTGGCGGTGGAGCGAGCTGCAAGAAGTGCAGCCACTCCAGTCACTCCGAGGAGGAGACGAGCTCCCTGGGCACAGATCTCGATGGGACGGTGAGAATGGGTGGATTGCAGCAGAAGAAGTGCACCCACAGCTCTCACTCAGAGGACACCTCCATTGGTCTAAGCATCTCGGAATGGTCGACGGGAACTAACACAGTACGCCAGTATGCTAATCTTTCCGGATCCGACAGCCTTTCCGCCGTGTCCACACACTCGTGTCCTAAGAGCGAGAAATCGAATCAGACCAAATCGAGTATTAGTTCGATTAACAAGTCAGCTGAAAGCCTAAACGAGCAGAGCGGCGGCAGTAGCTTCTCGCACAAGTTCAGCGGCGATAATGGTTCATCCGATGGTCTGCGATACGACATGCTATCCAATTCCGAGACGGACAAGCTAAGTGAGCCCACCTCAGCCACTCGAAGCGATGACACCACATTGACGCTTACCGAAATGGCTCACACCATCAGCGAGTGGTCCACTTCCAGCAGCCGCACCCTGGTTGGCGTAACTCCAGGGGAGTATCTTCCCCTCAAGCAGGCACTGTCGGGAAATAAGACAAGTCTAAGCTCTCCCAGCGAGGAGAAGCGTTGTGCCTTGCCGCAGGTCCACAGAAGAAGCGGCAGCAATGGTAACCAGGGGAGAACGGCTCAAGACCTTGTCGACACTCCAACTGGCCCGGAGACAAGTACTGCCGCACGGAAGCGCCGCTCTCTGGAGATGATGTCTAAGTTATATCAGAGTCAAGAAATATGCTCCGAGTCGGAATCCCCGTTTGTCGAACGCTTGTATGCGCACAGCGAGAAGTTGACGGAGCGCTATCAGAGCCAGGAGTTCGTGCCCCTCCACGGAGTAGCTCCAGGAGCCCAACTCCCTCCACCGACCACCACTCAGATCCAGACCCAGCAGAACCAGCAGGTGCGCCAGAAGCCCAGGGCCCCTCAGCCGCCTACAAAGCCCAAGCCTGCTGTCACTCGACCGATTATGCAGGCTTTGCTCAACAAGATGAAGCAACCAGGACTGGCAGAGCAGGCTGCCGAAGCTGCTGAGGCCGAGGAGAAGAAAGCTAAGAGCGTTGTTGCTCCAGCAGTGGCAAAACCACCACCACCACCAGTGCCCACAGTTCCGCCGATTGTCACGCCTAGCGACTTGCCCGGCGAAGTGGTGGCACCACCACCCAAGCCGCTGGCCAAGCACCACAGTTACGATGATCGGACCCTTTCCAAGACCCAGATCCGTGAGTTCAAGACCACAAGCAAGCAGTTGCGCCAGTCGAGTTCCTTCCACGAGCACATGCTCAGCAAGTCGCAGCAGTCGTCCCAGGAGCTGCCCATAAGAATCGACGAGGAGAGGGATCCGCACTCTACGTCCTCGGCCACCAATACAACCACCACCACCAACACGCTGAACAGCGAAAGCACGGAACCCAATTCTCCGCAAATGCCTCAGCGGGCGGACAAGTTGGTCCGCTGCTCTCCCTATTACTCCAGCAGCTTGAGCTCGGAATCGCCGCCAAATCAGTTGCTACAGAAACCCCCAAGGAAAACCGCCAGCCAGCTGAGTGCTGGGGCCATAGCCACATCCTTGAAGAGTCCCCCCAGTGGCAATGATACGGACAGCTCGTTGGACGTTCGTGGTCAGGAGGCGAAAATGAGGAGTAGGGGCTACCGCAAGAAGCGTCAGTTGCCTGCCAAACGGATGAGGGCCAATATGACCGCTGCAGCTCTGTTGGAGCAAGCGGAGAGTTCAGAGTGCTCGGAGGGTTACGTCCCGGAAGTCGATTCGGGCAGCTCGGAGTACTCGTCGTGCCAGCGGGACGACCAGTATCTCGAGTTCGACGAGGAGCTGGAAAGGGATCAGGAGCAAACAGACGAGTACGACGACTATCCGCAGTACAGTGGAAAGTTCGAGAGTCTGGACATGAGCGACAATGTGGACGAAATGGGCTTTCCCCGTTACGACCGTCTGGGTCACATCACCAAGCCCATGTATCACCAGGCCTTAGCACTGGATCGTCCTAGCCCTGTGCAGGTTCCAGCACCTGCTAATCATCCAATGCCTCCGGTCACGGGACAGCCGGTGAAACCGGCTCGCACTAAGAAACGGCAGTTGAAGCGGGAGGACTCCACGGCCGCGAGTACATCAGGGTTTTCAGGAGTAGTTCCCCAGGTTCGACCCTACCACGGACGAAGTTATTGCAATCCGGAGGAAAGCGAGTACGAGACCCGAGGCGGTGGATTGTCCGACGAACTGGCCAACTCCAGTGAGGACAGCTGCAGCGGATTCGGGGGAGAGGCGGGAGCATCAGGATCGGGCACTATAAGAAGGGGCGCATCCAAAGGAGCGGCTCAGGATCAGCATCAAGGAATGGGACCCCAGGCTCGACAAGGGCTTCCGTACCCCGATTTTCTGTCGGATTACGAATCCGAGCCCATTGAGTACGAGCGCTATGCCTGCGGACTTGATATACGTGTAGATCCCCCGCCAAAGTTTCATGACTCGGATGAGCTGAGTGACCAGTAGTGTGGGATCCCGACGCAACACCTCTGGAACCCCGAGAAACCCCATTGCGTGTGCTTAACAAATGCAGCCTTTTCATTTGTTCCGTTGCCTTGGAAATTTTTAGAATGACTCTACGACTTTTACACACGATCCAAGTACTTATAACCAACTTATTTGTAACTGAGACTGATTTACGACAAGCAACCAAAACAAAAAATGAACACCCAAAAATCTTACAAGCTGCATAGAAAAACTTAAAACAATTATAGCTCCCCTTGAAGCGTTAGAAAATCAAATCAAATTCAAGTAAAAGACATTTTAATCAAACATTACAAAACATAACAAATCAAATAAAATAACTTAAATAATCGAGATGATGGCAGGAGCCCGTAGGTCGGTGTAGATTGAGTTGCCTTTGAGCGGTATTTATATATGATAATGTTATAGATCAATTCAACATTTAAATATATATGGGGTATATTGAGCGGAAACGTTAAACGAGTTGAACAAATTTTAATGCACTGTTTAATCATCGAATAATGGAATACAAGAATACAAATGTTTAATTGTTATTTAGCTAATACAACACAAATCGAGACACAATACTTAAGATTAAAGTTATTACATGAATATATATATATGATTGATTCAAGTTGCCACGAACACTGCGCCATTACGTTTAGTATTTCGTCAGTATTGGTAGCGCAGCTTGTTCAATCCTATCCAGCTGAGTTCCAATCCAAGTGTCAAAAGCAGGCATACCTAAACGGAAATATCCGGAGTCAAACCTCTAAACTAGTTACGTTCACCTATGCTCTAAGTTTAGTAATCTCAGATGATGAAGCGACAAATCAGCCAAATGCTTTAAAACACTTATCCTAAGAAGACAATTGGAAAAGGATTTGAAAAGTTCTCACAACCCATTACAAGAATCTCAAGACCGGTCCACTTAATCCCGATCTTAGGTATTCTCCTACTAGAATACGGCGTTGTCACAGTATAATGAAAGCATTTACTTCATGCTATTTAGAGGTTTTCTAACCGTGTATATTTTATATAGATCTTGAGCTCTATAAGTTTTTAATTTTACAGCCAACGTTTTTAGACGCAAGTTACCAATTTATCTATTACTTACGATTCTCAAGTGAGCAAATGTTGTCTTAGCCATTAGTTCTGCTTAGTACATAAATGTGCCAAATCGGAGATCCGAGAATGGAGATCCCTATACCAATAGTATTATAAATGTAAATGTAATGAGAGCAGAACACGGAATTAATTGAGACCCTGTTAAGTTTTAAATCCGATTGGAAATTTATATACTCATATGTATGGAATAGATTATTGTATGTTTGTTCCTTAAGTTTACAAAAAATGGAAAACCATATTTACGTGTTATTAGAGAAAACGAGTGGGGAAAGATTGGTATTAGGCAATGTTAAGGTCGTACAATAATTTTACTAATTTAATCCAGATCAAAAGTATTCTAATCAAAATATCTAGTTGTGTTTAGATATAATGTAACATTAAATAAGACCGGAAATTGGTTGTTCTGAAAAGCTTGAATCTAAGTTCATTGAATAATACTTTTATATCCGATAATACCTAATGATCTTTAGTTAGGAAAAGTGGTATATTTTAACAACCTCACAACGAGATTTTAAAACAAAATTTTAATTTTTTTCCTTCAAGTGCAAAGATAGAGATTTTTCAAGATACAAATCCCACAAAAGTACTAGCTGAATTTTAAGAAATTAGAAACAAAAAAAGTTTTCAAAACAAAATTAAAACTTAATAAAGGTTAATTTAAAAAAATCTTTTTCTCACACAAAGCCAAACAAGAGATCACTCAAACGAACAGAAAATATGATGGGAGTCTTACTTATAATAAATAAAGCCAATGAAATGTACACGAGCAATCGATTAACAAGCATTAAATTATAATTATATAGAAACGAAACTAAATAAATAAAACTTCATTAATCAAATAAAATAATGGAATAGTTTTATTACAGGAATGTAATAATGCATTTATTTTCACAGTGTTTAATTAATTAAAATTCATTTAAACTTAGTTTGTACTTATATTTTAAGTAAGTTATTATTTGATTAAGTATAAGTTTCTTTTTTTATGACATCTAATCAAAATCATACAGGATACCATCTTATCTAAAAGATCTTAAAAAGATAGTTCATAAATTTTTCGTGTAAAAGCACATGTTTTTATTAATCTTTATGTGTTACGTATAAAAAGTAATTCTATTTTATGGTTCTTCAACAATGAATATTTATTTCTTGACTTGTTTTTATCATTTCACCATTTTGATTTCCTTAAATTGTTTTTTAGATGTTTACCATGGCATAAATGGAAATATGTCTCTGGACAGGCGTGGTGAGATCACCACTCCTCCCACGCGGTACGACCTCACCCTAGGATCGGATAAGTCCTCGTCGCTCTCCCGATCAGAGGCCGGAACATATGATGTGATCCAGGCTGAGATTCAGCACGCCAAGCGCCAGGAGTTGGCCACCGGCGTTGCCACCGCCCCGCATCAAAATGGGCACAACGGGAATGGAATCGGAAATGTGCATCCGCTGAGCACGCAGCACGATATTGAGGCGGAGGTGAAGAAGCGAAAGTGGCCGACCGAGCCCAGCTACTTTCTGGCCAAGGAGCTGCTGATGACGGAGCGTACGTACAAGAAGGATCTGGATGTGCTGAACACCACCTTCCGACAGGTCCTGAGTCTCGGGGATGTGGAGCAACTGCAGCCGCTGTTCGAACTGCTCGATTCTCTGGCGCAGCACCACAATCTCTTCCTGCGCGACATCGAGCACCGATTGGTGCAGTGGGAGGGACGTGGCGGCCACGATGCCCACCGCATCGGAGACGTGATGATGAAGCACATGGCTGCCCTGCCCATCTACGATGAGTACGTGCAGACGCACCTGGACATCCTGCACTGTCTCAACGACATTTACGAGGGGGACGAGCGCTTCCGCCAAGTGTACAAGGAGTTTGAGCAGCAGAAGGTGTGCTACCTGCCCATCGGTGAGCTTCTGCTGAAGCCCCTCAACCGTCTGTTGCACTACCAGCTCATCCTGGAGCGGCTGTGCGATTACTATGCGGAGGAGCACACCGACTACGCCGACTGCCAGGCTGTGCACCACTTGCTCGTCCGCAGCACTAAGGAGATCCGCGCCCACCTTCCCGATTCCGCCAACTTCGTGGAGCTGTGCGAGCTGCAGCGGGACATCAGCTTCGAGCAGTTGGTCCAGCCCCACCGCCGTCTCATCCGCCAGGGTTGCCTGCTGAAGCACTCCAAGCGCGGTCTGCAGCAGCGGATGTTCTTCCTGTTCTCTGACCTGCTGCTCTACGGGTCTAAATCCCCGCTGGACCAGAGCTTCCGCATCCTGGGCCACGTTCCTGTGCGATCGCTGCTCACCGAGAACGCCGAGCACAACACCTTCTCCATCTTCGGCGGTCAGTGCGCCATCACGGTGAGTGCGGGCACCACCGCCGAGAAGACCCTGTGGCTGGCCGAGCTCTCCAAGGCGGCGGCGGACATAAAGAATCGGCCGCCAAACATGCAGCTGCAACTGACGACGCTTAAAAACTGCAGTGAGTATAATGGAAGGAAAGGGAAGAGATGGGAATAGAATATAGTATACGTTTTACATTAAATGGGTTACGTTTTCATTTTCAAATCTAGTTCAGATTTTAATTTAATTTTTTTATTTTATTAAAGAGTTTTTCAAGTTATGCCACATTTAAAATTTTCATTTATTTTAGTTCTTAAACAGATCTTAAGATTTGCAAACTTCGGTTTCCGAAGCTATCCCCATTTTTTTCTTATTTAAACTTTTCCATTTATTCTCCACTTTTTGGCTGGCAAGAAAAGCACGCTGCAATGCCTCGTAAGCAAGAATATTCCCCAAAATCCCCTTGTCTTCCCGTTGAAAAGCACCCATTAAAGTATTTTTCACCCCGTTTCCAGGTTCTTCGGAGGAGGGACTGGACCTGTTCGGCCTGAGCAACGGAAACAACAGCAGCCTGAACAGCAGCGTGAACGGTGGCGGTCCGCTGACACCGCAGCAGCAGCAGTTGCAGCTGCAGCAGCAACAGCAGAACCGGACTCAGCCGTCGCGCAGCAACACCGCTCTGCACGTCTGCTGGCATCGTGGCGCCACCGTAGGACTGGGCGATCACCTAATAGCCGCCGAGCACCAGCTGTCCGGATACCTTCTGCGCAAGTTCAAGAATAGCTCCGGGTGGCAGAAACTCTGGGTGGTGTTCACCTCCTTCTGCCTGTACTTCTACAAGAGCTACCAGGATGAGTTCGCCCTGGCCAGCCTGCCGCTGCTGGGCTACACAGTGGGTCCGCCTGGCCACCAAGACGCCGTTCAGAAGGAGTTTGTCTTCAAGCTCTCCTTCAAGAACCACGTATACTTTTTCCGGGCGGAGAGCTCCCACACCTACAACAGGTAAGGTTTACATTCTATTTAAAGACGATATCAAACAATTACTCGATGAATTGATCATTACAAATAAAATAAATGATTCAAGATCAAATAAAAGTAAAGTTCAACATTTTTAATTTAATTCAGTATTGAACGGTCAATTTCTGTAGTTCAATTTTAATCAACAAGTATCCTAATTGTATTTGTTTCTTCTTTCCCCAGGTGGTTGGAGGTGCTGCGCAGCACGACCCAAACCCAGGACTTCAAAAATATACACACACACGCTGTGTTAGGCAATTAGAAGAACTTATCGTTTCCTGGATAGACGCGTTGGTCCCGCACATAATCGTCGTGCAGCTCCATTAAGGAGGCACTCAAATAATCAGATACGCATAGAGACGCCTTTTAGTATTCTATTTTTATACAACGTATACACCACAACCAATATTTCCATTTTATATATGCCTACGTTATCTTCAACATTACTTACTCAATGTATTCTATTTGTATCCTTACAAGGCCAGCTTTAGGGTATCTATGTAAATAACGTCTTTGTCGTTTTGTTTTGTTTTACGTCTGTTTTGGCAAATATTTTGTGTTTATAGCTGGTTTTATGTGTTTTAGTTTTCCGAGCTAAAAATACTTTAATGGATTTACTTTACGGGAAAAAGTATAGAGGAGCAAATTGATTCCAGAATCAACTAAAAACTATGCAATTTGTAATCATAAGTTTAAGTCATTAACTTTAATAGATTTAAACAATTTAAATACACATGTAACAAAAAATTAATATGTTTTTCAAAGAACTACATAATATTGTGTTTTAACTTTCTAGTACGGAGGCACGTATGGATTTAAGTTGGGGCCTATTCTCACCCGTGGTACGGTCACCTAAGGAAGAACAAAATTAGTTTTCTGGAAAAAATTTGTTTTGGGGGTCCAAGCTTCTGGCATTAAATCCCAAATTTGCATATGGGTGCTTATTTTCCTGAAGTATTTAAGCATTGTCCCAAAAAAGTCTAATTTTAATGAATGCGCCAGTTAGTTAGCTATAATCGATTGTCGTAATAAGTTGGAGACCAACAAAAGTATATTGCCTCATTAAATCTTAGGCATCGGAAAGAATGCAATAAGGAAATAGGGGAAAGTACGCAGACACATTTTCCAAACTTTATTCAGCTAACATCTGGGACAAATGGTTAATAATACGTCTTAAAAGTTTGAATTCGAGATTAAGAGCTATAAAAAGAGAAGTCTGAATTGCTGGAAATCTCAAAAGAAGCTGCATAGAGCTTTGCAACCAGGATATATATATTGCAACCAGTATATAAAAATGCATTGTAGAAGAAAATATATTTATTTAATTTTTAAACGCTGTTTACAAATGAATATTTTAAACTTTGCTGTGACTTTAAAATTTTGAATGCGCCCTCCTTCTCTTGTGGTTAAGCTACACCCAGAGAAATGTGGGACTATTTTTTAGGTAACGTATTAATAGACTAAAATTTCAGATTTAGGTAATGGGTTACCTGAAAATATTAGCATACATGCATACATGTGGACTATGTGTTTACTTTTTATGTGTTTCAATTATCGATATATGTGACATTTTGACGTATTTTTGACATCCCAAGCATCCCAAGGCTCCTGCTGCACATTCCTTATTGGGTTGTGCAACGAGGCTGGTGGCCGTTTTCTCCGCTGCTGAAAATTGTGGATTCACGGCTCTTATTGAAGTTACCGAAGTGCATTAGCTGTGGTGATGGTGGTGTCATGGCCGTTCCTCCTGCTTCGGAGCAGCAATGTGAGCCCCAATTTGATTGAAAAAGCTATCCGCGGACTATCCACCAAGGAGAGCGACATCCTTCTTAGAGAGACCTTCCTGGGCAACGAGTACACCCAGCAATCGCAGGACTTCAAACAAGCACGGCAAAGGCAACCGAGGATCTGCAAAACGAAATTTCAATGCTCTTAGAAATATTGAACAACTGCGACAGATAGTAACGGGTTGGTATAAGCCCAAGGAAGGGGAATCGGACATCGGGGAGGCAGGCCCAGGAAGCGAAAGTCGGAACGGATCTGAACGCGGAGACGACAACCACGCAGGAATAAGCAAGTCACCCCGGAAAAGACGGTAAGCTTCTTCGATTTGCGCAAATTAGGCGGTTTTTCCTATTTTTCGACTTTTTTTTCGGCTCCAAAGCCGGTACCGTAAATTAGACTCATTTTTTCTGTCTTAAAATTAAATATGAAAAAATTGATAGAATATGGGCACTTCCACCAAAAAGTAAACCAAGCCAAAAACCTTTAAACTTGAATAAAACATATTTCCACATTATTTTGCCGCCATATTAGTTTCTAATTAGTTGGATCCTGAGCTAAGCTAAAAATTTAGAGTATAGTTTGATTATTTTTATGACAAACCCCAATAATATACGCAAAAGTTCGTTTTTGGCTATTTTTTGTGTTATTTTTTGGACCTGATTACTGTTGGTTGTTTATCCTATAGGAATGCTAATATGTGATTATACCCGTTACTCGTAGAGTAAAAGGGTATATTAGATTCGTGCAAAAGTATGTAACAGGTAGAAGGAAGCGTTTCCGACCATATAAAGTATATATATTCTTGATCAGGATCACTAGCCGAGTCGATCTAGCCATGTCCGTCTGTCCGTCTATCCGTCTGTATGAACGCTGAGATCTTGGAAACTATAAAAGATAGAAGATTGAGATTTGGCATGCAGATTCTAGGGGTTAATACGTAGCGCAAGTTTTTCACGCCGATGTGCCACGCCTTCTCTAACGCCCACAAACCGCGAAAAACTGTGACCCGTTCTGTATGATCGCTGAGATCTCGGAAACTATAAAAGCTAGAAGATTGGGATTTGGCATGCAGATTCTAGGGGTTATTACGCAGCGCAAGTTTTTAACGCCGATGTGCCACGCCCCCTCTAACACCCACAAACCGCGAAAAACTGTGGCACCCACAGTTTTGAAGCTATATTAACGGGAAAAGAAACGTGTATTTGTTTCATCAATACATATTGATAGACCAAAGTGGGAAACTCCCCTCCCCCCTAACGCCCACAAACCGCGAAAAACAGTGGCACCCGTCTGTATGAACGCTGAGATCTCGGAAACTATAAAAGCTAGAAGATGGGGATTTGTCATGCAGATTCTAGGGGTTATTACGCAGCGCAAGTTTTTCACGCCGATGTGCCACGCCCCCTCTAGCACCCACAAACCGCGAAAACTGTGGCACCGACAGTTTTGAAGCTATATTAACGGGAAAAGCAATGCGTATTCGTTTCATCAATACATATTGATAGACCAAAGTTGGAAACCCGCCCTCCCCCCTAACGCCCACAAACCGCGAAAAGCTGTGGCGCCCATAGTTTTAAAGCTAGAGCAAAAGTGTAAACGCAATTTTGTTTGGGTTATTAACGCCTACCGAAATGTAGAAGAAATTTTTTAAATTTTTTGAAGCGGCTGCTTGGTTTGCCCTGCTTGAGACTGCTGACTTTAGCTGAGTAACGGGTATTTGATAGTCGAGGCACTCGACTATAGCGTTCCCTCTTGTTTTTTCTGTATTGAATGCTTCATTTACATGTTAAACTATTAAGTTGAAAGCAAAATATCCAGCAATTGAGGGATAGAGGTAAAGAAATTACCTTTACAAAACAGTCGGAAAAAATGTTCTGAGCGAATGTGTTTGAAACTGAATAAAAAAAAACGGAAAACAATTTTTGAGTAAAACCAAAGCTATTTTACAGCAACATTTTTGAACAACATTCTAAAAAAATCGCATTCAAATATTCCATCAGTATTTGCCAATTTCTGGTGTTAAATGAACTTCCCCGAAATCCACTTCTATTTTTGTCCCGAGTGAATACGGCAGTTTTTTAACGATATTTAACGAAGATTTTTACAAAAAATAGAGCTTGGAAGGAGTGAAAAGAAAAGTTCAATATTAAAATTGAAATCTTTTTTTTTCCAATTTTTTTTCAACTTGAAGGTTGTGCATATGTCCCGAGCGACAATATGGAAATGACCATATTTCTAAAAACTTAGAAGTATTTATACTTTTTATATTTAACAACAATAATTCAAAGTAAAAGTAATTTTTACATATTAAACCATTTTTTGAGACCAATATTTTCGAAAGACTTTCAAAATATAAATCAGTAATTTGTCTTTTGTGATTTATATTGGCAGCATGTTTCCCCCTTGACGTATAAATCGTGATATCTGATGCCCTTTTATTTATAAGGGTCGTCCATTCGTTTGATCTCCCTCGCAGATGATTACAGCCCCAGCTCAGGTGTTCCATGCTGCACAACCACCAATTTCGTCCATTGCAGCAGCCATCGTCTTCAAGGTGACAGCCGCCAGATTGATAAGAGCTCGAATGCAGGAGCCATTCGAACATCTTCGTGAATTGGCAGTTGTGGAGTAAGTTTCCATCCTCTAATCCTCAATTTTAATAACGTTAAATTATGAATAAATTAATAATAAATAAATATGTCTATATAATTGCAGGTTTTTCCTGTCAGTTCAACCTGCACATTCAAGGATAGTAAATGGCTGAATGATCGCTCGGAGAAGCGGGATGGCGAACTGCCCTCAGTGTCAAAACCTCGGATATTTGGTTTCAGAAACTTTCTCCTCGTAGTCCGACTCTTCTTCCTTGGGCTTATTCCAAACGGTTACTAACCGTCGCAGACGTTTCAATATATCTAAGCCCGTTGAGATTGCGTTTTGTGATTCTTCCGGTGACTCTGCCGTGTTCCTACGAAGTCATGCAATTGTGACTCAGATTCCCAGAAAGATCTCTATGAGAAGGACGCGGTTCTCCTTGGTGGATTGTGCACGAATACCTTCCCCTATCAGCTTGTGGCGCACATGAGCTGTCTTGAATCGTGTTTCTGTCAAAGAAATCTTTGGCCGATACTGTCGCCATTCACACCGTTTGATCTCTCGGACGACGAGGAGCCTCCCCAGAGACTTGCAACCAACCGACAACAAGTAATTCAAAAAGTCAGTACGGTCTACGTATTTCTTTAAGAGGTTTTCTATACTGATTATACTGTAAATAGCCCATTTGGAGCGCATGGAGCCGGTTCAATATCAATATGAGAAGCTCATCGACACCGTAGACCAGAATGATTCGTGACGCCCATCATGCAATCTGGAGTCCCATGTTGGACAACAACCAATCTCGTCTTCACTAAGCGCGAACAACCATGACGACACAGCATCATCACAGCTAATGCGCTTTGGTGGATTCAATAACAGCCGTGCAGCCACCATTGCAGTTAAGGAAACGGCTACCACTTAATCAGTCTCTATGTTGACCAGCTCAAATAAAGAAATAAATAATTATATTAATTACTCTTTTTGTATTATTAATCTTTTGTATTATGAACAATAAATAACGACCCTTAGGCAGTGAGGTAAAAATCGTCATTGCCTCTACTTTCATTTTAAACCGAACTACGAGTGAAAACCACTCTTCATACATAAAAAGAATTTTGTTCATGTATTTATTTTTTATCTGGTTCGTGTGTTTAATACAACATTTCCATTGGATTTTGTTTTAATGTTAAATGTTTTCTGATTATGAGACGTCAATGTTTGAAAATAAGTTTAAAAAAATGTAATAAAATAAGAAATAAAAACATTTAAATTAGTACATAAAATATTAGTTTTTCAAGATACAAAATAGAGTATTTGAAGAACCTAATAGACTCATTGTGAGCTAGACCAAAGTGTTTTGAGACCACTACTGCGCATGGCTGTGGCATAGGGGTGAGTTTTCCCATACCCAGCACTTATAATTCCCAACTAGTTCTAGCTGCGCGCTCTTGGGAACCCCGGTGCCGAGCTGAGCAAAGCATACTTACCTGGCGTAGAGGTTAACCGTGATCACGAAGGCGGTTCCTCCGGAGTGAGGCTTGGCCATTGCACCTCGGCTGAGTTGACCTCTGCGATTATTCCTAATGTGAATAACTCGTGCGTGTAATTTTTGGTAGCCGGGAATGGCGTTCGCGCCGTCCCGACATATTATAATAAATATGGGAAGTTCTAAAACTTTAAAAATCGTAACTGAGACGCCCGCTAATCCTCATGTAAATTTTAATTCTTAAAGAGATAATAAAGGGAATGTTTATAATAGAACAATTGAATTTAGGGTCGAAAGTTTGCTCAAGAGCTAATCTAAGATGAAGTATAAGATAGAGTATTTGGAAGATTCATGTCAATAACTTAAACACAGCGAGCAATATCCTAAAAAACAAAATTTTGACTGATTTAACCCAAGGTACATATGGTAATCATAGCAGGGTAAGCACAAAATATATGATTTGAAATAATTCATGTCCATAGCTTTTACACTGCGCGAAATATCTTCAATTTTTGTAAGTTTTATCCGATCCTATGAGAGCTTGCTCAAAACTTGATACGTATACGTATTGTTACTTTTTAAATTGAACTTACAAACGGTCTTGAAACAGACAGACAGACGGACATGGTTATATCGACTTCCCTTGATCCTGATCAAAAATTTAAAAACTTTATGGGATCGGAATATCAGTTATTTGAGGGACGTAAGGCGACAGTACACCAACTTCCCTGCCTGCGAAGAAATTAAAACTATTTCCACATTGGATAGCAAGCCTTTTGCTTATTTTTAACTAATTTTTATGATCGTTATTCGTGGAGTACATGGTATTATGAGGAAAGTATGAACCTATAAAGTATATGGGGAATTCTCTGCTGTTGCACGCAACGTTCGTACGTTTTGCATGTGAAAAAAACATCTTCCAGAACTTATTTTCTTTTGACACTAGGCTCAAATTAAAGCTTTTGATCAGCACTATAATTTGTGCTAAGGCTTTGGGCCATTATTCTTTTTGAAGATATATAAAAAATACTACGCTTTTTGTACGCGACACCGATAGAAGTGCCTTTTTTTATTTCCAACTCAACTTTCGATTGTAGCCAAACGTGAAGGAATATTTCAATGCAGTAAATTTCATAGTGTTCCTTGTTCTTTCTTCTTTAAAATGTATGTGGTTTGGTTACAAAATATTGAGTAGTTTTTTTATATTTGCATTGAGTGACTGTCACACGGTACATGCCGCACGCTACAGTTTTTTCCGTCATTTTGTTAGGTGGTTTTTCTTGAACCTTAACATCAAAAAAACAGTTTAAAAGCAACTTTAAAAAATACTGAAAAAGGACATTTTTGTCCATATGTTGGTGATTGTCCTGAAAAATTATCCAAGGATACTCAAATTTCTTAGCTTAGTTGAGGACCCATCTAACTAGAATCAAATATCAGTGCAAAATCATATAGAAATATGTTTTATTCAAGTTTCAAGTTTTTTGGCTTGGTTGACATCTTCAGAGAATTGCCCATATATATTCTTGGACAGGATCATTAGCTGAGTCAATCTAGTTATGGCCGTCTGCTTGTTTTATCACGCTGACTACAAAGCGATCTCATTTTCAAAAATTTCATTGCAGTTTATTATTATACCCGTTACTCGTAGATTAAAAGGGTATATTAGATTCGTGCAAAAGTATGTAACATGTAGAAGGAAGCTTTTCCGATTATATAAGGTATATATATTCCTAATCAGGATCACTAGCCGGATCGATCTAGCCCTGTCCGTCGTCAGGAGCCTGTAGCGGAATAGTTTTCAAGTCGAACAATTTATAAAAAGGTTATAAGAAAATTATGAAATCGGCGCTGCTCACAAAGCAGGCATCTGATAGCCGAAGTACTCGATCTCCCCTTGCTTTATCATAGTACTTCCTTGCAATCTTTCTTTAAAATTTATTTGCTTATGTCGGGACGGCGCGAACGCCATTCCCGGCTACCAAAAATTACACGCACGAGTTATTCACATTAGGAATAATCGCAGAGGTCAACTCAGCCGAGGTGCAATGGCCAAGCCTCACTCCGGAGGAACCGCCTTCGTGATCACGGTTAACCTCTACGCCAGGTAAGTATGCTTTGCTCAGCTCGGCACCGGGGTTCCCAAGAGCGCGCAGCTAGAACTAGTTGGGAATTATAAGTGCTAGGTATGGGAAAACTCACCCCTATGTTACCATAATTCAGCATCTTTTCTTTTTCAATGCTTTTTTTTCTTTACATGTGAAACATGTTTTTTGTTATTGAACAGGATTTCGTCCGCAATATAATATCAAATAAATAAAGGCAAGTTTGTGTTATTTTCATTTATTGATATTTGAAATCTTAAACTTTATTAATAATAATTTTAATTACAGTAAGGTATTTTTAAATTCCACATCGTTTGAATGGGTCGCCCTAATCCTCACCCTTTGCTTTACTTTTACTGTGAATTGAGTTGGGATTACTTGCATTCTCTACTTTAGTTGGTTCGTAGTTAATAAATCAATAGGCTGCTATATGGTAGGTTTTTCATATATAAGATTAACATGATGCTCAGAGCATCATCATCGCATCGCCATCTCAGCGATCCATCCAACACAAAGTGCCAAAAAGTGGAGGGTTCGTAGCAAAAGGAACAGCAATTCGCATTCAACAGAAAACAAGATTAAGACTCGATTGTAAACGCTTAAGAACTAACTAAATCAATTGCCGCAGCCAAGACACAGTGGAAAGAAAGTACATAGCGTGGCAAAATGGCAGTTTGAGGTGTTTCCAACCAACTATACACTAAAGAAAGATCCCACATCCGCACATTCCTCGAACTGCATCGTAACATACCAAATCAAGATGTCAACTTGAGTTAGATCGGGGATCAGATCTTACAGTTAGGCTAAAAATAGTGTGTGGGTCCGGTGATGAAATAATCGTGCAAAATACATAGCGCATTGGTCACTGGATGCTACATACATACAAATTTAATTGCCTGTTCGTTCCCAACTTGGAGATTTGTTTTCACGTACCATGTGGATTAGTTTATATTGCTAACAACTAACATTTAATTCTCAATTTCTAGTAATTTCACAATTTGTAGCCAATAAACTTATGTATCGATCTAGGTAGCATGTGTATGTGTATGTGGGATTTGGGTAGGTATCGTATATGACACTGGACATTAAACTGGCAAACTGTGGGGTTTTTCTACGACACGAACTACTACAAATATTAATTTCTGTTAAGACTTTGGTTTAGTTGCAGTTTTACAGGGGTTGCTTTGCGCACATCTAAAATGAAACTAATTGGATTTTGCAATTGTTTGACATGGATTTTATAATTTTTTTTATTATTATTATTAATTTTTTGCCGCTGCTATTTGAATTATAACATTTGAGTTTTTAGCTTATGAGAGTCTTATTTCTTGCTGCAGGCTTCACTAGCGGCTGCTGCTACAGTGGACTTCAGGTGTTTATGTGTGTTCTAACTTCGGGATCGGGTTGGGGTTAAGGGTCAACTAGGGTGGAACTATTGGCCAAACAAATATAACTGAAAACTGCCCAGTGTTTATAGGTTGCGGGTGGTGTGCGCAGGTGTGTGAGCGGTTGAGGGTGAATATATGCTGCTGTGCCGTGCCGTTGGCGCTGTTACAATTTCATAGCATTACAATTATCATAAATATTTCTGTTATTATTATTTAATTTAAACTTCTTTATGGTATTGCATATTTTTGTTGCCGTAGTTTGCTGATGTTCTAAGCTCTCTAATCTGCTACTGCTCCTGTTGTGGCTCCTGCTTCTGATGCTTCTGGTGCTGCTGCTGTTCCTAGAGTGGGCGCATGGCTAATCGATGAAACTCTGCTCCACGCAGGCTTTTACACGCTTCTCGTACTCGCGGCGATTTTCTTTATACAGCTGGGCGGCGGTGGAGTTGGCCGGTGAGTTGGGATTGGGATCGCTCAGCAGTGACTGCGGAACACAATTAAACATTAGATAGAAAAGTCTCAACGGAACTCTGCAGTACGACTCACCTGTATGGATGTTAGTATGGCTGACACATCGTATGTGGGACTCCAGCGGTTCTGCAATATGTCCAAGCATATTCCACCATCTGCGTACACATTGGGATGAAATACTTTCGATACGAATCGAACTGTTGGCGGTTTGTTTGGATACTCTTCCGTAAATTCTATGGTTAACTTAAAGGTTCCGTCCTCGAATGGTGTATCGTGTGGACCAAAAATCACAGCATTCCATATCATAATATTATTATCTGTTGGCGCACCCGAGACACCCGTGGGTGGATCCTCTTGAAGTCTGCAATGAGGTAGAAGAAATATTTATTAAATAAATGATACATAAATTAAAGACATAAGAAGCCGTATTGTATACAACTTTGAATAAAAATAAGAAATGTAAAAATTTAATTGGGGCAATATTTTTGATTGATTTGTAATATCCTTATCGTGTAATCATCTGCATAAAATAAAGACACATAGTGACACATCTGACCGAGAGGGCGTTAAGGGAGTCAACTATATGTATGTATACAACATCAGAATTGATTCTTGTATCAATCCGTGATTTACAATAGTATTTTATTTTTTAACACCAACTAAATGTTAAGCTATAGGACAAAGTGATATTTTTGGGAGCTGGCGCTCGATAAGCTTGATTCAATCAATTGCCTTTATTTGGTTACTTGACACCATAGTCGGACAATGTCGCTGTGGAAATACTTGGTAACATTTTCTGCACACAAGGCAGAGAGCAAAAATGAATCCCATGCTAAAAGTGCGGAAAACACAATCTGGAAGTTAACTGGACGGGATTGGCTGGGAATTTAGGTCAACAACGAGCAACAAGCGGGCGGCGCAACCCGTTTAACCGCGCCCTTCAATCGGCTTAAATCGATACTCGGGCCAAGTGAAATCATCGATTAAACAAGCAAAGAAACTCGAGTGTACAGAGAAACAAACAATAGAATTCCAAAAATTAAAAAAGAACTCAAGCGTCCAGCAGAATATGTTTGGGTTTTAAGAGTTTAATAATTAACCTACTTTAATAAAAGATAGGTTTAAACTTTAAAGAAGTATTAATTACAGATTCCACAATAGCTTCTTGCTTTAGTAAAGTAGATCAATATAACAAATCTCCAGAATTGTCAACAGGATAAAAATATTTATATAAATGATTCTGTGTCGATCTTCATTTTAAAATTTATTTTTAATTTATAAGGAATCCTTTTCGTATAATTTTTCTTTAGTTATATAAATATCAGTCTGTTACTGTCAAAATACCAGTTTTAATTACAGATTTCAAAATTTCGTAATATTGATCGATAAAATAAATCTGTCTTATAATTTTGCAGTTGTCAACAGGATGCCTACAGGTTTGTTTTTAATAACAGGAATGGTATATAGTATATATATACATATAAATCTTGGTTCCCAATATGATGATGTTTTAAACAATCGAAACATTATATTCATGTGATGAAATCCATAGATTCGTTGATTTATTGTTGTGCAAATAAGTGCCAAGTTTTTAATCATTTTCCCCTGTGTGGGATGTGAGATAAGCGCCTGGTTGTTGTTGGCCTTCGGGGTGGTACTTTGCCTTGGGGCAGGAATCCCGCCCACGCAAACAGCCTTGACATTTGCTTTCGATTCTCCCAAGTGCAACTTGCAGTCCAGTGCCGCGCCAACATTCAAATTTTCGGAGATGATGAAAGTTCCGAATCGAAATCGAATGAAATTCCAATTGGAGCGCCGTCTCTTTCGCGTGAGTCAACAAGGTTAAGTGCGAGCGGGAGAGGGCGAGCGGGCAGGATGCAGCTGCTGAGTCAGGCGAACCCAGAAACAACAATTGTTAATGTTTTGCTGCGACGCAATTTCGGCAAAAGACGGAAGAAGAATTTTGTTTGGTTTTCCCAATTTTCCCCCTTTGATTCCTCGCTCCTCCCCCGCACCACACACACATCAAAGTCAAGTGTCAAAGACAAGCGAATTGTTTTTGTTGTTGTTTTTCGCAAGAGCAAAAGCAGCGAAAATAATCACCACTCACTCGCGCACACATACACACGTACATATTTTGGCTGCGCAAACTTTTCCACTACATACAGACATGGCACATACGTATGTGCGGCCGTGTGTTTGCGTATATGTATGTATTGGGCAGCGCAGCCCCAGGTTTCTTTTCTCCAACATTTTTTCGCACCACGAAACAAGAATCCGACGATAGTCCGGCGATAGTGTGTACTTCGCGATTCGCCTCTCGTTTCCCTGCTTTCCTTTCGATTCGATTCGATTCCTTGCCTTTCCTTTAGTTTTCTTTTCTCACCTTTTAAAATCTCTCATAAGACGTCGGCGTGCGGGTGTTGACATGTTTCACAACGATATTACCACTTGTGTTGGATGGGAATTTGAACGCCTGGGCGATGCGCTGCGTCTTAGAAACGGAAACGGTGAAATTTTGTAATTTTATTTTTAATTGAGGGCAAACTCGGGCAGCAATGGTATAGAGCTGGAACAGTGTTGCCAGATGAAAATTTTGCTTTCCCCCTAAAAAATCTCGAACTGCCGAAATTTCCCCCTAAAAAATCCAGTTTTCACCCTAAATTCAAAAAAATAGTTGATTTTGAATATATGCAATTAAATAAGAAGTATCTCAATATTACGTTGTAGAAATGTTAAGATTGAAATTCATCTAATAACCAGCGCGTTGCAAGTAACCAAACATTTTGAGTATTCGCAGATCTAACCTGAAGGCGGGCTTCTAGAATCAACTGGTAGAACTTTTAGTCGATAGAAAAGTCCTATGCAGTTTTTTGTCATATTTAATTTAGTTCTATTCCTGACAATCTTGCATTTTTTTTCGGAAATAAAAACATTTGGTTAACACAACAAAAAACCAAAAGGTCCTAAGATTGGATGTGGTATTTTTGGCAGTATATAAAGATCGGTAAAGCCGATGCCAGTTCGATACTATCGTAAGGGGCTGCCAGGTGGCCACCGCGAGCGTGAGCAGAGTGAAGAATTTAGGGTTGCCGGACCTTACGAAATAGGTCTGTGGAGTTGCCAGTAAACATTCAAATCAATCTAAAATCAAATCAGGCGCCCAGTCAAATATTCGGGAACGCGACGGTTGGCTTGGAAATCGCATTTCGGGCAATTTACTAGGTTTTACGTGTAACTTTTGTCTACTGCCAAGAGCGATGCGAATATACTTTGAGAATATAAAGTGAAGATTTTAAATTTTTGTGTAGAATTTTTATGGCAATCAAATTGGTTCGCTTGAAGGCATTTGAGTAAAGCTGCTATCATTTCCAACAGGTAAATGAATAGGAGACTATTTTTAACTTTCCAAATATTCTTAAAGTAAACTACTGCATCATTTTTTGCTTAGGCACGAATGTAGGCCCTCGTTGCTTTCCCAATTTGTTGTGAGTTTTTCTATGGTTTACACAAAAGTTCAAATTGTCTCTATTAGAATTTGTATACCCGTTACTCGTAGAGTATAGTGTATTCGTTCAAAAGTTTATAACAGCTACACCCATAAAAAAACCTGAGAATGTCCATAAAATCTAGAATCTAGAAAAATGTTTCTTGAATTTTAGCCAAAGGTGACCCCGGCTTTGTTCTAAGACATTTTCTTTTAGAAAGGAAACAAAAAAAATATTTCTTAAGAAAAGAAATGTAATTCTTGATTCTAGGGTGGTTTCTTTCTTGTTTGAAAAAAATACGTTTCTTGAAAACAAATAAAAAATTATTCTTGTTCCAAGAAAGAATATTTTTATACCCTTGCAGAGGGTATAATGATTTCAGTCAGAAGTTTGCAACGCAGTGAAGGAGACGTTTCCGACCCCATTAAGTATATATATTCTTGGTCAGCATGACTAGACGAGTCGATCTAGCCATGTCCGTCTGTCCGTCTGTCTGTCCGTTTCTACGCAAACTAGTCCCTCAGTTTTTAAGCTATCGGGATGAAACTTTACCAAAAGTCGTCTTTCTATTGCAGGTAGTATATAAGTCGGAACCGGCCGGATCGGACAACTATATCTTATAGCTCCCATAGGAATAATCGGAAAAATAATGGAAAAAAAATTATAACTTATGTGTTTTTTTACATATTACCTTATGCTCTTGGAAATATCATTTTTTTAACAGTTCTGAATTTCGAATTAAATTTTATAAAAATCGGACGACTATATCATATAGCTGCCATAGGAACTATCAGAAAATTAATGGCAAATTAATATGAACAAAATTATAGCTTCGGTGTCTTTTGACATATTTCCTTCTACTCTTTGGAATATCGTTTTTTTAATACGATTTAAATTTTATAAAAATCGGACGACTATATCATATAGCTCCCATAGGAATGATCGGAAAATTAATGGGAAATTAATAGGAAAAAATTATAGCTTTGTTAATTTTTATTGTATTCTCTTCTACTCTTGAATATAACTTTATTTTATTATTTTAGAATTTCGAAATAAATTTTACATAAATCGGACGACTATATTATATAGCTCCCATAGGAATGATCAATCAATTATTGTCAAAATTGCTATAATTCGGTTTGTTCCAAATCGAAATTCAGATTTTTGTAATTTGTAATTAAATAGGAATTAACTGCAAGGGTATATAGACTTCGGCTGGCCGAAGTTAGCTTCCTTTCTTGTTTAAATTAATATTAAATAAATTGTCGGCTTAGACTTCAAAAAATTATCAGCATTGAAGTCAATGTCATGGTTAACAGTTACCATGCAAGCAAAGCTAGAACTGATTAGTGAATTATATTTTACCAGAGCGGAAAAAATTTAAGAAACGAGAAACAAAATTCGGTAGTGTTTTTTTCTCGAAATTAAAGGCGACTTCGCCATTAAAAACATTTGTACAACAATGTTTCAATTTGAAAAATACGAAAATATCTTTCTTAAAATGTTCTATTAAAAAATAATTTTTATATTTAAAGGCAAATGTTCTAAAAGCAAGATTTTTTTCTTAATTCAAAGGCCAGCCTTTTGCAAAGGCAAATTTTTTTAAATTTATAAATACAATTTTTTGAGTGTATAGATCAAAATGAAAAAGACGTTTTTTTTTTAAATATCACTCAAAAAATAATCATTTTTTCTGAATAACATTTTTTTGCTCGACAAAAAAAGAATCATTCAATTGTGCTTTATATTTTTAACGCAAACAACAAAATTTCATTAACGGTATCTGGTTTAATTGTCTGTTAAAATTTTTAATGTTTATTGAATATTTTAGGACTAATTAAAACAATTCGAGTGTATCACAAACTTAATTCTAGCATAATTTCAGTTTTCTATTAGACTGGGAAGAGCTCGTTGTAGGTGAAGTTTTCCAGGATTTTGGTCGTGATGACCAGGAATTTGGCCTCCAGAGCGCGGGCAATCGGGCCAATCAAATCGTTGGTGAAAACCTCGAAGTTTTGGTTGATCGATTCATTGATGACGTCACCCAGTACTTTGTCTCCATTGAAGAGGTTCTCCAGCTTCAGATTTCCCTTGCCAGTGCGAATCTTCAAAGCGAATTCCTTAACGTGCAGATAGTCCAGATCATTAATGCTTTTGATATCATATTGGACCCGCACATAAGCCACAAAGTTGGTAAAGTTTCCTGTAAAGGGTCCATTGCCCTTGATGGGCAGGGCCAGGATATTCCCGTTGATCTCATACAAGCCTTCGCCGTGCAGATGTGGCAGAATCAACTCAAAGTCAAAGCGACGGGTTTGGGTGGATGCCCGCAGCTTAGTGACTTCGAAGTTCGAGGCCCCCAGGACGTTCAGCTTTCTGGCCTTAACCGTGAGCCCAGAGGAGCCGTCTAAAATGCTAAGATCTCCAATGTATAGGGGCTCCAGTGGTGGACAATTCAATTCCTTGATGCCTTTGGCCAGATAGGGTCGCAGGTTGTGAACACTGCTCTTAATGCACTTTGAAAGTTCGGGATCGTTGCGATGGCACACCTGGATGTAGTCAGCTGAGGAGTACGTTGGTTTATTATACTGAAAGTCTTTAGAAGCAGAATTATAACTTACGCATGTTGCCAGCCGAGCTGAAGCCCATGAAACAGATCAGGAGAGAGACCGCGATAAGTAAGGAATGCATTGTATTGTTTTCTGTAAAACGGTATAATAAATATTTGATTATTTATTTATTTATTTGTATTGACGTCAAAGTTCGTTAATTGGGGTTTATTAACCCCCAGCACTGATTCAAACAAAGTTAGTGTACCACCGCCCATTTCTATTAACATCTAAAGTGGTTGATTATAGGCATTTGGTCGCTGCGACTCGGTCTAATAAATGGGAGGAACCTCAGACTATTCAAATACTGTCATTTGCTACTTGTTCGGTCGAGACTTAATGGTTTTTGTGAATGACCGTAAAGGTTAAAAATATTGACGAAAAGTAGTTCGAGTGTTAAGAATGTAGGAATTAATACCTTTGTTTTAAGTAAATACAAATTCGGATCTTTGAGGAAAACTGTAGAAATAAAGATCTCAATTCCAATAACGACTTTCTGCTTATTTTTATTCACTTTTCAATTGGAGTTTCGTGGACCTATGGAGTTTTTAAGCTTTACTTTCTTTGCATCCATTCCTTTGATCCTTAGCAGTTATAAATAACCAGGATCATGAGTTATTTTATACACTCACAAAAAAATCGTCCTGAACTTTAGAAATTTTACGCCAAAGCCGCTGTATTATTTTAAAATGTAGCAAATTGTTCATTAAACTATAAATACAGAAAATGTGTTAAATTTATAGAACATTTTTCTAATTTTTATAGGTTCTATTTTAATTTCATCGGTCGTTTTGTTTTATTTTTTTTAACCTTGGTGTCTTGTAAACATATTCCTCATTCCTTAAGGGATGTCCTGGATAGATTGCTGAATCGTTGGGTTTAGTTCGCGATATCTTAAGGATACACCGGAGCGTTGAAACTTACACAATTTAGCAGAGGTTTTAATTCTATTTGCAATTATTGGTTTTGGCACTGGTTCGTTATCTCTTTATAAGCTGTCGAAGGCTGCTTAACGTTCTCGAGCTGTTATAGTCGGGTGTTGTTTTAGTAACCGTCAACGGATCGTACTGAATGCCAATTGTTGAGACCGGCGCGTTTTATAGCAAAAATTACGCTACGATTTACATGAGAGCTTGGGCAAGCTGTGGACTGAAAACACACGACGTAGAACTGCCGCCCCCTGCCACGCCCCTTCGACGCCCCCTCCCCCAGAAATTGGCGGGTTAGCTTGAACGACTAGAAAGAGATGACCAACTATTTATAGAGAGAGAGAGGGCGAGAGAGGGCGAGCAAGACGCTAAGCAGCTACTGTTTAATAATTATAATAAAGGTTGACTCCGTCCACATTAATGTTTCCCGGTGACAAACCCAAACATACGGAGTCAGGCGAGCGGGAAAATTAGCAGTTGGCCGGGGAAATGCAGATTGCAGGTCAAGCCGGAAGCTGACACCAAAACACTGGCGTTGCCACCCGAAATGTTTCTCCCAGAATGTGCACTTGAAATAATGTGTATTTGAAATGTATTGTATTTAGATCTTTTCAAAGAATGTCACCTTAACCTTATAAATACAATTATTCCGACAATAAATATAAATTTACCAGTTTTAAATGTATTAAAATCCTTTTACTGTCTCATTTACATTGAAAGATGATAAAGATATACGGAGTTCCATATAGATGGAAGGACTTTTGCATATATATGTTGTACTTACTTGATAAAATATTAGTAAAATAAAAGAAATATTTCAAATAGTGATTTTCCTCCGAGTGTGCTGATCGCAGTGAGTAAGGGGTCACTTTGCTTGGTAGTTAAGCTCCGGACCAAAATCAAAGTGGCCGGGGGCCAGGAAGATCGTTCTAGTCGCTATCGTGCCTGTCGCAATTACGCCATGCGAACATCTTTGATGGGGAGTCGTGTGTTGACAATCTGTTAACTTTGGAAATTGTGCTGCGCGGATTGCATAATGAACGGCGGTCCCCTGGCGAAAAGCTTTCCCCGACTTGGGGTCTGTGCGGACAGCTGGGGCTGGCTGCCTTTGACACGGTTCGATGCGGAGGCTGATTGTGGAGGAAAATTGTCGAGATGCACGCAACTGGGGAGCCAGCCAAAGATAATTTCCCAGGCCTCATCCCGGTGATAGATGCATTAGATAAGTTGAGGAGTGCTGCGATGTTTGTTGCTCACTCACAGTTTATTATTCAATCGGATGTGAGCTGCCAGTTATTCGGGATATAGGCGAGCAAGGGTCGGCTTCACCTAGTTTTTCAAGGGTTACATCACAGGAGTAGCTTAGTAGTTACTTACATTTCCGATCCGAGGACTAAGACTAAGACTGACATAGAGACACAAGACAGGGCAGTAAATAGAGGTGATCTAGTAGTCCGGTTTGCCGTGTTTTCAGTGCAGCTTTATTTAAATATATTAACTTGTTCTTCAAATACTATCATTATCATGAATATTACGAAAGGAAATCGGTTTTGTAATCTCAAAAAATCACAGCCTGTCCATCTCCTGTTATGTACGAACCTTTTCCCACATTTCTCATTCATTCAGACGGTAAAGACCTTGAATTAGCGTGACAAACCTGAACAAGCGGGGCTAACGTGCAAGTAATAATAACTCCGATCCCAGTTGCCTAATGCCGAGTGACTCTGATGATATGGTAACCAGTGGCTTGGGCTTGGGTTACGCAGCATCCGATTGGAGTAAGAGACATCCGAGAGAAGATCGATTGTTTACTGGGTTTATTTAGCTCGAACTGTGTGCAATAAATTAGGACTTAGACTAGGGAAACTACATTCTAATTCAGGTTGATCCATTCGTCCAGCGGGATCTTGGCGAAGATGCGATCCATGAAGTTGCGGATGACCAGGGTGAGTTTGGTTCGGAGCGCCGGCTTCATTTCCTTGAGCAGCTCCTGGGAGTTGGAGTTGATGAACAGGTTGAGGGCAGCCTCTGCGGGGGATTACCAATTTTGACATGTAAAATCTGCATTAGATTAGACAGACAATACTCACGTATAACAGAGTTTCCATTGGCGATGTTGTCCACCCCCATTTGAATCTCCTTCACATTGAAGTCCATCTTGACGGAGTCCGTGGTCAGGTAGGTGCGCCCGTCGGGCCCCTCATTCGCCACCGCCTTGAAGTAGATCTTGGCCTTCACTCCCTCTGCGTGATGGAGAGTCATTAGCAGTGCGTCATCGCAGCCCAGAAGCCGGGTACTCACCATACTCCCCCCAGTAGTCGCCGGCTCCGGAGGCCTTCACCAAGATCAGCACACCTGTGGATCTGTACTGAGCCTTGACGCGAATGCGGGGTATCTCGCACGTCAGCTGAAACTGCAGCGAGTCCAAGTCGGAGCTGCAAGACAGACACGGCGAGGTATGGATATTAATGGGCGCCCCTAATGGCAATGACAGTGACAATCTGTGGAGTAATGAGCTTAGCGAAAAACTGCCATTTCATTCGTCTCACGCGAAGATGAGCCGACGATTTTTGTCATATCTTTTCGGCCTTGGAGCTCTCTTGATCCCAAGTCTTAAGTCTAAGTTTCGATACCAAAGAGAGCTATCTTGGGGCCAGTAGACCTTCATGGGTTTGGTTGTCCAATGATCCAATAAGGATTCTGAATACCCTTTCAGTGAGATCGATAGTGCTATGAAAGTTCCTATTTACCATAATTTAAATATTGGAATAACCTAATGAAATACTTTTTTACATGTTCTATATTTCTAAAAACAAAACTTCAAGAATTCCAAACTGCAGAATACGTTTTGAATACCCTTTGCCAGGGTAAAAAGCGACAGAAATCGAAACCGATATTGAGTCGGCCCAAACACCGCTCTGCACTTAGAGAATCTCGCGTTGGCACACTTTTCTGGCTCGTTTCTTGGTCAACGATCTGTGGGCCAGTCGTCTTTACCTGTGCTGTGTTTGTGTCTCTGCCACTTGGAGTCTTTTATTTTTCGCCAATTGAGAGCCAAGTGTCTGTTGTTGGTACTACAACTATTGTTGGTGGAGCTGTCGTTCCAAATACCGGAAAGCTAAGCTAAGAGTGTTCTTGGCTTTGGGTGTTGCATAATTCGAGACCGGTACAAAATCAGAGGCCATCAAGGAGAGTGGGTCAACTTGTTGGAGAGTGGCTCCTTTTAAGTGTGGAAAGAAGTATAATGTAAAGAAATACAATACAGTTGAACCAATTTGTTGGTGACCTATGATATTACTTTAGATTATCAATGGTACAAGCTTAGTAATAAAGATGACATGTGAATTGATTAAAATCAAATAGGGATTATTTCTTAGAAAAACGCTTCAATAATGAAGATGATTTACTTCGCAGAGTCTTTGTTTTTCTGAACTGTTCTTCCCTTTATAAGAAACTCCCCATATACTGAATTAAACGGCAATTATCATTGAAACTTATTTCCAGTGAACCATTTTAATATATTCATATATCTGACTATTTCCAGATAAACCATGGCTTTGAGTTCCCAGTTCTCTCATCTAGCCCCAGAATAAGTGGAACCCACCAGAATGGGCAAACACATTGTCGTCGATAATTACGCGTCAAACTTAGATATCTGAATAAAAAACCCGCACGAATGCAAATCGATCTGGGCAAACATAAAGCGTTTAAGTAAGAGTTAAAGAACCATTGAAATGCAAATCGGTTATTGCACAATCGATTTCCCATCGCTTGCCAAACGTTCCGTCCATAAACCAACACTATGAGCAATAAGGTGATCGCAAGGCTTTGGCAAACCCCGTCCAATAGTTGGAAACTGCGCTGATTCAAGTTCGCCCGCACATGCTGACAAAATGCTAAGTGTAGATCGCGTGCTGGGAGGCACTGATTGAGTGGCCAACTGACTGATTGACTTACTGACCGATGAACTGGGCGGTTAGGCAAATTAAATTATAATAAGGCGATCGAAGTTTATAGTGTGTAAAATGTCGCGACGTTAGAATGCAGTTCCTCTGGTTAATGAAGACAGAAGATGTCCATTTATCACTATTTCAAAATCATTTATATCAAGATTAGAGATTATAAGCAATCATAAATTTCCGGTGCTCTTTAAAAAGTTGCTTTAATTATAGTGTTTGACAAGTATTTTATATTGAATGCACTTAAAATTAACCACTGGTTCATAAAGTCTGGTAATTAAATGCAATTGTATGTACTGATTTTTAATTATTTCACAAAGCGAACCCTGCTATTAAGAGGGCCGCAGCAAATTTCATTAAATGGCCATGTTAATAGTCAACTGGATAAATAACTTGAAATCATTTTGTAGAAAAAGGTGTCACGTGTCTATTAGAACGAATTAATCAACAAATGAAAGTGCATTTAGAAGAGCTTTTATCAAGGCCGAAATATATCCTATAAGGATGAGGCCAACACTTAAAAAGGCTATTCTGAACTGCGAAGCATAACTCAAACTTAGTTCTGAAAAATTCGTTAGCTTACCGAATATTGGTGACCGTAATATTGCTCACACCGTAGGCTTGAATATTTCGGAAAAGAGCACGGTAACCGTCGGGTCCACTTCCCAGCACAATGCCGATCTCATCAATCATCACGGGTTCGATCTGTTAGGGAAAGTAACTTATTTACTTAAGGTGTGGTTACTGATTTAAGATCATGCTTAACAAAAACTTAAAACCTAACGTAATACTAAGAATTTACATAAGCTTAAAAGACTGGGGTTTCACCGAAATCTCTTCTAAACGAAGAAGGTTGGTTTAATGCATGATGCACGTAAGAAATATAACGGATTTAGGTTGGAAATAATTTCTGTAACTCCCCCTACACACAAAAAAAGCATGTTCCCGTAAATTCGATATGGCCAATGTAAATGGCATGTAATTCATACCCACATCGTTTTTACATGAAATACTCATCAAATTTACATTATTAAGGTCATTTTGCCGAACTTTCTTTCTCATGGACTCTCTCACCTTGAAAAAGAGAGCAATACGCCATATGGAGAGCAAAATGACGTGAGCTGAAACGAGAAAGACAGATTCGAAATTCGAACTGACGTACTTCGAACATGATGTTTATATTTCGACCATATCAATTTTACATGGGCCCATATCAACTTAAAATTGATATTAAAAAATGTAAAATTGACCCACGTTTCGCATCGATTTTTTTGTGTGTAGATAGGGAAATGCGCAATGATCAAGACACAGATTTATCTTCACACATTAAAAACATTAAATATTATTTTGGATGAATTCATAATCATTGTGAGATCTTATTATAAATTAAATAAAACGATTTAGATTAAAATCCTCTTGAAAGATAACTATTACTTGTTGTCTAGTAATGGGATCTTTAAGAACGCTGGAGTGTTCTCCTTTCCGGATATTTTTCTCACCTCATAGACATCCAACTCGGGAACTCCCTTCTGCAGGTAGTGGACCAGCTTGTTGCCACTCTCCCGAAGACAATCGTTGATCTGGGCCTCATCCCGGGGACATTGTTGCAGATAGTAGGCTGAAAGATATAGAGTTCGCAGGGTAAGACAATGGGCCGAAATAATACATACAGTGGTCTCTAAATGTCATGTTTTGCCTATTCATGGATGGCATTGTCTCTCACTCGCGACTGAATTAATCAACAGGGGCTCACAATGAAAATGAAGATTCGCTTTCCTGCCGTTAATTGCGATTCCCAGGTGAATGCGTCAGCTGACGCGGGTTCAAGTTCACAATTACCTCGCCGATCGCACAGCGATCGTTGTGAACATGTTCGGTTTGAACTATGAATCCCTGGGATGGGACAAACTGGTGACAGGTTTATTGCCGGGTTAATTACCGTAGTTGCGGTGGTGAGGGCTTAGGTGAAAACCAATCAAAAGCAAGGGTTCAGGGGAAGGTTTCCCTATTGTTATTGTATTCTAAGCCAATTTTTCATTTATCACCATTCCTTAGAAAATAGAATATAAATGGGTGAGTTTTAAGTTTTTCGGAGGTGTCAAACGGTTTAAGTTCAAAATTCTTTAACACAAAAGGTGCACCTAAGAGGAATATTTCGCAATATGTTTGTTTCTTGATCCTAAATTGTGCAACAACAGAAGTAAACTTTAGATAAAAATGCTTGCCTAATAAGTGGAATCTTTTTAAAAACTACTTTATGATTTATCATAAGGAACAGTCGAACCTGAACTATTAACCTAGGCTATCGTGGCCATCAATTGCCATTCTGGAAAGTACTTGACCGGGTTCGGCGCAAACCGACTTTCGTTGTTTCCGGGCACGTCTGTGGGGTGGGTGATTAATCAGTGCCAAATCCATGGGCCAAGTTGGTCGGCGGACGTGTCTAAGGACCGACTGGAAAGTCGGCGCCGCGATTGATGTAACTTAGAAAGCCGCGGCCAAATGGGAATCACTTGTTATATAGTTTGATCGCTACTTACGCTGCTCCTGGGCCAAGGTGCTGCCCAGCACGGCGACGAGCAATATGAATCCAATTTTGCGGCACATTTTTCGGTTCGTCTGCATGAAAGTACAAGTATCTGAAGTTAGAGACGGGCGCTGTGTTTCACTTTTTGCTAGTTTCGTAATTGATTAGCACGTTTTGGCCACTCTCTTCAGTTATGGATATTCGTATGTTAATTTCGCCTAGATGACGGAGCTGGCTGCTCTTTACGAGCGAAAGTGAAAAAGTCGGGAAAGAATTTAAAAGGCCGAAATCCGAGTGGGTTTCACTTTGCAGCGGAAATTCTTTCGTTTCGGTCTGGAAGTGGGTCAGAGAGCCAGGCCCCAACCAGTTCACTGTTTGTTCTTGAATAAAGAATCGGATTGTCTTCTGTGTGCCGTCTTCTGCTTTCTTCGGCTGCGCTTACTTTACGTCCAACTTTCACGCGACTCGACTGAGGAATGAGCTCGAACAGCGATGGTCCAAGCCATTTTAACCAAGAAGAAGTCGGCTCGAAAGCGCCGCCAGAAATGCAGCGAAAGAGCTGGCGAAAGAAAAGCCGAACAAAAGGCCTTATTGCCACACCCCAGAAATCGGGCGTAGTAGACAGGTCGTCGGCGCTATCATCATGTACTGCAAAAAGCAAACCTTTAAAAACTTCCGAGCACTTACAAACAAAGAAAGAAATTCCCTAAAAAATAATCATAATGATTAATCAATATTATTAATGTCGCAATAAGATTTATGCTGTGATTTATTCCTTTCAGAAGAAGTTTAAATATTTTCTGGGGTTGTAAGCGGTTTCATTCGTTTTTTCTCCGTGTATAGTTGCGGGTAGCAATTGAGCCTGGAGGCCTGAAGGTTAAGTGCAAAGGGTCTCTGACTCGGAGCCCAACCTCCCACAGTCGCGATTGCAACTTGGTAATGAGCTGCCATGAATCATCCAAGCGGCTTGGCATCATTAGCGATTCCCCAAGCCGGATTAGCCCAGAACCGTGCTCTCTCTTATTTCTCACCATTTGTTCCTCTGCATTATGGCCCTATTGTGGGCCGCAGTTTCACTTGTGGCCAAAAGGTCAAGCCGTGCGATTAGAACCGAAAGCTTTCCAAGTGCCGAGTGCGGTAATGGGTACTCATTATCCATCCAAACGACCATACACACATGCGTTAAGCCAGCCAGAGAGTCTGTTAACCCTAATAAATCAGAAATGTTTATGTGCTTGGTCAGTCGCAATGTTGCTGATACGGAGACAAGCCCTCGAATGAAATGCAATTGTCTTTCAAAACTTTTCAGGGAACTTTATGGACTGTCGGGAATAATTTCGATTATTGAATTCTGATTTGCATTTAAATTGTAAATTTGAGGTGGAAACGATTCGTGATTCGTGATGGGCTTGTAGAAAATTCTGGGAACCGTAATGCGGAAGAATATAAATCTGAATTATTTATTTGGAAAAGTGTCCAGGTGCTTGCTGTTTTTCTAAATTTATTTAGTTTTTACAATATTTAATATTTGTTAACGAAAAAGGAATGAAAACAAGAAAGGAAGCTAACTTTGGCCAGTCGAGGTTTATATACCCTTGCAAATCATTCCTATTTAATTATAAATTACAGAAATTTTATATTTAGATTTATTTTGTCATTAATTGATCAATCCTTCCTATGGAAGGTATATAATATACCCGTCCGATTTAGGTTAAATTTAATTCGAAATTCTTAGTTATTAAAATGAAGATAAATTCCAAAAAAAAAGGGACTACAATAAAAACAAGAACGGAAGCTAACTTCGGCCAGTCGAAGTTTATATACGCTTGCAGATCATTCCTATTCAATTACAATTGTTAAATTTCGATTTACTTGCGCATTACAATATACAAGACTACAGCACTTTGCGTATTATTTTGACATTACTCGACCGATCCTTTCTATGGCAGCTATATAATTTAGTCGTCCGATTTATGTTAAATTTAATTCAAAATTCGGAATTAATACAATAAAGTTATATTTCAAAGTAGAAGACATATAGCATAGCATTAGTTCATATGTCGAAAAACCCCGAAGATATCATTTTTTTATCCATTATTTTTCCGATCATTCCTATGGGAGCTAAAAGATAGTTGTTTGATCCGGCTAGTTACTTATTTCATAGCGATAGCTTCAAAACTGAGGGACTAGTTTGCGTAGAAACGGACAGACAACCGGACATGGCTAGATGGTCTCGGATAGAGATCCTGATCAAGAATATATATATTTATATTGAATGGTTTATCAAAGTTACATTTCAACAAATTCATACATTTACACGTATTTTCATGTAAATGGAAATACTAAATCTTACATGGTTAAATTGCCGCAATAAAATAAATACCTTAAATTTGATTTGCAAGTTAAAACAATAAAATAAATCCTAAAATATTAATACATAAATATTAAAATGTAAAAATAAAAATAAATCAATTCATTTTAGTATGCCAAATTTATTTGCTGGCATACTGGCATACTTTTGGGGTGACAAAAAAAAAAACTCTCCATGTAGAATGCATGTATAAACATAAATGGGTTTAACATTTTACATTTCCCATCGCACTGGAAAAAAACAGACAAAAAAAAAAGTTACCGAATCAAAAAATCAGAAATAAAACTAATAATATAAAAGCGCCGATTGCATTTAACATCTTTAAGATAGTTAATATAATAAAGTCTATTTATACATTTTTTCGCCATCTTTCTTTAAAGTAGGTTCCGAAACAAACTTGTAAGCAAATCAGTTCAGTTTATTTAGAAAATAGTACGTACATATTCATAACATAAATAAGGACACATATTTAAGATTTCGGAATCTGAATTATTAATAGTGGTAGATAGCGGTTGGCAGAAATAAACGAGCCATCCCAATATATATTGGTTTTAGTTTGCTTAAAGATGTTATAAAACTAATTTCGGTTTTTAGGCGTGTATTTTTAAAGAAGCCATAAATGCCAGCTTTTTGCATTTTTACCATACAAAAAATTGTAAACGCCCTTTTCTTAATCAGGGAGATGTACCTTAACATAAAGTCATGGTTTCATATTTCATCAACTTTTTTTTTGTAAACTGGTATATTTGTAATATATTTTTCTAAGAAAAGGTATTACATTATTTATACAAAAATCTTTTTTCGATAAAAACGCATTTAAATGTATACAATTTTAAATTACAGTCGTGTTACACGATTAACACGGAAAAAGTAACAGCATTTTGGTTTCCAATATCTAAAACTTCAGCTCTTGACATCTAAACTGCGGTTACACTTGAAAATTCTACAGAACGATATATAAAAAAAATCATTATATGAATAGAGTCAAAGAAAGTAGCTTTTCTGCTGTTTTTAGAACAATTGATTCACAATTATAGCCAAATCCAGCCCCTCCTTTTGGGAATATATTCCCAACATTTTATTTTGCGTCCAGTCAACTATAAATGCCCAAGAAAAAAGAGCACATGCAAAACAGAGACCCACATTTTGCTCGCTGGCACTGGGCTGCGTGTGGATGTGGAGAATCGCTCTCAAGGTCAAGGTGGATTGGTGACTGGGTCAACGTCAACTGAAAAACCACTCGACTGTGAATGCAATTGCGAGTCCCATCCCTTTGATCCGATGGGTTGAATGACACGTTTCTGGGTCACAAGGAAGCCGAAGCCCAAATTAATTGAGTGCGAATCGAAAGTAATAATTGAATCTGGAAAAGTGTGTGATAACCGGTTTCCCAGTAAACAGAGTTAATTATTTCCCTTAAACTTATTTATTACTTATTTTCTTGATAATGGGATTTGCCACAATTTTTGTTGACATTTTTTCCGCTCACCTTTGCACTTTCGCACATTTGCTTAGTCACTTGGATAATTAACACTGCGGCTGCTGTCTACGAAATATCAAATATCAGGTGGGAATTGCTAAAAACAACAACAATTGAAACAATGAGATTCAAAAAATGTTTTTCTTCCTCCTTTTTGCATTTCACTGCGCGTTTGTCATTATTCTCAGCCGTCTTTGTACACTCAGAGATGTATTTATAACCACATCTAGCCGTATTGTGCGCTAGACGTGACAACTGGCTTTAGAATCGGCGAAGAGGCCTTTGTATGACAAACAAGACTTCCCATCGAGTTCCCCGATACTTCCCCATAGCTCTATTTGTCTGTATTCAGGGCCATTGTAAACAGTTTAAGAGTTCAGTATGTTCCGATCGCAGGGCAAAGTATGGCCATAAGTGCTTTATTTCCCCGCAAATTTATCTGTAGATAACTGATACACAGAGAAAAATATTCGCTATATTGTTGGTATACCAAATGTGACTTTTTTGCCAATTTCAATATGAACGTCGGCATAGGCTTTCGCTAAGGTCCTCCCTAGAATCCCATTCAGACTGGTATATCAAGAATCTAGTAGATCTATGCTGAAACTCGTTTGGTCTATGAATAATTCATTTTAAGCGTGAGGAGAGTATTCCGATGAACAACAAGTAAAAGTATTTTCTACTTCGTCTAGTCGATTTGCAGTTTTAATTCACTGCTAATAAGCAAACATGTTAGATATTTAAAACTGAGTCACTAGTATGAAGGTCAATCAGCAGTAAAACAACCAATAACTTGAGATTTGAATTACACTTATCAACTAAAAAGATAATTTAAATATGAAACACGCATAAATTTGTTACCATAAACTCAGGGCAACACAATTATTCTATAAAATATTTATTTAGAAAAATAAAAATATATTATGGTTAAAAAATAGGTAATTAAGTACCAATAAAAAATATAAAATATGTAAGGGTAATATTGAAATTAAATAGAAACCGCTTACAAGACTGCTTACAAGACCGCTTACAAGACTGCTTACAAGACTGCTTACAAGACTGCTTACAAAAATAAATTTATATTTTTTAAAAAATAATGTTTAGAGAATTTTACCATGATACGTTGTTTTTTAAACTTTGTACCTCATTTAAATAATAAGTTGCTGATAATTTTGCAATATAGGGTATTCCAAAAGCCAATGCTTTCAGAAATCGACCCGCCTTATAAGCGCACATCTATTACCTAACTCAAATGGACAATTAAAGCGCCACACACATTGTTATTTAGAGGCGGAGATATTTTCACGAGCACAGGTAACTTGGCCAGCTAGCCTTGTTACGGATTTAAGAAGACTTATATTCTATTTATCCCAAGGTTCTCAGAACAAAAGGAAGCTGCACGAAACTACAATTTTATGAGCTTCAAAGAGCTGTCTTCAAAAAGATTTCAAAGTGAATTCCGCGGATCTTTGTCTCGTTTGTTTAAGATTTAAGATTATTTCTGTTTATAAGTAATTACAAATTATTATTTTCATAAGACTTAAGATTATTGCTGTTTATAAGTAGTTAGAAGTTGTCATTTCCTTTCGAAAACCGCAATCATGGTTATGTTGCGGTCGCTTAACAGAAGGTTTGCCATATGTGAAGTTCATCAGGTGATACCCTAAACGCTCGTTTTGAAATTTTGCACCTCCTCATACAGGCGATTGCGAAAATAGAATTGCCTAATTGCTTTTTATGGCACTCGGCAAATAGGCAAACAAATCGAAATCTTGCACAGAAGTCAAAGAAGTGAAGAAGTAAGAAGACCCAAAGGCGGCATTACAATCGGTCAGTCAGTCACTAAGCCCGAGCCTCTGGCTTCCATCAGATACTACTATATATGCTCAGATCGGCAAAGTTGAAGTTCTCTGCCGGCGCAGACGTCGACGCCGGGACTCGAGCTCGGCTTGGTTTGCATCTCGTTTCATTTTCCGCTGCGATCTGCAGCTCAGGGGCTTTAAAATCGGCGATCGACCGGCGACCAGCTCGCAGTTTAAGTTCTCAGCTTCGCGACGACGGACGTTCCACCACTTCTCTCGCAAATAGTTTACAACTTTTTTGTTTCCGACTTCGTTGCGTGTGGCTGCAGATTAATTTTCGTATTTAACAAATTGTTCTTGAGTGATTTCTCTGTACAAAATGATTAAGCCCGTGTGCCTAATAATTGTGATCCAAGCGCTTTGGACAGTGCAGGCTGAAGCCCGTAAGTTGGGGTGTAGTGCTATTAAAGTATTAAAGATCACATGGAACTTATCTAATATCTGCAAACGAACGACTGTTTTATTGTACTATCATGATGAACCTTTTCCTTGGGAAGGAGTAAAGATATTGCTCACATAAGCAAACATCAATCTCTTAAAGAAAGAAAAATATTTAGTGAAATTGGTTACGAAATTAAGAATGATTTTAATGGCAAACGGCATAAATTATATCAGTGCTAGGTTATATGACTAAGAATTTCCCTCAGTTTTCTCCCAACTTTGCAATTAAACTGTAAACATTTTTCTAAACTTTATCACCATATTTGATCTATTGGTCGCGAGCACTAACCCATTGTTAAGACCGTTACTACAACAATATATATATTATTTTTATGACCAATACTACACATAGAGAATTTTCCAAGAACTTTGACTCAAATTGATCATTTTTTACTCAAAATATAACCAAGTACTCACTTTACGTGCAAAATACTTACTTTCAGCACCAATTTTTCAAATAATATACCTTGGAATTGATTCTTTATAGAGATTTTTTCTCTAAAAACGGAAAGAAATAACAAGGCTAAAATTGGTGAAAGTATTAGGCATCTTTCCGAAGTTTGTCCACAAAATCTGTACATCCTCAATTGAGATTACAAATACTTAATTTGAGAACGTCATTCTTTTTGAAAGATTATCTTTGATATTTTTTTGAGAATTTATTAAGGGTGTGGGACTTTTAAAATTTAAAGAGTTTGCAATCTATCGACTTGGAAACTATCTCACTGATAGCATTAGCACTTGCTTGGCTTTTCACACCTTGTGTGTGTGCAAAGAATGCAATCGCATCTTCTGGAATATGTCAAATGTCAAGTTTGCCACCATTTACCCAAATCCACACAATACGTGTTAATTGCATGGGGCGACACGGTTTTGTTTGAGAAGCGAGCGAAACAAAACAAAAAGGGGGACAAAACCCCGGCTTTTCAGCCCATGAGTCTCCACAAAGATTCGCTTCCGCATCGCACTCGAAATGTTGGGTATACGAATGTAAGCACTCAAAATGCAGACTATGAACCAAATCCATATTTAATTAACGCGAGCCGTGGCCGTTGAACAGCCTTCAACTTGAAATTTTAATCGCTCCCGCTGCAGCTCGCCTTGCCATCGAATGGCGCTAATAACACTGCCAGGCATAATAAGTTAATGATAAACCTGCTACAGCCCATAGGCGGCTGTAGCCCCAAATGTGTGTCATGTGCCACAGAATCGCGGCTCCAACAGGTTCTAGAGGTGCACTTCTTGGCAACCTTGCTGTCGAAACTAAACTGAAACTGAAACCGAAACCGAGATCAAATCGAGATCTTGATTTTGATCTCGTTCGGTTTCGAGGCCGCTGTGGCTTCGGGTTTGCTTTTTGAGCTCTTCTGCAGAGTCGATGAACTTTACAGGAATTCAATCTGTGGTTGTTGTTGATCTTCCATTTTGTTGACACTTCTCGGTGTTTTCCTTCCGTCTGAGCTGAAACCCCGGCAAATAGGCACTTTTATATTAAGACCAGACAATTAATAAAGTCAATATTAAAGTATCATTAGTCAAATAATGAAGACCAATTTCTGTCAAGGCAATTACCATTTTAGTTGAAATAATTACTGTGTAATTTTTCTAATTAACGTTCGATTTTGTTTCCAGCGGCCTACATTAAACAATGCCACAGGAATGACCCGAAATTGGTGGACTGTTTCATGGGGGCTATAGAACACCTGAAGCCCCACCTCGCAAATGGTATTCCCGAGATCCAGGTAAGAGACTTTTCTCCTGTACTTCGTTATCGAACTTTGCATTTGCTTTTCCCTATGGCGTTTTCTTTGCAAACGGGTTTTCAGTTACATAACGAGCAAATCAAATGAAAGTCACTGGGACTTTTACACTTGCATAATGTGTATTTTCGCGGGAAAAAAGTCGGAAGTGGTGTGGTTGCACATTGGTGCAATATACTTTAGTATTTTCGAGTAAATATTATGTAGTATTGTGTATAATGGTATAATGGAGCAGCAGAAAACTTATTCTAGGGATTACTAATAGTAAAAACAATCAATTTTAAATTTTGTGAAAAGTGTGAAGACAATATTAATATAGTATCAGTGAAATTGCTCGTTGAAGAGCTAATCAAATTAAATAATTTGTAATAAGTAATTCGTAGTAAGAAAGTATTACGCGGATAAACTTAGTTACACAAACTGCTTATTCTCCTAAAAATCGTTCGCACATATAAAATTCCCGCTGTTTCGTCTTTCAGCTGCCGTCTGTGGAGCCTTTCAAGATGGATACTCTGGCCTTGCAGTTAACAGAGGGTCCCCAGGGCTATAAGATCACCCTGAAGAACATGGAGGCCTTTGGGGCGAGCAACTTCCAGGTGAAGTCCCTAAAGCTGAGCGAAGGCAGCGAGCCCTTCAAGGCGAAAATCGTGATGCCCAAGCTGAAGATCGAAGCAAAGTACACGAGCTCCGGGGTCCTTTTGATCCTGCCAGCCTCCGGAGGTGGAGACTTCCACGCCAACTTCGAGGGAGTGAGTGCGGATCTCACAGGAAAGACGTCGATACACGCTGCCAAAGGTGGAAACTATCTGCACATCGATGCGCTCAGTTTAGTTCTCGACGTGAAGGATGTTAAAATGAGCATTTCGGGTGCCTTTAATAACAACCGTATTCTGCGTAAGTCTTCCCTCTATCCCTACTAAACATTGTACTGAAAAAATCTTGCTATTTCCCAGTGGAGGCCACCAATCTGTTCTTACGCGAAAACTCCCAAGTGGTTTTGGAGGCCATGCAGGCTCAATTGCAGAAGAAGCTGGCCAGTGAATTCGGAAAACTAGCCAACCAGCTGCTGAAGAACGTTCCTATCGAGCAGTTCTATGTGGATTAGGTTTAGGTGTTATAGGTCCTATCTTGTTAGTCTAAGCTAAGAGTCAATAAGTGTAAATTACTCTCTAATGCTATGAACGGTATGCACGATTTCCATAGCAAGCAGACATAGTGATAGTGGCAAAGTCTGCGGAAATCCTTTAAAGTATGATCAAATTCAAACATTGCGTTACCTGACACCTGAAAATAATACGAAGTATTATTAGAAACTAAATCGCCGTGATATTCTTTCTGCAAAATAATGTTCAAGTTAACAAAATGATAGCCAGCCAAATTCCGTCTCAGCATGACGTTAAGTTATGTTGATGAGTTAAGTTATACTCTTAATTTACAATATTGATTACGCAATATATTAATATTTGGTAATATGCGAAATAAATATGAACAATTTCCAAGCACAGTTCATTAACTTGTTTAACTTAATTGCATTTTCGAGTTAGAGTGCACTCATAAAAAATACCTGAGAATTTCCATAAAATCTAGAAAAATCTTTCTTGAATTTTTGCCAAAGGTGACCCCGCCTTTGTTTTAAGAAATTTACCTTTAAAACAAGAAAAAATAAGTCTTAAATCAAGAAATGTAATTCTTGTTCTTAGGGCGATTTCTTTCTTGTTGGAAGAAAATACATTTCTCAAATCAAGATATGTTTTTTTAGAAAGACGCCTTTAACACAAAAAAAAATTATTCTTGTTCCAAGAAAGAACATTTGTTAAATTGCCGGCTTTGACTCCAAAAAATTATTAACAGTGAAATCACTGCCATGGTTATCATGCAAGCAGAGTTAGAACTATTTGGAATCATTTTCCGCCAGAGCGGAAAAAATTTGAAAAACCAGAAACAAAATTCTATTTTTAAAGGTTCTCCATTAAAACGAAGCCAGTTTTTTTTTCAGAGACAGCTAAAAAATAAAACAGATTTTAATTTTTCTATTTTTAAGAAAACTTTTTTCTTGAAATGTTGTATCAAAAAAAATGTTCTATATTTAAGGCAAATTTTCTAAAAACAAGAAATATTTTTCTAAATTTAAAGACGAGTCGATTCAAAGGATAGATTTGTAAAATTTATATAGAAATTTGTATGAGTGTGATGTCCTGCCAAGATATTGCCATTAACAATCTAATGTTCAAAATCTTAGTCGGAGAGAAGGACCATGCCCGGTATATATTCAGATTGGGGAATTGTATAACGATTTTCTCGTGAAAATCTGATGAAAATGAAACCCACAGTTTTTGAGAAAACTAATTTAGAGTAAGGAGTCATAAAAAAATGTCCACAAGGATCGAGGTATATTTCGCGAAGGTTAAAAGTTCGCCTGGTTTTATGTTTATGATACTATAAGTTTTATAAAATGTTGGACAAATATCTACATAAATTGTACGACGCACACTGGGCCAGAAAGTTAATTTTTTGGCCAACAATCTGTAATTTTTTTCCTAGGACAGTTAGAGGGATGAGGTTTTTGCGTTTTTTTCTTAAAAGATTAAACTTTCCAACGAACTAAAAGTATTTTTTTTCGATTTTTATTTGATATAGATAATCCAAACCAAAGTCGGAAAAGTTTACGTACTTTTCGGTTTATTATTTAAAAACAAGAAAGGAAGCTAACTTCGGCCAGCCGAAGTCTATATACCCTTGCAGTTAATTCCTATTTAATTACAAATTACAAAAAACTGAATTTCGATTTGGAACAAACCGAATTATAGCAATTTTGACAATAATTGATTGATCATTCCTATGGGAGCTATATAATATAGTCGTCCGATTTATGTAAAATTTATTTCGAAATTCTAAAATAATAAAATAAAGTTATATTCAAGAGTAGAAGAGAATACAATAAAAATTAACAAAGCTATAATATTTTTCCTATTAATTTCCCATTAATTTTCCGTTCATTCCTATAGGAGCTATATGATATAGTCGTCCGATTTTTATAAAATGTAAATCGAAAATCAGAAGTATTAAAAAAAACGATATTCCAAAGAGTAGAAGGAAATATGTCAAAGGACACCGAAGCTATAATTTTGTTCATATTAATTTGCCATTAATTTTCTGATAGTTCCTATGGCAGCTATATGATATAGTCGTCCGATTTTTTTAAAATGTAATTCGATATTCAGAACTGTTAAAAAAATGATATTTCCAAGAGCATAAGGTAATATGTCAAAAAACACATAAGTTATAATTTTTTTTCAATTATTTTTCCGATTATTCCTATGGGAGCTATAAGATATAGTTGTCCGATCCGGCCGGCTCCGACTTATATACTACCTGCAACAGAAATACGACTTTTGGTAAAGTTTCAGCTCGATAGCTTAAAAACTGAGGGACTAGTTTGCGTAGAAACGGACGGACGGACAGACGGACATGGCTAGATCGACTCGTCTAGTTATGCTGACCAAGAATATATATACTTTATAGGGTCTGAAACGTCTCCTTCACTGCGTTGCAAACTTCTGACTGAAATCATTATACCCTCTGCAAGGGTATAAAAAAATAACTAGAAGACGCACTCAATCCATTTTCATACACGATAAAGAATGAGATAAAACAATCTAAAAAAATTAACATCACTAAAAAAATTATGTCGTTTAAGATTTATGAACCGTTAAAAACTGCAACTTTCAGAGCCTCCCACATCAACGACTATCAAACAAATGATTAAAAAAATGTCTACTTTGTTTTTCTTGTTTTCTTTTAAGATTTGTATAATCAAATTATTAAAAAAAAAATTGCTTTAAAAATATTGTTTTTTAATTTGTTTAATGTTGATTTGCCATATTCTGATGTCATCACAAAAGTGTGCTACATTTATATTTGCATAGTTCAGATTAGTCATATTTCAGTTCTCATCTGAGGGAAGAACAAGAAAGTATACTTTTGCAGCATACTTTTGCGAATACTTAAGTCCTCTGTTAGACGCTCTGGCGGGCATTTCGTCTCTGCGCTGTAATTTCCTGTTTTATAGTTTCCGCATTTTCACTAAAATATTTAAAAGGAGCTGGATCGACTAGCGTACGAGAAAGTAATTTTTAGATGTTAGTCACACTAAAAAGAATTTTCACTAAAACCTGAAGAAAAAAAGTACGGCATACTTTTGGGCTCTCTTAGCAACGCTCATCAAAATGGCTCGACTAAGAGTTAATCCTTCAATTAAAATTAAAATTACCGAAAACTAAGGCTAAACCGCATCGAATCGGCGGTATGCGCTTATAGTAAATTGATGAACGATTTTTTTTTTTGAAGGATTGAACTAATTTGGGGATGGCACTCAAAGGCACTTGAAAAGCAAAGTACTCATTTGCTAAAAAAAAAAAAGTAAAAATCAAAAAATAAATAAATAAATAAAACAAAAAGGTTTGGTATTTTGGGCAAAAATTGGATCGGCTGGCCCAGTGTGCGACGGTGAATTTATCATTAAGCAAATTGGGAGGCCGTATGTTCTAGGAGCTATGGATGTATACCACTATGTTACATCAAAAATTTACCTCTATGGATGCTTCTGCTATGAATTGCTTTCAAAGTCCCAAATTGAACTGCGTTCTCAAAAAAGTTTTCCGACGCAAGGATTCTGAGCAAAAAGGACCTTAAAGTTTGGAAAAATGCTAGAAATGGCCACCGTTCCGTGTGTTTTACAGGCAAACGTATTTATGGTCAAGGTATTTTAAAGGTGCCGCTCTTTATTTTTCACAAAAATTACTGAGAATAATTTTAAGATTTTTTTAAAGAGAGAAATAACTAAATTGCGACATAGGACCTTTACCAGTTTGCCCCAAAGTATGCTATATATATAGATTATTTATGTATAAATAGATTATTTGTGTAATGCACATGAAATTCTATGTATTTGACAACTATTTTTTAGAGCATACTTTTAAGCAAATTGGTAAAGGTCCTCAATCTGTCGAGTATTGACATTTTTATACCCTTGCAGAGGGTATTATAATTTCCGTTTCCGACCCCAAAAGGTATATATATTCTTGATCAGGATCAATAGGGGAGTCGATATAGCCATGTCCGTCTGTCCGACTGTTTCAATACCGTTTGCGAGCTTAGTTTAAAAGCTAGCGACTGTAAACTTTCACAGTTATCCTAAAACATGTGTACGCAGATCAAGTTTGAAAATCGACACGATCGGGCGTCTATATCCTATAGCTCCCATTGGAACAATCGGATATAACTTCCAAAAACTAATGATTTTTCGCGCATAGTAAAAGCTATTGACATATATCTTTTCCAAATCGTTTTTTTTTGTGCATACCTTCATCAGTTCCATAGGAACAATAGGGTGAAATCGGCCCAAATTTGTCCCTTCAATTAAGAAGACTTCGTGTTTTTTACCGAATTAGGATTATTTTTGTTACTTTGAGACTTTTAGCAGACTGCAAAGGTATTAAAACTTCTGCTTGCCGAAGTTAGCTTCCGTCCTTGTCTCTTTATAATCTTCTTTGGAATGATTTTATGCGCGACGCGGATCATCTGGATCTCAGGGTCCACCCTGAGCATGTATTGGCAACGGTTGCTGCTAATGCTGCTGTTGCCTTATAAATGATTTTATATAATTCATTTTAACATACTCAACATTTCGGTCGTAAGACTTCCCTTCCAAAGGACATTCCTCACAAGGCACACTTGGTCGCGCTTTGCAACGTGGGTAATTTTGAAATTGTCCATCCATTTTTCCTTATTTTCCCTGGCCAAAAAATAGTAGGAGGAAATGTCTCCCTCGCAATTCGGGACAATACATTTTTTAAAAGCTCTTCTAAACCAGGGGTGCTCAGAATTGCCTTACGGAAGTGCCCTTACCAACACAAGCAAAAGATAACACACGCACACAAAATTAACACCAAAAAAAGTGAAATTCATAAAATTAATAATTTTGGTTAATTCATTTGGTTATTTCATATAAAAATTTACAGTTGATCTAGAATCGTATCAATATTTATATTTATTTTAGTTGTAGATAATTTTTTGGCACCTTCCAATTTCCAGAAATCAATTCCTTTTAAATTGCTTGTCTTCATTTCCAAGTCACAATGTAGGTCACATAATTCCAATTGAACTTCCGTACTTTGTTCAAGTATGTTGCAGGTTATTGGATTTAAAAAAATGTCCATACTATTTTTGATATCATCGAAATCGGTAAATTTTTTTTCAAAATTAACTTTTAGAGCTGTTAGCGAACGCTAACTTCAGAATCTCATTAGTAATATCTTGTTCTTATTAAATAATTCTGCATTATAAATTCCATGTTTCATTAGTAAAATCATGTTCACATTAACTAATTCTGCATTGTAAATACCACATTGTAAATACATATTTATATAATGTGCACACTAACGAAATATTGTAAAACTGCGTATTGAGCCAAAAGGCCGACGTTTTTGTAAGATCGTTATACGGTAACACCAACCGGTGGCTGCGGCCATTGCAAATAAAACCAGTGAATAGCCAAGACGTGTGCTTCGTGTTTTAACTTTCGCCAAAACCCATAAACAGTGCTTTGCAGATCCTCTGCCAACCCAAATCACAAATTCGGACGGAATTTGTACAAGAGCAATAATATGGTTTTTAAATGCTGCGAAATCATAGGTAGCAATTTCAAATTCATCAAAAACTATTTTTAGGGACGGAAACGAATTTCATTTTTTTATTCCAAATCAAATAGAAATACATTTGTTTTTTTTTTATTCCTTCAATGAAACCGATTAAATGAAAATTGTTTTTATTTTTGCCTTGAAGAGAATTGTTGAGGTGTGCTGTAATATCAGTCAAAAACCCAAGGCTAATATTGAATTCTTCCGAGTTTATTTCACTTGAAAATTCAAAGTTTGACATATTTAGATCCAAAAAGTTCACCACTTCCTTACGTAATTCAAAAAATCGTTCAAGACATTTTCCAAGACTTAGCCATTTCACCTCCGTGAACATATGGACACTTCCACCAAAAAGTCCACCAAGCCAAAAACTTTTAAACTTGAATAAAACATATTTCCACATGATTTTGCCGCCATATTGGTTTCTAATTAGTTTGATCCTGAGCTAAACTAAAAATGTGGAGTATAGTTTGATTATTTTTATGACAAACCCCAATAATATACGCAAAAGTGCGTTTTTGGCTATTTATTTGTTATTTTTTGGACCTGTCTTCTGTTGTTAATTTATCCTATAGGAATGCTAATATGTGACATTTTTCTGTATTGAATGCTTCATTTACATGTTAAACTATTAAGTAAAAAGCTAAACATCCATCAATTGAGGGATAGAGGTAAAGAAATCACCTTTTCAAAACAGTCGGAAAAAGTGTAAAGGACGACATGTCCCGAGCGAATGTGTTTGAAACTGAATAAAAAAAAAACGGCAAACAATTTTTGAGTAAAACCAAAACTATTTCACAGCGACATGTTTAAACTGCATTCTAAAAAAAAATCGTATTCAAATATTCCATCAGTATTCGCTAATTTCTGGTGTTGAATGAACTTCCCCGAAATCCACTTCTATTTTTGTCCCGAGCGAATACGACAGTTTTTTAACGATATCTTAAAAAATAAAAGTGGTACAAAATCGAGAATTTAAAGCCTAGTACTCAGTACGACGAAAACTGCTGGCTAACCATAGGAGTAAGCGAGAGGCAAATAGTCAGCTAAGGCCTTTAGCTGGGACTTTTTTCCACCGCAGGATGAGCTAAGAATATCGTAGGGAAATACCAAAAAATACCAGTTTAGCGGATGAATAGCGATGAACGATATTCAAAGATTGCCAGATTTGATCTTTGGCTGTGTTTGTACAGAAGCGGTGTGGCAAAAACAAATTAAAAATGGAAGGAAAAGAACAAAAACCACTGAAGAAAACACCTGTAGCTATGCCAAAAGCAAATTTAAAGCTTTGCGACCTAGATGTTCAACATTTTGTAATATTTTAAAATTGGCGCCAATTGATTTCATTGCTCTGTGCGGGTGAACTCTAAAAACTTCGGTCACACTACAAATAATAAAATTTTTCGACTAGTGAAACTCTTAGCCGAACTGAGTACTAGGCTTTACACAAAATAAAGCTTGGAAAGGGTGAAAAGAAAAGCCCATTATTATAATTAAATTTTTTTTTCCAATTTTTTTCAACTTGAAAGCTGTGCAAATGTCCCGAGCGACTATATGGAAATGTCCATATGTAAGTAGGTCTTTGTATTGACTTTCGCATTCCTCCAGAAACACCTTAAGTTTGCGGTTGGTTAATGAATTATGACCTCCTCGTAGTTTGTTTATCATTTTTACCACAACGTTCATTGTGTGAATATTGTTTGTGCTTTTGGTACACAAGGCCTCCTGATGAATGGCACAATGAAAGGATGGCACACGAATATTATTTTTAATCAATTGCCTAATAAAGCCATTATTTTTCCCCAGTATAGCAGGTGCATACTTCGGATAGTTTTTTGATTTCATCTTTTAATTGTAACCTTTCGGTTACCGCATTCAAAATATCGACTCCCCTTGTATTTTCCATAAGTGGAATAAGTGCGAAAATCTCTTCAGTTGTCATGTCCTGCTTTTCGCGCGTTCGTTGCCGGCTACGCAAAGTCTCTCCCAGGGAGGGGAATAACCAAAAATATGTACACGCAGCAGACAAAACAAAAAAAAAACAAAACGGAATTTCAAACTTGGACAACGGCTCATTTTTTATTATGGATTTTAGAACATCTGGACTGGACTACACTACTAAATTTTTAGTCCTTGATGTCTCTCCCAACCATGAGTGCATCCTCGGACACATCTCCCATATTTTTGTTGTGGGTGCTACCTCGCCCATCCCCCAACACGAATGTCTACTCTGACAACTTAATTTCACCAATATATTGTGTTTTCAAAAATTTCGGTTTAATTCTAACATTTTGACAGCCTACCAACGGTACCGAAGGACTTTCACAGGGAACATGTATATATATATATATAAATAAATAAATAGTAACAAATAATTCTAGGGCGATTATTGTGTTTATTATGGTTTATTACTTTTCTCGGAATTTGTGGAAATTTTGTTTTTTTGCTCATGTATGTATTTCTTCGGAATTTGTTTCAATAAACTGAAGAATTTGTTGCGCCTCAAATTCATAAAAAGCTTCATGCACAATCTTAAAATGCCTTTTGAGAAAAAAGGCTTTTCCAGCCAATAAAACTTTGTGGCAAATTAAGCATTGACTTTCAGATTTATAATTTACTACGAAATAATCACTTGTCAATAATGCATCACTCATTTTACCGGCACGATAATAAAAAACCAATGTTTATCTCCAGCAGCAACCAACGAAGCGAGTTCGAGGCACGTGGAGCCGGCGTCTTTTAACAGCCCGCAGCGATTTGGAGGCTGAGCCCCGAGTCCTACCTCCAGCTGTGCGCGTCCCCCCTGGAGTCGCGCTCTCCGTCGCCGGCGGTAAGCGAGGAGGACCGCGGGGAAATTCTGGATGTGGAGTTGGAGGATGATGCGGAGGAGGAGCCTCTGATGCCGGAAGACGCCAGCGATGCGGTGTCGCTCTCGTCGGATGGCAACGACGAGACCGGGAAGGACTTGGACTCTGGCGCGTCGAGGAGCGGAATATATTAACCTCGGGATGGCGCCACCGAGGGACCGCCCGCGGGACTGGCGGCAGATATTCCCGGCGCGCCGGGCTACACACGGCCGGATAATGGCGCAGCGTAGGCGAGGTTATGGGACGCATGTCTTAGGAAGTGCTTAATATTTTCAAGTTTGAACACATACATATTTTACATGAAAGTATCTTTAAAATCAAAAGATGTAGTTGAGTAAAAATTTTTGTATTATAGTGATATTATAGCTCAAAATGCCAAATAATTTTAAGTCCTTTAAAAATGTTAATATCGCTCTGTTTTGAAAATTCTTTTTAAAATTATGTCATAAGAGTATTGTTGCATAAAAGAGCAAAATAGTTGGCATTCGTCAGGGCTTTTCAATGCCCTCTGCTCCTTATGGACCGTTTACCGTTTAACGCGCCCAAATCCCATACAAAACTTGTTAGCGAGGGATGGGGTGGGGAGGGTAAAAATGTACAGGGCTGCGAAGTCAAATTTGTGGTATTTTCCACCACCATTTACCAGCACTATTGACCAGGGATGCCCAAAACAGCTGATTGGCAACGGCGGGAAAAATGGAAAACGTAGCAGGTAATTTGTAGATGGCGCCACAATGGAAAGCAATTTTTAAAGAATATTTAGCCAAACTGTTTTATCATATTTGTCACTTATATTTAATATTTATATTTCAATTAAAAAAAACGATGCCGCCTTATACATTTTGTTACGTTAGTGGCAGATTAAGAACAAGAAAACCAAAATTTTACATCGTGGCGCCCCCTACGTTGGTAAAAATCTGTTAGCTTGACATATATTTTTTAGAGCATACTTTTGCCCAAATTGGTAAAAGTCCTCAAACAGTTGTATTCGGCTATGTCGCAATTTAGTTATATCTCCCTTAAAAAAAGCTTAAAATTATTTTGAGTAATTTTTGTGAAAGATAAAGTATGACAATTTTAAAATACTTTCACAGCAAAACAAACCATGAATCCGTTTGCCATCCATCGAGGTAAATTTTTGATGTAACATAGTGTTATCTTAAAAAATAAAACAAACTGTGAGAAAAAATATTCAAAAATGTCTACGTTTTTTCTTGAAAAACAGCATAAATTAATTACAAAAATAAACATAATACAAAAAAAAGGTATTTTGAAGAAAATTGTAATAATTATGTTATTTTATTTTTCATTATTTTATAATGAAAGCCCTTATTTTATAATTTATTGTAACTTGTTAAATTTTATCGTGCTTATATCAAAGCACCATCTGTTGGAAAGAAGACTAAGCTAGGTGAATTTTAGAAATGTTAATATTAAAAACGTACTCCACAAAATGTTAAATGTTTATGTTAAAAAACTTTCCACAAAAATGTTAAGAGTGGAGGTTTAACAGTGTTGAGAATGCTCTACAAGAATGTTAACTAAAATTGTAATGCGCCACCTATTGCAAGATATTGATACCAATGGGAAGGCGTGTAAGCCTTTTTTTTGAAGAAAATTGTAATAATTATGTTATTTTATTTTGCATTATTTTGTAATAAAAGCCCTTATTTTATAATATATTGTAACTTGTTAAATTTTATCGTGCTTATATAAAAGCACCATCTGTTGGAAAGAAGATAAGCTGGGTGAATTTTAGAAATGTTAATCTTAAAAACGTACTCCACAAAATGTTAAATGTTTATGTTAAAAAACTTTCCACAAAAATGTTAAAAGTGGAGGTTTAACAGTGTTGAGAATGCTCTACAAGAATGTTAACGAAAATTGTAATGCGCCACCTATTGCAAGATATTGATACCAATGGGAAGGCGTGTAAACCTTTTTTTTGTGGGCGCCACATTTTTTCGCGGTTCGTGGGCGAACTTGTGCCGAAAAGCTCATTCAAAAGCTCGCCGAAAGCTCAAAAGAGCTGAAAATTTCAGCCAAACACTTTCGCACTAAACTAGAGATGTGAAAATAAATTATTTTTTTACTTAAACAAATATTTATTGGTGTTGTTTTTCACTTGATTTATCGAATATGTTTTTTTAAAGGTTTTGAAACAAGATAGCTATATTTTTTTAAAGGTTTTGAAACAAGATAGCTATATTTTTATCCAAAATCAAATATTTCCGAAAAAAATGACAGAGCTAAAAAAACTTGATATATGTGCTGGACAAAAATTGAATATCCTTAATGGTCGACATTGCTTCAAGGCATAACCAAGGAGTTCTAGGAGTCATTCCTTGGGATTTTAATACGTAATTGCGTATCTCAACCATACCTACACCCAAAAAAATAAACTAAAGTTTAGATTTAATGAGCGTTGTATTAAAAATATACCAATGGTAGTATGAAAGTGTAAGTATTAAATCAATACTAATTAGTTTATAAAACAATCAATTTAAAAAAAATTTCTTTTTTTCTTGTTTTCTCTTAAGATTTTTATAATCAAATTATTAAAAAAAATGATTTTAAAAATAATGTTTTTTAATTTGTTTAATGTTAATGTGACATATTCTGAAGTCATCACAAAAGTATGCTACATTTATATTTGCATAATTCAGATTAGTCATATTTCAGTTCTCATCTAAAGGAAAAACAAGAAAGTACAAGAAATGCAGCATACTTTTTGGGCATACTTAAGTCCTTCCATAAATCCCTTAGCCGCTCTGCCGGACATTTCGTCTATAGATATATAGATTTTGAAAGGACCTGGACCGGGAATGAGTGAATAAAGTAGATTTTAGATGTTGGTCACACTAAAATCAAATTTTGGCTCGCAAAATATTCACTAAAACCTAAAGAAAAAAAGTACGGCATACTTTTGGGCTCGCTTAGAAAAGCTCATCAAAATGGCTCGACTTCGGGTTAAGCCTTCAATTAAAACTAAAATGACCGAAAACAAAGCAAAACCGAATTTTTTTTTGAAGGAAAGAATTAATTTGGGGATGGCACTCAAAGGCACTCGAAAAGCAAAGTACTCATTTGCTAAAAAAAAAGCCATAAAAATCAAAAAAAAAATTATTTTTTGATACAAGTAAGACATACGAACTATATTATATTTTTTATTTGTTGATAATAATCACATCTAAAAGTTTTGTGAAGAGTCGAACATCAGCATCTTTGACTTCAAGATTTTTTTTAATTTCCATCAATATTCGACGAATTTCCCACTTTTAAAATGCGGTAAAAGAATTCTTCAAAACTTTGGCATAAATAGTTTAATTTATTTTTATAACTTAAATAATGTAAAATACTTGGTAATGATTAAATTTCAATTTGTAAAAAATCAAAATCAGCGTCAAGGTCAAGGTTTAATTTATTTTTATAACTTAAATAATGTAAAATACTTGGTAATGATTAAATTTCAATTTGTAAAAAATCAAAATCAGCGTCAAGGTCAACTGAAAGCCAACTTTTGGGCTAGTGCATCGTTGAAAGAGAAAAGAGCATTTTGGAGTGCGATGCAATCATGTGTTTTCTTGGACCCCCGGATAAGACGAGTATTGCTGCAAAATCCAACAAGCCTCTTGCTTGCCAATGCTAAACTGAGCCAACTTTTTTTGCAGCTATTTCGCTTAAAAGAACCTGTTAGTACTTACTTACACACAAAAAAAAATGATCATAGAAAGTAAACTATTTGTACATTAAAAGTAAACTATTGAGTGTCAAAAATTTCTCGATACCCTGTGTATTAACATTATGTCTTCAAAAGTATCAAAATGAAACTTTCAAAGTTGTCAAGTGTAAACTAGCGAGCTTACAGTTTATACTCACCCAGTGTACTGAAATTTAGGCTGATAGTTTATTTTTTACACTATTTAGTATAAAAGCTATGCTATGTGGTCTTAGGATTATACTATTTTGAATACAAGCTCGTGAGTTGTAGCATACTTATAGGCTGTTTATCAGTATACAATAGTATACATTTTAAACTATACGATTTCCCCGCTACTTGTAGTATACAATTTATACACCCAAAAAAATAACCAAAAGTTTAAATTTTATGAGCGTTGTATTAAAAATAAACTAATGGTAGTTTCAAGGTGTAAGTATTAAATCAACACTAATTAGTTTAACCTGTAGACTTTGTAGTGTAAGTGCTACACCAAAAAGTAAAAGGCGTAAACCTGTAGTGTAAGTTGTAAACTATTTATATTCGACAATTTAGTTTATTATTTACACTTGTGGTTTCAAAAAAAAACTTTATGTAGTATAAAGAAAATGTAGTTTCAACGTACTACAAAATAGTTTCAATGTACTACAAAATAGTTTCATGCCTACACTTAATAATGTTAATGTTAAACTAATTATAAGAAGAGTGGCAATTTGTAGCATACTTTTTTTACTGACGGAAAAATTATTTTTTATGGTGTGAAACTAGGACGAAAGCGATTATTTTTACATATACCTCGGTGTGAAACCAGGACAAAAGCGAGAATACGAACACAAAAAGTGAACCAGATTTGGCGTTTTTTTACGCGTTTGTGATTTTTATGATGATTTATTTCTGTGAGTTTGGTCCTGCAGTAAAATTTGTGCCGAGTCAAGATGTAAGTAAAATATTTATTTTAAAATTAAAAAGTGCAATACTAACTTTGTGTGCAACAACTAACAATATGAAAACATAGAGGCTGTGTAAAAAACCATCCCCTTGCTTCCATGGAAACAAGTGCTTTGCGCACGCGAATGTATGTGCTGCGCAATATACTTGTTTCCATTTCCAAATATTTTTCTATTTTTTTATGCAGTTATTATTTATTTTGCTTTTGACTTTCATAAAAAACTGCGAGTTTATTTTGGTTTTTATTTCTTAATGAGACCAATTATTTTTTTTGTTATATTTTATATATACGAATTTGTTAATAAATATTCAAAGAATAAAACACTAAAAATTTGGATTCATTTCCTTTACTAATAACTTTTTAATGCGTACCCAAAGTCAATAGTGGCAAACATGTACTCATTTATAATAATATATTAGTATAATATAATTAATAATATAAGTAATTTTTAAGGTCCCCCTGTAAAATATTATAATATAAATGCTGTTAGATATGTAAGATTAAAATTATTTTAAGTAAAAATATATAACTATTTTTGAAATAATAATAAAAACAAGAAAGGAAGCTAACTTCGGCCAGCCGAAGTCTATATACCCTTGCAGTTAATTCCTATTTAATTACAAATTACAAAAGTCTGAATTTCGATTTGGAACAAACCGAATTATAGCAATTTTGACAATAATTGATTGATCATTCCTATGGGAGCTATATAATATAGTCGTCCGATTTATGTAAAATTTATTTCGAAATTCTAAAATAATAAAATAAAGTTATATTAAAGAGTAGAAGAGAATACAATAAAAATTAACAAAGCTATAATTTTTTTCCTATTTATTTCCCATTAATTTTCCGATCATTCCTATGGGAGCTATATGATATAGTCGTCCGATTTTTATAAAATTTAAATCGAAAATCAGAAGTATTAAAAAAACGATATTCCAATGAGTAGAAGGAAATATGTCAAAAGACACCGAAGCTGTAATTTTGTTCATATTAATTTGCCATTAATTTTCTGATAGTTCCTATGGCAGCTATATGATATAGTCGTCCGATTTTTATAAAATTTAATTCGAAATTCAGAACTGTTGAAAAAATGATATTTCCAAGAGCATAAGGTAATATGTCAAAAAACACATAAGTTATAATTTTTTTTCAATTATTTTTCCGATTATTCCTATGGGAGCTATAAGATATAGTTGTCCGATCCGGCCGGCTCCGACTTATATACTACCTGCAATAGAAAGACGACTTTTGGTAAAGTTTCAGCTCGATAGCTTCAAAACTGAGGGACTAGTTTGCGTAGAAACGGACGGACGGACGGACAGACGGACGGACAGACGGACAGACGGACATGGCTAGATCGACTCGTCTAGTCATTCTGATCAAGAATATATATACTTTATAGGGTCGGAAACGTCTCCTTCACTGCGTTGCAAACTTCTGACTGAAATCATTATACCCTCTGCAAGGGTATAAAAATATATTAAATAATAATAAACGAAAAGAAACAATATACAACGAGATTTTATTGGGGTTCATTTATATACCACAAAAATACTAAATAGTACACCCAAAAAAAAAATGACCATAGAAAGTAAACTATTTGTACATTAAAACTAGTTTGCTCTTTATGCAACAATACTCTTATGACATAATTTTAAAAAGAATTTGCAAAACAGAGCGATGTTAAAATTTATAAAGGACTTAAAATTATTTGACATTTTTAGCTATAATATCACTATAATAAAAAAATTCCTACTTAACTACATCTTTTGATTTTAAAGATACTTTCGTGTAAAATATGTATGTGTTCAAACTCTTGAAAATATGAAGCACTTCCTAAAACATGCGTCCCATAACCTCGCCTACGCTGCACCATTATCCGGCCGTGTGTAGCCCGGCGCGCCGGGAATATCTGCCGCCAGTCCCGCGGACGGTCGCTCGGTGGCGCCATCCCGAGGGGAATATATCCCGCTCCTCGACGCGCCAGATCGACTCGACCTTCCCTTAGGCGTTCCTTCTCTCCTCGTCGTCGGAGGACACCTCCGGGGTGACCGAGTCCAAGGCTCCCCGTCGTCGCTATCCGACGAGAGCGACACCGCATCGCCAGAGAATCGCTCATCCCGTCGCCAGCCACCTTGGTCAGCAGGCATATTTCGTCGAGGGTGCGCCTCATGCTCTCCGGAATGGTGTACAGCGACATCCTGGCCAGGCTGTCGCTATCGAAAAGTCGATAGCAGATGCCATGGCGCAAGCGTCCAGCTCTTCCCGCCCTCTGCTTGGCATCCGCCTGCGAGATCCATGTACTGCACAGCTGCGAGGCATCCGTGGTCGGGTCATAGGTTTTCATCTTGGCGCGACCCGTGTCGATGACATAGAGCAGGTCCGGAATGGTAATGGAGGTTGGGCCAATATTAGTGCTAAGACTGATCTTCAGTCGTATACCGGAATACACACGGAAGACCTTTCGTTGCGAATTGCTTTCCACCTGGCTGTGGAGCAGCAGGATCTTCATCTGGTTCCGCGGCAAAGCCTGGCAGGTATACAATCACCGCTCCACTGTCTCCGCGGCGCAGCAATAGTTCCAGAAGCGAAACGATCAAATCGTTGTCGATGTCGGGATCTATCATTGTGCGGCCACCGATATAGGCGGTCAGCAGCTCGCCGGTATGTTCGTACACAGAGAAAAAAAACCAAGAACATTGCACTCAAATTAAGAACATTCGTTCTTAAAAACCGGGTAAGCACAAATGTTCTCATTTTGAGTTGAATGTTCTGAACATCAGAACGAATTGGTGTTAGCTAAAAATCCGACATTAAGTTCATTCCGTTCTGTTTTTAAGTTAATTTTGTTCTTAATATAAGAACATTTTTAAATCAAATGGTTACAAAATTGAGTTCTTTTGTTCTATTTTTCAGAACATTTTGCTCTCAATACTAGATTGATTGAAAAATATACTTCTTATGTTATATTTATTTTATAATTAACTAACTCAAGGTCATGCCGGCTTAGACTTCAAGAAGTCCAAGACGTCGGCATTATGCCAACACACAAAAAGGAGCGAAGAGGCTTCTCTGTACATGCACGTTTCATGTAGTAGCCAACTACAATCATCAGCAGTGAAATCGCTGTCTTGGTCAAGGGTTACCATGCAAGCCGCGCTATAACTGGTTGGGAATTATAGCGTCGCCAGACCGGTAAACTTCGAAAAGATGATCAAGCCCTTAGTGTGTGTTGGACTTTGTTCTGTCTTTAATCTCTATAATTTTTTATTATTCAATAATTATTTGTGCAAAGGTGCGCTCGAAAAGAAATTATATTTTTAATTTGTGTGTAACGGGTGTGTTTACATTTTTTTTAATTATTTCATATGGTCCGTGGTGGCTATTATATATGTATATAAACGTGAAAATTACATTATTACATTATTGGAGAATACAGTTTTGAATCATTTTAAGCTGAAATGCAACTTAATTTTCGTTCTTTCTTTAGTCCTTTTCGTTCTCAAACTAAGAACATTTTGAGATATTGTGGTTTTTGAGAACAAAATCGATTTGATTTAAGAACCATGTGCTAAAATAGAAACATTTTGTTCTTATTTTAAGAACATTTTAAGCTCGATCAGATTTTAAGAACCAATTCAACTTAATTCAATCACATTTAGAACATTTTGAACTTAAAAAAGGCCGTTCTATTTTTAAGAACATTTTCAACTCAGATGAGAACGTAAGAATTCTCTCTGTGTAGCCAGTCGGCTCCCCAAGGGAGCAGGAAGTCTGTATCGAGATCTCGCTCGTGCACTTCATCAATGATCAAATGCGTTGCAATTACTTATTAAAGTCCTAAAGAATGATTCCTAGAACTCCTCGGTTATGCATTGAAGCAATTTTAATCTTTAAGGATATTTAAGCATTTTGGAGTGCGATGCAATCGTGTGTATTTTCTTGGACCCTCGGATAAGACGAGTATTGCTGCAAAATCCAACAAGCCTCTTGCTCGCCAAAGCTAAACTGCACTTACGTTCTTTATATAAAATAAGATATTTTAAATCTAATATTAATACAATTTTAGACTAGTCCAATATCGCAATCTTCTTCATCATCAGCATTGCTTCAAGCTGCGAACGCATCGCCTTCGCCAAACTCGAGCTCGGGGTCTTTGCTAGATAATTACTTGCAAGCAATTGAGGTAGCTTTGGATGAAGAGACTGAAGCCTCAGAGCCAACGGACCAAATCAGGAAGGCATATGCTGAAATCAAGAATTATTGTCCAAAACCCATTAGCCTGACCTGCAACATAATGGAATATTGGGAGGAAAAACGCTTTGTATTCCCTTTTTTGATCAGCTGGAAAGCGTGGTGATCTCTGCGTGGAAAGATCTCTTTCGGCCCTTAAAGTGGTACTGACCGATCAAAGGTGTAACCTCGCTAATGAGTCTCTATCGAAATTATTATTCGTAAAACTAAATAATAAATAAATATGTTTGGTGGTAGCTTTGAAAATTCTTTAAATAAATATGTTTATGGAGGTAGCTTTAATAACACAGGTCGCAAAATCAGGACTTTTTTGGCCCAAGACTAACCGCTACAAAACCTGAAAGGACTTTAGCTGTAGATTACTACCTCATACTTGGAATCTTTCCATCACGTCACAGTTTTGAGAAATCCGAAGTCAAAGTTCAAAATGTTCGATTTTTAGGCACTTTTTGTGGCAAGAAAATCCTTCGTAGCCCAGAGCCACAATTTAGTGGAAATGGTACTTTGAACCTTTAACTTCAACAGTGCCCAATCACAAAGTTGGGTGACCTCTACACACAAGAAAAATTCGACACGAAACGTAGGTCAATTTTACATTTTTTAAGATCAATTTTAGCTTGATATGGACCCGTGTAAAATTGATATGCTCGAAATATCCATTTTTTGAAAATGCTTAAGCGTAAATTTGACAGAACTGACAGATAGGAAGACAGATAGGCAGACGGATAGGCAGGCAGACAGACTCCGCGTTCAAAATAAAGTGGCAAATATTTGACAAAACCTTATAATAGTGCGAGCGAGAAAACATGCACGTCAGTTCGAATTTCGAATCTTTCTTTCTCGTTTTAACTCACGTCACTTTGCTCTCTTTTTCGAAGTGAGAGAGTCTTCGAGAGAGAAAGTTCTGCAAAATGACCTTAATTAATGTAAATTTGATGAGTATTTCATGTAAAAACGATGTGGGTATAACTTACATGCCATTTACATTGGCCATATCGAATTTACGGGAACATGCTTTTCTTTGTGTGTAGGCGACTTTACGTTTTGTCTTTAATTGTTAAAAAAAGAACCAAAATTTGCAATTCAAAATTTCCAGGGACTTTTTGCTATGTATGCGGAAAATTAACTTTAAAATGTCAAAGAAGAAACATTACTCCCTATATAAAACTATGTTATCAAGAATATTTTAATTTCTCGGTTCTGCATCAAGATAAGTCTTGGGCTTCGCATGTATGCTGCGTTACGTGTTGCAGATATTTCTTCAAATGGAAGCAAGGCACACCAATTCCTTTGATGAAACATATGGTTTGGATGGAACTAAAAACCCATAAAGAGTGCTATTTTTGTTTAACCAAAATTAAAAGATTTAGTACAAAATCAAAGCATCTAGTAAAATATCCTGAGAGAAATATCCTTGAGAGCAATGACGAGATAAATGCAACGGACTTTATTCTTGACGAAAAAGGTCCTCACTTGATATGTCAAAACGAGCTTAACGATTTGGTACGCGACTTAAACTTATCAAAGTTTCAAGCTGAAATATTAGCATCTCGCTTAAAGGATTGGAACTTGCTTAACTCTGAATTTGTTCATATAGAAAGCGACATGCTGAAATGGAAAACCATTTTTAACAGCCAATAACTTGATTTATTGCACAGATGTCCAAAGCGTTATGACAAAACTAGGTTATCAGTATAATCCTTCAGATTGGAGATTATTCATTGATTCTTCAAGGACCAGCCTAAAAGCGGTTCTATTACATAATGGAAATAAGTTTTCGTCTGTTCCAATCGCATACGCAACCGATATGAAAGAAACATACAAAACAATGGATACGGCTCTAACAAAAATTCAATATTCCGATCATGCTTGGAAAATTTGCAGTGACCTAAAAGTCGTCGCATCGTTAACCGGACTGCAACTAGGGTTTACAAAGTTTTGTTGTTTTCTATGCGATTGGGACAGCCGGGACCGGACAAATCATTATAAAAAATCTGATTGGCCAATTCGTACATCTTATATCCCTGGTCAGAAAAATATAAAACAATTTCCTTTAGTCCGACCAGAGGACGTTATTTTACCTGCACTACATATTAAACTTGGATTAATGAAAAACTTTGTAAAAGCTATGGACAAAAGCGGCGTTTGCATACCTAAAAGAAAAATTCCCAAAATTCAGCGTTGCTAAAATTAAGGAAGGTATTTTTGTCGGCCCTCAAATTAAAGTACTTATAAAAGATATTACCTTATGCTCTTGGAAATATCATTTTTTTAACTGTTTTGAATTTCGAATTAAATTTTAGAAAAATCGGACGACTATATCATATAGCTCCCATAGGGAAATTAATAGGAACAAAATTATAGCTTTGTTAATTATACCCGTTACTCGTAGAGTAAAAAGGTATATTAGATTTGTGCAAAAGTATGTAACAGGCAGAAGAAAGCGTTTCCGACCATATAAAGTATATATATTCTTGATCAGGATCACTAGCCGAGTCGATCTAGCCATGTCCGTCTGTCCGTCCGTCCGTCTGTCCGTCCGTCCGTCCGTCCGTCTGTCCGTCGGTATGAACGCTGAGATCTCGGAAACTTGGCTCTTTGCATGCAGATTCTAACGCCCACAAACCGCGAAAAACTCTGGCACCCAAAGTTTTGAAGCTAGATTAACGGGAAAAGGGAATTCGTTTCTTCAATTGATTGACCAAAATGGATATGGCAACATAACGGACCCCGAGTCCTACCTCCAGCTGTATGTGCTCCCATATGGGCTCGAGCCACAAAAAATGGGAGCTATATGCAAGATGGCGACTCCGTGCAGAGGTTGTGTGCCCTGCGGGTATGTTGCGCGTTTCGAACGGTATCCCATGACGCGGCGTTGGTAATATCGGGAGTTATACCGATTGACCTGCTGGCAGGGGAATCGGCGGACATCCGCGCAGGTAGCACAGGGGTCGAAACCCCCGAATCCCTACGGAAAAGGAGCAGAGAACTCACCATAACTAAGTGGCAAGAGAGGTGGGAAAACAGTAGCAAAGGACGATGGACGTATAAGCTTATCCCAGAACTGCAGAGATGGCTGGGACGAAAGCATGGACATGTGGACTACTACTTGACGCAACTGCTGACAGGACATGGATGCTTTAAACACTATTTGAATAGGTTTAAGCATGAACGTTATCCGCACTGTCCACTCTGCGAGTCGGATAATGAAGACGCAGAACACGTGTTTTTTGTCTGTCCGAGATTTGAAAATGAACGAAGAGATCTAAGCATGAGGGTGGGGAGGACGCCAGCCGCTTGTAACCTGGTGGATATCATGCTCGAATCAAAAGAAAATTGGTCAGCTGTAAGCAACATGGCCACAATAGTACTCAAAAAACTGCGCATCGCAGAAAGACTGCGAAATTCCAATAGGATAGAATCCTAGAGAGCCCTAAGGGCATTCTCCTCCCCGGCAAAGTAATACCTAACGGCAGTACCGCCGGGGAAGCGGGGAGGGGGTGGAGGTTTTTACTGGGTTAGAGTCCCAGACTTCGGCAAGCAAACCTAAGCTCCGAGTTGGCTTTCGATGCTTTATGACCACCTCTAACAAAAAAAAAAAAAAAAAAAAAAAAAAAAAAAACCTCCAGCTGTGTGCGTCTCCCTGACGTCGCGCTCTCCGTCGCCGGCGGAAGGCGAGGAGGACCGCGGCGAAATTCCGGATGTGGAGTTGGAGGATGACGCGGAGGAGGAGCCTCTGATGCCGGAAGACGCCGGCGATGTGGTATCGCTCTCGTCGGATAGCGACGACGAGACCGGGGAGGTCTTGGACTCGGTCACCCCCGGACGTGTCCTCGGAAGATGAGGATCACCTGCGACGAGGAGAGAAGGAACGGCTAAGGGAAGGTCGAGTCGATCTGGCGCGTCGAGGAGCGGGATATATTCCAATCGGGATGGCGCCACCGAGGGACCGTCCGCGGGACTGGCGGCAGATATTCCCGGCGCGCCGGGCTACACACGGCCGGATAATGGCGCAGCGTAGGCGAGGTTATGGGACGCATGTCTTAGGAAGTGCTTTATATTTTCAAGTTTGAACACATACATATTTTACACGAAACTATCTTTAAAATCAAAAGATGTAGTTGAGTAAGAATTTTTTTATTATAGAGATATTATAGCTCAAAATGTCAAATCACTTGAAGTCCTTAAAAAATTTTAATATTGCTCTGTTTTGCAAATGTTTTATAAAATTATATCATAAGAGTATTGTTGCAAAATAGTTGGCATTCGTCAGGGCTCTTTAATGCCGTCTGCTCCTCATGGACGCGTTGCGTTTGAATCCATTACCGTTTAACGCGTCCAAATCCCATAAAAAACTTGATAGCGAGGGATGGGATGGGAAGGGTGGAAATGTACAGTGCTGCGAAGTCAAATTTGTGGTATTTTCCACCACCATTTACCAGCACTATTGACCAGGGTTGCCCAAAACAGCTGATTGGCAACGGCGGGAAAAATGGAAAACGTAGCCGGTAATTTGTTTGTTTTTAATTACACTGGACAACAATGGACCTTATTAAAACGTGTAGGCCTATGGGCAATTGTGTTAATAGAGACGTATATAAGCATATCTGAATATTCAGTTTTCGATTTTAACGCGTGGTATTTGTGCAATCGCGGTTTGAAAAATATAGCAACATTTAATGTTTTGATTTAACATATCTTCGAGGGTCTGTACTCAATTGTATTAAAACTTATGCTAAGAAACTGCCCTTGTACATAATTGCATTTAAGGTTCCATCAGAATTTGAGTCAAAACCCATCAGCTATTTAAGTAATTTGCTCACCTCTATTCACAACTAATTTTATGCGGTAAACAGGCTTAAAAAATACTAGGAAAAATATGTGCCTCAAAATATTGTACAGACAATATAGAGGCGTCTTTACCCGAATTTTTGAGATAAACATCAGCTTTGTACGTCGAAGGATGGAATTTATAGAATTTTTTCCATAAAGCCTAGTACTCAGTTCGGCTAAGAGTTTCACTAGTCGAAAAATTGTATTATTTGTGGAGTGACCGAAGTTTTTAGTGTTCACCCGCACAGATCAATGAAATAAATTGGCGCCAATTTGAAAATATTACAAAATGTTGAACATCTAGGTCGCAAGGCTTTACATTTGCTGTTGGCATAGCAGTAGGTGTTTTTTCAGTGGTTTTTGTTTTTCCTTCCATTTTTAATTTGCTATTGCCACACCGCTTCTGTACAAACACAGCCAAAGATCAAATCTAGCATTCTTTGAATATCGTTCATCGATATTCATCCGCTAAACTGGTATTTTTTTTGCTATTTCTCTACGATATTCTAAGGGCCGTTTCCTCGTCCGTACTTTAGTTTGCCTGCCGGGAGAACAGAGCGAAAAACAAATACTCGTCCTTATGTTAGCACAGGTAGCGACAAATTTTGTCATGGTTCTTCATCCACCGTCCAAATTTGTGCGGTTGGATTGTGCGCAAGTGTTGCCAGACATTCGAGCGTCAATCTGGTTCCACTCTTCATTCGAAAACAGCTGATTCTATTTACAGTTAAATATGAATCAAAACTTTTCAAGTCATCTAATTTATTTTAAAATGAATTCCTGAGCGATTTAAGACCAGAGAAATTACTTCGAACATTACAGTGATGAAGAATTTGTTAAAAGGGTTCGCTTGTGCAAAAGCACGGCATTATTTGTTTTGCAAAAAATTGTTTTGCGACTTGAATCTAAAGTAAAGAAGTAAGAGCATTCATTTGGTTTAACTAATTCCATATAATCAAAAACCATTATTACAGGGAAACGACAATACAGCCATGGGTTAAGCTTTTAATAGCTCTTAGATTCTACGCAAGCGGCAGTTTTCTTATAACTGTTGGCGATTTTTGTGGTGTTAGCGTGGCCACAGCCAGTCGAGTTGTAAGGGAAGTTTCTTTTGCTATAGCGTATTTATCAAAACAATTTATTAAGTTCCATAGAAGCCATAGATTGCATAGAATTCAATCTCCCGGGGGCGATTCCGGAGAGATATATCGGAATAGAAAAGGTTACTTTTCTATAAATGTGCAAGCTGTCTGCAATGCGAAATTAGAATTTCAGGATTTGGTGGCAAGGTGGCCAGGATCATCACATGACAGCAATATTTTTAATAATAGTCGTCTATTTTTATTAGTTTGAAATGTTGTTTATATCATCAGCTGTTAGTATGACTGTTTTATGGTATTTTTCGATTAATTTTTGACAATTAGTCAACTCTTCTGATGTGGGGTTGCCACATAGTCTCAAATTAGTGCGCCTTTACTTGGAGTTTTAAAAGGCGGACGAGAAAACGAAAACCGATTTGCCACCGGGATAAATTTATCCTGCTATTAGCTAAATTGAACTTTGAAGGACGGACGAGAAAACGGCCCCATGACTGTTGTATGACTATATACACTGATGGCAAAAATAATAGAAACGATTTTTACTTCTGCACTTTTGATTAAATAGCTAAGTAAGTACGAAAGTTCTGGGCTTCAAACCAATTACAGGTGGAGCACTGATAACTGTTCTTTATATTGTGTTACACTTTGAGCTCCATTCGCCGGTTTTAGGTGCTGTGTGCATAATTTTCGGAGGCGCCCACATGTTTGGCGGAGAAAAAAAAAATAGAAACGTTACTTATTTTAACCGAAATTTTGGCTTAGAATCTTTTTATTTCCAACTTTTTGCTTTAGTTTAAATACTTTAAGGTAAGTTTAGCTCAAAATTACAAAATCTGTTACTTACTACGACTTCTAGGCTCAGAATGGGTCGAGGAGTGCACTGCATGGCTCCAGAAAGGAATATAATAAAAAACTGAGTGATGAAGGCAAATCAATGAGTGAAATAGCTGATTTAATGAATTGCTCAAAGAAAAAAGTGTTCTCCGCGGTTCATTACGTCGATAAAGAGGAAACCCGAGGAAGAAAGCGAGCCACAAGCAAAAGGTTTGACGACCTTTTGGTTCGAAAAATAAAAAAGGACCCATTCCTTACAGCCAGGAAACTCAAAACTACCTTAGGGGCATCAGTTTCAGCTCGAACAATTAGAAACAGACTGAATGAACGAGATCTGAAAGCACATTCTGCCAGGAAAGTTCCATCTTTGAGAAATAAAAATAGTAAAAATAGACTAATTTTTGCAAAACGCCACCAGGACCGCCAAAACAGGAATAATGTCCTCTGGTAATATGTGTGGATTAGATGGAAAAATATATGTGAGACGCCCAAAGAACACTGCTTTCGATCCTAAGCATACGATTAAGACTGTTAAGCATGGTGGAGGGAACATAATGATATGGGCATGCTTTTCATCGTCTGGAGTTGGTCCTATATTTTGGATTAAGGATAGGATGTTTGCTAAGGACTACCGTAGGATACTTGAGAGCATAATGCTTCCATATGCCGATGAGGAAATGCCGCTTAAATGGGAGTTCATGCAAGACAATAACCCAAAGCACAAAGCAAAAATTTTACAAAAATGATTTCAAGAAAAACAAGAAAGAGCGCTATAGTCGAGTGCCTTCACTATTAGATACTCGTTACGCCTATAAAGAAATCCTTAACGGGAATTAACGCTTATCCCGATGATGGCCTGTGAGCTAAAACGCGGCAATTTTATTTAAAATTTAAATACGCCATCTACCGCAAGATATTAATACCACTGGCGATTAAAGGCGGAAATGTAGGCGCTAGCCCGGTTGTTGCGTTAATGGGAATGTGGGCGTTAGAGTGGGCGTGGAAACATTTTTTTTGTCAATTAATAAGTATTGCAGAAACTAATGAATATTCTTTTGCACGTTAATCTAGCTTCAAAACTGTGGGTGCCAGAGTTTTTCGCGGTTTGCGGGCGTTAGGCGGGTGTTTTATTTTGGCCAATCAATAGGTATTGAAGAAACGAATACACATTCCTTTTCCCGTTAATCTAGCTGCAAAACTGTGGGTGCCAAAGTTTTTCGCGGTTTGTGGGCGTTAGAGGAGGCGTGGCACATCAGCGTGAAAAACTTGCGCTGCGTATTAACCCCTACAATCTGCATGCCAAATCTCAATCTTCTAGCTTTTATAGTTTTCGAAATCTCAGCGTTCATACAGACGGGTGCCAAGGTTTTTCGCGGTTTGTGGGCGTTAGGAGGGAGCGGGGGTTTCCCATTTTGGTCTATCAATATGTATTGAAGAAACGAATACACATTCCTTTTCCCGTTAATCTAGCTTCAAAACTGTGGGTGCCAAAGTTTTTCGCGGTTTGTGGGCGTTAGAGGAGGCGTGGCACATCGGCGAGAAAAACTTGCCTGTGTATTAACCCCTAGAATCTGCATGTAAAATCTCAATCTTCTAGCTTTTATAGTTTCCGAGATCTCAGCGTTCATACAGACGGGTGCCACAGTTTTTCGCGGTTAGAGGGGGAGTGGCACATCGGCGTGAAAAACTTGCGCTGCGTATTAACCACTAGAATCTGCATGCCAAATCTCAATCTTCTAGCTTTTATAGTTTCCGAGATCTCAGCGTTCATACAGACGGACGGACGGACGGACAGACGGACGGACAGACGGACATGGCTAGATGGACTCGGCTAGTGATCCTGATCAAGAATATATATACTTTATATGGTCGGAAACGCTTCCTTCTACCTGTTACATACTTTTGCACGAATCTAATATACCCTTTTACTCTACGAGTAACGGGTGTAAAAATATCTGTGATGGATTGGCCAGCTCAATCGCCGGATCTAAATCCGATTGAACATTTATGGGGACACCTAAAAAGACGAATTGGAAACTTTAAAGCCCCAACGAAAAAAGCATTGTGGCAGAAAGTTCACAGCGAGTGGTACGCCATTTCTCCTTCAACTTGTGCCAATCTTGTACACTCTATGCCCCGCCGATGCCTTGCAGTATTGCAAAGTAAAGGCAATACTACTAAATATTAGTTTAGGTGCCATTATGGCATGAAAAACATAGTGTTTATGAAGTTTCAACGTTTCGTTTCTATTATTTTTTCCAGGGGAAAAACTGAAAATTAGTTCTCCAATTCCCCACGTGATTTGTAAAAACCTTTTTGTTCCTTATTATAAAAGATACTTAAGTATATGTTAAAAAAATATATATATGAAATATATCTACTTTGTTTTTTATGAAATAAAAAAAAAAAATGAACGCGAGTCAGCCGTTTCTATTATTTTTGCCATCAGTGTAGCTTGAGTAGATGTCTACGTACCTGTACCTGTAGCATTCTATTAAAGCCACTGACTTTTCGTTTCAATGTCTACTTGTTTGTTAAAAACATAGAAACTTACATACTATGAAAATTTCAAATATTCTCATCTCATACTCCTTGATTTTTTTCGATGATGTTACAAGTAGACGAAAAGTCAGTAGTTTCAATAGAATTCTATAGCATTTTCTCATTCTTATACAGTTGTCGTCGCAGTGAAGTCGCTAGAACACTAGAATATTTTTTCGGGGAATAAGATAGGAACCATATATTTTCTCGGAGTTTTATATATTTTCCCATTTCTATCGAAGCCCCCTGCTTTATATTAGCTGATAAAATATATCGAAAGTTTTTAGTGATTGTATCGTGGCTCTATTTTCTTGATTTTCCACTCTCTCCCAACAGTTTGATATGGGTTCGCGCAGTTCGTATGCCAAACGGAGGAGGATCGCCGACGCCGCCATTGTTTCCTCGGATTCCTCGGAAGAGGAAATGCAAGTGCGTGCCGGACAGTTCGACCGCCAGACCAAATCCGTGGCGGACGATCTGTTCGATGAGTGCAATAAGGCTGCGGCTGCGGAGGTGACTCAAAGATCTCAGTCCGCGCACCGGAAGCCAGAGCCAGCTAAAGTTCAGGATAAAGCTGAGCCGCAAAAGAGTATCGCGAAGAAGGCCAAGGCGACCACCACCAACTCAGTAAGGAAACCTATAGGGTCGTATGAACCGAGTTCCGATTCCGATACGGATGAGCATCTGTTGCTAAAACCGGATGAAACGAAGGAAAGTCAAAGTGATGTGCAAGTGGACGTGACATTCGAGATGATTGCCAACACTTTATGGAACAAATTAGTCAGGGCTAATGCTAATTTAATCAACATTATCTTGAATTCTGGATTAATCCTGGCCATTACCCAGCTTTTCATCCGCATGCCTAGGACCACTTGGCTGATTCTGTTCCTGGGCTTCTACATGGGACTTCTCTTGAGTTGGGCGTATGAGGTGGGGATCCCACTGTTAGGATTCGTAAGGCCTGGGCCGTTCTCACCAAGAAACCTTCTCGTTCTTGGTGGAACCCCAACCCCCTTTTAGTTAGTTACAGGAACATACACACACTTAAGCTAAATTCGAGATTTTTCAATCACACTTTTCGGCCAGATTTCGGTAAACATTAAATGTGTAGGAAACCTATTATATATATAGTCCATTTCCAAATTGTATTAGTTCATTAAATAGCAGAGTATTTAGAAGAGGCAATATATTGTATTTATTAATAACATATTATTTAAGTTCATTGTTTACTTCAGCTCGCAAATGACAATAGCAAAATAGCTTTTTGCGATGGAAACACCTCACGACCAACTATCGCGTTCTCATTCAAACATACTAAAAAATACCGAAAAAACCGCATAGTCGAAAAATGCCTTAAGGGCTTGATCAGCTTTTCGAAGCTTACCCCTCTGGCGACGATATATTTCCCAACCATTTATATCGCTGCTAGCATGGTAAGTCATTTTGATTGTTGACTAAGACAGCGATTACACAGCTGATTTTAGTTGGCTACCACGTGAGACATGCATAAAGGACAGCCTTTTCAATCCTTTTTGTGTGTTGGTATAATGTAGTGGTGGCCAGCAGAAGCAGCACGAAATGAATAAAATGAAATTTCCTAAGAACTTACATCCTTGGTGCTTAGCACTTATAGTGCCAAGCATCTGGAGAACTTCTGGCACTTTTTTGAATAATCATTGAAAAGCCCATGGTTTTACTTCTCCAATTCTTCCATCCACTGAAGTACTTGTGGCTCCCAATTCTTTTGGAGGACCTCTACAGAATCGTTCGGTTGGGCGCACCATCGCTGGTGCATTTGTGTTAGTACGAGCCATTCCGATCGGTATTTTGCTTTCATGTCAAGGGTTTACATCCTCTTCAATTTCTTTCCTAAATTTATCTAACACTTTTTCCCACCCTTCTTTGGTTGTCTTCTGGAGTATACCTTCTTTATGATGGTTTTTCTTCTTCGGGGGTTCCCTGGTTCCTTTTCAGGTGTAATATGAATTGGTTATAGTCGTATTATAAGCGGAAATGCCAATCTAATTTTTCCAAACGCCGAAATGTTGGCCGTATTTTTGTCTGTCACTACTTTTATGAAGTTATGCATTATTTTCATGGATTATTAATTTGCCCTAAATCCTGAAACGAGAAAATCAACTCCGATTAGAAAGAGTATACTTCGATAGCGCGCTGCAGTGAAGAAACTTGTAAATACATGTGCACACATACAGTCGTCGCAATATATCGAAATCTCTTTTCAAATATGTAATCCTTTTTCAAATCAGAAAAGTTATGCCTCTTCAAAGTTGCAAATTTTTTGCTTTAAAATATGGAGAATATGCCTCAAAAACGACATCACTTTTAGAGGAATTGTATCCTCAAAAAAAAAATTGACCCTGACAGTCCATAAGATCTATAGAGCAGCACACACATACAATGAAATTTAGTTTTATATTTGTGTGTGAAATTCGCACTGGGCAGCACATCGATGTGTGTGTGCGTGAGAGGCAGCGAATGAGCAGAGCAATTCCCTATGCTCACTTAATAGGACTCATTCCAAAAGTGGAACTAATGTTTCTTATATCAAGCTGTTTAAAATGAGCTACATTACATTACAATCAGTGTTGGGAAAGGTACTGTTTTTTTTTACCTAGGTAAGGTAAAAGATACTGGGCAAAAATAAATACCTAGGTAAGGTAAAGGTACTTCAATTTCCAAGTACCTAGGTAAAGGTAAAAGGTAAAAATTTTGATTTTTAATTTTTATAATTTTTTTGTTTTATTTATTAGTTTTGTTTTGCTTTATTACATTGGCGAATCAATTCAACTTAAAATAAGACTAGGTTTCAATTTCAGTTTACAGTCATCTTAAAAATATGTAACATTATCTTTTCATTTCAATCGAAATTTAAATATTATCTTCTTTTTTAACATAACTAAAGTTTCGAAAAACTCGTCCGCCAGCCTGTTTCTTTTTGGAGTTAGAATTTGACCTCCACAACTAAACAATCTTTCAACTGGCGCAGAGCTGGGCCAAACTGTATTCCGACTATTATAATTTCGAAACAAAATCTTTGTATACAATGATTTAGTGGTGGATTTAGCTTATTTTAGTGTCGCAGCCAGATTTGGCTATTTTAAATAAGCTCATTGCTTTATACCTATGTAAGTACCTTAATAATTCCAAAGGTATATACAAATCTGTAGCTAGGTAAGGTAAAAGGTACACAATTTTTTTTATACCTAGGTAAGGTAAAATGTACCACTAAATTGTACCTAGGTACGTACCTAGGTAAAAGTATCTAGGTATGTCCCTACACTGATTACAATACACTTTAAAATAGTCTTGACGTATCGCATCGACACAATGCGCTCCCTAATTCCTCCGTCAAATGGTATGTTTCCGTGAAATACTCAAAGAAATGGAGCTCGTCTATGCATAGCTCGAACTCCACATTCTGAAACAGGGTTAGCCTGTTATGTAGGCGGAGGATACCTTTATCTATGAGGGGTCTTTTCCGCCCATCAGACCCCTCCATCGTCCCAATTCGGGCCTTCGGTGATGGACGCGCCTCTTTGTCACAAGTATTTGTTGGGAACCTTCAGGGGATGATGTTTCCGAGATATCAGCGTTCATACAGACGGACAAACAGACAGACGGACATGGCTAGATCGACTCGGCTAGTGAGCCTGCTCAAGAATATACATACATATATTCTTCATATGGTCGGAAACGCTTTCTTCTACCTGTTACATACTTTTGCACGAATCTAATATACCCTTTTACTCTCCGAGTAACGGGTATAATAATCTAACGCTTAACACTTTTTAAAACTTTTGCAGTTTTTGCGCAGCAGCTAAAACGCCCTTGACCCTTATTCTGATAGGGCTATTCTCATCTCGCTATCGTCAACCCGTATTCCGGGTCACCGTTACTCGAATTGCCGGGATAACTTTGTTAATCTCAGAAAAGCTACCATTTAGCCAGGGATTGTAAAAGTTATGACTTTAATGGAGAAAAGAGAACGTTTATTACAAAACAATGGCAATTATTTTTTTTGTAACTATCATAACTTTTTGGAATTCGATTTTTAGGGCTAGTACACAACCCAACAAAGAGTCGTCCAAAACAAACAAACTTCATATGAAAAAAAATTTCTTGACGTTTTTTTCAAATGAAGTTTTTTGTTTTGGATGACTTTGTTAGGTTGTGTACTAGCCCTAAAGTAGCATTATTTTTGGGGACTTTAATGAAATATTATTTCAGTAGCATTGAAAGCTTTCAATGCCAATGAAATGGGTTTTCAGTAGCATTACTTTTTTTCAATGCCAATAAAATAGGGGGATTCCCTAAACTGCTTAATTGCTGAATTGTTGAAAATTCAACAGAAAATTTCAGCAATTAAGGGAACGACCCTAAATGAATCCTGTTGAATTCTTAAACAGCTGTTATTTTATGAAAATGTTTACAGATCTTAAAATATGTAAAGATTGTCTTTTTATTGCTAGTTACTCACTAAAATTGGTACCGAGAAATAAGTAACTACTTATATACATTCTAATTTTATTTTAAAGTAAATAATTCGTACTGGTAATACCAAAATTCTACAGAGTTGCCATGACTTTCATTAAAAATGGTGACAACTCTGGCCTTTCAGCAATTCAACAAAATTTTCAGCAGCCCCGAGGCTGTTGAATTGCTGAAATTTCTGAAAGTTGACTTTGTATGGAACAGCTGATTAACAGCTGACCAAAATTCAACAATTCAGCAATTAAGCAGTTTAGGGAATCCCCCTAATATTTTTCAGTAGCATTACTTTTTTGACAATCTAATGAAATTTGTTTTCAGTAGCATTACATTTTTTAATTCCAATGGAAAGTGTTTTCATTATCATTACTTTTTTTATTTCTAATGAAATGACTAATGCATTACAAAAGTAGTTAACTAGTCACAACACTGCGGGTGACCAGGCCAACCAACCTATTATATGACCAACCCTATTGTAGGGTCTTCCCACAGAGATCCATCCACTAGAGCTGCAAAACTATCTATGGTACCATCGATAATATCGATGGTTGGCCGCCGGTCACCGACTTCTATATTTTTCAGACTATCACGATAGTTTAACAAAAAATTCCCATCCCGTGGACTTCGAAGGAATAAGAAGGTACGCAAAATTTAATATATAATAATTTTTTCTCGTTTTCTGGTGGTTCCGGTGTTGTTGTGGTTTTTTACAAATTCACATAGATTCTTCATGAAACTATAGGTGGAGACAAGGATGTGGAGCAGGATGTGGAAATCGTGTGCAACGTATAAGGAGCAAAGTCGGTAAAAAAGGTCAACCGTCTTGGAAGTTCGGTGTGGGATTTTTTTCAGAGGACCAAGGATGGGAAGACAGCCAAATGCCGCATATGCAAAAGGGTGTATAAAACTAGTGGAAACACCAGCAACCTTGCTGATTATCTCAAAAGATTCCACCCGACCCTACATCAACATAGGCCAGCACAAGCGACTCACACTGGGTTGAGCGACCCCAAAAGTGACGATTAATTCAAAAAACAAATTTTGGATTTGCTTAATGTGAGTTATATGTGGTGAAAGATAATTAAAGAAAGAATTATGGTTCTAAGTTTTACAGAAACCTCACAATGTGAAGCCGAAGTTGAAACTTTGTTTTTTCGATTTTTAAAATACGAAAAATCGATATTTTTTGTCACTTTGAGTGATGATTTTTCTAATAAAAATAAACCAAATCAACTTTTTGAAAATGGGAATAATAAATTTAAGCCCTTAACTATTTGTAAAAGTTTTTTAATATATATTTTTTTTTAATATTTCTATTAAAAAAAATTTATTTAAATTAGACCAAAAGTTTCTTACATTTTTTTTTTGAAAAATTCTTGAGATATGTATCTAAGTCCCCACCAAGGGGTTCCGTGCCCGTTCTGCCCCAAGACAGTTAATTTAATTCAAAGTTGCACGATATTAGACCAAAAATTCCTTGTTTTTTATTTTTGAATGTCTGGTGGTTTGTAAGCTGTTTCGGTCAGTTGTTTGGATCAGCTGTGTCGCTCATCTGCTTTAGTCAGCGGTTATAGTTAGCTGTTATTGGCATTTGTGAATTATTAAACAACGTAAATAGTCAATTTTAATCTCAATCTTCAATTAATCTTAAAAAAATACAGAGAATGGTATTCGAGAAAAGTGGATATGGTGAAGATCAACCAGGACATTTTGAATATGTTTTTGATTAGCTCCGATCAAGTAATATCTAGCCTCCGTTTAGGTTTGCCGAAAAAAAGTGCACACCTTTCCGAAGGAAGCTTTAACTCTGTTAAAAGTAGCAGAATGTATGAGCGACAAGACCGATAGCGAAAGCGAAACCGAGATTGATCGGATTAATACTTATATTATTTAAATCATAGAATATTTTTTAAAATTTTGGTTTTTATTAATAAATTTGAAGTTATACATATACACTTTTTTCATATAATAAATACAAGCAATACAAGATTTTTTCCATTTTTAGCTTATTGTTTTTGGCGCATATTTACTTTAAAGTACACCAATTCTAAGTTTTCTTAATAGATGTAGTCTAATTAAATGCAAAAACGATTCGGATAATATTTCAGCGCTATAAATAATAAATTACCATTTTTTTTGTAAATTTACCCGAAATTTCGGAAAATTTCTCGAGGAAAAACATTTATTAAAAAAAAAATACTGTACGGAAAGTCCAAATGTTTTTTTTTTTTTACTTTTAATAATCAAATACAAAATACAAAATTATAACATGTTCAAATTTTTTGCCGGCTGAATTAATGGTCACTTTTGGGGTCTCTGTCAAAAAATTTTTCAACAACAATGAGTACGACAGCAAGTCAGTGCGAAAAGCAAACCTTGACACGGCGTTAACGGAGATGATTGCGAAGGATATACAACCGTTCTCTATTGTGGATGTCGAAGCCTTTAGAAATTTCGTGAAAGTGTTGGATCCGCGCTATACTTTGCCGTCACGCACGACTTTGCAAAATGTACACATGCAAAACATTTACGAAGAGATGACAGTAAAACTACAGACCATCCTGCTCAAAGTCGATCAGTGCGCAATTACTATGGACTGCTGGACAAGCAAGGCAAATACAGGTTTTTTGACAATTACGGTGCACTTTATTGACGAAAAGTTCCAGCTGAGATCGGCAGTGTTGTCAACGCAGCCACTCCTATGTGCAACAAACCATTCTGCTGATAACATCGCAACATCATTGCGCGCAGAACTTATTAGCTGGAATCTGTTGCCAAAAGTCTGCGCAATTGTTACTGATAATGCGAGCAGCATGATAAAGGCTTGTGAGCTGCTGGAAAAGAGACATCTGCCGTGCTACGCGCATTGCATAAATCTTGTAGTATAGGACTCGCTTTCGCTTAAATCCATTCACACCATTTTGACTAAGTGTAAGCGTATTGTGACCTTTTTTAAGTGCAGCACTATCGCGTACGAGAAGTTTAAAATAGCGCAAGGAGTCGATAAGCCGTATAGCTTGATTCAAGAGATTTGTACCCGATGGAACAGCAAGTATAAAATGGTACAGCGCATACTCTTGACCAAGGAGCATATTTCGCCTGTACTTCTAAGCTTGTCCAAGCCGCTGGCTGCAGACGATATTGCAATCCTGAAAGATTTAAAAGTCGTGCTCGCTCCATTCGATGAAGTTACGACTCAGTTATCATCGAGTTCAAAAGTAACCGTATCATGCGTAATTCCAATATCGAATGGTCTTGTGCAGAGTTTACACAAAAAAAGAGAGCAGTTAAGAACCAAAGAAGGCGAGGAACTCTGCGCACTTTTGAATGAAAAGAGTAAGAAACGACTTTTTCCCGTTGAGGAAAGGGCCTCCACTCGGTTGGCCACAATTTTAGACCCTCGGTTTAAAAAAGAGGGTTTCAGGTCCCATTTTAATGCGGAGCAAGCCGTATCCCTGCTAGAAAAAACCGTTTCTTCTCTACCCCATATTAATAAGAAACCGATTTCAACCACCCAACCACCGGAACCACCAAAACTGAAATCTTCGCTCCTCAATTTTGTAAAACAAAACATAGAGTTAAAACAGAGGTCTAGCAAAGTTGAGTCAATAATTCAGATAAGGCAGTATTTCGAGAAAACGAATATTCATGAAAATCAGGACCCATTGGAGTACTGGAAGGTAAGTTAATAAAAGCTATAAGTATTATTCTTTAAAATTTTTATAACGCAACATGAATTAGAGATGCCCCAACTGACTATAAGCGCGAAGCAGAGGCTCTGCAATCCGGCAACCTCGACAGAATCGGAAAGGATGTTTTCCAAAGCGGGCCTAACCATCTCTGACCGACGGGCGTCACTAAAGCCGAAACCGTTCTTGTTTGTTAACAAAAATTGGTTTTTAACCAAAGAAACGTGACTTGATTTCCTTCCAAATATGTATTAAAGATCTCATTTGAATTTAAACTGATTGCGTTTTTAATTATCAATAATTGAAAATGGAAATTTCCATAATTGCTCTACTTAAAATAATAATACCCCTATTATATTGGTTTTACGTGAATATCCCTAATGTTTATATATGAGCGATATTATCGCGATAATATCGATGGGGCTACCATCGATGTTTTTGAAAAGTTTAATATTGCATTAAATGACCAAACAGCACTCAATTGGTTTTGTTTACATTTTTGCACTATTATTATTGGCTAGACAGTGGCGTAGTTAGAACGCAGTGTGGGGGTACGGGAGGTTAGGCTCTCCCCCGTCAGCAATTTATATGCAGATTTGTTGTAGGATATGCTATAACATTGGATATATGTTTTAAACTATTATCGTATGCTATTTATTTTGTTTTATTCTACAATAAGATTAGGAGAACAACATTATACAACTGTTTTCCCGAGTTAAGACCCCCCTTTAATTATTTTGACATGAGCAACTGCTCTTCAAGTCAGCTCTTATCGGATTGTGGATGGAATCTCTGTGCGAACATGAATGGGAGCGTAAAAAAAAGTATGCTACCTTTTCTTGATATCGATAGCCGATATATCGAGACTTATTAACAAAATTATTTAAATGAAACATGAATTGGGTTGTATTTTTTGTAATTGTTCAAGTCCATTTGATTTTTATGTATCCGCGATGGCTGTAAGTAATGCTGCAAATGCGGGGGCGCCAAAAAAAATGTTTTCAAATTCCTTTTTAATATAAAAAACCTTTATTATAAACAATTTATTAAAGAACATACGCTGGTACCAATTTAAAGAACATTTGAATGGTCCGGTTCAGTTTTAAGGCAACATTTTGAATTTTTCGACGTCGTAATGTATCATGAGCGTTCAGCACAACAAACTTGATCACTGATGGATCACTACATCATATGATAATTACTCTGATTACAGTGATCAGTGATCCAAGGGTTTATAATAAACTCTTGCAGAGGGTATTATAATTTTGGTCAGAAGTTTGTAACGCAGTGAAGGAGACGTTTCCGACCCCGTAAAGTATATCTATTCTTGATCAGGATCAATAGGGGAGTTGATATAGCCATGTCCGTCTGTCCGTCTGTTTCAATACCGTTTGCGAGCTCAGTTTAAAAGCTAGTGACTTAAAACTTTTACAGTCACCCTAAAACATGTGTACGCAGATCAAGTTTGAAAATCGACCCGATCGGACGTTTATATCCTATAGCTCCCGTAGGTACAATCGGATATAACTTGCAAAAACTGAAGATTTTTCGCGCAGTGTTAAAGCTATTCACATGAATCTTTCCAAATCGTATTTTTTTGTACATACCTTCATCAGGGTAAAAGCGCGTACCGATCGGACGTCTATATCCTATAGCTCCCATATGAATAATAGGGTGAAATCGGTTAAAATTTGATGTTTTTCGGGATATTTCGCGTAGTGTAAAAGCTATTGACATGCATTTTTCCAAATCGTGTTTTTTTCTGCATACCTACACCGAGAAAAAAACCGTTCTCATCGATGCGTATTTTAGCATTTTGATCTCAAAAGCTAGCCAAGATCGACTTATACATACAAAAAAGGCTTAAATGAACATCGATGTCATTTCATGTCAACATCGAAGCCGAGATTGATTTTGACTGGGAATACTAGAATCAACATCGAATCATCTTGATATCAAGAAGAAAAAAGTGAGAATACAAATACTAAAATCAAGATCGGTCGATCTTGGTTTTTTTTGTTCTCAATTTGTTTTGGGTGTAGATCGGGGTAAAGGCGCTTGCCGATCGGACGTCTACATCCTATAGTTCCCAATATGGTGAAATCGGCCCAAATTTGTTTTTTTTTACCGAATTACGATTCTTTTTGTTACTTTAAGACTTTTAGCAGACTGCAAGGGTATTAAAACTTCGGCTTGCCGATGCTAGCTTCCGTCCTCGTTTGTAATAAATTTAAATACAAAATATGAGATTTTTGATTCAATAGGCGGATAATTAAATTTACTATTCCATTTTTTTATTAGTACACCCAATTAATTAATAAATTAAATTAATTAGGATATTGCTTTGTGGAAGGTAATTTCCTTTATGGTTAAATAATATACATTAATAAAGATCCTTAAAAAGCATGTGTCAGACTCGCAATCGTCTCAGATAGTTGGTCAGCTTTTGAAGATACAATAAATTGCACCTTACAGCTGAACCGTACAGAAATTTACCAACTTTTAGCTATTTCCACACAGATTTTGGCGTGGCTGTTTTTCCCGGGGCGCCAAGAAATCTGTGGGAGCAGCGAACTTGCTCCTAATGACATGGCTGCATCTGCCGCTGAAGGGAAAACTGTGTGGCGGCTGGAGGAAGTGCAGATCTAAGTGAATTGTCGTGTTGACAATTTCGAACACTGAGCGTTGAGTAAAAGTTAATATGCTCGTGCTCGGCACTCAAGTATTTAAACATTTGCCCGCTTGTAATTCGAGTCGCATGCAAGTGGAGATACGCGCATCTGAGGAAACGTCTTTGCAGCTGGCCGCTGCACAACGTCCTGGGAGATGGCATGCTCGGCATGCGTGCCTGTTTGTATCTTTAAGATACTTTTGCTGTTCGGGCGCAGACGCTGTGTTCCACACACACTTTATTTATTGTATAAACAATTTCGTGACTTTGTTGTTTATTTTTCCTCGCATTTTGTTGCTCCGCTCGTTCGACACACATAATGGGTGTCTGCGGCAGTCAGCAGTTAGTTACACAGAAAAAACCCAGAACAATACTACATATCATTACTGCAAGGTAAATGGGATTTAAGTTCTGTTCTAAGTGCACGACACTCCTAAGGTAATCGGGGGCAGAGATTGGCTGATGATGTCCCGACATGAGCAAATGCATTGCAAGCGCTTTGATAAAATAGCTGGGCAAATATGCAAGAAACTTCACTTTCCTGGCACTTTCTGCCCGGCCTGTCTACTACTAATTTGTGTTTGGCACTTGGCTGTATCGGTTTTTGAAGTCATCGCGCAGGTCGTGATGGAACCAGCCTAAGAAAACACGGCACGCATCTTCGGTTTGTGTAAATACTCCGGCGCAGCAATAAGCTGGAGTCCGAAGACCGAGCCCCCGGAAAGGCAAAAAAGAAGAGCTCGCAACGATGCTTGAGTGTTTTCTTTATAAACAGAAAACTTAATGATGTTGACTTAGTAGAACAGACAACCCCAGATCGCCTCTCGTTCGCCTGGTATTTTCATAATATGTATGGCACAATATGATTGGGTGTTTGTGCTCTGCGCTCAACACTTTACAAATTTTGCCCGACCAAAGTAAACGTCAGCGGCTCCAAGCTCCAAGCTCCGAGTTCCCCACTCCCCATCACGATGTTCTCCGTCAGTCAACATGATTTGCAAGATATACAAATTCATTCAGCGCCGACGAAGGCCTGAGCTGAAGCCAAAGCCAAGACGAAGACCACGACTCCGTTCTGGCCCGCATGTCTGCTTCATTAACACGTCTTTAGAGCTCGGCTACGATTCTCGGTCCCCCTGTGCCTGCATACCCTGTCCTGTCCGTTCGAGCAAGGAATGCTCACGACACTCTGAGAGGTTGTGACAAGCCATTTCGGCTTGCCATTAGCGTGGGCGGGAAATATAAATTGCACTTTGACGTGTGATTTGGAACTGGCTAAAATGTATTTTCAAGTATTTGTCCTGTCCTTATTTGGATAGCTTTTGGGTTTATATTTATTTCAAACAGGTTTGGGAAAATAATCATTGGTTTTAGGTAGTTAATCTATTTAACCTCCAACTTTAAACATTTTAAATCGCCCTATTTGTTGTGCTTTTGGACACTGATATCAGGGAATATTTTAGAGACCCATTTATAAAAGAGTAATTTCTAATAACTTTTTAAAAACAAGGAGGTACTCGACTATAGTTTGATATATTAAATATCCATTACGCAGCTATGACAAGCAGTGTAAGCAAGGCAACCCAAGAAGTCGCTTTAAATTGAATCCATCTACCGGATTCATTATTTGCTCACAACATTTTAATAAGTGGTCCGATAATAAACCAAATAAAATTGGAGCAAGGATATTTTTAAGGCGACTGCGGGCGGTAGAGTAGTTGTGGTAGGGAATCTCTTTATTTCTAGCTTTTGTAGTTTCCGAGATCTCAGTGTTCATACAGACAGACAGACACACTATCGGATAGGCAAACATGGCTATATCGACTTGACTGGGGATTCTGATCAAGAATATATTTAGGGTATTCAGCAGTCCTGGCAAGTATGGCAAATGGCAACTGTATCAAATGTGGCAAATGGTTGGGTTATGAGCACCCCAGAAACTAAAAAATTAGAATTGTGGCTGAATTTTGAAGTTGAAAAAACAAATTTCATAAAAAATCGTAGTGAACTAGAAAGCATACATAGCTCAGCTGTTAGTATGCTCGATCAAGATCTATGGAGAAGAGGGTTCGAGCCCTGGTCCGGACATTAATTTTTTTTGTTTAAGTACCGATTTTTTTTATATATACAACATCAAATGAGGTCCCCACATGCCCAATTATATTAGTTGAATGAGGTCCTTTGGAGGATTAGTAATACAGGTAATGACTTTAAGTTATAAGCACCAAAATAAAATATTTTCGGATGTGATCCACTGCAAAATCGCTGATGATTACGTTTTTATAAAACTTAAGCGAAAAAGTTTTTTTAAATCACAGTCTAGTTTTTTTTCACAATCAACAAAAAAGACCGAAAATACTAAGAAATATCGTGTTGCTAAGGAACATTTACAATGTTGGGCAACATGAAGTTTGCCACGTTTGCCCAAAAAAATATATACATAGGTCTACCTATGGCAGGTCTATCATTTTTCGTTTCATGTATTTTGTTGTTGTAAATTTGAAATTTCCCTTGCCACAGCTGCCATTTGCCATACTTGCCAGGACTGCTGAATACCCTAATTTACTTTATAGGGCCGGGAGCGTTTCATTCTCCCTGTAACATATTTTTCGACGAATACATTATACTGCTTAAACCTTTCAGATGTGTATACAATTCTACACTATTACAAATTAAGATCGGTCGTATAAATACACGAACTCTTCGAAGAGATTATAGTCGTAGAGATCTAAATTTAACGCCGTTTTTAGGAGAATACCTCTGGACTTTCTGTATTTTGGTGTCTCCGGCAATCGCGAATATGGGTTCCACATTCCATTCAATCGACTGGCTCGAGAACAAGAATTTACAGTTCGTGGGTAATTCAAATGAGAAGCGTCAATTTTTCCAGAAAACGAACGGGAACAAAATGAACATTAACCAAACCAAAACACGTATTTTTAAAATCATGTTTAGTTTAAGAAAATATTGTAGTATAGTTCTATAAAACATATTAATAATCCTTTGTACAATTTCATCTATGACTGTATTCATACTTAGTTTTATTTCCACATATGAATGCGATCTATTTATAATTATATTTGTTGTATAATGGAAATCCAGAATCCAGAATATTTAGGATCAAAACATAGTTTCATTAATCTGATTCTCATGGTCTGTACGTATGTGTGTATGTCTTTTCCATTGTTAACATACGGTATCTGGAGTTTGATTCCTCGTCGTTTCAGCAGACCCTTGTGAATTTTACAGATCTCAGGTGTAAATTGCTCCCCCTTTCTTACCTGCGTCCTTACCCGCATCATTGTTCCCCAGTGAACTTGTTTTCGTCCGTTTGAGTATCTGTGTTCCCGTACGCCTCTGTGTGGGTGCACTGAGCTTCGCAGTGTGCGATGTGTGTGTCAACAGAAGGGAGAAGCGAGAATTTAAAGCCGCGGCCGCAATTAGTTGGACCGCACTAAAATATGATTAGTACCCATTTTGCCACCTCCTCCCATTAATTCCTTCCTCGGATGTCGGTTTTGTTTGCTGAGCTTCGGCCTCGCAACAATAATGCCCACGTAAACAATTCCCTAAAGCGGTGGCAAAAAAAGAAGCTGCGTTAATTAGAACCACAAAAAGACGTCAGCAAAGGTTTGCTGGCTGTGGGAACTCGAATTTTAGGTACAGTTTGCCGTTCAATCTGTAGGATACGTATGTTATCCCGTTCAAAAGACTCCCGTATCTAATGGGTTTATAAATTCTTAATTTAAGGATTTTTTACTTCGGAAATCTTCAGGCTTGCGTACCTTGTAAATACTATCATTTTAATTATACGGGTTTCTAGTTTACCACATGCACATTGATGTATTATTAATGTAATCAAACATTGCTACTACCTTTAGCCTTTATTATACAGGATAAGGTATATACGATATACTATACACATTTACCTATAATAAATACACAAATTAGGTAATCCAGTTTGGTCTCAGAGGATCGGCCGTAGTTCTCGAAGTTTAAATTGAATTGTTTTCAGTGGAAGCATGCGGCTGAAGTCTGAAAAGTTCTTGGAAGGCAACGGCTCGTCCGCTATCCCTCGTCCTTTGCCGGGCGTCCTTCACCCAGCCACGTCAGTGGCTTGGAAATAATTTCGCATCCCCCGGACAGGCCAAGGAATTCCAGCACTTGCATTTGCCGTCTAAAAGCCAGTCTTTGTGCCAGGAAGTTTGCCTTGGCCACCTTTTGTTGACTGCCTCCGCCTGCGAGTGACATTAGTCGTGCAATAAGCAGACAGGCCCCAGTGACACATGTTTCCCAGCCGAGGTCCGTGACTGCTCCTGCTCCGGCCGCTGCTGCTGCTCCTGCCGCTGCTCCTTTCTGTTTGAGTTTCCCTCACCTTCTGGCAGCTGGGAAACCGGCAAAGTTTTTCAGCTTGGCATGCCAGACACGTTGACAAAAGACGACAACGTTGCCAGCAACGACATAGACGAATTTATGCTAATCAGCTTGGATGCCATGTCCTGGAGCCCCGAAGCTCCGGGCCCTGGATGCCTGTCCTCATGGATTCAGGCCGAGGGTTGTTCGGCCATTTCGTGGCAAACTGGGGCATGGCAAATTAATTTGATTGTCGGGCATGATGGGATTACACAGATAGCTCAGCTCACCTACTCCGAAAGGGTTGGCCTTTAATTCCGGTTCCGTTTGAAATAAAGGATCCTAACATGTGGGCCACAATTATTACGATTCGCCACGCTAACTTACGAAAATGATTATTCAGCATTGTCACCTGGTTATATGGATTCCTTTCACATTTCGGTATATCTTTAAGTTCCGCCCTCGTGTGCATAGCGGCTGTCCCATTTGATCGCTACCTTTGCCTGTTGGCTGGCAAATTATAATGAGGCTTGGCTGGGTGGGGGGCCTTGGATGGGGGAACGGAAAGGAACGCGGCTGCAGACAAATTTGCAGCCCTACTACAATAGTTGCCTGGCAGCCATCAAATCCACTCAGTGCACACTTCACGCACCAATTAAGTTCAATTTTCGATAGAATAACAAAACGCGCTCGGCGTTTTCAGACCTCATCCCCCCGGATTCCGGATTCCGTCTGGGGAGTTTTCCTGCCCTTGGCGGGCATGGAAATTGACATCATTTGCTGTTAAAAATGTGTCGAGGGTGCTGCTCTCGCAATTACGTGAGTGGAGTGCGGCTGCGTGTGTGCCGCATCCGATTCGAATTGGAATCGGAATCGGGATCCGAGGGGGATGGGCACGGGGATTATCCGGGAGTGAGGACTGCATCTGTTTACGGCCAAGAGCCAGCGGGCGGCATTATAAGCACATTAAATTCTGAAGGCACAGCCGGGGCATGTCTGAAATGTTGACGACTTTCGGGCGGAGGGTCGCAAGTGGTTTTTATGCGCATGTATTATTATTGAATATCATTAGGATACGCGTACGCACACCCCCACCCGCCCTTATCTTTGCCGAACGTGAGCTCCTGCCCCTGGGGTCGATTCCTAAACTGTCAGCCAGCCGAAAGTCAAATCAATCCGGGGAGGGCGAGTCTTAAAAGTCAGCGTCTGGACGCAGGGCGGTCGCGTTTGGACTGCGTTTAGTGGTTTAATTTTTATTTTTATGGCGCAACTTTATGGCAGCCCTTTCCACAAAGCACAAAGCAAATGTCCCATATGACAAGGCTACACCGAGGAATATACTTGTAGGCTAAAAAGAAGCTTATAAAACTACAGATTGTAACTTCTTAAAAATGAAATCAAAATTAAAACTTTGATAAATGGTTATATAAAAAATAAAAAAATTAGAATGTGCCCGCTCATCCCAATTTCTTGTTTTTAAAATTTCGAATATCTCCAACTATTGATCCAGATCAGTATTATATATTCGAAAACATTTCCCTCAAATTTTTACGTACTGTTCAATGAGAAAGAAAGTAAAATAAATTTTAATGGTCGCCTAGTGAGATATAAACTTGAATATTTTACCGCATATTCTAGCCAAAAACATAGAAAATTTAATTTTTGAGGACCTTAACCAGTTTGCCTAAAAGTATGCTCTATAAAATATATGTCAAATGAATAGAATTTTCAAGAGCATTACGTAAAGAATCTATGTATTTTGTAGAGTATACTTATAGGCAAACTGGTAAAGGTCCTCAAAAAGTAATTTTTCTATGTTTATGGCTATATCGCAATTCAATTATTTCTTCCTTAACAAAATCTTAAAATTATTCTGAGTAGTGGCTTTCAAAGATAAAGAGTGGCACTTTTAAAATACCTTGACAGCAAAACAAACCACAGATCCGTTTGCCTGTAATACGCACGGAATGTGGACCATTATTTAGCATTTTTCCTACTTTGAGGTCCTTTTGCTCAGAATCCTTGCGTCGGGGAACTTTTTAGAGAACGCAGTTTTATTTGGGAGTTCGAAACTAATTCAAATTTCGCACCATCGAGGTACATTTTTGATGTAACATAGTGTAATTAATAAAACAAAATTATTATAACAAAATATTTCATCCACTTATGACCTTACCTCTACAAAGGTTGACCTAAAATTAACATAAAAACAATAATATTTCCACATTTTCTCTATAAACGATCGTGCTTTTGTCTCAGTGGCTGCCGAAGACGAGCGGGTATGGTAAGAAGTTGCCTTTCAAGTGCGGCCCCGGCACAATGTGTTTTTTATGGGCTTCTGGGGCTCCGTTTTATGTTTCATCTTTTAAGTGCCCCTCGTTTGTTGCGGGTCTTAAGCAGCCTCTCCTCGTGCGCCGAGTACTTGGCTGGCTTTTGTCATTAATGCGAGTTCTCCTCCGTCCCGCCCCATAATTGCTACACTTTGTGTGCTGTTTCTGTTTCTGTTTCGCTCTGCAGCAATTCGGCTCGGGCTCATTAGTCGCAGCCCAACTCAGCCGAACCGAGCTGAAGTCTCAAGGATGCGAGTGCGTCTGATCGGGGCTGAATAGATTTGTGTGCGGATTTCATATTCATAAGGCGCATTCAGTCGCCGGACTAATTAAACTTTTGCCGCCGCTTTCTGGGAACCAGCCAACTGTTTAAATATTCCCCAGGCCCTCGGCAGGCGCACTACACTCCATGAATGGCTAATTAGCAGACGGGAGACAAAAACCAGACTCCAGCATCGGCAAATTGCCTAATCATGATTTTTGCATAATTTTTTAAAAGCTTCTCCGCCTGCCAACCGCAGTTGAAAGGCTTTCAATTTCAACCCCCGGAGGCCTCGAAGGCCTCGAAATGAAAGTGGTCTCGCATCCGTGGACCCACTCCGTCCGAGCGAATCCTTTGTCTGTCTATCAAAGCCGTGTGGCATTATTATTATTAATAAGAATCCCTGTCTCGGGGCCCGGCTAAAGCCGATACCGATCCGTAACCGAATCGGACAGGCTGCAGAATTTACAAAAATTAATTTATGACACGCCGCGGCACATTTTCCATTTCCCATTTTCCATGCGCACACAAAACGTGCTACGATTTTTATCTGCACCCAAGCCCGCCCTCCCCCCGTGCCTATTATTTTTAATCCATTAAACAAATGCCACGTTACGAGGCCGTTGGTTCGTGTCCGTTATCAGCGGGGAAATGGGAAATGGGCAAAAGGGTCTGTGATTTGCTCGCCCGAACAATGGGGCTTCCCTGCCGGGTAGATATGCTCGTATCTGTCTGGAGCAACGCCTCCGCCTCGGCCAGGCAATCGAAGAGTTTTCCGAGTTTTCCCCGCTTTTCCGGCTCTGCGCTCTCTCTTCACGCTGAGTTATCATGTTCGGCGTGATGGAAAGGTACAAAACAGCCTAATGGCATTTGCGGCAAATCATTAATATCAATCGCGACAGATACTCGTATCGATCCGTTTGCCCGCATGTGGGATTGTCCAGATGCATTCGGCTGTGACTTCGTCTAGGGTTTCACTCATCTCACACTTGAGATGATAGGAATCCAGGTCTTTTCTCTCCGTCTCCAGTGAAGTGTGCATAGGGGTTGTTCGTTCTGTAGGGCTTCGTCTTCTGGGAACGCAGTTTCTGCACTTGAAAGTTGTTTACGGACGACGATCTAATCAATGGCATGGTTTTTGTAACTTCATGGGGCAGCTGACAGGAGTCGAATTTATTTGCAGGCCATACGGTTTGTGACGGGTATCTCACAGATACATTAACTTTGTAAATATCAGGATACAACAATGTATAATATGAGCTCTTTTCCCTTGTGTATTACTTTTTTATTTAGTTTGAATGATTGATTGAATCCTTCTAACCATGACAGCCTACAGTTTCCACCGAGATAATCGAAATATAGTGAATAGATACAAACAGAGTTTTTATAATCGCGGCTTTCTTACTTATTTGTTATCAAGAACTTTGTCTTGAGTTCGCTGATACTAATAATGATATACTCTGATTTTCTTCGAACTTTCATAGAACGGTGAGTCGGAGTTTCGGAAAGTTCAGCTGGCTCTTACCTTCCCCCTTGGCTCACCCCTAACAAGTTTCGGTTCTCACACACAACAGCCTGGTTATCAAAGCATTTTCCTCGGATTTAAAGCTCATAACGATTCACAGCTCAGTGACCAAAGAGTTCTGAAAAAGCAGAAGCACAAAAGCCACTCTGCGGCACTTCCCTTCCCTTCCCCTCCACCGCCCCGTCCTGTTCCCCTCAGTGAATGTGGCATTCAGCACGGCAAAGTACCTCCCCCGAAGTCGCCCGCTTTCCCCGGAGCGAAAAAATCCAGGCGAACAAAGCAATTTTGTGGAATTACAAGAGCGTCTCTAATTGTTAAGTAAGCATAATGTGTGCAACATATGGCCGAGAGACTTGGCCGGACTTTGACAGCGACTCCCCGTCTCTTTCTCTGTTCTGGAAACGGGAGTGGGGATGGGGAAGTGCCTGGGAAATTATGGCAGCGACAGCCTGCAGGGCAGCAAACAAAAAAAAACAAATATCCACACTGAAACGGGGGGCACAAATAAATTGGCAAAACGCTCGCAAAAAAGATCTCGGTGCTTGTGTGTATATTAAAAGATATGTCAGCCATAAAAAGTGCTTACAAAAATATTTTATTGTGCATGTGGCAAGTCAACAAACTGTGCACTACGAGCTCGTCTCCGGGTCCCGAGGAAGGGCAAGTGCCGGGATGAAAGCTGTTTCCACAATGGGGCGCATTCAGATGGAGTTTTTTCGCCTTCATCGCCAACTGGAGCTCATTAAAGCTAAATAAAAGCATTGAACTGGCAAACTTCGCCCGAATCCAGACGAGGGGCTGGGTTCTATCACAAGATGCAAAGCAGAACAAACAAGTGGGATTGGGTATGTCATCATCCTCCATGCGAGATGCTCATAACTCATTCTATACAAATTCTGTTCAGTTTTTGCGATGTTATTGGATCATCTTTTGGCAGGTCACTAAAGAGTTTCTGGGCATATACCACACATCAAAATTATTCTTAATACTGACTTTAACATGTGGTAGTTGTGCCAACATATATTAGGTATTATAAGAACTCAATATATTTGTATACAGCAAAGTATTGTTTCGTAAAATTTCTTTCATAGAATAAAAAAGGTTCACCTATTTTAATATGGATTACACTGAAATAATTCCAAAATATATTACTGCTCCATTCTTCAATATTTATTTAGGCTATCCCTTCTCTACAACAATCTAGGGAAGTTCCTCGTACAACTCACAGCTTTCGTAAATGTAGTTATTTCGTGCCGGGAGTGGTAAAGGTAAGGGGTAATCACAGGTGGGCGGAACCGAAGGCGCTCTGTCCCTCGGCGGATATATGTATTTACTGGATTCCGATTGGCGGTGATTCGCTTGTGCCAGGTAACGGTGATAGGCGATGACATACTCGTTGTCGTCGAGAGTTGCGATCCGACCTCTATTGTAATTTAAATGGAATTATTTCGATAATAAACATATTATGGAAAAACACTTACCCATAGTCGTTCAGGTCCTTCTCAAATCTCCGGGGAATCAGGCCCATCGTGTTCGATTCCCGCCTCTTACTCCCGCTGAACAAAGAAGGCTTCAGTCGAATAGTTCCGTAAGCAATGAGAATTCCGAGGATAGTACCAATCAAAAGGAGACCTATTCCCAATCCAATCACAAGACCACTGTGATCCTCGAACCAGGAGGCTGTTGTGGGGATCACACATCTCATGGTATTCTGAGAACAGCAGGGGGTGGTGAAGTTCTCGCCCAATAGCCCACAGAAATACGTGGGTGCGGTGCAATCCGAATCGCAGATCTCCACCAGTATTCCGTCCTTACAACTTGACGAGCTTCCCAGATCCACAGATCCAATCGCAGAGTCCGTTGAGATACGAGAGCATACGAGTTCTTCGCAGAATACCTCCTCGCATTTCGGCAATTCTGTTGTCATCGTAGATGGCGTTGTTGGTTCTTCAATTTCCATTTCTCTTGTGGATATTTCTGGTGTAGAGGTTGATGGTGTGAATGTGGATGTTGTTGGTGTGGATTGTACTGTTGTTTCTGTGACTTCTACGGTGGTTGAAGTTGTTGTTACGTTTGATGGTGCAAAGGGTGGTCCTACGTATCTTTCAGGCTGGACAGTGGGATTGTCCTCAACGTAAATGGTTGTTTCAGCAGTAAAGTCAAATATTTCCACCTGAGTAGTATAGTCCGTTACCTTCCGACTTTCGCTCAAGTCCAAGTACTTCAGCAATTGTAGTTTGGGGGGTAGATTGTACCACTCGAGTTGGCTTAAACCACAGTCTTTTAGAATTAGCTGCTCCAAAACGGGTAGATTCTCAAAGGAGTCCCCTCCGAGACTGGCTCCAAAATTCGTTCCACTCATATCCAAAAACTTCAACTGGGTGAAATTTAGGGATCCCAAGAAGTCGCCAATTGCAAATGTTATATCCGCGGAGAATGATTGGTGAATTTTTGCATTTACTAGCGTTTTGGCTACAGCTGAAAGGAATCCAAAAGGCTTGAAATTGATGTTCCCATTGAGTAAAGTGAAGTTCTGAAGCTTTTGAAGGCCTTCTAAGGCTGATTGTGTTAAATTTTCCATCTGCACATTAATGAGTTGCAGGCTTCTTAGATATCGGGTGCTGTTTTGATCAAAGGTCCCATCACTGATATGGATTATGGTGCAGTTTTCAATTGTCACGTTTTGCAATTCAAAACTCTTGGAAAAAAATCCCTTTTGCAGTATGTCATTTTCAAATTCAATGTTCGATATATAGAGCGATTTGTTGTTGATGGTAAACGACTCCTGCTCACTTCCCAGATCCGTTAAATTGGTGCTCACTTCCTCATCGTTGTCGGAGAAATCCACATTGACCAGGATCAATAGAAGCGCAAAAGAAAAAACGGCCGGCAGGATGATATATTTCAGCCATCGCATCCTCCGAGGCTGATACAGCCGTTCCGGTTTCTTTGTCCTCTCCTCATTGACCAAATCGAAGGACTTCGACTTGAACATACTATACTCGTATGTTTTCAGATGTGTAGAGTGCTCGCACCTGTCAGGCCCAAATCGAACTGACTGCCATCGCCATTTGCATAATTTCATTAGGCGAATTAGTTCCGCCTATTATCTGATAATGGTTTATTCCCTGTGATAAGATTGCCAGCTATGGGACCACCGATGGGGACCAGATTCGAATAAGCAGCATGTTGAACGCTTTCCAAAAATAGTTTCCCAGAGTTTTCGCGAAACAAGTACAACATTTTACTTTAAAATGAATAGTAAAAGTACATATGGTTGATAGGCTAAACGTCTTTTCGTGTTGATTTTTTAAGAAATACATATTAATTAATATCAATTTATTTAAGAATAAGAATAATAATAATATACACTTTCTTTATATAAGAGGACATACTTTATGCTTAAAGACAGAATTTGGCCTATCAAAAAATCTAGATCTTAATTTAATTTTAATAATCCATTATAATAAATCATCTCTGATAGATTCCTGATATATCCATGCTTTAATAAATCTGTCCCCCCCTCCAACCCGTATAAGTTTTCAAATTTCAAAGTTAAGCCCATTAAGGCTTCATCTTGGCGGCAATTTAGCCGGCATGTAGTCGGATGTCTCCGAGGGTTTCGGAATGGGAACCCTTGCCTCTGCAACATTTCGTATTCAGCATTTAACTTGTCGTTAGGGTAAATTTATAAGCAGCAGAAACGCTAACGTCAAGCGGCTGCCGACTGGCGGCTGTCGACTTTTCCCCTCCGACTTCCACGGCCGCTTTCCACCTTTTTCCCCGGCTTGGTCGCCGTCCCAGGCCTTTGCTGGGTTCCCCTGTTCCGGCATCGACATCAACATCGCAATCGACGGAGGACCGACCGGCCTGGCCACGCTTTATTATCTCCCCTCGGACGGCTTTTGTTCGCCGGCGACGCCGACTGCATTTCATTGAGCGTAATTCCGTTGCTAATGATTTTTGGCACACGTAGCGCTACTTTCGAAATTAATGCGCTATAAAACGGCAGCATAAAGACCCCGGCAAGACACTGAGAAATGGGCGCTGGGCGGCTAGGAAATTGGCCTGCCAGCCGACGCAGAATTAAATGAAACTCTTGTTTCAATTGCTTTTTCACAGCTGAGGTACACGCGAAAAAGTAAGAGGCAACTTTATGCACCAAAAAACTGCTTAAAAGCAGTTAGTAATGTCCTAAGTTATAGATTTCCATTGTGGCTTCCAAAAAAACTAAATTATTTTATGTTGTTAATGTATGTTAATCAAATCAAACTAATATTTTTTTCCATATTTCTTTAGAAGTGTTAAAACCCTAAATGGAATAATATTTAAGTTTTCGGTAAAATCCAATTGAATTTACGCAGCTTTGATTTATTAAAGCGTAGATTATAGATTCTTATCGTTATATTTTCGCTGTGCACCACAAACACCCCTTTTGGGCAGGAAGTTCGCCACGTTTTCCCGTCCTGATAAGAGAGCCCACATGCGTTTGGATTTCGCGGGTTCCGTTCGGTGCTCTGCGTTTACTTTTGCGGTTTCGTTTTCTGCTCTGCATACATTTCCATATTAATTCCCCTGATTATGGCCTCGTCATCGTCTGCGTTCTGTACCCTGGCGTTTTGTCCAAATCCGAATGCGGACCACACTTCGGCGATGATGTTTCTGTTTCAGAATAATCTAAATCGGCATTATTTATGCATTCCGTTCTCGCATTCAGCACAACCACTTAGCGGTTCCACTTCAACGAACCCACAGATACACAGCTATGTGTATACCTTGTATATAATATGCATAGATGTTACGTGTGCATTTTAATGGACCCCAATTCCCCCGGCCAAAAGAAGCGCACAGATAATAAATATTAATTTTGATAAATGCTGATGCAGGTCAATTGAAGTCAAATATATGCATAACCAACTGGCCAACGACTTTCGTCAGATATTTACTATGGGAATATTTATTTTAAAATGTACTAAATTTAAGTTTGCAAGAAATATAAGTGAAATCAAAAGTTCGCATGTTTTTTCTGCGATTCATCCACCCATTATTATTTCAACTCCCAAGAGATTCCTAAACGAAACGGACGATAACGCCCGATTTCAATTGAATTCTGAGAAAAACACCAACTACGAACTTATCACAACTTATTTATCGGGAAGAAGTAAATGGGCGGACATACACACAATGCCAGCGGCCCACAAAAATATATACAAAAGCAATGACATGTCATTAACTCATTCCGGGGGGCTGTTCGTATCGCTGCCATCACATTCGGGGGTGACTAGTTGCGGGTTCGAACTCACATCTCCAGGAAGTGGATGTCCATGGCATGGTGATCCACATCGACGGGGGGATGGAGCTGGAGGAACTTGACGTAGGCCAGGAAGGTGGTCCAGCACATGCTGAAGAAGGAGGTGAATATGACCTGATTCCGCGCCGGCACGAAGGCGAAGTTCACCGTCTGCACGCAGGGCCAATAAATAACGCCCACCTTGTAGGCGTCCAGGAATTTATCGCTGACCTGGGAACGGGAGAGACGTCGGGGAGTGGGCGTGAGTGCAGTGACATAATGCTCCCAGCAGCGGGTGGAAAATGGAAAATTGTAATTAAGTGCCGGCTGGCCAGCGGCGGTAGGAGACGTTTAAAATTTTATTTATTGCCCGATTTGCCCTCTCTCTCTTTCTCTTTTTAATGGTACGCTAGACTAGGGCGTGGCCTTTTTGTTAATGTTGTTAATTAAAAGGCCACGCCCGGCTCCAAAAATTATCAGCTTGGCCCGAACTGCGTTTCAGTGGGCAAACGATAACCAATTTAAAAAGTCTGCATCGAGGCCTGGCAATTACCTATTGATTGGCTGCCTTTGTGTGCACAACCTAATGGAAAATTGTCAAAAAGCTGACTAATAAAAGTTAATCCAATTTAAGCCATAAAGACAATCTTGTCTGTACCAAATAAATTTCAAATCGATTCCTGTGTCTGTTGCATTTGATGCGTGGATAACCTAAATCTTCTTAATGAACTAAAATGAATTCTTTTAAATTATAAAAGCAAGTTTAATCTAATAAAACTAAAGCAAATTCAAGTACTTACCCCACTGAAATACATTTACTTTCATGCCTTTCTAAAAGTATGCAGTGAGGGAAGGATAATTGTCTTCCTGAATGAAATTAGATAGCTCTTGAGTTAAAAATATATTGTTGCATACTTGTAGACGCTTATTTTGACATTTTTAAGGACAATTTCAAAACCCAGATAGATTTGGGACAACCGCATTAATTTGTTTAACAATTGTTTTGTATAAGAGTACTTTAATATATTAACCTTTAGCTCGTAAGTGTCAAACATAATTGATGGGAAGTGATACAACTATACTGAATTTTAGGGCTTGAACGTCTAGGGATATTGGAACCAATCGTCCGTTATGGGAAAAAAAAATACATTTAGTTGAGGATCAAAAGACCAACGTCTTCATCGGCCACGCACATAACTCTTTTACGGCCAAAACCCGAGCCGATCACATCGCTCAGAACAGTCGGGCCGTTTATCTTCGGAGAACGCATGCAAAGCAAATGAGACGACGCACGTTTGACACAAATATATGGTAAAACATTTACATTTATCAAGATAAATGGTTTCTAATGATATGGAAGTCAGCCATCGAGCCGAACTCGGCCCTGGAGCAGAGTGCCCGAAAGTATCTCGAAGTATGGCCGCAGAGCCAACAAATCAATGTTGACAGCCCGAATCGGAGGACCAGACGCAGCAATTGGGAATGGATGGAGGTAGGCGACAGACAGGTGATATTTATGCATGCTTACATTACAGCCTCAGTCGCAGATGCAGATTCATAGACACAGATACAGATACAGGTACAGATACAGGTACAGATACCACGACGGAGATACTGCCTCGGCGACTGCCTGAATGTGTCGTGAGAAAATGGATTTCGGAAATCAAAACCAACACACCGAATCGGGTGCAAGAAGCCGATGGAAATTGGAGACGCGATTTCCAAATAAGTACCACTGACATTTTGTCGCAACTGGGCTATCGGCACATCTGGGAGACAGAAGATGTTAAGTAGTATTGACCAGATGACAAAGGAATGAATAGTTTTTAGATATATAGTACGAATTGAGACTAGTCCTAAGCACTTAAAGAACTTATAATGCAGCCAACAGAAATATATAAAATTCTCTAAAATCATAAATGGCATTTTAGTCACTGTTGATCGCAACCATTTTCCATCGTTATCTCTATATCTAATTCTAATATAACAAAAATTGGTAAATGATACGTAATCCCCCAAAATGCTTTTCTGTGTCTTTGGTTACAAGAAATGATGTTCTGAGAAATGAAAACACACAGAGAAAGAGGCTTGAGTTTCGAATGAGTGACTTAGTAGAGTGTCTTTACCTCCCGTCTGGCCTCCGCGTACGAGTTGCCCTCCATCAAGGTCATGAAGAAGAGGAACGAGCTGATGGCCATCGGATCGTAGGCGGTCTGCTCGGTGATCGCCTTGCAGAACGATGACTTAATATCTGTGCGCGGCCACATAACGCCCGCCAGTCTGATCCACACGTAGATGGTCGGCCCCATGAAAAAGAAGCCGAAAAAACTGAACCTGCAATGGAATTAGCCAAGCCACATCGGGGCCAATTAGCATTCGAATAGGGCCAAGATCCAAGATCCCAGACGTCACCTGAGACACTTCATCCAGTCGTACGTTCGGAATGTCTTCTTCTCGATCATGGTCTGTTCGATGAGTGATCCGCAGGGCCAGAGTGTGCCATATGATATCATGCCCCGGATAATTTTGTATTTGTTTGTAAAATTCACGAAATTACGAAACATTTTCGACGCTCTCGTGTGATAATCTTGCCGGTCGTCAGTGCCAGTTCCACTTCCACAAAAGTGCTATAAAAGCGCTGAAAGAGAAATTGTTTTTTGATCAATACGCTGCGGCTGACATGGCTGAGTTCGCTTGGGTTAGCTTTATTCCCCCGTGACTTATGCCAGCTCAGTGCCATATTTGTCTTGGCGGATTTCACTTTTGCTAAGACCGTGGTCTTACCTCATATGACCCAGAAATTTAGGTTACAACCGACAAAATTGGCAATTCTTTTGTAGATTTCTTAGAAAAAGTAACTCTGTTGATTTAACATTCAAATTCAATGCTATTGTAATGTTTCCTTAAATTTGGAGTTCGAAAACTACATCTGTTATAACTATATAACATTTAGTTACAGATTATTTCAAGTAATTCTACCAATGTAGTGACCCGCATTTCCTCAACAGTGATTAACTCATTGAAAATGCCTCACGGGAGCCACACTCATAAAATTTTTTACATAAATACTAGAAAAATCGCCCTAAAACTGAATCGCCTTAAAACTACGAAAATTTTTCTTATTTTAAGGGTGATTAGCCCTAATATACGAAAAATCGCCATAGAAAATATTTTTTAGGGTTAGTTTTTTTAAAACGGCAAAATTGCCTATATTATTTAGGGCGAATTCTTATGAGTCTACTCTGATAGTTATTTCTTCTTTTAAGGGCGAATTCGCCCTAAAATGTAGAACAAAATAGCATCAAAAATAGCCATAAAATCTAGGGTAAGAATCAAACGAAAATTTAAGACGCAATAGATGGATACATACATGTAATGCGTGTTATGTATGTGTGTGTAGTTGACAGGTCAAAGCACGTGAGTATGTATGTGAGCATGTGAGAATCGACCCAACTTCACGGGCGATCGCCTTAAAAATCGAACCAATTGGGTAGCCCAGCGGTCTAAGCACTCGTACTTTCAGCTTTGCTGTTTGAAAATTAAGGTCGTGGGTTCGATCCCTGGGTGAGTCAACTCCTTTTTTTTTTTTAAATGATAATATTAATAGTTCCGTTTTTTGTCCGCATGTTAAATTTAAAGTAGTCTTTACCTTAATTCTGTGTGGATACTCTTAGTAAAGGACTACTTTGTGTTAAGCATGTGGACTAGGAAACGGCCAAAATATTCCAATCATCAGCAACAAGAATACATGTTTTGGTTGCCTTTAGTCGAAATATAAATTAGACTCCAAGAAAATAAGATGTGTACAGGGTTTGTACGTCGTTTGCCGCGATGGGATTGTGGTGCAGCGGTAGAGTGTTAGACTCCAACCCGAGAGGCCTTGGGTTCGATCCTCGGAGCGACCAACAGTTTTTCTCAAGTAAGTGGTTTTTTCTCCTCATATATATCTCCTTAATTACTTTATCAAGGTGATTTTTCAGTTCTAAGGGCCGGTGTTGCATAGGTCTGTGCCTCCCAACCGCATCCTTTCATATGGCAACAAACAAGTGCATTTAAATGATCTGAAACGGTGTTAAAGTATGTGTGTGTTGAAGTCAGTCCAGATCACAGGAAATACGCGGTTTATAGTATAGACTCTTTCCCAGGCATCTGAAATCTCTCCCAGGCATTTGAGAAAAAATAGTTTTTTGGATGGATTTCTAGGGCGATTCGCCTATGAAAACAGAAAAATAACCCTAAATATAAGAAAAACACCCTAAATATATGAAAAACTGCCTTTAGTTTAAAGGTCTTTTTTCTTATTTCCAGGGCAATTACCTTTGAAAACAGAAAAGTAGCCCTAGATTTAAGACAAATCACCTTAAATGTAAGATAAACGCCCTAAATATATGAAAAACTGCCTTTAGTTTAAAGGTATTTTTTCTTATTTCCAGGGCAATTACCTTTGAAAACAGAAAAGTAGCCCTAGATTTAAGAAAAATCACCTTAAATGTATGACTAAGGCACCCGTATTTTTAGGGTAATTTTTCCTAATTCCATAGCCCAGTCGCCATTGACCCCGGTTTTATGGCGATTTTCCTTGTTTTTAGGGCGATTTTACCGGAAAATTTCTATGAGTGCACTTAAATGGAATTTCCTCTTCCAGTGCCCGAATTAAACCAATTGCAAATGAATGTCAGCCATGGAAACACTTGCACAGCTGACACTTTTGGACTCTCCTCTGAACTGATGGATGGTTGGATGGCTAAAAGGTGGGTGAGTAGCCAGCATATAGCAGGGGGTGGTACTCGCCATCCAGTAACACATGTCAAGTATTATTATCGGGGAGCAAACTACAAACTACAAACGAAACACAAACATAAATTTAATTGCCAAGAATGTTTCTAGCCAAACAAATGTCGAAATAATGTCGGGCCACGGCCAAAGATTTATCATATTCACTCGACTGTCATAAAAAGCAATTAGGCCCGGGCGAAAGATACAAGCCCGGCAGTCCCGAAATGTAATAAAAAATAACAAAATATACCAAAGGGGCGCAAGAGAAAGAAGAAAGAAACGATGTGTGATTTGAAGTTGTTTCTGGTTTTCAGTTTCGCTTAATGAGTTTGCGGCACAAAGAGTCGCTTCGAGGGAAGCGATTAAAGATCCACATCGAATGCGGCACGTCGGGGTTGCTGTGGTGTAGCTGCTGGTGCTGCACCCAAAAAAATTATTTCAGATGGGAAGCAAAAAAATAATTAAGGCTGTGGTCGAGTGCCACCAGAAACCCGCTGTTATAAAATGTATGAATATATTTTATGGCAAAATTTCAACTTAATAATCCTAAAAACTAGAGATCCCAAAATGGTAGATAGTGTGTAGAACTACAAGTAAAGGTGTTAAAAATGTATTGTGTGTTTAATTTATATTCATGATTATTTTCAATTATTTTAACCGAAATTAAGTTTAGATTTTTTTTAATCAAGTTTTTGGATCCGGCATTATAGAATGAAAGTGTTTTGTTTATCCAATGGTTAGATTATATTCATTTTAAAAAAATATATCTCCAAAACTAAATGCATTTTTTCCTGTGTGTTGCGTTGCTTTTGTAATTAGTATGCCCGCACACACGCCAGGCCCTCCGAAATAGAAACGGAAGCGGAGAGTCCCGGTGAACAGTTGGCCCTTTGGGACGGGCAGGTTCACTTTGAAGGGCACTCGTCAGCAGGAACATAAAGAAGGAACGATACGATCCACGTCCGTGCCGAAAACAAGCGACCTGGCGATTTGAGTTGGTGTGAAAAGTCCGCCTCACGGCAACTGGCCCTTGTTGTTGCCGTCTGCTGCGTATTTTCACAAGTAATTAACATGTACACGACGTTGTCCTTGTTCGGAGCCACGGACCCGAGAATCCAGCCTGGCGGGGAGGGGTTGCGGGGTGTGTTCCAGCAGCAACTGTCCAAACAGGCTGCTCTGTTGTTGTTTATCAGCGGGGTCGTAACAAAGCGCTGGCTCCACATTAATTTGCATTATTTTCACATTTAAATTTTAAATGAATGCAGCCTGCTGAAGTTGCACTCTGCCAGCGAAGGCACAGGTGGGACGACTAATTGTGCAGGTAGTTGGTTACATGACTTTGAAAATGTCCACTCTAGTGGCTTCGAATGGAAACTACTGGCCATTGTCTGCATTGAACTTTACCAGGGCTTAGAATTAATTTGATTGGCATTTAGTTTCACACAGAAATTGGTTAAACAGCAAGTAAGAACTGGATTAGGAAGACTTTAGTTTTGCTACTTAGAAGGCTAACTAATTTATAGAAATATGCTTCCTAGCAAGTTATAGAATTCTTGATTTAAAAGGGTATTTCAGCCGAGAGTCACGCTCACGTTTTAACAGAATGGATCTAAATGGAGTTTTGTTGGCTTAAGTAATATCTACCAAAATATAGAAGAATTTTTTAAAATCGGACCACTCAGTAAAAAGTTATAAGCAAGTAATGAAATCATGAATGGCGCATCTTTAAAGCGACTGCTTGTTTGCCCTGCTTGCGACTAGTTGCGACTGCTTGCTTAAGCTGGATAAAGGATATTTAATAGTCTCGGCACTCGATTAGTCGAGGCACTGATTAGTTTTGGATAAGAAACGAATGCATTCCATTTGTGATTGAGAATATTAGGAAATTTATTATTTTGCTGTGATTTTGCATTTCGAAGTTTAAAATTCGTTTGTACTTTCAATTTAAATTTGATATCAATAATCAACTCGATTTGTATTTATTACTCGATTCATTATTTATTTGCCTACTTTTCAATAATAGTTTTGTGAATGCCTGCGGCCCATGAACATGTGAGATGTTTAAAATGCAAGATATATTCTGACCTTTCCAAAATGATGAGCCCGGTTTCATAAATTTACACAGTTCATGGGCGGAAAACTTATTTGTTGGCGATGATGCTGCCCCCATTTAGGCCATTTAGTTCGCCGGCGATGATAAATTTTGCAATGTGGCCCCGAGCGAATGTGCAATAAAATGCTCCCCATGCAGCACACAGCACAAACCTTGCAACATAAATTAAAGCGCAAAATGTTTATTTACGCTGCGGCCAGCAGGAGGGAAATCAGGGGAAATGGGGAAAACTTGCCGGCTGTTTCCTGCGCAACATTTGCATTTTGACGCCGTTTTACGCATGATGTGAAGAGCCCCGGCCAACGCGGCTTATCAGCCGAGAGAAATCAAAAGCAGCCCCAGAAGTCGGAGGAGTCGGGAGATGGAAGATGGGAGATCCACTGCCCGCAGCATCTTGCAACATTTTGTTTTAATTTCGCACTCTTGAAAAGTGGCAGCCGCCACTCGAACGGGCTTTTGATGTTGGCCAAGTGAATTGCCACGGTGCCACAGAGACAGCGAATGGAGGTTGGCACAGAGGCGAAGGTGGTGGCAGAGGGAGAGGCAGAGAACGGAGCCAGCTGCTGGTCGATCTTACCTAGGGAATGGCACCCATTGCATTCCCCTGCCCAGCTGAATATCCCCCTGCAAAGCCCCTTTAAAAGATGTAACAAATTCAAGGGAGTATAACTTTAAATGGGGAAGCATTTCATTCACACAGAAAACTTTGATGGGTAAAATTAACCCATCCGCTTAGTTAAGTAACCTTCAAAATAGTTGACTACTGTTGAAAATAGTAACGTATATTTTGTTATTGCTTTGGTTACTTTTTACTATGGGGACTGTTAATTTGTGGTTAATTTAATCGTTAATTTTATCAATCGATTTTTTGTGTATTATTTTGCAACAAAACATTTAAAACAAATGATATGATTCTTGGGTTATCTTTCAGTCGAAAAGGCACTTGCACTTTTCTATTTCTCCCTGTTATAAGATCCATAAATTTCACTCCTCTTTTAATTGAATACCCTATACTGTCGGTCCAATCAAACGTTTCCTTTATTAAATATGGTTATTGACTTGTCGCGCAGCTTTGCTTTTCACTCTTTCGATTGATTTCAATTTTTATTTCGATGCCGATGCCCCCTGCTACAAAAAACTTCACACTTGGGTGTTTTTTTCGGGCTGTTCATATCACGGGACCCCTACATCAAAGGGCATTGCCTAAGAAACGAAGCTAATTGTATCTGTATCTGTATCCCAGTATGGGAGTATCTGCATCGATAGCCGTATCTGAAGGTGCGAGTTTTGATTGCATTCGCTCTGTCGAGCACACGGACACAAGGGCGCTTTATTTGATTTCAAGTTATGTAGTGTTTTAGTGGGCTACCCTGTCCCCCTTCCTCACCGTTCTCCCGGATTTTGTTTATTGAACTCTAGCTGGTTGATAGCCGGCGGGGAGGGATGGCCGGAGTTATGATGGTGCTATATAGTTTTTTTTGAACATATCGAAACATGTGTAGAGGTTACCTCCTGATGCGGGCTGTTTGTTCTCAGCGCCTGCACCATGATTTGATTTATTTGTACACAACTTTATGATATTTACATGTCTGCATCTGAAGGGGGCGTGCTGGGGTGCTCGGGGGCTGGGGGCGTGGCTGGAGCAGCACATGCAATCTACGACATAACTGCGAGTGCGTTGGGTTCTCCCCCAATTTGGTTCGATTGCGGGGGGTTAGTTATTTGATTTTCGTTAGCAGGGGTCTTATAAATTTGTGTAGCGGAAGTGCTGGAATATTTCTAATCTGCAGCATTCTGTATCAATTGAATCCTAAATTTCGATTAGTCAGTCGGATTCGAGCCTAATTGGATTTCTGTTTACGTTATTAAAACACCTGTGTACTATCTTCAGTATTATTGGGTCTAGAAGCATTATCACTACTTTATAATAGCTTACATTTAAAATTTTGTTAATATTTTAACATTTTTGAGCCTACTTAGGAACTGCTGAATAGGAAGTACTTTGTGAATGGAAAGTGATTCCTCGACTACAGTGTTCTCTTCCCTTATACTTACAATACTGTTCCCTTTCTGCACATTCTTTTAGTTAAAAAACTAATTGAAGACAATGATCGGCGGTCATTACATCCTGTGTCTCTTTATGATTTTGATCAGGCTTCTGGGCCAGGCCACTTCCTCTCCTTCGCGCGCTCAGCAAGCGTTTCGTAAACTCCCGTAATTACCCTTCATTTGGGTTGGGCGCCATTAGCTCCCAATCCCAATCCCGAGTCCCAAGTCCGAGTACGAACCCAATCAAGTGCAATCATGTAGGAAGCCCTCCTCCCGGACGGCACTTATCTATCGCTGCTCATCGGCAGTTCTTCGGGGCTGAACTCCAGCCATTATCAATTCATGTCCCGTCATAATTAATAAGGCTCGGGTGGAAATTGGAGGGCAAAACCAACACGCAAGACGGCAATCAGTTGGCATTGTGTCGGGTCTTCGGATATGGAATAAGGGATATGGGACCAGGTTCTGGGTGCGACCTTATCGGGCAACAGCTGCCGTTCCAATAAAGCAGCTCTCCCCCTCCATTGGCAGCAACTTTGGCGATGTTTGCTGTTTGCTCAAGCGCTCCTGGGCCAATTACAGCTTCCTGTCGTGCGAATTTCCTTCGTTCCCCTTTTTCTTCTTGCTACACAAAGAGAAACTAGCTATTTCTTCAGAAGTTATCATTATCTTATAAAATTAATATTGATTTTAATAGCTGGTTCATAACCATAATATCATTTCATATACACAAATGAGCAAAGATTTGGATATTTTTCTCTATTCAGCGATAATAGTCTGGGTATTGTAATTTTTCTACGTGTTTGAGCTCTCATACTTTGAGCGTGTCTTGTTTTTTAGCCCACCTACGACCCCTTTCCTTTTGCAAGAATGAAAACATCACACACGCTCAATTTCAAGTGTCGAAATGTCTGACAGCTGAAATAATAGAATGGAAATGGGTGCGTTCCCTTTCTCTCTGTTTTTTAGCTATCCCTCGGGGCCCAACGGTAACTAAAGTCTCAAAATAAACAGCGCCGGCAAACAATTTATGAAATCATTTTCGCATTAAAAATGCGAGGCCGGGGCAAATAAAAAATGAAAAACATAAAATACAATAACGGACAGCGGCACACATGCTGGCCAAAGAGCGAAAACAATTGCAATTGCAGGCAATTTGCTTGATTTTCTCATTTCCAATTTTTTATTGTTTTTCTTGAGGCAGCAGGAGGGTGAATTTGGAAGCCCGGCAGAGCGTGACGAGGAACAAGAGAATCCAATTTCGTAGAATTTGATTGTCAACTGAAGTAACGAGGAAGCCCATAAAAGTGTGACAGGACCTCAGTGTTGCCCATTTGGCTATTTTAAGGGATTGAAAACTGGACAAATATTGATCTTGATAAAAGATTCCTATGATAAACCCTACAAATTTTCAGAAATATTTATTATTTTTGTGATCCTAACTTGTATAGTGGGCTCAGTTCTTGTGCGTTATTCAAAAAGTGAAACAGATTGAAAGAACGACAGATTGCAGGGGAAACCATTGAAATTAGAGGCAGCGAAAACGCTCGAGTTCATCGGGTTCATAAATACTTGTATTGCCCATCCGACGCACAAGTGTCAATTGCAGCTGACACGACAACGGGGCTCTCGGTTATTAGTTGGCCATCAAACGTGTATGACACTTTAGTCGGTTTCTGTTTCTGCTTCCCGCCCTCTACATATCTCTCTCTCTCTCTTTCTTTGCTCCCCTCTGCGTCTCTTTCTAGACAATTTGGTCTGACAGTTGTGCTAAATTGACGTTTGGTGTTCGCGGCCACCAGGGAGGGAAGTGGAGAAGGAGCAGGGTGGGCGGAATGTGTCACAGTAAAGTGCGAAAAATAATACGTTTAAAAATTGTTATCCAATGAAATCAGGAAAAATACATTTCTTTAAATTCGGAATAACATACCCTATATGTTTTTTAACCGTGCCTTTTAATTAATTTACATTTGCTATGATTAAAGGAAACAATTTCTATTATTTTATGATAGAATGCGCAAAGTGATTTGTCAATTTATTTATTTGTCCTATTAATCATACGTCCGATAATTATTAAAAATTATAATTAATAGTTTTTTTGTCAGAATAATTATTTTTAGCCTGTATTCAACTCTGAATAACATAAAATGGATTTTTATTAATTCTAATTAATGTTCAAATTTTTAAAATATTACTATTTTATATGAATACCGGTTATTTGGTTTACCACCTGAAAAGGCAGTTTAACTTCAGTAATTCAGATCAAATAGATCAAATAAAAGTTCCTTTTACATTTGCCCAAAACTCTCTTCTTGTAACCCCATCTCAATATTGTAATTTGATAAAGGATGTAAAGCTGATTCACACAGCCATGAGACAAATTCCTTTGAGATTGCAGCCCAGGGAGTTCTTCTGTCAGCCGCACTTAGATTTTTTGACACCGCTTTTACCATTTTATATGTGCCCTCAAATATTCAGGTTCAGGGCACACACTTATCCTTCACTCTCACCTATCGCCAAAAATGTAAATCACCCCGCAGATCCGACGAGCCACCATCAATTCACGGCAGTCGGTTTATCGGGACCCTCGGATCGAGTGGCAGCGCCTACGCTAGGTGGAAACCCCGCGGGGTTACATTGAACCCAGTAAAACAGTAAAAAGCTGTGCCCAAATTTAGCGCCCGGTTCAGTGCACTTGGCTTGTGTGTGTGTGTGTTTGCGTGAGTTTCGTCTAGAAAAAATAAAAATAAATAAATGCCGACACAACTGTCAATTATGGTCGTAGTGCTCGTGGGATCGACTCCGACGGAGGCCATACATCCACGTCCCAACAGCAACAATAGATAGATGCGAGTATGTAGATATTTTATATAAACAGCAGCAGTTCAATTTGTTGATTCGCCGCCCGCTCGGCGGGCTGTTTGGATTTCGATTGATGGCAACGTAGGACGCGGCCAGGGACAGGGACACGGACACCCATTGACAGAGCCATATGCGGTGCACAACTAAGTCCGTGCACCGGGAGAAAATGATGCCAATTCGAAGAGATTTTTATGCAAAACATTGAATAAATACCATTCAAATGAATGGGCGATAAAAAGAAATAAAACAATGCATATATTTTGTTCTTTCTGAAGAACTAAAACATGGTTCTTATACCTGTTACTCGTTTAGTAAAATGGTATATTGTATTCGGAGAAAAGTAAGAAACAGGTAGAAGGAAGCGTTTCCGACCCTATAAAGTGTATATATTTTTGATCACACCTTTACAGATTTTTTAAAAGTGTAAACGCCATTTTGTTTGGTAGTAGTAGGTATTACTGAAACGTAGAAGAAATTTTTAAATCGGACCACTTGTCCGGCAGATGGCGCCACTTTCAAGCGACTGCTTGGTTTGCCCTGCTAGTCACTGCTTGCTTTAGCTGAGTAACAGATATTTGAAAGTCGTGGCGCTGGACTATACTGTTCTCTCTTGTTAATACTATAACCAGAAAAAAACAGACATTAAATAAATTAAATTAAATATTAAATTGTGCATATAACATTTTGGAAATCACTAATGAGTGGTCTTAAAAAACAATATGAAAAATATAACAAAGTGTTATAATGCCTACTAAACATAATTCCAGATATTACACCAGGTATTTGTACCATTCCTTAAGGGTTCCTTTACTTGTACTTTCGTGGTTTCTCGCAGTGTATGTACATACGAAAATGTGGAATGCAACGGCAAAGTCATTTGTCACGCGCCGGGAACGACAACAACCACGGGCGATGTCAATGAGCGAACAATGAACCGGGCGGGCAAACAAACCGCCCCCTCGCCCTGCCAAAGCCCCTCCGCACCCCCCCTCCGCAGCCCCTGCACCCTGCACCACTGCACTACCAAACTGCCATCGAACCTGAACCGCACAAAAATAAAAATTGAGCACACACTAAATCAACAATTACAAGATAAGCGAACGGCCAGCGGCGAGCCCAATTCACCACGAGTATCAAAAAGTTCGAACACATCTGCGATTCAAATGCCAGGCGAGCGAGGCCTCTGCACACTTCCGCAATTATTTACAATGTCCCATTAAGTGCAGCGTTCTATGCCTCATTTCAGATCGTCACCAAACTAACGCGGCGCTCGAAATTAGTTGGACAAAGGAGAAGTAAAGGGTGCAGCCAGCTTTGAACACGGAACCCCGAACACCGAACCCTGAACCCCGAAATCTTCAGATCCCGCACAGCGAGCAAGGTCCCAAGCAGTGACGTAGGTTAGAGGGGTTTTGGAAAGTTGGTATTTAAAAAGTATGTATGGAAATCGTATGGAACTTGCAGTTTAAGTGTATTTAAACATTATTTATAAGTCCCTTATCCTATATTATATTTTGAAGTTATTACAAATGATTTTTTACATTTAAGTCCCACCACCTACGCCTCTGATCCCAATGAACCAACCATCCAACCATGAGCCCAACTCCAGGCAGTTTGTAATTTCATGCACTTAAACTCGCATTATGTTTCTCCCTCCCTGATTTTTTGCTGCGTTCTGTTAATTCGGTTGTTTGTCTGATTTTCTTTTTTCCCATTTGGGGTTATTGTTTTTTCCAGCTTTGAGTCTTTTTTTGGTACGTCATCGTTTCCTTGTTTCGTTTTGATCTCTGGCTGGAAACCTTAGGCGCTCGCCGGGCTTAAATTTATATTTTGTATCGTATCCCCTGTGCAATTTGAGGTGTAGTCATTACCGGGGAACTGGGAACTGGGCGAAGGGGAGTGGCTGACCGACTGCGTGCCGTGTTCGTAATTACATTGATGGCGCGCAGGGTCCGGACTTTGTCCGCTGAGTCTCTCAAATTACGAGTACGGGCAGTTACCCGCTTCCCGAACCCTTTTTCCCGTTTCCGTTTCTGGTCTGCGTTTTCGTATTTAGTCGAGGGTCGCTCACTATTATTAACTGCTTATCAATCAGGCAGCTTAAGAGTCTTCGGGATGCGCTCCTAATGAGTCGGGCATAATCGAGGGGGAAACTGTGGGGTCTAATGATAATGATAGCTAAATATAATCATTAAAAGCTGCTTGAATGCCATGGGGTTGACAGATTTCAACTGTTTCATATTTTTTACTTATCTATTTCATATTTATCTGTCGTTTTATATTATTTATAAATTTAATTGAATTAATTAGAGTACGACCGATAGATCCGCTTTCATAAATTAAAAATTAATAATCTTGATTTGAGACCAAAAAGTTAATCAAATAAAATTCGTCGATGCTAAGTAAAATTTGAATAAAATTCCTTATCTGGGAACCCAGTTACCTACGTTGTAATCCTCTAGATGTCAGCAACAGTTTTCATTGAATTTTCAACTGAAACCCATATGCCACCCATACATCACTTTTTAAGGCTCTATTTACAGTAAAAAGGAAAAATAATTAAACTGCTCGTCCACCCCAAAAACCCGCTTTCCACAGATCCACTTTCATGTCTTCCCGGGCGCACATATTTTTCCATGCCACATTTTCCGCTACCCCGAAGTATCCGCTTGAGGTGACCCATTTCGGCTGTACAGCGCCTGCCATTTAGCATTCACCATTTGCCATTCAGCATTGTGCCAGCTTAACCTCATTTCGAAGGCAAATGCTAAAGAATTACATTAAACCCCGAGTGGCAAGCTGAAATGCAAACGCAAAATCAAAGAAAAGAAAATTAACATGAAGTGAATTTCGAAAGGGGACGCAGACGGACGCGGACACGGACGGTGCGGGGAAAAGGCCGGGGGCGGTGGGAAATTTGGCAAAGAGTCGGGCACGTGCTTATAGCGCAGAAATTTGGAAACTTTTGTGTTTCCTCAGAGACCCGAAGAGACAGCTAGACGACATGGACGTGACGGACCCGGACCGACAGGCGGATGGACGGAGGGCGGGACGGTGGGACGGTCGACGTAATCATGAGGCAATTTCTTCTGGGCCCGGCTGGCAACTGCACTTTGAAGTCAGCATTTTCTTGGCCCGCTTCTCTAAGCCAACTCAACCTCAGACGACTCACCTCCCGAATTAACCCCGAGCTGCTTTGGGACAGCTGATTTTGAGTGTTTTCCGGTGACCCACTGGAGAAGCTTCTACCCACTTGAGCGGCAGAAATACCAATATTTTCTTTGGCCTTTTCTTCGGCCAATAAATCATGTGGCACATTGTGTCTGCCCGTTCCTTTTCTTCGTTTCGTTTGTTTGCCCTCAGTTCCGATTCGTTGCTTTGGCATACGCAATTTAAATAAAAAATTAGCGCATATTTTGCGTTTTCCCTTCCAAGTGCCCAAATACCATGCTAAATCGTAAATGTGCACTGGTAAAAAATTCACCATATCTATATATTGGTTTAATTAAAAGGTGAGAGCTATAAAATTTACCGGATATGAACCTGAAATTTCCCTCTTTCTCTATAATAGTCGAGTTACTCAGCTAAAGCAAGCAGTGGAAAGCAGGGCAAACGAAGCAGTCACTAGAAAGTGGCGCCATCTACCGGACAATAAAATTATTTATGTATTATTATTTATTACTTTATGGGGTCGGAAACGCTTTCTTTTACCTAAGACATATGTACATTTCCCCGAATACAATATACCCTTTTACTCTACGAGTAACGTATAAAAACTCAATTTGTGCAAATAATATCGGGTGACCCTATTTTCTCCCTGTGCATTTGGCGAACCCCATGTGATGTGTAGATTCATTCAATTTATTACTTGGCATATTTTTTGCCGCTGCTTTGTTTTTCTGCTGCCTCAAATAAATAATGCCCGGAGCTGTGCAAGCGGGTCGATTAATATAAATCAACGCCCGACGGTGTCGTCCAAGGGAAGTTTCGCGGGAGGGCTGGGGCGGCCCGGGAAAGTGGGGGCCTCGCCTGCTGACTTTTCCTTTGTGGCTTTAATGAAAGTAATTTATTAAGTAATTTCTAAGCTTTTAGTCGTGACGCTGCCGTTGAGAGTTTAATTAATTGGTTTTCATATTAAACGACCCGACCAGGCCCAGGCCCCGATGAATTATGTATGAGAAGGTAAGTAGCAATCGATATTGAGATTGCGATTGAATATTGCACAACCTCGGACGGAAAAAATCCCAATCGCCCTGCCCTTCGTGCGCGATACACGGATCGAAAACGGAAACTGTAATCCGGCGTGAAATGGATCTAATGGATTAATAAACATTCCGCAGCAATTAATTCCGAGTATTACTTGTGCCTCCATTTAAAATGCAGATGAGGGCTACGTTACGCGTTCACTCGGACGCAGTGGGGAACTTTTGAATGGGCTGACTAATTCCCAGGAAATCCAGTCAGCGGATTAAGAACGATCTCTGACTCGGAAAGAATTCAGCCGATTGTACTGAAGTTGGATAATGCTGCAACAATACAGTGCGTTTCATAGTGCACAAGATAGATCTGAACAGTTGAATAAAGTATCTGTCAGTTAGTAAAATCAAAATTGGGTTATCTAAATTAATAATACAACATTTATGTCATATATAACTCAATAAAAAATAAATAAAAAGTTTGGTAGTTCATAAATGGGAAATACTTTTATATGGGTTAATCAATAATATTCACTAGGGGCCTTAATTTTCGACCATCTTTACACTCCATTGCCCAACTGACATATACAAGTAAACTGACCTCAAGCAAATAATAACGAAATTTATTATGTTCTACGCTTTTCTGTAGACTTCCTGAGGTTTTGGAGCGAACCTTATCTTGAAAACTAAACTCCCCCGGGCGAAGCTGTTCTTTCGAGTGTCAGGGCAAAGTCGACGCGAGTGGAAATTGCGACAATCTTGCCAGGGTCCGATGGAGATGGAGGGCGAGGGGAGTCGAGATACATTTGTATCTTTCAGTGCGGCGACTGCAGCTACCAACGAATAGCCACCCAAACGGCGGCGGATGTGCGAGCACGAAACGTGCTTTTCGAATGGCCAAATGGCCAAAAGCAAAGCAAACCCAGACGGGCAGACAATGAAAACTAAAGCCAAGAAAATAGACGAGGAGGAAAGCGCAGGCAGAAAAACTGCAACCGAAAATAAATAAAAATGTTTCAGAGAAAACTGTCAAGATTTGCATTTATCGTCGTTGGCGTCGCGGGCCAAGAAACTGCACATGCGATAAAAGTTGTTGCCATGGCTTTGCTATTGCAACGTCTGGCTTCTGGTACTTGGTATCTGGTATCTGGTGTCTTGTGGATACGGGTATCTGTATCTGTATCTGTACTTGGCCATAGATAGCTTAGTTGGCATTCGCTTAATTTGCATATCGCATTGGAGCGGCGTCTCAGCAGAAAAATATTTGAGAATTTGCACTTTAATTGCACCTAAATCACCATCGGTTCGGACAGCATTAATTGACTCTGCAGATACGGACTGATTGGTCGGGGGTCGCCTGCGCTCATTATGCATTTGTTTCCTATTAATTTAATTAGCCGGCATTTTGCGGTTGTGCAATCCGCTCGGTATTTGCAATTGCTGGCTCCCTAAAAGCCCCCACACTGCAGCTCAATAACAACAGGATTAAATAGAAATGTTTTATTTCCTCCGATTTTCCCCGAATTCCCCCCGAATTACCGATGTTGCAATACAAATACGGGTTTAATTTTGCGTTTGGTTCGCTATCGGCTTTGTGTGGAATATGCCACATGCTAAATAAATTAAAATTTTAATTTTATTCTCTCGAAATACATTGTGCACTGGACTAATGTGGTCACAATAAGCACACAATCTGCAATGCACAAACTTAAATCAGCGGCAAAATTTAATGCTGAATGCGTTTTGTCACGCAAGTTGATTAGGTCTTGAAGGCTGGCATTGGAATCAATAATTGTATTCTCATAAGGTCATTTTAAAAACAAAATTTAATTGAGGCAAATTTATGTTTCCACTGGGAAACTAGAAGTCTGTCTGTTTTTCGCCCAGAGTTTAGCATTCAGGAAGGCTTGCGTAACGCCTGATAGCTCTCCAAATATATGGAAAATTATACAGACAGCAGCCCGCAGAAAGAGAGGAATTCCATTTGCGTTCAATCGTAATCGTGAATTTCTGGCAAATTCAAATGCGCAGAAACTCCGCATTCCCACCCCCAAAAACGCCTCAATTTATTCGGTTTACAATTCAATTTAAATGTAATTTCCCTTTTTGCTAAATTGCGAGTGCCAACGCAGGCAAACAGAGTGAAAGAGACGGGCGGCGGGCGGGGGAGCGAGACAGCCTCAGTCAACTGTCGCATTCCTAAACGCAGTGCCACGCCCACCCACGCACACACACACACAAGCTCACTGGGGGCTGTAAAACACATGTAAATGATAGTGCACGTCATAATATTTCATTTGACACACGGTAGAAAATCGTTTTACACTTTTGGCATAAATTGACGAAATAAATCATGTTTGCGACACGTGATTGGCGACCCAAACAGAAAAGCAGTTTTGGGTGCGTTTGGGGGTCCAACGGCCGCGCAGGAAAATTCGGGGCTTCAGGGGCGCCGGAAAAGTGAAAAGCAGCAGTGGAAAAGCTGCCTGAAATGTGGGAAAAACCGTTTAAAGCAGTGACGGGCTCCAGGATTTGGTTGTGGGGGGATATCAGAAAAATCTCTTTGTTGCATACTTTTTGAAAACCACGTTTCCTTTTAACTTTTCACCCGAGTAAGGGAAGGGAGGATTGTTTGAAAATACTCCTTTTTCAATATGATCAAATATCAAACATTAACGAAAATATGGTAATTCAACCTTAAATTCTCCTTTAAAATAAATGGTTTTATTAGTCACCCTTTTGGTAAAAAGGCATCTATGTATTTTAAAAGACTATGGATTATTAAATAAACATTTCTCAGAGAATTCCACCTTCGGATGTGAATTATTATTTGCTTTCAGCGCATTTACGTTGCCATTTAATTCAATTTCACTTGGCCGTGCAACGCGGCGTATGCGCGATGTTTCATTGCACTCACATAAGCCCCCTCCCCTCGCATTTCAGCGATTTGTGCTCAAAATCCGAAATGCACCTTTGTTGTTGCGAAAAGAAAGCAACAGCTTGGTGCAATATTTATTTTATAATTTAATTATGGCGGAATGCTTTTGACATTTTCGCCTTTTCGTCGTTAACCGACTGTTCACGGCTGTTGGCGGCATTTTGTTTGGCCAATAAGACAAACAGGCGAAAAAGGCCACGCCGACGATGAATGACTGAGTGGCGGCCTGCGTCAATTCTTTTTCACGTGCGAGAGTGTTTTTTTCAATTCGCCATCGCAAACATCAGCAAATTGCATTTCGATTGTGATTCGGGTTTGATGAATAGCCAGAAACGACTGTCGCGAATCGCAACCGAGAGGGGTCAATTATTTTGAGCGACTCGATTGAATTTCTAATGACTCAAAGGGGTATTAAATGCGCATTAAGCAGAGTCACATCGCCGGCTCTTTGCCCATGGGGCACACTCACTTATCGATGTTCAACTAACCACATTAGCCTAATGATTTCGCCGCGTTTCCCAGTCCCAATCGCAGTCGCAGTCCCAGTCCCATTTCCATTCCCACTTCGAGTCCAAGTCCAAGTCCCCATCATCATCATCATTGTCAGCACTTAAATGCAGGCTTCATTTGCTTAATTGCATGGCAAATGTTGCCGTGATTAATGTGACAGGGATTGGGAATGGAACTTCGCCGGGGACCGTGCCTACGCACAAACACTCCAAACACTCTCGAAAACCGGCAAAAGGTGAACAAGAGGAAGACAAGCAATCAACATAAACCTGTTCATTATCAATGCTGTTGGCTTTTGCATGAGCCCGGCTGGAAAACTGAAAAGACCGCTCGCAGCATGGAAATAATTTAGACGAAGATTTACTCTCGCTTTTGCACAGCAGAAAAAAAGTTTGTAAAATAAATATTCAAGATTTTAGTTGACCTTTCAGTGATTTACCAAATCTTAAATCTTTGTAATTTTCACTCGATTAGGGGAATATATCCCTCAAATCCCCATTCCCGTGGATTTAGTTACTATTACTATTATCAAAATGATTTTCCAAAAAATAATGTATGGGAACTGTACGCACTCAATACTTTTTAAATGTAAATTACTAAAGTCTAAAATTGTGGCATAATTTTTTGTTCATAAATCTGCTGTTTTTTGGTGAGTGCAGCTTGCCTTGGGCTTTAACCGCAAGCAGATAGCCAGCTACTTATGCTGCATTCAAGCCCGATATTCCCCTGCATATATTTGCTTTGCCGCAGTTTTCCCCGAGATTAGCGGAAGCGAGAACATTCAGTGGCCAATGTGGAGCAAGGCTTCTCTCCGGCGATGACGATGTGACCCACTTGCGGGGCGAGTGACAGCCGTAATACCATAAGGGGGACTGCGGTTCTCCCCAAACCAATCCGTATAGCCGCAGCCCCTTACCCCTGGTGGGGGACCGACAGTTGTCGTCGACTGAGCAGCGGGGCGCTATTTATAGACGCGCTAAATGGGCAAATTACTTCCGACAAATCGCAAATTTGAACTTTAAAAATGCGTCGCTATAAATAATCGCCTGGCAATTAGCTATTGGGGATCCCGAGGTCTGAGAAGGGAGCAGTTGGAAGTTCGCAGTACACTTATGCAAGCAGCCATCGTTTGTCATTACCCGATGATTTCCCCGGAAATTCCTCACACTCGGAATCCTTAGCTGTAATTTGTACGAAAATGCCCGCGACGATTCGCGAGGCGTTTGGCTCAGCCACGAAATAAAAACTAATTGCAATGATTGCAAATTGCCAGATTTCAATGTCAATGGCGGCCAAAAGAGAGTGAGCAGCGGTGGCCGGTGGCCAGTAGCCAGTAGCCAGCGTCATCATCATTAGCGAGTGCCCGACCGATTCTGCATCTTTGTATCTCTGTGTCTCTCGGCGGAATGCATCTCTGCGGTTGCCAATCAATAATTTGCCTGGTGAATGCCTCCGCTGGCTGTAATTGTGTTCTGGCCTCTGCCTCTCTTTTTGTGCAATTTTCATTCATTGCATTTGGCAAGCAACTGCCAATAAGTTGGCTTCCACCGCTCTACAGAGAGAAAAACACACAGCAACATAAATTTCTTATCGTGTTTTTCATGTTGAAGGTCGGGGTAGAAATGCTGCTATGGAAAATCTTGAAAATATGTATATAAATGGGGATATAAAATGAAAATATGTATAGATCGAACTATCCAGTTTCACATATTAAAGTAGTAAAAAATCATTTTTCTAAGTCTTATGATTCGTGCATCACTTTTCGATTTCATTTTTATACTATTTCAGAGGTGAAAATAATTTTAGTCAGAACATTGCCGCCCATATAAAGAGAATATATTCCTGAGCAGAATATCCGGATTAAACTCTCCCAAAAGTCTTAATTCTATCGCAGGTAGTATATAAGTCAAACCCATCTTAGAGAAATATTGACAAAATATTTTAAAGAATATTATAATATTATATTTAGTGTTTTTTGACTTCTACTCTCCAGAATATATTGTTTTTAATATTTTAGAATTTCTAACTTTCTTTTTATTGTTAGGTTTTCCTTAGTTTTTTAATTTGTTGTTTAATAACTCCGATAACTCTGATAGTATCGACTGTGTTTAATATTAATACCCAAAACCTTCGTGGGAAATATAAATATAATTTCGGATTATGACCATTTCTTTGAATTTTTCCTAATTAATGGCCTGCCTCTGTAATAGTTATTCTCTGTGTAGAGACGACGTTTTATGGCAGCGGCGGCTTCTATACAGCATTTAATTGCACGTTTTGGCCAGTACAACAGCCATGACAGCAGCAACATCAGCAACAGCAACATCGGCAGCAGCAGCAGCAACATCAGCCGCAATGACAATGCCAGACACAAAATAACCAAAGGCAAGTTTTTGTGGTTTTGCCAGGTCGCTTTTCAGCTGGCTCGGTTTTGTCTCCTCTTCGGTTCTTCAACTTGGCCAAGTCGGGGCCGTAGAAAATGTCTATATTATACAAAATATTCGTCTGTCATTAAAGCGGAAGAGTGGTGGGCACGGCGGCAAGGGGAAGAGGGGGCGGGCCGAAGAGAATGGACCGTAATGAGTTTGTGGTTAGACTGAATCTGCCGCAGAGCATGATGTATAAGTACTCATATTTATATTTGTTCTCGTGCAATTTGCAGCCATACAATGTTGGCTGCTTTCCACTCGGTGAGTACTTTGCGTTACCGGACGTTCATAATCACCATTTATATTTTCCACTGACACAAATAGCAGCTGGCATGTAAATGTGAGCCAAGAAGTTGTGCATTCGATTTGCAACGTTTTCAAATAACTGGGGGTGGATATTTGTAATATCATTTAGGGTCTTTACTTTATTTCAGGTTGTTCGAGACTAAATGTTACGATTAAATCTTTTGGGTTCTCTAACAATGTGTTTCCGCCTGTAAAAGACCATAATCTTCGGCTCTTCTCGGGGAAAATAGTTTTTCCCCACCGCCGCGACCTTTTGCCTTAATGTTTCTTGCCCTTGTTGCTGCAACTAATGTGTTTTCTTGACCACCTTCACCCCCGCCTCATTTTTCCACGCCAAACGTGGCTGGGACCTCGCTGTGACCTCCGAACGGTGTTTGCAGCCAAACACATTTCAGCATGCTAATTAGTTGGGGGGGCAGGCGGCGGACGGCGACTTCCCGCAAAGCTTTTTGCGCCCATTTCCCCATGCGTGTTCATTATAATAATTTCTCGTGCGTTTGTCTGCCGTCTGTATTTGGCCGGGTTTAATTAATGATTCGCTAAGCTGCTAGATACCACTCCCAAATGCGCTGTGTTTCGCTTGTGTGCATGCTAGGGGTTAATTGGGTGTCAGAACGTGGGTTAATTCGGAGCACAGAGAAAGAAATTTAGTTTGTATATAGTCTAAAAATGTTTTTTGGGGATTACAGAAACATTTTGTCACTGTGTGTCCTAGAGATTTATTCTATTTTTCTTGTAAATCTAAAAACCAAATATCACTCATAGTATTTCTTCCTGTGCATCTGCACATCCCTTGACCTGCATGTCCTGTTGCGGCTAGAATACACGGCATGTGCAATTCAAACGCGTGTGTTTTCGAGTGTGTTTGTGTTGGCAACACGTGGCAGCGTCAAATCTGAAACAGCAAATCCGAAAACGGGGCGCCCCAATCAGCTCTCGCATTGTTGCAGCTCACTGGGCGCTTTTGTTGCGGCGACTGCTCTTTTCCGCTGCCACGTTTCGTTACACAAAAGGCCAAGTTACACGGGTGCCCAAGAAAAGCATAGAGATATAATACATACGTAAAGCTTATACATTTTTTTATAATTGCCAGTGTGCACATGTTTTTTTCTGCCATGCCACGCATTTGCCATATTTATTGCATACACGATACGAAATATAATCGAACACACTGCCTAAAAGGTAGCTTAGGTATGCTGTGGGTCAGAAAAGATACAAAATCATCATAAATTATGCTGTATAATCACCAAAAACTTCGCAGTTGCAGGACAATATTTAATATCATTGGTCATCATAGTACTTTATACCTAAAATGTATCATAAAATACATTATTACATTATATTATCAGTAAGTTCCCTGTAGAGTATCTCCCCATCTGCATATCACAACTTTACGGAATGATTCCCCCACTTAATATTTTTGCTGTGCGCTCTCCGCACCAAAGTCGCATGTGCATTTGCATGTGACCGATTGAGGTTTATGAATATAAATTGTTTGTTAATTAAATCCAGCAACAATAACGGCCAGCAGGATCAACAATGAGGCAGACAACTGTGGGATTGGGATGGTCGGATGAATGCTCGGCTGGTTGCCGGGCTGTTTGGATGGTTGGCTGCTTGGTTTGGCTAGACTTTAATACCGGAAATTGATTAAAAGCTCATTTCATTTGCCTGCCGTACGCTTGTGTCGGAGCCGCAATTGTTGTTGCAACTGCAGTTGCAATTGTAGTTGCAGACCCCTCCTCGCTGTCATAATTTGCCGTTTGAAATGATTATGGTGCTACACACACGCGGTAATTGCACTTGCTGATGTTGCAGATGTATTTGTTCCAGAGGAAATATCCATGCACAACATGCTGAATTATGCGGCTGTTGTTGGTGTTGCAGTTGTTGCTGAGCTTGTTAATTCACAGACTGTCGCTGTACCTTTCATTATTACCGAACACCCAGATGTTTTAAAATTTAAATGGCGAAAGATGATTTGGGTATTATGAGCGAATAATGTTCAAGTATTAATTAGTTCAGGGTTTTAAGGACTTGCTAAAATAATCATGGAAACCATACGAAACTGAAAAAGAAATTGAAAAGCTAGCATTGAAATAAAACATTTTGAAGTTCAATATAAATCGGAAAGTAATAAAAAGTGACTCCAGATGGCGACAGTTGCAATATAGCTCTCTTAAGATTATTCACAAACAGAAGGTTTTTTCTAAAAATATTAACAAAAAATCTCGTGCTTATTGAAGTTTGGGTTGTTATTGCTCGTATATAGTTATACTACTAATAAATACTTAATTTTATAGTCTCGGATTACTAAAGTATTCATACAAAATCCCGTGATTAATGGATCGGGTCTACGATTCTGGTAATTGAGTTGAATGGCGCTGAGACAGGTTGTCTAATTGCAGGATTACTTTGGAGGAAAGATTAGAAAATGCCTTCATATCTGCCATTTTGCCGGCTCGCTGAACTTGCGTATTCTGCACGAGTTCCTCGGAAAAGTTATCTCATTTGTTTTTATCGGCCGAGGCCGCTTCGTTATGCCAACAACCCCCGAAAACACATTTATGGCAACTGGGAATTATTTATTTTCCAAAACATTTGCCCAGAATATGGCCATGTAATGTCCAACTTGAACTTTAATGGGTTTTCCACTTCCCCAGAAAGGCTGTTACATTTTTCCTCTCGCTCGCACGGCTTTCCCGGTCGTATACCTCTCCCCCTCTCCCCCTTTGTCATAATTTTTCTGCCAATTTCAGCCACTGGGAAAGTTGGCCGACTCTCGCACTTACACGTATTTACGTTGCGATTTTTATTTCCTGTAATTTTTACGATATTACTTATTTTTATGCAGCTCACAGCAGATCGCAGGAGGAAGAGGGCCCCATATATATATGGCGGGGCGTTTAGCTTTCATTTTGAATTTTATGCCATTTTTATTGCTTGTTGTGCGCCATGTTGCTGTCGTCGTCGTCGTTGTTGATGTTGCTGATGGCAGCCGCATTATTGGTTTTTGAAACTCGAGCTGGGCCACGACAGAAATTAAAATAAAAGGCGGAGGGGGAGTTGCTCCCGGAGCTATCTAGGGGGGCGGAGGAGGATGGCCAGAACAAAGGAACAACGGCCGCAGCCACTCAAAAACCCAGACACGGCAGCAACTCGCTTCCAAATTCCCCACAGCAACATTAGTCAATTGGAATTCGACGCCGGTTAGTATTAATATTTGCCCGTGTGCCATTCAGCCTTTTCAGCCTTTGTTGCCATTACGTATTGTTTTTACAGTTGCCCGGCATATTTATTTCTAGCATTTGTTATTATTTAATTTAAATATTTATGCAGCGTGTCTGGCGTGACTATGGCGCATTATAATTACCGCAACAACAGGCCGATAAGCGGGCGAGCAGACCCGTATACTTGATATTTCGCTGTGGTCTCGTTTTCGAGGTTTCGTTGTAATGTTCGGCTGGCCGCCCCGCCGCACTATATGGGTAATGGCTACGTGCTGCTATGGGCCCGACCTCGTTAAGTGGGTTGTGCTCCAACCCACCGATCTAGCGATCCAGCGATCCAAAGCGATCCACCGATCGGTACATATCTATACAGCTGTAGCTAGCCCGTGTGGGCAGACGTTGTAAGCATTAGCATTACGCTGCATTACAATCCATCGCCACGGTGTCCCAATGCAATTGGCCAATTATCGGGTATTTCATGCCGCAACGGATCCCAGACTTTCATAGCCATCCCAGGTGCATTTTCAGAGTTGAGCCTAAAACCGATGTAAATTTTAAACTTAAATGTGTGCAACGTAAATTATGTAATCAATATGGCAGCATAGATATGTTGTAATCTTCAAATAGAAATAACACTATTGCAAAGGTGTTGACTTTTGACGAGTTTCTTAAGAATATTATTCTGATACATATGAAATGATACATTTTTTTATTTTTGGTTCTACTTGTTAATTCATCCGAGTCAAGACTTAAAAAATGCAGAAAACACAAATAATTATGGATTTAAATAACTTTTACACACAAGTCACACAAAGATGTATACCTAATTTGTGAAATTCTGCAGAATTATTATAATTTTCTGCGTTTGGCTAGTAAAATTATTGCTTTCTTGAGGTCTAGAATCGGTTTATGAATACATCTCATCTCACTAAAGGCACTTCCATATTTGTATCCAATTTAATCAAAAAGACGTTGCACTCTAGTTAAAAAAGAGTTCTGTGGAAAAACCATCCAAGTGGATTATCTATTTATATAAAATGGTAGCCACTTACCTTCCGGCTCCATTCCCTCGCGCCGAACATTTGTGTGTCTGCAATTAAATACACATTGAAACCTTTGTGAGCCCGATAATCATCTGCCCAGCCACATGCGTTGTTTGTTAATGTCTGAGCCATTATTTGATTTATATTTTCCATATAAACACTCCGTTGCCGGGCTTCTGCTGCTGCTGCCACTGCCACTGCCGCTTATTGATGTTTGTCCAACTCGCAATCATTCAAAGACCAAACCAGTTGGTCACTCGACCATTTCCAGTAAACCCAGCTAAGTGGGGCGGTGGGAGGTGGGCGGTGGAAGGCGGGAAGGTAGGAGGAGCGGAGACAGCCACTCGTCAGTGGCCATCGATCAGGCGATGGTAAATGTTTTTCCAATTTATTTCCATGCTTTACTTGGCCGACGAGCAGCGCTAACTTGGCCAGGGACTTGGCTGCTAGTTTCAGTTTCAGCTTAGTTTTTCGTGCAATTAAATTGAGTTATTTGCGTTTTGTCTGGTCAAAGTTCTAGCCGGTCTCTGTCTCTTGGCCGACTACCTACACGGCGAGAAAATGCGCCACACAACAAATAGAATGTATTACTAAAAATTTTTTACACCCAAATAAACTTGATACGAAATGATGATCAATTATTCACCAAATTGGGATCAATTTTGACTTGATATCGAACATATCAATTTGACATGTTCGAAATGTAATCAATTTCGAATGTGTTTTTGTTTTTTTCCCACTCACGTAAAATACATAAGTTGCCATATCTTTTGAAGAGAGAATCAAAAAAATAAAAATTTTTCATTATCAATTTTACCATGATAATATGTTAAAAACGATATGTGTATAAATAGCAAAAATTTATGAAATGCATACCTATTTGATCCTAGCGTGTTTTTTGTTGTGTGTATTTTCTTATAATTGGTTTTGTTTCATATTTCCGGTTAAAAGCCAAAAATATTTACATTTCAAGAGGTAAAATAATTGGTAGAAGAAAGTTTTCAATAGGAATGGAAGTTCTTAAAAATATTCAGTTTTCTTGCGATATGCTGAAGTTCAAGGTGCTTATTAGTCCAAGTGTAGCAGCCGTCCGTGGAGTCTGTCTGCCTATCGGTTTCTGCTTCAAATTGAATTGGCCTTTGTGCGGACACTCGTGCACTCATGTATGGCATACATGTTCCCATTCCCCATTCGTCCACACAATAAAATCCAAACAGAGCGACGCTCATTGAATAAATAATCGAATAAAATATGCTGCTGCTGCTGTGCGACTTCTTCGCATTTCTGCTCTCTTTTTTGTTGCAAAATATCCAATTTCCAATTTCAAATTCCAATTATATTGCTCTACGCTTTTTATTATTATTATTGCTGTTGCTGTTGTTGGTGTTGCTGTTGTCGCTGGTGTTGTTGCCACTGCTGCTGTCGCCGGGAAGAGCAATGAAAAATCAATATTGACATGAATGTTGACTGGAGCCGGAGAATCTGAATTTCTGCCACTCACACACTCGCCCACTTAGGCGAACAGCTCAATAAGGACATGGCTGGCAGAAGGACGCAAGGGAAGTGGCAGCCACGACAAAGTTACAGCCATGTCTTGGCTCTTGGCAAACAAACTCATACCCGTCATCATGGGAATGTCCATAAGAAGTTGCCACAAACGCACACATTCTGCCGTTTTCCCTGTGCAGTCGTGTGAGTGAGCCATGGAAATGCAACTGCCACGAACATCCCATGGACGAAAAGTTCCGCAGTCCAAATATTTGGTATCTTGGCCGGACGGAGGATATATCCAGCCAGCCATATAGGGGTTTAAAGAAGTTGGCAGCTAAATATTTACCATTAATTTATGCAAATTTTAAGTTACCATTTAGACCTCTAAACTGGGCTTACAAAAACATCTAAAATATAATATTTTTATTACATACACCTTATTAAATACACCTTAGTCACTAGTTATTTTCAGAAGTTGTTCCCTAAAATTCTTAAAGGTAATAAAATAATACCATTTTATTTAATCTACACATTGTCATCTATAAATTCATATACAACAGACCGAGCTTAAGACCTCAACAGATACTGTGGTAATTTATACTTGCGCTTTAGCCGGACAATAAATAAAAATGTCTACAAATTTGTAGTTGTTTGTAAATTTTAAATATTTTATGTCAATTACACCTCCCTCCTTAGGAATTTAAATTCATACACATTAGAGCTGCCGTTGTATTTAAACAATTAGCAAAAAATACTATTATTATATTTTAGACAAGTTTTTTATCACAGATTGATCTAACATCACTGATCATTGGGGCAAGAACGCCCACCTTTATTCTAAGATACAGGTTATCAAGACATTGCGCATACGCCCTGTTAGCCAGTGAATGCTCTTCTTTTTGCAGCCCGAGTTCTTTTCTGTGAAGATTTCCTCACTAATTGCTGCCATGTTACAAAGCCAAATGGTCACATCCGCCGGCCAGTTGCCTTCCCTTCCGCTTCGCCCTGCTCCCCAATCAATCGAAAATAGTTTTCAGTCTCTTCCCTTTTATATTTCAGCTTAGTCAAACCGGAAATGTTGCTCGGCAGCAGCATCCACGGCAGGCGGAGGCAAATAAATTGCTTAATTACAAATATTGCAGGCGGCCTGCGAGGCAGCGGCAGCGGCAGCAAGGAAGTTGTCCCCGAGAACTTCCCAGGCGCTGTGAGAGAGAAATATGCGCCAGTGACTGTCATGCAAATTAGCAAGAAAAATTGCATGCCAAATGTTGTTTGTGTAGTCGCAGCCAAGTCAAATGTCTATAATTTAAGCAGAAAACAAGCGACAGATACATGCAGCAGCAGCAACGGCAACTGCAGGCAAATCTCTTGCAGTTTCTTTCCTTTTTGCTGCTGTTGCAAAATTTATACGCGCGGCTGCCGCAACAAAAAGTAAATTTAAAAAAGGAGGCAAAAAGCATTACTGCTGCTGCTGCTGGCTAATTTGCCACAGCAGGCAATGGAAATTGTTGATGTGCAAAAATGTTGCTGCTGCCGTAGTTGTTGTCGTGTAAATGCCATAAATTAGTTTGTGTCAACAGACACAGAGAAGCGGAATTAAAAATTGCGTTAAATTTATTATTTTATTTTTACTTTTATTTTTATTTTAATGCTTTTTTGTGATGCTTCTTTTCTCCCCAATTCGATTGAATTTATTATGCTGACTCGCTCTTTGCCCACGGGTTTTGGATTAGATTTGACTGGCTTTGCAGCTTGCATATTTGGCATTGGCATGCACACAAAATTATTGGCCATATATTTCGGCGCTTATGGCCGCACAAGCTGTGAAGGTCGTGTGGGTGTTGCAGTGGGGGGCGGGGAAAGCGGGGAAATCCGATATGGGAAAACCAGGGCCAAAATCAATGGGACCCTGCCACACACAGCCACTCGCTCACTTGTGCCAGCCAGAGATTGGGCATATTGATAAATGCCATTTGAAAATGTTTTGTAATGCCCGTTGGACAATAAAACCAAATTGAATTATATAAATGGAAAATGCTTATGGAAATCGCTGCTGGCTTCTGCTGGAATTTCCATTCGCAGATGAAGTGGCCTGTTTTTGGCAGAATCATTCTCTGTGGCATGTGACGTAACATCGGCAATATCGTTACATTAAAATGTCCTGATATAAAGCCAGCTATGAATGTTTAAATAAATAACCTACTTTGTTTAAAATTCTGGTTCTTCCATCACTTAAAACTTAATTCGTTCTCAGTTTTTTATTATCTATGCATTATTAGACTATTTATGCACTATTTTATTATCAATCTCTGTTTTTATTATATACCTATATATTTTTAGACTATTTATGCAGTATTTTATTATCAATACATTATTAAACTATTTATGCATTTATTAGTCGTTATTCAATTGTATATATTCCTATGCAAATAAATCATTTAATTCACTAATTTCAATTGAGATAGTTATTAGTTAGTACAGGAATATTTATGGTGGTGATAAGCCTGGAAATAAATATTTCGATTATTTCAAATCAAATTTAAATTGTTTTAATAATTAGCAATAAATATTTCGGTACATATTTATATGTATAATGTATATATAATTTAGTTACAACTATGTTTTAGGTATTGGTAATGAATGGGGTTCTATTGTGAGCGTTTTAGGACCTGCCCTTGGTAACTTTATTTGCCGGTTGACAATTTGTCAAGATTTCCGTTGCGTCATAAAGTCAGAAGCTTTTCTCCTCGGCTCATCCAAGCGCATCGCATTCACCCGAAGGTCCACTTATATATGTATTATATATGTTGGAATATATATCTTAGTCCCCGTTTTCTCGGTGCCGGCAATTGAACAAATTGCCAAGCGTACCAACCACCCACGAACTGCGAGCTCGAGCTCATAAATAAAATGCCAGAAATCCTAATTGTAAAAGTTTTCATTTTTATGACAAAATTATACCAATATATTATGGGCGAAGACGTCGCCACCGACCCACCACCCACATGGCTCTTTGGTAGCTCGTTAGGCCAATAAAAAAGACGGAAAGAGAAATGAAATCAATGGCAGGGCAATTCCCGAACCGGCAGCGACACAAAGTGCTGTGAGGAATTTCGGGGCAACAATGAAAACCCAGAGAGCCAAAGGGAAATCCCACAATTCACAAACAACAATGGCAAATAAATTAAATTAGTCGCAAGCATATTTCAAAATTATATATATATCTACGTACTAGAACGGGCTCATCCACGATCTATGTGCACAAATCGCTCCATCTCTTTTCGCAGGGGCCAAGGATGCAGGCCAGCGAATAAAACACAGAAAACGGGCGGCCAGAGACATTTTTATATTTCATTTTATGTATGCCGTGGGCGAATGTTACATAAAACTCGTTTATGGCCAAAAAGGGTTGGGTCCGAACATTTTACGACAGCCTGCTCGCCAGAGCTGCAACTATCTGTCTATCCGGCACCCCGAAATTCAGTCAAATTGCCTCCCAAAGGGGGAGGGCGCATAAAAATAAGCTTTTCTTTTCCCCCTGCTTTTTATTTTTGGGTCGCACCTTTAAAGGAGTCTTCCATGAGGAGCAACTCCCAAGATACAGATACTCACGGATACTTGTACGGCACCCACACATGCAGACACTCAACTGAACCTAACGACATAATAAAACCGGCATTTTTATGCATGTCTGAGTAACTTCATGAGCCAGACCAGACCGTTTGCCCCCACCACCCACTGCCGCCCACCGCCCACCGCCACGCCTTGCAGGATTTTCCTGCTTTTCACTTCCAGTGCAGACAGTCGGCGTTTTCTGTTTCAGGTTCACTGGAAGCCACCTGCGATTCCCGAGGGTTTGGGTGCCCGTTCACCCACAGAACGTTCGCTGCAAGGAGCGATTCTGCGCAGTTTTCCCCCGCCATTCTCCCGAGTCTTCTCCGATTCTCCGCTGAATAGCGAGGGCCTGCGCAGTAGAAAGGCGTGTCACAGGAGCAGCCGGAAAACAAAGGAAAAGCGATGCAACAACAGCAACAATCGCCGCTTTTTGGGAAGGTCGTTTGCCAACAGTTGTAAAATGGCCCAAGCCGCACAGCTGGACAGGCGAAGCGAGCGAGACGGGGCTAGAGCGGGCGAAAGAGAGAGCACGAGGCCCGCAGAAGAGGGTCACACATTTATGCAACGAGGCGTCGACCGGCATGTAATTAACTTAAGCCGAGCCATCCCGACGACATCGGTGGGTGGCGTGGGCGTGCGTGTGGGTGGGGTGAGTCATAGTGCGGATGCGGATGGGATGGGATGGCTTGGGAGGACGGGGTCTCGTTCTCCGAATACCGAGACACTGGCTGATACAGCCAGACGAAGACTCAGCGAGTCTGGGCAGTACATATGTATGTATATGTACCCCGATGTATTCGGCACAAGTGTGCTATGTGCAACTCGAGGTCGTTTGCCGGCACTTGCTCAAACAAATGAGGCAGCGCTCCTACAAAGGGCCTAAATGGGAACCCAACAGCAGGGGTGAGCTCGGTAGCTGTAGCCGCTGCTGCGGAAATCATAAAAGTAAATTAATCAGGGGTAAACAGCAATATGTCCAACTAATACTACACATTTATTTGGGTGCTAAAAGTTTATGTATGGGTGGTTCAAAACTCAACACATTTATTTTAAGTTGAGAACCAGACTAACAATCCAGATGTAAGAGCTTAAATTTATTATCTTAATTTCTTATCAAGACAACATAACAGCATCAAAATCACAATTATAGTATACCTTACCTTTAAAAATACTATTATAAATGATTTAAGATTGATTAGTTAGTATATCATAATTGATGCCTTATTTTAGAAATTCAATGTTATATATTTTGAAAGATTTAGAAAATGTAGTCCATACTATATCATTTCATCATATTTTGTAAGTATGTTTCTACAAATGTGTGATTGTCTAGAGTCGCCTCGAACTATATTCCTTTGTATTTACTTCAAAACATAATGTTTTAAATAACCATATGTTTTTCCCTCCTTGATAACTGCAGTATATATTATTTTAGACACATCTGTGCCTGTTTCCGCACAGAATACATGGGCTTGTGTTGACTCCAGCTAACAAAAGTGCCAGGCACATTTGCACTTTGTTGTTACTGCCGTTGCTGCTATTATTGTTATAAAATATGCTGCATATGCCGCACGGATGATTGTGCTTGCACAACTTCAAAAATAAAAGTATTAAAACGAGAAAAATGAAACACTTGCGACAACAATGCTGTGCAGGAACCAAAGGCCCGGGAAGTGGAAGTTTACTTGGCTCTGGGCACTTTTTCCATCGCCACATGTGTGTACACAGCCCGGGAAACTTTGCAAAGCCTTTCTTGACACGACCAAAGTGACGGAGTCTCGGGGCGTATGAATATTTCACGGAAATGATGATGAAACTAAGGAGGAATTCCATTAGCCTGGAACATGACGAAATTTAGACATTGAAGCATATTAATGGGTTTCTTGAGTATGAAATAAAAGAAGTGACTGGCAAAGAACTCGAACTTTGAACAATGATTTCGTTTTGGTTAGTTTTTTTCATATTTTTTTAAAGGCAGGACAAAGAATTTAAAGTTACACGAGGTTTATTAGAAAACTTACCTTTTGGACTGGACTTGTTTGACATCTTTTTAATACAGTCACCAAATTTTAAACAGGTATTAATAAATGTAACTGAAACTGAAACACTCTAGTCACTTCCAAGTCACAAAAGCACTACTAAATATCGAAAGTTTTAACTAAATTTTAAAGAAAAAGGTGAAACAAAATTTCTCAGTTGAACAAAAATGAGTAGGAGTATCTTCTAACTAGGCGATATTTCTTGATTTCTATTATTAAAGCAAAAAATTCCCGCAAACTACTCCCCTTTATATCTCCCAGCAACTTCGAATCATCTATCAAAACTCGCATCAATCAAACGCCCCTCCACTCAGCATAGTTCCCGACTCAATCAACTGAATGGCAGCCACACCTCTCGATCGGACGACCTACCTCCGTCGAATTCAAGCGTACTCCATACATCTCTCCCTCCCATTCCGGCATTCGCAGGGCCTTAATTGAAAATTGCTGTCATGAAAAATACTCATAAACTACGTTTCTAAGAAGTAGCTCAGACAATCGAATGTATTGTGTGTGTACAATATAAATTTCACATAACAATTGTACAATATGCATAACAATGACGAGTTCCAGTTTCAATACACCGAACCGCATCAAACTCTGGGGCCCAACAAAGAACTCAAGTGTTCCGGTGGACACCATCTTGACAGAAGCCCAAGCGATCCGAACCCAACCGAACTGAGCTGAGCTGGAGCTCTCAGAAACCGTGTTGGAACTATGGATGGAAAACTATTGTCTGGGACCGGGGCACGAAAATAGTTAAGCATGCATAAATCAAGACCTATAAAGATTTCTGAGCCCAAGATGAGCTGGATATCAGCTGCCTTTACTTTATACAGAGAGGAAAGTAATTTTAGTTCCTAGATGATTAATATATGAATATTTTGTTTACTATATAGGTACAAAACAAAAGAGTTTTGCATGCCAGGTAACGCTTTGAATTGATTGTTTTCCGTGTAGTTAAGTAGAGGAATTCCGAGTACCGCCTGCCACTTCAGCCCATTCGCCGTGTAGAGGCCTCGCAGTCCAGTAAGACAAACAATATAAACTTCAAAAACGCTTCGTTGCATATCAAATTAATTACAGAGCGAGGCCCCAAAAAAGAGGGAGAACAGACCCGACCAGTCTGTCTGCCGGTCTGGTCTGTCAGACAACCCTTGAAGATTGTTTTCTTCTGCAGGGCCCGAAAACTTTTTGCACAAAAGGCGAGTTAAGCTTTTGTGACTGCACAGGGGGAGGGACTATCTGGGGTGGCGGGCAGGAAGGGGAGGCGACAGCTGACAGCCAACAACTCATGCACAGTGAAAACTGAAGGCATAATTTATGCCTTCAAAGTGGATTGTTCAAAGAAAACTTGGAACATTTTTCCCCTGAACAACAACATCAACAGCAGCCTGAGCACGTCCTGTCCTCATCCTCGTCCTCATTCCCATTCCCATTCTCGTCCTCGGTTCGTTCTTGTCAACATTGAGAACAATAAAGTCGAAAACAAGATGAATAGCCGGGCCCTAGGATGTCATCGAATTGGATATGCTCTTTACATTCCTTGTTCCAAGAGGTCTTCTGGGATTTCCCGAATGCTGATCCTCAGAGGATGTCAGGAAATCATTGTCTTTGATTGAAAATGGAATAGTGCGAGAAGACATTATGGGTAATTCTTCCCAGTTTGCTCCCATGGATTTAGTTATCCGAAATATCCCGATTTTTAGTTAAATCTTCATATAAGAATGTGATATAACCTGATATCCCGGCCGAAAGTCATTGCAACTATGGCAGGTTCTCTTCCTGTTCCCCAAGTTTAAACTTTGGGCTACAATGTATAATAAATAAATAAATTAGAATGTGATATTTTTTAGGACTTCTTCTTTATAAAGAACTTTGCTAAAGACACTATTTTATAATCATAATATCAATATGATGTCACCAACATGTAACAAATCATTATTCCCTTTTGGTTAATTTGGGAATATTAGAGTATAAACCATTTAAAAAAAAAATCTTTGAAAGAAAAAGGTATCAGCTACTTAGATCTCACGTTAAAAGGGCATTTAAAGTCTGCGAAAGACTTCTGCTTAGAACTGTGTGGTTTTGTGTGTTTTTCGGTCATGACAAAACAAAATAAGAACTAAAGAAAAACGCAACTAAAACTGAAAATTTGAAACAAGGAGATATGGGTTGGCTGCAGCGCAGGGCCGAAAACACAGAAACAGGAGCGAAACCCAAAGCAGAACTGAGACTTATTCATTCCCCAGTTCGGTGTTCAAACAGAAACAGAGTGGCGGGGACTCCAGAAGATTCCCTGGAAATGGGCCGAGAGGAGTACGGCACTGGGCTGGGGGACGGAATGGGCTAAGCTCACGCACAGCCACGCCCCCAGCCCCGAAAATGTTATTTTAACTACATTCCGGCTTTTATGGCGCTGCCCCCCCTCGAACCTTTGCCTTTTGTCCGGACGTTCCTTATGGCGAAATATTGTACATTTATTAATACATAATCATCTTTGTTGTCGAGCAGCGGCAACATGAGAACCGGCCACATGGAGATTGAGGCCTTCAAAGGTCCCCACGGACGACTTTTGCGTTTGGGTTCGGGTTCCCCCTGTGTGTTCTCGCCCATTCAAAGGCAAAAAATGAAGCAGTAAAATCGTAATAGATATGAGAGCTCCTATCTCTCCATGGCCGAGCCTGCGGTCTATTGTCGTCTTGTTGTACGTGTTGTTCGCTCGGATCGGGTTCTGGGAAATCCAACCTAGTTAGTGAATTCGAGCTGACTGCCCCGAAAATGTGTTTTTTCTTGTTTTCTTTTTGGCCTTTGTTTTTACTCTTAGTTTCCTCCGTCGGGTTTTGTTTTTGTTCGAGCCGGTTGCTTAGTTGTGCAGAAAGGCCGATTACTCGAATGAGTATAATTTGTTCAGATTGTAGTGGTTGCCCCAGACTTACTAGAAGAGGTTGAGGCCCGCTTCTCCGAAATATGTACAAACTGCCGACTACGATAAATATTTTCGTTTGAATGCATTAATCTGGGAATTAGTTGCGGAACAAGCTGACACCACAGACGAAGGCCGGGACTCCGGAGGGGGTGGATCATCCGAAGTCGGTGAAGTTGCCCAGAATATGCAGTGCATTTCACATCGACTCTGATCTCAGGTTTTTTCACAGAAGGCACAAACATCTGCCGGATTAAATGTGTGTATTTATTATTGGCTTAGTTTTTACGACTTCATATATCGCCCATTATGAATTCAGCTTTTCAGCAAAGCACAAAGGAATCAATTTTATTTTTGTTCGTTTTACTTTACATAAATTAAGATAGAAATACGGTCGAAATTTTTTTGGAACTGAACCAAGTAATTTTCTTAGCTTTTTTAAAAAAATATGGGGTGTATAAGTATAGAAGTATATAAATATCATAATATTAAATCAAAAATCCCAAGTCATTTACATATGAATGGTTTTTTACAAGCTAAAATGCATATAAAGATCTAAAGAACCTCCTTCCCAAGTGACTCCATACGAAGCAGATTTAACTATTGTGAATATTATAATAACATTTTCCATTTATGATAATGAGCCATTGTGAAACCTCTTCCAGGCGAGTGTGCTAATCATTTCCGGCCATCTGCGAGGGCTCACAATTAGCTGGCCACCAAATTGTATCCAGATTCGGAGCAGATGAGGCCATGCACAATTACGGCCACAGATCCGATCCGATTCCATTAGCTAAAGCTCGGGACGAGCCAAGCGGCCAGTTCCTGTCGCCCGAAATTGGCAAGAAAATCAGCTCAACGGTCCAAAAAAGAAATGCTAATGAGCGGCGAGCAAACGAGTCGAAACGAAAACTGTTTGTCAGTCCATTGTTGAGTGACTAGTAACTAAAGTGACTGGCACTGGAAGAAAATGGGTCTGAATTTGGTTATAATCGTACTCTATTAAGATAAGTAATAAATAGTGTTCATAAATTGTAATTGAATTTCCTTCATTAAACCTCTATTATTTTGAATATAACCCCTTAAAATAAAATAATTCCGCATATACAAATTAACAAAGATATATTTATATCGTAAAATCGACCTAGAAGTTTCTCTGAGTGCCCCCGACTGCCGACTGAATGCCTGAATGACCGACTGAATGAATGAAGGAGAGCACTGCTCTCCATGGAGCGACGCACAATTCAATTGAAACTGTTGCCGGATCGGGACTGGGCTTCGAAGTGGGTCTTGGAAGTGGATGTGGAACTGGAAGAACTGCCGGCTTACCTTGCCTTTCAAATTGATGAACAGCAACAAAGGCTGCCCGGGGACAAAGGAAAACCGGGCATAGAAATGCGACTTTCAAAGTTTCCAACGCGACAATGTGAGTGTATTTTATACACATTTTTCTTTCTTTTGCGAAATTAATGAACTATTCAAATGTCAAAGGATCTGAGGGCAAGAAACGCCGAACAGTTGGTGACAACAAAACGGGCCAACAATAAAAATGAGTCCAGCCAAGAGAAAACCATAAAAAGATTTTTCCCGTTTTATGAGGTTGCCCACTGCCCTCTCCTCATCGCCCGGCTTTATGTCAGTGTGAGTATGCGCTTTTACGAAATTCAAAAAGCAATTTACCAAAGGCATCGTGAAAGGCAATACGCTGGTCTGTCTCGGAAACAACACGAATCTCGGGTCTCTCGAGCTCTAAGTGCCTCTGCCTCCGAAGGACGAGGAGCAGGTCGAGGCGTCAAAACTCAGACGGGAACTCGGGGCCCCAGACAAAAGGCAAGGAGCGAGGTCTTCAGCGCACACATCGTACGTAAATGAGTCGTCCGTGCTGGGTTTTTATTGTCATTGCGTTTTATAGACAGTTTTACGAGCTAACGAAAGTGGTTCTGCCGCGCGGATGGGAGGAGAGAACGAGAGGCACCGAGATAATGCCCCCCGATCCGACTCTACGCCGACATATTCGGGGTTTTACGATCCCGCCATTGTATATTGGGAAAATTGTAAATCACACTTGCCTACGGACCCACGGACAGATGGACGGGCCTCGTATTGCCCCACATTGGAGCAGACCCCGCGATAAAACATCGCACATAAGATGTATATTAGCGTGTCTGTTAAATTGTTTTTAGTTGCCGACGCGTCTGCAAATGAGCCATTGTTGGAAGGGCCGGGGGAAATGGGGGAGAAAGGGTGATTGGGTGACTGGGGGTACGAAAGTATGGAGCTCTTTAAATGTTGCTACTTGTACGGGCGAATGTCTGTGAACTCATTCTCGTCCAATGTGGCATTACGAAACGGTTTCATGCATCTGCAATCCACACACACACAGACTTGGGGGCGAGATGGTTGTGGGTGTGGGTGCCATGTGTTGTGGGGAGGTGTGGACGGTGGGTGTTACGCCTCTGGAGGTGCTGTGAACTCATTGCGAGTGGCCATTCATCGCCCCAGTTGTGTTCGAGCTCGTAACTCCCGCCACATTCGATAATTTACAATGTGCAAAGGTGATGTTTAATCTTTCTAAATATTGCTAACAAGGAAATGAAACTGTTGTTACTTTCAGGTATATTGGAAAGTAATACTTAAATAGGTTAAACACTGTAAGTTTTACACCTCTAACAGGATATACTAAAATTGCACAGAGAGAAAGTAAGTGCATTTGTTCACGTCTAAGCACGAGAACATTCGTTCTTGAAAAGCGTGTAATCTCAAAACGGGTCAAAATAAGAACAAATGGAATAGAAGAGAAAATTTTAATAAAGTTTTATAACAACTTTTTGATAAATTAAGAGGTCTGATTTGATTAATTATTTACTTATTGATTTACTGTTAATTTAACTTGATTCCGGCACATAAAACCAACATCCACTTAAAACATATCGTTCTACTTTTAAGAACATTTTCAACTCAAATGATTTCTTACTGTGTTGGCTCTACGAAAGTGAAGGTTTTATATTTACCATTCCTTACTCTTCTTTCTTAAAGACTATTAGTTTACCAGTCTATCTAACTTGATACCGAACTTAAAAAGTTCTAAACTTATGTACATATCCATAAGGAACACCTAATAATTTATTTTTCCGCATGTTATATCTTTGCACACACCCAATTAAACTTTATGTGTCAATTCAGCTCCAACTCACACAAGAACTTCTTTCCCCGGAGTTATTCTCACGTGCCTCATAGCTGACGAGTAGCGAGACTCGAGTGTGAGTTTGAAATGGTTTGCAAGTATCTGTTAATTGTGCCGCATGCATTTTTAATGTCATTTACCTGGCGACCGACGCTGCCCTCAGCTGATTTCTAATTAAAATGCACATCGAGCGGGGGGGACGGGCAGCATCTTCTTCTGCGCTATCGACAACTTTCAACCTCATCAAGGCGACTGGCTCTTTGGAAATTAATTGCTGACTCTGACTCACGCCACTGGCACCCTCTGGATCTCTTTTCATCTGGCTCTTGAAGACACTCGACACGTTGGCGCAATAAAAGTAAAACTCATTACGATAAATTGCAGGGCAAAAAGGAAAACAGAGGGCATAAACGAAAAGGTCGCTGCCATAATTCAAAGGAAATGCTCAGCAGTCGTCTCATCCACAATCCGAATTGCCGTTCGGTCATTCGAAGCCATTCATTCAGAGAGGCGAATAAGATTTTCATTCGAATTTTGAATTTCTAATTCGCGTCTCTGGCGCCGTAATGAAGCAAAAGGAATCAGTAATCAGAAATGAGAATCGGGCTATGTGCAATCGCTTCTACGGCTTCAAGTGAATCAGGTTTGCAAATCTCTTTCGCATGAACGACAGCATAGATGTTCTCCCCCGACGACGACCTTCCCGCCGATTACTCGAAAACTTTTCATTTCGCTTTGCATAATTTACAATTTATTATTTTGCGTAATTTATTGAACGTGCCGCAATTTATGCATAAAATGTTGAACACAACGCTTCATTAATCAGAGTCCGAGCTTTCCCACAGTCCCAAGACTCTGCGAGCTACACTGCAAATAAATTCTACCACTCAGTAAGGTCTTATAAAATTAATAATTACACTGAAATAGTTTAAAATTTAATGTTTCAGTGTGATTGAAAGCCTCGTACTGTGATATCTTAACATCCAACTTAGTTATCAACTGGTTACTCCACAGATATTTAGCTCTCCTGCAGCTGAATCTCATTACTCACTCTACTAATCGATCCCATCTTTTTCCCCTGTGCATAAGCTGCTATTTCCTCCGCCAGACCGCTCTCTGAAATACTAATTAAGCTTAATGCAATGCACATATGCGATAAGTCGGCGGGGTTAGCCTATCCGAGATTATAACGACTGCGGACTCCGACTGGCCTCCCTGGCAGCACAATATATTTATATTGTATTTAGGTGGCTTGTCAGCCGGTGATTGATGTGGCAGCGGCTGCTGGCTTTGGCTTTTCTGCCATATTCGGCCCACAAAGCCGCGTTTCAATCCAATCCCCGACTCTGGCGGTGATAAATTGTTGCCCAAACAATGCGTATGACTTTTCAAAATAAATTCATAAACTTGTAGTTTGAGAACGGAGCCTGTTTCTAGTGAGCTCATTGTCTGGGCTGGGTCTCGTATCGGATGGGGAAGATTACTTACGGACGGAAAGACTGTGTGAATCAGTGTGGGCATTGCGTCAGTGAGGAGATTAAATTCATGCGTGTGCTTAAAATATTTGATACTTTTTATGGCCGAGCCTTACTCATGATAAAACAATTTCTTTTGGAATTGAGTTAGATAGGCAGATACCGATAAGGTTGCTATGATTTATTAAATGTTTCATGCCTTCACTTTGTTGTTTAAGACCAACAGGATAAGCCAACAAAATGACGCGCCAAATATAGTTCCTAAGATTAAGGGTTAATGTGAAGGAAATACCCATTTTATTCAAAACATTATTTTGATTGATGTTAAACTTTGTTACGAAAATGCAGCATACATAATAACATCTAAAATTGTATCATTCTCCCTGCTCCAGCAAAATAATAAAGTGCGCTTCGTCACTATGAGTTGTCCATAGCGGTAATCCTGTTTAAGATATTTCTAAAGCTGACTGTCAAATGTTCTCATCACAGCGCAGCTCAGCAGACACTTGGTATTATAAATATTCATTAGCCTAATTTATGAAGATTTCTTTTGCAGATCCCCCAGACTTCCTACGGACTTCGAATGTGACCCGGAGGGATTATGGATTTTAAATGAACGCACAATGGGCCATCTTTCGATTCCACTCGAAAGTATCTCATAATGGGCGAATGCTATCTGGCTGCCGCCTGTATCTCATGCTCATTCCATTCCATTTGCCCGCGTACCCAGACGTTTCCTTCGCGACCCTCATCATAACTTTCGAGCCTTGGCTTATTGTGCTAGCTCGTTTGTTTGTTTTCACAAAATTAAATGCAAACAGCGAGCTCGCAGACAACTTTGTGTGGCAGGCGCCCCATATGCGCGATGCGATGCGATCGAATGTCAAGAAGTTGTACTCCCAGCGTTCGTTTGGGCTGCGTTCCCGAACTAAAAGCCAAATAAACAAATGGACGGCATTGAAAAGTGTACAGAGCTCGAGGAGATTTCAGAAGTGCAGGCGAATTGGGCGAAGAACAAAGGCCAGGAGGCCAGAAAGCACCGAGCGCGTAATTCAATTAAAGGCGAGCGTTTTAAGAGCTTTTCCGCAGAACCGAGAACCCAAACGATTTCCGTTGGTCGCCTGCCAGAAAAGCCAGAAGAATCGCTTCTTTCGACGGCGTACCGCCCTCAAAGGCGAGCTGACTTTCATCTATTAAAATATACAAATTGCTTTAGCTGGGGGTGGTGGGCTGAAGGGCGTTGCCGCTTGTCGCCCTTGTCACTTCACACGGTCTGATGCACAGGTCGAGGGGTTGTGGGGCTCTTGGGGTGGCTGTCCCATGCGCGTTCGTCTTTGACATTTTTAAATTGATTTTTTCGCCGCTGGCTCCATCGACAAAAGCCACATCAGCTCAGGTGTATACGTTCACACGCCACCTAATTAGTTTTGCTGGCAGGTAGGATAGTGGGGGTTGCGGGGCGGAGGGTCTTAGGGGATGGTTAAATTGGCTTAATCATCGGACATTTTTCATTTACAAAATAATTGCATCTAATTCGAGGCGCGTGTAATTAAAAGTTTTTCAACAGCAAATGACTTTTTCATTGATCGATTCGACTCAGTGCACAGGAAACAATTTTAATTATAAGTGGAAGTTTACGGATTGGAATTATTTATCCCTAAGTGCTATTTAATTAAAACTAAACGATAGATACTTGACTTTGCTTTAACGAATCTAAGAACCTTAATAAAATGTGTATCTTATCAGCTGTCCTATAGAGTTTTTCCTTTGTTTCTGATTCTCAAAGATCATAATTATATCTTCGGATCATAAAATATTTTACCGTGTGCAATTCGATTTGAGTTGGAGTCACCGGGGACTGGGTGTGACCATCGCCAGGCGCTGTCTACAAATTGAAAATTGATTTTTATCGATTTCCCATAATCAGAATTATTATGGAGAATGCAAAATATCACTCGGCTCGTTATTGCTCACGTCTCGGGTTGCGGCAAGTCTCTTGTCTCGAATTGAAAGTTGATTTTACAATTTGATAAGCGTGCGCAAATTACACGAGAGACCTGCCCCGGGCCTCGAACTCCCATCCCCCTTCCCCCGGCGTCCCTCGGACATTGATGTGTTGGCATACGCCTATAAATTCGTTGATTATCAGTCTTTTTTTAATGAATTTGGAGAGGCCGCGCCCCATTCGAGTTGTTGAATACCGAATGCCTCTTGCCGCATGTACACATGTACTCCCATAACCATATGCAACAATGTCGGCGCAGTGTGCTAGTGATATATCTTTCCTGATGGGCACAGACACGCACGCGACGAGTTAAGCCCCACTCGTAGGAGATAGACAAGTCGGCCTGGGCGGAGCTTTATGTGCAGTTCGCATGTGAAGACCCAGTGAGGGGATGGGGTGAAGGAGCAGATGAGGGAGAAGGTGTTGTCCCAGCCCCAAGGAGAGATATAGCCATAAATCAACCAGCCCAGAATCGCTGGAGTTATTAAAAGGTCTTGGCATTTAGCTAAAAGCAATTACTCCGGGGCAGATAATTGGAAAAATGAGTCAAAAGTATCGAATGGTAGGTATTTACCATATACAACTAGTCGTTCCTAATGAAACAAATCGTAACTTTTGAAGAAATATTTATTTGGAGATAACATTTCCTAGCAAAAACCTACACAATGGTATAAATATTAGATACAAATATGGATGTATTATTATCATCTTTGTAAGGAGAGTTTTCTATATAGAAGAATAAAACCATCCTTACCATAACAAATAAACCTCTTAAGGGATCGAATGTCTGTCGCATTTCCAGTCTACGTAAAGAAAAACTCATCCCAAGGTTATCTTTGAATTCCCCAGAACATACCTACATATAAGTGGAAGTTTCCATAACTCGCATACATATGTCATGTGACAGCTGGTAATTCGAGTTAGAGACTTTCGCCTGGCAAATGCTCATTTCGTTTAAGTTGCTCCCAAGGATTCCCGCTTCCCTGGCGCGAAATGAGCCGAACTCCCTGGATCCCTTTCACTTGGCATAGTAATCATTAGCGAACTCAAGTTGTTGAGCCTGCGAGCTTAATTTCCTACATCTTTTGAGACGGGTCACGTTTCCCCACAGGTCGTTAGCCCCTTTCGAGGCTCTTGCCCCTCCGACGCCGGCAGCCTACCGATGCCAGAGGCCTTGTCCTTTGTTCAGTCGATTGCATTGATAGCATCGAGGGTTCGGGGCTCGGGGTTCGAGCTCCCCTCCACAGTAGTCCGGCTTACTTCCTCTTCGGTGCACAGGGCTCGCCGCGGAGGACTACTGCGGTTGGCCTTTTTTCGCTTCCACTGCCATGAGTGACAACCCCTTGCCATGAGTACAAGTCCCTTCTAATTGCTTGCGTAACCCGACCTGAGGCGAAGCGAGGGTATCGGCTGGAAAACGTTCATATTTCAAAATCGTGCTCAATAAATATTTTCGTCGGTCCCGAGCAAATATTCGCATAAGTACAATGAAATAAAACATAAACGTGCCGGGGCCTCAGACATTTGGCAAAGAGATTTCCGCCGAAACGAGCGATTCCTGTGCGAATCGAATGGGACTTTGGTCGTGTTTCGTGCCCAGAAATGAATGCATGCCACTTACGAGCGGAGTTTGTCGCCATTCATTTCATTTCATTTGAGCTGAGTTGAGTGGCAGTCGTAGTGGCAGTGGCAGTGGCGTAGTGGGGCCCATGGAGGAGGGGACTCGAGTTCGGCATGGTTGAGTTGAGTTCTGCGCGACAGGAAACGCAACTTCAACTTCAACTTGGCCCGAAAGAGGCGCCACGATGCATGATTGAGCATGATTGAGGGGCCTCGCTTTTAGTCTGCGAATTGCACAACTGACGGGGCATATCTAAGTACACGCCTGTGCCACATCTGCATATGCAGGCGAACCCCTGTGGCTTGAACTACCATCAGATTGACAAAAAACAGAGATATGTGGAGTCACTGGGTGTAAAAAATTTTTAAATGTGCTATATTTCAAGGAGCTATCCTTTTATAGAACTTAAAAACTTCTTATTATATAACACGGAATCAATTCCCATATATTGTCTAAAAATCAATTCAATCAAATCCAATAATGTTGAAATTTAACACCCTAAATGTTACTAGAAAAATCTAAGATCAAGATGAAAACACATACTAAAATATTATAATAGATTAAATATAAGAATATTTTTCTGTAACACAATGTGCCTAGTATCCTAATTATAAGATCATAGATCATCATAGTTAAAATTTAAATTTAAATAAATAAATGTAAAATATTATTCGTTTAGTTCTATCTTACACCTTATGAAAGAGGACTCTTTGAAATGATTCCCATTGTATTCCGTTGCCCTGGTTTTAAATGATCAAAAATTCGATTCGCAGCAGTTCTCGTTAAAGAGGTCCGCCCGTGCAGTGTGTGCGCTTCTGTTTGCAATTCTCAGTGGTGCCCATGAATGGCTTCGTTTATTTTCAACACGTTACTCAAACAATGTTTTTGGTTTATTTAAATTTCTTTCTTATGGCGAGCAACAAGGAAAGCCATGCAAATGCCGCCCGCTTGTATAAGTTCGGCCCCCGCGATGGCCCCCTCCATTGAGGAAGCCCGCGTTGGGTAAACATTTGAATTTTACATTAAAGGCGGCGCAAAACATTCGCATTTTTCCATTTTCCCTCTCTCATTATTTAAACAAAACGGCGGCACTGTGCAGAGCAAACAATCGCCGGTCGCCCCACACAAACCAGTGTTTGCTTTAAAGCGCCAATGCCGCCGAGGGGTCAGGATAATTCGGAGGTGAGGTGGGTGGCCCACAAGCGGATGCACATCCAGCAGATAAAGATACAAAAACGCAATGAAGTTGGCGGTTTTCGGATGCGGATTCGGATACGGATTCGGGTTGGGGTCTGCATCGGGTTCAAACTGTGTGCCAAATGCAAACAGAAATTCGAATTTTAAAACTTTTTTGCGTGTATGCGGTTTGGCAAACAGGAACTTTAGCTTTAACTTCACCGTTATGCCAGCCGGGCAGAATGGAATTTTATTTGCTCACGGTATCGAGGCAAACAAAGTGGAAGCGAAAGGTTTCAGCCCTTTTCTTGTCTTTTGTCAAAGTGCTCAGAGGAGCATTTGACAAACAGCCAGCGAATGGGATTGGAATTGGAACTGGGACTGGGATTGAGTTTCTGAACCAAGTTCGATCAGGTCGACTGCGGGGCGGCAGCTGATTCTGATTTGTATCTAATTGTATGCAAACAGAATCACATATGCGGGCGTTTTGTTCGAGTTTCGCCATTCGATTTTATGTACGAAGTTGATGGATTACTTATGACTGCCTCTTGGGACTTCCAGCGGGGTTGATTGCGAGGCGAGGCGGAAGAATAACAGATTGCTCGGGATAAGCATAATGACCGCAGGGAAATCGTTTTAGCGATACAGAGCTGAAATTCGGCTTTGTTAGAAAACATATGGCCACAGTTGACTGAACTTCTCAAGCCAGAATGTTTTGAAATCAACTAATTTTATAAAGGGCCTCTCTTCCAGATGAACAAGCTATGGATGAATATAAAACCTGATTCATTAGGATCGGAATAATGCTTTGCGAAAAATATACATTCACAGAGTACTTTCGAAATAGAACATCCAGTACTCCTCAGAATGATATGAATAATAGTCAGACAGAAATAAAAATGAATGTATTTACAATAGATTTTAACATTTAATGACTATTCATATTATTTAATAGTGACCTGATATTAATATTATTCAATAGTGACCTGGTTCATCTATATTAAACACTTGGTTGGTACTAAATAAACATCGGCCAGTTTCATAACGAGCTTAATAGCAATGTAATAGAGAGTCCTGACCTCACTAGCCGCCCGTAATTGACCATTTTAAAACCAATAACACCCCGACTTCTGAGCTATCCCCACCGCACGGTGAACAATGAAAATAACTATAAGGCAGAATGTTCTGTGGCTTAGTCACAGGTAATCAGGCCATTTATTATCCGAGCCCCTTCATGTATGTAATTACAGCCGCGATGCCTCTCAATTATAAGCCCACAATGCCTCCGTTGCCCCACCACCCACACCCACTCGGCTATTTTTGCATTATTTATCGGATCGACCGGCTGACTTTTATATTTGCCATAATTTGCACCATCATTGGGAGCAAGTTTCGTCGATACCCGCGCTCGTCCGTGTATACAACTTAAATAAGTTTCTATTTTAGCGGGCGCACGAAAATTACAGGGGCCGCCAGGAGCTTGTAATTAAGCGCCGTTCTGTCCAGGACACGTCAATCAGCTAGTCACACAATCGAGGGTGAGCCGAGGGCCAAAAGGAAAAGCAGCAGCCGTCCCGATTCCCAGGCCATGGGGGTTGCCATTGGGGTTGGCCATCGCCCGGATTAGCGCTTACGTGGCCATTTGACCAGGGGCACAAATTCCCAAACGAGGTCATTAAGCAATTTAATATTTTAAGAAACTGATAATAATCGAACCGCACCACGGCGAAGTGGACCCGGCTCAGGTAGGCCGATGTCAGCTTTCGGCCTTACTTTTCTGTATCACCCAAGCACTTCGCCATTTGCTTCTGAAAACTTTGCGGTCAGCCATACACTCAAAAAAAGGTGCACATATGTTGTACCCAAAAATGTACATATCTTTAGCTTTTTCCCTTGATAGCGCAGATGTAATTTGCGGGAATATGTATTCATGGGGAGTGTTAGAAAGCCAAAACCAAATTCAGTGGATTTAACGTAAAAACCTTCAATGGGCTACGGTTTTTGAACAAACTTTCAAACAAAATTTTTAAAGTATCAAAAAATTGTACGATGCATTTAACATAAGGCACGTCTTGAAGATTTAGTGGGAGTTTTCATAATAAATTTATGGTTGCCTAGTTTTTGAATACCACATTTGCATTGACTTTTCTGTCCGGATATACAATAGATCTATGCTTTGTTTTTTTAATACATTTTTTTACTAAGTCATTTTGCATATTAATTTCTTTGTGTGAGTCAAGTATGAGTACTTAAAAAATCACACAATTTTACGCCATTCCCTTTGGTACTAGTTTCAAGATAACTACTATTCACTTTAGTGCTGCATAATATATTTTACGAATCTGTCCTCAAGTCAAGTTAATACATTACTTCAAATTCAAATTAATACTTCTTCAAATTCAAATACTAAATAAAACAATTATTACTTAAATTATTTTAACCGTTACAAAAGTTCCCACTCTTGAAGACAAGTGGAAAAATCTTCCAAGTTTTTCAGAGTGTACTCACCATGTTTGGGATTGGGTTACGCGCTCGGTAGCACGAAGCGCTCAGAGTTAAAGTGAATTTTTTATGACATTTGCACGAAATATTAAGGTGTAATGGGTATTAAGCTGCAAACACGGAGTGGAAAGCTGACAACGCTCGCAACCGCAACTAGACGGCAGAGATACAGGCGGACAAACGTACAAGTGCGGCTTAGTGACACGTCTCTGTCTTTGCCAGAGGCGTGGAGGGGGGCACTGGGGGGGAAAGTGGTGTCAAGCCACCGGTGGCAGCAGGGGAAGAGGCGTAATCTTACACGCACCAAATAGCAAAGTCATATCCATTTGCCAGCATGCCGCAGCCCCAGCTTTTTCTCCACTTCCAGCCCCGGTACATTTCGACGACACAGATGAGTTTTGGATTGGGTTTCTGGCCATGTGATGCGCTCGTTGAAGGTAAATGTCTTTTCAGAAAAAGCAAATCAATGTGTGATTCAAAATAAATTTATTAACAAATTTCAAGTCTCACAGAAGGTTATAATAATGATATAATGATTGCCAGACACTTGATATTGGCTTTCTTAAAACCAATCAGAACTTCTACTAGGTCTTGAGAAGTTATATAATCTTTAAAATAATTTTTTTTTCTTTATTCTTATTTTAGAAGTATTTTAATTTTACGGGGACAAAGCCCGACAGTGTTCTTTATGCAACTTTCTTGGCAGGTGATTCTCATCGAACGTCCTTTTGCCCAATCTTTTGATCTACTACTTAACAAATTTCTTCAATGTTACGCAATATTACACAAGGGTCTTAAGTAACTAAAAGGGACTGGGTATTTATATAGCACCTAGAATTCGCTGTTCACAGAAGGATGACATGCAGATCTATCAGTTTTCAGCATTCCGTTGCATTGTCTCCAGTGCGGATCTCCGGCGGGGGATTTTTCAGAGATGTTCTCGGGTTATCTCGGGATATCTCACCTTTCGCAGCCCGCACTTGGGCACAATAAGATCGGACCCTAATCAGCTCATTAGGCACGGAGCTCGGGTCGCACTTTCCGCTGCGCAATCTACGCATTTCGATCTCGGCGAAGAGGCCCCTTCAAAGGGCCGCTGGTACCTGGATTTCCACGGGCTTATTTCGTTTTATTTGTTTCCCTGCTCGGACGTTTCCCATTTCCACTTCTTATTTCCATGACAATGCCACTCTGTGACCTCAAAATGTTTGTCACCAGCCAGACCCAGAAAACCCGGACAAACGGACGGACGGACAGACAGCTCGAACGGACAGAGCCGGACGGACGGGACGGCCAACGACAAATAGTAATGGCAGCACAGCATGTGTGTGGTTGTGGCATATGCAAGTGGCAGTACCTGTGGCCCAGTGTGTTCGTGGTGGCAATTAAAGACAACAACAACATTAACAGCCGGCACAGTCAACCTGTAATTTGGTTTTTATGCGCCAAGACTAAAGCCGGGGCGGGACTCACACAGCCGAGCGAACACATGCCCAATTGCCCTGCTCTCCCTTGATACTGTTTCTCCTTGGACTTAATTACACGGATTAAATATTATACGGCTTTAATGCCCCCGGCTGCAGGTAACCCAGCCCAAGGCAGTAAAGCCAGCCACTGTCTCTAACACCCTCCGGCTTCTGGCCTTACACATAGGAAAAGAAAGCACAAAAGCCCGGAGGGTGTACAAATTTGCTAAGAGATCTTTGGTAATATGAATCGAGGAATAATGAGGCTTAGAAATTAATTAGAGTAAGGTGTTTTTCTAGATAGTGAATCCATAAAGAAATAAATAAAAAGAAAAATAATAATTATTGAGTAAAGGAAACAAGATTGTTTAAATAATTTGTTTAATTAATAATTATTTTTAGACTCGTTAAAAACCTGTAAACCTCAAAAAGCTGTGTTTTTAAATCCACTCAGTAAAAAGTTATAAGCAAATAATGAATTACCGCCACATAGATGGCGCCACGTTGAAGCCACTGCTTGATTGGCCCTGCTTGCCACTGCTTGATTTAGCTGAGTAACGGGAATTTGATAGTCGAGGCACTCAAGTACAGCGTTTTCTCTTGTTAAATATTAATTTTTAACCGAAAATAAATTATTATAACATTTTCTCGGTGTGTATCTGCTTGGAAAGCCTGCGTCATCGTTATCTGCCGCCAATAGACTTAGGCGCCAATTGCAGTTTTATAATGATCCGCCCCCGTCGAAAATCCGGCTAAACAAACATCAAATTTGGCTGCGATACAAGCTCTCTTAATTGGGCGTTGGCAACTATTTTGTTTCGTTTTATATAGTTTTCATTGGACTGACTTTCAGATTCGGCTATTTGTATGTTGGCCATTACAAGGCGAGCTGTAAGGAAACTGACGCTTCAATTTGTGTGTTGGCCTGGCCAAAAACGTCTTTCGGATAATTGTCTCTCGATTTGGTCGTGAAGTTGAGGTGAAAATTGTCTGGTTGGCGGAGAGCATTTGTGGCCCGTTTATATGGCATGTTGTTCATGCTACAATCGCGTCGCATTGCCGCCCATTTGTCGTGTTTGCTTTCAGATAAGGCGCCAAATTCGTATAATTAGAGGCGTCATATGTTGTCGCGAATTGCATTAGCAATGGTTCAAGAAATGCTTTGTGGTCGAGTGTGAACGAATAGCATGTGCTCTACATGAGTTTGAAATATTCAAACATATTTACACCCACTTTTTACTAAGAAAATATAAATTTATAGGTCTACTATATGAAAACTTCATCATTTTAAATATTAAAACAATTTTTTTTAATTTTTACTACATTTTATTAGTTGAGAAAACACATGATTAATTAAAGACACTCCCCAAAACCTCAGAGACACCCATTTCCCGTATGGTATCATACTTCAGGAATAAATCCGACGATTTCCAACCAATTTTAATGACTTGCACTCCGCAGACATGAAAAAATCGGATTATTATAAGTGTACGCGGTGCTGAGGGGTACAAACAGGGGGAAAGAGATAGGAACTCAGTCCCAATTAATGCCCGTGCACATACTCAAGCGTGATTATTTATGGGCATAATTAAACAAACATTTGCAGAGCGGGCTCCAGTCATATCTAACCGAGGAGCCCACTCGACCAGCCGCCCACTCCCGCGACCCGAGTCATGAGTATGGCGGCTGAAGGGCCTCCATCAGCGTATTTTTGGCATTTAATTGAAGTTCATTAATCACAACTGCGGGGCGAATGATTGGGCTACAGAGCCGTGGCCATTTCTAGTGATTCGAGGGGGAGGCATGACATTTCGCTACCCGCCGCCCACCGGCAGTCGAAGTTTTTCCATGCTATTTTTGCGGCCCCTGGTTTTCGGTTTTTTCCTCTGCCTCACTGCTCCTTGGCTTTTCCACGTTTCGGCCTTATCGCTTTATAACAATCATTAGCTCTGAGCCTTATTTATGCCATTATTATGGCAACTTCTCTGCGCGCCTCGCTGTTTTCGTTTCTGTTCGAGTTTATGTTGATTTTTTGTGCCGCAAATACCAAGTCATTCGCCGCAAGTCGAGCCTCATTTAGTTCTGGCTTGCCATTTGTATCCCAACTCTGGCCAACACAATACATAATTTTGTTTGTTTATGGCAGGCCTTTTCGCCGAAGTCACTTTTTCTGTTTCTGAAATTGAGGAAACACGTATATGCTGTGTTTGTTAATTGCTCAGCTTGTAATTTCGAGATTTCTCGCATCTGAAATGCTACGAATACAAAGAAATAAACACAATAAAATTTAATATTAACGCGGCCATATAGTATTTCTGGTTTTCTTTGTTTGAACTATTGCGTATGCTATTTTTAGAAGGGTTTTGAAAGTGGTTCTGAGCATTTGATATCGTGCTGTTCAGGTTTCTTGTCTAAGAAGATATTCATTCGTCATTAGAATAGAGTTTTATTGATGGGCAAGGTTGTTGAGATTCGATTTCTAATTTTATTTTAAATAAGTTTGTGACGCACTAGTCAACATTTTAAATTATATTACTTTTTCCAGATCTAAGACTAGTCTCTTAAAGAAATTCCAAATCGATTCAGACCATTTATATTTCTTATAAACCATTCGAAGAACAATCTTAATATTTTCCTCTAAGTTTCTTCAATGTTTTACTTTAATGTCAATCCTGCACACAGGCCAAAGGCCATAACCCCGCCCCAGTTTTATCAATTCAAAAACTCCGCCCTTCTCTGCTACATGTCAGTCGTCCCCAGTCTCCAGTCCCCAATCTCCAGTCCCCGTTGGGCGTTTACCCGCCTGCCGTCCATTAATGTTCGAGAGGGAAACGTTGGATGGGGGCGGCGCTTTTGGGGTAGAACGACCTCCAACTGCGAGACCATTCAATGCACTCGCTTGATTATCAGACTGGTGTAATCAGGGCCACAGAACGACATCATCGCCACCGCACTCTGGCGTTTGCCCCCCACTCGCCCCTCCCCACTCGACTCCGGCCGAAGTTCTTGGAAACATGTTTTTGCACTTACACACAAGAATGTCTCCCCGCGACGAAACTGAGCGATTGTCAAATGAAATTAGCTGCATCCACGTTGCACGGACAAGGCCATCATCCCATTGCCCCACGACGGGTCTCCGCTTGCGGTTGCCAAGGGATGTCGGATCTCGCTGGTTTTATGGCCCAACTATCCGAAACTGTTTCCCATCATCGTCGGCCGGCGTATTGGCATCCGCAGCACGTGTCAATGTGGAGGCGTCCTGGTCCGGGGACACTTTTTGTCGACGCCCCGATAAAATTAATTGCAAATAAATGCGAGCTGCTGACCGAATCCGTAGCCCACTTGCCAGCTTCAGATACTCTTTCGCATCCGCAAGATGCCAGCGGCTAGATAAAATTGCCGCTCAACATGGGAAGCAGAGGCATCGGGCGTCGCACCATAAATAGAGATGGATCCGAGCATGAGCACACATAAAAAAGTTACTGTGCTGGGGTGGGGTGAAGGAGGAGGGGGCACCGAAGACCTGGCAAACATTTATTTGAAGCGTCAAACTCGTTTGTCTTATCAGATTATATACCCGCATTCGGATCTAACTTCTTTCGGATACTCTTTCGTCAGGGGGTAAACCAAAAGGGAAGCAAAGAAGGAAATAAAAGACAAGTTATGGGTAATGATTACTATACTACCCCAGATGCTGTTCGTTTATTATTTAAGTTTAGATCTATGTACCTTCTCAATAAAATTATAATGTGGATTTTTTTTTTATATTTCAAATTTATAAAGTTTATAAGCAAAAAACCTAATGGATTAAAGTAAAGTTTGAGGGTTATACTCTTGTTTAAAACTTGAAACTTTCAAATATATTATTATCAAGATCTTATTTTTCATAATAAATATTTGAGTAGTAAATGGTTTCGACCTGTACAATTTATAATATTTAAAAACAAGTTCTGTAAGATATGTTACCATTCAAAAAAAATGTATTTGTGATTTGTGACAAATCAAATGCTTCTGCAGACTCGGTATAAAAATGATGTATTATGTTGGTATTATAACTATACCCTTATATTTTAATCTAGCTCATTTCAGAAAGTACTTTTTGAAGTATGCGCCAGGGTATTCCAAGTTCGCCCTCGTGACTCCCGAGTTTTTTTGCCTTGTATCTTTTTTGCTTACGGTTGCACGACAACAACGTCGACGATGACACGACAAGCTGCGCTGACGATGTCGTAGTTTTGGTTGTTTTTATAGTTGTTGCCGAGCTGGTTGTTGTAGAGCCAGCGGTGTTAGTCATGCGCCTAACTTGGCCCAATCGCCGGCCAAGTGGAGAGCAGCGGGGAGGGAGACCAGAGACCAGTCCGGCCATTCATTGCAGCCAGTCCGCACTATAAATACATGTGAACCCCGGCGATTCCCCCTCCGGGATGCCCCACCAATCGAGCGCTCATTCATACAGGTAGCCACAGTCGCAGTCACAGTCTCAGTCTCGGTCGCCGTCATCGTTGCTTTTGTTGGAGTCATTATCATTTTGTCGTCATCAGCGACGTCGGCGCAAATGAAACATAAAATGAAACGCCCCTTAATAGCTGGCCGGCCGGCCTTATGCGTATCTCTCGGATACAAATACAGATACGACTACAGCTACAGCTACAGATACTTTTACACGGCCACCACGACGCACCGCAACCGTAACCGTATCTGTGTTTGTTTTTTAGCACAAGATATTTATTTTTTATTTGCCTTTCCTTCTCGCGTCGGATTTTATTTCTGTTTGCACTGCGCCAAAAGCCAGAGCGAAACCGCAACTGGCAACTGCGCTAACGTAATCTTCTCTAGCTACAGATATGGCCCAGAAGTCGGCCCATAAGTTGCGCTATTTGTACTCGGTATCCGTATCTGTGGCTGTGTATCTTTGTATCTGTATCCGTATCTGGCTGCGTGACATTTGTGTCAGTTTTTTTTCGGTGCTTGCACAACAGCGAGTGCGAGTGCGAGTATCTGCATCCGTCAGATGCAGCTGACTGCGACTAATCCAAGACACAATTCGGCTTCCCACTCCCCATTCCCTGCACCCCACTTTGCCCACATTTTAATTAAAACGAATTGCATATTATTTACGCCTGGCGTTATAATTTAATTAATAAGCCTTAATTAAAACCTAATTAGGTTTTAATTGTACTGTGTTGCATGTGGCAAAGACATTCCGCCCACTCCCTACCCCTCTCTCCTGGCGAAAATATGTTGTGTAACAGCGATCCTGGCCGGGCTTTTTGTGGCGTTATTTATGATGCCTACGCCCCGCTTTCCCTGGCACTCGGGGGTGGCTCCGAGGTCTGGCATTGATAATAAATTGTATTATTGGATTTGCTTGTTGCCTTTGTGCCACAACGATGCGACGGGGGGATGGAGGGCGACATTTGGCCAGGACCCATTGGGCCAGACCCTTTGCTCTTTAGAGCGCGTTGAAGCCCGTCATTGGGGGTGGATTCCCCCGCTCAGCTTCCACCCCTTACTACTCGATGCCAATCAGACGACCATAAGTGCTGTTTGCTGTCCACACACTAATTGATTAATATTGGCGGCATAAATTAAATATAGATGCTGTCTGGTGGCGAATAGGACGCATTTGCAAGGAAGAAGCATTGTTCCCACTGTCACGAAATTCTCTTTAAATCGTTATTGTTTCATAAATGAATACGCACAAAAATAATCGATATGAAACGATGATAAATTTTACGTTATGTAATAGCAATTTTGATATGATATGCTCAAAATGTAAGCGACATGTTCAAAACGCTTCTTTCTCGCTTCCACTCACGTAACTTTAGTCGCCATATTGCTTCATCCGCTGAGAATCCCCGAGAGAAAAAATTTTGCAGAATGATATTATTTAAACGTAGAAACGATATGCCAGAAATTAACCATGGATAAATCGATTTTCCCGCGACGTATTTTGTTGTCTGTACCAATGATATTTCTCCATAAGAATGTATAAAAAGATAATTGAAAAATCTGCGATAAATGTTATTTGAATCTACAATTTCCAGATACTTCAAAATTAAAAACCACTACAAGATCTTAGATTTTATTCAATGAACAATGCAACCTTGATTAGTAATTGGACATTACACAGAGCATTCACTGATAGAGCCGTCGTCAATTGATCTTTTGTTGTCTGCAGTCCAAACAATTTGTTCCTCCAATTTAGCGGCAGCTCAACTGCAAGACTCGTTTCTAAAACAGCCTGCCCCTAAATCAATCCATTGTTCGCTCCATTAATTTCCGCTGCTCCCGAGAAGCCCTAGATGTATTTTTATGGGATTACGCTGGCCTAACGGGCAGAGCTCAACTTAGCGGCAGCTCGGGATTGTCTCCGATTTTCCTTCGTTTTGGTCTAGTTTCTATCGCTCTTTTTCACCGCAAAGAACTGGAGCGAATAACTGAAGAGAATTGGTGAAAAAGCCGGCAGATTGAGCTGCTTACAGAGCAGTTATGAGCCGGCCGGCTAAGCGACTCAACTGGGTTACATTAATTAGCCAGGGACCCGAGCACTGAAAGCAATTTTCGGGCGAGAATTCAACTGCATGCGGCTCTCTTATTGCTTTCGGTCCGATGTGGCGACCCCAAACAATGTAATTCCATCATTTATACCAATTTCGCCCATTTATCCGCAAACAGTTTGCAAAAAAGAAGCGGCGGCGGCAACAATGGACAGAGTCTGATCTGGGCTTGGTTCGCCAATCGCCTCTGTCTGCCTCTGGTTGTGGATGCGGCAGCTAGAGCCACCCACTTGGCTATTTTGTAGTTAAAACTGCAGTCAGGGTGGAACGGAATGTATGAATATTAAAAAAAATTATAATACCACTCATAGTTCAAATCTGTCTCCAAAATAACTTTAAATAAAGGAGGTCTTCCGGTTTTGAATTTATTAAAAATTAATTTCTATTAAATTAAGAAGATAATACTGAAAATATTTCATAGTATCAGAAATATAACATTTAAAAAAAGTATAAAAAATTAAAAAAAGGGGTATTTAGCTATTTCATATTTTAAAATTAGCTTTTTTCCTTATCAACCTTTTGCATCTCCAATGTGGATTGCCTTGTGCATGGGAATGGATATGGGATTGGGTATGGGTATGGGCATGGGTTTCGGTTTGGGGTTGAGTTCGGGTATGGATGCATTGTGTGCAGCTTGTTTCCGCTGCCTGTCCCGCAATTGCTGTTGCTTTTTTGTTGCTGTTGCATTTTATGCGAACGTGCGTTACGTTCTGCTTACAAAACGGATTAAAAGGTTACACAAGAGCGTGCAGCAGCCGTCAATTCAACCAGCCGAGGAGTCTGAGTCTGCGTCGAGTCTGAATCTGAGTCTGAGTGGAGTATGAGTCTGCCTCTGAGTTCGAATCGGGCACGAATGCCATATCCATGCCATAGATGCAGCCGTAGTCATATGGCCACGACCAAACACTTGGGAGGGAAAGGTACACTTGCAAATAAAATTGGTGATTCCAGATGAATCTGAAACTAGAATTAACGCATTAGATAAACAACCAAATTTATAATTGGATTGGAAAAATTGAGTTTACATTTTTTTAATTCAATACCCATTTCTTTTTATTTAAAATAATATTTTTGGAAAGCTTTACGTATTTTAAATAATAATTTTTGCATAATTTCTTTCTTTACATTATGAGATATTCTTACAATTTTAATATATATTTTTTATAATTTTCCGTTCAACTATTAGATCTGTCCTTCAAATTCAGTAATAATCTGAAAGTAACTCCTATAACTCACATTTTCCCCCTTCGACCCTCCGATTTCCCCCAGTGCATCCGTAGTCATGGCCTGCCACATACATGGATAGACACAAATGCAGTCACTTTATTTGCCGGCCGTCTGCGACTGGAGCTCTTCGCTTCTTCGGCACGCACATGTTGGTCACGTTATCCACATGGATGGCAAACGGGGGTTAAGGGGGCTCTTTCGGAGGGGGCTGGGGGGCGGTGGAGAGACGACACTTCAGTTGTGGCTTGCGGTTTCTTATCTGTCACGACATTGCTCCAGTTGCCGCAGCCGACGTTGGCAATTTCTTTATGACACTCTGCCATCCGCACTTCGGTGCTTCCCCTCCGCCCCTCCGCAGAAAACCCTAAGAAATAATCATAATAAAAACGGGGCATTAAAAACACGCAATGACCAAGTGAAATCCATTAGGAGCGACTGCAGTCGGTGCATCTCCGGCTGCATAATTAATTTACTTGGCTGCACGGGCAGCGCGGCTCCATCGCCATCGTCTTCCGAGCCAAAGGTCAATTAAGTGCTTTCCCCATCCTCGACGGCTCCTCATTTCCTCGTCGCCTCTTATTTACTTTTATTTCCGAGCGATTACGCGTATTGACATTGCTCTCGGCGCCTGGCTTTGGTTGCCACATTTAATTGATAATTCCTGTACGTTTCTGTGCCGCTGCAGATAAAGAAAATGGGCTCGCCGCCCAGAGCAACCCCTTCCACCGGCTCCCCTCCTCCTCCACCAGTTGTTTATTTATAGTTTATGGCCGCTGCCCTAGGCGTTCTCTGATAGATTTAGCAACAAAACACTCGAAATGGTTCGTTCTTATCGCTCACGTCATATATTTCCTCGTGAAGAGGATTATGGGTTCGGAACATGCAATATGCGGCCTCAGCTATTAACCCCTGACTCCGGGAGAGGGGGAGAGAATATTTTCAGGACCCAATGACCGGGTCAGTAGTTTGGTTGGTTCAACTTAATATCTGGTTTTGGTTTCGTATCTCTTATAACTGGGGAGTTCGAGAGTGCAAGATCATTTTAAGACTTGAAAAATTCTAAAAACCATCTACATTAAAGTTGTTTTTAAAACACATTATCGAATTTCATGGAATATCCCGAGTATTTGTCAATGTTTATGATCTAAATATATTAAATTCTAAGGATAGTATACCTTCACACTCCCTAATCCATCGGTTCCATCGCTATCCTAAAAACCCATGATATTCCGTGTCACTTGAGCTGGTTTCTCCTTGGCAGGGCTTATACGTGAAAATATTCTTTCATCTGCATGTCGATCTTATATCGCACAAACATCCAGCGATTGGAATCTGTTCGTGTTCTGTCTGCAGACTCAAGGTGTAAATTTCCTTACCGTTTTGGGCCGTTTGCCAGTGGACCGACACTGAGCTCCGGAGCATCTTGAGGCCATCAATTATGTTGGTCGGGGCAGCACGAACACGTGACTCGGATTCCTCCGGCTTGGCGGTTTAATTTTCACTCGTCGGGGCTTTAAGACGCGACGCCGAGGTGACCTCCGCCCCCAGATTTCCTCCGGCCAATTGTTGCCACACTTTGGCCTTGGCAGCCCACACACAACGAGCGGCCCGCTAAGCACCGCCATGCACAAATAATTTATGTGCTACTTAATTTTGATGAAATAATTCCTATAGATATAACAACACTTAATTTCGCACATTAAATATGCCATAATATCGGGTCTGGGGTTGCGGGGGGACCCTCAATGGCTTGTCATTCATCAGCAGAGCGCGGCCAAATGAAAATGAGGAGAAAAAATACGGCAAAATGGGAAAAAGAAAAAACGAAACCAAAGGAAGAACAGAAAACAGCCAGAATTTAATGGTTCATGCGAAAAGCTCATCGCACACTGGTGCGATGGTAAAAATTTCCATATACACGTATTCCATATAAGTAGAGACAGCATCGTCCACCGGAATAGAGAAGTTATTCTTCATGAAATGGAGAAAATGGGATTTAAAATGGCATCTTAAAAATAAATACGAATTTAGCGAGATCGCATTCAACAATCGATGGGACAATTTTTAAGACTTCCTTTTTTTGTTAGGATTGTTGTTATAAAACTAAAGTAAATGTTTTCCATTATTATGTTTACATATTTTTGTTGGTATTTAATTTTAATTTCATTTTTAAAGTCATCATTAAATAGGTTAATATTTTTTATTATCAGTTGCCTTTATAGAACGTGAAATTTTTGTACAATAAGAAGCATTTGAAAGGCAATAAGAGACCCTTTTAGTATCTCTGTAATTCCCTGGACACTAACATATTTCTATTTTTCATCGGCACATTTGTCAGCAGTACTTTCACAATCCCTCGGAGTTTATTCGAGTGCAGCCGAGTGTTTCCCAGACAATATAAGACAACTCGTCGGATATGCGGCTATTATAATAAATGTGAATTTAAGAAAATTATGCGTGTAACTAAAATGTGGCATGCAGGCAGCCAGAGATGCAGATACCGGGATCGTGTATATCAGCTGCTTTATGTTTTAAATATCTTCATTGTGTGCGCATAACGAATGTGCTGGGCCTGATTTTGAGCCCGGAGCTTATGGACCAGACTGAGCAGAAAGACGGGCCTGGGAATGGCAGAGGCTGAGGTTGAGGCCGAAAGCGGGGAGCGGAGGGTTCGGGCAGGCCAAGTGGAAATAAAGTAATTTAAATATGATGGCAGCACAAAGGGGCCGCAGCTTTGGACAACTGCAATTGCTGGCAAGGACTCTTGCACAATGGCCGCAATTGTTGAGGCATTGCCCGGGAAGTTGGCGGACGGGTCACGGCTGATTGAATGGGCTGCGATACTCCGGGCGCTCAAGTGAGCCGGAAAATCAGGTAGTTTTCACACGCAGCGCACTTTTTGCAGCGGCCCAGGTAGCCAGAAGAGAGAGTGTGTCGCGCGTATCTGTCGGATGCGGAGATACACAGATACGCAGATGCGATAGCGGCTTTGTCTCGAGCTTAGGCTGCATTATCAATCACCTGTGTCTCCGCCAGGTAGCCGCCAAAGCAGCTGGAAGTAAAAACGAAAACGATTCCAAATCCGCAGCCGAAACCGAAGCGATGCCTGGCATTTTATATGTGCAGTATGTACATCTTTTTCTGCCTCGGAAACCTTTGTGGTAAATCTGCCGCGACCGCTGTTTTCGTTGCTCGCCGTCACTTTTTTGGATGACTTTGTCTGCGGCATTTTTATGGCCTTTGAAAATTACTCATGAAAAACTTCTGGCCAAAACACACACGGCCACGGCGAGCAGAAGGAATAAAACAACTGTCGAAAATGTTTGAAATTGTTTTTCATGGCGAGCCGGTGGCGGCGAGCGATTAAAGTATCTCGCAGATACCCGTTCGTTCGGCCATGCAGACGTGTGATAAATACATCCGCATTACCCGTAAGTATCTGCCAGATACACAGCGAGAACTGAAAACTGAACAACGCAGGGCGGCGGGGGGTGGGAATAAGTTGCAGGAGCTGCGAAATGGACCCGAAACGGATAACTTCGCCCGGCCAAATCATTTACTTGGCGTGACTAATTGCCCTGCTAAGATCGAACAATGCAGGGCTGCTGAAAGCAATAGCTGCAAAAACGCCGCCGGACAAAGTGCCTGCCAGATACAATAGAACAGCCCGCAGACCAGCGGAAACATAAATGACAAAAGATGAATGACTCCGGCTCTCTGGCGCAGCTTTCCCCCACTTTTCGCCCTTGGAGTCCGGGGCCAAGTCAAAGGCTAATGACAAATTAAGCGCAGTGCAATTAAAACAGTCGGAGCCCAAGAAGCTAAGGCACTAACCCTGCCGCTGACTGTCTTCTGGAGATGTATCTGTATCTGCGTTTGTACAGAGGGAAAAATTAGTTCTAAGAACGTCGGTCTAAGAAGTACTAGTTAATAATTATAATGTACCCATATAGGGAGAATTAGGCAAGAACTTTACCCTCAAATTGAGAAATATTGTACTCAATATATAACCAAGTTCATAGACTCTGACTTTTATTGCAAAATACTCACTTTCAACATTGATATTTTTCAACCAAGGCCTTGACCTCGAGTAAGCTTAAAAACTACTCAATAATTAAATAGGTCACCAAAAACAAACATTCAACTTTTTAAAAAATATTTACTGATATTAAGTTTTTCTAGACAATTTTTTCTAACAAAATGTGAACAAAAGGGGAAGCTGACATTTTTTCTCAGGCTTTTTTACAAAAGTTATACGCAAAATCAATACACCCAAAATTTAAAATATAAATACTTAGTTTGAGAACGTAATTTTACTTATGTATATAAGCTCATTTTTCATTAGTCAGAAAGAATTAGTGTACTAAATAGTAAGGTTATCAAAAACTTTATTACAACACTTTATTATAAAAAGTATGGTTCTAAGATACATTACCCATACATATCCCCAAATAAAGTTAAGAGACTTGCAAATTATTGTGAGATTTTTCAGCCAGTGTGTTTCTGCATCTGCGACTAAGACTGGGTGTGTCCGCGTCGTCTACAAGGCGATTCTTTATTAGAATTTATTTTCGCACGCATTTGTCGCAGATGGGGCTCCCAAAGACAGACGGACAAACGGACGGACAGAGCGGCCCACGTTCCTGTCTCGTCGGATACGCGGCTGCTTGGTTATCAGCAGCGAAGATGAAATGAAATTGTGCTAAACTACAAACGAGATCTGCCCGTGTGGGCCGTCGTTCTCAGCCCGGCCAGATACTACAGATAGCTGTGCCATGGTCCGCACGCCGCCCACACACTGCCCGCTTTCTTTGTCCGGCTTTTGGCTCTTTGGCCCCCGGCAGTCGCAACATTTCGGACTGGCAGCACAGCACCATTCGCCATTCGCCGCCGCCACAAATCATTTTCAAGTGCCAAAAGACAGAAACAGAGACAAAAACAAAGCACGACCAGCGCAAAACAGAGAGCCGGGCCAAAACCCCCCAGAGAGCGTTAGAACGGCGAAGGCTGCAAGGCGCACGCAATCTTCTAGCGGGTCGGGAATATCCGCAGATTCTCGTATGCGCCTGCAAGAAATCGGAGGACATGTAAAAAAGTTGGGCATGTTAGAAATGTACAATGCTTGTCGATTTGTTGAATTTTGCGAACGACTTTCGAGAGCGTATTTGGACTCCCTCGGAACCCACACTCATCAAAAAAAACTTTTTAAAGCTCTGAGAAGAAATATTCTAGCTGACTATAAAGAACTAAAAACATAAATGTCTAGATGTGGAACAATATCCCGCATATTTACATATATACACAGAAAAGAAGAAACCAATAGATTAGATTTATATGAACAGGTAAATTTTATTTCTTTAATGATAAAGGTACACGGAGGAAAACACACAAAAAATGGTCATCCATCGGGTATTTTTATACCCTTGCAGAGGGTATAATGATTTCAGTCAGAAGTTTGCAACGCAGTGAAGACGAGTCGATCTAGCCATGTCCGTCTGTCCGTCCGTCTGTCCGTCCGTCTGTCCGTCCGTCTGTCCGTCTGTCCGTCTGTCCGTCCGTCCGTTTCTACGCAAACTAGTCCCTCAGTTTTTAAGCTATCGAGCTGAAACTTTACCAAAAGTCGTATTTCTGTTGCAGGTAGTATATAAGTCGGAGCCGGCCGGATCGGACAACTATATCTTATAGCTCCCATAGGAATAATCGGAAAAATAATTGAAAAAAAATTATAACTTATGTGTTTTTTGACATATTACCTTATGCTCTTGGAAATATCATTTTTTTAACAGTTCTGAATTTCGAATTAAATTTTATAAAAATTGGACGACTATATCATATAGCTGCCATAGGAACTATCAGAAAATTAATGGCAAATTAATATGAACAGAATTATAGCTTCGGTGTCTTTTGACATATTTCCTTCTACTCTTTGGAAAATCGTTTTTTTAATACTTCTGATTTTCGATTTAAATTTTATAAAAATCGGACGACTATATCATATAGCTCCCATAGGAATGATCGGAAAATTAATGGGAAATTAATAGGAAAAAAATTATAGCTTTGTTAATTTTTATTGTATTCTCTTCTACTCTTGAATATAACTTTATTTTATTATTTCAGAATTTTGAAATAAATTTTACATAAATCGGACGACTATATTATATAGCTCCCATAGGAATGATCAATCAATTATTGTCAAAATTGCTATAATTCGGTATGTTCCAAATCGAAATTCAGATTTTTGTAATTTGTAATTAAATAGGAATTAACTGCAAGGGTATATAGACTTCGGCTGGCCGAAGTTAGCTTCCTTTCTTGTTTTATATCAATTTTAGTCCGTTCTGTGTTCATATCAAAATGATATTTTTGAACATATGATTTTGTATCATGTTGATATGAAATCGTACCATTTTGTTATGAAAAAAATTATATGAACCATAATCAGGCCCATATTTTTCCGTTTCTTTCTCTGTATGTAACTTGTAATTTGTCATTTTTATGTGAATAAAGATTATGTTTATATTTTTTCAAAACCTGTTTAAAAAAAAATAACTGTTATTCAGAAATAAAATAACTGAAATAAAATAACTGAAATGATAAAATATTAAATTGATAAGTTTGAATTATAAATTTGTCATTAATCATATTTACTTTTTATTGATATGAATTAAGGTAGAATTGATCGTATTTCAAATTAAATTTCTTTTCTGTGTATATTTACTTGAACTCAGAAAGCAATCCGCCCTTTGATAAGCTATTTAATCAATGAATACATTTGGCATATTCATTTGAGAGTAAATTGTATTAATTATAATATGAATATTGCATCAAAAAACATTTAACAACATGAAGCACTGTGCCACTCCAGTTATTAATTGTAATTCATACATCATTGATTGTTACAAATACAGGCTAAATTAAACATTCAAACGCTTTAAATGACTTTAATCAATTAACATTGCAATGACATGTGCAATCCGAGTTTTGACAAATAAAAATTGCTCAAATTGCCCGTCCATGGGAATCAAGTGAAACGCATTTAATGCGCACCATTCAAAATCGATAAGTGCTGAAAAGCCAAAGCCATCCGCACGCTGCCCCTCGCCCCCCTCGAATTAGGCTTTGGTCAGGTGGCTTAACAAAATACTTTCAAAATATTTGCATTTATGCATACATATCGTAAAACAAAAATTGTATAATTTTACATTTAAATGCGCTTAAGCCAGCTTTTAATGAAATGTAAACTCGTGATTGGGCTTGGGTTCGAATTGGAACTTGGGATCGGGTTCGGAATTGGGTTTCACCTTCGGCATGCGTGCGAGACCTTCCAAAACTGCGGCAAGGCGAAAATCGAACGCAAATGATTTATAATTAAATATTTTATGATTATCAAGAAAGAAACCGAGGGAAAAAACAAAAGCGCCAAGCAATTAGCAGAAAATATACGAAACAAAAATCATATTAAGCGACGTTGCAGAAAATTTATGCTCAGCATAAAATTAAATAATTTGCCTTTTCAGCGGTTTGGCGCCTTGCTTTTCGGTTTCGTTTTTGTTTTTATTTCTGCAGCTCAATTAAAAAACATTTTCAGCGTATAATTAAGAAGGTCTTTGTGCCGCGAAGCTAATAAAAATTATCAACAAAGTGCAGCACAGTTGTTAATTTCATTTAGCGCGCATTAAGAGTAAATATAAGTGAACTAATAATAAAAGCCCCGGTACAAATGCATGCGCAACGAATTATGACCGTTGGCAGAGATTCCACTTCCTCCATTTCCCCCTTCAAAATGTCACACGAGTCTGAAAATTAATGAAACACAGCAGGCAAAAAAATAATGATTCCAGTTCGGGCGAGTTCGTTTGATTAGTTTTCCGCCACAATCGCCTTCGTCATGGCCAAACAATTTACAAAGAGAAAACAGAAGAAAAGGTTTCGAAACTAGAAAAGGATAAGTTTTTAGGAAGCGAAGTGTGTTATAACCTCGCTAAAAAGTTTAATGGATAATCATCCCCTGAGGTTTTTTTTAGGCACACAAACTTTGATAAAGAACTTTTAATATGAGGATATATAAAACATTTTCTCATTTTAAACATAAACAGGATTTGTATTCGTTAATCAAAAATGTCATATAAATACGTTATAAGTGCGTAATACCCAATTTGTTTAGTTTATTAATAACTTCCGAAACGTAAAATACATTTTTCAAATCGAATCACTCAAAAAAAGGAATAAGCAAATAATGAATTGTCCCGTAGATGGCGCCACTTTCAATCGACTGCTTGGCTTGCCCTGCTTGCAACTGCTTGCTTTAACTGTCAGTTTCGGTCAGTTTCGAATAAAGAAAACTCGGAATCCGAGTTGAAAATAGTTGGGGCCATTGGAAGTGGACCTCTACGATATATGTCCGGCTAAAGTTTTTTTTCCGAATTGGTATTTGTATTTATATTTGTGTTTGTGTGTTGATTTTGAAATTTGTATTCAAGCGTTAATTGGCTTTGCTCATTAGCGGGTTTTCTTTAATGCTATTAACTTTATTTGCTGTTTATTTTATTAGTAATGCGGCATTGTGTTTCCTGCGGCCTAAGGTCGGCCGGCGACTAATGCGATTGTTATGCCCGCGGTGTATATGGCATGATTGATAAGTGCGGCTGTCCAAAACCGAGCTGACTGCCCAAAGACCCCGGCCGAAGTGTCCAAGTGTCCAGAATTTCAAGTGGAGAGCCAACCAAGGTGCCCGCATTAGTCACAGACCAAAAAAATCGAATTGTGTCAACGCCACTGAAATCATCACTCGAAAAAGGCGAAATCAGAGTGAGCTACTTTCCATTTCGCGGATTTGGTGCGCCATAAAAAGGCCTTTCGATAGCACAAATTGACAAGAGCTGCCGAGCAGCCGGGCAACCTTCGGTCGCCTTCAATTGCCGCTTTCAATTAGAATCAATCAACTGTCAAATGCATATTGAGCAACATTTTGGGTGAATGCGAATGCGAGTGCTAGCTAGACCTTTCTATTTCAATCATCTGCGGGGTGATTTCGGTCAGGGAATCGCAATCGACTTCAGCCTTGGGCACTGAGTTGAAAAATGAAAAGCAACAGAGGCACAAGTGTATTTCGCATTGATTGATTTATGCCCGTACTTTTAAGATTACAATTCAATAATTGACTTTGATTTCTTGAAGATACGAGTGTTTATATAAGGGTTCTATCTATATAAGAATGGTTTATATTATTGCCAAGATAAATAATTTATAATTACTGAATCACTATCAGTGTCGTAAACAAAACTCTGCTTCTATAGAAAATGTTAGACTTTAAAGTGCGCTCTTTATTCCAAGAAAATAGTCTTATTAGTTTAAATGCTTTTATATATTTTTCTTTTGAAATAATTAAAAAAAAGATTTAATAGAAAAAATTCTTAAATTCTGAAAACCATTGTTTTTTACACATTTTTTCCATTTTTTACTGTTTCAGTTAGAAGTACAAATTTAAGCTATTCCAGGAAGTCTGTCTTATCGATTCATTACCACAATTTATTGAAAATTTTAATCTTCAAATAATGGAAACTTTAACGTTTTCTATAAAATAAAGTTGTTTAAAATTTCAGTTTTTCACCTCATAATGTCTCACATTGTAAACATACAAAATCCTATAAATTCATCAAGCTTTTCTTCGAAATTCTTTTATAGATTAAATTCCTTGTGGTGATAACAATATTTTCAGAAAAAATCATTATTATACTCATATTTTATGTGATTACCATTTGAAACCAGCGAGCGACGTAATTTTGTTAAAAAGAAAAGATGGAATAAAAATCCTTTTCTCCATTTCTCCATGCAAACTACTTAATGATATCTAATCTGTGTGGCCTCTAAAAACGATCTGAAGATTTGTCATCCAAGCAGGCGGCATTCATCGGATGCAAAGCGCTCTTCCTGCCCAGAAATGCGAGATGTGCGACGTGAGTTGGAAAATCGAGGCCCAAGACGTTGTTTTTGTTGCAGTTGCATGTCGAAAGTAATAATTTTATATATGGCACGACAAACACACTTATCGGCGACATGCGTGTTTCCCTCCCCTCGACTCACTCCACCCCGCTCCCCCAGCGAGCGGATGTTGGAGTGTGTGTGTGTTCCTTTTGAAGTGCACAGCATGTTAAATTCGTAAAATTCATTAAGATTCCGTTGCCGATGCCAACCAGCAACTGGCAACAACAGCAACGGCAACGACAGCGACAACGGCAACGTTGCTGATGTCGAAAAGTGCCAAGAGCAGAGCCAACAAGCGGCAACCGAACGACCCACAAGACCAGAGATGCCAGCAGCAACAGCAACACCAACAACAGCAGCAGCAACATCAGCAGCGACACTAAGTACACTGGGGAAAATCATATTAATTTTAGTAATAAGTAATAAATAGATATGAACTACTTAAACGTAGAAATATTCCTATTTTTGGGAATATTTTAAGAAAAAAATGTAAAAACTAATTTTACACAATTACAAAAGATAGGGTCACAAGATTCCTTTGGAAATGTTCTAAATATCTATGATATAACTATAATTGATCAAAGTTTGTTAATATAAGAACTTAAAATAATATGCTTACTTCTCTTCCTTATGTTTCCAGTGTGTATTTGCTTTTGTTGCTGCTTGATAGTCGTGCTTCGTAAAAAGCATTTGGAACAAACTCAATTATGCCCGGTGCAGTGCACACAACCAACATCCAACAACCGACATTCAGCATCCAACTGCAGAGGAGGCCCCTTTGCCACTTCGGTCTCATCTTGCACTTCACGTGGAGCACGCGGGTCGGAAATCTCTGAATTAAATGTAACGTCTGTCTGCCCGAGTGTGACTGTGACTAAAATGCGGTCACATTGTTTGCCATCAGCCCCCGACCCCGCCCCGCCCCCAGGGAACTGGAATCTGGAAACTGAAAACTGAAAACTTTGCCTGCCCGCATGTGTCACACTATTTTGCATTTAACGAAACCTTAAACCGACTCAGTTTGGTACCGAGGTTGCTGGAAGCAACCCTTGAGCAAACGAAAACTTGGTCCATCTCATCTCCTTAATGAGCAGCGGTGCTCTCGAATGAGAACTCACTGTACACCGGAAAACGTATTAAATTATAAACTATCTTAGTAAAGTAATCACCAAGTGACAAAAGAACAAAGAACACAAAGATTTTAGGGTTTTTAAGACTTGGTTTTCGAATGGTAGAGATTTCATATGGTTTTTATGAAGAAAAGTATACAGTTTCCTATTTAAAGCTGGGCGAATATGTTTTATACTATAATTTATAACGTTGCTTTCAGATAAGTTAAGAACAAGAATAGTATATTACATTAAGTTAAAATAAAACAATAATAATAGATCCACATAAGTCTATCCCTTCAATATCTAACAGCTGCCCCTTAACAAATTTCAGCAATATCTTACCTCATTCGACGGGCATTCAGTTCATTTCAACCAGATGCCACTGGAACGGAATTTACAATCGCGGTATTTGAGACCTGGTTGTTCCCCTAGCAATTCCCTACTTCAGGCCTCGACTGCCTGCTCTGTAATTCCAATTGACATTCAATTTTATCTGCTAACAACCATTTCCTGGCCTCTTCTGAGGCGCATCGAAGTGGATTGGTAAGGAGAGAGGATGGCGAGTCCCCAGTGTTTTTTAGAGCAGCGCATAAATTCCAATTTCTTTGATTTATAAAAATGAACAACGCCCCGAAAAAATAAGCGAGGAAGCCTAATAAATATTCATGCTCGCCGCGACCGACAAACTATTGATTAAAAAATAAAATTAAAAAGAGCCGGCAGCGCGAGATGTCGGACTTCCAGGAGATTCGATGCCAATTTCCAGCCGGGCGCCTTAATGGCTTTCGGGCCAGGAAACAAGGGAAAAGTATAGGGTGAGCCGAGGAAACCAAGGTGAGAGAGTGAGAGGTGTGCCCATTGAGTCACTCGAGCGGCGCGGGAAGGGGCAGCGGGAAACAGAAACATTCTGCCATAAATTAAAAGTAATTAAAATATTTAAAGGCTTGCAGTGGGGCTCTCGCTTTATGACTTTAAATAAACATTGCCAAATATCCGACTCGCCCGGTGGGGGAAACTATAAACCCCTTATCAGCCCCTTGGGAAAATGTGTCATAAAAGCGAAAAGTATAAAACAGGCGACTTAACTCTGCCTGATAAGCGCCAGCAGCGAGGCGCAGTTCAAATGAAATTTTAATGCAAATAGCTCAAGTGGTCAGTGGAGAGGGGTCGGCGAGGGGGCGGTGGTCTGCTGGGAGCTGTGCTCCTGCATAAATCATTAGGCCTCCATTTCGTGACCCAAACCGAAGCAGCCGCCGGGCCAGAAACTTTTATTTATGGAGCGGCGACCTTCGGCGGAGACTCAGAGAGGCAGAGGGACGGGGGGTTTAAACACAGAGTGCAGGGGCCTGAAACTAAGCCGCATTAATTTTCATTAAAAGGGCTTAAATGTCGCGCCAAAGTTACTTGCTTGTTTTATTTTTGAATTAGCAGCCAGCGACGGCAACCATGATTTATGAAGGCACCAAGCGCAAAACAACAACTGCAGCCCAGAGCCATAGCCATAGCGAGTTAAGCACTTTAATTAATAAAACACTCAACACAAAACAAATTGACTACTTGACTGGCAGCAACACAGAAATAAGCCAAAAAACGGGCCTTAAAAGTGAAAAAAAAAACAATACGAAAGCCTCAAGATGAGGGCACAATGGCTCTCCACAGTCTGAAGTGGACTTTTGCAATCTTTACGATGCCCACTAAATGATATTGACAAAAGTGTTCGAGTGGTAAAAAAAGAAAAAAAAACACGTACAATTATAACCGCTCAAGTGTCTGGTACAATCATCAGTCATGGGCCGAAATATGACAGACGAAAAAGCATTTATAGATTTCCCCAAATGCGATGCGTAATCGTCGGGATAGGGTTCGGGTTCCATTCCGGGCGGTTCTTTCGGCTCCGTGGGCCTGCTTTTCCATAAATTATGGCAGCTGGCAAATAATCAGGTCCAACTGGCATCTGCTGGGCAGTAAACAATTACGATTATGGCCATGAGACTGCGGAGTGTCAAACTTCTCCCGACTCATTTTATTGGGGCCGCACACTCGTTTCCCCCCGTCAATATATGGGCTTTCGGAATTCTGGGCTCTGAGTTCTGAATTAGGCGGTTGTTGGGCAGTTCCCCGGGGAAGTGCCAAAACTTCGCAGAGCTCTCCAAGTCGAGTAGCACTCGAGATTAAGTGTTCTCGCCAAGAAAAAAAACCCGACGCTATTTATTTGGCATTCGGGAACTTTGATTGCGGTCCACAGTTAAATAGAAAAACAAATACAACTACTTGGAACTGAAATTTGAAGATTTTTTGGAGTACTTACTTTTTAAAAATAACTAAATAATAACTATTTGGATAAATATATGTTTTGCTTTAAGAACGTTATCATACATAAAATGTACATTGTGGGTTCAACGCGAAGTATGAGTTCTCTTAACTATCACTAATTTCACTACTAAAAGTTTTATCTGAATATAAATTAAATTTGTCTAGATTGAGATAGAATATTTCAATCTTAATTTTAATCCGAAGCGTTCTCAACACTTGATGAAATCAAGTATTTTCTGTCTGGAAAATTCGTATTTTATTCTTAAGATCAGGGTTTCGTTGTTTGGCTGCCTTTTGGCACATTGAAAATGATAGATTCAAGCACGAAATACTTGATTCCTTCTATTATTATTATTATTAAAATGATTCGCTCTGAATTTTAAACATTTTCTTCGCTGCCAATTTTCTTTTATATTTCAGAAAAAATTCAGTTGAAAATATATCTAATTTTATGTCAAAATCGCCAGTAAAGCATATTTTTAAAATTCAGGGCGAATATTTTGTTGAGTATATATTTTACGTATTTTAAATGTAAATAATAAGTTGTCATTATACATACTTTATCATTTCCTGTTTTCAGATTTTTAAATGCCTGTAAGTTGAGATTACTCATAAGCATACATTTTATTTTAAAAATAGGTAAATATTACTATACTTTTTGAAATGCTTTATATAATTTAATTAAAAACTGGGACGCTAGATACGAGATAAATTCCCAAACGAATAAATAATAGATGCTCTTTTATCTCCCCTTATAAGACGACGCTGATCCAAAGATAAATTTAAGGCATCTTGGGTTCCTTTGATAAACATTTATGGTAGAACAATTTGAAACTTTTTATTGTGTTATTTCTGGAAAACGTGTGGGAACTCAGCTGCCATAGTAAAAGACACAGAAAAGACCATGAGGCGGAGTTACAATGTGCCGTGGATTGCCCGACCTTCAATGGCCAACGTTTCTCTCGGCCCACGTCTTCCAATCAATCCAAACTGTGACGTGCCGCAGTCGAGTAAAAATTAAGTTTAAAGTTAAGGTTCCAGTTAGCAGACAACGAAGGGAACGAAAGAGGCAACACTTGACCAGTTATCAGCGCTATAAATCCCTAAACAATCCACTTGAAATTGAAATGCCGCAAACGAACGCGACCAAATCGAAACCGAAAGGCTGTCGCTCGTAAGTAAAATAAATGAGTTAAAAAGCCCACAAAACGAAAAATAGCGATAAGCGACAGGAATACTTAGCTTTTACCAGGCCCGCAATAAATGAGCTGGGGGCGGGGATGGGGGCGGAACGAGTTCCTCTGCTTAATCACACTTAAGCGCAATTGCGGCTTTTGACCGATATTACGAACCACTCAACTAAGTCGCCATTCACCTAGACTGCTGCGTCAGCAGGTCGAGATAGTAGCAGTTTGCATACCCTGGATACGTTTCAGGGTGTTTTGGCACTGCCTATAAACCAATAAAATTGCTGATTTTATCTTTCATTTGCTTTCATTATTTAACAAGGAAAGTCAAAATTAAATGTTGAAAATTGTTCTTGCTTGTAATGCAAGTTCCAAAGATTTTTAAACCCCCATTCTATACCTATTGAGATATTATGAGATATTGAAAAATATTTAAAGACGACTGATTTTGTATTACAAATATATCTGGTAATCTGGTAATTTCCTTTTAAAACTCGTCTTAGGGTTTGAAATACTCAAAGTTAGAAGATGAGGCACTCAAATGTATTTTTTAATGATTTGTTTTAAATGATTTTGTAAGCGTTTTAAGGTGAAATTGTGACTGACCTGTAAATTGACCTTAAGTAAAATATGAAAATAATATAATAGCTTAACTTCACCTCGGTTTCCTTAGGAGGCAAAGAAAATACCCCTTTTTACAATCCTTTTTCGGTATTTTACTGGTCGAAACCGAAAAACTGTATTTCAATCATGATTCCCATTTATATTTCTCCCCTGTAATCAGTAATTAATTAAGATACTTTTCATTTGATAATTTCGACAGGCGGGCGAGGCGATTTTGAACATTACGTTAGACGGGCGGGAAGCTGAGAGGGTGGCGAATGCAGGGGCGTGGTCGGTCGGGGGTGTATCAGATTTACGAGCTGACGGGGCCGACTTAATTGTATTTGCTTGTCCCGCGTCAGATGGATTTGGGTTTTTTACTGTTTCACTTTGCTGCGCGGTCTGGTCTGGTAATGCCTAGATTTATGGGACAGCTCATGATCAGATTGTGAACTAGCCCCGTGTGGGCAGGGCTATATGTATATGTGTTATCGGAAGGAGTGCGGTGCTCGGGCACCCAAGAATGCTCGCCTAATTTATGGACTCCATATTTCTCCATTGCTTTTAATTAGTCAGGAATAAATATAATCGCTGGCCAAGCGAGATCTCAATCTGTCCGGCTGCAACAAAGTCGCCTGCAGCCCAGTTGCGATCACGTCGATGATATCGCTATTGATTCCCCAGCGCTCGGGGGCCCCCGTTCCGTACCCAAATCGGACGGGATCGGAACCGGGGACGGGGCCAGTCTTTGTGCTTAATCACCCAGCGGACGGTGGACCTTTGAAGTGGCCTTTGGGGCCGCCGTGGGTTAATTGCGAGCCGCTCATTGGGTGGCAAATCAATTAAGGAGCAGCAACCAGCGATCGCAATACGAACGCTTCGTGGGCATGACCATGCTGGTCGACAAGTGGAGCCCCATTCCAGGAATATCTCAAGTCCCCGGCAATGGTCAGGTGGTCGGCCGACCCCCAATGCCAGCTCTTTAAAGCGTAAACCTCCCGAATGGGAGCGAAACCCTACTTAACACCATGGGAACTCGTTTAAATGCAAAATACCTGAGAAGCAGCTGATAATGAAATGGCGGATCATAAAGCATTAAAATAACTATATTATGTAGGGGATTCTTTCTGCGTTGGGTTTTAAGGCTTCCAGTTTTTATGATGTGAGCTAACTAACCTAACCAAGAATTAATTAAGATTACGTGACTGTAAAAAAAGAGTACAAAAATGACCCATTGATGGAATCTAAGAGCAAACTAACATCGGTATACCTTGATGATAAAAATTTAATTTTTAAAAAACTTTATTTCAAAATAAGCATTAAACTAATTTTGATAACTAAATCCGATGATAATAACAATAATATAAAAACTCCTTAATACTCAGAACCGTCTTCAGTAATTGAGCTGTGAAAAAAGGTTTCACAAGAAACCCCAAACTAATGCTACGAAGGTAGGCCAAGGTGAAAATCGCCGCCCTTAAAACAAACCCAGCAAGGCCCCATCCTCGAAGTCGACTCCATTACGCAGTCATTATTGCGAACCCAAAGTGGGCAATCCAAAAAGTCCCGACTTCACAGAAGACCACATTAAATGGTTTTTATTAATGATTATGATTTTGCATACATTAGGCCCTCTGGCAGCGAGTGGCTTTGGACCCGGGCCCGAAAGGCGGCCCATTGGCCCACAATGGGAAACTGGCGCGCGCATAATGATTAGTCCGAGAGACGAAAACAATGCCGGAATAAATGACGAAAACTCACTTTTGAAATTCAAATCGAAGCGCAGTGGAGGGACTTCGAGTTCGCCTCTGAGTCTGCGCCTGAGTGGATTTCTTTGTATGCCTGGGCACGCCGGCGACAACTGGAAAACTTAATTAAAACAAACGTTTGCGGGTCAAATTAGCATATCAAAAGAGCCAGCCAGTCAGTCAGTCAAGTCATCCACTCGGCCAGCTCGGACTCTTGGCACTTTTACGCCGTTTTGGTTCCTGGGATTTGCATTACACTTGGATTTATTTACGCCCGGCATGCGTAATTCGATTGCAGCTCCCTTTCGAGGCTGGGCGGAAACTGCAATTAGTCGTTAGAAAATGCCATAAATTAGATTAGCGAGCGGAATGCGACGCAACCTTTGCGCCGATTATCGCCCGCTCATACAAAAATATGGACCCCAGCACATATATAAATGTAATCGGGGGTTTGTATAACTGGAGGCGAACAATGAGGCCATAATTTAAGGCATAATGGCCGAAATCCGACTGGGCCTGGACCGCGCCGAATAATTCCGAAAACGTTTTTGTAATTTAATAAATTATTTATGTACCCGATTCGTTTGCCGGCCTGGCAGTTCAGTTCAACGTATCGCTTGTGTGATTATATTATATCGTTTTTTATTTCGCTTTACCGAGATAATGCAATGCCTAAAAATATTTTTATTTTGTTGTTCATTGGCATTCATTAGAGCTTGATTGTTGTGTGTGCGTACGGGTATAGATTGGATTCATTCACTTTGGAATTAAGTCTAAAATTTGTGTGTTTTCGCAGTTGCCCAAACCGGTTTGTAGGGGACCGCGGGGTGCGGGGAGGAGTCGGATCCGTCCAAGAACACAAACAAAACAAAGCCCCCTTTTTAGTGCCGGGCGCGCTATAAAGGCGAACAATAAACTTGCCACATAAAGCATTCATAATTTAATTATATAGACCCCACAGACACAAAGGGGCTAATTCTTTAGAAAATAGCAGTTTTAATTTGATGTAATAAGTTTCAAATGGAATACGTATCCGAGCCAAAGAAACTGGCGTCTCTGCCAGGTGAAACAATAACTTCAGCGCTCTTTTGTACGAACGAGCTGCTTTTTAAGGCAGGGTTAGTGGCAACAATAGGCTGGTTGTGCAGTTGAAATCGCTATATTGAGTACCAAAGGCTAGGTATACCTTGTCGAGTTAATACTACCATTAAGTGCAATTAGCTGCAGTAAAAATCTCCTATCGATTAAAACACCTACGTATACGTATGCCTAGATCGATAGCCGTGATTAAACAAGGTTCATTTAATTAATCATTATTTTGGACTATGGATATTTGCACTACGGGAAACATTTTTAATCGACTCTTAAATTATTCCGAAAGCCATTAAGCAATTTTAATTTATACACACAAAAGAAATCGATATAAAACTATGATGTATTTTACGCTATGTAATATCAATTTTGATTTTTAAAAACGATATGTGCATGCAAAAATTTACCATAGGCATATCGATTTTACCTCGACGTGTTCTTCTTTGTGTGTAAAATTTTCTAACCTGAACTATTGGAACTGTTGATACTTAACATCTTTTGGAACACTAAGATTTTTTAATGTGTGATAACAACTTGAGATAGGGGAATTCCGATTACGGCAAAACCCCATGTTAAGTGATCACCTCCCACTCAGCACGCTAATTTGAATGGGAATACGTGACTCCACACAGATAGGTATCTGCATCTGGTGTTTCGGAGAACAAATCGCACCGCAATCGTGTCACAAGGCTTCCCTATCGCGGAATTCTTTCGCACCCCATCTTTGCATGTGGCCGGCAGCCATCGAGTCACGTCAATGACCACAGCAGTGTCGATAATAATTCACGTGCCCCTGGCTATCGGCCAGATAAGCCAAATCCAGCTGCGGAGAGCTTTCTTGCAGTGCAGGTAAATATTTGCTTATAGACCCATTCACTCCGCGCATTTTTCGTGCACGGAGCCGTGTGACGTGTGTGCTAATGCCCAGTAATTTATTAGTTTTTCGGGGTGCCGAGTGTTGGTCAAACTCATTAGACTGGGCTCCAGTATCGCGGGGAGTGCTGATCGAACGTCACGCGATTTTATTAACGCACTTAGGCGATCCCAACTGATCCAGAGACGTGAGCAATTTCGCTGATTTCGTGAAAGTCAGCGGGGAGCGATAAAATTTTAGCGAGCCACGTTGTAAATAATTAAGCAAGCGTATTAATTGGCCCAAAATGAAACGAGAAATATTTGCATACTTCTACGGAAATTCCATCGCAAGGCGAACTAAGGCGATGCGAAAAACAGCGATATCAATGGCCTGCGGAATGGCGTAATATTTGTTCATTGCAAAATCAATTAACGATTTCGGGCAAATTGATATTAACGAGTTCTCGAAATAACAACTCAAACAGAAAGCCCCAGCGAATTGCAGCCGCTTTATGGATACGCCAAACTGGAAAATCACGAGACGGGACGCGATATCGAAAACAGAGCCTGGAGGGAGCCAAGTCACGCAGGTCCACGGCCATAAGCAAATACGAATACGAGTCCAAATTCGAATTCCAGCGAGGCGGAGGGTAATACAAAACAAACGCCGTTAATAATAGCTAAAATGTTTTTAATTAAGTGCAAATGCCAGATTAACGATTACAAGAAAAACACGTTCCATTAAAGCCAACGCCAGCACACTCGAATAATGAATAATGACACATGGCCAGATTTGACACGAAATTGGCTGCGGCTTTGGCTCTGGCTCCGAACTGGGAACTGGAACTGGGGTCTTGGAACTTGGAGGTGTGAGTTTTGCATCCGAGCGGGAATCGTGACAAGATGATGCTAATCCGATAGCGATCGCAATCGTTCTCCGGATCGTGTTGTAATTGTTGACGCCGCGCGAACTTGATTTGATTAACGTTTCTCCGCTTGCACGCCAGAAATCGAGTCGGGATAGATCTTTCAACTGGAATATCGGGTTATAGAATAGGTGATGATTAGCCGGAATTATATATAGTTTACCCATTCAATCGAAAAATCGTGGGTTCATTCTGAGATCAAATTAAAAGTTTAAATTTTCCACAAATTTTCAGTACCATATCAGCAGCAACCTCAACTATTGTGACACATTGTTCCTACGAATTCCTATTAAGACATAAATGCCATACGATATTTTTCCACTAATAAAGAACACATACCGGAAATTCTCGCATAGATACCTCGGCTATAAAAAGCAGCAGTCAATGACTGAGAGTTGCCATAAAAATTGTTGACATGAAATTTCTTGGATCCGAATTTATGCGCGGCCATCGAAAATACGTATAAATCATGCTATAATGGCTGTCTTCAATAAATTAAAATCATTAAAAGCGGATTATCAGCCTGAGATGGGAAAGTTTGTGGAAACGGAGCGCGAGAATACGACTCTCGAAGTATTCGTATCCGATTCGAGTCCCAGATATCTGGTTCATTTATTTGGGTTAGAAACACACGGTATACCTGGCCACCATCTGGAGGCTTTTGTCCGGTCAATCAGCAATCAATTCAGGGCTCCCTCGTTCCTTAATGACCGAAATCCGCTGCGGAGCGTTACGCATTCGTATTCGTCAGGAAATCTTAATTAACGAATAAACAATTAACGCGTATCTCATTGTGTTCTGTTTGCCGGCAATCTATCTAACTTCTGTCTGTCCCTCCTCGCCTTTTTTGGTCATTAAGGTGGCTTATTTCTTCAGCCGCCGTCGTTACTACGATTTTCGTGGGTCGGGAAACCATTCATAAATGATTAACGTTGCCAAAGTGCAATTAACATTGCAAGCAAGGGCAGAGTCACGCGGAAAAAGAGCTGCGGACCCCACAGACACTCTTACCATTTCCCCGCGGCCGCCTTATCGGCATAATAGTCGAAAACAACGCAACAAAAACTGAGACTTCATGCGGCCATAAAAGCCACATAATAATAATAATAATAATAATAATACTTGTGCCCACATGGTCCGCTGTCTGTGCGAGTGCGCTTAATTTTATTTCGTTTTCCCATTTTTTTTACTATTCGAATTTGGCCATATAAACATTTTTGTGACGCGCGGTAATTACGCTGAAAAACTCATTTGACGGGTCGCCCATTCAGTCGCCGTGTAATAAATCTCTCGATGTGTATAATTTGGTGTGAGTGAGCCTGGCCAACGCACGGAAAATCGTATCTGCCAGATACAAGCGATTGCTGGGTGCACTTTTTGGTTTTTACAGGGAGAAAAACTGGAGCGGATTCGTAATACTCCGTAATACTTTAGTACATTGTATTGCTGTTCCTTAAATTTTTTATTATTTGAATTTTGAAAAAACGAATTCTATTTATAAAAAATGTATACAGCGAGTTTATTTGAGTTAAAAATGTTCTTAAAAGTAGAACGAGATTTTTTATGTTAATGTTGGTTTAATGTGCTTGAATCAAGATAAATTGGCGGTATTAATCTTAATAAGTGAATAATTAGTGAAATCAAACATCCAAATTTTCAAAAAAGTTGTTATAAAACTCAATTAAACTTTTCTATTTTCTTTTTTCAAGAACTTATATTCTCTTTCTTACACGAAAGAGTGTTTTTCAAAAAACAAATGTTCTCAATTCAAGAAAAATTGTGCTTACATTTTTCCCTCTTTGTACCTTTAATTATTATTACCTTAAAATTAAAAACTTACCAATGGAATACAGCTAAGAAAACCCAAATAACAATGTTTTATATTACCTAGACCGTTTCTTTCTGTGCACCCTTCGCACAACAGGCGGCTCTCAACTCTGGGGATGGGCCGCAGTTTTGGGATGCGGAGTGGATCGGTTCGTCTCAGTTGGGATCTGCTGGTTTCCAGGTCTCTAAGCTGCCCGCAGGCAGTCGGCCGGCGGAGGGAGCGGGGCTGGCCATTAAGTGGAATGCCTAGCCTGCAATCATTACTCATCTGAGGCTCTAGGGTTTCCTCGCATTCGACTATTGTCAATGGCAAAACAATGAACATGGGCCGGCAAACAAATGCAGCGCAGCTAGCGGGGGGCAGATAGCGGATGGCAGATACGGCCAGAGATACGGATACGGCGCAGCCAGCAGATACAGATGCATGCTACCAGCGACGGACTACAAACTACACACATGTGAGAAAGTATCTCTAAGTATATGCCACAATTTATGGCTTCCTACACAGACACAGTGTGGCCCCAAAAAAAGCAAATATGTATATGACAAGTCATAAATGCCTCAACCTCATGGACACAGTTACAGATACAGATACTTTTGTTGTTGCGGAGGCCATAAAAAGACACAGAAATCGACTGACACATCGCTCAATAAACATAAATTATAATTTATTTAACTTTTGCACTTTGTTTCGTTTAATTCTCAATGCTCGTTTCCAATTCGAATGGGATTCATTTGTTTATTATTTTTGTTTGCTTTGCTTTCGTCGGACTCGTTTTATTCGGCGAAAATTCAATGAAAAATTCAAGGAAAAACATTTTCAGCTGGCTGGCTCATTAAAAGACGCGCCACGCACAACTATTTGAAATATTTTAATTATTTTCCCCTCGCACATATGAGTACGAATGCGCACGATTTCGTGGGCGTAGCAGGTTATTTCGAATTATTTTTTAAAGCGATTTTAATTGCCTCGCCAGAGACCAATTGACGTCTGTTTCGGGGGGAGGGTCCACAAGTTGCCCCATCATCTGGGCCCCGATGATTGTGAAAAGCACTTCACTTAGTGTTGAGTTCGGTCCGCTTCGCTCGAATTATGAGCCCTGGAAATCCACATTTGAAACATGAGCCCCGTGAGTGCTGATAGTGTGGCACAAATACTGCGGAACAATGACAAATACGTGAGCTGATATTTCATGCAACTGACAGAGACAATCTCTAGGGAGGGGAATACCAAACTGCAAACCCCCCTTGACATGAAAACGCATTCGACTTTATTCAAGTTGCTCAAATTAATATTCAATTAATTTGCATTTTTATTGTGTTCGGTTCAGTTGTTCTCTGGGTTTTTTTCTTACGCATGCAGCCCAGTAGTATTTATAATTCCTTTATATCCATAATATGCTACAAATTTATTCCGTTTCTACCGCTTTACATCGTTATATATTCGAAATAATTATATTCATGTGTGCCTTTTTTGGGTTTTCCATTTGTTTGGGGATCTAAATAATTTACACGAAAGTCGTTTGGCTTCAATCGGAACTGAAATGTTAATATCCATTAGAGTTGCCATAAAAAATAGCATAATTAATGCAAATGTTCAGCTAGCGGAGTGTGCAAAAAAAAGGTTGTTAGTCATCTATGTAGTTTGATTTTCATACATTATTCAAAGTACGATGCACAATAATTATGAATAAAACTACTATCACATTGAAATACACATACGTATGATACATGCCCGGGAAACGATAATAATTGCTCATTAAATATCTACACACGCAAAGCGAAAATTGAAACGATTTGGGTCCGATAATAATGCCATAAAATGGTTCTCTAATTTAACAAACTCTGAGGTCGTTTGCACGAAAAGCATCGTTGTCTTGGCAGTTTGGGCAGATTATATCCTGTGCTAGCGATTCAAAAGCAACGGAAATGCCGAGCATCAAATTGGGAAATATATAATTGTTAAGTGTGTTCACAGCAGAATTAACGATAACTCTTTGTTTCGCTCGCATATAGATTTATATCTGGTTAGCATTTTTCACGCTCGATAGGTTCTGTTAAATCAGCGCTAAATCGCTTCACATTCATAAGTAATCCGATTTTTTATTCATATGCAGCTACGGCTAACCAATCCCTCGCCAAATATCGGATGGATTGCATATTTACTGCGGTACATATTTAATTTGCTGATGGCCTAGATAGTTTCGTAGGATACGCTGCGGCATAGGTATGCTATATAGATATAGATCGTCCATATCAATTTGTTTAGCTGGCTAATTTTCGCTTTACTTCGCTGGCTGATTTTGTTTGTTGTAAGTCACAATACGGTTGGCTAATGCAAGTTTATGTACTTAGTGTAATTAGATATAGGTATATATATTTGTATTCGTATTCGTATTCGTATTCGTGTGAGTGTGATGAGTACACGTTTACCATCTATTTGGGTCTGTTCGTGTCTTCGGCTGAGACCCAGTTTCGCGTTTAATTACCCAGACATGTCTGAATCGCTTCTTCCTCCCTACTATATGTACACGTCTCCATCTCACATCTTCCCCTAAAACATTTGGCTTGCCATCTTACTTATAATTTTAACCTGTTACATTGTTTTTCGAGTTGGTTTTACCTAATAGTTGGTTTTTATGTTTTACTTTTCATGCCGCGTACCTCAACTCGAATCTTACGCATGGAAATAAAGACGAGTACAGTGCGTTTCGAGCTTAACTCTATTTTTGGGAACTGGAAAAATTAAAAGAGTTTTTTAAAGCGAACAGTGGTCTTTTTGGATTTTATGGGGAATTTAAATGGTGAACCACAGATAGGAAGTGCCTAAAATGCTTCCCTATAGCCCTGAAACGCACTGTACCGAAGTGGCGCTGCACTTAGGCAGCTGTAAGCGTTAATGCTTTTTAATTGTTTTGTGTGTAAGTGCTTTTCTGCTGTTTATTTTTAGATATTTTTGCGCTAGCTAACTAGTTTTACACGTTGTCATGTTTGCTCGCTGCTCGGCCAAGTCTAAAGTTTGTAGTTCAAGTTGATTTTTTACGTGTTTCGTAGGCCTTTTGAAAGCCCCGTGACCTTCCCTCTCTAATGCCGGCTGTCTCCTTCCACGCTCTTGCCCAATTGAAAGGCGGCTAAGTGATTTGACTTTGGCTCAGCAATGACTTTGTTAAACACTTCTGGGCCAGCCAAAAGTTTTCACAATTACGCAAGGGAGCGGGATTACTTGAGTTTCAAACGCCCAGGCAGGTTCCCACTATAATTAGAAATTAGAAATCAATGACAAATCGCTTTTGACATCATCTCGGCCGCTGACTCAGCGCAATGCGGCTAAATCCACTAACTAAATTCGAAATTCCCATCTGGCGAGCTTAATTATTTATAGTTTGGTAAGCTGTTTTTGGGCTTGGCATTTGCATATTTCCGCGCACAATAATTCGTATAATTTTTTGGCTTATAATCATCCGCTCGCAGAGAGAGTGAGGTCAATTAAGCGCCATTAATTTGCCTTTTTAATTAATAATTTATTTTTTAATTTATTTAAAGCCGCTGCTCAAATCCCGTCGTCTATCCCACTCCGCGCTGCGCATTCGTGCATATAAATTATGCTAATTAGTTACAGCTACCGCCTGACAATTTAATACATATATTTGCATTCGTTTTTATCTGATCTGTTATATTTTTTAATTAAAGCTTATTAAAACTGTCGCTCGCGGACCTCGCTCCCCTCTCTCCCCCGCGCCACTTATCATCTGGCAGCAATATATATTTACTTTTATGCTTAATTTACGACTTTAGCAATCACCGAGCTGGGAAACTGGCATATTATAATTACCGAAAGCCTAGAAAATATTTAAATGAATTTTCTGTATTTTTTCGCTTCTCTTTGCGCTCGTTTTTTTGCCCGCTAAAAATGTTTTAATTATGTCAGAAATGATGTAGCTCGCTTGGCAGCAGATTGAAGTTGACCCAAAAAAAAAAAACGACGAGCAAAACGCAGAGGCAGAAAAAAACGCGATGACGACAAAACCGGTTGCCTAGGCATGAAATCGGAGTCTCTGAAGTCTGGGAGTGGAGGCTCCTCCGCCTCGTAAATATCGGCTTTATGACCAGCCCCAATGCGAGAGTGTCCTCCGCTGTGGCTGCCACTTAGCCCCTGCCACGCCCACCGGCCGCCCCCGCAGACAATGTTTGGTTAGACAGCTTCCGACGCCGCGTTTCCCTGGCCAGCATTTACTTTATATTTATTTTTTGGCGCTCGACAACCGCCGTCGCCGCTTCCACTTGGTTTTGTGTTACTCTTTTATCCCCGGACTGTGTTTAATGCGCTTTGCGTCATTTCATTTTGAACAGTTTTCGTTACTCTGGCCAGCATTTTAAAAATAACCCACTCTTGCAACTCTGGGTGTCTCTGTTTTTATGCCTCTTATTTGCATGTTTCCTCTGCCGCTTCAGTTTTTGTTTCACTTGGCTTTTTGTTTGCGTTGCCGGCCATTATTGGGTTTATTTATCTGCTGATGACTTTTAAATGGCAGCTGCTCTCCACTCGACGGCCAAAAACAACGTCTAAATACAGTCAATTAGAAGAGAAAACCTTTTAGTTGACCTATCCCGCTCCACAAGGCCTGCATTCAACGCGGACTAAGCGATTATTCGGATGTGGACATTGGAACTCGCATTCAACGGCAACGAATCAATTGAGTCACGGCTACCTGTTTACGATATCAAACGAATAGTTTATAACAAAAACATTCCTGATAAGGTACTCGCGTTACAAAATATTTACAAGTTGAAAAGTTATGAATTTATAAGAAAAAGTATTCCTGATAAGGGTACCTTAGTTACAAAATATTTACAGGTTAAAAAGCCTCATGATAACTATTTTATATAATTCCAATAAAAAAAAATGTTTAATTATATTTGCGGGAAATTAGACTTTTAAAGAAAACAGTCTGATTAAAAGGAAATCGACCTAACCAATTAAGGGTAGGTTTTTCGAGTCCCTATCAAAGTTCCTGATAGCTATCTGTCCGAAAAACTTAAAGACCAAATATAGTGGTCGTAAAAGCAAATCAGGGACTTTTTCTGTTCAGATTTGTTAGCCGGCACACGAGAAATCGGCCCTAAAATGTACTTTTGCGTAACCCTGCAAACCAAAGCTCGTGCGACTTGAATGAAATCGTAAACTAGGAAACTAATCACCACAGACCTTTCCTCCCAAGTGAGTAAATCCCAAAAACGAAAAACAACAGCCCTCGAACGAGCCACTTGATCACTGAGCTCATTTCAGATCGGGCGAAAAGTGTCGAGTAAGCGAAAGCACTAGAGCACTGGACATTATCTGCGATGCCCACACACGGGACGGCAATCGAATCAGATGTGAGTATGTGAGTGCGAGTCCCAAGTGCAGCTTAGTAATGCCAGACGAGACCAGACCAGGCGAGACGAGACGCGGCGAGCGGCACCTGCCCAGCGCGGCGACGGGGCGTATGAGTGACGACAATGGCGATGACCTCGCATGCGTGGGGGAGGGGGGTGGTAGGGCCATCACTCACCCAGCCGCATGCAAATGGCCCCAGCAGCTGATAGTTGATTGCTCAAACGAAATGAAAACAAACAACCGACGCTGTCAGCTGGAGAAGCGATCTCTAGTATATTTTAATTACACTTGTGTGAATGCCGCCGGCGGCAATTGAAATATTTTTCCGTCTCTAATCTACGACCAATTTAATATGAATTGAATAAATGAATAGATGGCAATCGTATCGCGGAGCACGGAGCGGGGGGGTGAATCCCGGGGAGAGTTCGGCACCATTCAGGAAACGAGCGGTGCCTTGTTTAGATTTGGCGTCCAAACGAGATTGCTTTCTACGGCAAGTGTTAATGGATTGGCTTTATGCTGAGAGCTGAGAGAGATTTTGAGGGTTTCTTGCGCCAGAAAATGGTATGTGGGTTCCTAAGAAGTTGGGGGATACGGAAATAAAAGTTTTGATATGGTGTAGAGCAGAACGATAAGGAACGAAACGGAAATTACAAATTGGTGGTTCCTAAAATATAAATCCCATTACAGTTCCAAGAAACTAAGCAAAGATTACTGTTTTTAAAAAGAACTATTAAATTAAATCTGGAATATTTTAAAAATATAAAAGCCAAGACCACTCAAAGAGACTTTTTCAAATGTAAAGTAAATAAATTAAAAAAGAAAAGGCTTTCTTTTCTGCCTTGTAAGTCTATCTCTTTGTAGATCAGCCTGTGGTTTGGCTTTTCTCAGATATTTCCGAGACGCCAGCACTGCCGACCAATTCCTGCTACGGTTCCGTCGTGCTCCAATTGGGTCTGTCGTCTTTCCTTGTTGATTCATAAGTGGATTCAGCTTAGACGCAAACTCGGACTTGTTTGGATTTAGGGCAGCCTAAAGCGGTTAGGTTCGTGTTGAATGAGTCAGTTTTGGTCGCCGTTTGGCGGATGTCGTTCGTTTCTGTTCCAGTAAAAACTCTTTTTCGGTTTAATTAATTCGTTGATTGCCGCACTGAATCCTCAACGGGTTTCCCTTGCCTATGCATAAATTAATCAGTTATTTACTTCCTGGAACCCAGCAACTCCCATGAAACCGTCGCCAATCGCTGCGCCGTGCAATCAATAATGAAAAACACACATTTTCCCGAGGGACCTTGGGGCCGAGCTAAAACAATTTCAGCCGATAACATCTCGCATTTCCTGCCAGCTCAAACTTCCAGCTCCAAACCATTAGATTTTTCTGTGTATTCGCCCCCCAACAAAGGCATAATGTGGGTCGTAAACATTGGTTAGCGGGGAAAATCGGAGAATCGCCATAGACAAAAGCGAATGGATTATACCGTTGAAATGAATGAACTTGGGGTATAGTAGGCGCTGGAAACGGAGAGATCCGTTCAAAGTTTATTATCTTTTCTACAGATTTACGTTCGTTGAATTATGCTTATATATCCAAAATATAGCAAATAATATAAAATATTTTAAAATTTTAAAGAAGATTCCAAAGTGGAATAAGCCAACTACTTTCGATAGTCAGTATTTGACCCGCGTTTCTTGACTACCCTTCATGACTGGCCATAAAACCCGATCCAAGCAATCTTTCGGAATTCGATTCAGTTCAAAGGTTTCCGATTAGCGAGGGACCTCTGTGCGCCGACGTTGCCGGCTGCCAGTTGCCAGTGGAGGCAAAGGCAACTCGAACCGAAGCCATGTCTTCCATCAATGACAGTAATCAATCACGGCTCGCCGCAGATGAAAAAACCAAAAGGCGGAGCCAAATGAGGGCCAAAGCGAGGCTGAAAATCAAATTAAGGCGAGCAAAAAGAGGGGCCGAAGATGGGAAGTGTAAGTGTGAAAAGTTGGCCGCTAGAGCCGACGGCAAGAGGCGCTTTTCCTCGCCGCAGCCAAATCACTCGAACTACGCTTTTCTCTACTCGCTCTCGCTAACTTTAATTGAAAACACAATTTACTTAATTTTTGCATATCTCGCTTCAAATTACGTTGCATAATTTTGAATAATTTTTATTCGTATTTTTTGTGTTGCTTTTTTCTGCTTTACCCTCCTTCTCTTCATCGTTTGGTAATAATTTTTGCTTTTCATATTTTTATATTCTTTCAGTAAATGGTTCGTTATAACATTTTGTTGATTTTTAATTAAATATGCGTATGTGTAATTTTTTTAGCAATTCTTGTTTGGTTGGATCTTGTTGTTGTTGCCGTTGCTGTTGTTGTTGTTATTGTTGATGTTGTTGGTTTACACAGAGCGGTTGTTGTTGTTGTGGTTTCTTGTTGGTTGTTTAATTTAAATTAAATTAATTACTAAAATTATTTTATAACAAATATCACTACAATAGTTTGCATTTTTTTGTTGTTTGTTTTTGTATCGTTTATCAATTACTACCATTACTAAAAAAGAAAAAAAGATCGCTCGTTTCCTCTTTTCTCACCGTCGGACAACAATTTCTCATAGCAGCTAAACAGAATTTAGTTTCGTCTCTTAATATGTTTAGAGTTAATTACTTTTGATTCTAAAAGCTTTGAGGGGGTGTGTATATATAGTACTGCTTAGGGGGAGGATCTATTGGTTATTCCTTGAGGCGGCTATTTCATCGACGCGTACTTGGTAGGCGCCTGTCTCATGTGTTGCAAGTTGCCTGTTGCTCCTGTTGCTGCTGTTGCTGCTGCTGATGTTGCCGTTGTCCTTCTTGCTGCTGCTGCTGCTGCTGCTGCATCACACGTTGTAGCAGGAGATCTGCGGCAGGTGCTGGAATGTGGGCGTGGCCGCCACCGCCGTGGCCGCCGAACTGAACGGCACGAAGGAGGTTTGTCCGGCGGCAGCGGCGGCTGCCATGTTGAGCGAAGCGGCCGCGGCATACGGGTGCATCCTTTGGGACCGCAAGTACTGGCGGTACTTTCCGCTCAGCTTGTCCGTGGCCGTGTTCACCGCTCCCGTCGTCCCGGCACCGCTCACAGCCCCGCCGCCGCCGCCGCCCACCGACGCCGAGCCCGTGCCCGCTCCCGAGGTGGGCGTGGCCGAGTAGAGGCGCATGGGATTGGTGTCAGGGCCGGCCTGATAATTGCTAGGAACTGTGGCCATCGGCGAGCGGTCCATCAGCATGGACGCCGCGTCCCAGGGCGGAGGGGGCAGGCAGTGTTGCTGTTGCTGCTGTTGTTGCTGCACCTGCGACTGTTGCAGCTTCCCCGACGCGACCGCCGTCTGTCCGTAGTTGCTGCCGGAGATCATGGCGTCCCGCTTGCCGCCCCCACTGCCCCCCTTAGCCGCGTAGTGGTTGTGGGGGTGCAACATGTGGTGGGGCGTGAGGGCGGTGCGGGCGGCCAGGGCAGCAGCCAGCTGGTCCCACTGTCCGGCGGCTGCGGCGGCTATCGACTGTGCTTGGACAGCCGCAGCTGCCGCGGCGGCATGGCTCTGACTTTGGCTTTGACGTTGGCTTTGGTTGCTGCTGGCACGTTGCTGTTGCTGCTGCTGTTGGCGGCGCACATCCAGACTAGACTGTTGTTGCGGATAGTGAGCCTGCTGGGACATCTGCGACATCTGCTGATGCTGCTGTCGCAGTTGTTGTTGCTGTTGTTGGTAGCGTTGCTGTTGCTGAGCCTGCTGCTGTTGTTGCTGCTGCTGTTGTTGGGCGCTGGTGCGAGTTCCTCTTCGAACCACCGCACTACTGCTTGGTGCCGTGGCCACAGCCGTACCGCTTCCTCCTCCGCCCAGGGCTGCCCCACTGCTCAGCGAACTGCTGCTCACCGACCGAGCCGTCGCATGCATGTTGTTCACGAACGGACTGCGCCGTTGCGACTCCATCTTGCGGAAGTAGCAGGGGTGGATCATCAGCAGGGGCTCCACCCTTTGGCCCGCGGGCGGCTTGGGCTGGTTGGGCAGCTCGTACTCCACACTGCAGTCCACGTGCAACGGGATGCTGTAGTCCTTCTGGGGCGATGGAGCGGGCGCAGTGTTGCTGTTGTTGCTGCTGCTCGCGGCCGTCTGTTGTTGCTGCTGCTGCTGTTGTTGTTGTTGTCGACTGTTGGCAACGGCGGCGGCGACCTGCGTTTGGGTCGCCGCCGCGTGGCTGTGGCGCTGCGACGAGTTGCTGCTGTTGTTGGCGGGCTGATGGAGTTGTTGCTGACGGTGGTGTTGCTGCTGTTGCTGTTGCAACAACTGTTGCTGGTGTGCAGCCACCGCGGCGTGGTACATGTGTTGTTGCTGCTGCTGGTGGTGATGCTGCTGCTGCGCCTGGCCATGTTGCTGCTGCGACTGGCTGTGCTGTTGCTGCTGCTGCTGCTGCTGCTGTTGTTGCTGCTGCTGCTGCAGCGCGGACAGGGCCGACATGCCGTGCGACAGGGACGACATGTCGTAGTTGGCATAACAAGCGGCCATCGTCATTGCTGGGTTTTTTGGGGGCTCCTTTAGCTTTTGCTCTCGTTTCGGTAACACAGAATTCGCTTTTGGTTGCTTATTTACTTTTCGTTTCAGATTTTTAGCATTTTGCGGGCGTTATTTGCGCTTTCTTCACTTTCGAAAAAATTCACTTTTGTGGTTTTTATTGGCACTGGTAATCCAAAAAGAGCGGCTAACGGTAAATTGCCGCTGCAGGTAATCCGTGAGTGTGTGAGTGGTGAGTGTTGTGTGTTGGTTGGTTTTTCGTATTCGTTTTCGATTTTTGTTTTTTGCTTTTGAGATAGGAGGAACCTTAATCCATATGTGTTTGCTTTGCTTTGGAATTCGCTTTAACCCGTATAATATTTAGCTGCTGTTCGCGTGTTTAACTTTGTTTCGTTACGTTTATTGTATATTTATTTAGCGTTTTAATCAGTCTTTGTTTGGTTTTACATAAATGCAGCGAACAGTTGGAGCCGCTGGGTGAGTGTGGGTGAGTTTTGGGTGTGAGTGAACAATCCACGTGTGTTTTTCAGTCTTTTTGCCCGTTTTTCGCTGGCTTAACCGTTGCTTCCTCAGCTACTCCTTGTCTGCGTCTCTGTCTCCGTCTCTCTTCTCATTCGGATCTGTTCTCGCCTCGCGGGAGTGAGTTCGCGGAGTAGGAAAACTTGTTAGTTCTACGAGCTATAGAACTGCCGAACGAACGTCTCGTCCACTCCGAAGAAAAACGCGAATTGAAACGCAAACGAGGAACTGTGAGTATGGCTGCCGCTGCTCTGCCCGGCCGCTGCTGGCGTTTGTGAGCGCGTCTCGGAGAGAGGGAGCGCGTTTGCTGAATGTGGAGAGTGAGTAACGGGAGAGCGCGCACGGAAAACAGCTGTTGGCCAGACGCCCGTGTTTAGCTTTGTTTTTGTTGTTTGTCTGGGCGAAGATTCGCTCACTTTGTATCACAATTTGCCACGATTGGGTTTGTTTTTGGTTTTCAAACAGCCTGGTCCGATCACTCGCAACGCGATATTGGGTCTGCACGACTCTCTCTAGAACGTTATCTGGCACGGAGCACTCTGTATCTTGGTCGATGTCCGCACGATTCGAGCTCTTTGAAGTGACTGACTGCAAAGACGACTTGGCCTCTAAGTCTCGCAGTCGCTGCGCTGCCGCCCTTCTGCCGACGCCTACCTGCTGTTCGGCACAGCTGATGTTCCGTGACGTATTCAGCACGCACACAGACCCAGGCCGCGAGCGTAAGGGGCCTTGTTATTGTTGCTTTCCTGCTGAGAGCCAATTGCATTCAATGGCAGCATATGGCCGCTCTCTTTCGGCGCCATTGTGTGTGTGCGTGGTACACATTCAGCCATGTTACTACACGGCGGCCATCTTTACAACTGTTTGGGCGAGAGCGAGAGCGAGCAGGAGAGAGCGAGCGAGGGAGAGAGAGAGCGCGCATTATTTTGTAATACGACTTTTTTCCCGTTTAAGTGCTGCCCTGCTTTAATTTTTTACTGCAAACGCTTTTTGGGAGCAGCTTTATGGGCTCGTAAAAGCAGATGGGGCCTAAAGGGGTTAACAGCGAGTTGAGAGCTAATTGAGTCGCACTAAAAACGGGGTATAAAATAAATCTATCAGTGGAACATGATTAGGTGGGGTTCTTTACTGTAAAACCAGATGAATTCCTGAAACTTCAAGCTTTTGTTGAATAACCGGAAATCTGGAAATGTCTATAATTAAATATAAGCCCCCAAAACCTCTATTAAGAATCTTCGAACACACCTAGTTTCTAAATATAACAAAAAACCACCGAGAACCTCCCCAGTCTTTGAATACAAGAACCTAAACTGCGCACTGAGAGACTTTTCCACTTTTCTGCAGCCAAAAAAAGAATTGCAAAAACTCAAACAGACAGCGAAATTAAACATTTCTGCACTAAAAAGTGGGCAATTTAAGTCGGGAAAGGGCACTATCTCTCTCTCGCACACACATTCCGAGAGCGTGAGCGAGAGAGAGTGAGAGAGAGCGGCAGAGGCAGACGGAATTACACACATTGTAATAAATAAGGAAGGTCGTTGCCATAGCAGCAGCCGTTGGCGTCGTTTTTTTCCCCCACTTATTGTTGTTGCTGCGGGAGAGCCGCTCTCCCTCTCTTTGGGGCTCATTCAGCAACTGCTGATAACGAATCAGCTGTTCCGCTATTTGGGGAGGTGTGTCCGTGCGCGAGTGTGTGGGTGAGTGACGACTGTCTGGCTGCCTCTCTTTTATATTATTTTCTTTTTGTTTTCTCCAAGCATATGTTTGTTGGAAATTGCTCTGGCAGTTGTTGTTGCTGTGGGTCTGTATGTTGTTGTCAAGTCATATTGCTCTTGGTTGTTGTTTTTTGTGCAGGGAATGAAAAACTTGTATAATGAAGATATCTAATTGAAATATGGAAAAAACATTTAGTCAAAGGCTAGTTAGTGTAATTAACCTCAATTTTAAGGGATAATTCATGTATAAATAGAGGTAAAATCAAAGGTTTTATTGATCTGATGTTCAAATTCGAATTTCATTTTACCTGTAGATTGCTTTAATACCAAGATACTTATTATAGGATTAATGTGTTGTTTTTGTTAGTACTTAGTATTGCTTTAGTTTTTTGTTCGTTTTTCGTTCCATTGCTGCTGTTTCCTCTGTTTTATGGGTTTTGTAGTTTGTGTTAGTTTGTTGCTGTTGTTGCCAAGTTGTTGCACTTGTGCCTCCCTGTGAGCGGTTATTATTGCTCTTGTGTCTTCTGCCTTCTGCTGCTGCTGCCGTGCTGTTGCTGTTGCTCGTGGGCTTGATGTTGCTGCCGTGATGTTGCTGCTTGCGTGCTTAATGACGAGTCGGCCGCATTACAGTTTGATTACGGGGCCGCCAATTTGGAAATTACCAAACTGCTCGAATTAGAGGAACAGTCGCTCTGCGACTGAGCCCATGGCTCAACCTCAGCCGAACTGTTGGCTCCAAAACAGAAGAACAAAAACGGGCAACAGGAAATTGGCCAAGACTGGCACCAGCAACAACAGCAACAAAGCTAGAAATTATCTGGAAAATTTTACGAAATTAGAAATTCTAGACAGATAATGCTTTACTCAAGTGAAGTTGGTTAAATTGCAGAATAAAAGAGGCATTTGAAGCTATTTAAATACGGATTTTAGTTTCCGAAATTGCCTTCGTATTCACATAATGCTTTAATTTTCCGTTACAGTGCCACACCCGCAGAACTCTACAAGTTTTGGTACTATAGTATAATAAGTATGGTACATATAATTTGTAATTGTTAACAAGATGAGTACTAGAAATTCTTTCCAAAAACATGTCTTCTATAAAATGTACATAATAACAGCATTAAAATAACGTTAAATGTAAACTATAGTTTCAAAAAGTCTGGTACTTGAATGGTTTCAGCAGTGAAATGTTTATACCCGTTACTCGTAGAGTAAAAGGGTATATTAGATTCGTGCAAAAGTATGTAACAGGTAGAAGGAAGCGTTTCCGACCATATAAAGTATATATATTCTTGATCAGGATCACTAGCCGAGTCGATCTAGCCATGTCCGTCTGTCCGTCTGTCCGTCTGTCCGTCTGTCCGTCCGTCTGTCCGTCCGTCCGTCTGTATGAACGCTGAGATCTCGGAAACTATTAAAGCTAGAAGATTGAGATTTGGCATGCAGATTCTAGGGGTTAATACGCAGCGCAAGTTTTTCACGCCGATTTGCCACGCCCCCTCTAACGCCCACAAACCGCGAAAAACTGTGGCACCCGTCTGTATGAACGCTGAGATCTCGGAAACTATAAAAGCTAGAAGATTGAGATTTGGCATGCAGATTCTAGGGGTTAATACGCAGGCAAGTTTTTCTCGCCGATGTGCCACGCCTCCTCTAACGCCCACAAACCGCGAAAAACTGTGGCACCCACAGTTTTGAAGCTAGATTAACGGGAAAAGGAATGTGTATTCGTTTCTTCAATACATATTGATAGACCAAAGTGGGAAACCCCCCTCCCCCCTAACGCCCACAAACCGCGAAAAGCTGTGGCGCCCATAGTTTTAAAGCTAGAGCAAAAGTGTAAACGCAATTTTGTTTGGGTTATTAACGCCTACCGAAATGTAGAAGAAATTTTTTTGCCCCGCTTAAGACTGCTGACTTTAGCTGAGTAACGGGTATTTGATAGTCGAGGCACTCGACTATAGCGTTCCCTCTTGTTTTACTTCAATTCAAACAAAATATATTTGAACTAAAGTATCTGAATTCTTAATGAAATGTCACAGATTGCAATTGCGGGAAAAGTTGGCCACCATAAAATACAATATTTTGTAGGGATGGTTACGATCGAGTATCGCATTTCGGAAGGAGTGAAATATATAATTTTGTACAATTTCCATTTAAATGCAGCTCTATGATAACATTCAGCTCTACTTCTTTTCGCCCCAGGGTCATTCTTTTGATCTGCAGTTTTCGGATTTCTGGCATTCACTCATTAAATCGGTCCAGCCCACATTTCCTGTTCCTCTAATCTCTGTCATCGTCGCTTTTTTTATTTTTCCTTTGTATTATCGCTCTGCTCCTCGGCCTCTTTCGCTCCTTTTCTTCCCTTCTGGCATATCGAATTCATAACTCAACTGCCTTTCTCTTGTTAAAGTCACAGTCCTCCCGATCTGTTCTCCCTGCTTCGCCTGGTCCGCCTGGTACAGTGAAGCCCGGCGGAAACCTGTTTGCATTATTAAGTAACCGCTATGCCGGGGACTGTGTCCGAGTGCGACCGGTTGCGCTGCATGGCTTCTTCCTAAGAAGATGGTTGTTCTGCCGTCGCTTCTATTCCCCGATGTCCGCACGAAACTTTCGTTTTTTATACCCGGTACGCGATGGGGGTTAGAGGTATGCTGCATTTCAAAACCCCTGTTTTGCCAAGAAAATTGCTTACAAATATCGAAACATGTTTTTCTTGGTAGCTAAGCGTTGTCTATACTACACACGAAAAAATCGATTAGTAAAATTAACCATTATTATAGTCCCCAACCACAAAATTGTCAATTCTTCCAATCAAATAGTTACTCACACAGCAACAAAACGGACTATTTTGTAGTAGTTTTACAATTTAATAGTAACCAATGCAAGAACAAAATACACGTGAATATTTTCAACAGTAATAAACAATTTTTAATGGTTACTTAACTAAGCGAATCGGTTAATTTTACTGTGTGTACGTACACTTCAATTTCATATCACTACAAATACAAATGATATTATTTTATATAATAAACTCACATCATTAGCTTTCCTAAACATTATCTATTAATTGAAAAAACGTGTTTTCTCATATTTGAATATTTGTTTCTCTTTTTGATAATAATCGATATATTCTACACATTTTAAGAAGGGATTAAAGTAGAACGCAAATCGTTACTATTTTAGTATGCGATATAACATTAAAAACATATTTTCCATTACAATTTAAAAAGAAGTTGATACAAATTTTGTTTAAATTTTAAATTAAAATCAATTAAGGCTAAATATATAATACTTAAATATCAAAAGTATTTTGTATTGATTATTTTAGTTATTCTTACTCTACCCAAACCTTTCTTAAACCATCTGAATGCAGGGTATCTCCAGATCGAGCGGAGCGATCGTGCTGGCCTTTTTTGTGGGTCCCCCCTTGTGCTGTTGCAGTTGGCTTGTCTGTTTGTCTGGGCCGCTTGTTAATTCGAAATAAAAACAGGAAAATTTACTTTACAATCTGTGCTAAAATCGTAAATTTTTAGCCCGGCTCAGGGGAGCGGCGGTGCCACGTCCATTTCGCAGGTAAGACGGGGCAGGCAGGCTGCGAGGCACGGCCAGGCAGGCTAATCCGCTTGGGCATGACAACGATGACTATTTGTTCTCGGCCCGGATCTCCTGCCTCCCCGCCCCTCCCGCCGACCACTCTGTTTGCGGTTCCACGTATTCCCTACTCTTGTACTCTCGAATTCTCGGGCCGTGCCTAGTTGTTATCTCTTCTTATTTAATTTTTGGCTGCCATTGCCGGAGTTGCTGTGCTGTCGCCGTCTAATCTCCCCGGCAATATCATCACGAACGCTGGATACCCGGCTCACCAGCTCACCAGCTCACCGGCTCGCCAGCTCCTCAGCTCTTTAGCTCCTCGGTGCGAGAGCCTGGCCGTTGATTGATGCGTTTCCCATTCGGAATTTATGCCATGGACCATTTTGGGCAAGCGCTAAGCAATTCATTTTTTTCCAGCCGAGCAGTCCTTGCTGCCCCTGCCCCTGCCCCTGCCCCTGCCCCCTCCACTCTGCCTCAGTCCCATCCAGTCCGTTCAGGGGTGGTTACTCAGCCACTTTCCCGTCGAATCTGGCTTTTTTCGAAGCCACTTTTCTTTTATGCAAACTGACAATAGGATTAACGTCAAAAAAATCACCTAGCCGAAATCTTTCATTCTCGATTTTATGTAAATTTCATATTCGTTAGAACTCATGCATAAAAATTCGTTGAATTGTAAGAATTACGGAAAAGTGAAATAAAGTACAGATAATGTAATAGATCATACAGGGTGAATTAAAAAAAGTATTATCAGACAAAACCATTTCTTTCACGTATCTTAATGCTTTGCTGTTATCATTTTCTTTTCTTACTTCAATTTCTGTAACTGGAAATATCGAAAATAACTTTTATAAATACGCACTTAAGATTAATGTATTCATTATTAGTGTATTGAAGTCGATAACCCCAATATACCCAGTCTATAATTATTTTATTTGTTAATAAATTTAAATGAAATACAAAATAAATACATTTTATTCATTTTTAACAATATTAGTAATCAGTATTAAAATATATTATTTAAATATATTTTATTTAAGCCAAAACTCGATAAAACATAAAAATTAGTTTTAAACTTATTTCATACTTAAGTTTTGAAACTCTCCAATTTTTTATTTCTGTGCCCAGTAACAAGTGCACTATAGCTACATCTTTGCAGTTCGCAACTCCCTTTCTCTGTGGATGCCTGATTTATTTTCATAGATCACAGTGGGCATCACTGATCGGATCCCCTCCAGCTGCAATCAGCGGCTTGATCGAGCGTGCGATACTCTGCCAGGAACAACGGCAGCAGCAGCAGCAGCAACAGCAACAGCGACCACAGCAACAGGCACAGCAGCAACATCAGGAGCGTCTTGAGTTGCAGGCACGTTGCCCATGGACTTCGGACGGCGATGGCGACGGTGACGGCGTGCACGTCGAGTGAATCTAAATTGCTAAATACCTTTTTATGGTTGCTGGCAGTCCCACTGTACCGCTGCCGCTGCCCCTTCCCCTGCTGCGGAGCTTCAATTTAACATTTTAAAAATGTATCTTCGTATCGCCGGCTTTCGCAGAAGCGATCCATAGTTGCTTCATAATGTATTGTATACATTTTGATTTCCCTGAAAGCGAACTGGCCTCCTCATTCCTGTGATTCATCATGGAGCATGGAGCTGTGGCCGCTTTTGGTAGTCGCTCCTTTGGCATGTTTTTAATAGCCCTTCGGGAATTATTCATTTCCATTGTCTCGCTGCCGTCCAATTTCGATTGCCCATCGAGTTATAAACAATTTCAATTATTTCTCTCGTCTCCTTTTCCGACGTTCGAAATTATGCAACTAATTGCCGGGAATTCGGAGCATTTGACTCCCAAAAAGATGCGCTCGTTCTCCTTATATCCAGTTGTCCGTCAGCTGGCAAATGCATAATTAACTTGACCTTCGTTCGCCAGAAGGGATGGCCAACAAACAACCGGGAGGGGGGTTGGCACAGGGGCGGAGAAATTGCAGTTATACGGCTCGGAATTTTATTATATTTCTCTTCTTCTCGAAGGCGAGGCTGGTGATGATTCCTCTACTTCCCTGGTTCTACCGTTTATTTCTCATATTATGTTTTTTATTGGAAATGCTATTAAACGGATTCCTCTGAAAATACTTTTGACGAACTCGATCTCGGAATGTCGTTCATACTTGGGCTCACGAAAAGAAATCGAAATACTGCGAAACGAAAAACTATAGCAACCACTTTGGCAAGCTATTATAGTTATGTCTCTGGGCATTTCTGGAATTTCACATATAAATACCATATATTCGATCCTCAAATTTGTCGGCGGGCCATAATTGCAGATCGTAATCACCAGCCAGAGCGAAAATGAGTGCTTTTTAACGGTTTCGATGATGAGTTTCAGTTAGAAAGATAATTAACTTTTTCAGGGAGTGGTTGTTCAGGGGTTTGCTATAAATTGTAACCGATATAAATGTGAAGAGAATGCCAGGAAAATAAAACATATGGTTTAGATTTTTAGTATCTATTTAATTGAATTGAGATATATTAAAAACTAGAGTCATCTGACTATTAAAATAAATGGTGGCTTACCGTTAAACGGGAAACAGCCCAAGAAAATGATATAAGAGTAAGTTTACCTCAACTGACATAAGGGTAATCATGATTGAACTTCAAAGATCCATTCTCCTAGGCTCTCCCCAAATACTCCGAAATGCAAAACAAAAAGCAAGTTCGCAAATTCAAGGCCCAAAGCGCCGCTCCCCTGTGAGTTAGGGCCACTTGCAGCGCATATATTTAAAATAATTTCCAAATAATAACAGATCCTCGCGAAAGGCTACCCAGTCAGTTGGCAGTACTCGCATAATCTTGCCAGCATTTTACAACAATTACGATATTCTTTACGTCGCGGCTATAAAAAAAAAGAGAGAAACGTCGAATTGGAAATGCCGGCGGCGGTAAATGGCGAAAAAACCCATCAAAAGTGTATATCAAGTCTTGCCTTATAAAGGCAGTCCACGGATCCAATTAGTAAACAATTTATATGCACTTTGTTTGAGGCGAGGGTATGACTTTGGGCTTTGTTTTTTATCGGGATGGAAAAGGAATAAGGGAGACCTTATCTGAATAAACTATCTAATGGGTATTGCTTTGGGAAGTGCACTGTACTGTATTTGAAAGATGTTCCACAACGTTTACTTAAACAATGTTAATTTAATAAAACATAGCTTGCTAATATGTAAAGTCACTGCCAATGCAAAGGATATAACACATTGCGTTATTATATCTTCAATGTTTTTTTTTTAAATTGTGGTAGTATTCAAAAGTTACGGCCGAATCCCGAATCCGAAAAAGTGTCCAAAAATGTAAATAAATTAAAATGTTATGCCCGAAATTCCACTGTGTCTAGCAAAAACGAGAACGAAAGCGCACCTCAGCAACCCGAATTTCAATATGTCACTAAAACCTAATATTTAAAGTAAGTATTATTTAAGTAATAAATAACTAAATAATAAATAGAACATTTTACAAATAATTATTATTTTCCCAAGGTAGGGGCTTTAAAATTTACTTAAATTAAATTTGGAAACCAGTGACCTTTAATACTAAATTTCAGACTTATTCCTTTCCTTATATATATATATCTTTTGCTACATTGTGTATTTTATATTATCAAATTTCCGTTTTTATACTTAAACCTTTTCCCGATTTCGCATTACTTTTTCTTCCACTTAAAAGACACATTTCGGAGACACTTAATACGCTTCGTCTCAAAGTTTCCCGGTTGAGCTGCATTTAACCAATTTGATTGCAGTTTCAAATTCCAGTTATTAACAACTGGAGAGCGGAAGCGAGGAAGGGTTAAAGGAAGGACGGAGGAGGCAGGTAATTCTGTCACTCCAGTTGACATATGGGGGTTGTTCGGCCGCCCTTGCACTGGTGATACACATCCATATTTAGTTGCTGCTGATGCGGGCGCAATATATTTAGACAAATTGTTTTCGTTCTTATTTTGGTGGGGGCTCGTTATAAGGGTAGCACCTGCCAAATAAAAGCACACTTGGAAAAATAAGACAACAGGTATTTAATAATATTTTCCCTTTCCTTTAGCATTAGGATGATTATTAACTTTTTGGTTTTGAAATATCCATTTTTTATTGCTCCACACTAAATATCAAAGACTAAGGACTGTAATGATTGTTTTATTTATGTAATATGTTCTTGTTAGATTTAAAATTTCTGTACGTGTACGCCGCAAAACAAACGTAATGAGTGCTTTTTGCAGATGGTGCGCTCGTTTGGCCAAAGTATCCAAGGGATTAAGGCTGTGGATGAAATGTATCTCGCAGCGCTTGCGTTTTGCCTGGCAAGCTATAATTTAGCATAAATTGTCCATGCTGTCGAGATTAATGTATCTAATGACCTGATTTGCTGATTTACAGTAATTTCCAGCTTATGGCGCGCCCGGAGAATTGCCGGCACACACTCACCGCCGCTCGCATGTTAGTTCTTAGCCGCTACCTGCAGATACATTTTGTTTGCGGCCGCTTTCCAGGAAGTGTGCGCCAGATAAACCAAAGATACGGCTGCGGATCTCCCGTCCCGCATCCGCCTTTTGCGTTCGGGATACCAAATCCACGAATCTCTGGGATGGAAGTACACATCTTCGATACCCTCCGCTTGGCCTATCCTGCGGAAATGAATTTTCTGCCATTAATCATGCGGCCAATAGGAGTTTTACTAGCGAGCTCCTCGGATGGCCAGGCACTTCTTTAGGGTTCTCTGGCCTAATGATTGGTTAGGCGAAGGGATTGAGCACCAGGTCTCTGGGTCTCTGTGATGGAAAAATGGAATTTCAGATTGGATTGTTGCTTACCCAGATTTAGTGCCCGTTTGCCTCGAGCTTTAAATGGGAAAACACTTGGTATTGCGGCTAAACAAATTACGAATCTGTCGTCTTAGTCTGTATGATTCACTAAAGATTGCTTTATAAATACGCAAAATCGTAAAAGTTCAGCTTAAGTAAGAAAATTCAGCTCCAAATAATTTTTATCTTCCTTGTGATTTGTATTCAACATTATATTTCACCGGAGTAACCAATATCAACTTCGTGAATTGTGAAAAGCATACAAGGTATATTTTTGTAGCACTCCAAACGTGTTAAAGGCATCAAAGTGGATTTCTTTTATCATTTTTTAAGCACGGCCAACGTATCTCCCATAATTTGGAGCTCAATCAGTCCGCTTCATTCGCATTCCCGCTGCACATTCAAGCGGCAAAGGGGTAAAAAGGGGGCGGGGACGCCGGATGAGATCTCCGCTTACAGAGACCCCAATCCCAAGTGAACCAAATCGAATCGAATCGCATCGAGTGGAAACGAAACGAATGGAAATCGAATGAAAATGGGAATAAAACTCATTGCACGGCCACTTGAGACGCCTTGAAACGCCTTTGACGGCTGTCGACAGCGCTGCTTTGATATAATACACTTGGAAAAATGTGCTGGAAAAAGTTGGGGATTTCTTATCGAGACTTGAAGTGATTGCGAACAAATTATGAATAGATTTGAATAGATTTGATCTAATAGATTTGATATCTTTAATACAAGGAATTTTTGTTGTTTCTGAATTTATTTAAATGTTTCGCATTCGTATTAAACTTTGATATATTTTTAGAGAACCATAATAAAGGTATACCCATACTATAGTTAACTCGATCATAAGTCACTTGATTTTATAAAATACTGTATTTTCTGTTATAAGCATAGGTTGTTCAGCTTGGAGATAAAGTTCAAAATTATGTAAGGAAGCTTATACAATTTATATAGACCTTTTTACCGTTAAGATCCCTTTGTATCCCTTTGGTGACCGTTGGTGAAACTTGCAGTGTAACAAACAGAATTTAATTCTATTCTGCATGTGCACCCCCGACTCCCCGTTACTTCCTGTTCTGATCCAATAACAAATCGATGGCGGCGATAATTTCCTAACGCAGCTGCTGCCGCTGAGCTGCATCTATTTATCTTGCTACCCCTTTCCCGGGTCCGATTCCCCCCATTTACGGGCATATATCTCCTTTTTCCATGCCATTTATGTATTAAGCCCTTGAGTGCGATATTGCGGCTCAAGTGCGAAAGCGGGGAAGCCTTAAGCTTTTCATTTTGCGAGCGGAAATACAACATAAAAGTAACTCTTGGATGTTTAATGATAAAGTTTGGCCCCCTTTGCAACCCCTGCGCGCTGTCGGTGTCGAGTGTGTGTTTGGCATTGTTCATTACGGCCACGCCCCCTGCCCCGCCGCCCTCGGGGCGAGGGTTTTGCGTTTTTGCACGCTCAGCGAAAAACAGGAATGAACAACAAAGAAAATAAGGAGCGAAAAACAAAACGGGAATTGTTGAAAGGGAAATACGCATTAATTACGCTTTTTCAGCATAAAAAGCAGAAATCGAATCGAACGGATATGCCCGGGGTGGTTTGGGTATTATTTTTATTGCCGCGCTCCCAAAGGATACGGCCAGGACACTCAGATCCGATCCATTCGGGCTGGTTTACCGCTTGATTATGCGCACTCCATGGATAATTTCTGGGCGGTTCCCGAAACTATCTCAGAAACTCTGGCCAGCTGACACGCTCCATTAACGGGTCAGAGTGAGGGGCAGGGGGTGGGGAAGGACGGACCGGAAGTGAATAAATGAAAGTCGACAGTTTTCAAATTAACCAACGCAATGACAAACGTCAGGGCAAAAAAAAATAACGACAAACTATCAAACACAAATTGTCGTAAAAAGAAATTGAAACAGAACAAGTTGAAGATGGACGGGACGAAGGCAGCCAAGTGAGATCCGAAAAAACAACCGCAACGATACGAAAAGGACGATGTCAGGAAATGCGAAAGGAAAGGACACACCTGCTATTAAAATTTTAGATCTAAAACATTCCGTAACTCTTGTTTTTTAAATTTTAGGTTCAATCTCGTTGTCCATTATGTAATGTTGAAATAGTGTAAGTGGTAATATTCAAAACTACACTTAACAATTTTTTTTGCCTACATTTTGGAAAAACGCCATAGAAAACAAGTTTTTTTTTATAACATCTATGCTGATATTTCCTAGATTGTCGTCGTTCTTAAATTAATGACGATTTCGGGCTGTTTTTTTTTTTATTGAGTGTACTGAGTAAATGAGAGACAGGTTACAAGTTTAGCTCAAATTAGATAAATATGAATACGCCTTATTCGAACTTTAATATTGTTTTTTTTTTTGGGAATATTATACTTTATCAATCATCAATAGAAGGTATGCAAAAACGACCAAAATCTTTTGAACCATTATAATGGTATACTTTTTTTAACCCTACAATGTTTCAATTTCTACAATCTGTCTGTTTTTATTCGAAATTAGTTATCAGACGGCAGTGTTTTTCCCCCGAACATTGTAAACTTCCAATGGCTATTATCTTGGCCGCAGCTGTCTCATCGAAGCACTGCCGCTGCAACTGTCGCTAATTGCTCGACGAGGACTGCGGAGCCATGGCTGCGGGTTAGAGGGCGCAGGGGAGGGGCAGGTTAAATATTGTTGCCAGGAAGTTGTTGAAAATCAAGCGAAACGAAATGACTTGGCCGGGACTGCCGACCCACCCCTCACCCGCTTCCAATATCTCCGACTGCCGACCGCAGACCATCGGCAAAGGGCAGATTTAAGGGAGGGGGACGGACGCGAGGGGTGTTCACACAGTTGCCCCGGGCGGCGAGGGGAGTTGCAAGACTCATTAGCATTTTTTGCTGGCGGTTGGCTTTTATTATATGCATGTTTTTTCCCCGATTCTCCTTTTTTTATTGATAATTTATGCAGTCTCACTTGCGGGCTGTAAATCGTTTGATAACACGCAAAACTTGGTAACGGAAAGTGCCAAAAAATGTGCCTAGAAGGTTAGTATATACACGCGTGCACTCACATGCCTGTCTTGGCTATGCAAATGAAATTGGTCTTGCAGTTTTTACGATCATAAATTTGTATGGACGGGTACTTTCGAATATACATTTTTTTTAATAAATAATTTTGATACTTTTATAATTTTTTCTATAGAATACAAAAATCACAGCCTAGATTTATTAATAAAATTACAGAAAAGAGTAAAATATTTTCATATAACAGTACCACGGGACTATTCCCTCAACTCGAATTTAATCGAGGATCTTAGAGTTTTAATTAAAATCTGAAAAATTAAGATTACTTAAGGGGTCACGAAATTAATACTATCTACCTATTTGATGAACCATCTCTGTTTTTGCTTCCTGTCCTCACGAGTTATTTTTAAAGCCTCGAAGTTGTCATGTTGCAAAGTAAATATCGGCGAGGTTCCATAAGGAGCTATTTGTACAACTATCCAACCATCCATCCATCCCATTATTTCCCGTTTATCACCTTGTTTTCCCCGTACCACTATCCGCTATACGAGTATATTGTTGTCTTTTCCCACCATTCCGCAAACTGCGTTTGCCTATTGTTTGTGTTGCTGCCTTTATTGTTATTGCTCTCGTGTATTGTATTACCATATCTATTCGATCCCGTCACTACTTAAGTTCTATTGTGCGCCGCCTGGGTCACATGTGGGCCGCCCCTCTCTCCATCTCTCGGTACATACGAAACAAACGCGACCTGAAATATCGACCTAAAAATAGGAGATACTTTTAAAAGGTATATTATCGTGAAACTTAAAACTTATGGGTACTGAATGAAGATAATGAAACTGATTTTAGAACTGTACTTTAGAATGTGTCATTGTATTAGGAAAATAATAATCCTCCATCATAACTTCATTTGAATTTATCCAGTTCACTTCAATTTCTTTAAAAGTATTAGTATACACATCATGTACTTCCCTTTATAAATTTATCCCAATATCCTAAGATCACACTAATTTTAGGTAGACTTTTGTCTGAGTGCACCCTGGTATCCCTGTCCCACTTTCTCGGCCCCTTTGTGCTCGTGTGAATGTGACAGAATGGACAGTGCCAGGGGCAAAAAGAAGGGGCAGTTGTAATGTATTGAGAATAAAGAGCCGCAGCAGCGGAAGCCTAAGAAATTGCGAGGAATGTCACAGGCAAGCGGCGACGTCTGCTAGAAAGGGAGCACAAAGAGATGCATCTCGGATAAGTAAAGGCTGAAAGCGAAGGGGCTGGGGTTCGGAGGCGCAAACAAAAGTAAAAAGTTGCTGGGTGCAACTAAATCAAATACATCCAACAGTGCCCCCATTTCCACTTGCTTGTGACATGCTTGCGTTTTTTATATTTAACTTCCCCCTATAAAAGTTGAGGAAATGTAAGAGAATTCTAGTGCAAAACGCAGTGGACTTGGATAATAATTAGCACGAGTTTGGCCTTACTTGTATCGCTTCGATGGAATGATAAGAGACCGCCTCTGAAAGTTTATATACATTCACACACATTCGATCTGATAGAGAACCTGCGGTAGCAGTCGGAAAAACCATTCCCCGCCCACCCATTACTTCGAGCCACGGCTGGTTGTTCATTAAAGTCCTGGCCAACGCCCCTTTGGGCGTTTTCGGGTGGCAACTGGCACGTGCCATAAATTCGGGTGTAAATGGAGCATGCCCCGAACTGTATCCCGTATCCAAGCGGGCTTTGGCGTTATCTTACAATAAATTGCTGTCTTAGTTTTGCGGCTAGAAACCCACCCCCAGCGCCTCCACTGCGAGCTTTTTCACCGCCCTCTGAAAAATTAATATTAATTTGGAGTGTGTATTATTATATTACACGGCAGCAGCGGCAAGCGAAACTTTGACATGGCGTCCTGACGTCTTATTAAATATGCACGAAGCCAAATCAAAAGTTTTTAGTGAACGCAGGAGGCGAGGGGTGGGGGGAGTAAGCCTGAATGGCCTGACAGCCTGCCTCCTTCTGCATCCCCTTCGGCTGGTTGGTTGGTTGGTCGGTTCGGCGGGTTTGTTGGCTCTGCCTCCGCCTCTCGGTAATAAAAAGTAATTAAATTTCTGGCTTTGCCTTGCCGTTGCCATTGGCAATATGCATTTCCATTGCAGCAATTTCGGGACTTACATAAAACGGAAGCCAAACCCCGCAAGAAGAACGTGGACCTTTGGAGGCAATAATGGCACTGAGTTCAAAGCGGTTTTTTGGCAACGGGCATTTATAATTACGGGATAAAGGCTGCACGAGGATTTCAGTCAACTCTTTTGAGTGGGTGCGATTTAATGAAAAATTAGATTAAGTAGGTAGATTCTTTTTGATATTAGATCAGTTGTCACTTACCTAATAATAGTGATTCGGAACGCGCATGCAATGCAAACAGAATTTTTTCTTTGTTGTAAAAAAATAAAGAGCTTGGACCATTTTTTATAGTTTTATTGGAGCACAGCAAATAAATGATAAATCTATTTAAAATAAATACAAAATACATCGCGTGGCACAACAAATTTAAAATTACATTATTATTATTGGATTTAGCCATAAGCCGTAAGGTATCCAGATTTAATTAAAAACTGCCTACGAATTTCATTCGACCCTAATGCCGAAAGTTAAGAGTCTTGCCTTCTTCGATCAAAGTGAATTAGGCTTGGGCATCGCCCTACTGCCGCCACGGACAGGAAATTGAAAATATTTGATTTTCGAAAATTCTCTACAAGAATTTCAATCGATAGGTCTTTGATCTGGGGCTGCACCCGCGGCGCCTTCCTCTCCCTTTTCCTTCCGTCCCTCCCCCCACTCACCCCATCGCCCATTCATCGCGATTTGTTTGAATCTTTCATTAGACGCACCTAAGAAAACTCTGCCCGAGTCTCGCCCCGAATCGTGTTGCCTTTCATCTCCTGGCCGTTTGGCAAGAACAGCAGTGCGACTTGGCCATGCCCATATGCCAGCGTTCTAGGGTGCACTGAGAAAAACTAGAACAAAATGTGCAACTAATGAAATAAAAATAAATATAATAACAAAAATGAACCGAGAAATCGATTACCATTTTTTATTTAATAAAGAGAGAAATATATGGGGGTTAATATGACATAATATTATTCACAATAAACCAATTCAAATAAATAATTAAGAATAATCCACTGATTCTTTGTGAAACGTATCGAGATTTTCTTAATGTTCTCATATTGATTTCTAATTTTTATTACGATATTACACCATTTAAATTGGGTTTTTAAAAAAGTAACAAAAAAAATCCACTATAGTTGAGTGCTTCGACTATTAAATACCCGTTACATAGCTATGGCAAGCAGGGCAAACCAAGCAGTCGCTTGAAAGTGGCGCCATCTGCTGGACAATTCAATGAAACGGGTCATCGATTACTATTTTGAATATTTATATGTAAATGAATATTTATTTTTACCATAAATGAATATATTTAATAGATTATGAAATAAATGAATAATAAAATGTCATAAATTCATCCTCAATATACCAAATAAAATAAATAAATAAGAAGAAGTCAAGTTAATTGGATTATCTCAACCAAAAAATCGCAAAGGAGAGTTAATTTGAATTTAACTAATTAAATTACTTTTGCAAACTTTTGTTTTTGCCAGTGCATTATCGTGCTATCATGCTGCCGTGCTCAGTGCTCTTGTGCCTAATTGCCATGGCATTCTGGGCGCATCCTGAGCATCGGGATCTATACTTTCCAGGCACGGCAACGGGAGCCAAGAAGAGCCGAATTACGAAATGTTTGCCCCAAGGCAAGGCTCAGACAAGGTGTTTACACCGCATGAATGCCCTTCAGCCCCCGCTCGCCCAGAACCCGGCCAAAACTACAATCGCAACTGAAACCGAATGAGAATGGCAATTACGTGAACGAAAGTTGGCTAAAGTCCCACCACTCCGCTCCTGCCGGGCCCAGCCATTGGCAGGCGTTTAAAATATTTGAACAGACGGCAGACAATTGAACATGGAACACGGACAACATGGAACACACGGACAAGCGGACACTCACGGACAGGACTCCCGGAGGGACAGGAAGCGGCGGGGGGCAGGTGCAACACACTCGGCAACAACTAACGCTATGGGAACTACGGCCCAGACAGGCAAGCACATAAAAATTTATAGAATATTTACGTGTGGCAGCAGCCTTTTACCTTTTCCTTTCAGCCCTGCCTTCGACTCCTAGTTGGCCACGTTTCCAGAGTTTGAGTTCGGGAGTGCCAGGCATTTGAGTTGCCAAAAAAGCGATGCACATAAACTGCTAAATGCACGAGTGGTGGCTTATTTGCGGGACGTTCGAGGGTGAGGGATTGTGACCTATCTACCTATCTACAGGCAAAATGTATCCTTGACATCAATGCTTGGTTACCTAGAATTGAACAGTATATCAATCTAACATAAAAAGATACAAATAAGAATATTAAAGAATCTTAAGCGATTATGTCATGAAAACTATTGCATTATATTATTGTGACTAACTGAAAAATTATTTAATACAACATTTAGCAAACCGATGGGTATAAACTTTAACAATATTTCCCTAACTCTGGTATATCCCTATTGCTGTTCTCTATTGCAAGCGTGCAAGTTACAAGGGCTTCTGGAAATGAATGCAATATAACTTTTTTCAGTATCAGTTTTATCTTCATATTTTCATTTGCTAAAACCTAAAGTTGTGAGAATGGTAAAGCAAACTAAATAAGTGGAAAATAATTAAATATTTGTAACTAGACTGCCACGGCAACTGGCCTACTTTAGCTGTTTCGGATGATTGCTTTTGATTAAGGATACAATTGAAATTGAAACTGAAATTCATTTATCTGAAATGAGTAAGTTTTTAATCTTTAAACCAGTAGTGTTTAGTCATGCGAGGCTCTAATATAAAATATTCCAATAAAATGTCTGAGTTTTATACATAATATTTGAATCCCATTAATGCATACCATATAATACTTTAGAAAAATGTGTCGATTCCCAGCTTTCGTTGCAAATTTAATTAAACGCAATTTCGCAGCATTCTCCTTAGATCTTTCATGCATGTGCGAAATTCCGGCCGGAAACTCTGCCTCTAATTAAGTGAATTCACTTCAGCCGGCTGTAATTTTATGCAGAATTGCCAAGAAATGCTGCTCTTCAGAAACCCTCAAAGATCGTGCAGAAATAAACCAACCCCGGGCAGGAAAGTAAATGGAAAAATCCGGCCGAGCTGACAGCAGGTGGCTGGCTGTCGAGCTGACGAGCTGCCGAGCTGAAAGGCTGGCTGACTGACTGACTGGAGAGTTCTCCCCCGGGCCGAAGTTATCCGGAATTGAAGTTAAAAGTTATCTGTCTGGCAGCGCACCACCCTCCGTTCGCCTGAGTGGCTAAATTCATTTGGCAGCCAAATGCAAATTATTACAACTTACTTCTCTTTTTACATATTTTTTTCGGGGGAGCGAGGACTCAGTCTGGAAATTATTTACTCGAATGGAGGCGGAAATTCCGGCAGCCGAGCAGAAGTTCCGTTGCCGTCCGAAGGGTTGCTCCTAAGTTTTGGGCCCAACTTTTCACGTGTAGAGCGAAAGTTGTGGAAAAAGGGCTGAACAACTTCGACTTCCGTATGTAGTCGCTTATGATTTGCTTTTAGCAGCCCTCCAGAAAGAGATATCGGGTCTGTTTCCTGTGCTCCGGGGAGACCCGTCTTATAAATCATGCAAAGGGGTTGGCAGTGGCGATAAGGAATCTCGGGAGTCTCGTGTGCATTTTCTCAGGCCCTCGCCCTCGCAATTGTCATGTAAATCAATGCAACTGGCGCGCATCGCTTCCCAAAATCATTTCCACAGCCGACCCGCCCCTCACCTCGCACTCTTGGCCCTCTGAGGAGATGGTTTTCCCTAGTTCATTCCGGAGGCCTGCATTTTTCGCTTAAATAAAACCAATTGAAGCGTAAATCTTTCACGTCGTTCCTGCGCCGATAACGAATCGAATAATGAGTGAGAGCGATTGATTGGGGGTGGAATGAGGGCGAGGGCGAGGGAAGGGTGGGGAAAACAAGGGCAAAGGCTGAGCTAAAAGGCGAGAAAAAGGGAATGGGGGTAATGAGCACGGGGAAAATCGTGCCTGCAACAGCAACACTGAGTATCACGTTTTTGGGTGGATGAGATTATTATTAGGTTTCCTCAAAATTGGTTTAACCTTAGCTAAATATTATGGTATGATATTATGACCATGAGGGTATTAAAAGAAAACAGAATGAAAATTTTAAAAATGATAATAAAAGGAAGAGAATATCTAAAGTAGATTGCAAAATCAATACAGCCACAAAAAAGCCATAGGTTAACTTTTAAAGCTCGTTGTATTAAAAATATACTACCTCTAGTATAAAGTGTGGTACGAAATTAATACTAATAATAAAAACATCTGAACTCTGTTGTATTAATTTTTATACTAAATATTATAAATCTTATATTTTGTAAGGTAAATTCTATAACAAAAGTCTAATTCTAACACTTTTGATAGTATTAATATCATCATAATTCATCTTATAGATTTATTCTAGTTTCTACGATCAATTTTTTTTAGTTTAGTATTATTGATTGAAACTGCGTAACATGTTTCTAAAAATCTTAGTTTGACCTTCCTAAAAACGTTGTATTTAATGCTCAATGTTAATTTAGAATATGATTTCTAAAGTCACTACTGTCAAGTTTTCACCTTCTTATCTGTAATATTATACATTGCTTTTTTTTCTCTAAAATAAGCTTTTAAAACTCACAGTTAACTGCCACAAAGTAGGAATCCAGTTGTGTGGTGTAAGCCGAAACCCGCACAAAAGTGACTGCCACAAAGCGTCCCTTTCCCCATCGAAATCCAAATCTGCCCATTCCCATCGGCTTCAGATCCACTTACTCGCCGGGGAATCGGGAAAGATGAGGCGACTTAGGCCCCGGCGAAAGAGCATCGAAGTCGTCGTATTAATTTCCATGCGGTCGCCGTCTAGTTTTACGGCTTAGGCTCAGAGCGAACACGTCGACCTGTCCCTTCGATTTCCCACTCCTCCGCCTGCGCGGCCTGTCCGCTGGCGATGGCTTGTATTTCAATTAAATCGCTTCGAAAAAGCGAAAAATAAACGAAACCTGAGACGCGGCACATTTTATTGATAGGCCTGCCGGGGCAACGTGCCAGACGTGTAATTGATGTGCGCGATTTAAGCGCAATTGATAAGCGGCCGGAGTGCGGACCTGAATCGCAGATCGGGCCTGCATAAAGCGGGCAAACCGAAGCCAAGAGCCCTGTTTGCCTGTTTGGACCATCCCTCTTCCCCGGGCTGTCCATTAAAAAGTCAGCAACTGTAGCTAATTAAAGCGACGTCTGAGCGGGTCGAGAGCAAAACTCGAATCAAATTCGGCGCATATCAAATTATGAACACAGCTGGCAGCAATTGCCGGCGGAGCGTCAACCTGACGCATATGGATCGGCCATCATCCAGGCGCACACACCCGTACAGTGAGCCCTCGAAGGGGGAAGCTAATTAGGTCCAAAAGTTCTTGTGAAGCAGAAGCAATGTCATTAAACCAAAATCAAGAAAAACAGTACCATTTAGGGTCATAACACAGGGTTACTTATGCACATGGAACCCATAAAACTGGTCTTTAAATTAAATTAAGAAAATATTTAGGATGCATAAGGCATCGTAAAAAATGGCCGCGCAAAATAAGGCCGACGCTAAAAAATCCAATTACACCGCGCCTTCCTAATTAATTTTAAAAACTGAAATATATGATGTAGGAATAATGTCAAAATGATATAAAAATTATTTAAAAATTATGTGAAAATGATGTGAAAGACATGTCAAAATTATTTAAAAATTATTTAAAAATTATGTGAAAATGATGTGAAAGTCATTTAGAAATGATGTAGAAGTTATCTAAAACTGATGTAGAAATGATGCAGAAACGATCTAAAAATGATGTAGTAATGATGCAAAAATGATCTAAAATAATTTTGACAGCTATACTAAAATGAAAATAGGCCGCCGAAGGTAATACTCCGCGAAACATAATTGTAAAAAATTAAACTTAAATAAATAAATATCGAATACATTCAATTTTGTTTATATTTTGATTTTACTGTCCTTTCTCGAATGAAAGTGGTTAGTAATAACGGGACGCTGCCATATGCGTTGTTGGTAAAGTAAATAAAGACCCTGAGGGAATCATCATCAGCGGGGCGCTTCTCACAGAACCCTTCAAACTTCGAACTCTCGCATTGTGTCATTTCCGCCTTTTGCCTAATTTCGAAGCATTTCCGTTTAATTAGAAAATTCGCTCAGGAATCATAATAAATGTGGGAAGGGTCAGGGAACGAGTGGTCTTTCGACCGCTTTACCTACCCGAGTTCATCAAAGCATTTCCATACGCACGTATTTGCTTAGTAAATTCTGTTTTCCTACGAAAGTATCTATCCCCTCCGCCTGTTTTCCAACCCACTTGAATGGACTTCGCTTGCTCTTATCGATGTTTGTCTAGTTTATGTGCCGCGCTTATGTTGTTTTTGGGCTTCATTCCCGGGTTTTGTTTGCCTGCAGCACGTAGGGCTAAGAGAAGAAGAGCCGAGGAGGAAGACCTCAAGCTGAGCTCAGAAAAAGAAATGCGACATGACCACGACTCAAATTTCCTTAGACAATCACCGTGGTGTGAGATCCGTGGATTCGAGCTAAAAGCGAACAAAATTTCAAAAACGATATGGTATTGGTATTACGAACGGGGATGATATATGACCTGGGTGTTTGATTGCAGCTTGAAGCGAGGGCTGAATTGGAAAGTGAGTGGGTCGATGGGACAGCTGCTGAGATAAACAAGTTGGGAAATACTAAACTTACAGGTCTAATATTTTATTATTATACATTTCCTTACATAGATTATAAAAGAGAACAGATTTCTGAGACACTCTTGATAATGTTTTTTACCAATATAGAGTGTTCTTTACAAAAGCTTTCATAACAATCTGTACACAGAGAAAATTATCAAAAGTTTTAGATGCAAAATAAGGAGTGAAACATTTTAAAAGTAAAACGATCCATATAAATTGCATTTTACTTTCGATTTTTCAAATGTTTTATTTTTATTTTTAAAACGTGTTTACAAGAAACGCCACCTAAAATGTCGTAAAATTTTCTGTGTGTAGATTATACATCTAAATTGTAGTTTCTAAATATTTCCCCGTAAGTTATTTTTTGTCAGTTTATTTTAATAAAACAGAAACTAATAAGATAGCGCCCAGATTGCTAATATTTAAGGTCAGGAACTCACAGTGGCCAGAAACATTCTTTTATGGTCACTAAACTAAGCCAAAACTGTGCAGCCAACGAAATGTGGCGAGCCCCATTACGGATCTTATCTGCAGGCCCTTAGCAAAAACATGAAACATTCCCGAGTGCTCTTATCGCGCTCCTTGGCTCCGCAACTTTGGCCATTCCACTGTGCAGCAAATGAAAAGTTTTCGGGGTTGAAAGGGGCGGAAAAGCCGGGGAAGAGGACGGAAAACTTCCAGCAAAGCAAATGCCTAATAGACATTAGTCCGAAAACCTGATTGCTTAGGTGGGCATGGTTTTCCACATTGCTTTTATACTCTTCCTTGTAGCTTTACATAGAAAATCCATAGATTTCTAAAGGGGAAGTACCATATTTAAATCTCTTTCATAAATAGATAATGTAAAAAAATGTATACATTTTTCTAACAAAATTGTTTTTAGAGGTACCTCTTGGTTGTTATTCATAGAAGCAATGAATGTGATCGGATTAGATGTACATCATTTGGTGTTTTACGTTTATTTCAAACATGTAATATTCATCACCCTACTCGCTGAAATTGTTCCATCATAAAAGTTTTTTTTAGCATTATGGAAATAAGTCGGAGGAAAAAAATGGTTCCAAATGTCGGTTACTTTTCTCTTCAAATTTTAAGGGTATTTAAGGGCGTGACAAGCAGAGGAAAGGCTTTCTCCCTCGACGTAACCGCTGTGTTCCTAGTGTTGCATTACAAGTGGAAATTTTCAGTTTTGCAGCAATTTAGTTTAATTTCTTTTCGGCTGCCGCACGCCTCGAACATAACGAGCGTGGTTAATTGTAGCTATGTATGCACATAAGGCCGGAGTCGCTATCCTGACAAGAGGGAGACACGTAAGGTCTGCCCCCTGGGCGTGCGAGTCGCGACCTTCCCCTGGAATCCCTCCCATTCACCCCCTCGCGGTGTGGCGGTCCGCGTTTTGTTCCAGACTGTGGCAAATGTGTCATTAGGCATGTTTCATGACCCTTTGTCATGCACAAATAATTATAATTTAATACACTTGCCAGCAGGTAGTCCGACCAAGAGGGGTGATCTACCGCGAGAGGGGAGAGGCGGGAGGGTTAGTTGAGATATTAAGATTGCATTTTTCCCGAATACCTCTATTTGAGCGATTAAAATCTCAGTATTACAGGGGTAAAATAAAAAAGATGACTTGAATTAACTGTAATAGCTATAATTAACAGCAAAAATACAGTGGGCTTTAACATTTTTATTAGTCATTGCTAGTAGTTACTACTAAAAAAAGGGGAACACTATTTTACCCGATTTCCTTTTCAATATTGGCCTAAATCTATTTTATTAATTTACAGTTAGACCATTAAAATAATTACATCTTTATAAAGGGGAATGTTTGCTTTACTTTAACGTATAATCAATTCCTTTACTGACTTTAAAGTAAGCATACAAGTTGTTACTAACATATTTTAATCGGTTTGTGTATATAGAGTTCCCAATTAAGTAGATCACAGATCAGTTCTCCCAGTCTTTGCATCAGAGCTTCCACTTCTAGCAATCTAAACATGATTTTTTACATTTTTTTGGCAGAACAAATATTTTTTTTTACAGAGAAGTTTTTAGCTAACTTTTTTTTTTTACTGTAATTTTTAGTAAAATTGAGTTATTATGCGGTGTAATTTATACCCGTTACTCGTAAAGTAAAAGGGTATATTGTATTCGTCGGAAATGTACTTCAGTCTGTCTGTATGAACGCTCAGATTTTGGAAACTACAAAAGCTAGAAAGTTGAGATTCACCACACAGATTCTTGGGGTTCCTACGCAGCCCAAGTTTGATTTACCCGAGGGCCAGGACCACTCTAACGCCCACGGGCACCTTAAAGGACCTCAAAAACATCCTAGCGCCCAAATCTTTACAGATTTTGTAAAAGTGTAAGTTCAGTTTTATTTGTTATAGTAATACCAGCCGTCATGTAGATGAGTTTTTTAAATCGGACCACTCAATAAAAAGTTATGAGCAAATTATGATCACTTTCACGCAACTGCTTGCTTTGCCTTGCTTAGTACTGCTTGCTTCAGCTGAGTAACGGGAATTTGACAGTCGAAGCACGTGACTATAGCGCTCCCTCTCTTGTTTTTAACAATATTTTTAGGGAATACTTACCAAACAAAAAAAAACAGATTATAATAATATCTCAAAGCTAGTCTTAACCCATGAGATATGGTTCGATAATTCATTGCCGTGAATTCCCAACTTGGTCGACCCGAATCGGTGATAATCCGGGCATCAAAGAGATTTTTTCTCGCCTTTTTGGACTCTGCTTTTCCCCAGAGTTTCCCCTTTGCATTACGGCGCTGTCGCAGTGTGTTTTACTTTACTTTGTGCCACATAATTGCCAACAATTTGCTGAAGTTGCCAGCCACGAGTGCTCCGCCTGGCAATTACGAGAGGCGCAGGATGTGTTTTAGTGTCGCCCTGCCCCCTGAAAAGCGAAGCTCCCCCCACCCTTCAGCCCCACAAAGCAGCCGCCCATCTTGTCGCATCTAATTTGCACAGCTCGCGGCTAAATATGAAAAGTTTGTCTTGGCTAATTTGCTTTATGGCATTTTAATTGTATTTGCCCAGCCTGGGAAATTGCTGACTGCCGACTGCTGATTGCCGGGCTGGCTGCTGAAAATTTAATGAGCTTATGAATTTCAGATGGATGTTTGCCCACTCAATGCACCTGAGTGGAGCAGGGAACTCGGATGGTATTCCTCGGGAGATAGTTCCGCGCCTTTGTGGCTGATAACCGCATTAGGAAATTATCGATAATTTATGAAAGTAATTGAACGCCACATCGCATGTGTGCGGATGTCTGGGCCCCCGACGAAGTTTCCATCTACGTACGTACGTATGTTTGCCGGCTGAAAACACAAATGAGCACAGCAGGGCCGCAGAGTGCAGATATAATTCTTATAAATAGACAACAACAGCGGCCCTTGTCGACAGTTGGCAATCATCATCGTCAACCAACTAAGCAAACACAAAGCAAGAAAGGCCAACTAGTGGCCGAAGCTCACAATACCCTGGGGTTTTCTCGGGAAATTCTAGATGCGACTTTGGAGATACAATGACTTGGAAAGTCTAGCTGAAGAAGTTGGGCTTTAAGTATGACTCGGTCTTTTCATAATATTAGTTTTAAAGTCTTTGGAAAACTATTATTTGAATGAAACTATTTTAAGCGAGTTTTTAAATTCACTATACATTTAAATTACTCCATATATTGGCCATTAAACGAGGTCCCTCGTACTCTGATCGTCATCAACTATAGAATTATACGCCATTGACTCAGTTTGCCATGTTTCGATCTCCCCCCCTCACTCTCCCACTGAGACAGAGACAGAGACAGATAGAGAACATGTCAATATTGGCAACAAAGCATTGTCATTAATGAAGCCAAATAAAAACATTAAATGTTAGCTGGCATGGCAGTAAAGTACACACGAAATATACAAAACTGTGTTCAGAATTTTGTGTGTTTGTGGACACACGCAGCCGTACTATTTATCGTGTGGGTCTGTATTTGCCTGGAAAAGTTGTTTCACAAATAAATATGCGCTTCGAAATGGAAACATTCGCTCCATTGCCCATAAATATTTGTTACCGCTTATGTTGATTCAAATGGTTCGGATCGCTGCCTGATAGAAGGTTCGCAGGGGGTGGGGATGGTAGAGTCTACTGGAGTTGGATTCAATTCATACCTGCACTTAATATTCAGGAACTCCACATATTGTTGAATCCAAATATAACAAAAATAACAATCTTTTAATATTTTAATTCAAATAATCAATATTAAAATTTCAAAACTATTTAAATTTTCTTTTTTTTTTTAATTTTTGTTTATTAAAATTCAAATTATAATTACCATTACTATTTAAAATAGTAACTTAAACTTTACTTTGAGCGGCCGGGAAAAATGATGACAAAATCACGCAATTTAAAAATTATTTAGAATTATTATTAAAGAAGAATGAAATATAATATTTTGCAGTAGTCTTACCCGTTCCATCTTGCAAAATTTACTAAAGGAGCTTTAAGCTAAAAACATTTTAACAAATACTGTATGATCCATAGAAGTAAATTATCATCATTGTGTATAGCTGCTTTAACGATGGAAAATATAATCCAGTATTTCGAATTTAAACATTTAAGCATCTGAATAAACTTAAAATTATTCCCCTCCCATATAATTTATCCAATTTGTTACGGCTCTCGCTATTTAAATGTTTTATTTACTGCAGAGGTAATGACTTTGATAAGCATTTAACCTGCTGTCGACTTCAGAGCGTTTACTCCGATTCTTTTTATGGTGAATGTTTCGTTTCTTGCTAAGATTGGCATTAAAGAATTTTCACTCCCTGCCTCGTAGGAATAACGTGTCCTATATCCCTCTGATCCGGTTTTATAGAAGACAACTAGCCGTCCTCCATGAGGTGCAGGGAACATTTGTCGGATTTCGCCTTCGATCTGCGGATTTCCCTCAGCATCCTCGATCACAGATTCCTGTCGATAGGCCGAACCATCTGGATGATTGATCTTAAGCTGGTATCCTCCACCGATCACTGGTGTTAGTTCAAGGAAACTAAGGCACAGGACGAGCATCCACTGGGAATATTCACTTTAAAGATGAAACATTCACTCTGTTCTGTGGACTCACCACACTTATTGTTCTGGAAGACATGATGTTGTATTATCTGCTACCAAATTGCAACTACCTAAGAAGTGTCCGAAAACCCGGATTATTCAACAAATGAAGCAGCTCGAAACAAGTTTAGATGCAAAACAAAAATAATATCAGATAAAAAGTGGTAAAACCACATTAGAACAAGCAATCCAGATATGTGACTTGGGTCTTTAATTACACTGGCGATCGTGAGTTACTCATGCATGCAATTTATAAAACTTTATTTTAGGAACCTTTAATTATAAGTTTTCAATATAGTCATGATTAATATCATAAATGCCAGTTGTTAGCATTAATCATTTAATTACTTTATTAATTCTAAAATTAATTTCTTTAAGAAACTAACCATTGATAGTCTTTAGATGAGTAATAAGTAGGAGGGAAGTGACTACATTTAATATATCCCATTATTTGTATTTTAACTCTGAACAAGAGATTCTTTTATACCTAAAAACATGTCTTATTAATTATTTTGACAGCCCGAAAGTGTTGAGTGGCGGAGCAGACTCTCGTGTTTATTGAAGACCGATTGAAGTGAGTTCTGTGAACGGCCTCTTTGATTTCACGACTTGGGTTCGGAGCCCCCAACCTGTCTTCCATTCTATCTTATCGAAGTCTGGCACACACAGTCGCAGTCACCTGTTCGATGTCTGTTTTCCCCTTTTAGCGGCATGTGTCTGCCTATCACTTACCACCTCAATTTTCCCGAAAAACCAAATGCATCTAATAAATAGGCGCACAATTAACAAGTTCCTAGTGATTTATGCCGACGTCGCCGGCTCGCTTGGGTTGGTTCTTCTGGCCTGTCAGTTGGGTTGGGTTGGTCTGGTCGGTGTTCGCCGCTCGGGACTGGAACTGGGATTTTATGGGCACCCCGACCGTGCTACGGAACAATGCCAGAGATAATTTTTTACGAGCCACTCGCTGGGCTGCTATGCTCTGCGTTCGAACGCCATATGTTCGGGATGGGAATTTGACAGGGAAAGGGCAGGTAGTCCATGGACGTGGATGTACGTGTATAGGGTCCGAGGTCCCGGCCCCTTTCACGAGCCGCGTGTGCAATTAAACGATTTCGGGAAGGGCGTTGGGCATGCGCTCAGCCTTGACAGCGAATCCCATTAAGCAGTAAAGTCAATAGAGGAGCTCTCCGATCTACGGACTCCGAAGGAAGGGTTGTCTTCGGGGAAAATCAATTTTATTTCGGTGGTCATAAGGCTGTGTCTTTGCATCCGAGCGCCTTATTGAATATTAAATTTCTGGCACTGGGAGGAAAATGCCATCTTAAATCAGTCAAGAAGGTTAATTCAATTCGGCCTTACCAAAATATTTAATCTTTTCTTAAAAATTAAGATTAACTAGATCTCACATAGAACCTTTTATAAGAATCAGTCATAACCTAGTTTTATTTTCTGTCATAAGTTTTTGGGAAAACCCAATACTTAATTCTAGAAAATCCTTGTGACAGATCGAGTATTTTCTTTGTGCAGTGGAGAAGTTTCCTCGCGCCATCTGAGACAGTTGTCCAGGGAAAACTTTTCTAATTGCTCCGCCTGCAAGTTTTCCCTCATAATTTCCAAGCTGCGGCGGCGATTGAACAAAGCAATATTTGCCCAAGTAATTTTCGGTTCAAAAAACTTTCCACGTTCTGCTCGAAAGTCGAGCTGAGATGGCAGAAAATGTTGCGCCAGAAAATGATTTCCCGGCCACGTACTCCGGCACGTTGCCAACTTTAATCTCTCGGGCTGATTCCGTTCCACTCGGCTCCACCCGCCCCCACTAATTTTCGTTTAAAAGCGGAATTTATGTGAGCTCAGCAGTTTCGCTCCTAATACGAAATCAAATAGAACTTTTCTCGCCAAGGCTGGGCCAGCTGAAATATACGTATTTTCGCGAGGAGGAGCGACAAGGAGGCAGGAAAATCGTTTTGTTTGCCGGGCTCATCTTGATTTATGGTCAGGGGAAGTTCGCACATTGGAGATGCCATTATTTTGCGTATTTATACAAATGCTTTCCCTCACACATGCCCATGCATACGTGCCTCACCATAAATCAATAAATGAAATTTACACGCATATTTTGTGTTACGTGCTGGGTGGAAATTTATTAGATAAAGCTTTTCGCCCGGAGGCGAGCGGAAAACTTTCCCCCATGGAAACTTGAATCTGTCGAATCATCGGTGCAATTCATTTTTCTTCATTAGACGTAATCTGGGGTTTCTACGGGTCATCTTTGGGGAGCAGAAAAAGCCGGTTAATTGCTGCCCAGCCCCCCCACTCCCCCCGCGACATTTGTTCAATCAAAGGCATTTGATCATCTCGCTGGAATGGAATCCTTAGAAGTCCCGTCCCCTATCGCAGCAAGTAATTTATGCGGTTGCTTCTCGGAATGGATAAAATGAGACTGTGGATGCGATGACAGGCCCAGAGACCTTGAAGCGAGTGTATGCTGCATTCAGAGAAGTCGAGACAATTGCACTCGAGCGGTGGTCGGTCAAAAGGGAAACCCTAGAGCAGCAGAAACAACAGAAACAACAGAAACAACATCTACATCATCGGCCCTTGTGACACCCAAGGAATCTTTAATTAAGGCTGCGGAACGAGGGAATCCCAACTCAAGATGCTGGAAAGTGGAATATAATGGAGTTTTCAGACTATTAGATTCTTGGTACATTGTAAGAAGTATTACAAATATACGTTTTTGAAACACAAAAAATGTAGATATCCAGCTGCTAAATCTGTACCTCTACCAGTATGCTTATAGACTGTTTATATATTCAATGGTTGGAAAGTTCTGTATGACATATAATTTTTCCCATATGTAACATACCCTTTGCATTTAACTATACCCGTTGAAAGAAATTTAGCTATGGCAAGAGACAGATATGCTTGATACGCGGAGAGAGAGCGGAAGATATATGGGCCTACGGCTACATATACCGCAGCCCCAGAATGCCCATAAAAATTGTCCGCATTGTTGTTGCTACTGCAGTTGAAGGAGACAAAAACAACAACACCAGCAACGAAAAAAAACAAGCATATAAACAACAATGTCATCAACATAATTGTATGTCAAGTGAGCGGGAGCAGAAAAAACGTTGAAAAACGGACAGGGGCGGGTATGGAGAATAATTACAGGGGGCTTTCAATATAGAATTCTAATATTACACTGCCATAGAATTTTATATAAATTCAATTATTTGATAAAATTTTAATTCTTTACGATTTAAAGAAAATATAAGAAAATATAAACCCTTTAAGAACAGACGTAATTCAATACCTATAGCAATGTCACTAATCTAAGTCATTTATAAGGAGGGTGGTGGGTTCTAGTCAGTTATAGAACACCTTTGTCATTTAGAAAAGCCACGCCATGTTGTCGAAATAATCCTATAAATTATATATATTTCGTAGGAAGTTGAGCCCTCACAAACCTCCCAAAAATCCGCCTCTGAACCAAGGGCAGGGGCTTTAAGTAGGGGATTGAAGGGGCTGCTGAGAACTATAAAGAGAAAAAGAAATGGCTGGGTAAAAAAGCGATGCCAGGAACCACTCGAACTCGAGACCATGACGAGACAATGCAATCAAAGGAGCCACCAGCAGACGTTGGGTTTTTAGGGGCGGCATTCGGTGGTGCAGTGGTTGCCCCTCCGATAGACAGTCGTTTGGGGCAATGAATGAATGACGAGTCGTGCATATACGATATTAAGCCATCGCAAAACAATAGAGGCGAAGCTGAAAGAGTGGGGCAGATGGATCTTGCCCTTGATGATGAACACACTCTAATAAATTGCAACGCGCCAGAAATTTCAGGCATTTATATCTTTTGTAGGCATTTATATTACATTTATATCTATTAATACTTGATTGTTAATGGTAAAAGATAGAAGAAAACACATAAATAAATATATTCTTTTATGATATTCAACCTTTTATTCAAAGAAACCCTCAGGGCATCCAGTATTCGTTGTATGGCCCTTTTACTTTACCCTTTGTCGGGTTATCTCCTCCGAATGCGGCTCATATCGGATCATATGTACAATGTGCGGCTTAGACGATGCGGGTCGTCCGATGACAAAAACACGGATTTAGCTGCTGCTGCACCTAGCATTTAGTATTTTACCATTCACGTCAGCGGCATCATCAGGCGGCAGCCTCATCATTGTCGTCTCCAAGCTCCTCCCCCTCCCCCTTCACCACCCGCTCCCCTGAACCATTCAGCCATGCAGCCACCCATTGAACCCCTCACCCCTCGACGTCATCGTCGTCGTCATCAGCAGCAGCAGCAGTCGTCGTTGTTGGTTTGTGTGTCATTGAAATGAAACGCCGGGCGACGCCTCTTGAGCGGAATTATTATTACCACTTATGTAGTCGCCATCGCCAGCAGAAGCAGCACAAACTGGCATTGTTTTCCCACTGCGAGGCTTGGTTTTGTTTGCTTTTTTCTCCTTTTTTGTTTCGCTTTCCTCGCATCCGCACACTCGAAGAAAATCACCAGGATTGGTATATATTTTATATTTATCCGGCATAAAATGGCAATATAAATCGAATTAGTTTAGACCGTTTAAATATAGAGGCATGGAACTGAAAATATATTGGATTTAAGAGGTAGAGAACTCCTCTCATCACTATGCACTGCTTTGATAATGAACCACGAAAGAGCCTTTAAAAATATCAATAGAAATTACTTCAAGCTAAACACTTAACATGTTTCTTTGATTTTAGGCATTAGATAGAAATTTTACTTAGAGATAAGGATTTTTTCTCCCTGTATATGCAACTTTGTGTGCTGGCTACACTCATTTCCACATGAATGCATCAGCAGCAGCAGGGTTCGGGGGAGGGGTTTCCATGTGTGGCATACCACACGAAACTGTAGACCCATACCCATGCCCATTCCCGATCCAAGCCCAACCGAAGCGACCCGCCATAAACCGCAAGTCGTTAAAAAAAATTGTTTGAAAATTGTAGCAGCAGCAAATACTTGTAAATAGATGATGATGATGATTCTGCTGCGGATGCGGATGCAGATGCAGAGGAAGGTGGGGACCCCTGCTCCAGATGTAATTCCGCATAGAACATATGGACACTGCGAAGCCCCCTGGGGTGTCATTTGGATATTACCATTGAGAATAGAACGCACTCGAAAGCATTTCGATTTCCCTATGCTACTTTACTTGAAATCAAATTTAAACTAAAGTAATACAATTCTAAGTATTTTATAAATCTTCATAAATATATCGAAAAAGAAAAACATTAATAAGGCGACTTGGATCCGACTAGTGAAATATAAAATTTATAAAACCCTAAAAAATCCATGAACAACTTGAAAGACCTTCCAAACCTGATAAAAGGTAACCCTAGAAAGAGATCCAGAATGCCAAAATTGGACGAGTTAAATTTGTAGATCAATGACATATGAATTTATGAAGTGCCGTTACATACATATGCCATTATTCAAAAGCACTAAAGATCTCAACAGACCTGAGAAACATCCCATACTTTACAACAAACATTTTATGTACATTTTCAGAGACCAAACACACATCCGTCCATGTCTATTTTCAGCATAGAATTCTCGATGATTTCTCTTCGATTGCCACTCGAGGAGAATGGCAAGTGGCTGTCAATCGCTGCTCTATAAAAGGTCTCACATATGCCTACATAGCATCCGCAGAATGCCCCTAATGTCCACTTACCAGCAGCCTACTTAAAAACATGCCGTGCATACGAAAATGGCAATCGGCCGAGACGCAAACTCAGAGGCATGCGGAGAATCAGACGCGGACGCAGACACCGGCTTAGACAGAAGCCGCACATCAATAGTCCGAGAATAGGCGGCTTTGGGAGCAAAGAAATGGGGAAATGCACTCAACAAAAACACTACGCTTTTAAAGTGGAAAAAGGAATAAATGCACTTACAAAGCACTGATAATCCTAATTTAATTGGGGGAAAAAAAATCGAAAAAATTAAGGTTTTCAGTGAATATAATTTAAGATGTTTAATATAAGCAGGAATGTTTTCTTTGGAATGGTTTTAAGCCCACCTTTTTCAGTTCTTCTCACATTTACATATGTCCTATACTCTATTGTGAAGTTGCTCGATTTGAAAATCCATAGTTTGGTTACATGATAACCCAAAACATTTTTTCCATAAAGTTCCATATACCTATTGCTTAATTTTTTTTTCAAACTTATATAAATGCACAGCAATTAAAATCAAGAATCATTAGGGAGTTTAATAACTTGACCGAAGACGATTAGAAAATCAATACTTGACATTATATTTTTCCGAGTGCCAGACACTCATTAAATGCCAAGAACATGTGACAAAGACAGCGGAACTTGGACGAGAGAACAATAAGCCTGCAGGCCGTGAGTGTATGTGAATACGGGTGGTGGGAGGTTGATGGGTCGATGTCTTAGCAGGATTGGGGGTGGCGCCGCGCCTCCATCGGCCCATTTCAAATTCAAAATCCAATTGCCGGTCATGCGAACATTAATTACACAACTGCGCAATGGCCAACTAACGACAACAGCTATAGTGTGTCCACTATGCGTGGTTATCTGTCCCCTGGCCGATCAAGTTAGAGATTGCAATCATTGGAGAATAAAAGGTGATGCGATATATCGACAATATACCTTCTATTTATTTTTAACCAAAATTAAAAGCTTTGTAACAGGTAAAGGAAGCGTATCCGAGCCTATAATCTTGATCAGGATCATTATGTCATGTCATGTCCGTTTGTCCGTCTGTCTGTCCGTGTAACGCTGAGATCTAAACTACAAAAGCTAGAAACTTAAAATTCACCACACAGATTTCTAGGGTTCCCAAGCAGCGCAAGGTTATTTCAGCCAAGAGCCACGCCCACTCTAACGCCCACAGTAGCCTTAAAGGAATCACATCTTAACAGATTTTGTAAAAGTGTAAATGCAGCTCTGTTGGCTTTAGTAATACATAACAAAGCAAATTTTTTCGGACCCATTAACAAGTTATGAGCAAATAAAGAATTGTCTGGTAGATGGAGCCACTTTCCAGCAATTGCTTGGCTTGGCCTGCTTGATTTATCTGGGTAACTTAGAAAACAAATATTGAAAACATGCAAAGATATATCGATATTTCGTCCATCCCTTGATCCAATCATGGTGTACTCCTCCCCCTCCGCCGAGTCTTGCATCGCCCCTGACTATCTGGACTCGTGGGCTGGCTAAATGTTGCTCATTAAAGTAAATTACAATTGCTGTTTCGGCGTTTTTCTTGTCTTCGTTTGCATGTCGCATGTGGGCGTGGCACGTACTTTTCCAAGGGGGGCGAGGGGGGTCGACTGGCGCGGGCTATGTGTAATTAATTTTGATTAACGGTTTCTGCTCCGGCGAAAACTTTTAACTTAACTGGAAAGCAAATTACACGAGCATTTCAGTGCGTTACATTTTCCTTTGGTCCGTCTGAAGTTTCGTGGGGGAAATTCGAAAGAAGGGGCGGAAATGAATAGTTGGCTGCTGGGATTTGGTGGTTAATGTTAAGTGAAAGGTTACCTGTGAGGGTTGTCAGCCGTAAGAACGGGGGGAGGGGGGCTGATAAGTTGCCAGGGGCTGTAAACCAAGCCGGAGATTCTGAAGGAAAGTGGGGGAGGAAGTCAAGTTGGAAAGTTTTCAACTCGTTGAGTGTGGATGTCATTGCAAGGGAAATAATCAAAGGTGCTTTCTTGGGATGCTAAATTGGGGCAGGTTTATAAGAAGCAGAGTAACTTACCCACTTAAATAAAAAACTGTTCACTTTCCTTTTTAACTTTTTTATTTCCTTTACTTATTTGATTAAAAATATTTAGAGAAATTTTTACAATATAAGAAGCATGAAGTATTTTATCTCAGTATGCATTCACGATTACCTAACATAAAATAATATGTAGAAAATGTAGAAAAAAGGTCTGAATTTCCTCCAGTAAATCCATAACTGATTTGCTTGGCAACAATGTATTGATTAATTAATACGCCCCACTATGCAAATTGCACTGCCATCCTATCTACTGAAATATGGCACAGCTGGGTCTGTTGTAAGCCCCCAGTTCTCGATCCACTGCACCACTCCTCTCTTGAGCTTGTGCAGGCGGCGGGGGAGGAAAGATGAACAGGAAAAAATGATTGCCTACTCCGGTGTCATAAATTAAAATCTAACAAAATAAATCAATAAAGATTAAGTCTCACGAGAGGCACACACTTTGAAGTGCTCGTAGTTTGGAGGCATAATCCAGCCTGCTTTGTCTGTCCCGTATCTGCGTATCTCTATCTGTCTGCTGGCATCTGTATCCGAGTCCGCATCTGTATTTGTATCTGTATCTGGGGCCTCCTCCGCCAAGGAGAACGTGTGTCTGCATATGAAAGCGCCGCCTTGTGTGCGTCTTTGTCAGCCCTCGGAAACTACTTAAGTATTTAGGTCTCTGCGCTGTCGCCTCGCATTTCGAATGCTGAATAGGTATTTAAATTTCATACAAATTCTATGGGCAATGTCTGAGGGGCTCTGCGTCTTTTGTAGGCCTGCAGAAAAAGCAGTTCAGCAATGCAAAAGGCCGCTCGACTCAGTCAGACGGAAAGGAGCTTAAAGCCCCCTCCCCCCGTTCGACATCCGCCGAGTGTTTTTTAGACTCCGTCAGGAAGAACAACAAAAATCAGTCGGATACATTCACATATATTGATAAAGAATATATATGCGCTTTAATAATACGCAAAATATAATGCGAATAATAAAAAAGCTGCCATGCAGCAACAACAATGCAAATGAAACAATCAACTTTGGGCCACACAATGGAGGTTTTAGAAAAAAGCGGGAATCTCTTTTTTTGCTTTACGAATGGGTTTCATGTGTGTATTCGGGTACAGGAATGGCCCATTGTTGGTTCTGGTAGAGCATGACATAACTCAGCTTTCGACGCGGATTATCCGCAGCGGCGTGTAAGCCTAAACTGGTCCATGATTATAAGGCGATATCAATGGGTGGTCGTGTTCCCGGGATGAATGTCTGCATAGATGGATGGGCGCAACGTGCTCATAGTCAGAGGTTAGTCAGCCGCACAGAGTTACGGGCTACCAAGGGCGCCATTGTATAAGAATCCATCGGAGAATATGTTTTGCATAATGACATATCCTGCTAAAAACATTAAAATAAGTTTCACGAAACGATAAATGTTAGGATCTCTATAGAAAAGATGCATAGGTATGGTGGAATATGATTAGAAGTTTTTATTGGCTAAGACTTTACAATAATATTTTTTAGTCGCTTTTAACTTTTAATGTTTTTAAAGCTAATAATATCGTGCTACTATTCATGTCTTTGACCTCTTCTTCAGTACAATCCCCTTTAAGCAATCCCCTTCAACCAACAACCAACAATAGATTTTCTTATTGCGTTCATATATTATGATTAAGCAGATCTTGGTTAATTTAGATTAAATACCTTATCAAAGAGACCAGACGATTTACCAGTCCATTTTCAAATGATTAATTTTTGTTTACTCATTCCGAGGGGTTTTGGTTTACAATAGTTCGAGCTGCGATTAATTGTGGCGCAACAATACTATTAAAACGAATAGAACGAATAGAAGCAAACGCCCACACCCACAATTTCTGGACTTTCTTATTTCATTTTTTATTTTACAACCACCGATCGATCCTTTGCCCAGTCATTATCATCGTGACCAGCAATCCGGGAGTCCGACCATCCACGGGCTTCATTCAGCCACGACTGAGCAGATAAACGATAAACGAAAATGGTGCCCGAACACTTATTATTAATAAGTGCACATTAATGTTTGCTTGATTAAGCGCTCAATCAAATGAAATTCTATACGCATGACGCTCGGAACGAAAAAGTGGAGGAATATGCGGAAAAAGGAGCGGAGTGAACAATGCACAATGGGCGATTGCGAGAAAGAGTTTTTCAGAACCCAGTTTTTCTGTCGCAGTCCTTGCAGACGGAACAATCCCCACTAATTCCGATGCCTCATTTCGAGTAAACATAATTTATAACATGTGATGCCCGACCATTCTATATGGGTTTACTCGGCTCCGTTTTTTGTGCGCCTGCTGTTCTGGTTTCGTTTTCCTTTCGCGCCCATCAATCATAATAATATTCCAGTGCACACACATCAAAGGAGGAATCTCGGTCTGCGTTTTATTTTCGGCACTTGCATATGTATCATCTACTGCTGTAGATGTGCACTGCAAAAAAATAACCTAAGACTGACTTTTCCAAAAATGCAAAAAATCAATAAAAGTGAAAGATATTTTATAATAAGGAATCTTAAGCTTATTTATAAGGCATAAAATAGATCTTAAAAGTAGTAAATACTTCTTTCTTAAAAAATCATATGTTAGGATCAGCATTAGGGGTGGATCCAACCAAAACTTTATAATGCAAGTGCTGGAATTATTTTTTTTTTTGCAAATTCTACTCTTTAGAAAATGTTACCGTAAAAAATCACTTGAGACATTCCTTCCCGTGTAATACAGTCTGTATCTCCCCGTATTTTTCAGCGGAAGTGCCACGGCGACGAGGAGATGCAAGCTGCACCTTGCAATAATGTCCGCCCCTCAGTCATCGTCGTCACTTTAATTGTTTGCACAGCAGCCGAGTTTCGAAGGGATCTGGTTTTTATCTGGCCCGACACACATTTACCGTTCTGTTGCCCCGGCCATTGTTCGTCCACAAGGACTCCGACTCCGGCATCGTGTGAATTTCTTAGGATCCCGAGAAGAGGGTTCTGCGTTTATTTGCAATTTTTTGCATTCAGCCGAGAGTTCAGGATGTTTGCACCTTTTCACAGTTAGGATAAGCGGATGGCATGGATGGATGTATCTCAGTGAGTGTGTATCTGGTATCGCGTACAAGGTATCTGGTTGCTTAATGACAGGTTGACAGACCCGACCTTCCCCGGATTCATTAATGCGCCATACGAAAGCAATTTAATATATGCACTTCGGCTGCGGGGAACAACCCCTAATGGAAGGGCAGCGGAACCGAGGGAAACCCTTTAGAAAATTGCTCATAGTCGAGTGTCTCCAAAATGTAAATGCAAATACAACAGGCACAAAAGTATCTCAAGTATTAAGCATTTCACGACTTGAGTGCGAGTTGAATTTTAATGCGGCCTTCTCGAGAGGCGCACACAAAAAATCAAAATGAAAAGAAGAAAAGAAGCTCAAGTGCCCAAGGAATCGGAATCGGAATCTGAATTGAAAAAGGCTGAACAGAACAACAAGCAATATGAAAAGCAATTGCTATAAATCAAATAAATCATGGGAAGCTTAGCCATGAGAGTGGAGCGTATTTGCACATGCTGGGAATGACTTCGAGACTACTCGAGAGCCCAGATCGCAGGGAACTCCACTCGGCCGGGTCTGATATCAGCTGGCTTTTGAACCCGCTCGAAAGCCGAATTAAAGCACATTTCCAATCGAATGCGGCTCACAGCGGATCGCATAAATTCAGAGATCACATCAATATAATTAAATGGAATATTGCGCCACTCAAATTGGGGGATTAGCAAACATGTTTCGTTCTTATTTATCTGCCAGCCTCGACCACTCAGATTTATGGTCCGCATTTGCGATACCTGCATACTAATTAGTTCGATTACAAATTGTCGTAAAACGTTTCAAAGCATCTCGCAAAATGCTAATTTCGACTTGCGCCTGCCTGCTGATGTTGCCAAATGAGTTCTGTAATGAATAAAGATTTTGTGGCTAAACAAATGAGATAATTACAAAGGGAGGGTTAAGCTCTTCTTAATGAATTATGAAGCTTTTAACATAATTCTAGACCTAACAGAAGTAACCTTAGGAACCTTATGAAGTATTGGATTTCTTGTTAAATTATCCATTTTAAATTATAATATTTAGAAACTTTAAAAGTGTTAGATTTGTCATTAAATTAAAAATATTTTAATGTTTACCGAATACTATAATCTTAATACAAATATTTGAGTGCCAAAAATGAGCCAAGCTACTAAATATTGATCTTAAGAATAAAATACGAATTTTCGAGACAGAAAATACTTGATTTCAGTACGTTTTGAAAACGTTTCGGTGCAAAATTAACAATGCATTATTCTTAAATCTAGAAACATATAAGCTATGATAAACAGGAATAGCAAAGACTTATTAAATAAATAGTTTTATGACCTCACTTTATTTATTCAATGAGAAAAATGAAATGAATATATTTGTGCTTAATTCGCATTTAAGTGACAATTTTGATCATTTCAGTATGGAACGGTCTTGAAATTTCCAGTCTGATATCATTCTAAAATTAAGACTGATTTTGCTTGATTTTAGCATGGTGCTTTTTTCTGAGTGAAGGATCTTACTTTTTTTAATTCATTCAATAATAAAATATTTAAGTTATATAACTATTTTATGACTCATTGACTCTGAAAAATTTAATTTAATTTATCAGAGTCTAATCGGATTTCCAACTAAAAACATTAAAATGTATTGAAATGACTTCTGATATTCAGAACCCGAATCGAACCTAATTCAATTAAAATGTGTCTCATGCGCAGAGCCATTTGTGACTTTCCAGCGTAGATGAAAATCGATAAACATAATTTGAATATTCAAATGAAAACGCATAGGTGCCCCGTGAGCAACTGCCTTTTATAACCATGAATGAAAGCAATTGTTGAAATTCCCCAGAAGTATTCACAATACTGGGAAGCCTCGCTTCCATTTGATTCAAAGGAAATGCAAATTTCGCTTTGTGTGTTATTCAATTTGAGAAGTAAAAAGTAAAAAAGGAGGCAGCCAAGAAGCAGCTCTGCATTTAATGAATTATCCAGAAAATGCAAATGCCAAATGGACCGCCGCCGTCTGAAGCCGGAATGGAAGATGACTGCGAGGATTTGCCGGGTGAGGCTGGATATGCCTGCCAGGCGGACTCAGAATGCGGGGCTATGTGCTGGAGTTGAATGCCGAATGTTGAATGCTGAATGCTGAACACTGGTGCCGATGCTGCCTGCAATTGTTTGTGTTTACTTAAGCGCTGCGCTCGCTCCGCTCCTTTGTGCCCTTTTCAATGTTGCACGTTCAGGTCTGACGGGCCCGGGCTTATGCCTCCGACTGGGCCAGCTCTGGGTTTTTGATTTTTTCTGGTTCTGGTCCCTGCCTAGACGAGTTCGAGGCCTGCGACTCCAGTCGAACGCCGAAGGGGAGGGCGAGGGGGAGCGGTAAGGGCGAAGGGGCGAGAGCAGCGCAGCGCACTTAATCATATTCGATACAGATAAGCTTCACTGCCGGTACGTGCATAGAATTTAAGCATACATAATAATCATCGACATGCTCAAGGAGAGGACGTCGAGTTGCGTGGCCAGGGGCAAGGAACTTACCCATCTGGATTACACTGGGAGAAAATATCAGGGGATTGGATAAAAGATGCTCTCAGCTAATGCCATTTAAAACCAATAACAGTTATTTGAATTCCTATTTCCTATTAAGCTCCAAAAAGTAATATCCAAAATGTTGAATAATAGGGAAAGGCGGCTTTAAACGATCAGTTCTCTGAGGGTACCCATTTATAAGACCTTATGATTAGGAAAACTTTTTAAAATTCCGAAGAAATCGTGGTCCTTTTTGCGCTCTTTTCAGGTACATGCCATCTATACCTACTATTTTTCCCAGTGCAAACTTGGTGAAAACACGAACGTGTAGCTAGAAAAGCCGTATCATAAAGCAAACAAAGGGAAGAAAGAAACCAGAGAGACGGAGAGCTGGCAAGTAACCAGGGACAGTTTCGAGAACATGCCCAAAAGACTGGGGATCAGAATCCCCGACCCAGAGCAAAACCATTTATAATTTCATACTATTATTATTCTTTACGAAAGGCAACCCCTGGCTGTCCCCCTCCTCTGTCCATCCCTCTAACCAGTTGTTAGGCAGCTTTTAAGTTCAAATTATGTGCCGTATACCGTTGCCATAGTGCGGTTAAAAATTTGAACTTGGCTGAAACGCTTGTCCGACCCCTTGCTGCGGTTAGTTACCCGGCACAAACCATTCGACCATTCGAGCATCCCATCCAGCTGGAGCCGCGTCCGAGGCCCAGCCCAATCCGCAAAACCGCAGTCGAAAAGTATCTTTGTATCTGCAAGATTTGCGCCATTTGATCTTTGGCTGGCGGCTTGGCATCTCTCCTCTTTTTACCTCATTTCTGCTTTTATACAATTTTTGTTTTCATATTTTTTCATGAACCTGCTGACTTGGCCGGGCTTTTGTCTCGGGTTTCCAGCATATGCTGTCCAGTTGTTGCAGATGGCAGGCCAACGCACGGCAGCTTAATCAGTCAATGGATGCACCAGGGGAGCGAGATTAAGTGAGGGAATTAGGTAGCAGCGGCTCCAGACTGCGATTAATTATGGGCCCAGATCAATTAGCAGAACGTTAAAGTAACGTGCGATCCAGTGCTTCGGTGGCAGAAAGACAAAAAATGCTACCCGTTCCCAAGGTACTTAAATGTTGATTGGATGCGAAGAACCTTTGTTCTTGTGTTCGAAAACTAAGCGACGTTTCATCGATAGTATCGAAGTTGTTTGAGATTGTTGGATTTCTTGTTATAGTAACAAAATTATCAGAATATAAATTAAGATATATATTTTTTTCTTAATGAAGCGACTTTGTCTACTGGCTTACTTACCTATTTCTTCCCTTAATCAGTAAATTAAACCTTTAGATTTTGATCGGTGAAGTTGTTCATTGGTAAAATGCAAATATTAAATCGGTAATAAACTAGAGGATTTTCTTTTACTTACAAAGTTAAAATTCCCCATCTTTGTCTCGCTTTTCTCAGCGCAAATATGATATATCATAGCTCTATTTACAAAATTTAACTTGAGCCAAAACTTAAAAAAATAATAGGCATCTATTCTTCTGGCCAAGTGATAAGTAACGAAAAATCTAAGATTGTGTATAAACAAAAACCATTTTTAATCAAATAATCCAAACCGGTTTACTTTAGAAGGTATATGTATATCGAAAGTTTTCTTTTATACTACTCCCACTTATTCAATATAAAATATTAAGGATTAAAGACCTCTTTGGTTATTGCCCTCAAGAGTCATTAATTCCATGTTATGTATATTTATAAACTAATGTTAGTCCCATAAAAAAAAATTTTAAATTTATTGTTATTTCTACCCAAATATCATTTAACTCTTCAGCAGCTCAAAGAAAGAAGAAAACAAGAGGGAACGCTATAGTCGAGTGCCTCGACTATCAAATACCCGTTACTCAGCTAAAGTCAGCAGTCTCAAGCAGCACTGATAAAAAAATGGAATAGTAAATTTAAATATCCGCCTATTGAATCAAAAATCTCCTATTTCGTATTTAAATTTAATACAAATAACATGGTATTAAATACGAAACATATTAAAATGCTTAGTTTAATATTAAAATATTTAAATCCAAGAAAGTCATATTAAATTTAAAAAAGGTTATATTTATATTAAAAAGTGTTATATTTATCGTTAATATTTTCAGAATTAAAAAAAAAACGTATTCAAATTAAAAATTTTGCATATTTATATTGAAAACTTTAGCAATTTATCCGAAATATGAACACCTTTAATTTGAATATAAAACATTTTAGAATTGATTACTTGACAAAATGCCTTTTAACAAATTAAAGTAAGTTAAGTAAAATTTGCATTTGGAAGATGTTCCACTTCAAGTTGCAGAAAGTTTTAAATTTTCGCGAACGTGTTAACTTAACATTTAAGTTGAACTTATGCACTCCCGCGAAACATGGTGCGATAGCCCAATTGGTAAGGCGTCTGCCTCTAACGCGGGAGGACCCGGTTCGAAACCCAGCTGAGGCAGAGTAAGTAAAAAGTTTTTAAGATGCATATCTAACATTTCTATAACAATTTGAAAAACAATAATGTATTAAAAAAGTTGTTAGATTAATTAATAATAAAAAAAAGAAGAAGTTGTTTCCTGAGCGGGATTCGAACCTCATACTCCCGAGCACAAAATAGTATCAGAGCAAGCACACTTAGCCCCTGAGCCATGCCCATATTTTTTTCCTTCGTGACAGAATGCTTACAATAGCATTCAAATCAATATATTTTTATACTTAAAAGTAAATATTTCCATATTTAAATTTAATATTGAAAAAAAAGTTAATATGCACATATTTAAATTTAATAAAAACCGCAATGGATGAAAATCAAAGCGAAAAATATTTGGATTGAATATGAAATCTTTGGATTTACTACGTTTTTTTTATCAGTGAGGGCAAACCAAGCAGCCGCTTCAAAAAATTAAAAAAAATTATTCTACATTTCGGTAGGCGTTTATAACCCAAACAAAATGGCGTCTACACTTTTGCTCTAGCTTTAAAACTATGGGCGCCACAGCTTTTCGCGGTTTGTGGGCGTTAGGGGGGAGGGGGGGTTTCTCACTTTGGTCTATCAATATGTATTGATGAAACAAATACACATTTCTTTTACCGTTAATATAGCTTCAAAACTGTGGGTGCCACAGTTTTTCGCGGTTTGTGGGCGTTAGAGGGGGCGTGGCACATCGGCGTGAAAAACTTGCGCTGCGTATTAACCCCAAGAATCTGCATGCCAAATCCCAATCTTCTAGCTTTTATAGTTTCCGAGATCTGAGCGTTCATACAGACGGGTGCCACTGTTTTTCGCGGTTTGTGGGCGTTAGGGGGGGGGGGGGGTTTCTCACTTTGGTCTATCAATATGTATTGATGAAACAAATACACATTTCTTTTACCGTTAATATAGCTTCAAAACTGTGGGTGCCACAGTTTTTCGCGGTTTGTGGGCGTTAGAGGGGGCGTGGCACATCGGCGTGAAAAACTTGCGCTGCGTATTAACCCCAAGAATCTGCATGCCAAATCCCAATCTTCAAGCTTTTATAGTTTCCAAAATCTCAGCGTTCATACAGAACGAGTCACAGTTTTTCGCGGTTTGTGGGCGTTAGAGAGGGCGTGGCACATCGGCGTGAAAAACTTGCGCTGCGTATTAACCCCTAGAATCTGCATGCCAAATCTCAATCTTCTAGCTTTTATAGTTTCCAAGATCTCAGCGTTCATACAGACGGACAGACAGGCGGACAGACGGACAGACGGACAGACGGACATGGCTAGATCGACTCAGCTAGTGATCCTGATCAAGAATATATATACTTTATATGGTCGGAAACGCTTCCTTCTGCCTGTTACATACTTTTGCACGAATCTAATATACCCTTTTACTCTACGAGTAACGGGTATAACAACTACCACCTCGATATAATAAATGTAATACTGCGATGTCATGCCAAAAGTTTCCCATGCGTTTTATACCTCATTATCGCATTTCAATTACTTGCATATTTTGACAAAATAAATTGGATACCTAGAAAACGATCGCCCAGGCAACTAAGTCCCTCATCACAAAACAAGTAATAATTCTGAACTCAAGTGCTCGACAATATAATACCCAGGATTCCTTTCTTCAAAATAATTTCTTGATTCTCTTTCAAATCGAAAATCTGTCCTTTAAAATATTCACTTTTCAGATTGATTGGATTTCAAAAAAAGAAAACTTAAAAACAAGTAAATATGCTTGCATCATACTCTCTTATAATCTATAAATTATACATTTTGAATGCTAAGAACAGTTTCTATGAGTACAATATACCCTCTCACTTTCCAAGTACACGGTACAAACGTACCACTGACCCACACATTGCCAGAAATCCAATTAACCAGAACTGTCCGCATTGCCAACGGAAATGCGAGGCGCTTAGAGATAGACACAGGGTGCAGATTATGGGACATCGGAGAATTTGGGCAAACAGTAATCCAGCAAGAATCAAAAATATTAAAAATAAAATCAATGGCAAGCGAAATATCAAAAGCGGAATGTAAATAGCAGAGGGTGACATTGACAAAGGGGTCGTAGAGTGGAAGGGGAGGGGGAAGGGTGTTTGGCAAACGCTTAATTGGCATTAAGCACGTTAAGGCGAGCGGGGAATCCCCGATCCTGTGGGGTGGTAAGTGCTGTCAGAGCCAGCCAAGCGTTGGCAATTGTAATTAGGACAACGCCGAACGGGGAATTTAAATCCTTGCGACCGAGTCTGAGCCAGACTCGGGTTGCTATTCTTTCGGGCGGCCCAGCCGTAGCCTGGTTATTTATTTAGGCACGTTGTGTGAGCCCGGAGTCCAGAGCCTTGAGCCTGAGCCGTGCGGCAGGAAAGCCTTTAATGCCCTCGGTAAACAACGGAGCGATTTACGCACACAACTGCTGCCCGGAACTCGGCAATCCCACTGCACTGAGCGAAAGCGAACCTTAAATAAAGTAGAATAAAATGAAGGTATAAATATATTATGGTTTTAGTATATGAAAAGTATTATTATTAAAAATCTTAGTCGCCATTTAATAAATTGTCGGTTGTAATACAATTAATACATTTATATATTGAGATCCCGAAGTCAAACTGTAATTTTTTCTCAGTGCACTGGTCCTTTTTCAAGGAACTGCCTATGTCACGTTGCATGACAACAAAGTTGCGTAGAGGCTGCTGTTATTATTATTGCAATTATTATAATTGCGCACACATAGCATCGACAGTTGGACAGGATCCTGCCAGAGTCCTGCCCACACACACACTCGCTGTCGCACGTAAATTGCACGCAAGAGCGGCAAAAAGAAAGGGGAGTCTGAAAATAAAAACTAATTCACTTCTTGTGCTTCGCTGTGAGCTCGTTTCCCGTCCTGTCGTCAGCAGATTTGCATAACTTTTTCCAATTTCAAAGCTCAAGCTGTGGCCAAGGCATACGTATGCCATATACTTGTACGTATATCTATATGCAAAAGCCGCACCACGGTCCTCATCCTGCGGCCATCTCCGGTTACAGGCGTCGTCATCATGGCGCTGACGTTGCCCAGGCTGCTTCTTATTTACGTCAATTGCTTGCGCATTCGCTTAGCCCTTATTCAGATACACTCGGCGGCCGTAAGACTAAGATTTCAGAGGAATCGTTGGCATTTGGTCATAATCAGAGCATTAAATCCCTTATAACATGCATGGAAATTACTGAATTTAAATAGTTAATTATTCTATCAAATTTAGAAAAAAATTGAATATTTTATTTTTTCAAATATTTTAAATTTAATGATTCCTGAAATCTTAAAAATATATCTTGTTATGTTTTTCTGGGTGTACAAGGCTACGTGGATAAAGGATGAGGGGATTGAGAGTGGGAGTGGGAGGGGAAGCCCGTCAAGAGGATGGGCCACTGAATGCGAGAGTTTTCCTCCTGCGTGGGCATTAGGTGTCAATTTTCAGCGTGGCAGCGAAGTGCTCGGGAAATCGCTGAAATTTGCCTGGCAGCCAACTCAATGGAATGAATGAACATGAAGGGGATGGGAAGCGAGGTTGGCCAAGGCGAAACCACTGAATTTCACTGGGGTCTACTTGGATTACCAATTTGATGGTAACACTTGAAGTTCGGCAGCACGTGGAAATGAAAGTGTACAAGTTAATTATGTTTCGCAGTTGATTACATCTAGATATTATTACTAGCTTAATGAACAATTACAGGAATGTTAGTAGGGAAAATTACTTTTCCTAAGATATGGATGAAATTTCAATTTAAGTTGTATTTTGTATGCTACAAGTTAACCAAAACATTCTTAACCTACAAACCTTACAAACCTTAATTTAGAAAAATTCAAGAGTTTAGAAAAAAAATCATAACATTTATATAAAGATTACAAATATATTATAATTATTATAAAGATTTACTGTGTTTGACTACTCAATACCAAATACGTTTAAATAAAATTACCAAGGAAATACGCAAAATGTTTGAAGACATTTGTATTTAAAACAGTTTCCCAGTTAACTGAATCTATATATATCGGAATCAATTTAATTTTAACGTAATTCGTCTTAGATTTGAATGTCCACTGATAAAGAATAATTTAAAGTGCAGCCGTCATTAGTTGCTTTCCCTCCTATCTCCTTCGAAGGATCATCCCCAGCAAGAAGCCTTATCCAGACGCCCCGGGGCAATCTCAATCTCCCATTCGTGACCAATCAATAGTTCACTTCCAATCACGAAGAGCCAGCCGAAACTTCATCGGGCAAGTCATAAAATTTAATTAGAAAAGCATTTCTCCAGCGAGAGTGACTCGAAGTAGGAATACAAATACAAAAATCTCCTTTATTGTTTTATGGTTTTGCAAAGGGAACAAAATAAAATGAACGACGGCTGGACCCACGGAGGGATATCCTATAGACGAAGTGCCGGGGATAGACAGGAGTCGGGCCAACTCGTCAGGGAACAATTTAGGCGGCAGCAGGTGCGAATGAAAAGGACTGCTAAGGATAAGGCGACGGCGATTCCTTGGAGCGGGAAAATCAATCGGGCAGCAAAATCAAAGAAATGTACATGGCCGCCCACCGATGTAGAGATATGCACTGCTAAAAAAATTTGAAGGGTTTTATTTCAAATACAAATTTTACTCAATTGATAACTGACTTTTTAATTATTCTTTTAATGTGAATAATAGTGAACCCTTAAACTTAAAACATCGGCTGAAAATAAATGTTTTTTTTACCATTCGTTGCATTTAAATCTTAACAAATTATAAAATGGATTCATTCTGAAGGACAATATGAAACCATTTTCAATAGAATCTTTTTAGATTTTGAAATTATATTTCCGCCGTACTTGCAAAAAATATTTGTTTATATTTGGCTTTCTTCCCAGAGATTGTTTTTTATTTAACAGCAAATTTGCGCTGCGCGTTGAAATGTGGGCGTGTCGCCCCCCGCCAAAAACGCGTTTATCAAAGTCAGTTCCCGAGGGTTGATTCACAGCAAAGAATGGGAAAGGAGGGCGTGGCGTAGGAGGTCCTGGCATCGTTACCGTTAGACTGCGGCCCCTGCTGTCCCTTCTAATGTGATACGCATCAATTTATGAAATTTGAAATATTATGACTGATTTTGCGCGTCTCAAATGCCGCTTTTATGTGGGTTCCGATTCGGATTCGGGGTCGGGTTTGGTCCTAATCTGGCCAACAGGTCAGGATGTGCGGTACACAGGGGCTGTCTGCAGGCCGACCAGCTTAGGTGGAAATACTCGCAGCACCCTCGGAACATCGCTCACGCGACTTGCTAAGTAAATTGAAGTAGCAGTGACAATCACAAAGGACCGGCAATGAAGCGAGATTTCTATTTTTATGACAACGCTAAACAAAAGCGGCAATTTAAAGCGAAGGACGCAGCTCAGATCAAGCAGGGTTGATTGGTTCCATCTCGTGTGTGACAGAACACCAGACCGGTGTCAGTTTCGCAAACAAAAGACACCGAAAGCGATTCACAAAAAACTATAGATCAGCTGGAATTTATAAAAACATGTTTTTGTGTACATATATATTTAAGTTCAGGCGGGTATATTTGTATGGGGCTGAACATAATCTTTGAAGAATTCTAAGCAATATTGGTCTAAAATTAAATTAACCTGTAATTTTAGACCGCATGTCTTTTAACCCATATTTTTTATAGCATTTTAAAAATTATTTTGACCCGCCCTAATATATATTATTATATAAACCTCGACCTACCGAAGTTAACTTCCTTTATTTTTATCAGGGACTGCAAATAAGTGTTATGAGTTAAAAAAACTGAAGACCAAAACATAAAATCAAATAATAATTGTTATTTTATCATTTTTTTAAGCTATAGCTTATCGTTATAACTAATCTGCTCCTCCAGGCCCATACAGTATTATTACTAACACCATTTTACAAAAAAAAATGATGAAATACGCACCTTATGAAACCATGTTTTTCCGTTAAGGTACATTTTCCTGCTTTAAGTATAAAAACGTTTTTGGCACTTTTTTATTTTCTAACTCGAGTTCTGATAAAGCGAACTCGGTCATAAAATACTCATTTCACAGGTAAAAGAATGTCCTTCAATTTTCATATACACAGCACGGAGTTCAATTCATTAGTTTAGAAGCTACACTTTGTCAAAGTTGAAAAAGTCAGAAGAAAGGCAAAAAACTGGCATAAATATCTTTGTTAAAAATATAAGCCTAAAAACCGAAATTATTTTTACAACGATATATAAGCTTAGCCTGGCCGAAGTTAGCTTACTTTCTTGTTTTTTATCTTTGTTTTAACACCAATGCATCGAAGTAATATTAAAACTTAAGTCCAGATGACAGAACTCAATACGCTTTACACTAAAGAATTTAAGGGATTACATACATAAATCCAATTATAAAGATCAGCAGTTTAAAAACAAAGCCGGAAACGAAATAAATAGATAAATCTAGCTTTTAAAAAGAAAGAAAATGGTATTTAGAAACCTTTAATCTTTTTACATATGTATGTACATTTTCAAATCGCCTTGAGAACGATTCAGTGTCACCCTAAAAAGAAATTCCTTTGGAAATAGGAGCGTGTATTCGCTGGGTTAGGTGGGTGTACTCACTGCTCTGGTTTGCGTATTTGCTAAGGGTTGCCAAAATTTCCTACGCTTTCCTTATTGGAATTCGCGTTCTTGGACTATTTGCTAATACTATTAAATAAACAAACCAATTGACGCTGAAGACATAAATTTTTTTTTATAGTTTTGTGTTGTAAGCAAATTTTATTTTTAGCACAACTAAATTTGCAGGTCCTCTTCCTTCGATTTCGTGAACACAGGATTGGGCCTGAAATTGAAACAGCGAGGCTGCTTAGGATAGGCCAGAGGTTTTTAAAAATATATTGTAAGCCCGCAGACATCAATATTTATCCACCTGTAGCAAAAACATTTTGAATGTTTGGCCGAAGGAAGTATCCCCTTATTTTATTAAAGTCATGTCAACTCATACACATTTGTGACGAAAAATGATTACACATATGATTAAATACACTTTTTAAAATGCTTTTTTTTTAACACTACAATATCAAACAAAAACACCTCTTTACGAGGTAAAAAACTAGTGAAAAAATAAATTATCTTTCGTCACAAATTTTGACATCAAAACTTTTGTATGTTAAAGGTGCGATCATCACCAGTTTTTTACCTCATTAAGATGTGTTTTTGTTTGATATTAGTATTTTAATTCAATATTTGTACAAGTTTAATTGATATCTGTACTCGACATTTCGCGATTTTCATTGGTAAGGAAATGCATTTGCATTGCAATAGCAATTTAAATTTTTTTTTTTTAAATTATATTTAGTTATCTTTTGTAGACTACTTTTTTTCAGGAAAACTAATTTTCTATGGCCTGTGTCAATCATTTTCTATGTGAATATAATAATAAAATACCGCATTTGCTTTCGATAACAACGTGCTTACACCAGGTTTGCTTTCGATAACAACTTGTTTTCCGGTCCATACCTATCGTGCTTTACTTTAGTCTCCTTTCAACATGCGTGGATATGTAAGTATATATTTTAATAAAGTTTTTAACCCCCTACCACAAAAACTTAAATATTTTATTCATTTCAGCAGTACAGCAACTACAACTCCTTTGGCCGTGGTGGAAGGGGTGGGTTTCACCGAACCGGGGGCGGTTGGCGGCAGTACACAATGCGCTGCCGATGCGCGTGCCACCAATGTGGAGCGCGACTGCTGCTATACTGGCCGTCATTGCGGGGAGCAACGATATGCCCCAACCCGTGCTTGCCCTTCAGAGCCACCAAGGTGTGTATCAGGATGCGGACATGGCGGTCGCTTTGAACACAATGGACATCCGGGAACTGGACACGCTTGCCATGAGACTAGGAACCTGGGACCTTGTGGGCAGCGCGCATGCTGTGCCGGTCAACAGCTTGGATGCGCTCACTCCGGACCTGGGGGGCCCCCTGGATCTGGGGGCCCGTCTGGATCTAGGGGAATCAGCGGATCTGGGCGGCCCTCCGGATCGGGGGGACCCTTCCGGCCCCCTGGGGCTGGGGGACATTCCGGATTGTCGCAGGAGGACGACTTTGAAGCGTTCCCAATGGGGCAGCGACGATGAAAATGATGTTTACTTCTTAACGAAATATCAGAAGTAATAAAAATAAATGCAAAAAAACAAAATTCAAAATCGCAATAATTAGTTTGTTTTAATTGGAATTTTTTCTAGGTAATGAGTTACGGGTGTGAAAAATGTAGCTGTGCAACTGTGGAATACTGTAAATGTTTAGCAAGTGACTTTTAGACGTGTGCGGTGAACCGCTGGTAGCATAGCCCATGGGTCGGGAGCGCTACTTCTGCTGGACACCACTGGTTTATATGTTTTTCTTACCAATCAAGTATTGCATTAAATGTTCCACACCGAGTTCTTTCATTAAATTGGTTAGCTTTAATTTGTCAGTGTCCTCGGGTACGGGCGGACATATGTAATTATATTGCCTCAAATGTTGAGCACGGTATCGGGTCATCTATATTCTTTTGATCCTTCACCTCCTCAATGTTTTCATCAGCCTCCGAATCCGAAAGGATTATACGCTTTCTTTTAACTTTAGCTGACATTTCAAAACGCACTGCTCTTTTACCCAATTTTTCGATTTCACAACCAACAAGCCAGTCATGCACGTAGTGTTTCCAGATGAAAATTTAGCTTTCACCCTAAAAAATCTCAAACAGGCGATATTTTCCCCTAAAAAATCCAGTTTTCCCCTAAATTCAAAAATTTAGTTAATTTCGAAAATATACAATAAAATAAGAAATAAATCAATATGACGTAGAAATGTTCAGATTGGAAAAATCTGTGTATAGTAATTTGTTGTTTAACATAAATTTATTATTATATTTTGAAATACATGTATATTAGGGTGGGTCAATTTGGAGGTCATCAAATCGTAGGGAGGGAACGCGTTGTATTGACAATTCTAAGCAATAGTGCCAAAGAAAGTATGCCTTAAAAATCACGTTTGACCCTCCGCATTTGCAAGAGAAAAATACTGAGGGGATGGTTCAAAGCTATTGCATTTGTTTAATAAGGTTAGTCCTATTCGAAGAGGAGCATCGGCGGTTTTGGTTGCGATTCTGTTTCGCAAATTTATCTTTAACAATGTTAAAAACCGAAAATGCTCGTTCCATTTGGGTAATACAATTTTCAAAAAAAAACCCCTAAACTTTCCCCCTAAAAATTCTTCCCACCTAAAATTCCCCCTTGCACGTCAAAAAACGCCTAAATCTAGGGGGAAAACCCCTGATCTGGGAACACTGCATGCACGCGAACAATTGGAAGTGGTTCAGTGTGACCATTCCGCTAAATCTTCGATATCTATTAAGAAATCGATGTTAAAAATATTATTAGTTTGAAGCAAATGAAAAATCTGATTTTTTAATTAATATTTAATTACATCTTGTTTATTAGTGTATTCTTTTTATTGAAGCGCATTACATTAAGTTAATAGGATCCGATATTCGATATTATTATCGATAATTTTCTGTTTAATTTTTATTATCGTACGCACATACACAACGAAAACATTAAAGAAGGAAACAATAAACAAGCTTGGTATCAACGAAATTTAAGAAACGGATACGTTACTTGCCAGCATTAGAAATTCGGAATTAAAAGGTACGATAAATTTTGTCCACGGTACTCAAGAAATCATGTAAAGTCGTTATTATTTTTATTTTATTTTAGAGAAAGTTATTACTTACTTTGGAACATCATGTACGCTTGCTTAAGGTGCTTAAAAAATTTTTTACCGGAAAACTTTTACTTCATTATTTAAATTGTGATCACTTTGTAACATTGACTGATTTTCCACTACAATGTATTGTTCAAATTGCAATCAGCTGCACTCAAACTTTTCACCACTTCAACGGCATTTGGATACCCAGTATAAGAATCAACCCAACGTTAAGAACAATTCACCATATATGAAGGATAAAAGGACCGCAGATCAACTTAATGATATCTTTGAAAATTATACCTACATTTCATTTGACGCGGCAACAGATAAAATTGAAATTCTAAGCATTGATAAATTTCTCAGCCCTCCTTTACATGTACACCCAATAAACAATGGAAAATCGTATTCTAGAATTAAGCCAATTTAAGTAAATTAACATTGTAAGATTCTCAATGTATTATGACTGTATATAATAGAATCGTATTTTAAAAATCATGTTTTTTTGTCTAAGTAAATGTTTATATTATTGGACAAAAAATGTATAATTTTTGTAGTTCATAAATATAATATTTATATTTTTTATATATACATATTTTTTTTAATGTTAGAACAACATTTTCTTAATTTAAGAATAAAATTGTCTTATTTAAGGAATGTTGGTTCTTATTTTAAGAATCTTATTGTAAGAACAAAATCTAAGAACCAAAATTTCTTAAATTAAGAACTCTGTTCTTAAATTTGGACGGGGTTTTTTCTCTCAGTGTAAGTCTTATTGTTTTGGAATATATTTGAATGAAAATACATGGATATAAATGTTGACTTTATCGTTTCATTTAAAAAAAATTTTTTTATTTGAACCCTGGGTCGAACCTGAACCCTGCTCCGGCTCATCAATGAACCGGTTCGCATTAGGTTTGAACCCCGAACCGAACCCATGCCAAAATAATATGGGTTCACAGCCCTGATTTTAAAATTAATAAAAATATAGTAGAAATAATATTGTAAAAGGATCTACGCTGTCGCATATCTAGAACCGGTCCAGGCGGATCTGAAGTTAAGAACGTTTTAAAAAAGAGAAACAGAATTTTTTAAATCATACTTACGAACGATTAGATCCTCCCACTCCCGTTCTGGGATCTTGGCATAACAGTGATCATTGGATAGTGATGACCACACGACCATGTTACCTAAAATAATAAAATAATTAGCTGCCTGTAAAACACTCTTTTAAAATTGATTTTATTAAAGTCTCAGATTTTTATGGATGTGAATATGGATATATGTATGTTAATATATATTTATTTCTTCGGCACGCTGCAATATAAAATGTCTATGAAGGGAAAAAGACTGGTCTACTTTTTAAAATTTTACCCACACGAACATTTTCTATTGCCTCGTGCCGAAAAAATAAATTTTAAAACGTGTATTTAATTACACAGGTCGAAAAAAAACCCGGCTTTTTTTTTGTGTGTATTTTTAATTTTGGGGTTTCTAAAGTCTTCCTTTTTTCGAAATACAACGATAAAAGAAGATTTGTGACCCCCAGTAGTCCAGATGTTAATTTCCGCTGCGTAATATTAAAAAGACTAATTAGAAATTCTTTATTTCAGCAAAGCGAAAGAACTGCTGTTTTTGGCGGGGTGCATCGATACCGATAGGTTCGCGCCGATTACTTTTAAAGCATAAAACAAAGTTAAACACTGATTACTTTGATCACTTTTACATCAGTGTTCAGTGATCATGTTGTTCTGCTGAACGCGACCATTCATTGGAGCAACAGTGAAATGGGAATGTTTTTGGTGAGTATTGCTAAAAGTGAGATACAAAAAACAAATAGGAATAATAAAAATAATATTTTATCAACTTAATTATTATAATTATAATTAAAAATAACGCTCATATTTCTAAATTAATATAGAACTGCGTTTCTAGAAACAACTGTCGGACATCGTCAAATTAGAAACAGTTATGTACATATGTTTTTGTACGGACCAGACATTTTGAAAACGTATAAAAAATGTCTGATCTCATTTAAGAACACACTATTTTTTTTAACAGATTTAAATGATATAGGCAAATTAGTTAAAATTATTTGAATTAGTAAGTTTAAATTTAACCTTTGAATAAGTAACCAAATTTATATATGTTGGTCCCTTTCTAAGAATAACCGCATTAGTGAGAAAACTTAAAATAAGCAAATCCTACCAGAGCGTTCCTAATATTTCGTCCGCCAGTGTACCCGTGGCTCGTAGAGTAAAACTAATTTTTGACAGGAGTGTGTATTGAATACATTGTAATTGCAATATTCGACATAGCGAATACATACCCCTGGCACAGCGGATACACCGCCCTTTCGTAGCGAATACATCAACTGTTTTTTAGCAAGACCGTTCGACGAACATAACTGGTATATTTAAGTGTAAGAAATACTATAAAAAGTATTTTTTTGGGAGCCAGGCAGTGTATTTAATCACACTGCTGACTAATTACTTCGTTTATCTAAACAAAAAACAAAGTTTAATTAAAGACAAGGGCCATGCACGGACGTGTGAAAGTGAGGACCACGGAGGAGGAACGCGAGCGGAAGAAGAAGGAGCAGGCTCTGAAAGTCCGGGCCTATAGAGCCGCCATGGGGAGGATTCAGAAGAAACGGGAAGCCGGGGAGCTGGACAACGAAATGCTCACGCTGACGGTGCAAATCCTGCAGCGGAATCCGGATGTGAGCACACTGTGGAACATTCGCCGCGAGTGTGTCCTGGATAAGCTGTCCAAGCTGAGGGCGGAGGAGGAGTCTATGGGGGAGAAATGCCCCCAAGAAGAGTCCCTGGGCGAGACACCAGCTGTAAAGGAACCCCTCACCGAAGACAAGGCTCATTCCATATTCACCTGCGAACTGGACCTCACCGAGCAGTGCCTGATGGTCAATCCCAAGTCCTACAACGCCTGGCACCACCGTTGCTGGACCCTGGAGCAGGATCCCCGGGCGGACTGGCAGCGGGAGCTGCAGCTGTGCAACAAGTACCTCAAGTTCGACGAGCGCAACTTCCACACTTGGGACTACAGGCGCTATGTGACCGCTAAGGCCGCGGTGCCCGCCGCCCAGGAACTGGACTTTTGCACCGAGAAGATAAAGGTGAACTTCTCCAACTACTCCAGCTGGCACCATCGCAGTCTGCTGCTCCCGGTACTCTACCCCAACGAGCGGAGGGATCGGCCCATGAGCGAGGAAAAGCTGCAGCAGGAACTGGAGATGGTGCTGACGGCCGCCTTCACGGATCCCAACGACAGCAGTGCCTGGTTCTACCAGCGATGGCTGCTGGGCAGTGGGGCGAATCTGGATCGGGCTCCTAAGGTAGCTGCCTTTCGCCTGGAGCCCCACGGTGCAGTGCTCGCCCTGGATAAACCCTACCCAAATTTAAATCAATTGAAGACCGAGTTGGTTGGCGGAGGGCAGACGGTGCTATTACAATCGTGGCTGCCGGTGGACAGTTCTGGAACCAGTTGGAAGTGCCAACAGACCCTTGATTACCAAAGAAACTCAAGCTACTCCCTTAAACTTTCCGACCAGGAGGTGAACCTTGTACCCCTTCCTGGCAGTGCAGATGGAGCGTTTTACTTTGCGCCGCCCCATTCCGCCGCCAGTTGTAGCAAGGAACTCCTGGCGGAGCTGCAAACGCAGCTGCAATCCTGCCTGGATCTTCTGGAATTTGAACCAGACAGCAAGTGGACTTTACTGACAAGCGCCCTCCTGATGCGGGCCATCGAGGTTTCGGCCAATCACGAAAAGAGTTTGGCGCACTTGGCCAAGCTGGAGAAGGTAGACGCTTTGAGGGAGGGATACTACAAGGACCTGGCTGCTAGGTGGATTTTGGAATATGAGCTGGAAAAGTGGCCGCAAGCTCCAGGATTCCCCAATAATTTTACGTTGAGTGAAGACTTAATGTTGGCTTCGCTGCCTTATGGACAATACTTTGTCATCGCCAATGAGTTGAAACTGTCCACTAATCTCAGGGAGAAATTGGGGGATTCAGTGCCCAAAACCTTTGGAGACTTGAAGCTGAAACAAGAATCGTAGAAAATAATAGCTTATTGGGAAATATTGATGTTTTAGGTCCTGGTTTCATTGGGTAAATTAATTTCCTTGCGGTGCCTGCCGAGCCTTTTACAAAAATTTGAAAGGATTAGCCATTGCATTAATTCAATTTAGCAAGTATTCCTATTTATAAATATATTGTTTTCTTTAACAGTTATCTTTTGTATATACATATTGTGAAGTTCGCTTCATGAATAAAAAGGAGTAAAATGTCGACGATATTTTGGGTTACTTTTAAAAAGTTTTAAGAGTTTTTATAAATGTAACACTTTTTTACATGTTTAAGTTACAAATTGTGTTTCGCTTGTTCCCAATAATATTTAATTTAACAGTCCTTGCGATATTACGCAATACGTTTTCAAAAAGGCTTTCTGCCTTGCATCCTTTGAAAGCGAGGCAGTCGACCAAAATCGCTGACAACCCGCAGCCATCCATTATCAAATGTTTCGGGTTATAAATGGGAAAACCATCAATACGTCGACATGCAACCACTGGCTACTTTAAGCGGTCCCTGAAGCTGCCACATTGCTGAGGCATTCTTTGACATTGCAACCGTGCTGTTGCTGTTGCAGCTGCTGCTGCTGCCACCGATGTCGCCTTGTGTGTGCAACGAGGCGCTGCGAGATTTGCGGTTTTTTGGCGGCTCTCGTGGTTATATAAATTATGCAAGGCCCTCGAGATGGAGATGCTCTGCGCCGGGATGGCGATGGCGATGGCGAGGCGAGGCGCTCAATGCGCGTCCGCAACATTGGCAGCCGCATGTCATTACGTGCCGCAGCTGCACAAAAGCAACGCACTTAAAGAAAATGTCTCGCTTTGGAAAATATTTATTTGAAAGTCTAAATAAATCATGATTTTTTAAGCCAATAAAAGTATATTTTTAATAGGAGTCAATAAAATATTTATTTCAAGCGATCTAAATTTAATTATGTTATTTTAAAATTAATTTAATTTATATTCTTAATCACGTTTGCTTTTTTCCCTGAAAACTCTTATACATTTTTTAAGTCAGGGGTAACAATCCTTTAAGACTGACGATTTATCTTGGAAAACCAATGTACCTACCATTTCTTAATTAATTACAAGGTCGTTAGATCGCATTATAGAAATTATAGTAAAACCGTCTTTCTGAAACATTACGAGTAGTCGGGTCAAAATCAGTCATGTTTTTGCTAGGTGCATCGAACAGCCGGAGGCGTGGAGTGGGTGATTTAAGGACATCCAAGACGGAGGAGCGTTTGACAGGCGTGTGAAAGGTCGCCAGACGTGCCTGGAGCGGGGCTCCTAGGAGATGTCATTCCCACTTGGGGGTTAATACACGCTCGCAGGTGCTCGGGCGATGGGTCGAGGGGTGCAGCTGTCACCTGGCAGGCCACACCGGCACACATGTCGTATGCGCAATGTTTGTGCATGGGAATTTAATGGAGCCCAGTCGGGCGGATATATCCTGCTGCATATCATATTAGCATTAGCAAACGCCTTGGCATTCAAATTTCCGCCTCACTCAGCCGACACCACATCCGATGTGGAGCCTGGAGACCCCGGCAGCCCGTACTCCAGCATGATCTTAATTATGCCAATGCCATTTCTTGCAAATATTTTGCGTTGACTCTCCGCCTCCGTTCCGGAAAACGTGACGCTGACAAGATGCCGCTCATTAAAATGTTTGGGGCCAATTATTAAGTCAATTGCACGAACCACGCCGAGGGGAGTTGGGGGAGGAGGCGGCAGCTGCAACTGCATCTTATCTGAACGCGCAGGGACGCAAACTTAATTAATGGGACAAGTCAATGAGTAAGGTCAGGAAACAAGCGGCGGAAGAGGAGCGAGCAGATAGATGCACGTCAAGATGGCCTAATTTATGGGCTGCGGTTGATTACCGGAGGGATTTTTGGAAGCCATTTCTTGGGGCTTTGAATACCTCAAAGGTGGTTGTTCAAAAGGCTAAAACTTCCCTCATATTTATAAGGGTTACAGCTTTCAATTTTGTCCCATTTAAAGTGATTTAAATTATTAAAGTTGACTTACGTGTTTATCTGGAATACTAAGTACTGATTTTTCTTGCATGATAAACTAAAAGTGTGTTTAAATGGGCATATTTCTGAACTGCAAATAACAAAATGTATTTATTTTAAATATTTTCTTTATTCGACTAAGTTGTTGTCGAGACTTTTTTCCAATTATTTTTACATAGCCCTACAAATTTTCTTTTGTTCTTTGAGAAAATAACCTCTGTACACACATTTTAAGCGCACAGATAGTACACCTTAAATAAACCGACAACAACAGAAGGTGATTCCGATCTAAATGAAAAACTTTCTCCCAAATATAAATATGATATTGATGAGAGCACAAAATCTCTTTAGTTTTGTCCAAAAATACAATTTTGGGGTCACCGATAGTAAATCAAAATCAGGCACTTAGCAGCACTTGTTACAGATATTACTTATGCATCTACCATGGTATTTAAGGCTTCGGCGACCCCAATAACACGTTCTCGGCCAGCAGAAATTGACTCGAAATTTGTATTTGTTTACCAATTCCATTCCCCGCCCTACGTAACCAGAGTTGGCAGACTGTGCCACATATCTTCGAGCTTGTCATGTGAGGCGCCCCAGCACTCATAATTTATATGCTTTTCCATGGCAACTAGTGGGGTTTTCCTCTCCCGGCATCGCTCTTAAATTATGCTTATATATTGCCCGAGTTTCCTGCACTTTTCCCCGTCGCTCCTCCGACTAGACAAACTGAAAATGGCCTTTAGTCCAGACAATGCACACAATACACATGTTTCAATGGTAGACAGTTTTTAGACGTGATAATGCAAGTGGAAAATCAGAAAAATATATTGTGACTGCCTCGGCAGTCGGGAGCAGTAGACGTCGCAGTAGGGAAAACAAAGCAGCCCAATGTGAGGAAAAAACGCCACAAATACTAAAAATACACCTTAAAAAAGTTCGGTAACCGCTAAACAGAATACATACATAAATACATCAAGAATGGCATATGAAAATTGTATTATAAAATCCATTTCTTCTGCTTAAGAAATGGCAAGCGCACCGCTCTTGAAGTCGTCTTGCAACATCCTAACTCTTACACTCAAAAAAAAGAACACGTCGCAGTAAAATCGTTATGCCCATGGTAAATTTCTGGTATTGCATACACATATCGTTTTTACCATGAAATACTGCTAAAATTGATATTAAATACTATCATTTTGCCGACTTATCTCTTATTACGAGAGTGGAAAGATAAAGACGTATTCGAAATTCAAACTGGCGTACTTCGAACATGTCGCTTACATTTGCAGCATATCGAGTTGAAGTGAAATTGATATTACATAGCGTCAAAGTGATCATCGCTTCGAATTAATTTTTTTTTGTGTGTAGAAACGCTATTATACTGTTGGATTAGTGTAGACCTCGGGTCCCTGGCCATCCCATAACCATATGCATGATAATAACTTTCCTTCTGGCGGCTCTCCTCATCGGGACGGATAGGATTCTGTATAGAAGAGGAGCACGGAATGATTTCTGTCTGCAGCTGTCACATAATGTTAACTTGAAGGACCTGTCTTGGCAGTCCCGCATGCATGAAAAACTCATTACGAGCAGCTGCAGCTGCGGTCACCCGAGTTTTCCATCCAGTTTTCCCACCACTGCTTCCCGGCCGAGCACTTGATCCTTAAATAAGTTGCGGAAAATTGGCTTGCCGTCGGCCAATTGAATATCCGCATCGATTGGGTTTAGACGCCTCCGCCTGCACTTTTAATTGCATAACACATAGTTTCACGCTTCTTGCTTACACTTCACTTCACTGCCGAACAACTTGGCAGGCGAAAGTTCGCTTTAACAAGTGAACAACTTTCAATGGGCAATTAAAAGGGCATACAAACCGGGGACAACAACAGTCGCTGGGTGAAGGGGGTGATGGGGGGTAAGTGAGGGCAAGTGGGGGGTGGGGGCTCGAAACCAGGACGTCACCAGCGAGAAGTCACCGGAAATGTTAACAAAATGCATAGCAGCACAGATTCTGCTAAAGTTTTCGGCCCGAAAGGCAATTAAAGTTTTGGCACCGACACAACAGAAAAACAAGCTGTGCACAGACCAAAACATTTTTGTTTTTCGATTATAAGAAGATTTAATGTGATAGAACTTAAATAGTTTTGTGTGTTACAAATATTTTAATAAATGTTACGTTTCTTAGCCACGACATCTTGAAACAGTTATTTACCAAGGTCAAACTATTGTATCCTTAATATTAAGTATGAATATTTGATACTTCATCAGGAATAAATGTTAAAAAATAAATTTAGAAAAATAAAAAATTGTGTTTAAATATAACAAAAATAAATATGTTTTGTGCTGTGTTGAATAGATGGTAAAATACCACCGCAGGATGGTGACACTAAGATCCTTGGCTTCTGTTCCGCCGGTTGACGCAGCTCCGGCCATAAATGTTAGCTCGAAAATATACCGAGATCTGGCGATAGCGGGTCTGCAATTAAATTTGATTAACTTACGACACAAGGCTCTGGAAAGGGAGCACCCCGAAATATATGAAACTTCATTAAGCATCATGGAATGTGCTCCTAATTAGACCTTGAAAAGTATCGATCTCAGTATCGATATTATAGATACATTTAATATTTTTCAATCGACGTTTATCAGAAACATCGATGTTTTTCTATAATAAAGAGAGCCAAGTAAAATGTAAATATAAGGAAAATAAAGGAAAGACAAATATGGAGTCCTAACTCCAATAAGTTATTAAAATTTACGATCAATTCGACCAATGCGTGGCGCCATCAAAGTCTGAATGCCATGACGTCACCACGCAAAAAGGGAGGAGGCCGGGCCTCGTTTAAATTGCATATTTATGCACTATAAACATTAATTTACTTGCCATTTAGCTAGACGCGCAGTTAATTGAAAACAACAATGTCGGAGGCAGTGCAGCAGAAGCAGCGGCAACATCAAATGCCCACTTTCACCCCCCTTGGCCATAATGCAGCAGCGGCAGCCAAAGCAAACAACTTTAAATTATGCAAAGAATAGGAAAATGCAGCGTACAAAAATTGCAGCCATCATTAAATTTGCGCGGGCTGCGGGGAGTTGAAAGGAGAGTGAAAAAAACGAAATGCAAAGGGGTTTTAAGCAGGGAAGTAATGCCAAATTTAATTGCAATTAATGTGCAGTAAAGCGGAAGTGCCATAGAAACGGGGCAACGCGTCCATTGCTGAGCGGGCTGACACTTCCGGTTGGCGCCATGTTGGAGCATGCTCCCTGTCGAACAGCAAAAGAGGGGTTGGGGGTCCGCGTGGGTTAACCCGATATTCGTGGTAGCTCGAAAATGTAAGCTAGAATGCTCCACTCGTGTTACCCCAGAGATTAAACTAATTGGGTTAGCCCTCCAAAGCTTGATGTGGGTTTTTCAGCACGTGTGTTTTAAATCTTTTCTCTATTTCTCAAAAAGCTGTTGTACTCATTGGAAAGAAAAGATTTCCTTCAGAGAGCCTTTAACATCAAAAAAATCAATTAACTTTACGATTTTTCTATAAGTAAATTATAGCCGATACTATCGACTAATATATCGGTGGCAAAGTGATTGCTGAAACATCTATAAAAAAGAGTTTTGTGGTGTTTACTGCATCTCATTGTTGGATTTCCATTTTATAGTAAAATTTAGCTTAAGAATTAAATAAATCCGCGACTTCAATATTGGAATTTTTTACTTATTTATTTTTAAAAATATGTTAAGTCAAAAATTAAAATAAATATTTTTGTTTTCAAAAGTACATGACTTATTCCCTTTCTCGCCTCCTCACCCTTTACCTGAGCGGATAACTTAAAACACATATAATGCATGTTTTATTTGATAGCTAACCATAATAATCAACGATGATCATGGAAACTTACTCAGCTATCAAATGGGTTAACAAAGTAAAGAGTTGACCAAGAGTTCGTCTGTGCGAATCATGTATGAAAAATATATTTAATATGCTTGTAATTGACTCTTTAGTTTGTTAATGCTATTTCAAAGAAATAACTATAAAAATCATGTTTTTACATCTTCTTGTGTAGGAGCGATAGCAGAAACTTGGTTTGTCTATTCATTATTTGATAATTGTCAACTGATTTTATTTGCTGAAATTGTAGTTTGTCTCGCCTACTAAAATAATCTATCCAGCTAAATCGAAGGAGAGCCACGTATTCCCGCATACCCGAGACCTGAAATACGCAAATGGGCCTGGGCGGAAACGGATGCACAGAGTAAGAAATCAAGTTTAAAGCGTCCCGCTCCCGTTTTGCAACATCGTCCTGACCGCGTGACATCCAAATACGGTGGGGAATCGGGAGTACATGTTACATGCTACCTGGCTGCATTCACCTGGCGCCGTCGCGAAATTCAATTACTCGTGCACCATAAACCGATTAACTTATATAAATATTTATATCGCTGAAATGCAGTCGGTCGCCAATGGCTTTATGGGTCGCAGCTCGCCCGTTCGATGGGCGGTCCCGGTGGGCGGGGGCATGGCCTATCTGTGGGAGTGTCTCTGCATATGCAAACAGTTTTCCGGCGCGGAGTCGGGGTCGTTGGTCATTCAGAGAAATGGAGCTGCGGCGGCAATAATTTCATTTGCATTGGCATTTGTTGCCGTTTATAGTCCACTCAAGTGATGTCAGTTGGGCGGCATCCCACCCCTTGGCTCACTTTCCAAGTGTTTAATGATAACACGCTAGGTGTCATCCGCAGGCAAGTGCTCTTGAGGCCAGGACACAGCTGAACAGAACAGAAACAGCAGTCGACGCAGCCCGGAAGGCCTATCATTACAATGCCTTTCCAGCTGCAGTGCAGTTGTTCATGAGTACATGGGGAGAAAAAGCTGCACAATATCTTCTTAAATAACTAAATATTTCAAGATGCCCAACTCTTTTTAATCACTTGAATATGCTTAATGTCCGTCAAAGATTTAAGAGGATCCTACGATTTAATTTGGACTGTGCAGGATCTCTTTATGAAGTTTTTCACGGTGCAGCTGTAAGGTTGTAGGTGGCAGTGCCAGTGGCGAGTGGCAACTACTTGTCTCCATAAATAGTTGCTAAACAGCAATGGGCCCGTGTAAGTGGCTGATGAGAGTGTGCCCCGAGGGCTGCAACCTCATTCTCATCCCCAGGCGACGCACAATGACGCGATGGCACGCAGGAGGGACAGGGCCAGTCAAGGGTTAATCTCGACTTAAGTGATGCACTCGACCTCAACTGGTGTCTGATTAATTGAGTTACGCATAGCGCATAACAGTTCAAGGCGAACTTCGACCAGGGGCTTCGGTTTATTTGGGGTCGAGTTGGGGTTCTGTGGCATACGATGTGTGCCTTGTGGTGTGAATTAAGCGCATGACTTATGGACGCACTCAGGTATTCCCTGCATGTCTAATGGGCATTTGGTTAACATCGACGATGCACAAGTCTATTTAACAATTATGACCACTAAACAGTCCACGGACGTTTGTCTGGTATTGCCATTAGGCTGGTTGGGTTAATTGAAGGGGGAATTCTTCGCCTGTAGAGGGACTCCAAATAGTTTGGTGCTGAAATCGATTAAAATTCACAGCCGTATAAGTGAATTGATCAAAAAAAGCACATATTCTACTTAATAACTGAGCCTGAGAAGCATTTAGTGTCATGTTTATGGTTTTCTAAAGGTACAATCTTCTTAAAAATCAAATAAATAAATCTGTTTTTGATGCGTTGAAAGGAAAAGCCGACACTTCAATCCGCTTAAACTTCTTAATGCCATGTTTTAAAAATTCAATTACATTCACGTCGTACAAATATGCTTCGATAAATTATTCAGCGCAATTCAGGATGCGTCAGGTTAACCCAACCGAATTTCAGAACATCATAAAAAATTCAAATCATCAGCTCTGTATATTTAACTTCTCACAACGAGCTCAAATTGTGTAAGCAATTCTGTCGTTTGGTATTTGGGGCCGTTCGTCACATCAACTCCGCATCTTGAAGTGTTGGTACCCGAGTTCCAAATTTCCCCTACTAGCCCCAAATGCGTCCGTATTTCATCTGCAAATTTAGCAGGAAGCACTGCAGCCGCTCCTTTTCCTCGTAGAGGCGTCTTTGTGTGTCCAACTGCAGAGTCACCAGGCGGCGCTGAAGTTGCGTCAGCTGCTGCCGGATGCACACGTGATTCGCCTGCAGGCGCCGCACCATCGCTCGCACATCCCCACTCCGACTCACCTCCGCCGAATCGACGCCTTTGGGCTCATCCACATCCTCGTCGAAATCCAGTTCCATATCTATGATGGCAACGGCTGTTGAATGCGCGTCCATTGTGCAACGGCTATGACTTAAGGTGCTACACAGGGAAAATATTTGGAAATTAACATTTAGGGTTACATTAGGGTGATGCTACAAATATAATTATATTCTTACCCTTAAATATTCTAGATTTTAATTGTTCGAAATGATGGTAAAGTTCCCTTATAAAGTGATTTAAAAAAAAGGGGCCAAACAACAAACGTAAATTTGAAATCTACGGCAAGGCAGCAGTGTGAATGTATGATAATCTTTTTATAAAGTAGGATTTTATAAAGGAGGACGTTAAACTTTTCCATACAAATGAGGAGCGCCCTACATATGTTAAATTATATTAAGTCACAGGCCCAAATAAAATAAAACATTTAACACATTAATGAATCATACATTTTTTGCGAGTTTTTCTAGGTAAATTTAAAAACCTTCAATGCACCTGGCACTGCATTAGCATATTTACACTATTTAAAACATGAGGAAGTCAAATCTTGACATAATATTGGCCGCAGTTTCTACTTAGGCATTTAGGAAGATTACAATAAAAATATAAATATATTATTTTCTTAAACTAATAATAATTTTAAGCCGTTAAGACTTTAAATTCTAAAAATTAAGCGAATGAACTAACTTGATATGTATTATCTACTATTTTTCAGTGTGCCGATCTGCTGGCGACAGAAGCGGAAACTTGGAATAATTTATGCGTGCCAAGTGGGTGGCAAACTTCCATCTAATCGCTTAATTCCGTGTGGCAAAAACTTTGGGCCCAGTGTCCCACATTTCATTTCGGAAACCCATACGCAAAGGATTTGCGCGGCGAGTGAGTGCAACTTTTTTCTAGTTGATTGACTAAAACATTGAACATTTTCTCCGTATTTGGTTAAGACGTTCTACACTTTTTTCCCAGCTAATGCCCTCGATTGGTTGTGAGCAATACTCAGTGATGCGTTGGTAAAATTTGCAAATCGTTTGGCCTAGTGGAAGAGCGGTGGTTAAAGGGGGGTGGTGATGCTCCAGCTACTTGAGGTGGCACAGACCGAAATTGCTTTTCCGCTCTCTGGGTCAGCCAAGCAGAAAAATGTCTGCCCTGCTGACGCTGCCAGCGAGTTCGATTCGCACTATCGATTGATTTGGTATTCATTGGGCTGCGCTCGCCTGCCACAACTTTAAGCGCTACATGTCGCCGCAACTTAGTGCCTCTGTTTCCTTTGTTCAAATTGCTCTGCACCCGGTCGACCCAGTTGCATTTTGGCTTCTTTTTGGAACAAACGCAGCGCTGTCTGATTCGAGAATTGGAAGCACACAGCACATAACACACAGGGAAAATTTGCGGATTTCCAGCGAAAGGCTAAAAGTTTGCCTGTTAAAAACCATGAAATTTAAATCCTGCAAATTCAGGGTAGATGTTTAAGCATTAAAGCTATAGCTCCCAAGCGAATTAGATAGAATTTAATAGAACTTCAATATTAAATCGATGATTTGGAACAGTGTACTCTGCTTGACAAGGCAATTTGCTGCAACTCCGTCACAACTGCGATGCTAATGATCGAGCCATCTAATCTCGAGACAAGGCCAAAGGCTTTTGTCAAAAGAATGTCAACTGGGCGGCGTTCTGCTGGAAATTGCAGCAGTTTTCACTTTTCCTTTTGCTCGGCTCACCAGACGGCAAAGCGGGCCAACGGAGGCGACATCTAATGCACAGAAAACGCCTCAGTTGCGGTGTTGTGGCTGCCAGCCGTGCGTATGCGTAATATTCGAGAAATGTCTCGCATTTCCCTCTAACCGAAATGTTCGACAAGCTGTCTATTTGCTGCGCAGAGTGTGTGTGTGTTTGTGTGTGTGTGGGCTTCAATGTTTGTCTTCTATTTGCGGCCCAGGCACTTGGGGCTATTCCTGGATGTTACGCATACGACATGTTGCCAGGACGAAAGAATGCCGAATTTTTAAGCTGGCCCAGCTTAGCGGGGATTGATGACTAATGATGATTGCAGAAAACAAAGTGGATTCGAGTTCTTGCCTCTGATCTTTGGCTTTTGAGATGGAAGAAGGCGGAGTTTCCGAACAAGTAAATACAAAAAGCAGGAGAGTGCTGGTGAATCAGCGCCTGCTGCGCATCCTGACAGGCTAATTGAAAAACTATGCCACTAAGTGTAAGCCACTGCCGCCCCCATTTCCATTCCCATCTCCATCTGAATCGCTGTTGATATTCTGCCAGCCGGAATTGGCAACTTAATTATTTCAACGGCACGTCGCAAGCGACTGGCGCTTAAGCCAAGCCTGCCGACAGCTGCAAAAGCGCAAAGCAGACGGGAAAATAGAAAACGAATAGGAAAAGCTGCGATATAAACACAGTGTTGGGACATACCTAGATACTTTTACCTAGGTACGTACCTAGGTACAATTTAGTGGTACCTTTTACCTTACCTAGGTATAAAAAAAATTGTGTACCTTTTACCTTACCTAGCTACAGATTTGTATATACCTTTGGAATTATTAAGGTACTTACTTAGGTATAAAGCAATGAGCTTATTTAAAATAGCCAAATCTGGCTGCGACACTAAAATAAGCTAAATCCACCACTAAATCATTGTATACAAAGGTTTTGTTTCGAAATTATAATAGTCGGAATACAGTTTTGCCCAGCTCTGCGCCAGTTGAAAGATTGTTTAGTTGTGGAGGTCAAATTCTAACTCCAAAAAGAAACAGGCTGGCGGACGAGTTTTTCGAAACTTTAGTTATGTTAAAAAAAAAGATAATATTTAAATTTCGATTGAAATGAAAAGATAATGTTACATATTTTTAAGATGACTGTAAACTGAAATCACTATGGACGGCAGTCCATGTAGTGACGAAGCGCACCAGGAGAGTGTGCGAAGGCGACTACTATTATATAGCCGCAGAATTGAAAATCTGCTGTAATGGTCCGATCCTCGCGAGTGATACACCAAATTAAAGGTATTCCTAAAACTTAAAGGATTGCATACCAAGACCTCAAGAAAATCAATTGGTTTGGGAGAGAGAGCGGTGAAAGTGTAGAAGTGAAAATTTAGAAATTTGGATCTGTTGGGGCCCGTGGGGATAATCGGCCCCCCGCACTATGTTAGTTGTATTCCTACTGAAAATGCGCTTAATATGAGGGGTCATATCAGAAAATCGGACGCTCCGTTCAAAAGTTATACCGAAAACAAGATTTTCTTCTTCTTCCCAAAATGAAATTTTAATTCTGTTTGTCAGTTTGTCTGTGTGTCCCAAAACATGGTTTTAAAGTCCTGAAAATTTGATATGATGTTCAACAGCTCGATATAAGAAACTTTAGTTCTACCACTTTTGGAAAAACCCGCTAGTTTAGCGGGAAAACAGCTAAAAATAGCTAAAATACGGAAGGCTGTAACTTCTAAACTACTGAAGCTACAGACTTGTGCTGTATCTCGTTTGAAAGGTATTTTGAAATGCTGTAAGCGCCCCCTATATGTAATTTGTGTAAATGTTATAGTTAAAAAGATATGCACAAAACAAATTTTTTTTAAACTTTTTTTTAGCTTTTTTTTATTTTTCTCAAAAACGGCTCTAACGATTTTCTTTAAAACTTTAAACTGTATAGCCCTTGAGATTCCTTAAATTTTGGTATATAACACATTACTGTAAAAAGTCACGTTTAAAAGTTATTCAGAAACGAAAATGGCCACTTATGCTAGCCCAAAACAACTAACGCTGCCTAAAAGCATTGAATTTAGTATGTGCGTATCCAAAATGTATTTTAGGGTCAAGAAATCGTTAAAATTGTTTTAAAGCGTTCCATTATACAATTCTTAAAATTAATAAATAAATAAATAAATAAGTAAATAAATAAATAAGTAAATAAATAAATAAGTAAATAAATAAATAAGTAAATAAATAAATAAGTAAATAAATAAATAAGTAAATAAATAAATAAGTAAATAAATAAATAAGTAAATAAATAAATAAATAAAAATAAATAAATAAGTAAATAAATAAATAAATAAAAATAAATAAAAAAGTAAATAAAAATTAAATGAATAAATAAATAATTAAGTAAATAAAAAAATAAATTAAATTATTAATTAATAAATAAATAAGTAAATAAATAAATTCATAAATGGGCGGTTCTTTTACAAACCGATCACTTTTTATTGGGTCACATTTGTGATTTGCCTGAAACTTTTTTTACGTATACTATTCTGAAAATAAGTAAACACGCGTATCAGGATTTGACCGAAAAAAAATTATTTTTTTAGTTAGAATTTTTTTAAGTTGCCAAAAATCGTCAAATTTGGAAAAGTACCCTCTCATTGAAAATCTGTATCTCCGGTTATATGAATTGATTAACTTCATGTCTTTTTCATTAATTCCTCTTCTTTCAAAAAAAATTTCTAAAAAAAAATGTTTCAATTTCTTAAAAATAAAAACAAATTAAGATTTAAAAAAAATGTTTAACCATTGCCCCCACAAAAAAAATTGTTTTTATTATTTTAATATATGCGCGTTTTTTCAATAGCCAAGCCATATGGGGACGACTCCTAGTCATGGTATTGGGGTACTTCGACTGTGGTCAAAACAAAAACTTCTGATATCAAACAAAAACACCTCTTAACGAGGTATAAAAATAGTGACGATCGCACCTTCAACGTACAAAAGTTCTGATATCAAATTTTGTGACGAAAAATGATTTTAGATGCGACCAAATAAGTACGCTACCTAAAATTTATTCATTCGGCACGCTACAACAGAAAACTTTCGTGTAGATATTAAATATTTGTTAAAGCGGGTCGAAAGAGTAAATTTTAGGTAGCGTACTTATTTGGTCGCATCTAAAATCATTTTTCGTCACAAAATTTGATATCAGAACTTTTGTACGTTGAAGGTGCGATCGTCACTATTTTTATACCTCGTTAAGAGGTGTTTTTGTTTGATTGAAACCTAGTCTTATTTTAAGTTGAATTGATTCGCCAATGTAATAAAGCAAAAAAAAACTAATAAATAAAACAAAAAAATTATAAAAATTAAAAATCAAAATTTTTACCTTTTACCTTTACCTAGGTACTTGGAAATTGAAGTACCTTTACCTTACCTAGGTATTTATTTTTGCCCAGTATCTTTTACCTTACCTAGGTAAAAAAAAACAGTACCTTTCCCAACACTGTATAAACAACGCTTGCAGCATGCAACGTCAGTGGCGGCAAAAAAGTGAACAACAGCTGCTATTGAGAATCTGTGCTGGAAGATAAAGTTGCCTAGCAAAAGGATTTAACTGCGCGACTGGCGAAGGAAACAGTTCGAGAAAAACCAAGCGACGACTCCATATCTGTGTGTGTGACCCCATTAGGACCAGCCGCCTCCCGCCACGCCCACTTACTTTCCGCCGCCTCGCATAGAGCAGTACTATGCCCCGCCAAAAGTCGAAAAAAAGAGACTCACTTGCGGTTTTATTCATGGACTTGATTCATTAGTAGACATTCACATGCGAGCATTCCCATTTACTCGCTGAGGAGATCTTTGAAATGTGTTGTGAGTTTGGAAAGAGTACTTTTGAAAACTTATTGTTTCAGGATGGGATATTATCAAAGTTTTGTGTATTATTTTATTTCTTTAAAGAATCTCTCGCAAAAGCATCTGAAAAAATAAAGCGATAGATCTAAGATGGCTATAATAATTTTTAAAAAATAATACAATTTTAAAAAGCAATTAAAAAAATAATAATATTTTCCATTTGTGAGGTTATTACAGGCTTAAATGAGAGACTAAATGCTATCTACCTATTCTAGTGGCTCTTAAACTATTTGTAGAAACCAAAGTTCAGAACACACCTGATTGTATTTGCCGAGTGTTTCATTTTCCTCGAGCAATATCTGCGCCACTCTTTTCCAATGACTTTGGCAACTTTGACAGGGCAAAAGTAATTAATTTTCGGCAGCCAACTCAAAACGGCGAAGGGAGCTGGAAAAAGTGCAAAAATGGCAGCGGAGGCGGCACAATTAACGCCTGCAACTTTAATTGCGTTTTAATGTGCATCAGGCCGCAGAGCGGCTGCCTGTTTGGATGTTTCTCGGTGGGCGGTTGGGCGGCTGGGTGGCTAAGTGCACGGCTCGAACCCAAACGGGATGGTTGGTTCAACGTGCTCTGTCAACCGCAGGCGGTGGCTCAAAAGCGTAACAAGCATTTTGCCGCGCCTCAGCAACATGGCCGTCGTCCTGGCGCACACACTCTCACACGCTCACGCTCACAAAGGAGCAGAGACAACGCACACGTGAATTCGTCCTGCGACTATGGGCTGTGGACTATGGGACTACGGGAAGCTCCTGTGTGTGTGGTCGGGCCTGTGCCTGAGTGCCTGCCTCAAAAGCGGCTTAACAAACACACACGGGCCCACATGTAGCCACAAAGCAGCGTACACTCGAAGCAGAACTGTAGTCTTAGAGACTCATTTCGTTTTAAATTGAAGAAATTTCTATTATCTGAAAGTTCACATTTGTCCAATAATATTGAACCTTTAAAAGTAACCCAAAGACTAAAATGAATAAAACATTTAATAATTAATAATTTTTCTTAGCTAATTTAATATTTACGATGGATCGTAATCGCGATGCATTATTGTATTCATAATTTACATATTGAACAATTTAAATATTTAGATCTTAGTTTTGGAGGTAAAATAAGTAATAAATAATGTGTTCTTAATTTTTTGAAAAATTAAGATTTAAGATAGCATATCGTATACTATGTTTATACTATGGGATTCACGATTTCTTGAAAACGCGAAATAAAATAAGCTGCTGTTTATACGATACAGCCAAATTCATGATTTTATACACTCTCAGCTGGTAGAGATGCCGGACCGATGGAAAATTGATATGGTTCGCGTCATAACTAATTACTTTTTTGTAAAAAAGTTGGGAAAAGTGCAATTACACAAGTGGTATTATTTAAATATAACATACAAAATGTATGGTTTTATTTTTTAATGCTTCTGAGTGGATAATCAACCTGTTAAGGGCATCACGAAATTAGACATTTCTATCGATCTGGCAACGTCTACAATTTATACAGAGTTACCAGAGCTCCTCACCACCAAATCACGCTTTCAGGCTGAAATCATAGTCAACTTTCGTGTGTTGCCGAATTCACGAAATGGCGTTTATACACACACGAATCGGCTGAAAGCGTGAAATGAAAGCGTGAATTCGGCATCGTATAAACACAGTAGTAGTTATCTGAATACAAGGAAAATGTATACGAATAAGTATGAATGTTTTTCACAAATAATAGGAAGTTTTTGTAAAGCCTTTTACCAACCTAATTAACTGATGTTATAAAAGGAAAGGATAAATATTTATTTAAAAAAAATATATATATTTCTGTAACACTTTTTAAATTATTCAAAGATTGTGGAACGAAAGAAACCAATTTTTCTAAGTGCAGCGTCAGTGCCTCGAATCCGAGTCCGGACATGGCAGCGGACCGGGTCCCAAAACCGTGCGCCTCCGTCTGGGCCAACTATTTACATGGCACCCATTATGTCCGGACTCCGGAGTCCGGACTTGTAGCTGCGTCTTTTGTGTTGTCGCCGGCGTCGTTTCCCTCTTCCTATCGCTCGCCTAAGTGACGTGATTTAAATTTGTATGCCCTTTGAAATTTTCGTCGCCCCGCTTATCGCCACGTGGAGGCTGCCATCTCTGCCCATCTGGATCTGCTCCTCGTGGTCCGCTTCTCCGGATCTGCTTCCGGCGTGCAGGGGACAAATCACGTAATCTGGCCTTAGTGGGTCAAGCAGCAGAAGCGGCAGTAAACTGTGAACCGTAACCGTAATGTAGCAACCCGTGCGAGGAGATACAAAGATACTGGGATACAAGTAAACAGACATAAAGATTAGAGCCCTGCAAAAGTTGCCTTTGAAGTGAGAACTTATAAGTTAACTTGTAATTTTGAGTCACTCTAACTTGAAAAAACAAGTTCAAGTGAAGCAAGCCAAGTCTATGAATTGAAAGTGATCTATCACTCTATGACTTGAAACAACAAGTCCACCTACAAGTTAACTTGGTCCACTCGGTTCACTTGGAAATGTTAAAGTGAACTCTATGACTTGTAAGTCATTAGAACGTTGTCAAGTGAACAAAATATTGAAATTCTGATTCAGTGTGTTAAATAAGTTCGACCCTACAAGTTGTGTTCCTATTTCAAATGGCTTCCTCGGAAAACGTAAGCTATATTTTTGTTGAATTGAAATAAAATATAAATTAAAAAATAAATATTCTTAAAGCTGGTTAGTCCAACTGAGGCCCAAAACAAATTAAAGGCGGGCGAATATAAAATTCGCAATAAACGTGGTCGCAGCGCAGTGTGGTCCACTTTCGGGTTGGTGGAGGACAGTAACGATCAGTTAATTGCCGGCATTGCAGCGTGCAGAATTTGTAAAGCCATTTTCCGGTACACAAACTGCACTTCGAATCTAGTTCGCCACAAATGCCACCTGGCTGCAGCACGCACCAGCTCCAATTTGACAATTAACCATGTCGAAGTGAACAATGAATTCAAGAAAAGAATAACAGAAGCAGCCACCGAGTGGACTGTAGAAAATTGTAGGTCTTTTAGAACAATTAACGATAGTGGGTTGAAAAAATTATTTTCTTCATTTGTTGATATTGGAGCTCGATATGGACCTAACCTAGACATTGACAAAATAATACCTGACCCGACGACGTTGTCGCGCAACATAGCCAAGATTTACGAAAAAAAAAGCCTGGATGTAACTGATGAATTAACTCGAATTAACGGATATGCAATAACCTCGGATATATGGACGGATAATTTTTTGAAAAGATCATATGTATCAGTCACGATCCAATATGTTTTATACGGAAGCCTAACATGTCGGTTGCTTGCTATTAAGTCAATGGACGTATCAGCGACAGGTATTTAAACTTATATTAAACTTCTTTAAATAAAAGTATATACATTTTATGTATCTCGTAGGCGTTAATGTAAAAGCAAAAGTGGTCGAGCAGCTAAATAAATTTAATTTAGATTTGGATTTAGATAACGCTGTTATCGTAACAGACCGGGGATCCAACATGATCAGCGCTTTTCAGAGCAATGAGCATATCCATTGCGTAAACCATTTGCTAAACAATGTTGTGGAAAAAGCAATTGCAAATTCAGAAAAAATTTCCGAACTTTTGGTGAAGTCAAACAAACTGGTGAAGTATTTCAAAAAATCAGGAAAGAACACAGAACTGAACGCAACTTTAAAAAGCTTCTGCCAAACTAGGTGGAATACCGTTTATTTTACCATGTCTTCAATTGCTAAAAACTGGGATAAAATAATCGAGACCCTTAAAGAAGCAAAGCAGGAAAACAGGTTAAATGGAATAAGCCTTACTAGCCTCCAGGGACTCTGCGAAATTTTAAAACAAATTAACACAGCATCCAATGAGCTAGAGGCCGAAAAGTACCCAACGATCCATATGGTCATACCGCACCTCGAAAACTTAAAAGCGAACTTTAACGTTGATTCAAACGACACTGATTTGACGAGGGAGCTTAAAATGGAGCTTCAACAGCTTCTTATAAGAGTTATAGAACCACACATAACAAAATATCATTACCTTTCTCTTTTTTTATTTCCACCAACAAACAAGTTAATTACATTTACCACGGAACAAAAAGAAAATACCATGGATTTTTGCCGTGAACTTATGAGAAAACACATGCCAACTTTGGTCCATAACAACACGAAAATAGTCGACAATCCAAATACATCTTCAATTTTTTCAACTTTTATACAGCATTCAGAACACACTGAAGACAACCACATCGAAAAGGAAATTAATGAATACCAATTTCATAAAATTTCACTTGGAAAGGATTTTGATGTGTTAAGATGGTGGGAGACAAACAAGGAACACTACCCCTTATTGTTCAAAGTCAGTTGCGAAGTTTTTTGTATTCCGGCCAGTAGTGCATCCTCAGAGAGATCATTTTCCCAGGCTCGGTTGCTAATATCCGAAAAAAGAAGCACCGTTTCAAAATCAAGCGAAAAAGTGAACCAAATTATGTTTCTAAATTCCAATCTAAAAAAATAATCTTTTCGCATCCCTTTTTATGTATCCAAATGTCTTTAAGGAACAGCGATTTCATTTTTGGCTAAATTTACTTTCTTCATAACTGGTTCAAAGTTTTTTATAGAACTTTTGGGAACTCGCCCTTAAATAAATTAAAATCACTCACATAATTTACTTAATAATTCTATCACTCTCACTCACTCTCACTCTGACTTGTATCACTTGTTTTTCCTTACGAGTGATCAAGTGAACAAAGTGACCCAGCACCACTCACTTGAATCTAACTTGTAAGTGAGTGGAATTGAACTCTAACACTCTATTTTAAAAAACTGACTTGTTTGTCAATTCAAGTGGACTCATGCAAGGCTCTAATAAAGATACACAACATGAAAACCACTGTCAACATGGAGTCAGACGCTGGTAATGTCAAGTGTGGTGCGACTTGCCGACTAGCACATTTCCCGAGCAGATCAAGTCAAGAGCCCCGACCTAAAAATACTCTCTATTATGAGACTGCTTTGAAAAGGGGGAAACTAGTTTTCTCAGAAGGTACCTACTTAGTTCTTTATTGGCAAATTATATGCGTAAGAAACAGAAATTATAGACTTACAACCTTTTGTTTACATCTAATTGAATGACTATCATAGCACCATACATTTTGAAAGAGCTTCATCACAAATGCCCACTTAACTTAAGAACTGAATTCCCTGCCAACCAATTTCATTAATAGTGCACAATATCTCTCTATAGAACGCATCAAATTACTAATTTTAGTCCCCATTATACCTACCGGTCACAGAAATGACTTCTTCATAGGTTAAATGTGCTGAGGAAAGACTGTTTCTTCAATAGAAATAATTCCCCGGGCTGTCATTCTTTCACCTCGTTATGTTTCGTTGAAAAGCCAGTCACAAAAGCGAGTGATTTTTCTGTGCGGTTGTAACATGTGATGTTATTAGTTGTGGCTTTTCACAGACTTTGAAGTGCATAGTTGTGGTTGCTTTGTCAACAAGGAAAAAGTTGTCAAATAAATAACATCTAATTTATGGTCAATTAACCAATGAATTATGTTCAGGGTGAGTTAGACTAGATATTTAAGAAGTCTTGTTTTATAATAATACTTCCCAGTATGAGCTAAGTTCAACTACATTTAAAAAGAAGGCCTACCTGTCCGCACAAAAGCACTTATGCCTATAACTACTTTCCACGGTCAAGGGCTGTCCCCCGGGGCATCCATTAAACGCATAGTTACTTGAAGCGAGTTCCCCTTAAATGATTAATCTCTTCGGTTTCCGGCGGGGCAAACATCATCATCGCCCGTAAGTAACTGTCGTCACGTCCGCTTGAGGCCCGAACAAACCGAGCCAACCGAACAGACCAACAAACCAGGTGAGAGCAAACACCGACGAGGGCCGCTTGTTCTCGAGGGCCACTGAGCGACGGCGACGACGGACAGGTGCAAAGTGCAAGGGACGACTGATTGAACTGCGAGGACGGGGACATCGCCTCTTCAAGGACGCGTCTTCGGCTGCGACTTCGCACTGAAGTGTTTAAAATTGTTCGCCATTATCAGCGGCTGTCAATAAGCGCATTAAAAAATTTTTGCAATTCGCGAGCTCGTTGACGGCTGACGGCGCTGACATGCGGCTGTCAGGCAGCCGTGGAAAGCGGAAAACTGCAAGCGCAGAGCTGCTGCACTAACGAGTCCCATTGATTTTCCCCGCCGGAAGCGCTGCGGCACGCAAAAGAATACACGGACCAGAGACGGGCGATGTGCGATGTGCGCACGATGCGTATGAGTAATGGGAAAATTCTTAATGGGCGAAGAAAATTGGTTGGGCATAAACAATGAGATTCCTGCGACCGGAGAGAATGATAATGAGTTCGCTGAGTACGGGCCACCGGAAAGTGGGAGGAGAGAAGGCAGCGTTGGCGTAGCTTTGCCATACACACCAAATATTCTATTACAAATTTTTAAATCCTATCCAATATGCAACGCACTCGGATGTACTTTAAAAATGGTTTTAGAACCTTTATGAAGAGCAACAGAGAAAATCCTTCCTATTTTAAAACATTTAGCAAACCATTAAATATATAAACATATGTTTAGCAGATCTAGTAAAACTTTAGAAATGATTAATAGTAATTTAAGCTGTGGCAAAGGAAATGCCATCGTAAAACTGAATTTAGACCATAGATCTTAAAGGATGTTTTCTTATCAGATTGTTTAAGTAAAAGTAGATCTAGCATTTTATAAATTTAGAGTTTAAATCCCACTTTTAGTTTATCACGCAGATAAGAAAACGTCACAAAGTACCTTTTTTTCCGCCACATTAGTGCACCATTTAAGATAAACAGCACTTAATATATATTTTAACACATCCAATATGATTTTAATTAACCGCCAAGTCCCTCAGCGGAGTTTTATATTCTCTTTTGTCAGCTGCTTGCTTTTTGGCGTCTCGCCGGAGTCTCATTAATGCGATACTTTCATTACGCAATCAATAAATTATGATTCGTATTAATGCCATATCGGAGCACTTATTGCAGCTCCTTGCAGTCTCTGTGTCGCACTCTCGCCGTTTTAATCCCTTTTCCATACAATATTTAATCAGTTTTTTCCAGCGAACTCGACCATTCGGTATGCAATTATAATGATTTCTCCGCCTCCCTTATTTAATTGTTTAATTTTCTTTTAATTTCTGCGTATCCTCGCGTTTTTTATCGCGCCCCCTGTTGACCCAAAATCACGGATGTCGAAGCGGTACAGAGGGAAAATTGCGCGTAATTCGAATGAGTTTCACGACTCACTTTCCATAAAAAATAAAAGATAATGGAGCGATTCGCCGAACGACTTATCAGGTAAAGTGGACACCCCTTGTTAACCCAGGGGCATTTTCCGTAATTAAGTGAACTGCTAATTGTACATGAAGCTGAGAGGTTTCGACCCTCAGTCGCCGTCTGGCTTTAAAGGCAGACAGGTGGGCCGGTAAACTGATTTCCAGGCCAACGTAAAAGATTTCACTTTTTATAATAAACAGAATTAACATTATTTGGCCTCTAAAGCTCTTAAAGCAATTGTTTTTTTATTATCATCTAGAGGTTAATTATATAAATATTCAAGAATATTATACCAAATAAAATTATTTAACAAATAAATCAAAGATGATAGAAAAATCATTTCATAAAAATGCCGAAATTATCAAAGCATTTGCATAAACAAATTTAACACAACAATTAAAATTAATAGAAAATGATATTCCTTTTTTGTTGCTCACTTAAATTATCCTGCCAAAATGTTCGATATCCGCAATATGCAGCCAGTAGAGGCTTTAAAAAACCTACAAAAACCCAACGCATCAACACCTGGAAACAAGGTTTGGTAGGAGAAAAGCGATTTACATTTAAGTGAGGTGGAAACTCGTTGGCAACTTTAGTACGCCTTGCGAATAAATAATTTTTAAAAAAGAGAAAGCTGATTATTCTAAAATGGGAATATAATATAAATACATGGATACTTTTGGTATACAATTAAATACAACCTAAGTATAAACATTTTATTACTGATCTACGGCTGTTAAGTTGCAAAACAGAAGTAGTTTCCGGAATAGTTTTATTTCCCCACTTTACGCCAACTACTATCACCCCGCACTTATGCTGGGCAGTGTAATATTTTATTTTAAATGCGCTGCTGCTGTTTGTGCCGCCTATTTGTCCTTTACGCCAATATATCATTCGGGAGGCTGCCGAAAAAAAGACACTGACATAACGACAAATTTGCTCGCTATTTATGCGGCGGGCAAATAGCATCGGGTGCCAGAGCCGCGAACCCATCGGGTCCAAAGTAGGTAAACATATTTAACATACACATGTAGCGCGCGTGTTTATAAAAACATATATGCAAATTGTCATGGCTCGCCTTTGGCCCTCCGCGCACTCGCTTGGACAATTCGCGTTATTTATAATGGACAATTCTCGTGTTGTTGCTTATAATTTATTTATGCAAATTTTCAGCTGGACAAGCCACCGCAGTGCAGCTGGACAACCGAGGGGGAGGCGCTGTGCAAATAGTTATGGCCAGCGAAATCAAAACTAAAGCAATTTTCAAATATAATTAATTGCAATTGACCCGATTTGTAATTTATTTATTTAATCCACGCATATTCCAGGGGAGCAAATAAAGAATTTATTAATATTAATTTACACGTGCGCGAGCGCGGGCATTAAAATGCCATTTTCGGGGCTTCACTCGCTCTCTAATTGCAGCTTTGAGCCGCAAGCCGGGCAATTAAGCATTTTGCTTTGACATGGGAGGGATTCCTCCGCAGACTCCAATGGCATGGATATAATTAGTGCGAACTATTCGAGTGGGACATGCAAACAGGCGCAGTGAAAGCCCTTTGAATGGCCCATTCCCTGTGGAGCATTCGAGTAGATTTCCCTGAATTCGGGGATTTCATTCGCTTGCCAGCGTCGGGGAGCGGGAGTGGGTGGCCATAGATAATCAGCTCATTAATATTAAAGTCCCTGTAAACTGGGGCGAAACCAATGCTTTAAACACGGCCCAAACAACACAGCCTAATACATATTATATACGTTATGGTTTCACCTACTTGCCACACATGTTACATGTAACTGACTGTTCGTTCATCTGCGGTATGTATGATTTAGCAGCTCGACACTCGCCACTTGGCCACAACTCACTTAGTGCCTGGTCCTGCCACAAATGGCCATAATATTCAAGCCTCACCAGGCTGGAGCAGACGGGGAAGGGGATGGGGGGTGGTGAGCCACCAGAGGTGGCTCAGGCGAATTTATTGCGGCCCATCCCAGAGTCAAGCCGAGGCTCGAAGGCTTCTGTGTTGAAACAAACCTGACACAGACCAACCCAATCAGCAGACTTTAAGAGTTGGCCACAATTTCCGCAACATTTGATTGGCATTTGCACTCACAGAAAAGTTCGGTGTAGAATAGTATGCTTTAAAACATAAAAATAGAAAATAAATATTCATTTAAAATCAAGGTTTTCCTTTTCCTTATATAAAAAAAAAACCAAAAAAAAAATCGTTTTAATAATATTATATGGTCACATTATTCTTAAAAATCAGGGAACTCTTTTACTTTTAAAATAATTGCCTGAAAATATCTATACTATACTATATACTACAATTTCAGGCCTTTACTATTTTTCTATCCCAGTGGGGCAAGTAACAAGGGAAAGCAAAAATATCCATTTAAAATAAAAGTTTTTATTTTTCCTTATATAAAAAAAAAAAAAATATATTGTTTTATTTATATAATAATATAATATGGTCACATTATTCATTTAAATTAAGAGGTCTCTTTTATTTTTTAAAGAAAAATTCTAAAAAATAACTAAAATGTAAATTTACTATTTTTCTTTTCGAGTGCGTTATGCAAGAAGAGAGCATGGAGGCGTATGCTATTTTAAATTTCCCATCACCATCGCACCTTTAATCAATTTTCGGGGCCCATTCTGAGAGGCTGCTCAAAGCAAAGCACACTCGAAATCAGATACAGTCGGCAGCAGAAACCGAAACAGGAGACCGGCCAAAAGGGAACGGGTATCGGAAATCTGGCCACCCGCAACGCTCTGGAGTGTGTCATAAAATGCCAAAACAAATATAAATTTTCACACAATTCAATTTATATGCCCGCAGCACAAGCTCGAGCACCGAGAAAGGATGCTGGATTCGGGATACAGTTTCGAGGGCCCCGGCTGTATCGACAGCTCCAAAGTAGTCCCGAGTCGTTCGGGGATCCCCCTCCCCAGCTCCTTGTGCCGCCTTTCGCCCGCCATTGTCTACTCATTTTACCACTTGATTGTGTTTGCACAACATTTCAGCAAGCGGCGCGGCATCGGCATTTTGCACTGCAGCCAGCCAGCAAACCCTAAATAGAACAAAATGCCATGAAAATTTGAAATGCAAAGGCGGTGCTTGGAGCAAACATTTAACGGCGTCTGCTTGGGATAAAGAGCGTTACAAAATGGGTTTAGGTTAATGGAAACTTGGTTCAAACAAATGGCAACTATTATTATTATTAAATAAGAATTAACTAAATAGTTGTTTTGTATGAAGTTATGTGTCACAAACTAAAATTTAAGTAACATTATTTAAAAATACATCACTCTAGTCATTCAATTAATGTTCGCTAATAATTTGATTTTGTAATTTAAGTTTACAGTTCATTTAATAGGAACACAACTGCGTTTATAAAAAGGGACATGTATTTTTTAGGATTACTTTTAACAATATTTTGACACGCACTGTCATCACCATCCACATATATGTTTCTACGCATGTCTGCCAGGCGAAAAATGGAAACAAAGTTCAATCAGAGCTCGTGCTTTGCGAGTAAATCAAATAAAATGCACACAAAAACAAAACAAATCATAGACCAAAAAGTTTTTATCAACTGCTAGGCGACGAGAGGAATCAAAATATAACGAGGAGAAATACTTTTGCGACACTCGAGACTTGTTTGCAAGCTGGGAGACAGCCACAAAATCAAAATGAATGCAACAGTCAGGTTATTCTGTATTTAAGCCCGCTCTGATCAAAAAACAAGAATTTCACAATTAATCCGAATTTCGAAATAGCCAGAGGCGCAGTTTGTGCCCTTTTCGAGAGGTATTTGCGGGCCCTTTTGCCAGAAATGCATTTCGTATAATTGTTTTGCCAGCAATCCTTTGGGGTCAAGAACAGCAGTCGGAATGCGCATCCTTTGTTGTGTCAAGCAATCATCGATACGCATTTTCAAGTAAATATGGAATTTACGAAGCCTTCGGTGAGCCACTCGGCCTTGCTGCTGATGATAAACTACGAGCAAAGCCAGGAGTTTTAATTAAATTTGCATACAAAATTTTTGCAGCAGTTTCATCAAAAGTTATGGCAATTGCACGGCCCAATTGTTTAAATTAAATGGGAATGTACTGCCATTTGGCCGGCTTAACTGTCCAGGTGCGACAGTGGGGCGGGGGAATCGAATCGCTCGTATGGCTCATCATAAAAGGCAATGACTCAGAACATTGCGTATACGCAGCGTGCAACGCGTCCTATTTAAACTGCTTTTAATGACGGCACAGGTCGTTGCGATGTGAGTCACTGACTGAGGGTAAGCAGCCGACAATCAAACAGAACATGATCCAGACGTATAGTGCATATATCTCCATCTCCCCGTGCTGGCAGACGGGTAGCGATGCAACTGAAGCAGAACAGTTGCTCCTCTCGTCTTACTGCCTCTTGTGGGCTTTATTTTTTAATGGCTTCTGCTAGTGCCTGGGTTAAGCATCCATTGAGTCATTGTATCTACCTTGTAATATGAAAATCGCTTTGGCAAAACTTCTTGATTGCCAACAGAAGTTGATGCCCTTTCGGTTTTTAAGGAGTAATTACCTTGTGGATCTGTTTGGAATCTGTTTTATATGAAAAGATCCTTATACCTTAAAAGCAATCCATTTGCAATAGCGCCGCATAATTTACAAGGGACTCAATCAGAACCAAATAGAACGTACATATTACTTTCGTTTCTCTCTGCTTGTAATATTTTTGGCCTATACAATAATATATGTCAGAACTAAAAAGATCTTCAAACGTATATAAATTATTGTCCTTACTTACACTCATAAAAAACCTGAGAAACTATAAAAATCTTTCTTGTATTTTTGCCAAAGAGGCGCCTTTAAAAACAGAAAAAATATTTCCTATTATTCTTGTTCTTAGGATAATTTCTTTCTTGTTTGAAGAAAATAATTGCTTGAGACAAAAAATGTTCTTTTGAAAATATGCCTTTAAAATAAGAACAAATTATTCTTGTTCCAGGAAGAATATTTCTTAAAGTGTCGGCTTACACTCCACAAAATTATCAGCACAGAAATCAATGTCATGGTCAAAAGTTACCAGAGTTAGCAGAGCTGGTTGGAAATTATTTTCCGCCAGAGCTGAAAAAATTAAAAGAAAAAAAATTAAATTTTTATTTTTAATTTTGTTGTACTATCGACTTTAAAAGTGCAATTCCATGAACAAACTTACTTAATTGGCGATACCCGCTGTAAGGGTATGCAAAATCTCTTTGTTGGCTTAAGTTTCTCCGTCTGCAATTTTGCCTTTGTTTTGTGATGCCAATAAAACATGCATTTCACTTTCAGCTCAACCGTTGGCAAACAATGGCGAAAGGTGGAAACCGAGGGGCTGGCATTCGTATCACAAAAACATCCTTCCCATCGCAACGCGAGGATCCTTTGTGCAGCGTGCACTCAATTATTTGGTCGTTACTTGTTTCTTATTACCTTTTGCCTACCGACACTACGAAACATAATAACTGCTGCAACTGAGGAATGAGCGGAGAAGGCTTTGTTTGTTCGGCCGGGCAACACAATTGAGTTGCGGAATGACGGATATAAATGCGAATTTAATATGCAAAGGAATCGAATGAAGCCAGGACCAAGATTGCTCAAAGGATATCGGTTAAAGATTACTCGGCAAAACGATTGCACAATGAAAAAAAAAAGTGATATAGAGAGGCGTCGAGAAGTGATAGTCATTTCAAAACTACTTAGATTTCGATTTCAGTGCCTTCACTTTAAGTAAACGGGAGATCGCGTATAAGTTTTTAATATTCAGGTAGCTTTTTAAATACATTTTTATAAGTAAATGTCTCAATTTATTTATTATTCGCCTTGAAATATAAATAATAAAAAAAACAATAATAATGTATAGTTAAAGTAGTTGAATCGTTTGTTACTAACAAAAAAAGATGTTACATTTTTGTCGAAATTCTTATCACAAACATTGGAAAAGTATATCCTAGCCTATAGAAACGAAAAAAAATTACATGAATAAAATCATTTGAAAAGTACACAGTTATATTATATCTGTAAATAAATGTTTAATAATAAGTAAAATAAATGTTTGCAATTACTTTCTAAGTCACTCTCTGTGTTCCATTCAATATTATATGAGACTTTACTTAACTGGATAATACTTCCTCTGTCGCCATAAATTCACTATAAAAAGTTTTAAAGATAATTTTTTTTATTTTATTTTATTATTATTTTTTTATTTATAATTTTATTTATTATTTTATTTATTATTTTATTTATATTCCTTATTGATATTATACTCCAACTCATATGCCTTTAGAAGCCAGTAAATACTGGTTTTAACTGCCTGTTGAATCGAAACGGTTAACAGAGTCCCTTACCAGCAGACCGAGAACAGTGTGGCGACACCCCTGTTCCGATTCTCACAATAAACCCTCCCCCATCCAAGAAACGGGGAAATGGAATGGAACGGAACGAAACGTGGAACACGGAGGGGATGTTCTAGCGGACTGAAACGAATATGAGATGAAACCACAGAGGACAGTTTGCAAAGGATCCGAAGGGGAAACTAGAAACCCAAGGAATCGGAACCGCGAGGGATGAAACGAACGAATCGCTGGGGACGAAACGTCGTGAAACAAAAAAGGGGTATAATCTCGCGAATTGGAACGGACCTTTTGGCATAGGCACACTGCGAATCGCGAAATGCTCCGCATTCAGTTTGAAATTTGCATGGCACAGTGGCGGACGTCGAGCGGGAAAAAAGTGCGCGATTTTCGAAAACCTGAAAAAGAAGGCATAAGTTTGAATTATTTCGCGGGCTCTTGTTTGGATGCTACGAAAGTGAATGCACTTGGCAGCTCCAGATTCAGATTCAGACTCAGTCTGTGATTCATGCTCGGATTCTGATTCATCGGCGACCGGGCTTTGTTTGTGCGAATGTGTGCCAACCAGGATGTGGGCGTGTCCGCCCCCGCCGCCCGATAAAGTGAAGTGCCGAAGAGTGGAGCGCAAGAATGCCCCCCGTTTGTCGAAAGTGTGCTGTGAGATCCAGTGAGATACGACTGTGAGTGCAATGTGTCTTTTATAAATCAGGGAAAATCACATTTTAAATTGCTGCGCATTAGAACGGATACAGATACAAAGGCAGGGCCACAAGGAGGCAGCCAGGCAAGATCGAAAGTCAAACGCCGTCAAACGTTGATTGCGTCGTCGTCTATCCACGAAACGTGAAAAATGAAAAAGAACGAAGGCGAACGTGAACGTGAAGGATTTGACTGATGTGAATGGAGTATAAGATGTGACCTGGCCGGAATCCGCACCCCCTTTCCCTCTCCACCCCCCCGAAAGGTGGCACGTGCTATTGTTTGGCCCCCATCTATTTCAATTTGATTATATTGATGAGCATATGATGTAATATATGGAAATGTAATCTGATTAGAGGCAGACTTATCCCTGCACTCGCAAATCGTGCTCTCCCATAGACTTTAAAACTCATTAATGTGCAAAGACGCCAATCCCCAGGTCTTTGGTATCATTAGAAGGGCATAAGGCGAAAGACAAGCAGTGGCAAGCTGGCGAATCAATAGAGGTGTTGAAACAGGTGCCAGACTTGGCCAAGATATTGGATAGCAGTTCTAAAAAAAACTCCAGAAAGCAAAGAAAACGAAAGGGATTTTATGCTTGGCAACGCAAAGCAATTCAACAAAAGTATCACATATCCAGACAGTGGGGTCCGTTTATTAATTGAGGGGGAATGGGACAGAAGTGAAGTGTGTATCAACAACTGTCAAGTATTTCTCTAGGAATTCTGTTATCGGGTGTGCAACAAAGAAGAACACTGAGCTGGCTGAGTGATAAAAACAGTTTTACTCCATATTGAATAACAACAGTGAAAAGGAGGGGGCAGTCACGGAAAGAGTCCTAACATATTTTGGTCGATTTGAAGGTGTATATATAACTTTTATAAATGAAAAAGGATATTTTTAAATGTTTATTTGTAAACTATTTTTTATATTTTTTTAAATAAATATTTAAATTATTTTAAATATTTTGTTTTGGCAGTACTACTATTTTGTACATTTTTTTACTTTTATTTAATCTCAGAGTATAATTTTCAAAACATTTAATTGTTATTGTTTACAACTGATTATAAAAAAACTCTTATCCTTTATTTTATATGATCACTATTACAAATTGAACATTTAGACACATTTTACTATTCTTTAATAAAGCTTTACGAGAATGATACCTCAATATTAGACCAAATGTTAGCACTAGGATATTAAGTTGACAAATAAAGCAAAATATAAATATGAACTTTATTCGAAGAAAATTCTTTCGGGCGAAAATACATAAATACTTCGGTAAATAAAAGTTCAAGAGGAGATTATTTCTATTTGGGCACATGATTACTCACCTCCGACTGTCCATGAGTGAATTAGGATAATCTCGGAGACTAATGGACCGGATTCCTAGCTTGGAAAATAAATATCAATTTGTTGCTTAGCTACCCTAATTACACGTGGGTCCGCATCGGCAGGCATCTTTCTAATCGCCCCATATTATGGAGTGCAATAATGCATTAGGATTTCCCATTTTTTGCTATTTGGGGACTTTGATTTGCCGGCTCTGTGGGCTCTGAGCCCGAAAAATGGGGTTCTGGCATTCATTTGGAGGAGCCGACACAGTTTCGGGGGCAAAACGACTATTTGGCCAACAAAAAATAACGAGCAAGCCATTAAAAATTTGCCAAACTCAGCAGAAGTGGAGGAAGTAGAACTAATGGAGAGTGGAAGAGGAGGAGGAGCTATGGGGGCCATGCAATTCATTAATTTATTGACTTATAATCAAGCCAGCCCAAAACTTATGCCCAGAGGCAGAGCCGGATAAATATCCATTTATCACATAAATAGAATGCTAACAGCAGTGAATCCTTGGTGGTTTTCCGTTTTCCTCGGACCGAACTTATATTTTCGCCTTTCTAGCCTGGCTGCTGCGGTTGGCTCTGCCAAATAAAGCAAGAAATAAGTTAAAACATACGTTCTCTGCGATCTGACTCGGTGAAATAAAAACAAAAATCCTGGCCCAGAGGCGGAAAAAGGCAGTCACGTCCGTAGTAGTACAACCCCCCCTCCGCTGGGGGAAGCAATGTGGTATGCAAATTCAACCGAGAAGACTTCATAAAAGCAATGCAAATAATTAAATAACAGTGCGGGAACAAACAGCACGATCTGGGAGCAGAGCGACATGCCACTTGAGCTGGCGAAACTTGGATTAACTAGCTGCGAGGAAATAAATACGAAATTCGGAATCCGAAAGTAAATCCCAAACCAATCCAAGTTCCGCCCAGGTGCGACAACCGACAGATGCCCTCGCCCAATAAAATGTCCTGGCGGGAAAAGGAGTGCTGCGCGGGACGAGGGGCCGCCATCCTGGGCGGGAGGAATCCGGGAACTGCCAGCATACTGTTGGCGTTTCTGGCAGCTGTCAGCTTTCGTGGCATGCGAACGCGTAAGTGTAAACTTCTTTTACTTGGGCGACGCGAGATTCCGGCGTACACTGCTGTGCACGTATTTCACCGCTAATTCGCCAGTTCGCAGGGAGAAATATTTTTTAAGCAGGTTTTTTTAATTTTGGGCTATTATTATATAAAATGTCAAATAACTCATTAAATTAAATTTATTAAAATTTAACAAATTTTAAAATTTAATCAACATTTATTTAACTTAAGCGCTCTGCTTAGTTAATGTTTTCTTGTTTTATATTCCTATATATATATTAGTTTATATATATACATATTTTTTAAAGCATCAGGGTATTTAAAACGTTAAGGCTCAACATGGAAGTTTTTGTTTTTAGTTTTTGCATTAATATTGTAATTTTGTAAATTTTCGATAGTATCGATAATATCGATACAATCCTGATTAAAATTTTGGTTTACAACTTTTCCTTTCCCTTTCTTATTGTAATTTTCCAAATTTTCGATAGTATCAATAATATCGATAGTAATGAATAGATGTTTTTACAACCCTCCTACAATCCTTATTAAAATTTTGGTTTTCAACAATTTACCTTTGATTAAATAAGTTAATCACAGCAAACAAGCCTAATTCCACCGTGGATTAATTACAAAACAAATGAATACATTTAGGTGGATACCTCTCTTCATGTATCCTAGTATTGTAAAATAAATTTCCACAATTTTTTTGAAATTTGTTGTTGTTTGTTTTCTTTAACCACATGTTTACTGTAATGTAATCATTTTTTTTTTGTGCACTACATACAATGTTACCTATCCTTTTCAACTTTTCAAATCGATCTGAACGTTATGAGCCCTCTTAACACTTTAACAATCCGTATCGATGTTTTCAACTCTGGACTACCCACCGTAAGCCACCGAATCGTGTACCAACTGCCAGCAATCTCTTGATCCCTTTGGCATACGAGTCCAGGAAAATCGGTTCCAGGAACGCCCCAGAGACGCTTTGTTTACCATACGAGTGTGTCCCCTATCCCCAGTTCTGCACCCCTGTCCAACTTTTGGCTACGTGCTCCGCTCCTTTCCGCACTGTTTTGTGCCGTTGAGCTGAGCTCCATGCTTCATGTGCCCTGCTGTTCGGTGCGGCGCTAAGCTTTTGTTTTTGCATGCATAGTTAATTCAATTTCGCACATTTTTGTGCAAGTGTCGAGTGAAGCGTTTGCCAAATTTAATTTACATGATGAGATTTGCTTGGCTGCATTGTCGTTGGCAACTCGTTGGCACGATTTTTATAAGCTTGTCGAGTTAATTTAATCGTGCAGTGCAAATTTTCATTTAGTCGAGCGCACACACGCGCTCGCATGATTGTCAGCCACCTGTCACCCGAAAGGAAATCTCCCTTTTCGTTGCCAGAAACTCATTACGCATACGCAGCGTGTGAAGATTCTGACTCCCGGCTTGATATTTGCCTTCGTTTTTCGAGTAGTTTATGAAAATGCCTGGCATGTTTTCTAGCCGGGCCTAATTGGAACGGGCCCTGTTAGCCGTCTCTGTTTCTGAATCTCGAGTTGATTAAATTTCGTGCGTGCAGAGGGTGGGTGAGTTCAGGTGGGCGGGTGGCTGTTCAACAGGTCGGATGCGTGATGTGATTGTCCTCCCCCTGTGAAATTACCACCGGTCCGAGCTGTCTGTGCATATTGCTTTCATCAATTGTCTAATTCATAGTTCAGTGTAATTGCGGGTTTTTCCCCTAATTTCTGTGCAATTTTCCGAGAGTTGGGACTGAATAAATTATGAGAGTGAGCTCTTGCCTTGAATTGATTTCTCTTCTCCCGTAAGCCTTTAATGTTCCGGCCACACTTATTTGTTTACGCACGCAGAGTAGCAGACAGTATTTTGGCCAAATATTTGCTGACACAACTTCGGCTTGGGGCGCCTTTTAAAGGCGCTCAAAGCTCTTGCGGGCGAATAATTGCCAAATAATATTTATCATCTTGTTTTTGCGCTCATCTCCCTGCTGCTGCCACATCTAATCAATCTCAGTTGAACTGCTGGCAGTGCCAAGGCAATATCATTAACAACACATGACCCCGTCTCCGCTTCCGCACTCATATGTGATATAATTAAATTGGGCAGCAGCAAAAACGCGCAGCGCAGAGGGAAAGACAATGGGACAAAGCGAGAACAGGAATAAGTAGACACTCAAATAACACTTAAGCCATCAATCAGCGCACTGGCCAAGGTCAGGAGCAGCGCCACGCCCATGTCCATCTCTGTTAATTATGCCACGACCAGGGACCGCATACAAAGCAGCAGTCGAGCGAATTCAACTATGTTTTATATAAGAGATACAAGTATTTACCATAGAAAGGCTCCCAAGACAAATGGCGGTCAAATGTCACGTTTAATTTATTTATGGCCAAAACACATAACCGTTGGAGTGGGTCAGGAGAAAAAAACAGGGACTCTGGCAATGGGCGATGGGCGTGGCCCGAGGGCAGAAGGACCGAGCTTTAATTAAATAACTGCGCTAAGTGGAGCCAAAGAGTTGGCGTCGCTAATACAGCCATTAGCCGAATTCGTTGAGAGCCCATAAATTTCGGGCACCGACTCAGGAATCACAAAATAATTCCCGAACTCTGTACTCCCTTGAATAAATTCCAGCGTTCCCAATTGGGAGGCAAGACGATACTTCAGACTAATAAATAGCTGGCGGCGATAATTAATTAACTCCGGATTGTCTTTCTGTCTAAGTTTTCATATGCAAGCAATATGTTTTTGCCCAAAAGTTTCCCCTACTGACATTCACTGTCTAAGAATGGGATGGATTATAAATAATATAGCAGTGTAAGAAACATATTGGGAAAGTTAAAACTTTTAACTTGAATGTAATATCATTGTAGTTCTGCGGGTGTTTTTGTTGTATTCATATAATTTATTTATTGTGTAAAAAACACAAGAGAAAGGTAGAACTGAAATTAATTTCAATGTTTTTCTATTAGTATTTCAATAAAAATTTAGATTTTTACTAGTTACTACCACAGAAAATAAATACTTTTAAAACTATAATAATTGTTTTTTATATTTTCTTATATTAATAAGTTATTATTTAGTTATTAATAATTATAAAGTTTTTAAAATATTTATTTTCTGTAAAAGCGGTAAAATTAAAAAGTATACTTTAATTAAAACTTAAGTTTTTACTACTATCTCATAAAATTATTACTTTTAAAACATAAATAATTATTTTTTGATATTTTCTTTATTAATAAATTATGTTAGGTTTGTATTGATATACTTCATTTATTAAACTTTGTTTAGGAGAAAGGTAAAATTTAAATTTATTTTCAATAATTTGCTATAAGTATTTCATTTAAAATTTAGATTTTTACTAGGTACTCCCACAGAAAATAATACTTTTAAAACTAAAATAATTATTTTGTATTATTTCTTATTATTATTCTTAAGTTTTCAAAATATTTCTTTTTGTAATAGCGGTAACCATAAAAATTATAAATTAATTAAAACTTAAGTTTTTTAGTACTATATACTACTTAAAACTTAAATTATTTTTTGTTATTAATTATATTAATAAGTTATTAATTATTATAAAATTGAAAAAATTTTTTTTTCTGTAAAAACGGTAACAACGTTAAACTATTGTTAAATGCTAGCTTGGATCGTTACTAAAATTGCCCAATAAGACCTCTTGTTGAACGTTTTGATAGTAATATACCTTTCACATTCCCCACTTAATTCGCATATTTACTGGGACAATAAACTGGGCTTTGGACAAGTGGTGTAACCAGCTACTATATATATTGTCCCTAATGGACCCACACGAGGATGTTTGGGCCACGTTTTCGCATCAAGTCCGTAATGAGCCCCCGACATCAATATTGAGCCTAACACAACCGCCCCGCGGTGAATGTTGTTGTGTATTTGTTTATTCATGTGTGCAAATTATGAGCAATAACAACGGCAGTCACATCAATGCGAAAGACAACAATCGTCAATCAGGAGACACGAAAGCGAAAGCCTGCGAAAAAGCGGGGAAGAGGAAGCGTTTTAAAGCAATCGAAGCCAGTCGAGTGCTAAATGGGCGTGTCCCCCTGCCACGCCACCCACCGCACACCGCCCATCGGCCACTCCCCCACGCGCCTGCACTTAAGCTGTGTAATTGCTGTGTGTGAGCGCAGAATACCACAAAAAGTCGAAGTCGACCCTCTGTCGTCAAAGTGAGCGATACGACGCGTCGCCATTTGGCTTAAACGAAAAAAGCAAGAAAATCGCCTGAGGTATTGGAAACAAACAGATCGATATGCGACAATTAAATTCCCTGAGGATGAAATTCATTAGGTGTTTACGAACTAGAGGATTACATTTAAATGGTGTTTACTTTTGTGAAGTTTTTCATTTTTAGAGGAAAATAAAGTTTATTGAATTAAACAAAAAGTTCCTTTATTTGGCAAAATTTAAAAAAAAAGCAGATAATATCCTTGTAATCCTGTTTTTGAGTGTTTTTAAATTAAACTAATATTTTGAGTAACATAAAAGGGAAGAAGGAAATATTACAACTAAATATAAAATATTATTGGAGATGAGGCATTTTATAAATAAAATTCAAATTTCTATGCTTAAATTAGAATCATTAAAATATTTAATAAGCTGAATGAAAAAAAGAACCGAAGTCACTAAAACGCTTTACTAGATTTTCTTTGGCATATTTTCCTAATCAGAACGCCGTCATCAATCCATCACTGGCCTCGTCAGAACTCGCCTGTTATCGATAGATCCTGGCGAAGATCTCAGCAGAGTCCATGCGACCAGTCGGAGTTAAAGGGTAACCACAACAAAACGTGCAACCATTGATAAAATGTGCGACGGCTGCTGATGTAGGTCGGATCCGGATGGGGGGCGCTGGGATGGAGGTGGAATCGGAGATGGGCATGGGGAATGCAGGAGCTGGAATTTATGATTCCATTTTTACTTCTCTGCTCGTTCTTGCAAACAGCCTCCGGCCATGTGAAGATTTTCTTTTAGGAATGCGGGCGGAGAGAACTGTGCGGGAAATGCAAATGGTTGTGGCTTGTGAATTTCTCTCGCAACAATGAGAAATGCTTCACCGTGCCCGGAACCCCTGGCCGGCGTCATTGGCCTAGCCCCCCGCCGTCCCAGTGGCGACGCCCATGTCCCAACACGCATGGAAAACTGATGAACGATGAAAATGAATCATAGAACTTATTTTGTATAATTATTTTATTTTTATTTTAAGGATGCTATGATGATTTTGTATCTTTAGTATCTTTAGTTTGTAACGTTGATCAAAGAAGTACATTATTGAAGGGATGAAAAACATTTTTTTGTAATATTTAATATTTTGCAAAGCGTTCTGATTATTTGATTTTATTAATATTTAATTTTATAATAAATAAAAAAGGATGAAAAACATATTTGTTTAATATTTAATATTTTGTAGGGCATTTTTTATAATTTATTTTATTATTATTTTTAATAAAAAAACGGATGAAAACATATTTGTTTAATACTTAATATTTTATAGAGCATTCTTTATAATTCATTTTATTATTATTACACTTTTTAATAAATAATTCCATCATAAATTATGAAATCTACTAAGATTAAATTTCAAAAAATTTATAAAATATAAAAAATTAATTAGTATTTTCCAAAGTATGGTAAACATACATTTAAATTAAAAAAAATGTAATAATTTTCGACATTGTTCTGAAATAGTCGGTCAGTTTTTTATCACAGTGTAGCATTCCATTGTGTGTGTGTGACAACCATTTGAACAGTTCGATTATGCATGTTTTGAGCTTGGGGCGGCGTGAGGGGGACTCGGACTAGGAAGCTGCTAATATTTGCTGAATGCTGCGAACCAATAAATGACAAGTTATGCCCTCTAATTAATGCGTTTCAGCATGCGACAAGCGTGTGCGGCTTCTGGCCGAATGATTTCGGCCTGGTCTAATGGGCGTCTCTTCGGGGTCTTGACCAGGCCCGCCAACCCCTCCGCTTTCGGCTTAATTTCGGCACATAAATACCAATGGTCCACGGCCCACACCCCGGAGGCGCCACCGCCAAGGAGGGGGTGCTCATATGGAGCCAGTTTTTGTGGCCACATCATGGCCGGTCCGGCGTTTCATTTTTCAACTGTCAGACTACCGCAAAGCCAGTGACACTTTGCTCCCCCGCCGGAAGACGATGCAAAAGGGGTTATCTGGTGGCGCCTCGGGCGTGAATACATACATGGAAATTAAAATGACATTAGGTCAGGCGAGCGTAAAAAGCCAGAGGTTCCATTATTTTTTTGAGATTTAATTTTATGAAAGAAATCGTGACATTTTATCTTTAACGCACACTGGCTCCGGGGCACGAAGAGAAACCTTTATATTTTATAATAAATCAAAGGCGATTAACATCTGAGCAAGTTATACACGACGTCAAGTTAGTGACATCTATCTAAACTATAACTAACGTTAAATGACAATATTGTTAAGACCTCAGTAAAGACGAAAAGGAAATTATTCACAGAACAAAAATATACTTTACTCTCTTATTTTCGTTCTTCAAAATGTCTAGTTTTGAACCCTAAGGATTTTGAACAATTTGATGAAGCTGTGAATCCGTCACCGAAAAGTGATAAGCGTTGAACTTTATGGGGTCAGTATCTAATCAAAAATTTTTAAGACTATGGATGGTGTTCATAAACGTTTTTTGCATTGATCGAAATGTGGAACGAAGATGCTTGATTTAATTTTCCGCGTGCATCTGTAGGACTTATGACCCAAAATTTGTTATAGAGTAATCTTATAATCTTAAATCCTATTTTTATTGTGTTTAGTTGGTTTTATGAAGACATTTGCCCTGTTAAGCACCTAAAAAGTACAGATACTTATGAAAATGCAAAAATTCTAATTGCACTTTGAAAAATATATATATTTATTTGTTTCTTCACAAAAAGGTTTTGGTTGATAACCCAATTAATTTGAAATTTCTACACTTTTATTAACCCATTTAAATGTAAAATAACATTTTTAATCAAGAAGGGGATATACGTACGAAGACTTCATTTTTCATAATGGAATTTGCAATATAATTGTGAATTCTTGCGGAAAGCACTTAAAGACCCCCAACGCTTCGAAAACGCATTTGTACACTCCCACAATTTAATGAATACAAATCCCCCGCAACATACCTACAGTAGACAGATGCCCCCATTCACTTCAAGTGGCACCCACCATATAAACCATATCAAATCTAAACTCGAAAGGCTTTCGCCATGCGAGTCCCATATTTGCTTTAGGATCGCCGTTTTTCCAGTTGGCTGGGTTTTTGTTTATCAGAGAGCACATAAATAACGAAAAAGTTGCCAAAAACAAGGAGTAAAGTGAAATTTATGTGTACCGCATGTAATTAATAATAAAAGAAATCGCGCAAACGAATTAAATGGTTCTGTGTGTGTTTAACTTGCTTGTTAGCCTGTCCAGAACGGCGCTTAATTAGACCAACCTCCCCGAGCACGCACACCCCGATCCCTCCGCCCGGCCATTTTCCCGAACTTTATGTTTGAGCCAACTTAATGGGGTCCGAGCAGCAGTGCACCAGCTAATCGGGTTAACCAATCCCAAAAGCAATGTTAACCAGTTGTAATTGGGTGTTACCTGGGCGAAGTGAGGGGCTGGACAGGTTGGCAGAAGGACAGGTGATGGCACAAAGCAAAGATCGTAAATGGTGTTAACGGAACTGGGACGCTGGGCCCAATCTCGCTCAGTCCTGAAGTACTAAAGCTTTCTCTTCTTCCCTTAATGCTAGCCAATCATTTTTTTAAAGCGGTTTACACAAAATTTTTTTATAGTTTTTATACCCGTTACTCGTAGAGTAAAAGGGTATATTAGATTCGTGCAAAAGTATGTAACAGGTAGAAGGAAGCGTTTCCGACCATATAAAGTATATATATTCTTGATCAGGATCACTAGCCGAGTCGATCTAGCCATGTCCGTCTGTCCGTCTGTCCGTCTGTCCGTCCGTCTGTCCGTCCGTCCGTCTGTATGAACGCTGAGATCTCGGAAACTATAAAAGCTAGAAGATTGAGATTTGGCATGCAGATTCTAGGGGTTAATACGCAGCGCAAGTTTTTCACGCCGATGTGCCACGCCCCCTCTAACGCCCACAAACCGCGAAAAACTGTGGACCCGTCTGTATGAACGCTGAGATCTCGGAAACTATAAAAGCTAGAAGATTGAGATTTGGCATGCAGATTCTAGGGGTTAATACGCAGGCAAGTTTTTCTCGCCGATGTGCCACGCCTCCTCTAACGCCCACAAACCGCGAAAAACTGTGGCACCCACAGTTTTGAAGCTAGATTAACGGGAAAAGGAATGTGTATTTGTTTCTTCAATACATATTGGTAGACCAAAGTGGGAAACCCCCCTCCCCCCTAACGCCCACAAACCGCTAAAAACCTTGGCACCCGTCTGTATGAACGCTGAGATTTCGGAAACTATAAAAGCTAGAAGATTGAGATTTGGCATGCAGATTCTAGGGGTTAATACGCAGCGCAAGTTTTTCACGCCGATATGCCACGCCCCCTCTAACGCCCACAAACCGCGAAAAACTGTGGCACCCACAGTTTTGAAGCTATATTAACGGGAAAAGCAATGTGTATTCGTTTCATCAATACATATTGATAGACCAAAGTTGGAAACCCCCTCCCCCCTAACGCCCACAAACCGCGAAAAGCTGTGGCGCCCATAGTTTTAAAGCTAGAGCAAAAGTCTAAACGCAATTTTGTTTGGGTTATTAACGCCTACCGAAATGTAGAAGAAATTTTTTTAATTTTTTGAAGCGGCTGCTTGGTTTGCCCTGCTTGAGACTGCTGACTTTAGCTGAGTAACGGGTATTTGATAGTCGAGGCACTCGACTATAGCGTTCCCTCTTGTTTATAGTTGTTTTTTAGTGTTTTTTAGTGAACAATATTATATGCCAGGCTTAAGCCACATTTCAGAAGTTTGAGTCGTGTACCATTTTTCACCAAAAAATTTTTTTTTCTACTTTATCTAAATGTTTTATAACATGAACAACGTGCTTAAATTACATTGGTAAATGTTTAAAATATTTGTTACTAAAATCCTAACAAATTAAAGAAAGAATCGGATTAATTTGACTGCCGGAAATAAAGTCTGCTTACGAAACTACCCATTTTTCATAGAAAAAAACATCAGAACTAAAATTGATTAAATTAACAGAACTGTCCCCACCGTTTCAAATTCTTTTCCATCTTCAATGATTTAATATTATTTTATTATATTTTAAACACATTAATAATACAAGAGGTTTCAGAATGAAATTATGTCTAAATGAAAAAAATAAATAAATAGTATTGTCAATTTAAATGATTAATAAACATCCACAACAAATGATATATTTATAGTTCGATTTTAAAAATATCTATACATGAATCCGATTTTTAGCTGAATTTAAAACCAAGTTTTGGCGAAATCCTGTTAAACGTTCATTCGTAATCCCTGAAATGTTAAGCTCCGCAACATTTGGTTTTAATTCCTGCAGTGTCGCAATGGTTGTTCAGTTTCCAAACGATATAATCCATGCATCATCTCATGGCGGCAGTCCGATTAGACACGAGCCCCCTCTGACTGGGTTTGGCCTTTTTCAACTTTGCACTCGAATGAATACGAAATTCACGCGAAATTCCCTGACAGAACCCACGACAAAGATAAAGTTTCCACCAGCAGCAGTAGCCCCACGCCGAAGGTCCCCCACTTGAATTATTATGTTATGGCTGCCGCTCTGGGCTTGGGGCGTTCTGTATTCCGTGTTCCGTGTTCTGTGCCCCGAACCCGAAAAGTTTGCACCAATCATTGCTCAACCATTTGAGTAGAAATTTTAAATTTATTGCTCTAACAATGCGACAGCAAACAATAACATTAACAAAGTAATAATTCAAGTCCCCTTAAATGATTTCAATTATTTGCCCAAAATGTGTGACGAGCGCCGGAAAGGATGGGATGGGCTGGCAGGACTATGGCTGAAACCCAAAAACCGAAATCAGTTCATGTGGTTTACTGAACAGTTACACTAATTACCGCACAACAAAACTGCTGTAGCTCTCATTTATCGGTGTTGTTCTTGCACTTGTTGTACTTTCAGTTGTTGTCGGTTTCTGTTTTTATAAACTTTTGCGGGCAAATAGTTTTTAATTACGTAGATATGCTGGCAGCAAGAAAAACAATTGAAAATCTACCGAGGGAATAAAGTTTAAAGCTGTTGGACTTTCATTACTTAGTCAATTGTGGAACTCCTGATACCCAGTGAGGTATTTTTCCGGAATTTTGTGAGCTATATTTAGACTAATATCCTAAAACGCATTGCAAATATTAGTCGTCCTGTGGTTAGCTGCAAATTTGAATGGCAATTCTAAACAAACCCAAAAATGTTATACAAATATGTTGAAACTTTAAAATTATCCTATATTTCTGTTATTTATTTATTTTATTTAAATTATTTTTGGACATAATAACTACACTCAAAAAATAATTATTTTATTTAGTAAAATTGATTTATTTTAAGAAAATAAATTTTTATTTTAAGAAAATAAATCTACATTTATCTGATTTTAAGTAAAAAATCGACAAACCAAAATTTTTTGAGTGTATTAATTTTAACATGTTATTAAATCTAATGTTATAAATATCTTAAATTTAATAACTTTACAAATTCAACCCCATTATTTGGAATTTCTGATGTAAATCAGTGACCAAGCTGTGACCATTTAAATCTGATGTTAATAGGTGAACAATTGAAGTCAAGAAGCCTAGTTAACTGCAGTTAACTCAGTTGGAACTTAATACCAAAATGCATTGTGGTCAGCATTTGGCAAGCAATCTCATGTGGTTCCATTGCTGCACATAAACCCACAGACGTGTGGGTCTCACATATGTTTTACTAAATTTGTATCTTGGTAGAAACTGAGATGTAATACAATATTAATAAATATTAATCTTGGCACTTTATGTATTAAAGAAGTTAAAAATAGGCGGTATTATAGGGGAATAAAAAACACGTTTAAGATAAGCGAATATTAACTTTAAGTAAGGTATACTTTACTTCCACTCTCCCATAATCGAGTCGAAACTTACGTCGAATCTTATTTATGCAGTGGTCCATGGCTGGAAACTTTGCAGAAAAATTAAGTTATTTAAAGCCGACAACATCAGCTACTTAGACGAAGCAACTGCCCGCAGCTGTGCAACTCGAGGGCGGAAAGTGGAAAACTATTTCTGCGAATTGTTCTGCAGCGGAGCATTTAATAAAAATGTAAACTTGAGCGGAAACTCCACTGTAGTCCTCCGCCTCGCAGACTAGCCCACTTTATGTCCGCTCTGTGTGAGCATTTGGCATAATATTATTTACATAATAAATACTTAGTTGTTATTTGTTGTGCTGCGCGTAAATTTGCCGCCCGAGGCGAGACAGCGGAACGGGAAGGCGACGCCCAAAACTAGGCAATCCAGTGATAGTGGGTGTTCATGTGGGTGGTGCCATAGCCCCCACTGAATGTATAATGTGGGCGGCATGACTCGGTAATTCCAGGCCCATCTGCGGGATTTTATGCTCTAATAAAATTGCAATGTGGCCGCGAGCTTAAAGCTTGATTGGATCAGAATAAGGACGTGGAACAGTGACCAGTCCGCCAGCTCTCCCTTAGTTTCATCAGGATTCTGAGTAAGCCCAGTACAGTAAATACTAGAACTTAATCATGGCCAACAGAAATGAGATTACCAATATGGCCAAGATGGAAATATGGTTCCTTCTGTTTATTGGTTAAACTATTACTAAATGATTGTGATCTGATCAAAAACCTATATATAATGATAGATAATAAACTACGTTAAATAAGTGGATAATTTATATTTTAGAAGATAATCCAAGAAATTGCTAAACTTTGGTCAAAAACCAGAGATACAAAGATTCCCAGATACCATTTCTTACTCAGAAACAATGCTTTTTTGATCGGTTAGGAGAAATTTTGATTTAGTAAAAATGCGACTTAAACTACCATTGTTTCTTGTATTGCTCGAGGGATACCTCTCCAGGACCTAGAACCACAACCATCAGTAGACCCCCAATTACCGATAAGGTGTGGAAGCAGTTGTACTTGAGCAGATTCCTTGAATCTCCCTCGGCGAACCACCAGGCGTTTGTGGTCACATTCCAGGCGGTCAGAATCAGCGAAAGACACAAAGCAGCCAGTCGGGTGCGATAGCCCATAACGATGCACGCCATCAGGACCAGGCCAAAACAGTTCAAGACCATGGCTGCAATGGTGAAATACTGCTGAAACAGGGTAAGGTACATGAGGGCCAGCAGGATCCTTCCGGTGAGCTGCATCAGGTGCTGGGATCGCCGGCTCACCACGAAGGGCAGTCCAGCTCTCGTTCCGTAAATCCTACTGGCCACCGCCTCCTTGTTTTCCACATGAAGAAATAGTAAGCCTCCAAGAAGCGAGAAATTACGGAGCAGCAGATTCAGTTGCAGGGGTACTTCGTAGATGTGAACCTGGGGGAAAAGTAATAGTAATAGTAATATGGTTTGTAAGAAATCAGCTTGTACATTTCTTATCACCTAATAAATAAGTAAATTTATCTAAAACTTCTTTAATTTTAAATATGAAACTAGATTAGTTTCATTAATGCTTTATGAACATCTGCATTTATTTTTGGAGGAGCAAGGGACTCTAAAATTTACCTGGAGCAGCACTAGGCCAGCCAGCAGGGTGACCGCAAAATTAGTAAACAAATGCAGGATGACCAGGGCAGAGCCCACCAGCTGGCCCACAAGATTCAGCAGGACTATAGCCACCGCTAGGGCGGCGGAGCACTGGTGGTGGTCCTGGAGGAAAGCCAGCTGGTCCACCCACTGGAACCACATGCGCAGGGCATCCTCGAAGAAGGTAGCCACCAGGCAGAAACGGGCCACCGAGGGCAGAAACGGGCGGCATCGCCTGGTGACCTCCTCCCCCAGATCCTCCGCTCTGTGCAGCCAGCGGGTCACCAGCATGTCCTAAGATTCCTGCTCCAAGCCGCAAACTCCACTTACAAGCAAAGTGATTTCTCTCGGCGTCCCAGGCTGACAGTCGTGGCAGTGATAACAAACGGCCAATGCCAGGCTGAGTAATCGTTACGGTCTGCCTGGAGTCTGTGGCACATCTTGAAAAGATTGCTCTGTTACGAGGCGTCCTCTTCCGGGCACAGCTGTCGCTTTGGGAATTTCATATTATGTGTACTTCCCTTATTAACATACATATTTTCCATTATTATAAAAAATTATTCTGGGCATAATCTCTTAGTCTTTCTTGTTTAAACTTTAAAAGATATGGTTTTATCATATTTAAAATTTAACATGAAAGAAGAACAATATTTTCTATACCTTTCGCTGGCAATTGTCAGAAAACAAAAACCATAAAAAGGACTTTGTAAGACATATTTTTAATTTCAATGGGAATCGGCTCATAAAAGTAAAGCTGCTGTCAAAAAACTAGATTTATATATTTATTATTTTAATACAATAAAAATACCTACATTTTCTTACTTGGTATTCTAATTTTCTCATATGAACGGATAGTGATAATGCTCACAAAGAGAAGTATGTAAATATATTTGTTCTTGAATTGAGAACATTCGTTCTTAGAAGCACATTCCTTCATGAAAGCACGGGAACATGCGTTCTTGAAAACCGTGTTAAAAGCAAAACGGTGAGAAGAGAAAAGTTTAATTAACATTTTAACTACTTTTTAATAAATTTAAAGACTGATTTGAATAGTTGAAATTACTTATTGAGATCCTCAATGTAAATACCGTCAATTTAACTTGATTCAAGCACTTTAAACCAACATTAACTTAAAAAATCTCGTTCTACTTTTAAGAACATTTTCAACTCAAATGAATTCTCTCTGTGTTGGCAAGCATCACTGCTCCTAAAAATTATCCATCCCTATTTTCTCCAAATACCTTCATCAAATTATTTGATAAATTGAATTCAGTTTTCAATAATTTTCCCTTTCATAATTACCGCTTGATGACCATTCCCCAATGCACAGAGAACTGCAGCTGCTGTGACAAAATATAAATTCACACGAAATTATCCCGCATCAATTGGGAGATTGTTTTGCGAATGGGAAAAAACAATACAAGGTCCAAAAACCCCCTAAACTCTTGACCTGAAATGCAATCGAACCAAATGCCCTAAGCAAATAAATTTGCATTTTCCATGATGAATTGCAATATGCTGCTGCAAAATGTATATATTTTCTAAAATATTTCGCAATTTGTCAATTATAACGCAAAAAGCTTTAGCTAATGCTCTTAATTTTATGGTGGGAGATAAACAAACAGTTTTTCGTTGGGCTAAATGAGAAATAAGTTACCCTTTGATTTTGATTGGGTTGCTCTACTGTAGCTTAAAATCCCTAATTTAATTTAAAAATATTTTTAAAATTTGTTCAGTAAATATAAAAAACCCAAATTTTCTGCATATGGGCATTTCCAGGAAAAAGTCAACCAAACCCCGAAAATTAAAAGTTGGCGGAAAATTTTCTTTTTTGGTTTAAAAATAGCATTGGTATCTATATTTTGTAAATCAATTACATTTTCTTCCAAATTATTTTTTTACAAGAAGATATGCAGTTTTGAAACACTAGCAACACATACTGTATATCTCAGCAACATTTTGTTGTGTTTTCGTTATATTACTATGCGTTCTGTGAAAGTCTCAAGATCAAACAACCAATCCTACATTATAGCTTGAGGCAAATGCTATTAGGAAAAAATTTAAACTTCTTAAATATTAATGGATTTGATGCCTTTTTTGAAGTTTGTTTTTACAAATTTGTAATGTCGCGTCCATAATCAAAAAAAACCTAATTTTTCCTTTCACTCGTACAATTTGCGACACATATAAACCTGTTTTTATTTCTAAAGCAAGGTTAGTAGGAACAAATTAATTAAAATTTTTTCACAAAAAAAATTGGCTTATTATCATTTTGAACGACATTTTAAGTCTGTCGCGTCCCTAATTTTTATTTTTTATTTATAAAAAACAATTGATTATAATTTTTGGTGAAGCTAATTGTCTTATTTGCTGCTATGAAAAACGTTCTTTTGGACTTTTGCGAGGATCAGGTGGGTTAAAGTGACAAATTAATTAAGCAAGGAAATATTTTTTTAATTCTTATTAATATCCGAGTAAAATCCCGAAATATAATAGAATCAGGTTACTATCTAAAGCCACAGCCGAGAATTGCCAACATTCTTTAACAGGTGTATTTTGATAAAATTTCGGCGTTTACTAGAAAAAATTAATTTAATTCTAACCACTTAGTCTCATAGAACAAGCTATATATAAATTATGTTTCTATTAAAAAGAGGTGGATAACGTTAAAATAATTTAACCAACTTTACAGCAGAAACTTTAGTAACACCTAGAATAGCTCTGCAACATTTTGACAAAATAAAATATTGCAATTTTTTGTTAAGTAGCAACATGTCGCGTCCGTAATTGTCGCGTCCATATTCTTGCAATATTTTTAGAAAAAAAAACCGCTGATGTTTTGCCACCGAACTTGCTTTGATGTGTTTGGTTACTCAGCAGGTATACTGGAAAAAAAATTCAAAAAAATACCCCATCTAGTTTCGCAGAATTTAATGTTTTTCTGAAGTTTTCAATATTGCAGTTCTATTTTTGTCGCGTCCGTATTGCCCTTATTTTGTTTTATTTCTAAGAACTGGCTGGACAGATAATCTTCATTTTTTTACCATAAATACAAGAGCATTTAAGCTATTCAACAAAAAAATAAAAAGTAAAAAATGTATACTGCGTCACTCTTATTTTTAAAGTTTAAGTTGAAAAAATGTCGCGTCCCTCACCCTGGAAATGCCCATATTACATTACATATTATTTCACAGTGAGAAAACTAAATTTATTAGCTGGTATTTATACTATTGTTTTTTATTTTAATATTTAATTATTAATTATTAAAATTATAATAATTATTATTATTTTAAATGCGTAACAGAAAGGGCATTTAGTCCGTCGCATTTACCCAAAAACTTTCCCCAACCCTCGACTGACAGCTGCGCCCCGTTTGTTTGTCAGTTTGGCAGAGCCTGAAATAATTATTTGTGCAGTAAAACTTCGATAAGGTCCGCCAACTGATGTGCTGCTCATCATTCTTGACCTATTTCGCAGCGCTGGCAGCCACGGCCACCCCGATGGAGAACACATCGCTAATTGCTCCGCCGGCGACGGGGACAACCACAATGGCGGTGGACGCGGGACCGGGATCCACGGGATCTCCTGCCCTGATGATGGGCGACTCCCGGCACGAGGAGGAGGAGGAGACCACGGCGTTGGATTCTTGGAGCGACAGGCCCGACACTGCGACGCTGACAAAGGGCTTCTCGATTCCCACGTATTTGCCGCCTTTTCCGGACTTCATACCCGCCGATTTGCCGCACCTGCAGCGGAATGGCTCATCTCGAGCTGCGCATCCTGCAGACAACAGGCCATCCGGCAGCCCGATGCCACCTAACGAGCAGTCCCGTCTGCACGCCTACGACAGCGAACAAAAGGCCCAGCAGTTGCGGCGCGAAAAGGAGCTGGCCAAGGAGCGGGAGCTCCTGCCACGTCGCCAGCTCAGCCTGCCCCCGCTGAATGCCACCGTCCAAGCTGGCCAGCACGCCTATCTGCCCTGCAAGGTGAGTGGCTGAGGGGGGTGAGATGATTGAGGGGGCTGATGGGCTGATAGGCCAAATGGGGACAATGGGGAGCCATCCAGTTGAGTGGCGTAATTGAAATCGCCCAGTGCGCAGGCCACATTGAGATGCAGTCCTTCGTAGTGCGAGAACTTTGCTACAAAATAGAAATGATTGCTTAGGGTTTGGAAAATTTTTAAAAGTTGGAAGTTCCTTTCCGTTCTTACTTTATTTTTCTACGAAATTGATTCAGATCGTTAATATAATATACCGATAGAAAGACTTGAAAATTTTAGGGTTTATATCCTTTTAAAAAAATTACCTTAATTTAAGTCCACTAACCTTAGATCGTTAATATAATATACACCCAGAAAAATTTAGAAATATTTTGTAAGACTGTTTCGTAAAATGATCTAATAATGTTAGGCAGGCTAAACTTTAGAGAGCCTCAGCTTAAAGAGTGACAAAGATTTTAGGTGGCAAATAAGGACAAGAATTAGTATTTTATTGGTTTTTTTTTACCGCCAATTTTTAGCTTTTCTTATACCGATAGACACACTTGAAATTTTAAAGTTTATATCCTATTAAAAAAAGTACCTTGTTTTAAGTCCACTAACTTAAAATGTTATTTATCTTATTATACAGGGGTGGTCAAAAGTATTTGCGCAAATTACACGTACTTACTCATAAGAAATGTGCAAATACTTTTGACCACCCTTGTATAATAAGATAAATAACATTTTAAGTTAGTGGACTTAAATCAAGGTACTTTTTTTAATGGTCAAAAGTATTTCCGCAAATAACACGTACTTACTCATAAGAAATGTGCAAATACTTTTGACCACCCCTGTATGTAGGGTCAGAAACATCTTATTCCCTGCGTTGTAAACTTTCGATTACAATTTTGTATCGATTGAACTTTAATAATAATTTAATAATTTAGTAAGTGGCCAAAATGAAGTCTTACTGTACTTCAAAATACTTCAAAAAATCATTGGATTTTTTTCTGGGTATCCGATACTTATTTTTATACCCTTGCAGAGGGTATAATGATTTCAGTCAGAAGTTTGCAACGCAGTGAAGGAGACGTTTCAGACCCATGAAGTATATATATTCTTGGTCAGCATGACTAGACGAGTCGAACTAGCCATGTCCGTCTGTCCGTCCGTCCGTTTCTACGCAAACTAGTCCCTCAGTTTTTAAGCTATCGAGCTGAAACTTTACCAAAAGTCGTATTTCTGTTGCAGGTAGTATATAAGTCGGAGCCGGCCGGATCGGACAACTATATCTTATAGCTCCCATAGGAATAATCGGAAAAATAATTGAAAAAAAATTATAACTTATGTGTTTTTTGACATATTACCTTATGCTCTTGGAAATATCATTTTTTTAACAGTTCTGAATTTCGAATTAAATTTTATAAAAATCGGACGACTATATCATATAGCTGCCATGGGAACTATCAGAAAATGAATGGCAAATTAATATGAACAAAATTATAGCTTCGGTGTGTTTTGACATATTTCCTTCTACTCTTTGGAATATCGTTTTTTTAATACTTCTGGTTTTCGACTTAAATTTTATAAAAATCGGACGACTATATCATATAGCTCCCATAGGAATGAACGGAAAATTAATGGGAAATGAATAGGAAACAAATTATAGCTTTGTTAATTTTTATTGTATTCTCTTCTACTCTTGAATATAACTTTATTTTATTATTTTAGAATTTCGAAATAAATTTTACATAAATCGGACGACTATATTATATAGCTCCCATAGGAATGATCAATCAATTATTGTCAAAATTGCTATAATTCGGTTTGTTCCAAATCGAAATTCAGATTTTTGTAATATGTAATTAAATAGGAATTAACTGCAAGGGTATATAGACTTCGGCTGGCCGAAGTTAGCTTCCTTTCTTGTTTAAATAAATATGAATCCCCGAAAGTTATCGATACTTTTTCCTCCTGCAGCTCAACCAGCACTCCGGTAAACCACTCTCCTGGGTTCGTTTACGGGATGAACATATCATTGCGGTGGATCACACAACCTTCATCAACGATGCCCGCTTCGCATCGCTGCTCCAGTCGTCCACCTCGACGACAATTGTTTCGGGGGCAGCTCTTTCGTCCTCGGTGACGCCCTCGGTTGCCCCGGGAAACGGCTCCGCCGGTGGAGGAGCGGGTGGGCAGGAGAGGGGCAACGGCAGCAGCCTCAGCTGGACGCTACAAATCAAGTATGTGAAGCTGGAGGACGCCGGCTGGTACGAGTGCCAGCTGGCAACGGAGCCCAAAATGAGCGCCAAGGTGCAGCTGTTTGTGATAAGTAAGTGAAACGACTGCTAACAGACAAATTGTCACACACCGAAAGAAAGGTTATGGGTTAAATACATAGATGGCGCCACATTCAAGCGACTGCTTTGTTTCCCCTGCATGCGACTGCCTGCTTTAGCTGAGTAACTCGACTAAAGCGTTCTCTCTTGTTTGTTATATTAATACTGCTAAATTATAGACAGCGATTGCTAAAGCAAAGAGACTGGTATTAAATTCGTCAGTTTACATCCTATAGCAGTACATTTGTTCAGGCTTATAAATATTATTTTGATTAATTTAAACATTTTATATCAAAATTAGGCACATATCAATTAGGAAAATGCTTATTTTGGTTCATTTAGTTTAGTTACACAGCACTTTAATAAAATGTCAAGTTTCTAAAATTTCTAAAACAACAGAATTAGGAATAAGAGATTCCTGGGACACCATAAAATAACCTTTTAAAGGGACATGATTTCACATACATTGAGTTCAAACACTTTATCCACACCCACAGCACCCCGAACCGAGCTAATCGGCGATCGGCAGCGCTTTGTGAAGGCCGGCAGCAAGGTGGAGCTGCACTGCATCGTACGTGGCACCCTGGAGGCCCCCAAATATATATTCTGGTACCGTGGCGACCAACAAGTAACTGCCGAGAACGAGGCCAGCGGCGCCCAGAGCGGATGGTACACGCAAATCGACAGGAATATCTTCGGCAGCACCGAGCATAATCGGAACACGGTGAGCGGATTTGGGCAACACTAGAATTCTTAAGCGGATTTCTCACGAATATCGATTTTACAGATTGGTTCCCTGGTCATCCCGCTTGTGCGCAAGATTCACTCCGGCAACTACACGTGTGAGCCGGAAAACAGTGCGGCAGTATCCATGCAATTGCACGTTCTGAGCGGTAGGTGACGCAAATTTGTAACATCCTAACGTTTAAATATTTAAGTAGGAAAAAAGAACACTTTTTATTGGGTCTTTATTATTTCATATTTTATTTAAGGAGTCCCCCCTCCTCTGAGTAAAATTTTTAAAAAATCAAAAATTTTTTTTTATTTAAAATATTTTTCAGGGTTTTAAAAATAACATACCAAAAGATAAAGTCCGGCAAAAGTGTCGATAGCTGTTGATGTATAGAAACTAACAAAATTTAGATCAAAAATCTAGATCAAAAACAAGAGGGAACGCTATAGTCGAGTGCCTCGACTATCAAATACCCGTTACTCAGCTAAAGTCAGCAGTCTCAAGCAGGGCAAACCAAGCAGCCGCTTCAAAAAATTAAAAAAATTTCTTCTACATTTCGGTAGGCGTTAATAACCCAAACAAAATTGCGTTTACACTTTTGCTCTAGCTTTAAAACTATGGGCGCCACAGCTTTTCGCGGTTTGTGGGCGTTAGGGGGGAGGGGGGGTTTCCAACTTTGGTCTATCAATATGTATTGATGAAACGAATACACATTGCTTTTCCCATTAATATAGCTTCAAAAATGTGGGTGCCACAGTTTTTCGCGGTTTGTGGGCGTTAGAGGGGGCGCGGCACATCGGCGTGAAAAACTTGCGCTGCGTATTAACCCCTACAATCTGCATGCCAAATCTCAATCTTCTAGCTTTTATAGTTTCCGAAATCTCAGCGTTCATACAGACGGGTGCCAAGGTTTTTAGCGGTTTGTGGGCGTTAGGGGGGAGGGGGGGTTTCCCACTTTGGTCTATCAATATGTATTGAAGAAACGAATACACATTCCTTTTCCCGTTAATCTAGCTTCAAAACTGTGGGTGCCACAGTTTTTCGCGGTTTGTGGGCGTTAGAGGAGGCGTGGCACATCGGCGAGAAAAACTTGCCTGCGTATTAACCCCTAGAATCTGCATGCCAAATCTCAATCTTCTAGCTTTTATAGTTTCCGAGATCTCAGCGTTCATACAGACGGGTGCCACAGTTTTTCGCGGTTTGTGGGCGTTAGAGGGGGCGTGGCACATCGGCGTGAAAAACTTGCGCTGCGTATTAACCCCTAGAATCTGCATGCATCTTTTACTCTACGAGTAACGGGTATAATTAAGGACGTTAGCTTTCCGGCCTACGAAGAAATGCTGCACAGCCGCCATTTTGTTTTTGATTTATTTGAAAAAAATTTATTTTGTACTTCGAACCTAATATTACAAAACCTACTTTACAAATTTTCGATTGGCTTTTTCATTTGTCCAAAAAAAATTCCAGAAAATCCGTTTTTTTTTCCCTTATTTACGAGTTTAAAGAGTTTTAAAAATATTGTGCTTCTAATAAATAGAAAACAGTAAATCACGAAAGTAAAAAATTCACATTTATGGCTGCTATTAAATCGTATTCACTTTGAATCGCCCTTTCAAAATGTGTTTGCCAAATAATTTTTAAGATTTTTAAGCATCCCGCGAGGTAAATAAATAAATGCAACAGTGTTACTTAAACAACGTGTAATTCTGTTGAATTTAGAAGAAGTAATATAATATTAATTATTTATTTTTATGGTATACACTCATAAACCTCAAAAACCTCAGTCCTTTCATAAAATCTAAGAAATTCGTTCTTGAATTTTTTTCAAAGGAGACCCCGCTTTTGTTTTAAAAAATTTTCTTTTAGAAAGGTGCCTTTGTAACAAGAAAAAATATTTGTTAATACAAGATGTGTAATTCTTCAAAAAAGAGTTTCTTTATTTAAAGTCGGATTTTCGAAGAACAATAAATTTTTTTTTCAATTTCTAAGGCTAGCCGATTCAATTGCGAGATTTTTATAATTTAGAAAAAAAAAGTTTAAGAGTGTAATAGTCATTTACTAATTAATCAATCTCATTTCAGGAGAATATTCCGCCTCTGCCATAAAGTCAACAGCTGCTGGTCTCCATAGACTGGGTCACGGATACAGCAGTCTCCACCAGTGGCTAATTTTCCTGCTGGTGGCCCTGAACAAAACATGAGTGGTTCTGGAGGAAATCCTATCGTGGAGTGCTCTGGAATTATTATCCGATCGTGTGGTTCGTCTAAGACATTAGTTTAATTTCTAGGTAAATTGCACTTACACTCAAACAATGGTATGGTTTATTCTGCTGACACTTCTTAAAGTTTAAGCTCAACTTTCCAAATATAAACCACATTTTTATACAAATTCTAGACTTAACAATGTTTTCCTTTACTCTAGTAATTAGGACACTAGTTCACTAAGAATTACACTAAGCATCTAATTCCGAGTAACGAACATTTATTTGTTATTTGAGTAAATAAAGCCTGAGGCGTCTTGTGTAAGATGTAACTGAGTTTTTATTATTTTGAGATGGTAATGTATTTTTAGTGTAATCAGTATGATCTATGATACTGACAGTTACTAAGTATAATTCATGAAGAACTTTTACATCAAATAGGCATCAGAAGAACCTACATACTTACTTTTAGGTCTCAAGCTCCTTTAGTTTCCGAGATCCTAGCATTCATACGGAGAGATAAAAAGACGAGACTAAATAGATAGTCTCCAACTCCAACTTCATATCAACTCCACAAAAGCCATAGAATTCTGATTCTATTGAAAGTTAACACTTAATCCCTACATTTCTCTGAATATTCACTGCTTTATCATCATTAACGACACCATTTACTTTTAACGTCGAGCTTCGCACTTTGATTTACATTTTATATAGCCCCGCTAATGACCAGATACGGAATTAGAAATAGCGTCGCTAAGTTCCTTCCTAATGCTCTTACCCCTTCCGCAGTCCAAGCTTAGCATCTTAACCCCAATCCTCACTTATTTAAATGGGATTCACCCCTCGCAAACCTTCCCCTCTGTTAATTTCTTGCCGGAAAATTATCTGTATATTTTAAAATGCAAATACAAGAACCTGTCATAACTCACAAAAAGGTGGGGATGGAGGAAAGCAGCCACTAAGCCGGCTTGCAAATAAAAAACCAAAAAAAAAAAAGAGAGGAATTGAGAAGAACTACCATTGTCTTGGCCATTGTTTCGCCTTGGCCATTGTTTTATGGCCTGGCCAACTATAATTTTGTGCGATTTTTCTGATTGCCCGCGCACTTTACGCTGCTCATTTATCAAACCGCCACTGACCGGCGAAGAGCGCCTTAGCAACCGTGGCCAAGATGTGGCGAAAGTTTTATGGCCAAGTTTGAGCTTCGCCCGGCAGAAGTTGGCCCACATTTCCATCTTCGCACACCTTCGTCTTGGTCTCGTGCTCCTCGCCCTGCTCCATCGGCCACTCAACAGACAATTTACAACTGGACAGATGGCGTGCGAAAGGAAGGACCTCTGGGGCTGCGGGGAGGGTGGCTGCGGAGACTGGGCTAATCACTTTTTGATTTATACGCCATAGCCGCCGCATCCTGAAACTTTTCCCCACAGTTCATATTTTTCTTTTCGCTCTGCGGCTATCCCGCAGTTTTCCTGCAGTTTTCCCTGTTGCTTTTGCGGCGTTGCGACCGCCAGCTGGGGGATATTGACAGCGGCAGATCGGGAATCTGGGGGGATTAGCTTTCGCGAATATTGAAAAATTCCGCGGCCGGCAATCCGAATGCCTCGCAGGCAACTGTCAACAATTCCTTAAAGTTCATTCCGCTCGGCCAACTGATTATGGCCCGATCCCCCGGCAGCTGTTGCTTTATCAAAGAGATTGGCGCATTTTAATAATTCACATGGCAAACTGTTGAAAAATAAATTTGGTCCGCGCACGCGACGCCGAAAGACATTTCCCTCGAAGGCGCTTTAAGGACACCCACGCCTTTATATCGCCAATTCACCTTGCCGGCAGCCAAAGGCTCCTGATTTTGGGTCCAGGCCGCGCTGACTCCTGTTCGCAGCAAGTGGCTAAAGTTTGCCGCTTGACTTTTAAATTATATTGTGGGCGGCCGCAGGAAGCGGGAGGCACGGAAACTTCTCCTGCAACTCGGCGGTCTCGACAACCTTAAATACGTGTGAGTTTGGTCTTAAGACCGAGAACTCACTGGAAAAATTGATATTGACATTGATATTGATAGCAATATGAAGGCGGAGACCCAAAAATCGGTAAGGGCTGAATTCGTGCGGAATTCTTTTACACATCAATACAAATTCTGCCCTAAGCAATTCTTTGGCACCCATAAACTATGTAAACTGTAAATATGCATTTGCTCAGACCTTATTTTAATGTTGGTCATTGAAGCTTCAAGAAATAAAACTCCTAACGCAGATTTAGTTTGAAAACGAATAGGATCTATATCTTATAGCCTCAAGCGACTATGAAGACTTTCAAAATTACGTTGTTCATTTTGTATCCCATTTTGTCCATTTTCTTTATTTTGTTTTTTGTATGTTATATATAGTCTTTTTATTTATTATGTGTCTTTTCTTTGTAACTGTCTTTAAAATAACTCTTTTTTTTAAAGATTATTTTATAAATTATTCTGATCAAAAAACAAGTATTGTAATACACGTGACTAGCACATTAATATATAAGTTTAACTTGTAGTGCTAGAAATTTAAATTTAAATAAATAAGTAAAACCTTTCTCCTTCTGATAGTTACCAAATCTACATAACGAGAGCTTTAAAAAAAAGCTATTTAAAAAGTATCAACTTCTTTTTGTATTTTTATACTCATTTTATAATTTCAGTTAAATGTTTGCTACGCACTGAAGGAGATGTTTCCGAGCACATAAAGTATATATATTCTTGATCAGGATTACTAGCCGAGTCCATTCAGCCATTTGTCCGTCTGTCCGTTTCTTTGTGAACTAGTCTCTAGGTCCCAAAAGTCTTCTATCTATTGCAGGTAGTTGATATGACGGAACGGGCCGGATCGGAGCATCACATCTTATGGCTCCCATAGGAAATCGGAAAAAATGTTAAATGTTAAACTTTGGCAATCTAAAAAAAAAACTTAAAATAAGTTAAATGGCACACAAACTTCGGGTTGCCGAACTGAACTTTCTTTCTTTTTCTAATATTACCTTTATACAAAAATGTTCTGAATAATACTTTTAATTTCAAAAGCAGCATAACAAACAGTTTTATAAATATTTGATTTTTTCGATTTTAATTAAATGTCCTGCAGAATGCTTTTTTTTGTAAGTGCAGAGGTAGTACAGTTTTAAAAGGCTGGGGATTATGTGGCTGACTTGACAATTTTTTGAATATTCTTGTCAAAGCAGCAACGTAATGTAACAAGTTTTCCCGGAGTGCCGGCTAAATTGGAATATAATTGGGCAAATATTTGAGCAATCAAAGCAAAAGTTACGCCCAACCCTGCCCGATTTGTTTCAGTGTGAGCATAAATTACCAAAAGCATTCTTAAACTTCCTCCGCAATTATTTGCACTGTGCAAACTTTGATTTAAATTTTTAAGCCGCCCGCCCTGGCAATGGCAGCGGCCAATAACTTGTCAGCCGCTTGACTTGCCTTTTGCCAGCCTCATGAAAAATGTATTTAGGTAGGTCAATTCCCGAACCTGTTGATGCTCGGGAACAGTTTGAGAGCGAGGAAGTTGTGCGCAGGTCTGTTCCCTGGCATTTTAAACTTTCCTGGGCGCGAAGTTTCAAACATTTCCAACGGACATTTGGTTGTAGTGAAAATAATTCTTCATAGAATGTTGCATCTTTGTACAAAATAAATTATTAATTGCAAGGCTATGCTCGCCTTACAGTTCACAAATAAAAAGTGACATGATAGCACGTTTTTTACCCAATCGCAATAAGAAGTATATTAAAATATTTAAATTATAATCCCATATATGTAATTCTCAATTAAAACTGATCACTTTCCCTTCCAAAGGAAATCATTGTCTAAATGTGTCCTATAGATGTTCCGAAAAACTTATAAAATATGTTTAGACGCACGTCGATTAAGAATTGCCAATTTCATTTACAATTTTCATATAATTAACTTTTTATTTTTCATAAATATGCACAATTGCGTTGCTGAATTTGTTTGCATTTTGATATAATATATATAATTGTAATATGTAAACCTAAACGCGCTTAAAGTGAAACTAAACGACAATTTTCGCATCTCTTTTTACAGAAGTTATTCGTACATCAATTGCATATTTTGTTTTAGTATTTTTCAATATTTATTTAAAAAATATTTTCGCTTATTAAAAATAAATCGTGTCTTATAGATTAGAATTTAGTTTCGATTTGAAATACTTGGAATGCACAAAAATAATTTGTCGCCTTTGTGGTCGGTTTTTCGAATAAATTTTATGCTATGTATAATAAGAAGTTTATATACATGACATCCAGTAAATGGCTGTGCATGTTTGTTATACCCTTGCAGACGGTATTATAATTGAAGTAAAACGTTTACAAGCAGGACTTATAAAGACCGATAATCATTTCACACAGTTTCAGTAATGAACTTTGCTGAATCAGACAATGCTACTGTAACTCTGGCAGGGTGTTAACTGCAAGGATATATTAAGTTCGGCTTGCCGAAATATCCTGTTTGTTTATTTTTATTTTAAAGCCATTAGGTTTCTGCGTAGTGAATCCTATTTGATTTAAATTGGTACTTTCTCAATGCATATTCGAATAACAAATTGTATATGCTCTTGGTTTTGTCTTTGTTGCATTCAAAATGTGTTTAAAAAGGTTGCATAATTAAAAATATATATGTGAAGTTTTAAATATTTCATTACTCGTTCGTTCGTGGTTTGTAAATATAGCTTTAATAATTGAATAATTGGACCATTTGTTTTAACGTTGTTGTGGCTTAGAGTTCTCTAATGGATACAGTATATATATAAACGTTTCTTGTTCCGCTCGGTTCCCAGGTAAATATATGTATATATATCTAAACTACTCTTCTCATTTACACTGTTGTTTAACCATAAATTGTATGTTGTAATCTGATGTAACAAATTGTTAAACGTAGGGTTAAGTTAAATTTTATATCTTTAAAACGCTTTACAAATGTGGCTCGCCTTGCTTTCGTTGCCCTGTCTAGGCTCGTTATAGTTTTGTATATATAAACATAATTATATATAGACTATATTGATATACACTGACAATTCTCACTAATTGAATTCAGTTAACATTTTTTGTAATTAACTCTGAAACGCGATAACTATGGATTGTTATTGCCTTGCTTAGCAAATTCGTTAGGTTTGTTTGTTTCTATCGTAATCTGGTATATAACTTGATCTATATATCTACCGTGTGTGTTATGTAGAGCTAACGTAACAACTTGGCCCCAATATATTGAAGTGTAAGCTTTGTGGGTTCGGGTGTGTATGTACATGGCGTTAAGCAAAGTTTCTCCTTCTTAGTGCACCGCATCTATATCTCGCTGGGCTCGCGATATCTTCAGCTTGTCCTTGGGCGTATTATCCTCCCCCGACTCCAGGGCAAACATTTTCATCTTCTCCTTAAAAGATAGCTTTTCGGGCACCGCATCTCCAGCGCGTTGTTGCTGTTGCTGCTGCTGCTTCTCCGCCAGACGACGTGTGCGAGGATCTCTGTGTACACGGATTAAATGAGTTAGATATGTTGAACACACCAGGTGTCTAAGTTATCATACCTGTAAACCTCTTGTGCTCCAATAACGCCTGGAGTGGATTGCACTGAGGTATTCCAGAGGGCAGCATCGGGAGTGGCTGGCATCGATGGCAGCATGGAGGCATCCAGATTGTGTTGCAGATACTATATAATTAAGTAAACAGGATTAATTCCTTGTTAGCACATTTAGAGACTGCTACTGCCACAACTTAAAATGATTACAGTTGAAATAATAAAACAAATGTACTTACACTCGTATCTTCTCTGATGGTGTCCAAATCCTGATGCTCCATACCGTAGTTGTCCATAATATATTGCTGTTGAAGCTGTTGCTGCTGGCTATTTCCGCCTACAAAGTTATTCTCTTCATCATGGAAGCTCACTCGCTTGTTATCCCTCTGCATCAGTGGCGGCGGAGGAGGAGGTGTGCCCAATCCTCCAACCATTCCACTTCCCGTGGCCGAAACGTAGGCGGCATTTAATTCCATAGCGCTGAGCGGAGATCCCTGCATCGTGTTGTTGTTCAAGCTGCCACTCAGATTGTTGTTATTATTGGTTGTGGTGTTCAGGAGAGAGGCCTTTTTAATCTCCACGGCAGCTGCCGCCTGATTACTAGTCGCTGTTTTGAGCAGTCCCATGGACGAGGTGGTGTTTCCAGTGCTCCCCCGCAACTTTTGCTGTGACATGATCAAGTAAGAACTATTCCTCTCTGGTGGCGGAGGAGGAGGGACAACGGCATCTAAGGTCTCGTTATTATTATCCTTATCGAGCATCGTGAGCTGGTTTAGCTCTTTCGCCAAGTTCGATATGGGATGCTCCGTGTGCAAGTGCCGTTCGTCCGCGAAACTGGCCGATTTCTGTGATTTCGAGGGCGACGAGGGTGCTCCACTGGGACCCACTCCTCCCTCGGAATACCGATTGTGCTTGAGTATGCTCTTCGGCTGCTGAGTGTTGCTGCTCAGGGCTTGGGCAGTCGGTGCTGGTGGCTGTGGTGCTGGCACCGAGTCCACCGGACTGCTGCTGTCTGTAATCTCCGCCAGCTTAATCTCCGTCTGTCGGTAGCTCGTAATGGGTGTTTGTATGGCACTAACCTGACTGCCGCCTGCTAGTCGGAACAGCTCTTGCACATTCTCCTTGTCATACTGCTGCTCCTGGTCCTGCTCCTCTTGCTCCTGCAGCTCTTGTGCTCTCCGCTCAAAGTCCCGCTCCAGAATTAAGGTTTTCAGTTGCTCCTCTTGCATGGGGGATCGGGAGATGATCTGGGAAAGCTCTGAGATCTGCTGCTCTCGCCATTGACGAATGTGCTCGCGTCGCATTTCCAGGTCCTTTTCACGCTCCTCCCTTTCCCACGGATTGCTTCCGCTGTGAAGACTACGGTTGTTTGCTTGGTTTGACGCCACATAGCTGCCCTTTGGAGGATCCAAAGTACTGGCCACGTAATTCATGCCCGGAGCGATCTGCTGCGTGGCTTTGAATAGCGGATGTGTAGCAGTGGGCGGCAGTGGGGGCTTGTCCTCCGCCAGAAGTGGTTGTCCAAGATATCGCTGCTGTTGCTGCTGCGGCTTGGGTGCTGTACTTGGTGGAGCATTTGGTTTGTTGGGAGACTGTAGGCTGCCTAACGGTTTCGGAGGCAGGGCTATAAAATTGGGAGACGTTTGCTGTTGTTGCTGTTGCTGTTGCTGTTGCAACTGTTGCTGCTGGAGTTCGTAAAGCGTGGCTGGATCATGAAGCTGGCGTCTGTACTCCAGACTGCCATTCTGAAAGCCACCCGTGAAATCGTTGACATTCTGCATGCTCTGACTGCTGCTCATGAGAGGTTGCTGCTGTTGTTGCTGCTGCTGCAGGGGCAGCTGTTGCTGTTGTTGCTGCTGGTGGTGGTACATGTTGCTGATGTTGGGCATCGATGGAGCCATCATCTGCTGCATGCGCAGAGTGTGCTGGAAATTCTGCTGGCTCTTGGTGCGATTGTTCAAGGTGAGCTGGTGCTGTTGCTGCTGGCCATTGAGATTGCTGCTGCTGAGTGCAAACTGTTGCTGCTGCAGGGAGTGCTGTTGCTGCTGTTGTTGCTGCTGCTGTTGCTGAAGTTGCTGCTGCGCCGACTGTTGACTGTGGTAGTACGCGGAGACGGGCCGAGTGGGCGGCAGATTAGCATTGGCCTGCAGATGTTGCTGTTGCTGGTAGGGCGATGGTTGTTGCTGTTGCTGCTGTTGTTGTTGCTGCGGCGCAAGCGGGGAATTGCCATTGTAAGCGCTCATGGCGGCATGTGCGGCGATCGGCGGTCTACAATAAAAGCAATTAATATTAATAAGAGCTTCAGAATAAAGTTTGTTGCTTTGGGTGTGTAACAAGGACTTAATTTACACCAATTAACTAAAACGTGTCGAGTGCTTCGAAAACATTTGTTTACTCTCTCCCTTCTTCTTCTGAACAAGTGTCGTGTGTTTATTGCAAAGGTGCGTGCCTCTGTACAGCAGCAACATTTAAAAAGGAACGACAGCAGCTAATTACTCACGTACTTGGGACATTTCTACAAGTTCATATTCTTTCTTAATGGGTATAAAGCCATAAAGTAATTTCTTTAAACGCAATGTCACCCTAGAATTACACACACGAGAGTTAGAAAAAATGTAAGCTAACACACAAATGTCAGTGCCCACACCCACACACTTCTCATGACCTCGGGAAACACACCCAAAAACACACTTGGATTCGTTGTAAATTATTAATTCAACTCTCTGGTTTGGTTTCCTTTCTGAGGTGTGAGTATCTGATGGTCAGGAATTTCGAGGTCAAACAGTTTGAACTTAAACGTTAAGTCATTATGTCGCTGACCTATAGGTTAACTATCAGTTATAATATAAAAATTTTTTTTTAGATAGGAAGGGATGGAAGAAATTTAAATATACAAAAAGTTGCAGGGTAAAAGATACCAGAGTTTGAAATCTACTTTTTTCATATGAGCATTTGGAAAGTTCTTACCCAGCAATCAATTAAAAATTCGTTACCGCAATTTCCACTACTTTTACTTTACTGTTGAACATTTCGCTTTAACTTTTTTCTAATTTCAGTTGTTTTGTACTGCGTTTTACGTAATCACAGATTTTCCGGCTCTATTGTGTACAGAACAAACCCATCAAAAACACACCCATAACCAAAGCAAACCAAACAATTCCAGCAAGAACGATTTTAGTGGTCAGCTGAACACAACTGAATTTCAAATGACATTTTTAAGTGGATATATGTGCAAAATAAATAACAGCAGAGGTAAAAACGCTAGCACAAAACATTTGAATGGTATTAAATTATCTTTAAGCTTAGCATTTTAATATTATCTTTAAAATATGTTGGAATTATTCGTCCTCTTTTGCTTAAATGCTTAGAACTAATAATTCCCGAAACCCACGCTGGTTTATTCAATAAATTACCTCTCGTTCAGAATCGGCTGGCTTTGATTTTGTGCCCGATAGACGCTGAGATTCTGATAGAATCCCTGCTCGTTGCCGTTGCCATTTCCATTTGCATTGTTGTGGCTGCCATTTGGCTGACCCAGCATTCCGGCCCCTCCGACTCCTGCCGCTCCTCCGATTCCGCCCATGCCCGATGAATTGTTATGCAAACTGTGCGTGCTGCGTGACTTGGAATTGGCCAGGGCTATGTTGAAAACGAGATGCACGGGGGGAGAGAAAAATGAATTAGTCTCTGGCTTACAAGTCGATTGGATTGTGCTCCGATTACGGGGACTGGAGGGAGGACTGGGGGTGTGCAGTTCACTTACATATGGTACCCGATCCCGTGTGGTGATGCAGAGCCGGCACCGATTTGCTGTTGGGCAGGTGTGCAGCTAGGGGATTGATGATGCTACTACTGTTGCTATTGCCTATGGTGTTGTTGTGGCTGTTGTTCAGATTTTGGCTAAGACTGAGGCTATGATTCGGATGACTGTTGGCTATCAGTGGACCCAGGGATTTGGTCGACTCGGCGCCGCCCATCCGCGTCAGATCGCGTTCGGACATGCGTCGATTACCTGTGGTTTTCATGTTCCCCGCAACATCATCATCATCAACGTCAGCGATTTGAGTGCATGGTTTGGGATTAAGAGTTGGTGGTGGAATTAGGGTTGATTGGTGCGCATGGAGGGGGAGAAAAATAGACGATAGACAGTTTGACATTTTAGTAATTTCCTTTCAGTGTGGCAATGCAAAATGTGATTAGTATAATGTTAATATATGCATACATCGAATTACACAACTACAGCAAAAATCAAATGGAGAATGAAACTATAAAATCGTATTTACACACATTAATAATATAATAGAAGCAAAAGTCAATAAACATATTGTCAGTGCTCGCTTATTTTACGTATAAATATTTAATTCAAAAAGGAAAAGAGAAGAGTTCAACAATGGAAAAGGTCAACGTCGCTGCAATCAAATTAAATATGAAGCACATAAGTGGATGCAAAAACACCTGAAAATTAAAATACACAACTATACAATAATCCTTAAAATTTGATTAAAATTAAGTGTTGAAATGTAATTAAAGCTTTTTTTTGCTTTAGATTTTCACAAAAAAAGTGAAAATTATCTTACATCGTTTTCAATGGGATACAAAAATTTAAGCAACGCTTTAGAAATAAAAGTTTTATTCGGTATAGATGGAATGAAATTCACAATTACCGCAAATAACTATGGCTTACGGTTTAGAAAAGCCAAATTAAAATTGAAACCGATTCAATTAACATTAATCGACTATAATGCCAAGGAATAAAGTAAGATCAACCTACGGCTCAACAGAAAATTCAAACAAATAAGCACAACAAATCTACCTATAATAGCAGGCAAACTCAAAGGCTAATAAGTAGAACAACGAGGGAAACAACAAGAACCTCGGTGCAGCTTAGTTGGGTTGTCATCTGTGTGTCGGACACACGGTTGTTGATGGTGTTCGTGTTGAGCTGGGCAATGGCATTTTGACACAGTGGCCCCCGCCGCCGACAGCACTTGCTTCACCCTCATCGTCATCATTATCGCCCCCAAAGGAGTGGCCACGACTGTCGAGCACCTCGCAGTGAGCAGCACAGCAGCTGGAGGAGGATTCACCGGCCGAGGAACAGGACTCGACTTCGCTGCAGCTGCAGGAGTGGCAATCATCAGTGGTATCTCCGCAATTCGGACAGCTCTTTGAGTTCCGCATATTGCTGCCGCTGCCTCGCTTGGTGTTGCTGCTACTGCTGGCCAGGGACAGCAGCAATTTGGCCGTGGAGGGCGGTGAGGCGGGCGTCCGTGGGCGTGTCTGCTTGCGACAGTGATGATGATGGTGATGGCGTGGATGTGTGCTTGGCTTAGCCTTGAGTTGCACATGCTTCTGCTGTTTGTTGCGCTTCAGTTGCCGCACACTGTGCGCCTGGCGATTGCTGCACATGACACTTTGCCGGCAGCTGGCATATCGGGATAATTCCGGCTTCTCCGCCTCATCGTCCTGGCAACTGTCGTAGCATTTGAAGCTGGCAGCTACCTGGTGTTGCTGCTGTTTCCCTTGGTGTTGCTCCTGCTCAGGGGACTTGCCACGGCAATGACTACAGCAGGGGCAATCACAGCTTACTTTGTCGGCGGACTTTTCCGCCTCATCGTAATCCTTGCCCGCACTGCCGTACAGACTCCACTCCTTCAGCTGCTTGAGGATGTGGCCCTGCTCGGCCTGAGAAAGTTTGGCACACGGTTTGCTGCCGGGATCGTCCAGTGCCGATGTGGATCGGGACTTATTTATGCTGGGCGGAAAGTTTTTGTTGGCATTGAAGTAGTCTGCCATCTCGCGGACCTTGCCCTGACCCAGGGGCAACAAAAAGCGGGGACTGAGGTTCACCTGGCTACTGGCCCTGCGGCTGTTTGCTTGCGTGGTGGTGCTGGGGATGGTTTTGGACTGTAAGGTGGTGCTGGCACAATATCGATTGCTTGTATTTACAGAAGGAGAACGGGTGGAGGAACTTTCGATTTCACACACACTAGGAACTTGGATGCTGACAATTGGGGCAGCAGTAGCGACTCCTGACCTTTTGTGCGAGCGCTGGGTGTTGAGTTGCCGTTGACAAGGTGACTGATTCTGCCGGAGCAGCGGCATGCGCTCGATGGATTCGCTGGACGAACGCTGGCTATTGGACCCGGAACCGCCGGAACTAAAACCATCCGCGGAGCAATTGGTTGCTCTCTTGCTATTCAGCTCGCGGCGTATCTTCTGTATCAGCGGAATCCTCTCCGATTGCTCTGCCATCAGGGACTCCGTGGAGGAGGCACTGGCTGCAAAGTGGCTGATGGCATCGTGGGTATGGTACTTTCTGTCGATTCCCGTCGCTCCTGGCTCGGCTTCTTCTTCTGTTTGGTCCAGATCAAAACTAACTGTCTTCCGATATCCCGCTGCAGGATTTCTTTTTACAGTGGACGAGCAACCAGAGGTGGACATGCAGGGTCGATGTTGTTGCTGCTTCTCCTCCTCTTCGTCGTCTATAAAAGGAATCTGGTCTGAGTGAGCCATGGAGGCAATACCTTCTTCATTAAGCGGCTGATGGGCATCACTGTAGGCGGCAAAGTTCCCAAACGATTCCTGCGAGTCCTTGGCAGGTTCATCCTGATACTCCTCGATATAGATAGAGGGCGGGGGAGTTCTTCGCAGCGGCCTCATGAGGCTAAAGTGGGTGACAGAAGGAGCCATCGGCGGTGGGTGGTAGTAGCCACCCTGATCATTGCCCAAATACAAACTGCTGGCAGATCGGGCAATGGGTCTCGTGTCCCGATACCTCGGATCGATGTGCAACTGGTGGCCCAGCGCACACAGTTCCTCCTGCAGACACGAGGCACTTAGGCGTCTCACTGGCGGGGAAGAAGCCCGCATGCAGGCAAAGGATTCGCGACGACTCCGATTGAGACTGTCGTCCGATATTGAGTTGCTGTAGTAACGAGCTTGCTGTTGAAACGAGGAGTGACGACGCTGCTGGCCAGGACTCAGATGCTGGAGAAAGTTGCTGGGAGAAGCTTCTAGCGATTCGAGCGGAGCAGCATGGGGAATGGGTTGGTTACTTGGTTAGCTTACACAACGTGAGTACGGTAGAGTAGAGTAGTGGGTGAGTATCTTGGATGGTTGAGTGAGTTGAGTGTTCTTAGCGTCCTACCCATCACCTGGAGTCGCTCTAATGTGTGTGTCTTGTATTGATATGTATGTGTCTAACAGTGCGCTCCGTTGGGAGCTACTCACCACGCTGGATGACCGGACTGGGCTGCTGCAGCAGGGTAGCAAGTCCGTGGTAGATTGCTCCCTGCTTGGCCACCTCCAAACTGACCACTGGACCTGTCCGCACCAAGTAGTCCGCAGCCCTAGGGGGAGAAACTCGGAAGTAGTTACAGATCTTTAAGAAAATTCACTCAGTACACTTACCTCTCTTGGGTGATTCCGATTAGGCTCTGACCGTCTACGCGCAGCAGCTGATCGCCAGCCTGCAGGCGTCCATCTGCGTCCGCCGCTCCGCCAGGAACCACACTCTTGATGTAGATACCTAGCTTCTCCTGACCAGCTCCCTTGGCTGCCACGATGGATAAGCCCATGCCGTTGCTGTTCTTGTGCAGCTTGATCAGCTGGAGCTCCGGCTGGGGCAGCTTGTTCGACATGGCGCTCGAGCTGCGGGCCTGCAATGGATAAGAATGATCATTAGAAAAGATCCCAAAGAGATCCCAAGAGACTCACATTAAATTGGTGCATATAGACCGTCCACAGGCCTATCGAGGTGGGCTGGGCCGCCAAGCGACACATGCCCTGCTGCTGGAGAGGATTGAGGAAGTCAACCAGACCTGTGGGGATGCCTCGCACAACATCGCAGCTGAATCCGTCGTCGGGAAGCAGTAGCGCCAAGTGCAGCTCAGGTGACTCCTCCAACCGCACCTCTCGTCCATCGGCACGGGTCAGCTCGTCGGCCACAGACTCCGCCATCCTTATGGCCGTATCTACCAGGTTCCTGGGCAGCTTCTCTTGCTGCAGCAACGCAGCCATCTGCAGGGAATTTAAACGGAAGCAGGAGCAGGCCAACTGTTGAATCTCCTCTACGGAGGATTTAGGCGCTTGCAGGAACTGCGCGCATTGGTTAATCTTGGCCAGGTGGCAGTCCGCCGCCAGTTCCAATCCTTGCCGTTCTGCCCACAGCTCTAGCAACTGTAGTCGCTCTGTCATCACTTTTCCCCAATCTGCTGTGCACATGTGAGAGTTTGCCACAATCTAGGAAAGGTGGAATACAAAAATTAGTCAATGTGGAAGGAAAGTTTGGGAACCAGTGATGCCAACTCTATGTTAAGATGCAGTTTGTGGGCTTTAATGGGAATCCCTAATCGAATATAAAAAGGTTGTGCATGTTGTTCCCCTTTCATCGAGAATTAAGAACGCCAGTTTTCTAAAATATTTAAGTCTGGATAGAAAGTGCTGCATATTTTGAAGCGAATTTAATATACGAAAACAGACCGTATTAAAATAATACTTTATAGTATTCCTTTTATAGAATTAAGCAAAAATGCTAGCATCAGGATATTTCAAATGAGAATTTTTAGAGTGCAGTTAGCATCACTGGGTGCATAAAACCTGGCCATTTGTAGGCCGCTCACCGTATTGAAACATATGACATTGATGTAGTGGAATAACTGCGAGAACAGCTGGATCGTCAGGGCTGCATTTACGCGACATCTTCGAAGGAGAGCCATCGCCGATCCCAGGACTGTCAGCACGAGACCCGCCGCGGAGTCGTGGTCGATGTTTTCGGAGAGAAACTGGTTGAGGGTTTGGGAGAGTTCCAGTCGGAAGCAGTTGACCAGGTTGCGGAAGGCGGTTTGCACGGCCTCGGCCAAAACCTCTTGAGCCTGAACGCTGAAAGCGCTGATGTGACGATCCGATTTAAGGAAGTGCAGGAACTCCGAGCTGTTGGCCATCCAGAAGGCCAGGATGCGGGGATCCGTGTACTGCTCCTGGACGACGCTGTAGACCAGGTTGGCCACGTGGTGCAGGAACATGGTCAGCTTGTGGGCGCGCTCCGTGGGCTGCAACTCCGGGCGATAGTGTGTGGAGGCTCGATACCTGCGGAAAAGTTAATTTCCTTTTAATCAGTCTGCATTAAAGGACCTGTAACCCCCCGACTCTTATCTATTGATTTTCACGCCCGTCAAATGTCAAAGTTCCCTGCTCCCCCAAATGGCTGGCTTGTTTCCTGCTCCCGCTGTTTCGGCCAGGCCATTTCCCTTTCCCCCCTCACATCCTGCTGTCAGAGCACATTAATATTAATAGCTCACAAATTGGGTCAGCAGTCAAGATAAATCATCATAATTGATAATGAATTGTTGATACTGGCTGCTGCTTCGCCATCCTCGTCGAGGATGTGGAGCAACTGCCCTCTGGAACATGTCGATCCACTTTGTGTGTGGACATTTGTCAGCTGGTATTAGCTTGTCTCGGTCCATCTGTAATTTGTCCATGTCCTTGGGGTCTTGCTAAATGAAGCTCTGATTTTGGAATTGAAATATAAATGGATTCATCGAAGGACAGATTGCTTTTGAAATCTGGCACACATAGAGTAAGTCAATGAGGGTCAAGTAAGTACACTTATCTCTTTTACATCTGTCTTTCGATTGGAAGATAAAGTTTAGTTGTCACCACTCAACTTTCAATGGGTAATAAGTTCGGTTAATTCCATTTCACTAAATTGATTTATAAACGGATTAAGAATGTTATCTTAAGCGATTATTATGTTATTCCTAACTAAGAAAACATTACTGGGTCAGAAAATACCATTAAAGATACAGTAGATATTTCCTCTTAGCTTATTATTGGAGTGAGGATATTACTATACATTTTCCTCCCTTACTTATAATTTTGTTGGCCTATATACCCGACCTATTAAATGCTGAAAGCCCCCAAGTTTAATTATTTCAATTAAATAAGTACACCGATACATTCCAACAACAATTAAAGCTGAACAAGCGCAGTCACAGCTTTCATCATGCTCTTTCCCATTACAATTGCCCCCGTAATGAATTACCCACCTGGCACACAGGTAAAGCGAGTAGACGGGTGCCAGCTTAAAGTGCGGAACGTTCACGTCCAGCTCACTGATAATGTGACGCAGAAAGAGTTCCTGGTGCGTTTCGGGGAACTCTAGGACAGCCGGCAGAATGGGCTCCTGTCCCTGGGCATCGCCGGAACCACTGCCACCTCCGGTCAACATACCAGAGCCGGCCATTTTGGGTGACCTACATATCGAAGAGGGTTAATCGATTAGTACACAGTACAACAGAAATACAGATAAATTAAAGATATGAAAAGCAGTAGAGAGTATACATTTGCACAAGGATTAAGCGCACACAAAATATCGAACAAAATTAAAAATTAATCAGACAGTGAATGAATACAGTATGCATAATTTGATTGCTTTATGGTTATGTGTGTGGAACTTGTGTTGGCTTTCCTGTTTATGCTGAAGATAGAATTTGGAATAATTTTAGAGTAAGTACGTGGATCGAAGTCGAGTCTTACCGATCTTGGCTGTTGGAACCACCTGACTTCATGCTGGAAATTGACTTGGTCTCGTTTTCCAGATTGCCCTCAAGGCTTTGACCATCGTAGTTCGCAGAATTGGCAACCTGATCCTGGCCAACCTTGCTGTCCACCACATCCCTTAGCGTGCTGCTGAGCGGATGATCACTGGAGTTGTTGTTGTTATTGTGATAGGCACTGGATTGATTCGACTGTTGGTGGTGGTCGTAGTCGCTTTTGTGAGTCTGTGAGTGAATTTGAAAATATTTGAAAAATAGTAGGGAACATTACAAGATAGCGCTTTCATTAAATACCCACCGAACTCAACGCTCCATCCTCATCATTCCAGGATCCGGGGGACGTGGGAGAGCGGCTGTCATTTTCCATGAGGCATTTGCACCGGAGGGTCGACGGTTGGTGGTGTTTCAGGTGAGTGTGTGGGTGTGTGCAAATTGTTTTGCATATTTGTTGGGTAATTTTTTCGGTTTGGTGAGTGCATGAGATTAATGTTTTACACAAACAATAAAAACAAACAACACGTAACGAAACATAAACGAACAGTACAATAAGGCGTGTAAATAAAACAAAAATACACGAATATAAATAAATGCGCAGCATACGAAAAGAAACCACCCTCGAATAAATTTCCTACATTTTTAAGTGTCCCACCTAAAAGTGAATTAAATTGTTTTAAATTTTCACATTCTGGCAGCGAAGTGTGAACATTTGAAAGCCGTATATTTGCTAGGATATTCATAAAAAGAATACGTGAGGCAATTGGTTTGAGCCATTTAGAATTCCGCATGGAAAAGATGGTAATTTCAGCAAATATTCTCTGAAAGATGACTTCTTAATATCTATTTAAGCTAATTCAAAAACAGATTCTCTTTGAAATAAGTTTGGTGTTAGGAATATTTATCTCAAAATATAGATTAAACATTTATAAATTCCTTTTTTATGCTTTTCATAGCAAAACTTCTGATTTAAAAATGCAGGGAAAAATCCCGTTCAATCCAATTAAATTAATGCACTGAGATTTATTGAACTCAATCCGAACTAATTGGCAGAAAATACGAAATAAAACATTTACATAACAGTTGCTGGCAAAGCATTTGGCAAATTAAGCGCAAGCGTACCATAAATATTTTCACTAAACTCGGGATATACTTTAATCCACCGGATTACTCACCTCTCGTAGAGACATGCCGAGTCCAGTTGGGACTGCGAAAGAGCCAGGTTATAGCGGCCGTCCGTGGGAGAGTCCAGGAAGCGGTACGAGGCCACCCGTCCGAACATCACAACGGATCCGTTCTGTGAATGGCAAATACGAAGCACATGAATTAATTATATTTGCAGGCGGTGTGACGAGGGTTAATGTGTTAAGAACCATTTAAGTGATTTAATAATTGTAATTAAGTGCGGCCATTACTGGAAATATTTACACTGCGAGGGCGAAGAGTGAAGCACACTGACTGACGGATTCTGGGGCACTGAGTCAGCTATTGGAAAATTTTCGGGGCGTTTTGAAATCGAAACTGGCAAACAGAGACGCCCCCTTCTCTGGGGGGAAATTCGAATGGAGATCTGTGTTAATTTTTTATGTTTTCGTTGCTGGCTATCTCTTTCGGCGTTTGTTTGCGTTTCCCTCTAATGCTGATTAGCTTGGCGAACAAATCTTTGACACACACACAGCCCAAAGAGAGAATTCGATTTGCATTATTTTTGTTCAGGTTCATCGAACCGCAGCCAACCCCAATTTGCCAATTGGAAAAAAAAGAATTAATTCCGTAGCATAACAAAAAGGAGCTAACAAAGCCAATGACAGAAAATAAAGAAGAAAAATGCTTTTCGTTAAGTTAAAAATACTTGCTCCTCTCTCTGTTTTCCAGGATAAGTCCCCAAAGACAGTTTGAGGTTATTGCCAAACTGGGAGCTTATCTCAGCTCCAGTCTTCTGCAGAAGATGGGGGAACGGCAGAAGTTGTCTCTGTTTATTCGGTTTCAAATTTATCAAGCGGAAAGTAAAAACAACAGAAAAATGTTCTGGTTTTTTTAGGCTTTCCCTTTGACTTTTCCGCTAATGCGTGAGAGCGCCGAAAGGCAACTCGATTCATTTCCCTCGTTGTTGTAGTTGTCACTGACGTTTTGTTTGTGTTTCCGTTGGATGTCGAAAAGTTGTCAAAACAAAAGATAAATCAGCGGCGACTCAAAGCTTGTGGGATGTGTACACCCCGGCACATTGCTATCTGTGGTTTTATTGCCTGCCAGACTTAAACTCGAAGCTGATAATGAACTTGAAGTGCAAATGAATGGGAATTGAAAAGCCCAACTCAATGCGGCTTGAGTTTGGCAACGTGTGCTTCGAACCGCTGACAGTCGTGTTACGAAATGTGCGCTCAGAGAAATTAGATTCGGCTTTAAAACTAACCGCCGGATCTAATTAATTTTCGTCTATTTTTGTAAGATTTTAATGGATTTAGTTTAATAACTTTACTATAGATTTTCTTTACTGTAGAATTAATTAATTTTCGTCTATTTTTTAAGTTTTTAATGGATTTAGTTTAATAACTTTACTATAGATTTACTTTACTATAGAATGCGAGAATTTAAATATAAGTAATGCAGAGTTCTTTAAGTTTTCTACCCTTCTTAGCTTTAAATCACTTGGGACTTGGCTCGACCTTAACGCGTAAATCAATTCCAATGCTCATTTATCTTCCAGCTGACTCCATTCGAAAGTTGTCCCCATAAACGCCTGACTAAGCCAGGACGATTATTGGCTTGGACCTTCTCAGACAGTCGGATCCACGAAAGTACCACAAATGTAAGAAGGCAAATAACAGCCGAATGGGACTTGGCAGCTTTTAAAGCCTTTAAACTTCAACCGGGTCAAGGTCGATGGCAAAACTTTTACTCGCAGCATTGCCTGCTGCTGTCAAATTAAGCATACGCCTCGGGTGACGAGTACGAAAATTTAACTAATTAAAACGAATTATTCGCAATTAGTTAATGGAAGGGATAGATAAGAGGTCCCCCTAAGCGGCACATGAGTTAAGAATGTTCTGACATGGATTAAGTTCTAATGCACTTAAAACATTTAATTGTGAAAATGTTGAATCCTGAAAGTTTCTATAAACATAATAACGTTTGTGAATTCGAACTAAATATATAAATTTGGCATAAAAATTTCGAAAAACTACCCTTTTAAATGATACTGACCTCGGATTTAAAATAGACGCGAATTTCTTGAGAAGAGGACAACATCTGAAGAATTCGCAGTTGTAATTTTTATAATTTTATTTAGCTAATAATTCTATTTTAGCTAACTCAAGGGAAGAATTTTATAAATCGCAAATTCTTCAGAGAAAAACGGAACTGACATGAGAAGACATCGAAATTCGATAGCACAACGATAAAAGAATTGTCCCATTCTTTCAACTTACATGCAGAATAGTCGGCTGACTGATGTGATGTCCGTTGACGAAGGTCAGGGCATCGGTGTGCAACGGGGTCACCGTGCAAACTCCCTCCAGCAACGAAATGAGGCAGTGCCTTGGCTGGATCGAAGGCCCGAAGAGCTGCAGGCAATTCGTGTTCGCTGATCCCACCTCCACGGGATCACTGCCCAACTTGATCCGCCGACCGCCATCGCCGCTGTGCGTCACTTCCACCAAGACGGGTCCCTCGCGATCGCCGGATATGTGGTTGGCCCCGTTGGCCGCCCCCAGCGGTTTTTTCTTTCTTCTCCGGGGCTGTGAGTCCGCTGGACGTCTCCGCACATGGAACATGATGGAGCCTGTAAAATAAAAACCAAAATCATACATCAGTAAGAGTAAAAGTTAGGTCATAAATTAGTAAATTTACTTGTAATGTTCATGATTTAAAATAGAGATTAAATAATCACGGGATTAAAATACAATAATGAATATGCAACCGCAGCTTATTAAGCCGCCTTTTGTCTTTTGGGTCTCGTTAGGAAGTGCAGTTTCGGCTGAGTGAGGCAAAATTTTAAATCTCTGCCACTCAAATGCATGATGATTGGCATGACAGTCGTGGCAAAATATATTGAGATATGTACGTTGACAGAATTAACTTTTTAAAATTAAATGTCAGACAATTGTATTTTATTTATTAAATATTGTATTATTAAGAAAATAAAATTACAAACATCATTTAACTTTAAGTCGTAATTTTGATTATAATGACAGACAATTTTTTTTTGATAATATTAAAAAGTAGGGTTCCCTATAATGGAAAAATGTCTAACTAACCCATAGTATTCCCATCTAGGCGCCATCAGTGTTAAAACCTCCCAACGCTCTCTGCAATCTCATCGCATCAGTTCACGTCGGAAGTAACAAAGGCAAAATAGAAATTCCGAAAACGAAATCCAATTCGGGCTGCATCATCAATTTCAGTCTCGATATTAGATGTTCATTTTGCGAGCCAGCGAAAAACAATCAAGAGGGAAAAATATATATCCAGAAACTTTGCCAGTGGCCAGACTGAACCAACTGACTGACTGACTGACTGGCTGACTGAATAACTGAGCGACTGGCTGGCAGACAGTTCAGTGGCAAGTTCTCGCTGGCTGGTTCTTTGATATGGAAATTTATATACAACATTCCGTAGCTTTTCATAGACGACAACTGCAACAACAAATCGAGGGCCTGGACTCACACATCAAATTTGGATTCCAGAGTATAATACACCCATATAGTCAAATATTTTTGTGAGCTTGAGCTCGTATATTTGGTTATCCAGGTAAATAACATAGCCGAAAAATGAAAAAATAATTTTTTTTTTGTCATTTCTGATTATTTTTCTAATTTATGTTAGTTATAATAGTGGTAAATATTTATAAAGACAAGGTGGATCGTTAATATTTTTTTAGACTCGGTAATTCGATTGGCTTCTAGCATATACTTTCCAGATCTTTCAGTATACCCCATCTTTGGCGGCTGCAGCTGTTTATTGTACAGAATGCTTAACGAAGCATGCAAAATGTGATGGCAGTTACAGCAGCACCATCCCTCCTCCACCCACTGTTGCCCCCACGGCTTTGGGGCAAATTGCAGCAGATGATGGCAAGATGCAAGACCAGACGTGGCATGTGCCAACGGCATTTGGGCATTGCAGGCTAAATAAGGCATGACATGGGCGTGGCATGTGCAACTTATTAGGCAAGAGGGGGCAGGGAATGTGGGGGGCGGAAACTCCAGGGAAATCTAGCCGTGCTTTCAATTTGAAAACTTTAACAATGAGCAACAGTAAAAACAGAAATTCAAACAACGACTACAGGAACGACAATTGGCAAAAGAGCAACGTAAAACCAAATGAATTGTATTTCTATTGTATAATACCTTCTTTGCGAAACCAAAAGAACCACATCTGTATTTCTGTGTATTTGCCGGCGTTGTTGGGGCGGAATTATTATTAATATATGGCTCACACACATGGCTTAGAGATCCGGACTTCGTTTTTGTCTTGTTTCGGTGCCGTTGAGTAAAACTTTTCCGACAACTTTCTGGGCGCTCGCAAAATAATCAACTCAAAAATGTGGGGTGCCACCAAACAGAAAGCAAACATAAAGGCAGCCAAAGCTTAAGGAAACGAAGCCAAAAACATGAACACGCTTCATATACTTGATGTCGAGAGAGCCTTGAATGGGATGACTGAATAATCTCCTTGTTTGGATTGCAACTTGTTTAGAGTTGAGCCGGAGGATAGTTGAAAGCAACTCGGGCGATGAGGTTGATCAGAGATTATGAAGAGGTTGACTGCCTTAAACTGTGGCTGGAATTTCCCCTTAGAATTGGACTTTAAGATATCTTTCTTTATGTATTTTAAGCCTAACTATATTTTATTATTGTTTCTAGATTTTATGCACTTTAAAGAAATTATTTAAAATTAGTATTTCCAAAGGAAAATTTTATTTCAAGTGGTTAAAATATTTAAGATAATTAAATATCAAAATGTTCATATTTTATGTTTCGGGGAAAGGTTATATCTAACCTTAAGAATTTTTTAAAAATATTTTGTTTTGGCGAATTTTACGATTATCTTGTACTCAATTTCTTTAACCCCAATCTCCATAACAACTTTCTTTTGCTAACTGCCACTGACAGCTCCCAATAATCGTGTTCACCAGACCAGGTAATTTATGACTAAACCATGCACGGCATATGTACAATTGTAAATCAATCAGTAAATGGACAAGTTCGACAGGTTGCTCGACTGGCAATTGAAGTAGTGCCCCTCATTTGGAATGCATGTAGAAACAGGACTTCAGCTCCTTTCAATGCACACAAAAAAAAAGGTTCAAAATCTACTTATAATAAAAAATCAGACTATGAGGTTTTAAATAAACAAAGTTAGGTAATACGGTTCCAAATATCATTTCATTATCTAAACAGAAATTTAAACAACAAATAAAATGTAATTATTCTATTCTAAATACAGCAATTTTTTCAAGTGCACTTGTGCCTTTAATTCCAGCCAGCGAACGAGGGCAAACAACATTTCGTCCTTGGCAGTTGACATTTGGAAAGCAGAAACGAGGGGCACATTGATAAAGTGCAGTGCCAAACGGATGCCAGAAAAATCATTTTAATTGTTCCTACTTGGTCAACAGCTTGGCCGGAGCAAAGGTAGCAGCACCCACTCACCACTCACCAGAGCCACCATTGTTGACACAAGAAAACGAGCAAATTGCAAAAGCCATCAAAGTGAGGGAGGGCGAGGGAAAGGACCGTGGGTGGATGGGTAAGTGGGTGGCTGGCCAGGTGGCTAGGTGGCTGGGGGCTCGGGCGTAGACGAACGAGCCATGAAATTGATTCGGCCAACAACGTGCCAGGATCATGTGTGAAGCCTCCAACTGTCCTTGTGTGTGGCCATATGCACGTGCATAAGTGCGAATAAATTGGCAACAGGGCACAAAGGACTGAAAGTGAGGGGAGCGCATTTTACAGAGCGAAAAACAATGCAGGGAAATTGCATAACGATTTGAGTGACTGGGGCGGAGTCCGCACCAGTATAGGTATCGCCACCCACCTACCGCCTGCCCGTAAGGTAATCCACAAAACTGTGGATTCCCTGTGTGCCAGCGAAAGCGGAAACTGGGGCCACCAAGCGTTGGGCGCATTAATTTTTATTAGCGCAGCTTGTGCTCTAATGGCCAAAGCGATTAGAAAGGAGGCGAGTGGCCCATTCGAGTTGGTTAGAAAGGCATTTGGCCGGCATAAATCAGAAAGAAGGTCCTCACTGGTCTTATAGTATACCCTAAACAGATGGAATTGAGGAGAATCTGTTCAAAATGATCAACCGAATAATATTTAAAATATTATAAATTATAAACAACGGGTAAACTATAATATATTTCACATAAAACATAGAAATTTACTCTTAAAATCTGGAATTTGATAAAGTTTCAAGCCTATGGGCATCTTTTATAGAGTATTCAATGTGCAGTTCTCGTCCATTTCATTATGCTGTTTTTAATTAGTCGAACAAACGGCAGAGAATGAAACTTTCGCTTCAAACTTGGCAGCAGAGGATGCCAGAGAGCGCACAGAACACCCCCAAGAATTTAATTAAAAGTGTAATATGGAGAAAAATATACATATATTTTAGAAAATAAAAACTTTTCAATGCTTCCCTGGACATGCGTTGGATGCTGAGGGAGAAAAGCGCCCTTTGCTTGGCCTAATTGACTGAGATTGATTTTACCAACAGCAGCAGCAGCCTGGGCTCTCAAATTAGCCAAATTAGTCGTAAAACGTGGCGGCTTTGACTCTGCAAGCCGAAGAAACCAATGGAGCCACATCTCCGCCCAGGCACGTCCTCATAGAGAACTCCGGCCACCGAACCACACACCCAACCACGAGATCTCCCCTCCCCTTTCCTCCGAAGGGGTGGTGGAGGGAGGGAGCTTTTCACGTTGTGCAAATTAAAACAATGAAAATTTAATGAGCCAAGTTTTCCTCTCATGCAGGAAGTTTTCCTCCTTTGACCAGGAACGGACACCTCCACTGGGCAGGCGACACGACAGCAAAGTTTAATCCTTGTGTAAGCCCCAGCAAACATTATATAAACTTCCCAACTAACGGACATTTTGCGATAAATATTAGCAGCAGCTAATAAAGGATGTTGATCTCCGTCAATGGCTTTAATTGTGGTTGAAATTGGATTTAATTATATTCCAAAGTTTGTCAAATTGCAAATTTTGACATAGATTTAAAATGAGATACATACTTTGGAAATCTAGAGTTAAGACCGGAAAAAGTATGTGCATTCTGGTTATTCTTATACTTATAATATCTTTAGGCGATTGACACCTATATTTTACAAAGATATCCCCACGTTTTGAAACCCTGCCAGCAATCAAAACAAGTTATTTATTTCCCAAGGGTCCACGAGAAGAAGTAATCGTAATCGATGCACAAAATCGAATCATCTAGTGGCTTCTCCACTCCATAGAACATAGAATCTCCTTTGGCGTCGGACGACAGCCTCTATTCCAGTCAAGTGGTGCCCAGGGCGGCGGTTATCAACATTTTTGCTAGACAATTTGGCAACAGAAACAATAAAAATATAATTGCCACACTCAAGCTGAAGCGGGGGTCTGATCTCCCCTTTCACCAGACTTTAAGCGAGGAGCATAAAATACGAGCGGGAGAAGTACGAGAATGAAATCACAACGGTCAGTGGGTGGGAATAGGGACTGGGGTTGTGGAAAGTCGGGAGATGGAAATGGAGGAGGAAAGTGAGAGGAGCTGATAGCTTGATTGGATTTCGCAGACTGTCCGTGACTGCGAGTGAGTTGTTCCTTTACTTATTTTGAATGGTGTCTTTGAAAAAGATGCACAAATGTAAGACAACTTGACAAATTTTATTTTTTTAGAAATTTCAGATTTATAGTAATATTTTAAAAATCTCTTGTAAATTGAAATCCCTATTTTTCGAGTTCATTTAAATAAATTAAATATTTATTTAAAAAAATGTAGAAAATTTTTAAATAGTTTCAAAGTAAAAAAAACCTTTTCTTTGCTCTACATTCTGAACCACCAATTGAAATCCAATGATTTTACTCAAGGGTACCTAAGAATCGAGTTGTTCTACGTGCCTTTGGCTTTAACTGATTTTTCGGGTTTATACGTTTCGATATATTGGATGTCGTGTGCAGCCATTGATGACGACAGACAAGCCAGGACATTGTGTCCTTTTGTGCCGTGCAGTCGCGTCCTTGTCCTGACCATTGAAATTAAGGCCCACAATGGCCAACACACACCCGTACCACCACACACACACACACATCGGACCACGGGGAAAGAGCGTTTAGCTTTTGTAAATAACTCCTGAAATTTATTGATTTTTGTCTGTTTGTTTTGGCCGGGTCCTTGGGAACTGAGCAACCGCCAGCGAGCCCGACATTTTTCCTTTGGAAATGCATATATTTGGTACTGATGTGGAGGTTTTCTAAAAAATTACATTCTTCATGGCTGGTGAATTAATGGCCTGGCTGAATTCCTCTCCGCGCTTGGAAAAGGGCAAAACATAAACGGAAAAGCCAGCTACGTGTGAAAATTCAATTTGCGCGCTTCGTAATGCGGCAACAAAGTATAAATTGAAATCAAAGTGCGGCAGACTGCGTAAAAAACGAAATTAAATAAATTGCCATCAAATTGAAAGGACAGAACTCACGCGCACTCACAACACGACACTTCGGATTAACCGCAAACGAGTCGCGCGAGGGAAAATCGCCCGAAAAAAGGCACAGATTAAATTAATTTTTCCCAATAATATTTTTTTAACCAACTAACCGTATGGGCACGGAGATTGTAAGGATCGGGCGGCAGCTGCCAGGCGCCGGGCGCCCACAACAATGCGTTGACAGCGCGCAAGGATAACTGAGAGCACACTGAGCGTATGAGCAATGCCGCAAAGGCAAGTCCTTCGCTGACTAGCTCACTGTCGGACTGGGTGCGTGAATGAATGAATAAGACACGAAAAAATTCAGTAAGAACGCTGACTTAAGTTTTGCGACTATCAGATACCCTGGACTTTGTTATAAATTAAATTGGGAAAAGGTTACATATTACCAGACATCGTAATATATGCTAGATTTCTATAATAAATGATGTTCTCTCCTTTTTTAAATATTGATATCATTGATATTCTGACCGTTAAAGTGATTTAATAAGGGCTTAGTTAAAGTGATCATTAGCTAATCAGATATTTTATTTTTATGCTCCATACTATCTAATATTAAACTATATTTATCCGAGCCTTATACTAGTTCCTTTGAGTCTAATATATCCTTTCCTTGCGCGGTACAACTACAAACACACACCCTAAAGCGCCCATAAAGCAAGCAGAGTAAATTATGGCTGTGTGGGTGAGTGAGTGGTGTATAAAACAACATTTAGTTTACAATGTTTTCAACGGGTGTGTGCTGTGTGTGTGCCCCTGGTGAATGGGTGTGCGAGTGTTTGAGCTGGGTGCTGGTGTTGGTGTCTCTAAGTGCGTTTGCTCTTTGGTCCTTTGCATGACACACTAACACCACGCCAGCAGTGCCCGTAGTGGCAGTAGCAACTTTTGGCATACAGGATACAGAATGAGGAAGGAACTCAACTGGCACACACATCCTTTGGATTCCCAACCAGCGGCGAGATGCGGCCAGCCCAGCCGAATGGATGCTCTGACGCTCTGCTGGAGAGCCGGTCTGAAAAACCGGACAAGGTCGTGGTTCGCGGTCCGATTCAGTTGGGTGCGATAAGCTGATTTGAATGGCGAAGCTCAAGAGCTTTGTGCGGATGCACTGAGTCATCGAAAATGTATTTCAATTTAATTACAATTTAAAGGGAATCAGCAAACCGCAGGCATTGTATGGAATTTTCTCTTTCAAGCGGAAGAAGACTGATTAAAAATATTACGAATTATGTATAGCCCTAATTTGTATATACTTTTTAGTAAAAACCCTATCGAAACCCACAACTAGTGCACGGAGTTAGGTTTTACAAAATACCTATCGAATAACGAAAGCAAAACAGAAATAATGGGCTTTTAGCGGGTAAACCACAAACGCCTGTCAATCATTTCCCTCCCATTTCCACTTTTATTTCCATACGCATTACCACGCAAATCCACTCCATCAATCGGGCCCCAGACATCATCTCTCTCTCCGCCTCTCGCTTATTGAGGCAATCAATATGCCCAACCGACTCACACCGGGAACGGGAAAACACAAGTATAAGACAAAGGATATATGTGTGCCTGTGAGCACATAAAAACATGAGATATACTTGAAGCTACTTTTCGGCTAACGAGCATCGCACAGTCAACGTCTTTATTGTTGCCCAACTTGCGATTTCTTTGCCTCCACTTTCCCGGGGCTGAGGTTGGCTGGGGTAGGTTTTTTGGTTCAAATGGATGCTTGGTCGGGAAATACTCCAACTCTGGAGCCGTAAAACCGAAACGCAACTTTAAGCTTGCAATTTCAACCAGGGCATAACTTTGCAAAGTCCTACAGAGTTTACGAGTATCCATCAAATGGCGCTCTTTTTTAACGACTGAGAATTTATAAGATAACTTTTTAAAGGACCTAGGAATAACAATAATTAGATGAAAAAATGGAACCTAATATGATTTAACAGGTCGGGATTCCGTGAGATTATTATGTTGAATCCCAGTCACAGGAACATACATCTCGTTTTAATATTTATTTATAAGGCGGCTCCCTATAAAGTAAGGGAGCCTGGTCCAAAAATTCCGAACTCCAATCGCGAGCGATCGGCGAGCGGGGGTAATATCATTGGTGTCAGCAGCAATGTCCTCACTATACGTTCATTGAACATTTCTGCTCCCCAAGACAAGGAAGGCCGAGTGACGGAATGTGCGCTCACCTCTTGCAAAAATGGCTAGTACTAGTTGGGAATTATAGGCGCACCAAGTGCGCAAAATCATGATCTAACGATCGCGAAAGGGTTCCTTGGGCTTATAACGGGTTTTCTGAGCTTTCCTGTTTTTCGCAGATACGGATTGAAATGAGGTGCAACCCCTATCTCTGGCAGATTTATGACAGCGATTAGTTAAGGAATTCACATGCTTCTCATTCCGTGTGGACGCTTGGATGGCGACTATCAAGCACCGTTGCCGGGCACACTCAAATTAATATCATTAATTTCCGTTCTGGCATCGTTCTGGGACCCTAATCCGCTTCGACTCATAAATAAATAGGCAATTTCCCTTTAGTGAGAAACTTCAGGGCCGCTGGAGAGGGGCTAAAGTAAAATCACGAGACTGAATAATTCAATTGGAGAGCGGAATACGGAATACATACATATTTATCCTGGCAAGGAGCCAGCGTTCCTCTGCTTAAGTGCTGTGACATGTGTCTCTGGTCCTGACTGCTGCCTTTGTCTCTGCTACTCGAGGGCCCCGAGAGCTCACTAGCATTTTCGGTCCGCATTGTGACAATTTCGTTTAGTCATCTTCGGAACTGACTGGCTGACTAGCTGCCAACTTGTGGAGCAAATGGCAGGAGAAAGTGAAAAGTCTGGCAAGGCAATTGAGAGGCGGCATCATGTAAATGATGATGATTACTTCGGTCTGTGGATGCCTGTTGGTGATTGATTCTGTTCGGCAGTGCTCGAGCTATGAGCGAAACGGAAAATGTCAACAGAAATATGAGATTTTTCTGATAGACGGGACAATAGCTTATAAAGATTTTATTATTTTGGAACAGATAGCGCATTTTTGTCGTCCATATTAGTATACATATTTTTCGTATTATGGAAACACATTCATGCAGTTCCAATCCCTGCTCTAGTTTCTGTTTTGGTGAGAATTTGAAAGATTTAAAACCAAAGATATGGTCTATGGTCTAATGATAGGTAATTGTCTAGACTAGCGTCCTAAAAATCACAAAAATTGACAAATCATCAACGATAGACCACGAATTTTTAAGATTTAACGTGAAGATATTTAATTTTCTCTTTATAACAAATATGCAAATAAAATGTAATTTAAAAAACACATTATTTTTGTTACATTTTTTTTACTGCGCCTTAAATTGTTTTACATTTATCCACTCCAGAAATCATCGGGAAAAAATATTTCTAGGATTTTTTATAATCGTCTTAAAAATTTTAATGTGGTTCTGAATGAATTCTTAAGAAATTCCAATTTCTTGAGATATTGGCCGCTTATCTAAACAATTACCAAATGATATCCCACCCATTATCGCCTTAAAAAGAAGTTCCTTATTAAATTAAGAGGTTATACACAGAACGAAAGAAGAACAGCGGAGGCAAACAAATTAGTATGTCAATTTCAATAAAACAAGCACTATCGTAGAGTGTGAAGTGCCCAGATTTTAGAATAAACGGATCACGGATCAGAATAACACTTAAAATACTTTTCCTTACAGAAATCCTACATATGCTCCACATGCTTCTGAAAGTGTAAAATAAATGCAATACACTTTAAAGCCTTTTGCCTTTTCAGACATTTCAAACCACCATTTCAGCCATAACTGAATTCCCTGATGAAATTGAGTTTCCACTTTAAAATGCTCAGGAAAAGAGTGGGAGAGCAATAAAACAAAAAGTGAACAAATTGTTAACCCAATTTCGAGTGACGTATCCCCAAAGTCTAAGCGCATTTCAGACCACCCGCTCATGTGGGAGGGAAAGGACAACAACCAGGACCCGGGATGACCTTCAGGCTTCCAGTTTCTGACGGCGGCGTTCGCCTCAAAAATAAACTGCACTTCTCGGGCTTCGGTCGAAACCGTAGAGAGCGTGGCGTGAAATAAAGTCGACAGTTCCCAAGTTCCTAGAAAGATTCAGGCAGCAAATTATGCTCTGCATTTTGCAAACTTTATGAGGCAGCTGCAGAGAGGGATGGTAAATATAGTGGGCGGTCGTGTCAGCAGGCGGGGCACAATTATTTATGAGCAGCCATGGACCAAAGTCTACGAAGAAGCCCTTTGAGCTTCATTAGGTTTGACCTTTTCCAACCGAGATTGCTTTACTGCGTCCTTTCCCAAATGATTATTGTTGCTGTCGACATTTTCCTCCACTTTTTTATTAGAAAAACAAATGTAGCGTTAATTTTGTGCCGCATGAAAAGGAAATGTCATCAAGGCAATCATCAGAGTATGGTCAATGTCCTGCTCTGTTTCCATGAATAATAAATGAATTCGCACGAAAATTTCGACCCATTTGCCTGTAATCGGTCCATTAGATATTCCCAAAATTAATAATCGGTTGGCGGGTATCTCGAACATGTCATTAAGGAAACGCACTTAGCCCGGTGGTTCCCGTTTTCGATTTCGATCATATAACATTTGTTGTAACGTAACATCCATATAAACTAAGCCGTCACCTATGGACTTTACACGTCTTTTTTTCAACTGATTAATTGAAGTTTTTATACCCGTTACCCGATTTTCTAAAAGTGCTAACGCCATTTTGTTTTGTTCAGTTATAGCCAAATAATAATTTGACCGGTAGATGGCACTATTTTCAAGCGACTGCTTGGTTTGCCCTGCTTGCCACTGCTTGCTTTAGCTGAGTAACAGGTATTTGATAGTCGAGGCACTTGACTATGTCGTTCTCTCTTGATTTTTTAATACATATATTTATTTATTTGGGAAGTATGCGATTTATTCAGGATTCGCTAGAGAAAATGTGAATTTCTGCGAATTTAAAAACCATGTATTAAAAGTTTTTTAATCAAATCATAGGTACTAATAAAACCAAATAGTGATTTCTTATCGAAATAGTTTTCTGGAATCGTCACCGCAGTTAAATGTTTGCTTGTAAACGTCTAGGGATTCTTTTAGGGGTTAACTTATTTCTTTGTTATATCTAGCATTTTATTTGCGGTGTAATAAAATCCAATTAAAGTTGTGTGTAGAAATTAGTCCTAATGTCAAGGTAAAAGTTGATATCTGTTTGTGGATTTAGTTGACTATCTGTTATTATACACTGATGACTTATTTATTCCACAAAAAATATACTAAATCAAGGCTAGGATAGTATAACACTTAATTATTTTTAGGATATTATGCAACTTTTTTTTATGAACTGGCAGAGTTTATTTACCTAATTTCAGCACAAAAACATTATCAATTCTCCCGCAGTACTCTAAAATCTAAGCCATACAAGCTGTTCATCGTCGTTGCCCTTAAGGGTTCATAAAACACTTCAGTCGACACTCACCCCATTAAAAACATCAATGTTGTCGCTCTCAAGCTTTTAATGCGAAACACAATCAATCTGACAATCAAGTTGAATGTTTCCTGAGAGCCGGAAAATTGCCAGCTCAATTTACACGAAAGAATCGAGAGACCGCAACCGCTTAATAACTCACAATGACCAAACACGAAAATCGAAAAAGTTGTGACAAAAGTATTTGGAAAATGCTGGCAAAAAAAGTTGGAGGAGAAACTTTCGGTGACGGATTTCGTAGCATACTTTTCAGGGCACTCTGGGCTACTTGACTGGCTTACCGCTCATTAACGGCGGGGTAAAAACATAAATAAATAGGTTGATCCCCTTGGAAAAATAACTCACGTCTTATGCCCCAATCCATCATTTTGCTGACTTCCCACGGCGTTCTCTTAGCTGATGATTCTACTATTAATTGGACCACATAGACTCCTCCGCACCTCCACTATCGTCGAAAGTTATTGGAGCAGAATCACTTTGCTAGCACAACGCAAATTCAATTGAACGGCATCTAATTTTGACAATTTTCTGTATGCATGGTGGGCGGTGGAAAGGGAGGCGCGACAGCACCCCACGATGGGCGCCCAGCCATCATCCTTCCTCCGATTTATCTTTTGGAAAAACTGTTGCCGCCGTCGCTGGTTGCCGGTGAACTTTTCTCGCCTCAAACACAACTGCGATGTGTCGCGGGTTTCCCGAAAGCGCCGCGTTGTGCTTTCCCGGATAACATTACTTCATGACTGAACCTGACACTGAACGTGAACCTAATGCCTCCGCTGTTGCCCCAAACACAATGCGGAAAATACAGAATTCGGCTCTTCGTCGGAAAACTCTGTCGGCCATCGGCATCGGCAACACGGTTTGAGTGTGTCCAGAGAGAATAATACTTGAACCTGCTCTTTTTTATCAGTATCGTTGGAAAATACAATCCAAATTATAAAAATATTTAATAATCTAATATTTAATAATCTACTTAAAAACAAGGTGGGAGAAATACTGTTAATAAAATAGTTAATTTAGATATTTTCAATAAAGCTTCCTGAAATAATTTATAAATAACTTTATTTTCTTCAGTGCTTGTGCATGTGTGTGAGTTCTAGGGAGAAGTGTGACTGTGAAGTGCACGGCGTAGATAATGGACAATGGGATATGTGTTGGAGGGGAATCCCCATTACGCCCCACCTTCCTCCCCCGACTCACCACCTTTATCTCTTGAGCCGGCGGTACATCGGCATTGCTAAGGACGCTGACAAAGCTAGGAAAAACAACAATAACGTGAATCAACAACCGAAGCGAACCACAACCAACAACAGTAAAAGTAATTTAACCATAAACTATTTTATTTCTAGGGTTTTTTAAGGTGAATAAATAATAATTAAGGTCTCCAAACCATAGGGGCAAATGTTATATGACTAAACAGTTTAGGGGATTATGTTCCACATTAGAAAATATTTTTTTTTACGTTAAGTAATAATTTAGTAATTAATTATTTTTAATTTTTGTATTATTAAAATTTCTTGTTTTATTTAACATTTTTTTTAAATAATTAAAACCGTGTATCCAGTATTGGTTTCAAGCAAATTACAATTATCAATGTTTTACTGTACATAAAATTTATAAAGAAAGCACATTCGCTTTTCTTATTGGTAAACGTCCAAGTGACCAAGAGTGCGGAATACGAGGCGGACGGGTCGTTATTCCTGTTGCTGACCCACCAGGTGGTTGCTGGAAGTGCCGACGATGCGGCCGCAAAGGTATGCCCATTATCCTTGACAGGACGAACGCACGGAAGAGAAATTGACGCACGCCAGAGACACCAAAACAAATCGAAATGGGTGGAATGGGTTAAGTCACTCTGTGGGGAATTCCCAAAAGACACGCAACGAAACAGTTTGAAGTTTATGTCCTACAACCTCAAAGTGAGCAATAAAATATGATAAACACAACTGTCCTTTCATGAGATAGAGCACTTGGAAAAACGTTTAAAAGACTTTGGTTGATACCATTGAAAGGCGATTTGTAATTAAAGTACTAGTAATGTTAAGCATAAACTTATTAAATCTTTATTGTAAACTTTGGAATTAGACTTTTGTTAAATTATAAAAAATAAAAAATGTATGATCATCTATTAATACGTTTTTATTAATTTCACGCCTCCAAAGTTTTCGATTAACAATTCTAAAACATTCCCATTTTTAAAAGTAATTAAATAATATAATAATATGATATAATATTCCTATTTTTAAAAGTAAAATAATATTTAGTGCCTAGTAATTTAATAAATTATTTTCTAAAATGCTGTTTATCAACCACTGTGCAATAGAGAGCCAGACAAACAAAAAGGAAATTAAATCGAAAGCGAAACCCAAAACGACAAAGCCGAACAAAGGATACGAGAGGGAAAAAGAGAAACCCCTGAAATTGCTCTCTTGGCAATAATTATTGCAAATAACTAAGAGAAACGCCCGAAAAGCGGGAGAACCGAAAATCCAGCCAGCATCACATCACCGAACACATTTTAAGGTAGCTGATAATATAAGTCAAATCAAACACGACAAGGAAATAAATATTTTGCAATCAGTCGTTCATGTTCTTTTTATCTAGAAATACTACGTACTACCAAAAAAGTGCATTAGGAAACACAAAAGTAAATACTCTTCATCCTTATCTGCATAGAGATAAGGAATTCTAAGATATGGCCCACATTGCTTTTGTACCCACTGAATATGTTGACCCAAATGTCCTAATAAAACCATAACATACAGTGGTGAACAATTCACCTGCTTTTAAACCTAACCCTCTCTCGCTACACTGACACACAAAAGTAGACAAAAAAGAAAAACGACCAACAATTAGCAAAGCCAGCGGCGTCGTCAGCCGACAACAATGTGAGTGAAGTGCGGTCGCAATTTACATTTTACACCTTTCGAATGGCCCAGGGGTGGTTAGAGAGAGACAGGAAGATGAAAGGCAGACAAGGAAAGCACGAGTAGATAGAGCGAGAGGTGCACATGGCTGCCAAGTGCTCGTGAATTTCGCATCCAAAAACTAATGCCAAACAACAGGGACTCCTAAAGAGGACCCCTGCCAATGTCATTATTATGAGCGGTTCGGGGTCGGGACATTTTGGGTCGCAGATACGCTGATAAAAAAAAAGTAAACCAACATTTGCTTTTTATATTTTAAAATTTTTAGATGAAAGATTCCCTTTTTTAGATAAGAATTGTTTACGTATTATGGTTTTGTATGCCCTATCATATATTATATTTTGAAACGCACGATCCTTTTCGAGTTTTATGTACTCAATATAATGAATTGCATTTTTTGTTGTTTGGTGAATGTTCCGTGGACTTTAATGTAACAAATATTTTAAGTCACCTATCCTTGCCTCCACCCACTTGATGTGAGTAAGGAGCATATCGTTAAAAATAACTCCTATATTTGGGCGGAGGTGGGAGTTATGTTTTATATTGGCAGATATTTGCTAATGTTTTGAAATAAATAAATAAATAAAATATCACATAAATGGAAAAACTCTAAATAGGAAACAAATATTTTTGGCTCTGTGTAGAATTGCCAACTCAGCGAGACTTCCTTTTTGACAGCCTGTGTGTGGTGTGTCATGTGGGATGATTGCGCCAACATTTCCGCACCAACTTGTATTTACATTTGCCCAAACACACATTCAAATATTTATGTGTACCTTTCCATTGCGCTATGTCATCTATGATCTTCGCTTAAGTTTATTGCTACGGTGGCGGCTTAACGTTTTAGGAATTCATTGTGATTTTGTCAGTTAAATTGTTGCTCCTATCCCCTCACTAGGTAATTTACCAAAAATTAAAAACGTACTTTAAAAGTGTTTTTAAAAAGTGGCTACAAAATTGTAAAAACAACTACGGTGAGAGTAGACTTATTAGACAAACTAACTATCTACAACTTCTTAAGAAATACAGCATATTTTTAAGAGTACTCAAAAGTTATTATCAAAAGCATAGGTTTTAAAATACACAATCCAATACAATCCACTCCCTTGTCCACAGATAAGTGTCTTCGCTAACATGGTTGATGAATATGCTAAGGGTTCTAGTCTAAGACTTCGAGGATTCGGTGCCAAGCATATAGAAATTAGGCAATATTGTTAAACCTTAACTCACATAATTATTAACATAAAAAAAACCTATACTCTTGTGAAAGTTTTTGCTTTTACAAAATTTCAACTTACGTAGCTTTTCACACAAATCGTCTTTCATTTTAACTTATTTTGGTTTTTACTTCAGATCAACTTTTATTTCATTAAAAGTATAAATTTACTTTAATTTCAAAAGTGTTTAGTATAAATAAATTAGCTACCAATACTTCACTTCTTCGTAATTTTTTTTTAATTAAAAATTTAATTAAATTTATATTAAAAGAACTCTGCAAGCTAAAAAATTCCGTCGCTACGATAAGAAATGCCAATCGACACTGAACCATATTCCAGCGAAAATATGAAATAACTAAATAGCAACAGTCAACTATTTATTGCTTTTGTTGTTTTTCTTGTTGCTGTCAACCAGTCAGTTATATGAGTAACTGAGGGAGCATAGTTATTGATAAAACAAGCTCATACTATGCCAAGACCATTGCGTGAATATTTATGAATGAAGTGGCAATCCCCCCACAAAAGAAAATTGATTTTAAATGGTTGAAAATCAGGCAATATCAAGAAGCACTTACCTCGCGACGTTGGATGGTTCATGAGTATCGATAGCGGGCATTCGTCATCATCCAGTATATATTCTGTTCCATCGCTGTTGACCTGCATTTGATAAAAACCAATATTAGAATCCATTCATACAACGTCTTAGTACAGGAAAATTATGATGAGCCGTTTGATTAACACGGAAAAACCTCTGCCAAAGAGGTTTAAGCATTAAAAAACATGAAAAATTATTATAATGTGGAATCATAAATTGAAATGACTGTAAAGCTGTTTAAGTTAAAGCATTCAATTAAATCTTCTAACAAAGAAATTTAGGATGTTTCTTTTATAAAAATATATTCTTCATGCTATTGCTCCATTTCGTTCCCTTTAACTAATTTTACTCGTCCCACCTGAACCAGACAATAGTGCAGTGGATCGGCTTTCTCCAGTCCGTATTTTGTGAGCATTTCCCGAACGACAGCCTGCGCACAGTCCCGAATGGAAAGCAGCAGTGTCTTGTAGGGCACATCCTGGCACAGGCTCTCGCCATATATCTTTAACGTGCCACCGGTATCCGGACCACCGTCCCTGGAACGGAACTGCTGCAGCTTCTTCTCGAGCTTCTGCTGTCGCCGTCGCCGCATCACGGCCTCCGGGTTTGAGATCGATCGTGTGAACGAGGTTTCTGGCAGTTCCGTGTACAGTTTTCCAGCAACGGCATCGCTGCCATCGCCGCCGCCTGCTCCGGCGTTGCCATTCATGTGGGCTGTTCCCGAGGATCCGCCAATCCCATTGCCTATGCCCAAATGGCTGCCATTGGAGGTGGGCGGATCGGAGCTAAGCTTGGCCATCTTATCCTTTTTCTTTTGTTCCTTTTTCTCACGTTTCGAGAGTTTTCTCTTGAAGTTTAGGTCTGTCTGCTCGATGGGCTAAGCAAAGAAGTCGAGGAGTTAGTATTAATTTGACTAGAATATAGAATTTAAATACTTACAGTGGTCTTCTGGTCAATGTTCTTGAGCAGGAAGCGACCCTCGCGATCGTCGATGTGCCAATTGAGCTGCACAAGCAGTGGCTTCTCGTCGGCATTCAGTCGACGCTCCTCGCCATTTGCGTGCACTTCGTAAAGGGCGTAGTTGGGCACGGATAGCATCCGCATATCGGGACGGAATTTCTCAATGAGTGTGTCTACGGGAAATTAGAGAACGCAATTAGTTTTCTTAGTATCCACGCCGCGTATTTTAAAATAATCCTGGCCTTACCTATCACATCTGTGACGGTGGCATCGGAAGCCACGCGAATGCATTTGGTGGCCACTTTCTGGCCAGCATCTTGGAAGTAAAAGCGCATAACGCCATGGAAGAGCAGGTTCTGCGGTTAAAATAATTAGAATGCAATGTATTCTATCTTTATTGGGAAGCAGACTCACCTCGTCTGGCTCGGAGAGCGCAAACAGATCCAATCGATTGGCATTCCATTGCTGTATCACTGAACGAACTGCCTCGCGATCCAACATCTTCTTATCATGTGACATACTGTACAGGTTGAAATCGGGGTGGGGGAATCTCTCGCCTCAGTTCTGGGAAACTTGGTCGTGTTGTGACTCCAGTGTGACGTAGTTTATGTTTCGTTTTGTTGGGCTCCGACTATCTGTAAACAATAAAGCATACATTTTCGATAAAATTAGATTCTGGGTTTACAACTTCCATGAAAAGCATCGTAAACGAAGGCGGAATCAGAAGCGAAAAGTAAAAAGTTTGCGCAGATGTTGCAAACATTACATTTTTGATGCCAAATGTAAACACTAATGTATACGGGGAGAAAATGTAAATATAAATTTGTTCACCTACAAATGGGATGAGGAAATCAAAATAAAACACGTCAGGAATGAATGAAAAATAGTCCATCGTAGTGCTTAAAAAGTCTTTTTATAATCGTTGCTCGTAGAGTAATTTTATTGTGTTTGTTGGAAAGTATGTAACAGGAGATGGGCGCGTTTCCGGCCATATAAAGTATATATATCCTTGCCTAGTGATACTGGCCCGTCTGTCCATGTGATCGAGGAAACTTTAAGATCTAGAGAGTTAGAACTTGTTAGAAGATTTCTAAGCTTCTGATTCAGTTTCTGATTTATAATCACTGCTAAATAAATTAGCAAACTTTTTATAACCTCTCATAAGAAATAAACCTTTGCTTTCTCATTCTTTGAACCCACTTTCTGGTGTAATAAATGGAAGAGCCCGTTTTGATTTATGATCGGTTGGTTGGGCTAACATTTCCGGAGAGTGGGAAGAGGAGAGTTCCCTGCCACATGTCATCTACCACATAAGTATATGACAATCACCCGGTTTCTCTACAAGCCAATTAAAAGTTCCATTACATGATCATATCTAACCAGAATTTCCCACACCAACTTTCTGCGCTCAGCGACCCTAAACAAATAACTTCATCAAAGCAGAAAATTTCAGGGCATTTGTACAAATAACCTCAAGACGTTATTTAGGGCGTGTTTTTCAGTTGGTTTGTTACCGGTGCAAAGAAACCTTTAGAGTTCAGCAAAGTTATTTCGAAGAGAAGTGATGTCAAAGAGCGGAACTATGCCTGAACTGAACTATTGCAACCCTCCTTTCCTCATTCAGTTCTTTAAACTTTTTCGCTTTTTGCTGTCTGTTGGCATTATTTTCCCCCGATTTCTGTTGCTTGTTCTATGTTTTGGTTTCGTCTTATATAGGCAGTTTAATAACCGTCAGAGGTTTCGCTTGGGGGAACACGTCGTTTGTGCACTGGAACTTGTCGATTTACAGACCACTCTCTCTATAAGGAGGGTTTGATGTGGAGGGGATATGAAATGGTATAGTCGTTTAAGTGAAGCTATTTCCACAATTTCCGCGAGGGCGTGCGTCGTCTGTCGAAATTGCATTTCGAAATGTTTCTGGCCTCTAGAGTTTTCATCGAAGGTGTGGAAGTAGAAAAGTCCTCGATGCATTCAGGCATGACCAGAAAAAGGGTTAAAGTGCTTGGGTATTTTTCGTTGTCCGTTTCCAAAATTGCATTTCAATGGTTGCCAGGGCGTATATTTGTTTTTAGGGTTGATTGGGCAATAAGGGAAGGGAGTGCATGGATAAAGGAATTTCCAGTCGTGAAAGGTATTGGAAATTGGAACTATTGGTGGACATATTTTAACATTCAAGAGAACATTTTAGAAAGGGTGGTGTTCGTAAAAATATTTTTTTAATCGGTTTTTAATACTTTTTGTTAAAGGAATCTTTTATTTTAGTATAAAAGAATTGGGAGTTGGCAGAGATTTAATTATTAAAATAACAGAATCCGTTGTTTGCAATTGCAGAATCAGCACTTCAAAATTATATTTATTAGTGGGTATTAGATTTAAAAAAAAACTTTAAGGGGGGACATCTGAGTAAACGGGCAAAAAAAAACGGATTTTCAGGAATTTTTTTTGACCAAATGAAAAGGCCAATCGAAAATTTGTAAACTAGGTTTAATAATATTAGGTTCAAAGTACAAAAAAAAATTTTTTCAAAAAAATCAAAAACAAAATGGCGGCTCTGCAGCATTTTTTCGTAGGCCCTTTTTGGTTGAAGGGGGTCCATGGCCGGAAAGCTATCGCCCGTAATTTTTGATCTAGAGAAAAAATTTCAATTTTGTTAGTTTCTATACATCAACGGCTATCGACACACGTAGGATTTTGTCGATATATTGATTTTTTGCAAAATGGTGAGAGATTGAATAAAAGTGATGGAAAAAAACGTCACAAAAGTGTTAATAAAAAAAAAAGTACGCAATATAAAAAAAAAAAATCCTACGTGTGTCGATAGACATAAGTATTTTGAATATACTGTGAAAATTTCAGATCGATCGATTACGATTTGTTCGAGTTATGTTTCCGGCAGTCTCAAAAAAAGTGGTTTCGAGAAAAACGCGTTTAAAGTTTTAAGGTGCCTGGGATATACATATGAGGCATTGCGGCAGAATGGAAAATTTCGATACTTAGATACATTTCCCGGACTCTATCTTTTGGTATGTTATTTTTAAGACCCTAAAGAATATTTTAAACAAAAAAAATTTTGTGGAATTTTTAAAAATTTTACTCAGATGTCCCCCCTTAAAGCAAAATGTCATTCAATAAAACAAACACTATGGAATTTAAAATAATTTAAATAATAAGCTTTAATTCTCTGTATGAGCTGCCACATGTTAAACCTTATCTGAATTCTTTATCGTTCAACAATTTAATAATAAATGCATTATCTTGTCACAGGCATTACTTTCCCATGTCAAAGTTCTTAACAAGTTATACGAAATGATGGACATAAGGCACAACAATCAGTTCCAACTGATGAGCAAATAAAAATATTTAAATTGTTTCAACAAAAAGATGGAAGGTGGAAAATGAGACAAACTCTGTAATTGCTGAACAACATTATTAAAAAGCCATAAGGTGACATTTGATGAACTTGGTTTCTGCTTATTTCGGAAGGAAAATACCACCGAAAAGATCGTCAGAGGCGAGATAATATAACGAATTAATGTCGAGTCGGAAAACCGCAGCAGAATAAAAAGTGTCGCTTGATGGCTGAAAGGGAGACAAACATAGAGAAGACTAAAAGACAAGTACCGCAACAATACAAGGCGAATAAGCAAAACAAAGCCCACCGAAAGAAGACGAGGTGAATGTACGAAGACAACAAAAAACAACATCCAGATACATTTACATTTACAGACGCAGAAACAGTTGAGGTTAAAATATTAGCACAGTTTATTTTAAACTAATACTTAAAATTATTAAAAACAAAAATAATTTTGATATATATTATATTTTACTTTTCTTGCTGATTACAATTAAATATGACTATCGTATTAGTATTATAAGCCAAAACAAAATAAGGTAATCCAAGTAAAATCCATCGAAATATATATATTTTATTTAATATAATTTTTAGCTAAATAATATTTAACTTATTTGATGATATTATATGTGTGAATTTTCGTGGTATCTGTGGAATCGCATCTGTGAATTTTCGGACACAGATGCAAAGTTTCCGAGAAGCTTCAAACCTCACGAAGTGGGTCTGGGACATGTAAAATTGTTGCTGGCCTAGGCATAACTAAAGTTTTTTCCTCTCTTGCTGTTTTTCGTTTTTTATGCAGCTGTCGCTTTGGCACCTGCAGCGCGGCAATAGACCCACCTCACATGACTTGCGCCTCCCCTTCGACATCCCCTTTTCTGCATCTAGAGTTCATGTGTGCAAAACTTGTTGCCGGTTGCAGTTTTTGTTCGGCGTGTGTGTGCCTGTGTTTTTTTATTTCAATTAATTTCGGGGTCAGTGGGTTTGTAAAACAAACGGAAACGGCAAGAGGCTGGAAAAATTTTAAGTACACACGAAGAGGGGAAATTGCTAATCTGCAGTTCCCCCAAAGGAAACACCTCAACCGGAATCTGCACAGAAAAAAATAACACTCCAAAATTGATAATTCATAGTACACTTTTCAAAATATAAAAAAAACTTTTCTTTATAAAATAAGATCTACTGGAATCTATAACAATTTGAAAATAGTTTTCAATGTTTTATATTTAGATGATATATTAATCTATAAAGATATCTCTTAAATTTAAAATTGTTTCACCAAATGAACAATGTCAGTACTAACGCCGATTTAATCATGGCCTAAGCATTTTTTTCAGTGTTGTAACGTTGACTAATTTGAAGTCAATAACTCAGTCAATGAGTCAAGTATCACAGCGGCAATAAACTCAATAACCCACGCAAATAAGCAGATGAGACCTTAGACCCCAAAATAATTAAATAAATATAGAATAACAAAAAGAACATGTAAACCGAAAGGAAATCATATTTTAAAAGGAGTTGTAAACCCTTGTAATTATATACAAAAATTGTAATGCAGATGTGGTTGTCAAAGTAGTTATATAGAACCTTTTACTCTACGAGTAAGAGGTATAAATACCTTATAGTTACTTTACTGAAGACAAAAAATAACGAACTTTGGTTGGAAATACTTTTAGAGTCCCCCCCGTATAAAGTCTGGAGTCAGACTATATTATTCTTTCTCGTCATGTTTTCCTTTCGCTCGATTGCTCTTTGCTAGCCCTTTTTCGCCGGTCACTTTGATCTGCATTTCTGAGGCTTCCTTCTCTTCTGTTTATGACTTAGTTTGGCTTTTAAAGACAGCGACACTTTTGCCAGTCTCAAGCCAGAAAGTTATAAAAAACAAAAAAAATCGAGGGTATTGGCGAGCATATGAACATGGAACTCAGTTAAAATGTAAAATATTTGATATATTTGAAATATAATCAATGATTACAGTTTTTCTTTAATTAATTGTTTCCGTAAATGTTTGCTAATAAAATTTTTAATTTATTTTCTGGTCTAATGAAAAGCGCTTTGGAATTCATTAAATGAAATAATTTTTCACATATTATCTCTTTTACTGTTACTGACACTTCATTGTTTATTTTTTGGCAAAGATTTTACGGTGTCTCCACTCTGGCTCAAAAATAAATATGAAAACAATTTTCCCCAAGAGCCAGGGGGAAAACAATAAACCGGCAAACGGCTTCAAAAGGCATACCAACGTGGTTATTGACTCTTTTTCTCTTTGTTGCTGTTGCTGTTTCTGTTATTGTTATTATTTGCTTAACGCTTTTTTGCGTTCGGTGCTTTGGGCTTGTTGGCCGCCGAACTGAGCAGGAAGCGAGTGATGAGCCCAAAGAAGTTGAAACATATGTACGGTACGTAAAAACGCAAACACATAGAAACTGTATGAGTCAAGTTGTTTAGTTTTGTTGTTGCTGAATTTTCTCCGCTGCTGGGCCACGCTTAATTGGTTGATGGAATTGGGTTGAACGCAAGTTTTAATGAGCTCTGAATTGCTGGTACCCAAAATGAGACAGATCGACTGGTTGAGTCAGCGTAGGTGTAATAGAAGGCAAAGAAATAAATCTTGAAATCACATCCGAAATGGATAAAATTTCTAGTGAAATTATGACTAAGTCTTGTGAGTTGCGAAAACAAGTCAAGAACCATTGTTTAATAGCGATGCCATTTTATTAAAGTAGGTATTACATTTTACAAAATATTTTTTTAATATGTTTTATTTTGTAAATGGTATACACAATTTTTATTATTTTAATAAAATACCCATTAATTGCATTACTGTGCCCTGGACTTTTTTCTATTTATTTTTTGATTTATAAAGATTAAATTGTTTTATTCGATGTTTTCACACGCTTTAAACCCCCGTTTATATATAGAATTGAATAATAAATATTTTAAAATATCGTATTTGATCACAATAGCATCAATAAAAGACCGTACCAATCAAGATAAACACAAAGATAAGGCAGATCAAGATAGGGCAAATACATATAATCAGTCAATAACCTGTTGCCCGATAAACGAAGACGAAAGAGAGAAGAGAAACGTGGGTCAAAGCAAAACAAATATTTGGCCCAATATGGGCAAACTTCATTAATTAACACACAAACAGAGCGGAGGCCTCAAATAAACGCTACAAGAAAAGATAAAACCGGCGACATCATTATCAAACCTAATAGACAAGAAAAAGAAGCGACAAATAAACCACAACAAGTGAAAGTTGATTAATAGTTTCCGTTTATGGTGAAGCGTTTTCTTTTCCACCATTTTTAGTGATTTTTTCATCTCACATTTTCTGTCTTTACCAATATAGCAAATATTTATTCATCGTAATTAGCACAACGAGCACGCAACTCAGACTTGAAAAACGAATGAGTAATGCATGCAAATATAAATTATATGAATTGGAAGGGGAAGCCGGTTCTCCTCCGTACTTGCGCATTTTTGCATGTGCACCTAATTAAGTTATTCATTGTTTAATATTTATGAATATTTGTGTGTATACATACATGCACTTATGCATTTAATGGGTAACGAAAGTATTTTGTGCTTGGCAAAATGTAGGTCATGGATATGAACAAAAATGTTTAGCACTTTTTTAATGTTTCGATTGTTCAAGTCTATGTATATAAATCGCAGGCTTTTAATCGTTTATACTAAAATTATAAATAAAGTCATCGAAATATAAGTTACTGATTACACTAGTTTACAAGACAGAGTTGAACCTAAGAGCATAAAAATTAAATCACATTTTTTGAATGGATTTTTTATAATGTTTAAGGAACAATTTTTTTCCTATGTTCGTGTTTACATACGTACAGGTCGGCTAACTTTAAAAATGAGTAACTACAATCATCCTTTTTGGTGTAATTTGGCTGTAAACTAGTGTTATCATTGTACAATAAAGAACCATTATCCGAAAGTGACCTTGTTTTCTCCCCTTAAGAGGAGTTATGATTCCTAGGTAACATCTAGCGAAGACTTCACACCAGAGTACCCATTTGTGGACTCTGCATATTTTCACAGACGATTTGAACACACCCTCCTGCACAGAAATTTATGGGAAATTAACTAATTAAGTATGCATGGATCATCGTGTGGGGTGCGGCACCACAGGTACGCTATAGATGATCTGGCATACATAATTATGTTAAGGTATATGCCAGCGAATGCAGTTGAAGAGAAGTAGCCTTGTACTAAGGTTATATGTGCACTACGTAATTTTTTGAGTTCTAAAGTAGAACAAAAAAGCCTAAAAATCATATGATCATCTGTATAAAAGGAATTTCCCCCAACTTTTATCACTCTTACAGAGGGGATTAAAAAATATCTCTTCATAAACTGCTTACGCAACTGCAAGCTGAAATGTGCAGTAATATAGATTTTATGATTATTCAAAAAGGTTTGGTGAAGTGAAAACAAAATAAAAGAGAAATCATCTCCTCTCTGCGTAATTAAAAAGTGTGAAGTGTTGCCGAATGGGAGAAAAGTTTTCCGCCCCGTTGGTCAGGTGTGGTCCGAACCATCCGGTTTGGGCCGCTAGCAACCGCTCATGTAATGGCCATAAGAAAACCAAATATAATTGCAACAGCCAGCATAAACAGTTAAGATGACGCACTCGGGCTGTTAACTTGGCCGAGTGTGGTTGTATCTGATGTTGCCATTTTGCATGCTGCCGAGTTTGTTGTGACTGCCGGTGCCTAATTAGGCCAGGAAGCAATTAACCGGTTAATAGACGCGACTGCCTGCGCTTTGCTTGCTGCATCTGATGCACACATTCATTTACAGTGCGCTTCAAAAGTGTAGGTCATGTATTACAACAAGAAACCGTAGGAAAAAAACAAATTAATAAAATAGTAACATAAAATATTATTTTCTAATTTTTCGTTATGTTGTGAAACACACTTTGAAATCTTTTCTAAACTCTTAACACCAATACTGTAACCTTCCACAGTCTGAAATTTTTGAAACGCACTGTTAAAGCTCATTCTCTGGCATAAAATAATTCAGCTTGGGTGCATATTTAATGTGGGAAAATTATGGTGGGTCGGAACTTGTTGCTCGCTTTGAAGTTGTTGATTGCCAGCATCTGAGAAACAACTTAAGTAGCAGAAATTGCGGCTACTAAATGGCCGTGTACTTTCTTCTAATGGCAAAAACTGTTCCTAACAATTCACGGACGTTTCTCAGGGCGTACTTCTTGGAAATTTGAGACTTTCACTCGGCCGAACAACGCCCATAAAAGATAAACACAATATAGGGGAGAGACAATCACAAACTAAGAGAGGCGAGACATTAAAAGGGGCGATAAAGACGCATACAACGGCGACAATTGGCAATAAAATTTCAATTAACGTGGAAAACGTCAAGTGTCTTGATCGGGAAATAAAACCTATAAGTGTGGAAAGTGAAATTATTTTTACAATGTTTGGTCAACTTTCTTAAATGCTATTGGAGATTTCTTGAGCAAAGAATCTGTGTTCTCGATGTTTATTAGTTATCACATTTCGCATTTATCAATAAATACCAAACAAAAATCCTTTCCTATATCCGATTTCACCCATAAACATTTCTCAACGATCCTGTTTCAGTTATAAATGTGCAAATTTAACCACTTACCGAATTTCCCAACCATCCGACAATTGCAAGCAGAGTTGCTTGGGAATCTTAATTAAATGCCATAAGCAATTTGTTTGCCATTCGCTTGGCAAATCACCAACAGACGCACGCCGTCATGTCACTCATAAATGCAGATATATTGTGGAAGAAAATCGGGAAATACGGGGTTCGGGGAAGATATTCCTAATCACAACCGGTTGGATGAATGGAATGCGAATGGATTCGCTCGATTGGCATGTTTATTCATTAATCGTGCTGCGTTGTCCATGTGTCCATTGCGCAGGCGCAGCTGTCAACTGCCAGCGATTGCAATTCACTTATCTGAGTTTGGGCAATAAAGTTACGGGCCTTTTTGGATTTCTTTCTCTCTCCCCAGACACTCCCCTTTCTAACTTTTTTTTTACGATTTCGGACAACTTTGACCTTCGATTTGTTAAATGGAAATTATGTTGCCCAGCAATTAACATTCAATTTACTTTTGTGACCATTCACTTTCAATTGAAATAAATTATAAACTTTCGCTTTTAATGTATGATATTATGAGCTTGAGTACTAGAAACTATTATTTCTTTAAAACAATAGATATATAATAAATAGGTCATTTAACTTACTGCAATCAAGTTTTTATTTTTTTACACAATTCTTAAGTACACACACATGACATATTTTTGACCAAACTATTTTGGGATGCTTTTCGAAAACACTTTCTATAAGCGATCATAATAAAGTTTTATTTGCACTCGGTTTATTTCCTTTATCTTGATTCGTGTACTTTAGTTATTTTAAGCGCAAACAATTTGCTTTTATTTAATGGATCAAAAATTATTCGGACCCATAATTTTCACAAATGATTATGATTGGGACAGAGATATTGAAGTACTGCGATGTTCCACTGGAATGCCCCAAGAAAGTATCATAATTCATGTCAACTTTCGACTATTACAATAAAATGATGCAAGTCTAGTCAATTTCTCAACTCGACTTGCATAAATTGAACATCTGCTAATGACGTGCGATAAAATCCCTCGACAAGATCTAACATATTTGTAATTACGGGCAGATACAACTGAAAAGCGGTAGCTGAGGTAGTAAGGCGTTAAATTTGCAGCTGGTAAAACAGGGCAAAGACAAGGCCAACAGACTGCCGCTAGGTGAAAACCAAAACAAATAGCTGGCAGTCAGCTGTCGCGGCTCAGAGACTCGAAGACTGACAAAATAATTAGCTTCAATGAGGCAGTACTTGAAAAAAATAATAGAGAATGAAGCATTTTCAGGCAAACTACAAAACATTCAGAAAGACACATAGACAGACAGTCGAAGACACATTAAGACTCCATTATGCATTCATTTGTGTGCGCAATGAGACAGTCGGAGAAGTCTGAGTGCCTGAGAAGTCTATCCTTCTCAAATGCTGAAAGGAATTCGACAATCCACCAAACAAAAGGCGCTGACAAAACTGAAACATTACCGAATTCCGCATAATCTTCGGGATAAAAAACTCAACTATTACCGTGTCTCGACTTCAGAATACCACAGAAGAAACATTTCTATTGTAAAAACTTTGAAAACTTATACTCTACAAAAATTGAAAGAACGTTAATCTTTTTTGAATCTCTTATTATTCTTGCTTAAAATAAATGTAACAAAATTAAAATTTTTTTTTCTAGGTTTATTTTTAATTTCTTTTAAAGTAAGTTCACAAAAAAAGTAGGAGTACAAACCCCTTTCAAATATATCTCCGATTAATCCGCTCAAACATTTTATACCCCCTAAAAGAGCCGAGTACTCTTCCAAACTTGTTGCCAAGCGCATTCTGATGGCATTTCTTGGTGTGTTTACGTCAGGGGTGGAATTGTATTGCATCAACATTCCACATACATACATCTCACGGCGGTTTTGAGAGCATTCCCATAGAGACAAAGGGGCTAACAGTCCAGGCCAGGTAACAAAATCAAGATCATGCAAAGCAGGTAGCTAGCTAAAGGCAACACACGCACACGTTTCGAATTATTAAGCCTCAAAAAAAGGATCGGAAGGATACACTGTGAAAAAATTTTAATTTGAAAAATATATACAATCGATTATCGCTATTATAGTCGTCTTAAATTATGGTTATCATTTTACGAGGACGTATTTCACAGTTTTTCGAAAATGAATGACTACTCAAATGAACTTGTATCATTCTTTTTTTCAGTGCATGCACTAGGGGAGAGAGTTGTGCACTGGCGCAGAACGTGGTTGGAAAAACAGTTTTTCCCTCATGAGATATCCCAATTGACAATTCCAGGGCAAACTCCTGGGTCGAGGTTCATTCAAGCCGCAAGGGAAAAGTAGTGGTAGAAAAAGTACAGTCATCTCGTGGAGGACTGTCCTTTTGTTACACCTTTTTGTACCTACTTCTGTTTGTCGCACTTCAATTCCATCAATTGCAAGGGTCGCTTGTCAATCAGCGGCGAGAAGAAAAAGCGGCAGGCGAATAATACTCCTTGGGCTGGAGAGGAAAAGTCAACGAGTTCTGGGATGTAGGCAAAATGCCTCTCCTTTGTCTTCCACCCATGTTCCCATGTCGCGCTATTATGCGATCGGAATGCCTAAATTGTCGGTTTCTTGGGTTGACTTCGTCCCGGGATCCTAAGTTCTAGCGATCGGTCCAGAAAATGCAGATTATCACGGCGCAGACGTTTCCATTAGGCCAACTGTCAGTTGATATGTAATTGGGGAATGTCTGAGGTGGAGATTCCTCCATGGGGAAACGCCGGATGATAGAAATATTTCGAAGATCGCAATTTGAAGGGATGGTGAGGTGACATTGGAATGTCTCAATGCATTCAGCTCATATTCAACATGCCTTTCAAGTTTATTATGAAATTAAAATCCCACTGAGTTTAGAAACTTCAAATGATATGTAGTTTTCCTATATATGTGTGTAGGAGACCCCTGCATGAATGCATTTCTGAGTTTCAACGGCTAATATGTAATGAAAATCGGACGACCACATCCTCTGTTTATAAATCAAAAAAATATATATTTAGTTAAAAGATTTCCCCTGCAAATGGAAAATGTTTAGTCTCAGTATATATGCATAGTCCCAGTATATTTCACATTGCATAGGAAAGATGTTGTTCCCCCACATCTCCAGAAGTGCAGTAAACTTTCAGCAGTGTTTTTTCTTGTTGGCTAAGTAGAGTTGATTGTCTTGTGTAATTTGAACCGCGTGTAAAATGTGCGGGAACGAGACCCGCAGCTACTGATGGGAAATTTCTACATGCAATTGTCCGGGGCGTTGGTCAGCGGGATATGCAAACTCCCAACTGATCTACAAACTTTCTCACACGAAACCGCGCACATGAAATGCAAACAAAGTGGAACACTATTCACGTTGGCACACACACACATTAGCAGTCAAGTTTGATCGGTTTACGACAATAACTCACTCGCAAAAAACACACACAAAACCCGAGCAGAAAAAAGAGCATACTACAGAAACGGCAGCAAAAAGCACACAAAACACAAATAAAATCACGGTCAGGCAGCAGAAGAAAACGAGTTTCTTGGCCGATCGAGCGGGCAAGCTATAGCCCACTATATAGCGATAGTAAGTGACTGGCGCAGTATTCGAATTCGCGAAACGGGTTTGCGCACGTTGAAGCTCAAAGGGGCGGAAATCGGCCCACGGATCAACCGATGGGCGTGGCACACCGCCGATCAGCGGGAAACCCCTTCTAATCCCAGCTTTGTTCAGAGTTCGTCCTGACTTTTCTAAGATTTTTAAGATTTCTTAAAAGTAGATATTATGTGGTTGGTGAAAAAAGTGTTTACCCTTTTTAGGAGTAACATTATTTCTATAATTTGAATATCTCAATTAACAATATTCCTCTTTTTAAAGCCCAAATATCACAATCACATTAAAAACATTTAGTCATTTCAGTTTATAAGGCTAATATTTATGGTTTCCTTTGAATTATTATTAGCAAATCCACACGAGCTTTGTTTACGCATACCATCCGACTACAGAACGAGCAAAGAAAATAAGACGAAAACAGCTGCACCGCGAAAAGCTCGGATTTCCAGCTAAAACTCCCCCAAAAAAGCAGCATATGTATAAGAAACTACAATTTTGCGCAAAACAAATCCGGCGGGCAGAACCACAAAAGTATCGCTGGAGCGCCGAAAGCAAAAGTAAACAAAAGGCGGAGAAGAGGGCGGTGATCATGCAAACACAAAGCCAAAGCCAAAAATAAATATTTTGCATTTGAGAGCCAAGAAACGCAAAAGAGTCCAATTACGCGCCAAGCTGCGAATGAGGAATTGCCAAATAGGCGCAAATAAAAGATTGAAGGAGTATGGGTACGAGTGCGGTATTGTGGGGATGGGGTTAAGGGTGGGGATCGTGGGGCTGTTGAGGCGTTAAATTGCAGTTGGGCCAGAAAACCGAGAATGCAGATCAGCCAAAACAGCAACCTGCCTAATACGGACTCTGATTACCCTCTTACATATCAGGGAAAAATCCTAGACATCAATATTTAGTTTAAACATTTTTTATACTTCATGTTATACCATTAAGTTTTATATTCCAATATCTGTTTTCACCATATTGTAAATAACGAAATCGAATTTTCTGATTATTTTTTCTGATAGGTACCATGTTTATACAAAACAAATCTTTTGATATGAAAATTGCTTTGTATAAACTTGTAGTTATTTTTGTATTTGTCACGAAAGCTGATTTGCATAAACTGAGCAAAGCTTCTTTTGATTTTCAAATTTTTTGTATACAACTTCATAAATGTAGTGTACTTTCACTTATCTTCGATTTTTCTAGCATTTCACATTAATAGTTTGCCGGCAAATATTCGTAAATTATTCTTGTTAATTGTTTATTGTTCTTGTCTAAATATTTTTTAACAATATATTTACTCTGTTAAGTTTAATTTGATCTGTTAACTTAGCAAAACAAATACATTTGTTTTAGAAAACTGATTGTACAAGTTGTATTGAATCATTTTTGCAATGGATTGTGTGGTAACAAATTCTAAATAATGAGCTGTATACTTTTTGCAATGGTATATAACAAACGAAAGAAAAAAGATATCGAATGAAGTTGCAATACCAAATAATTCGTATTGGCAAGTAGACTAACGTATCGCCCCAAAGCTTATCTACTCTTCTGGCTTTTAACTATTCCTTAGTTCCGATAACGTATTATTTCCTCTTAATGGGTCAACTTTATGTGCCTTACTAATAGCTGATACCCTTTATCAAGTTTGTCCTAAATATTAGTATATGTACATATATGTGTGCTGATTTAATAGCGCAAAGTTTGTTGTCATACTAAGGGCCGGTTTCGGTTAAATAAAGATTTTAGTTGAAAACTCAAGAATTGTTTAAATGTCTACGTTCACCACCAAAATAATTGAGTTACCTACATTTTTAACATTTTTTGGTTTTCGTTAATTTGTTTATCAGAATTGGAATTATTTCATATAAAAAAAAAATGTACAACATTTTTTATAAATTTTTTTTGAATATAAAATTCTACACAGAAATTGCTTATCGCAATTTTCGAATTTCACATAGGCATCAATCTAATATTTCGTCCACTTCAGCGCTACTTTGTTTCTGTGGCACCCCTGATAATAACACATTTTTGAATAAGTCACCATGAATCTTTTGGAGATCTTTTTAGAATCAAACCGCTAATAAAAATTACTTTTAACCCTTTAACATAACCCTCAATTCAATCAATTTTTTACTTAATTACGAAATAAAACAGAGAAATTACGGAGAAGAGTATCATTCATGGCCTATAGGGCATTCGGCTGGTCTTTACTCCTGATCTACATCAATTTCAGAGATACTTTATCAATATTTGATTTGCTTCAGCCCGTTGTTTGGCCTGAGACTCACTATGCCGTGGCGTAATTAGATTATCTTCCACCTGTGTTCGTGGGCCAGTTTCTCTTTCTTTTCAAGCAGCATGGGCGTTTGTGGATCGCCGTCCTACATTTGATTTCACCCCGCACTTGTTTTCGATTTTTTTTTATTTATTTACCTTATTTATTCAGGTTTTCGTATTGGTTTAGTGCGCTTTCTGGGAAGTGGTAATACTCTGCCGTGTTTTTCTTTGCCCTTCTTATCATCGGATGTCAATGCAATTGCATTGTGTCATTGTTTGTGGGCCAATGTAATTTTGGTTTATCTCTTTTCGGTGCTTTTTGGGGCAACAGAACCGGCGATAAGGTGATTGGAATGTGGAACGTGCCCATTGATAACGATGCAGGTAACTCTGTTTAGCCCGCCAAATCTTATTCATTCAAACTTCGAAACGGAAAAATAATCCTAAATAAAGCAAACTCGTGAGTCATGCGAAAACAAGAGAAGTACAAAGTTCAGCTGCACGAATTTGCAGTCGCATGCAGTGAGGTGTGCGAAAAAGGCGAAAATGGAGCTGGGCGAGAATGAGAAACAGAAGAACGGGCTTGTGGGGCTACAGTGGACTGTCGTAGGTGAACTTACTCCCAGTTTTGGGAAGGGCTTTGACCAAAGCAGGGTTTTACAAACAACAACACTTTCCGATCTGTTTGTTATATATATCGATGTGGAAACTCGTTAAATCTCAAGCTTTCAATAGATTAAAATAATATTTTACATCATGGCAAAGCTAGAGAGCTTTGCTCTAATGAAAATACGATTATTTTCCACATTAACCATTTAGGTAGTTCTAGTTTCCAGTTTGGCCTGCTCCACTGTACTTCGCTATCAGTGTTTCTCCAATTGTTGTTGTTCTCTGGCGGTGGGCAAGACAACAACAGTACAATGACCGAAAGTTTGTCATGCAAAAAATGAGAGAGAGGGAGTGGAAAAACAGAATTGTAAGCCGCAACGAAAAAAAAACGTAGTAGAAAAGTAAGCATGTAAGCCACTACTACTAAAACCTGTTAGTCCGAGCAGAGCACTAAAAATTCCGATCTTCCAGTGGCTCTCCAGTGGAGATTTTGCTGCTGCTCGGTTTTATCCGCAGGTCTCCTCTCTCTCTGTCTCTCGGGGAAACAGGTATAACTGTTTGGCGTGAGGGAGCACGAAACTCCAGTGGAGACTTCTCGCCAGCGAAACAAACGATCAAAATGAACACTCTGATAACGTACGAAGGTGAGCAACAAAATAAAAAATACCGTCACGGAAAACAACAACAATAGAAATGTCGAGTCGACGCACCCTTTTCTTTTTCTTGCAGAGAACAAGAGAATGGAGAAGAAGCGCAAAACCACATCCCGCTCCGCTGGAAGCGTCCCTTTCCCCCGTTGGAATAGGGCAGCTTAAAGAGGAGCGGGTGGCGTTCCACCGAGCGTGAGTGTGTGAGTGCGGGAAAACAAAGCAGACGCCGTTGGAATGCCGTTGTTATGTTATTTTTGTTGTTGCTAAGCCGGACATGGCAATTGTTGCTTTTGTAATTCAGAGGGGGTGGCGAAATTCATAAATATCAGAGGGGGCTTCGTTTTCTGTACCTCGTTCGTTGTCGCCCGGTTTAATCCAATTTATCCAGCTTTGTTATCCAGGTGGTACTCGCTATTCGCGTATTTTGCACTGCACTGTGGGGCTGCTAATTAAATTAAGCCAGCAATTAAATATTGGTTAACTTTGTCGTTGTGTTGGCATGTAGTTGCTGTTTAACTTGTTGTTGCACATTTCGCGTCGCGGCGGCTGCGCAGTCGACGTCGGCGCCGAAAGAGAGCCAAGTGCGCAGGGGAATGCGAATATATTGCGGAGAAATCACGAAGTTGGCGAAACTGAAAACACAAAGCGCCTTCTCACAGGCTGCGATCGCCAAAGAATCCGGCACCAACGATCTCCGCACTTGCTGCGATCTTATTTTCCTGGGAAGCGAAACTCTGCGATCGGATCGGGAGCTCAAGAAACGCGAGCGACGCGCGCCCTCGACATTTTTATCTTTTTTGGATTTCAGTTGGTAGCGTTAGTGGTTGGTCTGTTGGACCCGCGAACGAATTTTGACATGAAATGGAACTAGCGGAGGTGTATAATTGTGTGACCGCGCAGCTGGCGACGAAATATACCACAGAAATGTACTTTAATACCATTTTCTATCTTTGAAAAATACCAAAATATTCCACACGGTCCTCTTTTCGTTCTTTTGAACGCCTTGTAGATGGCGTGTTGGTAGGCGCTGACACCTAACAGATGGCGTGACAACAGAGCTCTGTTATCAGCGAACCGGGAAGATTTAAGGGGTTACTAGAAATAGCTAGATTTTTTTATTATGATGGTACCACAGTGTTTGAATTCGGTTTTTTTTGTATGACTTCCAATTTTTTAATTAAAAAAAAGGTAAATAATAAAGAAGTTATAACAAGAGGCGGCCCTAATAGTTTTATGCGGTAGATGAAGCTCTGAGCGGTCTGCTGTATGAAAACGATTGTAACATTTCTGTTATAAATTACTCGAAATTAAATTTGATTAATTAAATTAGCGCATTTCGCAACCCTGGTAAAAAACTAGGTTAAATTATAAGCAATTATTTTAACCCGCTGTTCAAATCTGGCTTGGCAGTTTCAGAATGACAGCACTGAAACTGTAAATTATAGAATCAGCAGTCATAAGCATGTCCACATTCAAGGCGGAATTTTCCGATGCTTAGATGCTTACCGATGCACCGATCTGAGTACTTAATAATGTGCGTCAAATTAGCGTCGGTGACTTTAGCGGCGATTGTGGAACAGTGGAATCTTGAACACGGGGCCAATTTTTATTTTTTGATTTCTGAAGCTTTTGGGGGCCAATTCGAACAATTTTAAATGCCCAATTGTTTAGAATGAAATTATCTTTCGATCTAGGTAATTTGCGAGTCTGGACGATGTTCGGAAGTATGAAAAAAATGCATTCAAAAAATCGATTCCCCACATTTTGGGGAATATCTCCACTCGCAGAGCGTGTGCCACAATGCGCGCAAGCTTACCTTAAAGGTCGTCTTTTGAAGGACATATGAGGAAAATTGCATCAAAAAATTATCGTCAGTTTTTGAGAAAATCCGTTAACAGTGGACCAACCTCTGAATCCGCCCATACAAAAAAAGTCCTTAAAAATCAATTTATCCATCACTTTTTTCGCAGAGCGTGTGCCACAATTCCGAGTTTATAGGATGACGGGGGGTTAATTAAGCTATGTTCCTGGTAAATTTCATTAAAAAATTATCGTCAGTTTTCGAGAAAATCGCCTAACAGTGTTTGAATTTTAAACGGATATTAGAATACCGCCAATTCCAGTACAGAAACCATGGCCAGCTATGACATGAACCGCAGTATCCGACACTACAACCGACTTACAAATTAAATATCGACGCTAACTTAAAAATAATTATTTCTCCTTTCACAGAGCGTGTGCCATGTTGCACGGTATCCCAAAAAATCATAAATTAAATTAACTAACTACAGTAAAAGTTTCATTAAATTATTATCGTCAGTTTTCGAGATATTTGACAATCTGTTTGGCTGTATGGGGAAATACCCCTAATGGCCATCGGGTGCCTCATTATTTCGACGCTAACTTAAAAATAATTATTTCTCCTTTCACAGAGCGTGTGCCACGTTCCACGGTATTCCAAAAAATCATAAATTAAATTAACTAACTACAGTAAAAGTTTCATTAAATTATTATCGTCAGTTTTCGAGATATTTGACTATCTGTTTGGCTGTATGGGAAAATACCGCCCATAGCCATCGGGTGCCTCATTATTTCGACGCTAACTTAAAAATAATTATTTCTCCTTTCACAGAGCGTGTGCCACGTTGCACGGTATTCCAAAAAATCATAAATTAAATTAACTAACTACAGTAAAAGTTTCATTAAATTATTATCGTCAGTTTTTGAGATATTTGACAAATATTTAAGCTGTGTGGGCAAATGCCGCCAATGGCCATCGGGTGATTCCTGTTTATATTTCTACACTTAGTGTAGACACTAACAATACTAATAAATCGATAGTCATTCGATATTTGGTGCTACTGAGCACTAGCCATTTTAAATTTATATATTCTACTAAGCTATAACCTTTGTAATATCTCGCCCACTAAACCTCGTTCGTAGCGGATCATTTTGATGATTATTTTATCAAAATCGGTTCAGCCGTTCCCAAGATATCCTCTATTTTACTCTTAATTGCCGAAATTCGCAGTTTTTACTATGCGGCCCTCGTTATTGTAAATAGTGTTGCCAGACTGTTGTGTAAGTACCGCGATATAACGAGGGCTGAATAGTAAAAACTGCGAATTTCAAAATGATCCGCTACGAACGAGGGTTAGTGGGCGAGATATTACAAAGGTTATAGCTTAGTAGAATATATAAATTTAAAATGGCTAGTGCTCAGTAGCACCAAATATCGAATGACTATCGATTTATTAGTATTGTTAGTGTCTACACTAAGTGTAGAAATATAAACAGGAATCACCCGATGGCCATTGGCGGCATTTGCCCACACAGCTTAAATATTTGTCAAATATCTCAAAAACTGACGATAATAATTTAATGAAACTTTTACTGTAGTTAGTTAATTTAATTTATGATTTTTTGGAATACCGTGCAACGTGGCACACGCTCTGTGAAAGGAGAAATAATTATTTTTAAGTTAGCGTCGAAATAATGAGGCACCCGATGGCTATGGGCGGTATTTTCCCATACAGCCAAACAGATAGTCAAATATCTCGAAAACTGACGATAATAATTTAATGAAACTTTTACTGTAGTTAGTTAATTTAATTTATGATTTTTTGGAATACCGTGCAACGTGGCACACGTTCTGTGAAAGGAGAAATAATTATTTTTAAGTTAGCGTCGAAATAATGAGGCACCCGATGGCCATTAGGGGTATTTCCCCATACAGCCAAACAGATTGTCAAATATCTCGAAAACTGACGATAATAATTTAATGAAACTTTTACTGTAGTTAGTTAATTTAATTTATGATTTTTTGGGATACCGTGCAACATGGCACACGCTCTGTGAAAGGAGAAATAATTATTTTTAAGTTAGCGTCGATATTTAATTTGTAAGTCGGTTGTAGTGTCGGATACTGCGGTTCATGTCATAGCTGGCCATGGTTTCTGTACTGGAATTGGCGGTATTCTAATATCCGTTCAAAATTCAAACACTGTTAGGCGATTTTCTCGAAAACTGACGATAATTTTTTAATGAAATTTTCCAGGAACATAGCTTAATTAACCCCCCGTCATCCTATAAACTCGGAATTGTGGCACACGCTCTGTGAAAAAAGTGATGGATAAATTGATTTTTAAGGACTTTTTTTGTATGGGCTGATTCAGAGGTTGGTCCACTGTTAACTGATTTTCTCAAAAACTGACGATAATTTTTTGATGCCATTTTCCTCATATATCCTTCAAAAGACGACCTTTAAGGTAAGCTAGCGTGCATTGTGGCACACGCTCTGCGAGTGGAGATATTCCCCAAAATGTGGGGAATCGATTTTTTGAATGCATTTTTTTCATACTTCGGAACATCGTCCAGACTCGCAGATTACCTAGATCGGAAGATAATTTCATTCTAAACAATTTTGCATTTAAAATTGTTCGATTTGGCCCCCAAAAGCCCCAGAAATAAAAAAATAAAAATTGGCCCAGTGTTCCAGATTCCACCGTTCCACAATCGCCGCTAAAGTCACCGACGCTAATTTGACGCACATTACTTAATAGACTAAATTCCGCTTCAGCGAATTTTTCTTTAAGCCTAGTACTCAGTTCGGCTAAGAGTTTCACTAGTCGAAAAATTTTATTATTTGTAATGTGACCAAAGTTTTTAGAGTTCACCCGCAAGAGCAATGAAATCAATTGGCGCCAATTTTAAACTATTACAAAATTTTGAAAACCCAGGTCGCAAAGCTTTAAATTTGCTGTTGGCATGGCGATTTGTATTGCCGCAACTCCTGCAGGCATTATTTCAGCCGTTTTTGTGTTTTTCCTTCCATTTTTAATTTGTTATTGCCACACCGGTTTTGTACAAACACATCCAAAGATCAAATATGGCATTCTTTGAATATCGTTCATCTATATTTTTTTGGTATTTCCTTTCGATATTCTTAGCTCAACTGAGTACTGCGGTGGAAAAAAGTCCCAGCTAAAGGCCTTAGCTGACTATTTGCCTCTCGCTTACTCCTATGGTTAGCCAGCAGTTTTCGTCGTACTGAGTACTAGGCTTTAAGCGAAAAAGAGACCGAATTTATTTAGTATTTTATGCGCGCTAAGATGATTTCTGTTCCTGGCGTTTGGGGATTTTTACGGGAGGGAAATATGGTATATGAACGCAAGGAATCTAAATCTAAGATCCCAACACTCTAGCTCTCGTAATATTTCAGATCACATAGTTCAGACTCACAGTCGGAGAAAAAGTTATTTATATACGTTCATATGTTATTATTATTTATTTTAATAAGAATTGTCACCTACAAATATTTTTATGTATCCTGATAAGGTGCATAAGTGCAGAAATTTTTTTAATTCTGACATTTTTTTGTAAGGGCATAATTTACATTATTATCATTTAGTTTACGGCTTTTTTTATCAAAAGTTTCAGTTTTTGTAATATTAAGGTTCCTTATTAAGGCTTTTTTTTAATATTAACCTCAATCTGGAACAATTTTATTTCCAAATTCCAGTTCTGGAACATTTTCCTGCGACGTACATATGTATGCTCGCTGGCAGATTATCGACTCTCTGTTTTTTTTCATTGTTTTTTGATACTTTGAAGATAAGCGCTTTTGTAATAACAAAACCACAGTTTCTCTTGTCGCGCTTGCTCAGAGGCTTTTTGGAGGAGTTGCTGATTTTCGTGTCGACCACTTCTGACGTAGCAACTTTGGCATACATTTTTGATTAAGATAAGTCCTGGGCTGCTCCTCGCTTGTCCACTCAACTTCGGCAGAGCCAGTCGGAGTTCGTCCGTCTGCTTGACGCCCTCATCGTTAACCACCTGGGTCCGGGACACCTCTCTTCAGGGTCCGCCGCGGAGCTCGGATAGGCTGAGATGTCAAAAGTGTTTGCCCCGGTCTGGATCCTTCGGATGGTTGGTGGGTCGCCATGATACTGCGTGGTCCGCCGCGGGTGCTCATGATGATTGCTGATTTTGATTGACCATTAGGTGAATTATAGGTTAGATCTAATTAGAATTATTAAAAAAAAAGTAATATGCATATTTATTTCAAAGTTTCAACAATATACAATTTAAAAATTAACCTCAAAAATAATAATTAATTTCGGTTCCTGATTAAAACTTATTTAGAAAAGTGCTTACAAAATTTGGGAACGCTCTAAGTAGTTTTTTGTTTTGTGTCCCGTCTAATTATAGGCCAGGACGATTTCATCAGAAATTATGTTTTTGATCGACTTGCTTCGTTTCCCTTGCTTCAGCAAGTCGACCATTATTTTGACCTAAAATATTTAAAATAAATAAATAGAACATACGAAATAATAAACAACAAAATATATGCAACATTCAGAGAACGTAGATTGAAAAACTTACATATCTGTCGGACTTGTCGTACCTTATCAGGCGCTCAAGGGAAACGAAGTCCTCATCCGTTTGAATAGGGATTCAATATAGTTGATTCTGGGCTTCCTGCTTCCAAAACTGCTTAACGAGCGCGCAGATCGTCCCGATTGCTTCGGTAAGGGGCGCCAGTCCTTCCTTTACCTCACGAACTTCGAGGACCTGCGCCATATCCTTTTTGAGTCCTGATTTAATTTTTAAAAAGTAATTATTAGTTATTATTATTATTTCAAGGTTTCCATGTAGATATTTGAATTAAATACAATTTTGAATTTTATAGTTCCATATTTAAAGATAATAAAAACAGCAATGGTTGAAAAACTAAGAAAACAATATTCAATTTAATTTTTTTGTGGTATCTATAACCAATATAAGATTCGGATTAAAAAACATGTCTAAGGGTCAAAATTTACCCAGAACGGATTGACATAACAATCTAAAAAAAACGTAAAATCGGAAATAAATAGGAGCCGAGTTTAGGATATAAATTAGAAGGCTCTGCGAAATAAGTCCCCAAGAAATAAGTCCCCAAAAAAAAAATGAAATAAGGCCCCAAAAATTGGGGAGTTGTTTCATATGAAATAAGTCCCCAATTTAAAAAACGAAATAACTCCCCAATCTAAAAAAGTCGGCAATACAAAAAAAATGAAATAAGGCCCCAAAAGGTTTGGGGAGTTATTTCATATGAAATATAATCCACTGCTTGTCGAAATAAGTTAAAAAATTGCGAAAATCGTTGTTAACATCAAACATAAAAATTCGAATCTTGATTTCGTGTTGAAGGCTCCAAATCGAATACATTTTCTTTGATATATTGTAATAATTCTTCATAACATTTTTTATTTTTTTTATTCATTAAAATGAAAAATACTGGAAATACCTAAGAAGAAAAGGTTTAATTCTTAACACCCTCAACTTCCAAGAACTTATAAAAAGCAAAAAGTCTATAATATTACCCATAAGTATATATGAAATCATATTTATTCAATATCAAGCTGCGCCGCAGGCGAGCAATTTTTTTTTTAAAAATCGCGCGAATTTTTTTTTTAAATTGCTCGCCTGCGGCGCAGCTTGACCTTTCCATCGTTAAGCATGTTAAATATTTATGAATTCATTAATATTCTATTTGATTGGAAAGAATGCAGTTATTTACCTCCTCAAAATATTGAATATAAATAACAAGTAGCTGTTTAAAGCACCCTTTTGGAACTATTTTAAAAGTTCCATCCATTAGGAATCTTCTATTCTGTGGAGGTATGTTTTCTTTTATTCCACTTATTATTTTTAAAGAGGAAAATATGCACACTTAGACCTATTTTCTGTCAAACAAGAAAAATGAAATAAGTCCCCAAAAATTGGGTTTGGGGACTTATTTCATATCCACTTTTGGGAACTTATTGCATATGAAATAAGTCCCCAATTTTTTTCCCCCCAAAAAATGAAATACTTCCCCAAAATGACATCTAAAATCGTTGTTGTTGTCCCCATACAAATTTTTGGGGACTTATTTCATTTATTTTTTGGGGACTTATTTCTTGGGGACTTATTTCGCAGAGCCAAATTAGAACCATAAGCGGCCCCAAAGTGCCCTAAAATTCGATTTGTTTTTTTTCTTTCTTTTGCAATTCTGTTATAAATGTTGTCAAAATGGTTTAAAAAATGGCTCTTCATAATTTTATGGGATACCCGCCCCCTTCGTCAAGGTCGCCAATTATTCCTTTTGGTTTTTTTATTATGGGCTTCCACATATGTGTTGTTGTTTTTTTTATTCGGACGTTCTTCTTAGTGTGACCGTGCAAAGTCCAAGGAAAAATACCACAGCCACAAAACACCAAATTGCGCGCCTAAAAATGTGAATATATCGATCATTTTTTTTGTTTCTTCATTCTTTTGGCTACACGTTAAATTTTAAATTATCGGTGGAGCTATTCAATTCCCTTTAAGCAAATTTCAAGGAAAATTCCTATGTATATACATTTAAATTCTGAGTCGGATTTTAAATTATTTTACTATTTGCAAAATCATGCTGCTCCGATCAGTTTTAAATTTTGGTAACCGTTTTACAATCGAAGTGTTTCTTAAACTTGTTTTTATTTTTAAAATCCAAAAACACGATAAGCTAAGACAAAATGTTTCCAAACTACTTATTACCTTTCAAATGTTGAATTATTGACAAACTGTGGATTTGTAAAAACAAAATAAAAACATAAATACGCCCCCCCAGCGGGAAAAAAAACTCCGGAAGAAAACATATTTTTTGAGGTTTCTCCATACAAAGCGGAAGGGACAAAACCTCCTTCACCCCTTACATTTGTTCCATCTCTGGTTTCAAAATACACGGGGGTGACACAAAAAAGTAAGGGGTGAAGGAGGTTTCTAAATGGTTTTCCAAAGGAAATTGCATTTTCCCTACACCGTCACCTGCTAAAAGAAACAGGATTTCCAACAGTCTAAGAACCTCCTTCTTACTTTCCCGCTGGGCCGTTGCGTACACATATGTACACGAACGCTAAAATGCGTATTTATAATCCTAATCAAGGGGAAAAATTAATTAAAACAAAATACTGAAAACCAAATAATAATTCTAAAATGCGAAGTAATTAAGTAAGTATTTTCTTTCTTTTGTTTTTGTTATTGTCAACCTAATGGTTCAAAAAATATGTCTCCAATCAGGTCGTAGACATTCACTTTAAATAACACAAAATATGTGGTTTTTGTAAAAAGATTTTAGCTTCTTTTGACTTTTTATTCTTCTTTTTCTCATTCTTAGCGAAAAGGCAAAGTGATCATGGCAAAACTTTTACTCCTTATTTATTAACCGTTTGCTTTAATGTCAGCAAGAACTTTCAAACTGTAGCTCAGATATAGGTCGTGGCTTCAAACCCACTGCAATTCTTGCCAATAATTATGTTGACATGTTGATGTTCTTTTTCACTTTGTAAACTATTTTCAGGTAGATGGTAAAGAGTATTCCATAACCTCTCAGAACAAAGTAAAAAAAATTAATAGAACTCCAATTTTGACTAAAACTTTGTTTGAACACACGACCTTTAGATTACAAGGCTTTAGATTTTGCTTTTACATTTGAAGTTTTCTTTAAAATTCTTTTATTTTTAAAATCCAAAAACCCGTTTAGCTAACACGAAATGTTTTAGAACTTTTGACAAACTGTGGAGTTGTAAAAAAGAATAGAAAGAAATATGCTCACGACAACAACATAAATATAAGCAAAAAATGCGTATTTTACAAACTAAATATATATATGTGTGCATTGTAGCTGACTAAGGAAGTAAGATTGGTTTCTTACTGATTTTTCTGTTTTAAATTAATTTGAATCGCATTTATAATATTGCAAAAAACATAAATATTCAAACCAATAGATTCTTTTGTTCTTCCTTACACCCGCCTCATATTATTTAAACAAATTGAAATGTTTAAACAATTTGATTCACGGCTTCTCCTCCCACCTGTTTTCCTTTTTTATTATGGTAAAAAAAACATATTTGTAAAATTTTTAATCTAGATTTCCGCAGGCAAAGCTGCGGGCGACCCTGCTAGGTTAATATAAATATGTATAACGATACTTATAAATAGTCTGCATATGTTTATACTTATGTTTCCAAACTTAATATTCACTTTTATATCCATTGCGTAAAAAAGAAAACAGTTATTTAACTAGAAAAATGTATAATAGTATAAAACCTACCATTGTTGCTCAGGCAAAATCCTTTTGGATCACCCTTGATTTAACTTTTAAACATATTAGTGAAAAATATAAAAAAAAATAAGGAATAACAAATAATAATAAAAAGACATATAAGAAAAAAAAAAAAAAATAATAATTAAAAAAAAATATAATAAAACAGATAAAAAAAATAAAATATAAATTAAAATAATAAAAAAACAGATAAAGTATAAAATATATAAATTAAAATAAAACAGATAAAGTAAATTAAGAAATTAATAATTGTTAAATAGTACACAAAAGAAAAAAGATGTAAAATCAACTATTTAATAGTGAAAACTTTATTGCGATGATTGCGGTGATTTGTAAGTTTAAATATATGTGAAATATAAGTGGTCTATAAATAACTTCCATATTAATTAATATAACAAATTAAATTAAAAATAAAAATAGTTTTAAAAAAAATTAATGAAAACAATTTTTGTTGAGTAAAATACTATTTTGTAGGTTATTTCCTATTTTATAGGTAATCTACTATTTTTTTTTGGCTTTTTCTATTTTTTATGGGTTGGGGCAGTTTTTACTGTTAAATAGATAATTTTACATAGTTTTAGTTTAGTGTGCCCAAGACAAAAATTACTTTGGTATTAAGTCCTTAATCAGCTATGCCTTGGAAATGACAGTACATTGAAATATTCATTATTAGACACAAGTATCATAAACAAGAAGAATTCAACATATTTTTTATTTTCAAGGCAAACAATATACCAACGATGGAAAAGTATGCCGCACAATCGCCCTATCAATGTGTTTGCAGCGGTTTCAGTTTCGATAATTGTTTGCGGTGAATATTGCATTACATAACTCGAATGTAGCGATTCTTTAGTTGTGCGACGGAACTTTAAGTTAGTTTAATTTTTGTTTGAATAACTTGTTATTTCCTTTCTACAGCAATAAAAGATTTATCGAAAATGGTATTTCGGAGCCGAATCGTTTTAGCACGGGCACCACCATAGTTGGCATAATTTATGATGGAGGAGTCATCATTGGCGCAGATTCCAGGGCCACCAACGCCAACATAATACCTTCGAGTAATAGCCGCAAAATTTATAAACTGCAGGACAACATATTGTAAGTGCGCTAATCTTTTCTTCACAGTTATTGTGTCATAAAAAATCGGATAAAAAGTAGCATGCAATTTTTTCTTATAATGTTTGTTTTTGATCTGATCTGTGATAGTCGCCGATTTAGTAAAATTGGCTTATTAATTTTTGTTAGGTCCTTTTTTTTGGAGTAGCACCATCAAATGGGACAGAAAATGAAAACAAGGGGGTGGCACATCGGTATGATAAACTTGCGCTGCGTATTAACTCTTAGAATCTGCATGCCGAAGGACAATCTTGTAGCTTTTATGGTTTCAGAGATCTCAGCGTTTATACAGACGGACAGATTGACAGGGCTAGATCGACTTTATAGGGTCGGAAACGCTTCCTTCTACCTGTTACATACTTTATACTCTACGACTAGCGGGTATAAAAAGTTAGTTGCTGCTTGCATATTTCCATCTCCTGTGCTGATCCTTTGAAGATTAAGGGGTATCTGATAGTCGAGGCACTTGAATATAGCATTCTCCCTCGTTTTAAGTGCATACATACTAGTCTTAACTTATTTATAACTGTTTTGTTTCAAGTGCTGGTGGTGCCGGAGTCGCCAAAGACACAAGTGCTTTGATGGAGGTAACGCGTGCGCAGCTGGAACTCCACCGCATGAACACCGGATTCCGTAAGGTGCCAGTGCGCTGTGCCAACCAGATGGTGAGGCAGCTGCTCTACCGCTTCGGTGGTAACATGCAGGCCAACATGGTCATTGGCGGCGTGGATCGGACCGGAACTCATCTCTTTTGCACTCGGTTCGACGGCACCACGGACACAGTGCCGTTCTCGTCGCTGGGCTCCGGCAGTCTCGCGGCCATGTCCATGCTGGAATCGCGGTGGTCGGAGGATCTGGACGAACGGTCCGCCCTCAATCTCGTCTGCGACGCCGTGGCCGTTGGCATGGAGAACGACCTGAACTCCGGCGGAAGTACCTGTCTCTGCATCATGCGGTGCGATTTCTCGGTGCACTGGAAAATGCTGAGCTCCGCCAAAAACACCCTCATCCGAATCCTTCCGCTGTCGATCAAGCCCGGATGCACCACCGTTCAATCCACCATCCAGCACACGGTGGTGCCGTGGGGAGAGGCTCCAGCTGGGTGCGAAGGTGCCGGCTCAAGACCAGGAGGTCTCACGGATCTGGGTTCAGGACGTCCTGGCGTAGGAGTAAGAGGCAGACGCCGTCATGAGTGCGAAAATACAGGCCCACCTAGGGCGAAAAGGAGGAGGCTGGATACAGATTCTTGACGGGTAGAGCTTTTACAGCTGCAGACTCAGGAACGTTTTTAATTTTAATTATTTGTAAACCTTTAAAGTCAGTCACCATTCGTTCCTTGTAGCGGCAACTGCTACGACTTTAATTGTTTTTAATTGATTTAATTATATGGACGCACCATTTTTCAGGGACTTACCATAAATATTTAAATTAATAAAATATGAAAGAGTAATTTTAAAACACTTAGTTTGTTATGTTCAAATAATAAGGTGGGTTATTTATTATTGTAATGGATTACAATTACAAATCTTTCTCTGCAAAAGAAATTAAATAAAGTAATAAAGTTTTAAAATATTGTTCATGATAGTCAATGACATTTTAAAAACGATTATTGGGCCTTTGCAAAGCGCGCATTGGTCGCCGGGACTATCGACTATCGAGGTCTCACTTAACTTATCATATCCCCGAATGGTCACTCTATTTGAGTTGCAGAAATATCGATGTATTAGAGGACATAAAATCAATATTTAAAAAATAAACTGTTATTCAAATTATTTATTTTTTATTATTTGTTGTGCATTACGAGCAATAGCACATACATATATAGATACAAATATTATTTACCATCTTCCCTAAGAGCAAATTGCTTCACAGTTATACATTGATTTTAAGACACTTCGTCCTGTGTTGGGATACTCGAATTGTACACTGTTCAAAATTAGACAATTTAAAAATGTAAAGAAATGTGGCAATGGAAACAAGGTATATTAAGTAAGACAAACATCGATAAGGCCTTGTCAAAAATCGATGGTACGGATGTTTTTTGAACATCGATGCCAGCATCTCCCCTCTAGTTTTGTTTGTTGTTTTTTTGTTTTTGGAAAACGTAAATAAATGATTGAAATAAAGGCGAAATTGGTGCGGGCCGACTCGGCCATCTACGCCACCGGCGAAAGAGTCGAGTGCCTCATCGAGTTCACCCACAAAGTCTTCTCGGACGAGCCTCCCACATCCCAAAACAGAAGTGCCAACGAAGCAAGGTGAGCTGCAATATTGTTTACTTTTTGAGTAAATCCTAATTATCCGTTTTGCAGTCAGGAAAACCTCGCCTGGGCCTCGGCGCAGTTGCACTGTTACCGGAAAACCAGCTACTCGACTTCCAGCGGTGACAAAACCACGGAGCTCGCGGAGATGATCGGACGCACAGCCCTGGATGCGGTGACCCAGGCGCCGGGCGAAGTGATTGTGGCCACCAAACCCAAGATCCTCTTCTGCGACCTGCGCCTGCAGCCCGGTGAGACCAAGATGTGTAAGTAGTTCCACTTCGGATGTCACTGAAGTTACCGAACCGCTTGCTCTGAAAATCCCTGCAGAGTCAATGTCGTCTCGACATTGTACAACTTTCAGAAGCGTTTAAAACTAGTTTAAAACAGTTCGTATCGTTTAGTAAGGACACATCATAGACTTACTTTGACAATATTCCGAGGAAACGATTTTTTATGAACCAAGAGTAATCTATTTTGCAGATTTCTTTAATGAGTTTGTCCCTCGCGATGGCCCACCAACCTACAGAGGTCACAACATCCGGTACTTCTACAAGATCACCATTGCTACGCAACGGGTCAAGTCCAAGGTGCAGACTCTGACCGTTCCCATAAGGGTGTTGCCCATTCCCATAATTTCCCGGCCGGATGAGCTGCCCGTGACTGTAGAGACCAACGAGGAGCTGGCACCCACTAATCCGTTCCTCGAGAAGCGAGAGATTAGCGAACTAGAAATATCTTGGCACCATCTCAAGGTTAGTTAGAAACAAAAGTGTAATTGTGTCGTTTTCCGGTCAAGGATCCAGATTAAAAATAAATGTTATAGTCCAGAAGCATTTGCAAGATCCAATCAGATTTGCGCCTAAAATTGCAGTGAGATAATCAAATTTTATTGGACTTGTGTGATCAATGATCGTTTATTGTAATGTCTTTTCAAAGGAATCCTAGAAAATGTTCTTTAGATAAATTTAGTAACTTAACATTAACAAATAATATTCATTTAATGTCGCCTAATTTATAACTTTTAGAACGTAACAGCTCGGCGGGCGCCGAAATTTTATAGAATTTCGAACAAGCGTGGATTTGTTGGTCGTTTTTGCTTGTTTAAGCCAGCTTACAAACTTGGCGAGGATATCGTGGGCAGCCTAGACTTTGGTCCAGGTGTAAGCCCTCGCAAGGTTAGTGATACATAAAATAAAATAAAATAAAAATGATTACTTTAACTTATTATTCTATCGCATACTTTCAGGTTCGCTGCGTCCAGTTCTCGGTGAAACTGCAGCAGCAGGAGCTTTCCATCCGACCACAGCCTGTGCAGAATCACCAACTTCAATCGCAGTCGTCCACGGGGGATGATGTGTCCTCGATTAATTCGTTTGATATGGCCAGCATAGCTAGCGGAGTGGTTGCTGATAGCCTCCACAAATCGGCCACATCGGGAAGTTCGCGGGATAAGGAAGTTCCTGAACCCACCGGGAAGCTGTCGACCATTTCCACCTCTCACCAGGTGTGCTATGCCACACTGCAGACCCAGGTAGTAGTGCCCATTCCGCTGCATGTAACACCCACATTCCGCACGGATCTCGTCGACGTCCGTTGGCGATTGCATTTCGAGTTTGTGACCACCACGATGATGGACTTCGGCATGCCAAACCCAGAGTTTGGCGAGCTGAAAGCACCGGCCGAGTTGCCCGTGGAGACGATGGTGTGGAACCTACCGGTCACCATCTACGCCGCAAACCCTCTACAGATATATGCCCCCAACCAGACCTTTAATCTACTCATTAAGTGATGCAAAGCATTTTAATGTTGCAATATAGAATCATTTGGCCGAAATTTAAGTTATTCCTGGACAGAAACTGTTGAGTCCACAAAAAGATGGAGTATAAAGAAATAAATAAACCTACATCAGAGAGTTTTCTCAGCAGATGGTGATGCAGAAAAATATTTACTGACTAGCATTTACTTGCTCAATTTTCAAAGCTAAATTTAATTACTTCATTAACATTTTGAATTTATCCTCCCAAGACATTATAATTGTATCACAATTGATCGCTAGCTTTTCAACTTAGCAAGCAAATAAGTTGTGGGCAGACAGACATGCCTGCTGATACTGACAAAGATTATATTTACTTTAAGGGGTCAAAGATGCCGTTCCCCAGTATTTATACATATTATTCCATGCCGCTACCTTTGGGCATACGACGCTATTACTTAACCGGTTTTGCCCGTTCGAAACATTATAGATTTTTTTGAACTTTGAAATCAGCTAATACTATAAGGGTAAACATTATCAACAAGTTTATCGATTGTGTTAGTAAATTTAATAAGTGCTTATATAAGTATAGGTAAAACCGTACATTAGAGAGCCGTTTTGTTCGTTTCGGTCTGCCATTTACTTATTGGCCAGAATCTCGAACTTAATGCCGTGATCGTGTTTCTCCAACTCGCTAATAAGGCTGGTTTTGGAAAAGGCGGCAGCGGGCGCTAGAACTCCGCCGCTATTGGGCATCTTTTCGGACTCCCGAAGAATGGTCAATGCCGTGGAAAGCAGGGCCACACAGGTGGCTCCATATCCCGGGTTCATTCCCGAAACACGTACCATTAAGGTCTTGGTCGGAGGCTCCGTGTACTGATCCGAACTCTCGGCCAGGCGATCGCCTTTGGGCCAGCCGGTTGCCTTGAAAGTCATTCTGAAATAGGTGCGTTCCATAGACTCCTCACTTGGTCCGGATCGCGAGGCCAATCCTCCGGAAAACAAGCCGGGGTACTTAAGCAGCAACGTTCGGCCCAGCTGAAACTTGGAAAGCAGGCCGAAGATGCTGGCGAAAAGGATCACAGCGCCGGCCACCAGCCAAGATGGGAATCCCACATAGGCCTGCATCTGGACGGGTCTCTTTTTGTCCTGCTCGTAGAGGAAGCGCTGAGATCTCATCACCACCGAGCGATCCGAGCCGGGGAAGGGCAGGCACACTTTGTCCACCTCGGTGGAGCGGAAGACCAGGGGTCGTGGCCGGAGAACGGGATAGAACTTGGGAAGTCTCTGGGGAAAGAGCTGCTGCCGGATGCCGCGCAACTCGTCCGAGTGGGCCAGTCCATAGACAGCACTCTCCCAGGTTCCGTAGTTCAGGCCAGCACTGCCTCCGCCGCTTCCGCCCTCCTTGATCCCACTCTCCAGGAAGGTCTCCACGGAGTTCACGACGCCGTCGAAGTTTTTCTCCACAAAAATGACTCCCATGTCGGCTGGAATGGAGTCGAACCCACAGGCGCTGACGACGTACACGCCCTTTTCCTTGGCTCGCTGGTCGTACTTCAGCTGCATGGTCTCCATGTATTGGGGCTCTCCGCTGACGTCCACATGGTGGGTGCCCGATTCGATGCAAGCCTTGACGACCCTCTCGCCGTGGAAGCGATAGGGTCCTGCGGTGTTCACCACAATCCTGCAGTTCCTAGCCATTTCCAGCAGGGAAGCCTCGTCATTTACGTCCGCGATGAAAATTGGCACTTGCGAGAGGTCCTTTTTGGCCTTGGCGCCCATCTCCTTGAGCACCGCCTCCAGCTTCTCGCGGTTCCTGCCCGCGATTCCCCATCGCAGCCCTCTGAGCACGGTGACTGCCTCGAAAACCGTGTACTTGCCGGTGAAGCCACTGGCCCCAAAGATAACAACATCCAGCCGATCCGCAGACATATTCTTCAAAGGTTCGTTATCAGATAGTAGTGTCCTCTGTGATTACAGAAGAGTTAACTACTATACACAGAAGAGATAAACTTTATAGCCGCCTATTGATTGATTCCGTCTGCTGAGCTGTTAATCGACGTATTTGTTATATATAGAAAAGCCAACCGGCCAAAGTCGAAGCTTATTAGAGATGGGAAAAAGATCGATGACCCGATACTTATAGAATTTTTTCCCTTAACCATTATCGATATATTTCCATTTTATAAATGTACCGTGGGATTTCTAAAACTGTTCAATTACTGTTCTAATTTATTTTTCATTGTTTGTACTGTCTTTAAGGGGGTTCACCAATGTCTCGGATCATAATCATAATATCATAATATCAATGTCAGAGGATATTATGATTTCAGTCAGAAGTTTGCAACGCAGTGAAGGAGACGTTTTCGACCCCATGAAGTATATATGTATATTCTTGATCAGTATCACTAGACGGGCCGATCTAGCCATGCCCGTCTGTCCGTTTCTACGCAAACTAGTCTCTCAGGTTTAAAGCTATCGGCATAAACATCTACCAAAAGTTGTCTTTTTTATTGGAGGTCGAAACCAGCCAGATCGGACATCTATATCTTATAGCTCCCTTAGGAAGGATCCGTAAAATAATAGAAAAATTATAGCTTCAGTGTTTTTGTCATATGACCTAATGCTTTTTTTGGGAATATTATTTTTTTAACTGTTTTGAATTTTAAATTAAATTTTAGATGAATCGGACGACTATATCATACAGCACCCATAGGAACGATCGGAAAATGAATAGGAAATTTATAGGAAAAAGGTCTCTTCTACTATGGAATATAACTTTATTTTATTTATTCAGAATTAAATGTAACATACATCGGACGACTATATTATTTATGTAGCTGCCATACACACAAAAAAAAACTATGTAAAATCAACGATTTTATAGTGAAAACTGCCCCAACCCATAAAAAACAGAAAAATGTTAAAAAAAATAGTAGGTTACCTATAAAATAGGAGATGACCTACAAAATAGTATTTTACACGAAAAAAATTGTTGTTTTTAAAAAAAAATTTTTTTAACTGTTTTTATTTTTAAATTAATTTGTTATGTTAATTTATATCGAAGCTATTTATAGACACTTACATTTCACAGATACTTAAACTTACAAGTCAGGTTTTTTGCCTTCGCTGGGAATCGAACCGGGGCCGCAGACATCGGAGTCTAAGCACTCTAACCAGTAGGCCACAGAAGAACGATTTTCGTAGAGGAAAATCTATAGACTTCATATCAACATTTACAAAAAAAAAAGGAAAAACATCATCTGCAAAAGCGGGACTTGAACTCACGACCCAGAGATTATGAGTCGGATACTCTAGCCACCCTAAGTCCAGAAAAATAGTTGACCTACAAATTATAATTGTATTTTTAAAACAACAAAATACATGAAGGAAAAAAATAGTTGTGTTACGATATTAATTGTGGTGTCACTATTCAGTGCCCCCCCAAAAAAAAAACAACAAAGTACACGCGAACAAATAAAATAGTTTTGCTACGATTTCAATTGAGGCGTTAGTATTAATTTGCCAAGTGAATAAAACAACAAAATGCATGACAATTTCGTAGACAGGTTTTCTACTATTTTAATTGTTAAATACTATTCAATAACCCAAAAAATAAAACAACAAAATACATGAAAAATTCAGAAAATAGTAAACTACAATTTTCCTATGTTGATTTTACATAGCTTATTTTTTTGTGTGTAGGAAGGATAATATAAAAATAATAATATAAAAATAATACGAAAACTGCCATAATTTTGTTTGTTGCCAATCTAAATTTATTATTTTTGTAATACCTAACGGAATAGGAAGGATCTGAAAGGGTGCATATTTAAACTTCGGCTGACCGATGTTAGCTTCCTTTCTTGCTTCTATTAGTATTTCTACGAACTTATTTATTCATGGTCGAAAATATCTCATTCACTGTATTTCAAACTTCTAATTAAAATCTGAATACCCTCTACAAACATTATTTGTAAGACTTTAAAAACGTTTGTACTTATTCCCAAATTCATGATACAAATAAATACAAAAATCCAGTTGTTTAAAATTTTGATGTTGCTGAACTGGTTGAATGAAACTGAGCATTTGCGATGAAGCAATTGGAGTTCACTCTCTCTGCGGCAGATCAATCACCCCAGTCTTTGGACTTCCGGAATTACCTGGATAAGTATAAAATGTGGAGGTAAAAGTAAGGCGCACATATTGAGCTGCAACCAACCAACAACCAACCAAATATGAGGCTGCATTTGACAATATTGGTTGCTATCCTGGGATTGACTATGGTTCATTGTCAAGTCCTCCTTCCGGGTCTTCGAGTTCGGCAGGTTCCCGTGCTAGACAAAGGCCAAATTCAAGTGGTTCAATATCTCGATGCAGCCTCCACAGTAACGCCTGAGCTGGTAAAGGATCAATTCAGTAGACGATTTGCGACGCTTGCCAAGCCATTAATTAGTGGAGCAGCCCCCCAAACCAGTCTTCCAAACTTGTAAATTACATTTTGTCACTGACTGACTGATAAGCAAATTAAGCTTTTAAGATAAATATATCATTCAATATACTAGTTTCCGGTTTTAACAGCTTTGGTTGGCCGAAATAAATGTGTTTATGTGTACGCAATATATATTCTGTGCATAGGAAAGTTAAAGTTCATTTTATTACCTGTAAAATGAGTTTTTGCAAAAAAATTATGTAAAATCAACATAGAAAAATAGTAGTTCACTATTTTCTGAATTTTTCATGTTGTTTTGTTGTTTTGGTCATTGTATAGTATTTGACAATTAAAATAGTAGAAGACCTATCTATGACATTTTCATGTATTTTGTTGATTGATTCATTTGGCAAATTAATAGTTATGACTTAATTAATATCGTAGGAAAACTATTTTATTAGTTTGCGTGGATTTTGTTGTTTTATTTTTTTGCTATTGAATAGTGACACCGCAATTAATATCGGAACATAGCTATTTTTCCCTTCATGTATTTTGTGGTTTTAATTTAATTTGTAGGTCAACTATTTTTCTGGACTTAGAGTGGTTAGAGTATCCGACTCATAATCTCTGGGTCGTGAGTTCAAATCCCGCTTTTGCAGATTATGTTTTTCTTTTTTTTTTGGTTGAATTCAAGTCTATAGATTTTGCTCTACGAAAATCATTCTTCTGAGGCATACTGGTTAGAGTGCTCGACTCCGATGATTGCGGCCACGGTTCGATTCCCAGCGAAGGCAAATAACCTGATTTGTAAGTTTAAGTATAAGTGGTCTATAAATAACTTCCATATTAATTAATATAACAAATTAAATTAAAAACAAAAATAGTTTTTAAAAAATATCAATGAAAACAGCAATTTTTTTCGAGTAAAATACTATTTTGTAGGTTATTTCCTACTTTATAGGTAATCTACTATTTTTTTGAGCTTTTTCTATTTGTTATGGGTTGGGGCAGTTTTCACTATTAAATAGTTGATTTTACATAGTTTTTTTTTTTGTGTAAACGAGAAACGAAAACGGCAACTTAGTAGCCAAACAAAGCTTAAAGAACATAACAATTTATTAAAAAGTTCTGTCAACGATTTTAATTTGGAGTCTTAGTCTAAGAGTCGAAAACAATATAATAAATTGAAAATGAGAAAAAAAAAACAATTTTCAGACTGCAATAATTTTATTCTAGACAATACCGTTTTTAAAAAATAAGAATCAAGATGATGCAAGTATAGAATATTCTGTTGTTTTAATAACTAGAGTTCTATTCCAAAAAAATTTTTTTGATGAACAGGTGTACTTATACTTTAGGATAAAATTATAATTGTACAAAATACGATTGTTAAATAAGTTTCTATTACCAATGCACAATATTTTTTCTTTTTGCTCAAACACTTTTCAAAATGTGCTAAGATGAGGGCGTCAAGATGTTTTTAGGGTCCTTTAAGGCAACTGTGGTTCTTGACTGAAATAAACTTGCGCTGCTTAGAAACTCAAAGAATCTGTGTGATCAATTTTAAGTTTATACACACAAAAAAAAACTATATAAAATCAACGATTTAATAGTGAAAATTGCCCCAACCCATAAAAAATAGAAAAATGCCCAAAAAATAGTAGGTTATCTATAAAATAGGATATGACCTAAAAAATAGTATTTTACCCGAAAAAAATTGTTGTTTTTTTAATTTATTTTTTTAACTATTTTTATAAAACAACAAAATACATGACAATTTCGTAGATGGGTTTTCTACTATTTTATTTTTAAATAAATTCAATAACCCAAAAAAAAACAACAAAATACATAAAAAATTCAGAAAATGGTAAACTACTATTTTTCTATGTTGATATTACATAGCTTACTTTTTTGTGTGTAGCTTTCGTAGTTTCCGAAATCTCAGCGTTTATACAGACGAACGGACGGGCAGACGGACGGACAGACAGACAGACATGGGTAGATCGATTCGGCTAGTTATCCTGATCTACAATATATGTACTTTAAAGGATCGGAAACGCTTCCTTCTACCTGTTACATACTTTTTTTTGTCATATTTATGTTAAAACTTTTAAAAGAAGTGTAAAAAGTTAAGAACAGGAAATGTTTAAGTTTGTAATTAGGAAGCATATATAATTTCGTTCTTGTAGAAACACTATTCAGCAGGTGTGTAATGGGTATAACGAGTTGAATATCCGTATTGAAATGGTGTATCGCTAAACTGGAATATAACATTCGATATATCGATACTATCGTGAGTGGCTAACCCAGCTCTACTGAGTAATAGTCATTGAAATTAAAGTCGCAAAATTGAAATAGTTGGATAGCTAGCGAACCCTTGAAGAGACCGAGAAGATGTACCAGGAATACCTTAACCAATTGCAGGCCTCCATCGCGCCGATGGGCTCTGAAGAGCTGAAGGAGCTGCTAAACAACGACGACAAGCTGGACGAGAAAGTCGACGAGGTTCTTCAGGTGCTGCGAACTCAAAAGACCAGCGTCTTCGAGGACAACCGGAGTCGAGCGGAGCGCAACATCGAGCGGGAGCCCCAAATCATCGAGCTGCGCGGACGCCTGGCGGAGCTCTCGGAGGAGGGGCGCACCAGGTGCTCTTCGGTCCAGGAGAAGCTGTCCCAGCTCAAGGAGAAGTCCGGCGGTGTGGGTCCGGAAACGGCGCTCGCCCTGCTGCAGACCGCCGCCTCCGAAAGCGAGGAGCAGACGGAGGAGATGGTCAAGAAGTTCAACGACAGCGATCTTGGGGTGGAGCCCTTTCTGGAGGAGTTCCTGGCCAGCCGAAGGACCATGCACCTGCGTCGCCTCAAGGCCGAGAAGATGCAGGACCTTATGCGCAAGCAGCGCCACGGACCGCCAAACGCTTCTCTGCCAGCCTACGGAAACGTGCCCTCCGGCGGATTCTATCCCTCGGCCGGCGTCTCAGCTCCTTACCCTCTGGGTCCCATGATGCCGATGCCGCCGTCCAGACCCTACTGAGATCTCGGCCCTAGTTCGAAGCGCACTAACTGCCATGGCGCATCAAGCAGCAGCAGGCGAGTTTATATATGATGTTTAGATGAACAAAGGGGTGCTTTTAACAAAGAAATGTGCTTAAACTTAGCAGGCTCTTCTGAGTGTTTCTTCTTTATAGGTAATTTAATTCCAAGATAAATGAGTTCAAATATTCGTGCAGGATGTTCTTTAAGATAAGTCGAAGTAAATTTAATAGGGCCTTAAGCTTGATTATTAGTTTCCGATTCGACGTAAATTCCATAAAGTGGAATATACGTATATGTATAGGAAATGCATGATTCATCCATTTATCTGAGACATCAGGGAGGTTTAGCAATAATTACAATAATAACATGCATTTTACCGGATCGTTTCTAACGATTTAATATAGAAATATCCTAAGCTTGCGTAATTTTATTGTATGTTCTTTGCAGAAAGCACCCAATGAATTCACAAAACGTATGATCTTATAGTTAAAAACTGTGTTTATTATTTAAAATTTCAGAATCCTCACTTTAAGTACATATTGCTTCAGTTTCTTCTTCTGATTACAGTGGGTTAATTGCAAATCAGAGGGAACGCTCTGCCTGCTTTAAAATTAACATTTGAGGTGCTCTACATCTCTGCCTGCACTAAACTATGATATATGTATATGTATAAATTAAGCGAAAATTAACATTAATATTAGACAGTGAACATTTCTTGTTAAAAATAAACTTTTGGATAAAAATGAAAAGGATTGGAGTGTGCATATTGTGGGAGTATGGGGCCAAGGCTAGGCGGCGATTAAAGCGATTTCTTATTGCATATAGACTGTGATTGTTGGTTAACGATTAGTTGGAAGGATTGTGCTTCATGGAGTGTGTGGGTGTTTGTTATGTATATATAAACATATTGCCTATCTCTCGACTTCGATTCAATTTCAGTTTTGCATTTGTGTTTCCTCTTTGAGAACGGTTAGTCTTTTATAATTCCAACGGCCTCCAGTTCAATATATATATGTAAATATATAGATTGTATCGTATATGCAAAATGTTATATATAAAATATGTTCAACTCTTCCGTTCGGCTTGGATCGGTTCGGTTCTCACTTTAAAAGCTTAATGACTTAAGCGCGTATTTAAGGCTATTCAAAAATATATTCCTACAATTGCTAGCCATTCACGTGGGCAACGCCATCATGACGAGCCGAACTCCTTCATCCACTTTTCATACTTGTCCAGGTCCGCGCGGGACACGCTCTTGTTGCAGCGACTCATGGCCTCGTTGAAATCCTTGTTCGACACTGGCAGGTCCACCTCCTCTGTAGCCAACTGTCGGATTTGCTCTGGTGTAAGGCCTGCGATCTTCCGCCGCATCGACATCATACTGGCTTCCCTGCAAATGAAGGATATTTAGTTTTTCTAGTACAATTTTAATAAGAAAGCAAGAGCCTGATCTACCCACCTGCACACATTTGTGATGTCAGCTCCGGAATATCCCTTTAACTCATTGGCTACATAGGTCAGATCGACACTATCATCAACCTTGACTTCTCGCAGATTGATCTTTAGCAGCGCCTCGCGTCCTTCGTCCGACGGCAGTGGGATGTAAATGCGCTTCTCCAACCGGCGCCGCAGCGCCTCATCGATATCCCAGGGAAAGTTAGTAGCGGCCAGCACCATCACTACCTTGGCCTGTTCCTCACCTCCACCTACGCCATCCATTTGGACCAGCAGCTCCGACTTGACGCGGCGTGAGGCCTCGTGCTCCGATTCCGACCCTCGACGCGAGCACAGGGAGTCGATCTCATCGATGAAGATTGTGCTAGGCGCATAAAAACGCGCCATCTCAAACAGCAGGCGCACCATCTTTTCTGACTCGCCGCGGTACTTGGATGTGAGGGTAGCCGAGCTCACGTTAAAGAATGTCGTCCCGCATTCTGTTGCCACCGCCTTGGCGAGCATTGTCTTGCCTGTGCCGGGAGGTCCCACCATTAGCACACCCTTCCAGGGTCTCCGGATACCCTGATTGTAGAAAATATTAATACAAATTGATTATTAAATCACTTAAATTTTGTTTGATATCAAGTTGGTAAAGTTGTAAAACTCATGCCAGTTGAATATTTAAATAGTTAAAAAAAAATATTGACCTTTGGGTAAGTCTGTAGCGAAGACAAACTAGATCTGATTTGTTTATTTAGCCGCGTCACCTTACGCCCCCACAAAACTTGAAACTTTATGATAGTCGTGTACATTTTAAATGCTACGGAATAATTTTGGGTGTGATATCATTATGCTTATACTCCAAATTCATTCTTAGATATTAAGACAAGATTAGTTCAAATGTTTAACAGGTAGATTTTGGTCCTTGCCTCAATTATGGTCGATTTAAGTTATTGAACAATTATTTCATTAAATCCGTCTAAAAACTTTTGATCTTTGATTGTCCGTTTTTAATTGTGTATAAATCTAAGTAAGATGGGTAGAAAATGCATCCTAGGAACAATTAGGAAAACAATTATTTATGAGAGAATGTTATATCTTGAAACAATTTACCAGACATTCCGCTCCGAAATACCTAATGTTATATCTCTACAATCTGTACACTTAATTCCAACTCTCTAGCCTCTATAGTTTTCGAGATCTTTACGTTCATATGGACGTGCGGACGACCAGAGAGACGGACATGGGTTGATCTGGAGCATATTATATACTTTTACTCCATGAATAACGCGTATCAAAACATGAAACCATATTTTTTTAATAAAGGCAGATAATTTACAAATTTTTCTGTTTCCAAGAAAGTAATTAATCTCGTCATTGATAGCATAAACATGTTTGTTTGACAGTCCTATTATGGATTGGTATAAATTTGACCGCATACATGCGCGGAGTAGATAACAAACATAGAAATTAATTTAAAATCAACTTAATTTTAACAATGGAAACTTCCAAGCGCAGTGCTCTACAGACTGTATAGACTGACAATGGCTTTACACATTGACAGTAATATAAAATTAGCACCTAGTTAAGAGTGATAAAGCAGCGAGACGCTCCATTTCGCGGCAGCACAAGCAGTTGATCAAATAAACAGGGCCCTAGCAATCGCTGCACTGAAATATAGTGCGTTTGTTGACCCAACACCGGTCGTAGATAAGGCTTTGGCAAAAAGTGATTCAGAGCAAACAAACAGCGAGGGTGACGCACCTTGAAGTAGTCCGGCATAAGCATGGGCAGCACGACAGCCTCCTCCAGCAGCCGCTTGGCGTCGTGTAGGTCGGCAATGTCACTCCAGCGCACTTTAGGATCCTTTTGAAGAATATCACGTTCTGAAAAAAGAAAGCGTCAAGTGTGAATGGGGTTCTCGCCTTTTTATTGACTAAATGTAAATATTGTAATACTCATTTTATTCCATACATCTTCAACTTTTGATTTAGTGGACTCATTTTATCACAGAAAGCTTCCAAGTGATGACACATTATCAACGACCATTATTAGATACCTGTTATACACGCGCCAGACGCGTTTATCTAAAAACCTTCTCAACAAATAAAACCATTTTATTGTTATTTCAATTACAACATCTTAAAATTGGTCGCTACAGTCACTTGCCATTGTTCAAAAATATATGTATCTTCTTCATATTGCCTATAAAAATATATTTTGATTTTCAATTACTATTCTAGTTTCCAAATGTTTTAGTTTTATCGGACTCATATGTCTAAACCGTTTCGTTATGTGACTCAAACTTTTAGAGATCATTTGCATTTTACGAATGCCACTTACCAAGAATGTCGACTAGCTCTGCTTCGATGTGATTGTTGGGCTGGAACTTGCGCTCCTCCTCCTGGCCGGCCTGCTGATCGCCACTCTCTCCCTCGCCACCGGCTCCTCCACCATTGCTGCCTGCAGCGGTGGAGTCGTCGTCTCTGGCCTCGTTGGTGGTGTTCGACGTGGACAGTTTGCGTCCGCCAGCCCGTCCGTTGGTCATGCGTGCTCCACTGTTTGGCGTTGCGGCCGTCGTCGAGTTACGGGAATTGCGTGTCGAGGCCGGACCATTCCGGGCAGTGCTCTGTGGGATTGTGCTGCTGGGGCGGCTGTTCTGAGTTGCCGGAGTAGTCCGGCGATTGTTCGGTGCGGCTCGTCGGCCCACGGCCTGAGTGGTGGGTGGTGGTTTCGGAGGACCCCACACATCGGGATCCTTTGGAGGAGGCGTCCAAATGTCGGGGTCCGGCTTAAACCAGGCGGATGGATCTTTGCTGGTGGTGCTCTCTTCGCTAAGCTGGTGGCGAAGCTTGTGGGCGAATTTGGTAGTCTGCAGGTCCAGTGAGATGTCTTGTAGCGTCCGCTGGATGGCCTTGATCTTGGCATGCTCCTGGCTTATCTGCTGGTTGATCTGTGAATCAATGATTAAATGATTAGTCGACAGATCTTCAAGCTGGAAAATTAAATCATGTTTTTATTTTAAAAAGAGGTTTTGTATAGATAAAATTGCAATTTGTCAATGAATTGTTTTTTTTTAAGACTTTTTTAAGAAATTGCCTAACAATTTTTAAGGAACATGGTATCGGGTATCTTCATAGTCGGTATATTTGACTATAACGTTCCATATTATTATGATGGTACAGACTTCAAGTTAGAAAGTGTCGAGCTAATGACGGTTAAGCCTGTTTATTACAAGCTTATGTGCTTGCTTTCCCATTAAAGATGTGTGTAAGTATGTTTAATTAACTAAGGCTATGTCGATAAAGAGACATATTTGGTTGCATATTTACTATTAACTACATAATTGTAAGCTCACTATATTATTTTGCCATTTTTATTAAGGATAGAGAGGACTACCTAGAGCTTTAGACAAGATGTAATGACTAAGTCCTATTGTCTGACTAAAATGCTTCAAAATTTCCCATTTTCTAACCTGAGGTGGCAGTACTTGATGGGCGGGGATGGAAAAGGAACTGGGATGGGGATTATCTTACCATGCTCCACTTGCCCTTGCGCAGCGGATCCGCGGTGGCCTTCAGCTGGCGGGCGAGCAGCCCCTGGAGACCCTCATAGTAGATGCAGGCCGAGTCGTAGTTGCCCGTCAGAGCCATGTCCCGCGCTAATTTGGCATTCTCGCATATTTCTTCGATCGTAGTCTTGGCCATTACGGTCATTCCTACGCAAGTGGTTGTCTTTTGCTTGCCACCTCGCAGTAACTGGCGGTCGGAAGATCGGAACAGGTTGCCGTCATTGTGTCCAAAAACGAGAGACAGAGATTAGTTCCACTTAAAGCGTTCGAGTGCGTGAGTTTCTCCAAGTGATTCAGGTGGGAGGGGGGACAATAGAACGGAAGCGACTTCGTCACTCGCTCGCCTTGCAGGTAAAAACGGAAAGTGAGCCTCGAGAACGAACAGAAAGTGGGAAAACCAGGCGAAATTGCAAATAATAGATGACACCAGTGGCAACGACCCAAGTGCGTTGCTAATTATAAATTAAAAGGCGCACAGCCGCCGAGTTGTCACCAAATTTAAACGCAACGCGCTCCCATTTTCAATTCCGCTTCCAAGGCGGGACGTGGGCCAAAATGCCGATTGGAAAATGTATAAAATTATTATGAGCCAAATAAGGAGGCCGACCTTGTTGGCTTTGAATAATTCTTTCAACTCGAATCGTCGTATGCAAAAAACAAAAAAATAAATAAAACAACAACAAAATTAACGCTCGCACACACGCACACAGAGCTCAGGTTTCAGCGGCACGCACACACACACACAAACAGAACACTGGCGCACAATGGGGCAAATTAAGGCGATTTAAATAGATTTCGAGTTAAATGCAAGCCTTTGGAGACGGCAAACTGCACTTTGCATTCGGCACTCGACCACATTTTCGCTTCTTTTCATTAATTCCAGCTACGTGGGGGCGTCTGCAGCTGCAGCAACAACGCTGACGTCTCGCAGCCGCAGCCAATACTGCCACAAAGGCGCGAATCGCACGGAGGGCGACTTACGGTTATGGACATTAGTGTACTAGCTTTGTTACGCGGCGTTCCAAGCGCAAAATTAATGCGAAAACTATTTAGTTTTGAGTTAAAGGCGCTGCGGTAGCTAAAATAAACTGCTGCGCTGCTGTGTTTGTAATACTAGTGATGTGCGTGGGCTGGTGATGGGCGGCTCATCGATATATCGGCCCGGCCACTTGGTCACCCTGTTGCGTTTGGGGTGTGCAACAGTCGGCTGCTATCGATACTTTCCAGGGGTGCATAAAATAAATATTCAGGGTATTCCCCAGTGTTTAAAATTATTATTTTTTAATTTAAATTTTTTTTCGGAATTTTTAACAATTTACTACCTTGAAAATCAAAATAATAGAATATTATAAGCTTATCTATAACTATTTAATTAATTTAAAATGTAACTACATTTTTTCCGAAGAAGTGTAATTTATCATAGCTGGTCTTTCCCTCTATAGCTGGAACTTTGTGTTTAGTTTTCAACACCAGTTTAAAGAATAAGTATTTGAAATGACTTATAATTCCTGTTCCCCCAGTTTCAGAAATATTAAACAAATAATATTTTAATGCTATTTTTAATCAGGAACAAAAACCGCGATTCTTAACCGGTCTTCAATGTGATTTAACAATATTTTTAAATAGTTGTATTCGGAATTCATTTCTTTCAGGTATTGGTATTTGAAAGTGAATTTAAGTGTCTCTGAAGATGTGATTTTTGCGAGAAAGTCTTTGAGCAGTGGGAGCACTTGAACGGCTTTTCACCTGTATGGGATCGCACGTGCGTCTCCAGTAATGATTTATATATAAAAGAGCGTCCGCAATAATCACATTCGAATGGTTGATTTCCTGTATGTCTTGCAAAGTGGCGCCGAAGACTTGATCGCTTTGAAAAATTTTTAGGACAATGGGAGCAATAATGACGCTTCTTGATTCTTGATTTTTGATTCCCCTCATCGATTATAGTAACAGGTTCATAATAATCAACGCCATTCTCATCACCTTCCTTTAAATCATACTCCATCACCTCAATCGTTGCATCATCATTTTGGTTTAACAAAGTCAGTACTTCATCGTCAAGGTCTAGACTATCGACTTCAAGTAGCTTGGACTCCGCTTGGCATTGATCTCCTTTTGCTTTCCAATGCCTTTGGAGATGTGCGACCCGCGAAAAAGTCGTTGTGCAGTAGGCACACTTAAACGGTTTTTTTCCTATATGGGCCCGCATGTGGGCATTAAATGTCGATTTCGATCCAAAGGACTGTTGGCAATAATCACATTTGAATGCTTGATCCCTTCTGTGGGAGGTAAGGTGGCGCTTAAGACTTGACTTATTTAAAACGGGTTTAGGACATTTTGCCCGCCCATCAGCACTTATCTCAATACTATTATTAGCTGCAGGCTCGTCATCATCTCCTTGTAAATCATTTTTTATAACTTGGGTATTTGCATGATCGTCGTCGGTAAAAAAGAACTGCACATCTTTGTCGAACTCGTCCACTTCAAGCGACAAGCTCTTCACATGGCAGTGGTTCCTATGTAGATCATCTTTTATAACTTCGTTCTTTGCATGATCGTCGTCGTTAAAAAAGAACTGCACATCTTCGTCGGACTCGTCTTCTTCAAGCGACGCGTTCTTCACTTGGCATTGGTCCCTATGTAAATCATCTTTTATAACTTTGGTCTTTGCATGATCGTCGTCGTTAAAAAATAACTGCACATCTTCGTCGAACTCGTCCTCCTCAAGCGCCACGTTCTTCACTTGGAATTGGTCATCTTTTATAACTTTGGTCTTTTCATGATCGTCGTCGTTAAAAAAGAACTGCACATCTTCGTCGAACTCGTCCTCTTCAAGCGACAAGTTCTTCACTTGGCATTGGTCATCTTTTATAACTTTGGTCTTTTCATGATCGTCGTCGTTAAAAAAGAAGTGCACATCTTCGTCGAACTCGTCCTCTTCAAGCGCCATGTTCTTCACTTGGAATTGGTCGCTATGTAAATCATCTTTTATAACTTTGGGCTTTGCATGATCGTCGTCGTTAAAAAAGAACTGCACATCTTCGTCGGACTCGTCCTCTTCAAGCGACCAGTTCTTCACTTGGCATTGGTGCCTATGTGGTTTGTTTTTTGGCATAACTTTTACTTTTCGTTTGTTGACTTGGCGGACAAGCTGGTGTGTTTGTTTTGTGTTTGATTCGGCATTCTCACAATCCGAATCATTTTCATTCTCAAGCGATTTATCTTTAAGAGTTTTTTGTACTTGGTGGTCTAGTTGTGGTTGGTGGGACCTACGCAGAGAGGAGAAAATGGCAATGGGAAAGGCATCCATTTTCTAAATTTCTGTGTTGGTCCATTCAGAAATCCCTGTAAAATCCAAGTGTGCGCTGGTTACAGACAAACGCACCACATTCAAACAACAATTGCATTGCTCTGAAATCGAATACTATTATTGGCGGTAAATAATATAAATGTAAACTTTGTTCTTACTGCAATATCTTTTTAGTGTATTATTCGTATATTAATATTATTACAAGAAACAAACCAACTATTTGCAATAACACACGTTTAGCTTGTAATTTACTTTAGAGATGTGTTAATGTCTGATATTTTCATCACCGATAATATCGAATAGGTTCTAAAAGATTAAGGGTATTCAGCGTATGGTTGCGTTCTAAACACCAATTTAATAAAAAATATTTTATTATTTTTGAATACTAAAAAAAAAACAGATAACTCCATTGATTTAAAAATATTAAACATAAAATACAGACGGACTTGAATAAATGGTCTCGGCTGTTGAAAACATCTTCACTGCGTTGCAAACTTCTGAAATTACCCTCTAAAACAATATAAAAATTTAATGAAATAAGAAATTTAATGAAATTCTCAATGTTGGTAAATTGCAGAAATTTTGAAAAATTAAATTTGTATGTAACAGCTGATAAGCAGCTGACAGTATAGAAAATACCATCAATAAGGATTTTTTTCAAAACAGTATATAAATTGTAATTTTCTAACAAACTTCTGAATGAAATTGTATTACGCCCTAAAACACTATACAAATTTGATGAAATAAGATAACTACTCCTGTTTTCAACGTCTCAGTGATGTTAAATTGCAGAAATTAAAAGAAAAATTACATTTTTATGTAACAGCTGATAAGCAGTTGATCGAAATCAACAATTCGACAGTATTAAATACCATAAAGGAAGATTTTTTTCAATGTAGTACATAACTTAAAATTTCCTAGCGCAGTGGTAAATAGAATTTGTACCTAAGTGCGTTAAAAAGAAACAACCAAAATTAAGGTTTAATTATCTAGGTACACTCTAACGCTAAGTGCAATAGTAGCTAGTTTTATAGCTAAGTCCTCAGCGCATCTGCTCTCGTCCGGTCTGGCAACGCTGTGCTATAGATAAGGCCAGTACGCCAAGTTCTTAACATTTCGGCTTAACGTGCTTAAACACATTTTAAATTAAGACACCACGCAAGCGACGGCGCCCGAAATGACAACGCCCACGCGTGCCACCCTAGAGAAGGCTCTGAAGAGCGACCAGAAGCTCCTGAAGGCCGCCACCCAGATAGCCAAGGGCAGGTTTCCACCCGCATCCCTGACCGTTCGAATCGTCTCACAGAGATTTCTTTGTTTTTCCAGATTTGACCTCCAAGGCGTACGACATATCCACCCTGGCCGAGGAGCTGGGTTTCGCCCTGTCCTCTCCGGACACGGAGGAGCGGGTGGCCGGAACCAACCTGCTGTCCGCCGTGCTGGTCGCTCTGCCGCAGGATCTGCTCCAGGAGCGCCAGTTGGAGTTCCTCAGCACCTTCTACATGGACCGGCTGCGAGACCATCACAATGTGATGCCGGCCATCATCGACGGAATTGACGCCCTGGTCCACATGAAAGCTCTGCCGCCAGCCCAGATTCCCCAGATCCTGCAGGCCTTCTTCGAGTACACCACCTGCCAGTCGCAAACGAGGGGCGACCGCGCCAAGCTGTTCCACATCTTCCAGTACCTGACAAAGAACTTTAAAGAGGGTGAGCCTTATTCTATTTTGGGAGAGGGTTTTTTCTAGTCGTCATCTGGTACCGTTTTAAGATAGTATTATAAAGGAAATCAGATGATTGTATGACATGCCTATATGTGGTATGTATATGATATATCTGACTTGTGGAATACACGTTATTGAACATCTTTGTCTATCAGACAGTTAACATTACTCGCTCAGTTTTAAGCTTGGAAAAAAGGATTAAAAAGTCACCAAATTTTCGAATGAGTGGCAGATGTCAACTCGCTTATAACGGGCTAATAACTTTGAGACAATATACACATAACTAAGTTTTCAAATGTACGCATATAAAACAGTTGAGAAGCATTTAAATTTAAAATACATTTTCATATGTTAATATTTTTCAGGTCCCATTCAACAAAAAATAATTATTAGAAAAATTACTTATTTATAAATAAGAATTAAAACTTATCTTTGTGACCAATTGAATTGCAACCTAATTTGCGAAAGTAATACAGTTTTAGCTTTGTTAGAATTTTTAACAAAAAATTAGAAGAACAACATTAGAATATTCAAGTTTACAAAATAAATACAATCTACCTATTATTCTTTTTAGAGCTCCAGACGATGGCCGGCGATTTTGTCTACGGCCTGATTAATTCTATTGACGGCGAGCGTGACCCTCGCAACCTTGACATCATTTTCACCTTCATGCCCGAATTCTTGTCTACGTATCCGCTGCTGCATTTGGCCGAAGAGATGTTCGAGATCTTTGCTTGCTACTTTCCAATCGACTTTAACCCCAGCAAGCAGGATCCAGAGGCCATAACTCGCGATGAACTGGCCACGAAGTTGACCAACTGCCTGGTGGCTAACAACGAATTCGCGGAGGGCACAGTGGTGCTGGCCATAGAAAAGCTGGAGAGTGAGCTGCTGGTAGCCAAACTGGACTCCATAGAATTGCTGGCAAGATACACTTAGATTTTAAAACTGTTCCCTTACTAATTCTTATTTTTGCTACAGCACCAAGCTGCCTTGAAGTTTCCACCCTCCGTTTTGGAGCCGCACTTCGATCAGATTTGGCAGGCTCTGAAAGCAGAGACCTTTCCAGGCAACGACAACGAGGAGATCCTTAAGGCCTCCCTCAAGGCTTTGTCTGCTCTCCTAGAGAGAGCTTCCCACTTACCCGATATAAGCCACAGCTACCAGAGCTCTATTCTGGGCGTAATCCTGCCGCACCTCAGCGATGTCAATCAACGCCTCTTTCATCCTGCCACCGGGATCGCCTTGGTTTGTGTGTCGGGAGACGCGCCCTACGCAGCAGATAAAATCCTCAACAGCTTTCTGCTTAAGTTGCAGGCCACAGACGCAGGGCCTGACCAGCGGATCAAAATCTATTACATAGTTAGCCAGGTGTACAAACTGTCCGCATTGCGTGATTCTCTACAGAAACTGGATACAACGATACGTGAGTCCCTGCAGGATGCTGTGATTGCCTCTTTAAGACTAATCGAACAGGATGATTTCGATACCAAGCAGGAGGACTTGGAGCTGCAGAAGGCGGCACTTTCTGTGCTTAACGAAAGCGCTCCGGTTCTCAGCGAGAAACAGCGCGCTTTGGTCTACAAAGCGCTGGTTCAGCTCATTAGCCATCCGTCCATCGATCTAGATTTTACGACACTAACTGTCAGCCTAGGAGCCCTGCAGCCGGTAGAGGTGCAGTCCAACTTTATCGACGTCTGCGTGCGAAACTTTGAAATCTTCTCCAACTTTGTAAAGCGAAAGATATACGCCAATCTGTTGCCCCTTCTGCCTCAAATGGCGTTTACTCAGCGCATTTTGGATTTGGTAATGACACAGTCGTTCAAAGATTCCACCGCGGAGCCAGTTCGTTTGCTGGCCCTAGAAGCCTTGAACAAACTGCTCGTCCTGGAGGATCAGCGCTTCATCGTCGATTTGCAACAAGAGTCCAATCTGCTTCACAAGCTTATCGAGCTGGGCCAACACACGGAGGGCCTGTCACTACAGTCACTGGAGCAGATTGCGGGCGCCCTAAGTCGTATCATCCAGCAACTCCCCCTCTCAGAACAGAGCGCAATAATTAGCGAATACCTTCCTCAACTCAACCTAAATCAGTCCGCGGACTTGTACATTACCAAGGGATTGCTCGGCTACCTGCATAAGGACATTACCTTGGACGACCACTTTGAACGGCTTCTGACCGACTTAACTCAGCTCTCTCTCAACTCGGAAAACGAACAGTTGCGCGTAATCGCTCACCACCTACTGTGCAGTATGGTGAACAAGATGGAACGCAACCCGGCCAACTTGGGCAACGTCAAGAAGATCACAGAGCAGCTGAAGGCAGCCATCAAGAAGGAGGATGCGCGAGCGGTGGAGGTCCTTGCCTGGGTGGCAAAGGGTCTAGTGGTCGCTGGATTCGATGAGGCTGCCGATGTTGTTGGTGATGTAAGTATTACTTTTTATTTAAACGTTTAAACAACACACATTAATACATTTTACTTATTTATCAGCTTTCTGATCTACTCAAGCATCCCAGTTTGAGCACTGCCGCAGCATTGGGATTCGATATCATTGCCGCCGAGTACCCGGAACTGGATTTACCCGTGGTTAAGTTCCTCTACAAGCAAAAGCTCTTTCACACAGTCATGGGAAAAATGGGTAGTAAGCTGGCCAACTACTGTGTGCACCACCTCAAGGCGTTCGTTTTCGTACTGAAAGCCACGCCACAGGCGGTGATTAAGCTGAACATTGAGCAGCTGGGTCCGTTGCTCTTCAAGAGCCTGGAGGAGCACAACGAGGCGCAGTCGCTGTGCATCGCACTGGGCATTTGTGAAAAGTTTGTGGCGCAGCAGGACGGATACTTCCAGGCGCACTTGGCCCACCTGATACCGAGCTGCCTGGAGCTATCAAAATATAAAGCTCAGCACACAATGGTAAGTTACTTTTAACCAAATTAGTTAAATTGGGATAACCTTAAAGTTAATATTCTGACTTACAGCAAGTCCGCATTGCGGCACTGCAGCTGCTCTACGACATTACCAAGTATCCGACCTTCGTCCTGTTGCCGCACAAAGTGGATGTTACCTTGGCCCTTGCCGCCGCCCTGGATGATCCGAAGAGACTGGTGCGGAACACGGCGGTAAAGGCCAGTAATGCCTGGTTCCTGGTCGGAGCAGCTAGCGGGAACTAGCCAAGAAACAATACCATTCTTGTTAATACTTTAAAGCCAATAAGCGAACGCACAAAGTCTAGGATCTACAGTCATAATTGTGTAGTTGTTTTTATTAAGGTTTGTCGAAGAAAATCAGACGCGGATCCAAGTGTTCAAAAGGTCTATACAAGTAAGGTTTTAAGTTATTAGTTTAATAATCAAGATATAATATCCGTTTTATATTATTTAATGCAGCCTCTTTTACTGTATTGGTATAAATTTATAAGACTTCTAAGTTCATACGAACTTGGCTAGATTGATTTGACTAGTGGTATTGATCATGATATCATAATTTATAGATTCGATTTTTTCAACGAATTCAGAATTCCCTATTACTCTCCAGTAACGGGTATAAATACTAAGGCTTTAGGAGCTAAGAGATCAATTGTTTTAGACACTTCAGCAAGTCGGTAGATTGACATTAGAGAAAAGCATTTTGGTGATCAGCATCGATCAAACTGATTTCCGTGTTGATATCTAAAGAAAGTGAGCAGGCTAAAGTAGTTTTTTTTAATATATATTTTGGTATCCGAATAAATCAATTAGAGTTGGTCCTAGATTACTTTTAGCTACTTAAAGATCTCGGTGTTTTGTGTTCATCAAGATCAACACTTAGCAAACCGAGGGGTCTGTTTAGTAGGGGTGCTCGCACTGGGAACGGGCCATAAGTGCGCACTTCTGAGCCCGCTGCACCACCTCGGGACATCGACGTCGCCTCATAAAGCGGCAGTCCTGGAAGAAGCCCTCGTTCCTGGGAAAGCCGTGCGTGAAGTCCTGGAACGTCAGCAGACCCAGGCCCCAGATCTTTCCGCCACGAAACTCACCCTCGTACTTCATTCCATCAGCGCGCCAGAAGATTCCATTGCCATGGAACCATCCCTGATGGAACTCGCCTTCGTATCTGGCTTAAAAAAAATAAATGGAATATAACCCAACTCTTCTCTGAAGGTTTGTTTAATCCAAACTGACTTTGCGCCATCAGCGAACCAGAGGCAGCCGACTCCTTGACTTAGCCCCTCCTGGAACTGGCCATCGTAGCGCGTGCCATCGGCGAACTGCAAATGTCCAATGCCGTGCTTCTGGCCACGCTGATTCCACTCGCCGATGTAACGACTGGCGTCCTCATATCGCCATCCTCCAACTTTCACCGCTCCTGCGCTGTACTGGCCCTGACCCTGTTGGTGGTGTCCATGCTGACCCTGCTGGTGGTGCTGTTGCTGATGCTGGTTCTCAATCCGCGCCGTGGTTATGCCCACGCTGCTCACTATGAGATTGGGATGGTACTAGATTAAACGTCCGCATCCTTTTGTCCTGGGCTCACTTACTGTCATCGTCGTAGTCGTCCATGGCCATAGCTCCGTCCACCGCCGCCGATGCGCTTCAAGCTGCTACTGAGCTGCGCTCTGCATCAGAAGCCCATAGTTTGTGTGGCTTCTAACGGGGCGACGGCCCTGGTCTAAATCTAATTAGCATACTGCAATTCTGCACAGTGAAATTGGGTTTAAAAATCAAAGCTAGTTTGCTAAAAAATAAGAATTGACTGCAAAAATTAAATTTACTTAAGGCCATAATATCATACCATAAACCGAAAAACTGTTCAAATGAGAAACACTTTTTCATATCTATCAATATTATAACTATTTTCTGTTCTCTGGCCCACTGTTCCATGACCAACTGTTGCTGCCACCAAGGCTGGCATCGATTGGGCCATTGAAGAAATAGCTGCTTACTTTTAATTCTTGTACAATTTATTGTTATTTCAATTTAAAGCAGAATATGTGGATGCAGGCTTTTCGTGAGATTACAGATGTCCGAAATGATTATACTGTTTATGCGAAGATCTAAAACTTAACGACGTCCTCATCGCGTCGTTTGGAGAACATTGAAACGGAATTGTACATAAAGTTACTGGCTGAAATATTAACCTAGATATAGTCGTATGTGTGTATATAAGATAGACTCAAATCAAGTCTAGGCGAGCACAGCTGAAGTGGCCATCTCACTGACGCCGCAGGTGTTGTCACCGCGATAAACGCGATAGTAGCCCTGCTCTCCCCAGCGCGGACCCCACGAGTTCTTCACGATCCAGTAGGGCAGGGTCTTGTGGAAGTTGGGATAGTCGGAGACGCCGTAGCCCACAATCAGCACACCGTGGTCGAGGTTTTTCTTTGAGCACAGGGCCTTAAAGGGATGTGAGACGCCGCCGCGATAGAACTGCATGGCGTTCGCATTAATGCCTACAGAGAAGAATAGTTAAGAGTGGTCGTCCTCGAGGTATCCTTCTTGCCTTCGTCTTACCAATCGAGATGGGTCCGTTGGTGAGCAGCCACTCCTGCATGGCGGTCTCGTTGCCCTTGGGCAAATCCACAAAACCGGACACCTGAACGTGGGACAGGGTCTTGTTGAAGTGGCACTGATTTTTCTTGGCCTTGTACGGATACTCAGCCTCGTACTCCAAGCCGCCAATATCCTTGATGGCTCTGTCAGAGGAATAACGATTAGGTGAGATGATTAAATATTTCTGCATTCCCGCGCTACTTACTTGTAGGCATTGTCCATGAGGCCTCCGTTGCAGGCACTGTCCGTGGTATCACAGTCGAGCAGCTCCTGCTCCGAGAACTCCTTAAGCTCGCCGTTTTTCACGGCGTACAGGCCTTCGATGTTGCCCGTCACACTGAAGGCCCAGCATGAGCCGCAAGATCCCTGGTTCTTCACCTGGGTGACTGCGTTCTTTTGCCTCCAGTCGAACTCCTTGGGCAGTTCTCCGGAGTACGCCGGTACCATAGCTGCAGATCCGCCGGTGGCCTTTGCCTCATCTCGCTGCCACAGGCCAGTGCGCTCCTTGTACTCCGAACTGGTCATGTCAGCGAACTCAGTGATTCCGTACTTCGCACTGCCCATCTCGTTGGCGTTCAGCTCCTCGATGGTCTTCAGGTTCTGGCGGAAGATGCGCATGCGCATCTGCCGTTCGGCAGTGCTCACGTAGCGGCGGCCAAATCGCACCTGAAACTTGTGAAACAGGTGATCCACCTTGTCGAGGGCGCGGTGGCTGTGCTTCTTGTGCGTCTTCTTCTCGGCCCACTCCACGGATCGGCTGTGGCGGGCTTGAACAACAGGCTGGTTGCGGCACTTGAAGGTGATTTCGTGGGCATCCTTTCTCACCCAGGCCTTCGTCCAGATCTCAACGATGCATCGGTGCTGTGAGTCCGACCCATCGATCAGGTCCGCGTCGATGCGGGTCAAAATGCCGGAGACCACCTGCCGCGAAGCTGAGTAAACCTTCACGATTCTGAAATGGAGAAGAGAGATTGTAAGTTCAGCCCTGTCTTTCTATAAATCCGTGCGTGAGACCTCGGAAACTTAATTTATTCTTTACACTCTTATGAGTTTCAAATTGGAAAGCAGTTTTGAACACTTTTAGAATCGGTGTGAAAAACTTACTAAGCCTATACAATTTATGATACAAGACGATTTACAGCCTGTCCCAAGATTATTATAATAATCGAAATAATAAAGATTTATAGATACAATAATTAATCTAAAATGTCTACGTGAACCTACTTGTAATGGGGGCCCTCGCCAGCGGTAAGTTTGTCCAGGGAGTCTTGCAATTGTGCCTTTGCCGCCTCCTCATCGTAAGGCTTATGCTCTCCCAAGATGTCATTCAGGCTGCGTCTGCTGCGATGGATCTGCAAGAAATATTGTATTTAAAATCTGTATTTTTGGAATTCTCTTTGACTTATCCACATCATATTTTGCGGTTTACCAAAATAAACGGATTACACTTTTCGTTCCAGTCCACTGAGTATTCAGGAGACTCGACTATTTTATAACCGTTACTCGTACAAAAAAGATATGTTGCATTCTTTAGAAAGTATGGTAAAACCAAAAAAGATTTTCCGAAGATTTTCTACTCATGTTCAACATTTCGTCCCTTTGAGCCAAAGAGTTAAGATTTATCAGATTCTAGGGATTCCTCCTCAGTGGTAATCCCCTTTAATCTCGATGGTATGTGGTTCCCACAGTTTTCTTGTTAAAATGGAAATTTTATCAGAAAAAATTTAAAATTATTATTTAAAATGTTCCAGTATTTTATTTTAAGGAAATGTAATTTTGAAGTGCCAAAAAATTATTATTTCTTGTTATTTCTTTTTCCAAGCCCAGTTAACAATAACAGTTGTTGACAATTTTGAGACACTTTATAATAATTTAGACACTAGTATTGTTTAATATCAATTTCGCAAAAATATAGTGATGAACTTGAAATATTCTTGTAAATGAAAATTTTTTATAAAGAAAGTTTGACAGGTTCGTCTACAATTTTGGTTTATGAAACCATTTTAGAATGAAAATATTTATTGAGTTTCCGCTGTCTGTCCAGGTGGAGTCCCTGACACCACTGGTGTGACGGTTACGTGGCTGAGACCAAAATTTAGATAAGTGGTTTCCGGGAAAGGGCCTACCACCACGATACATTTTTGAACTCCCAAAGCGCGAACAGCAAAGTACTCCCAACTGAAACTAACTAACTCAGGGCCCACGCCAAAGAGCGGAACCAGATAGAAGAACGGGAGTTACGGATCAGGAATCAGAGGCCGCATTCGAAGGGCAGAATGTAGTCGTCAAGCAGGCGCACACGGCGGAGTCTTCCTTGAGAGTCGACGCCCACCTCGCCAGCAGTGGCTGCCACCTGCTGCTCGACCTTGAGCTCCTCCTCCTCCTCTCTCAACTCCACCTGATGACGCTGCATCACCAACATGCCAGCTGCAATGGCCGCCTCCTGGCGCAACCAGCCGGACATGATCCAGATGCGGCGAATGCAGGTCGCCAGTGCAAATTGCTTCATCGTGAAAAGATTCTCTGCGAAATCGTATCTATCAATTTGGTGAACTTTTTGGAAAGGGATTGCCTTTACCTTAAAAAATATTAGAAAAGTATTTGGTATAGAGGGTTCAGTTCGAGTATACCGAGTGATGTCAACTGAAATTTGGACGCGGACTCAAACGATAATGACAACTTAGTTCAGGACCTACTTGGACTTTGATTTGTATAATATTTGTGAATTTATAGGTCCCGATTTTAGTGTTTCTATGTGGTTTATTGGTCGAACTAATCCCCAAATGGTATAAATAACCTCCGGCTGTCATATTTTTTTAAGGGGAGATGATAGAATTCGGCATTATTGGTGTGATTTCAGAAAGGAAACCGTGTTTCCGTCACGATAAAGAAGCAAATCAAATCTCAATTTAAATTTATAAGGGTTAAATGATATTTACCTTATATTTTCAATGAAAAATAGTGACAATCTTTTCACAACTAAGCAGGAATATGTACAAGTCTTTAGGCAATGTGCAATCGCTCTTAGTTTGGTTTTAATAATACCACTTTATCTTAATGTTTTTTATGTCTAAGTATTTAAAGAAAGAATTTCTCTTTACTAATTTCTTTCGTTTCAGTTGAAGCAGAGTAACAGCGATTTCCCTAAACTTATGCAATATCCCCGGCAAAAGGCATCCCACACAGCAGCAGGGCAAAAGTCAAGCCAAATCAGCCCTTTGTTTGCCGTCTGAGAGTTCGTTAATCTTGTGCTAATTACGCAACACGGAAACACTTATCCATTACAAACAGACACGCAGCTGTCACCAGATCACAACTCCGACCCCAAAAAGAGTGGGGATGTGCGGGGGATTTCTGCGGGACTGGCACATAAATTACATACGAATGCAAATGAAACAAGGACATGTCTGAATTTACATCACCGAAATTGACAGAACGACACATACGTACTAGTACACGTGGCTAGAAGAGTTGCGGCAAGAAACACGGAGGCCCAGAGGCAAAGTATCCCCTCTCCGGTCGTGGGATGGGACAACAATAACACCGACAGACACATGCGGCCCATAAACCATTCAATGCCGAACACAAAACCAATTAAACCAAACATTTTGGCTGGATATTCGTTTGCCGGCTGGCATCGATGATGGTAATATGTTGATGCCGTTGATGGGAGTTGGTTTCTGAGGATCCGGGGCCGCAGCCACAGTCACAGCCACACAGCCAGGAGCCAAATGTCTGCTCCTGCTGACGCAGCCAGCCAACTGACATGCCGAATGCGAATGGGGACTGCAGGTGGAGTCACACTCAAAACATTTTACGGCCCACAGAGGCTACAAGTGATATAAATATGTGGGAACTCATATAATGGGAAGTAGAGTGGAAAATTTTTTTTTCTACAATTTTCGGTTCCCCTCCAGGATTTGATATATGTGCTTATAAGTCACCAAGAATATCATCTTTTAATTCAATATCAAAAACAAACCCAATTTGAAGCTTTAAATATAATTCACTAGATTGTTTTACTGCATTAAGTAGATTCTGCTGGCACCTTATATATAAAACTTCTCCCAGTTTCTAAATTACTTAAGTGAATCCCAGGCAAAATATTTTTTCGAGTGCAGGTCATCTAGCTGCGACAACAATACCGAATGGAACGTAATGGCTACGACGTGTGTATAATTAAAAATACAGGAACAGAAAAAGAAAGAACGGCCGAGCCGTGTTTCGATGTGGGTCCCAGGCCATCCCTCTCGATGTGTGCAGCCCGAGTCCGAACATGAATTCATTAAGCTGCCTGCCCTGCAATCCCTTTTTCCAGCCTCCTACTATCCAACCGAACCCGACGCAGCGCTTTTAATGCCCCCAACACCGGAACGGGAACTGTTAATTCAAATGTGTATTTCAATAAGAATTATAACGTAAATGATGTTTCAACGACCCTGGGGCCACAGTGGGTGTGGGAATAAACTGTATGGGTGGTGTGATGGGCGGCCTGTGCAATGGGCCGTGAAATCCATTTGGATATACTGACAGTCAAGTGCCGAACGCGGCTCTATGCCTTCTGACAGGTTGGCGTAAATCAGCAGTGCAACTGAATGGTTCTCATTTTCAAAGCACTTAATTAATTTATTCCGCGATGATTTTTCCAAGAGCTCATTAGGCACTCACATGGGTTGGAAATAATGTTGGAAAGAGATATCCGATTGTTGAAAGTGTCCAACACAGATTGAATCGAGTTATTGCCATTCAAATGTAATTTATTCCCTCATTGGTGGGTGGATTTAAGCGCGGTAATTAATAGTTTTATTAATTAAAAGTGAAGAGTTCACGCAGTAGTGATTTTTTACGCTGCCATTGGGTTTTATGATTTTTATAGACCAGTTACGTACAGATATATAGATATAACTATGGAGGAAGGTTAATATTAATAACATTTTTCCTTTTCTTTACAATTTTAAATACTATATAATATAAATAAAAACGATTTAAGCATTCCCCAAATAAATTTCCCATATTTTCTAATAAATTAGGCTGTACCACAGATATTTTTTTTACCTTTTTAAACTCAAATTAAATGATCTTGTAGAGCAACATTTTAATTATATCATTTTTAGTCAGCGTTTTTATGCAAGAAAAACCTTAGAAAATCTAAATTAAATACTGTATTTGTGATATACTTAATTTTAATTATCTAAAAATAGGGATGTAGTTTAGAAATTTCTTCGCACTAAATAATTTCCCAATAAAAATAATTTTAAATAGCTTGAATAGCTTCAGTACAGAGAACGCAATTTCTAAAGTAGCGTTCAGGCCATTAAAATTGCAGATTCTGTCATTGATTATTTAACCCCTTATGCGCTCTTTAGGTTAAGTCGGGTGGAAAGTGCCCACCCCCGCAGACAAATCGTCTTCGACCCACTGTGCGTGGCCCCACAGAGTCAACCGCTGTAAAAAGTAGAGCACGAGGATAATGAGAACACTTGCCTCGCACTCTGTGTGCTTCTGCTTCTGTCGACACCGTGGGCACTGCATGGTCGTGAAGCAGGAGGCGAGTCCCTCCCCCACCACCTCCACCTCCATCCACTTAACCCCTCACATACAGCGGCACTTGGGATCCCCGCCAAGACATATAGACAGGCGCAGATGGCCCCTCCCCAGGTGCTACGAATACGGCTAAGATAGGGCCGGGTTAAACAGATTGCGGCCGTAATTTGAGAGCGGAAACTCATTTGATTATTAAGGTGAAATAAGTGTTTTGCGGGGGTGCTAGGACGAGAGAAATCCCGACGAACCCACCCCATCAACATCCTCATCCTCATCATTCTCATCGTCATCATCGGCATCAGGTGAAAAGGCAAGCTTAAATAAATTCAATTAAATAACATTTTCCTTTTTTATTGTTCGCATTAAGGAGAGTACGTATAAAGAGTATTTATGTGTAAAGGACAGAGACAGTGAGGGATGTGGATGGGTGTATGTGTTCGGGATGATAATGAGAATATTCATGATGATGCTGTTGGTATGGTAGTAGCCTCCACCTCGGGGTCCTTCTGCTCCTGAGCGGTCTCCTCCTGCGGCCGCTCCTTCTCCTGGCTCTTTTCGAAATTATACGCACCCACCGATAGGAAATCGTCGAGCCAACGTTTCTCATTATCGTTCAGCTCTGTGGCGGCTGTGGTGGAGACTACGCCCTCCTCGTCGGGCTTGTCCTCCACCTGTTCCGCCTTTTTTTCCGCCTCATCAATGCTAATTGCCGTGGCGCCCTCATTAGTGGCTTCAGGTGGACCCACCTTGGTGACTGTTATGGAAGCGGTTATGCCACTGGGAGCTGTCGAATCGGTGGGAGCAGGCGCAGCAGGAGGGGACGCAGCAGCAGGAGCCGCAGGAGCGGACTTGGTCAGGCTGACCTTCCGCTTCATGGGTCCCAGGTTAGTCAGTATCTGAGCCTCCAGATTGGCCATCTCGGCGTCGCTCAGCTCGTTCCTTTGCCCGCCATTGAAGATGCTATTACTCACGTATTTGTCGTTGAGCAGCCTTGCTTTCTCCGCCGGATCTTCGGCCACCGAGTTCTCCGCCGAGTCGGTGCAATTGGAGGTGACCAGTTCGCGGTGCTTGTCGCCCCACTGCGTGCGCAGCCAGGGCTTCTCCAGGATGACCAGCCGGCAGATGAGGTCCGCCTCAGCCGGCACCTTCGCCTTCGTGTCCATCGCGTTCAGCAGGATCTCGTAGCGCACTCCGGCCGTGATCTCCCTGAAGGCATCGATGACATTCAGAAAGTTCATCGACAGGGGCAGGAAGGTCATGGCTATGTTCTGAACCCCAATCAGGTTGGGCGACAGATACTCCCGCTCGCCGGGATTCAGGACGTGGACCAGATTGATCGGCGGCTCACTCACCGCCTGATCCGTGGTCGCTTCCGCAGACTCCGTGCTCTATTGATTCGGGTTTCGGGGATGTCGACGGATTTGGGGGTTCGGGGATGGGTGTGTTGTGGGAAAGGACGAAACAAAAAGCAAAACACATATGAGGATACACACAAAGAGATTTCGGTTGGAATTGTGGCAGACATGGGTGATCCGGATGACGGGTGGTGTTAGCGGTTATGAGGGAGTGCGTGATGTTTGAGTGGAGAGCAAGCCAAGCCGTGTGGGTTCTGTGTGATTATGCGATACGGTGCCACCAACAACTTTAAGCCCGTTAATCCCACAAATGATTTTTGCCACTGTAATTATTTTATGTTTTACGGATTATGGAGCGAATTGATAACAGTCCAAACAAATAACGAGCACACAAAAAAACAAAAATGTTTATGTTAATTAAAATGCTGTAAATTTATCCGAATGAGTTGTGATGTCCATAAGTTAGATTATATTGATGCTTAAACATACATTGGTACTTCATATGAGATATTTCTAAATTACGAGTCATTAAGTTGAGATAAGGTAGTTAAGATATAATGTTTATGATATCAAATTGAAAATGATGCCATTAATATATCCTCCTAATATCAGTAAATGATTACGGTTATATATTTATCTTAACATTAAACCGCTATGTAAACATTTTTTTAGAATGTCCCATTAAATTATTTAAAATTCCTGCAACGCACTTTGAAATCAGAAAGCAAACATCGGTGGGTGTAAGGTGTAATCCTTGACACCAGCGAGCCTGCGCGAAAATCCCCATAATTTCAAATTCAGCAAAGCATTCCGGCACACGGGGGTTTAGGGTTAATTATAAATGAATGCATCGCAAGGCAAAATGCACGTCCCTCAAAGGCCGAGTTAATCGTTGGCCCACCACACCCCCACCCCCTATCCACCTGCTCGACCGACCGGGCCTAAAGCCTAATGAACTCTGCATAATTGCAACTGCAATTGCGGTCAAACTGCGGCATCGGATCGGGACATCAGATGACCAATCAAGTCAATCACTGGCCGACGCTTGACTGGGCTTTTCAGGCCACAAAAACTAATTAACCGCCGTAACGAAACTGAAACGAAACGATGCGAACCACACCGAACCGAACCGGTTTGTGGAGCAATGCAGCAAAATCCATCGATAAGTGATGAGACACAAATGCAAAAAGCCGATGACAGACAGTCAGTGGGACGGAGAGATGGATCGACGGACGACCGCAGACAGATTTTGCTGAATAATTTAAAAAATCGGAATCACAAACAGGCAGCAAACTAGCCTCGAATTCAGCCGATACTTCTGGTAAAGCACTCCGAGAAATCGAGTCATTTATACTACCGAATGTAAGAAGTTTTTTACAATGTAAGAAATACAAAGGAAAGAAAATGTGGTTTTCAAAAAGTATGCAACAAAAAATTTGTTTTAAATTCCCCCACAACCAAATCCGCACCTGATTACAAAATATTATGGTCCTTCTGAACATTCTAGATGTATAGTATTCCTGTAAAAACTTTAAACACTTAAAGTGTATAACAACACTCTTGTTCAAATCATTCTGGAAAACAAAGAAATCCTTAAAAAAATCTTTTTTTTACTTTTTTGTAGGTTAATCATATTTCTTAATATGTTAAAATAAAAGTTAGGTTCCTAGCTCGTTAACTTTCATAAGTGAATAACCAGATGAAACCTAAAGTGTCACAACCTACAGACCTCTTCAATATAATGTAATATATTATTGGAACTTAAGTCCAGCTTTGCATACATTGCTTGGTTATACAGATTGAGACAATGGTGAATCTTTAAAAATGATTGCAAATCTCCACATTTTGCGGAGTGTATTACTGCCATTGCTGCTGATGCATTGCAGCTGACAGGCGACAGCAGCCGACGGAAGATGGGGATAGGGTCATCGGGTAGTTTGGGGGAATGGAATACTTGGCGTCTTGTTGACGTTTTGGTCGTTCATCCTCATTGCCGCTGACGTCGTGACAAAAAGCCGAAAAATGCATAAAAACTTTTGACAGCGGTTGCGTCAGTGCAGGCGACGTTGATGCTCGCCTGATGCTCAAGCTGATTATGTTGAGTGGGTGGTTCGGGGGCTTGGGTAACGCAGCAGCGACGGAGATGCCGGAGCTTGTTTTTCAATTAAACTTTATGGCATTTTAAACAACATCGCAAGCCATACCGAAACACGATGATGGGTTTTTAAGTTCCTCGCAACGCCCACTTGGCAAGTTCGCTCTGGTTGTTGTCCTGGCAACTCCTTGGCAAAAGAGCAGCCAATTTATGCAATACTCAGTCGGTCGTAAGCCTGTTGCCATCTTTTAATACACTCGTCTGCACTGAGCGCATCGAGGGATTATTAGTAATTGATACTGTCATTCACAATTTTGGGGGAATAAGTAGGGAGGGTCTTTTAGAATATCCAACCATATTCAAACATGTTATTAAGTATCAGGTTGCTTGCGGAATTACATAATAGGATTACTTTCTGCCTCGGCAAAGTCTTAAACCGTTCTTACCCCCGTTTTCCCATCTCCAAGGTTAAACAGATTTATGAAATTTTACAGAGAATTTAACAAAAAAGCCTGGCGATGCAGTTTAATCATGTAATTCAATGTAGAACATATAAAACATTAAAAAATATATAAATTTTCCCATGTCGCAGATGTTTTTCAATTTATTTAAATGATAAAGTTAGTTGTATTATGCAAAACAAACACAAATAGTGCAGTATATCGTTGCAAACGAATGTGGCAATAAATTTAAAATATGCAATATTGTTTCCCTTGAAAAAAGGTGCTTAATTCAACTCCCTCCATGAACTGCATGTCTACTTAATGTGTGTATTTTAGCGTGCGTATTTTCCGGCACACTTGCCATCAATCAGCCAATTCAATTCGCTGATCTGTGCAAACACAACGCGCCATCAGCATAAGCCCCTGTTGCAGTCAGTGGCTTACTGAACTCGCGTGTAAACACAAAATCTGCCAGTGTAAACGGTTGCAGGGAAATATTAAACGCCAAGCTTTCGGAAAGTGTTGGGTGTTGCGCATTAAGCCGTGCTCCGATGGCAGTGTTGAAAAACTTTAATTGAATCATCGCAAACATCAACGAGCAAACGTTGCGTCGCAGTCGCTGCAAATTGGCAATTTGGCTTGTGTTGTTTTTAATTAAAGTTTAATTAAAGCGATTGGCCCGCTCGGCGTGCAAATAAATGCAGCGCCGACATCATCATCATCATCGCGGCGATATTCTCTCATTGGTGACTTAATTTTTTCCACGCAGCCCATTAACATTTTGAAATCCACTTACGCACGACCGGCTCTGTGAATCACAAGCTCCTATCCGCACCCCACCCATCCGGCATGGGTCGGGTACTAAACCGGTATGGCATCAAAACTGGGGGGTTAGTTTGCTGAATCCGAATCTGAGTCGGAATCTGAGTATCTGCGTTGTGCAACATACTTGTGTCCAAGGTGAAGATGCCGCACTTTTGGGCTTTGATGAGGTGCGCACGTTTTGGGCGTGTTTTAGTGTTAATAAAGACATTAACCTTGGCAGGGGGCTTTCTTCAGGCACCTGCTGTGCGACTCACTGACGCTCATTCAAACCGACATTTGGGTTAGCTCATTTGCATAAGGTAGTGGGAAGATGCGATTTTTAATAAAAACGAGTTCATTTTCTTCTCGTGGTGAGATCTGAATACATATTGCATGAAGTTGAACAATAAAAAGATAGTTTATATGTCAAATATGAGTTATTTGTGAGATATATTTTATAAATTCTATACTTCTAAATCCAGCTAAAGTTTCTTCGTATTTCGAGTTGCCTAAAGTTGGCAAGATTTTCATCTAAGGCGATTAATTTCGTAATAATTTTTCTTATTATTTCTAAGCTTATAAACATGATGAATAGGTCCTTAAATCCGATGTATCTTTTTAGCTTTGATTAAATTTATCTCAACTAATTCCAAAAATGTAGTAACTAGACCCATTGCGTGTTAGCTTGATTCCATCCATCTCATCTTCGCATTAAATTGATTTATTCTTCCTCGACATCAACATTTGTGGGATTCAATTGTTACAATGCTAACCACACTCGAGCGTGTAGTTTATGTGCTGATTTCGGGAATTCCATATCTTGCACTCACTAATAACCGAAGCTGAAATTTTAAATTCCGACCACGCTTCACGCAAGCGTCTTTGGAATGATATTGGCTTTGTTCGGGGCTATCTGGCATCAGGACACCTGCAGATTCGGTCCCAGCCCAACCGCCCCCTATTGGCATGATGGCATGGAAACCCCACCCACAGTCAATAGATAGTCCCCTGACCTCCGACCCCCCACCACTCATAGTTTTAAGCTTATGCATTAACCATCGCAATCCGATGAGCCCCTCCCCTCGCAATTCCACAGTGCTGGCAGAAGTTGAGAGCTAGAAACAGCTAGATAACGCTAGCTTATACAAGCGGATGATAACCCGCCCGCCCAAAATATATCTTCCAAATTCAATGAATCAAACTAGCCTTGAATGCTTAGCCATGTAGGGACAATGGGAAGTCGTCAAAACAAGTTCTAAGATCTTTGTGCTTCAATATGATGATACAATTTTCAACAAACTAGTTAAGTTTTAGGTCCAAAATATGAGTTATTATATAAAAACATGAGTTTGAAATTTTAAATTTCGATGACTAACAGTTTTCAGAGCGCTATAGTTAAGTGTCTCGACTTTTATATATTTGCTCATAACTTTTTAATAAGTGGTCCGATTTAAAACATTTCATACATACTTCGGTAGGTATTACTAAAGCAAACCAAACTACATTTTTCCCTTTTGCAAATCTGTAAAGATTCGGGCACCGGGATGTTTTTAAAATCCTTTAAACTAGAGTGGACGCGAGGATAGGGTGAAACAAACTTGCGCTGCATCGAAACCCCAAGAATCTGCGTGGTAAATCTCAAATTTCTCTATATTAGTATATATATTCAATATTATATATTCAAGTCTTTTTAATGTTTTTATGTTTGGGACCTCTTAACTATATAGCTACTATTACAACACTCGGGATGCCTGCTTAAATTTCCAATCAGACAATGGAGACACACACGCACACACGCCGCACTCCCTGGCATTTACCCACAGATTGGCCCCCTTTTGGCCAAGCTCATTATAAACTTTGCCTTCACAGCTCCCCTGGGTGCTAATTTGCGCCCTCTGTGTCGAATGTGGGGTACTGGGATAGGGATAGGGACAGAAATAAGAGGTGGTGGGAGTGATTGGGTCTCGTTGTCTTGGGCTGGCCGAACCATTTAGTGGGTCCAATGCCGTAATTTCCTTTGGCATTTCTATTAGGCGGCAAATCATGCTCAAAATTATACAAAGGACGCCCAGACAAATGGATGGATCGATGGAATGGAGCCTTCGCCGGGCGGAGTCAGCAATTCAGTGGCTGATTTGCATAAAGCCAAAAGCCAGAAAGAAGACTCGCATTTGACAACCGCCGACAATTTGCTGGCAGAGACATCGATAGATTCGTCCATCGCTTCTTTTTTCGCCTTTGTTTTTGTGGCTTGTGAATCATCCGATTTGATTTCCTAAATGACAGCCATAAACCCCTCCGACCACTCCAGGCCACTGACAGAGATTTGTGAGACAATAGTGGCTGATAAGTTGGCAGCAAGTTTTCTGCGATTCTTGCCGCTGACTTGGCTGAATGAATATGTATATTATGCTCGCATATTATGCCCGTGTGTACCCATAAATATTTGCGCGAATGTGTTTGGTATGTGTGTGGCTATATCCGCGCATATAGTTCCGCAATAATATTCATTTATGCAAATTTTCCCATGCATTCTTTCTAGTCTCTGTGCGTGCGTTTCTGCGCTTCTTTCCTCATTGTGTTTACCCCTTGATGGCATTATACTGGGGCATATTACATTCCTGGGGAGAAGTAAGTAACCTGGCTTTGCCATTAAATTTATAACTATCATGCTATATGTTGTTATTCAATGAATAAATGGAAAAACATTTTTAATCAATCGTTTTGAAGCCCTGCCCAAATGTGCAGACTTTCCGCTGAGGTTCACACCCCAGTAAGTGCAAGTGTGTACAAATGCTAGAAATTGTGACCTTGAGTTCGCGAAAATCCTCGCGATGATTACTATCGTCTAGAACAGGGTATCATTCTGTCGACCCGTGCTAATTCAGCTTTTTAACTCTATTTATTTAAACTTATTTTTACTTCCATTGAGGCATGCGTCAAATTAAAATTCAGCATTTGAAACGCGACGCGGTAAATAATTCAAGTGCGCGGACTCCTGACTCCCCCGCCCATCCACATGGCTGGGGCTTTAACTCGTTGAACCCTTTTTACGTTATATTTAATTATTTGCATATACAAATATTTTTGTTTGCCGGAGTATGATGAATGCTGTGAGATTTTTTCTGGTTCTTGTTTTTGCCCCGCTGCCTGCCGGCAATTTAATTGATATTGATGACGCTGCTCCAAATGGCATCACCCCAAAGTCCATCCAGGTTTGCTCTAAGGGAGGAGGACGGGCTAACAGGCGGCGCTCTCTCAGTCATTAATCTGGCACATTACTTTGTGGTGCAAAGGGGTGGACGGGGGGCGCCCACTGGAGTACCACAAACAGAAAATTTAATTTATTTAAATTGAAATCTGTTCCCCTTCTGAATCGTGGAACAGTTAATCACAATTTGAAATCTGTTCAGGTTTTCGCAGTTGTGTGCACATCAATTTTCGAAGATTTCTCGGAATTATTTATTTAAGTTGATATCATCAATTATTGCTAGCTTGCTGGCAAATTTTGTCATATTTAGTACTCTTTAAGCAGTCCCTTGACTTTGTAGAAACGTTTGAAATATATATTTTTAAGAAGTAAAGTGATAGTAAATAATATATATGTTTATTTTTAAAAATAATATTAAAATAAATCGGATTACTAAAAAATTAATTTTTATCACTTTTGATACTCTACAAATAACTTTTAAGATGATCTGTTATTTAATATCTCCGATTTACAAGCAAGACAAGACAAATTATACCCGAGTAAATCATTAAAAACCATCCGATGCATTATTTTGTACAACCTGTATTGTCATTGTAATAATTAATGTAAACAGAAAACACTTCTGTCTACTGGCTGAGATTGCTGACTTAATAAAAGTCTATTGTTCGTTTGAGACACTCATCGCTTTCTAAATAAATTTGTTTACGTAAACAATTTGCCGTATGAAATACTGTGCATTAAGTAAGCAATTGCTCTTCGCTTTTTAGCATGTTAAACACCGTCTTTAAAATAAGTGAGCACCCTTGCTTTTTATTGCTAAGGCAATGTACATTAAAGTGTTAAAACAAGAGTAAGCTTCGGCTGAAGTTAATATTGGGGTTGAACGCCAGCAACAGGGATGAATCCACCCTTGAAGACTTATTTCTTTTCGTTCACCTTATAATCCTGTATTGAATTTATATCAAACGTTATTTTGAAAATATACAATTTTTTTCTAAAAAAATTTGGTGTTCTAGGGTTAATCCAACTTTTACTGAAACCATGAAATTCTATTTTCAAATTTAAGTTCCTGGTTTGTTCAAGGGGAAATTGCACTTGAAATTCAGAAATTAAAACGCAATTTCAGCACACAAAGCAATTTTAAATGGACTAGTGGGGCCAATTAAAATACCCCCGATAAGAAGCAGTTGAAAAAAAAAACAGCAAAGTCTGGGAATCAATGGGGTTCTATCGGTCAAAGCGATAAGCAAACAGCTGACGCGTCGCAAAATAAACAAAGGCGCAGATAAGCGGATCCGGAGAAATAAACCACTAAATGGAAACTAGAAAAAATAGATGGCATCAAAGGCTTACAGTAGGAGGAATAACTTAATGCGATATGTTAAAATTGTTTTTTTAAGAAATCTTAAATTTGATACGTATATTGTGCAAAACTTATAAATTGAAGTCCAGCTTTTGTAAGTAAAACTTCTTTAATGGTCTAACTACTACTGTAGAGGAGTAAAAAATGCCTTACGTATAATCAATATTTTTACTCGCAGACTCTATATCTCCACTTGTTTTAGTTAGCGTATCCTAGTTTTATTTACGGAGGCTGGACTGTAGGTATTTACCTATTCGATCTTTTTTTTTCTGTGTACTTAAGGCAAGCACAAACAACGGGCCATCAGCCAATATGGCGAGTGTGTGTGAGCATGGGTGTGTGAGTGTAGGTGGGCAGGTGTACTTGTGTGTGTGTGGGGCAAGCGGGTGAGAGAGGGTGAGAGTTAACTGTAAAATTGCATATTTTCCGCTTAATGACGAACCGTTATCCCTGCCCCCAAGCATATTCACTTTGAAGGGGGTTACGTTATTTTGTTGGCCCTCGCAAAAGCGTTTTGATGTGGAAATAGTCGCGCTGCTGAATCATAACAAAACAACACACGCACACTCACCTCCGCAGCGCCCTGCTTCTGTCCCGCTCTCTCCTCCGTGAGTTCCTCGCCAGCTGCTTGGCCCAAAAGCAATACCAGCGCAACTGTTGCTGCCGCCAACAGCCTCATGTTTGTGGGTGTGTGTGGCCGAGGGGGTTCTTAAATCTCCTCCGAAAAATTCGCAGATTTTCGATGTGTTCGGTTCACAATGACGTTTGCACAAATCACGCGCACAGGTGAGTCGAATGTTTCCACGTTCCGCTGGCGAAATACGCCGCTTTCTGTTTGCTGGGTCTTTGTTTTCAGCGTGCCAGAGGTGGAACCCGTGTCGATGGTTACGCCGTGCAATCGATACTTTAAACATCGATATTTTCCGTGCAACCTTCGATTGTTTCACAGCTGTTTATAAACTCAATTCAAAATTCATCTCGTTAGGGGTATTTTCCACTCTGGAAAGGGCAAAGAAAATATTTTTTAAAAATTTAGCATGAGAAACGTTAGCTAAACGTAATGAAAGTAAAGGCCAAATTTTCAAATATTTTATAGCCAATGGCTTACAAGTAATCTACCCCAATCTTTTAAAAATATCTTTTAAAATATATCTTCTGTTCGGTGGTTCTTAAAAAATCTTTGTAATCTTAAAGATGGTCAGCTAATCTAAAATCCTTCCTTTGCATTCTGAAAGCTCGAAGGTTTCTCGAAACTTTTCTTGTAATTAGAAAAGAAAAAGGTTTCCATCACTTAAGAAATGATCGTCAGCCGGAATTCTACCTTATAGCAAAGAAATTTGTTATTGCACGAAATTTACCTCGATGAATGCTGAAGGATATATTTGGGTTTGATTTGCAATTTCCAAATGTGTTGGAAAATTGCTGTTTTTGGTAACATTTGAATCGAAATTAAGGGCGAACGGATTCATGGACTTGTAGTTGATAAAGACATTTTTCAAGAACAACTCTACATCTTTTAATATCCAAATCCAAATATGTTTTGTTCTTTCCACTTATATGTACTCGCTGTTGGATAATATACCTTATTTATTTACGAATAAAGCGTATTCAAACCAATAAATTAAAATCGTTCTGTGATCATAATTGTGCAATATTTCAGCTGTGAATGGGGATTGAAAAATAAAGTTATTTTCCAAATAAGATTTACAATAAATATTGATTACCATTTATCCGTTCTAGAGAAGGGTATTTAACTTTTTGGAGCCCGAGCAGAGATTTACCCAATCCTTGCGACTGCGCGGACGAAGTGCATCCGAAACCAGGACAGCTAATCGGTGCGTGACCTGGCGAATGGTGGGCCAAAACGGAAGTGCACAAAAACAAACAGTGGAGGGTAACCGCTGGCAACAACTCCAGGTTGTACATGGTATTGATAAAGCGCGTTTGCAACAATTATCTATTTTCCAGCAGGCCAGACTTCCGCTTTTCGCAGCATGAGCTCGCACTATCTCAATTCCTGTGTGAAAGTGCCCATCGATCCGTGCAACAATTGTCCTGCTCCGGTCTACAATCGTCCCAAGCTGTGTTCCCTGGGTGGAAAGAAGCTGCCGAATACAGCTCCCACTGAATCCCCGGAGGCAGAGGCAACTGCGTGGAGCAGCCAGATGGGTGTCAGGTCGCTAGCAAAATTCTACGACAGTATACCTGGTAAGTTAGGTTTCTGATACTTATTTAATCAGGTTCCTGAAAAGGATACTTAAAATTCAACTGAAAAAAATTACTTAAGAACTATAATATACATATTTTCTTTTCCCTGCAGACTACTGCGATGTCAAGCATCTCCATCAGGCGGAGTTCTACTCCACACTGGAAAGCCTGCGGAGCACTAGCCGTGAACTGCGATCGCAACCAGCTGCTGCACCAACTCGGGAACGATGTGCTAGTGCTAGCAGCAGCTCCTTGGGCCATGGAAAGTCCAAAAAGCGGTCGTCCAAGGGGAAAAAGATAAAGAAGCGGCCTCTGGTGCTGGATCCTGTGCCTCCCCCACCGATCGTAGTGATGCCTGAGCAGTCCGTGGGCCATACTCCCAATTCCAGTTGCCTCAGCGAAGAGTACGACAAGTGCCTTCGGGACCTGAGTCGCCTGAAGAGCTTCAAGGAGGACTTTGCCGTGGAGGTGGCTGACTTTAAGAGGTCCCTGAAAAGTTTCGAGGCGGAGTTTCGCAGGCCAAAGTCCACCAGCAGCAATGGGACTCAAACGCAGACGCATGACAAAAGCCAGACCCAAGCCCGCTGCCAGCCGACTGCCAATCCTGGCCAGCACACTGCTGAGCGCGCCAAGTGCCGGAGGGAAATGCTTCGCAGGAGTTTCAGTGTCAATGATCTTCAAGGAAGTACCTCATTATCACATCCAAAGCCCTCCAAACTCGCTCAACCCTCGCTAAGCAACTACTTCCCACGCAGCAAGGACGAAGAAGTTCCCAAGATAGAGATACAATCGCCCACCACCTCCTCAAAGCGTAGTAGTAGTGCTTCCACCGCAGGGAGGGGACGAGCCAGACGCGGAAGAGGGAGGAAATCGAAGGTATTGTCTATTCCGAAGGAGGAGAAACCACTGCCACCGTTGAGCATCTTTGAGTTGCCTGATCCACCGGTTCAGAGACGAACGCCCAGTGTGTCGCCATTGCACCCGGTGTCGCGCCCAAATCTGGCGGCCACTTTGAGGGCTGAAGTATCTAGGAAAAAGGTTAAGGAGCTTAAAAACAATTGCACTTATCATGATCCCCGCCCGCAATTCGACTGGGAGGTCCGAAAAACGCCTGCCTGGAAGTCGCTGTCCTTGAAGTGAGTACAAACACTGCTTAGAAATATTAATAATTTGTATCGTACAAAACGATCGTTGCTTTTTCCTTCAGCGAATCCCACAAGGCTTTGTTATCCATCCGACTGGCCACTCGGAAGGCAGAGCAGGCTTTCCAAGAGCGCCAGTACGAACTGCATATGGAAATGATGCGTCAGAGGGTCAAGTCCGCTCCACTTCTTCTCGAGGGACCCACCTTCTGGGGTCCGGAGGTGGGCAAGTTAACCCACACCTGCCGAAGCGAGGAACTGCGTCACTCCTGCGATGGCAGCCGGCAGCGGAGGAAGAAAAAGTCAGAGTGCCCTGTGCCAGATGCAGATACCAAGATGCAGCAGCTGCGCAAGATATACGGATCAGAGAAATCCTGCTCGAGACAGTCCCAAAGGAGCAAGCGATCCGGAAGAAGGCCACAGGGACTGGCCACAGAGACGCCCAGCCACGACAGCGGCGACGACCTGTGCAGCGTGGACCGCGCTTTCCTCTAGAGAATCACCTAATTTCCAAGCACCTAGTCACAATATATATGTAAACTTTTTTGGATTGACCTAAGCCTGGGGTTTATTCGTCGGCAGTTTTAAGGCTAGAAGTGGTTTGAAGTCCGGAATCACCTCGTAGCTTATTTTTTGATCATCTGTCAAGGCACCGTTTCCAGGACGCTGAAGGATAATGGCTTGCAATCCAGCAGATTGAGCAGCAGCCGCTTCTAAAATATGATAAAATTTAGCAATTGTATAACATTGATGTGATAAGTCTATTACCCCCTGGAATATCGGTGAGAAAGAGTATCTGCTGCGGTTCCTCTTTCAATAACTTGGCAATATTTTCGTAGGATTGCTTTTCCTGCTTGTGGCCCACGTGGGTGTCAAAATGAGCACTGAGGTGAGGCTGCAGGTTACCAGCTGTACTGTTCCCGAAGATCAGCTTCTGGGCAGCCACGCTGCCGCTGGAGTAGACGGCAATTTGGAGGCCAGTAGAACGCCATGCCTGAAATGCTGCAGGGACATCTTCATATACACTAAAATTAAAATCAAAGGAATTAAAAAGGGGGGTTTTTTTTTATAGGTTTGTACACTATAAAACCCTTTTTAAAAGGGTCCAATTCAAACCGTTTGAGATCATATCTTACGTCTTTTATCTAACGTAAGATTTTAAATTTTACACATGTACTATGAGATAAACTTTCCTTCATACCTGTTTAATGCTCCCAGATAGGGGACAATATATTAAATATGTTATGTACATTTGTTAGTACTTACTGCCCCTTGAGCTCGCCACTGGCGTAACCCTCAGCCCAAATTAGTCCCTGGAGCGTTTTCATCGGCGTAACCTTCAGATCTTTGTCGATTAGATAGCGCACAAAGCCGCTGATAAATCCCACGTCCACTTCCGCAGGAGGATCACCTAACGAGGCCCTGTAATCCGAAAACTGAGGCACTTGCTGAAGATCCTGGACCATCTGCTTGGTATCATCTCCTCCCCAGGATTCCTTTAAGAACTTCTCCACGTTCTCCCTGGCGTAGGGAAAGAGGACATCGTGCACGAAGCTGATGGAAGTTGTGGTGCCTTCAATGTCAACCAGCACCACTTTAGCCACACGTTCAGTGGTCGTCATTGTGCTTATCAGTGGGATTAAGTTATCACTTATCACGCGGAATCCGTTGTTTCCCAAGGGCTCAGCTCAGCATCTGTTCTGTTCTGTTTTGGTCTGATAATGGAGATGACACTACTAGTGACCGGCTATCGATTGGCAAAATAAACAAAAGTTGGCTATAAATAGCTAAATTAATTACTTATATCCTGATTCCAATTACCCATTTTCTAATTGCGCATTATTCATTATGTTTTCAATATTTTCAGTGTCAAAGAAACCCCTTCCAACTACCAACTAATTTAAAATTAGTTGTGTTTAAATCTAGTTTAGGTCAATAACACGTTTTACTCCAAAAATATACCCCTGTGAATGCTACAGAATTTTATTGGTTTTGATAAATTTTGATGATTTTTGAATAAAAATGACTTCTAAGTTACAGATTCTTGGTTGGATTCTTGAGGATACAATTATTTACATGCCAATGTAAAGTCTATTTAAAAGTTACTTTTCGTGGAGGTCAATTCGCTACTCAAAAGTCCGTTAAAGATAGCTAAGATTACGGGTTTTGCCAGCTTAAAAGTTCCATCGCTAATGATAACGCGATTGGTTATCGATAGCTATTTTCAGCCGGCTATCAGTGTTGTGCAACGCCTCCATGACTATCGGACGCTATCGGTATCGGTTGACCCACATCTCTAGCGAATAAAAAAGTTTGTGTGTTGTGTTAACAATTTTTACTATATTCGCAATATTTCACGGATTTCTAGTGGCAAATAGCTTATCAGACTCAAGCCTGCGCCACAGAAAACGTGCCGAGTGATAAAACCAACCCAAAAAACCCCCAAAAAAGAATATTCGCCATCGAAATCAACAACAACGCTCATATAGCTGCCAGTGCGTGTGTGTGTGTGCATTGTATGAAGGTTTTTTTTGTTTATTTGGCAAATTCGTTGGCCTACGTGATTAAAATAAGCGCAAGCGAACTAACAGTGAAATGGTGGCTAAAACGAGCCGAGTGCCGTAATTCGCATTGATAATTGATAGCCGTAATCTGCGAGTGCGAGTGTGTTAGTGTGGGGGGCGAAGGTGGGGCAAAAAAGAGCGGAGAGAGCAGTCAAGGTTAAAGTCGGTCGTCACCTTCGGCTCTCCTCCCCTTTCTCCATAAAATGCAATGAGCAGGGGTCGAGGAAAGGTCAGGGATTCAGCTAGCGACTCCGATTCCTGCTCCGGATCACAAACGGCCATGGACCAGCCGCGCTGCTCCACATGCGGCACCCAGCAGAACTTGCTGCGCTGCGCCAAGTGCAAGGCCGTTTACTACTGCTCCCCCGCCCACCAGCACCTCGATTGGCCCGACCACCGCAGCGCTTGCCGTCTTCTGTCCCGCCAAAAGGTCAACAGCAGCAGCAGCAACAACAACAAGCAGCAGCAGCGGCAGCAGATCCAGCAGCTACAGCAGGCGGTGGCATCCGCCAATCTGGAGAGCAGCGGCGCCGGCGCCAACTGCTCGACCGCCCAGATGATGACGCCCGCCCACCAGGCGCAGAGTTGGCCCGCCGAGGTGGACAGCCTGCTGAATCTCCTCGGGCAGCCGGATAGCCAGGACAAGGCGGCGTCAGCGGAAGCGGATGTGGGTCGAAAGCAGCAGCAACACCACCACCCCCACCATCACCATCATCATCATGGGGAAAAGAGCTCTAGCTATCAGATCGGACTAGCGGATGCCAGCTTTATGGGATCAGGAAGGTAAGCATTGGGGTAAAGGAAATGAGTTGTAACATTGGGATCCAGAAATATAGCTTATGAAATTTTAGGCAGAATATCAAACGATTATTTACAAGTGCTAACCGATTTAGAAATATTTGATCACATTTAAAAAAAACATAATACGTTTTTGACTTTTATAAATGAAACCAGGATCTGAAAATAGTAACATTCTAAACTATTTATATTGCATAATTCTGTTGATGGTCCTAAACCATACATGCAAACATCCTGTTGCCGACCGTGTTAAATTGAAATTGGTACCAAAATAAGTTATCTCAAATAAGAACCCTAGGTGGATCTTCAATTAAGTCACATTGTTGATCAATGAGTTGATTACTGGACAATATAAAATGAGATCAACATAGAATATAGGTGGGTTAACACATAATTTGGAAGAAGCTCCACAAAAACAAAAAGGTCTTTTCGCCGAGGGCATCAGATAATCTCGGCCAGCTTGACCAGATCGAGTAGCGAGTGCGATGGCTTGTGCATTTGCGCCGATTCAATGCCCTCAATTGCATCCAAAGGCACGTTCTGCATGGTCATGTTATGATCCCTATAGTCCCGACACTTATCCAGCACCCGCTCGAACTCAGCCACAGACAAATTCTGGCTCTGGGAGGATCCCGGACCTTCCAAATCCACAACGGATGTTTCCCACTGGGGTCTCTGCGGTATCTGGCCATCAGTGGGTATTCTGCCATCTCCATCGGCAGCATAAATCGTGGCCACTGCTGCTCCAGCGCCCTCAAGCATGGCCAAAACGAGGCATCCCACAAAGGCACTGTTGGCCATGGCCCGAATCCCATTGCGTGCTGCCAGAATCCCGCCAGTAGCCGCTCCACTGACAATCGAGTTCCAGGAATCTTCCCTTTGGCGATACGAGATCATGATGCAATCGACTGTGCTAAAGGTGGCGCCCCAGATGGCAAAGCTGCCGGCAATGGCCGGAGTGCGCAACTTAACCGATTCGAAGCCGCCGTAAATGCCACGCCGCAAACCTGCAGGAGCGTTGCGGAAACCATTCAGGTACTGAAACAAAGATCCTCCTACTGTGCCCATCATAAAGGCGCAACCGCAGTCCTCTACAATCCTGATGGGACAAGGCTGTCGATTGTACTCCATGATCACATCCCACAGGTCACACCAACCCTATGATCTGTGGATGGGTCTGTCCTCTAATAAGGATCTGGTTTTTAGTCACTTATTCTCGCACGCGTTACTAGTGTCTGAATAGTCTGATTCTTAATCGAAAACGAGTGTTTATGAAGTAAACATGATTTCAAAAATGTTACCCTATGACTTTTGGGTTCGTTCTAACTTGATAAAATGCTGTGATCGATGGGGTAATATGGAAAGTAAAGCCTTTTCAATGCTCAAAATCTTGAATGCGCACAATTGAAGAACATTATTTGCTAACGCTTCAAAAATGTTTCCAAAAACTAAATTTAGTACCAATATTTATTTGTGACAAAAATAAATCTATTAATAAACCTTTCCCTACAATGATAAGCTTACATACAATATATAACTTTCTTCTACGTCTTTGTGGCTATTTATCTTGTATTTGATCAACCTGATAACTAGTTATTAAATGTGACTGAACCGTGCACTTGAAATTGCGTTTGCAATTTGTAAAAACAGTTGGTTCGCGAAACGAAAAGTATAGACCAAGATTAGGCCCCAACATGTGCATTCTCATCGTCGTAGGCCCCGTCCCGCCCCTCGGCGATCTTCACTTGCATATCAAGTCAATTACCGATAAGCGGTTACGTGCCCACTCCAAAGAAACGGCACGAAAGAAAACTAAATATGACAACGTTCATGACATATAATCCATAAAAGTTTATGGTAGTTTTGATCTTCAAACTTCCTAGCAATTAATTAAGTTATTATCTAGGGATACTTAAGCGTGTCTGACAAAGGAACTATTATTCTAAAAGTAATGAAATTACTTGTTTTAATGTACGTTACAGGTAGAACCAGGGTATGTATAAGATAGGTAAAAAAAATCTATTGTTAATATATGGTTTTGCTATCTATGAAACATTAATTACACCAAATGTTCTCTAGGTGTGAATTTGACTAGTAGTGAATTTTTTTTTTTTTGAATACTTCTGTTTTAGATTACTAACATGTGTCTCTTAGCCAGATGAGAAGTGGAAGATGCGAAAAACCAATGCGCGTTGGATTGTCTCCGGAGTGTTCACATTCTGTCGCGAGATGACACCTCTCGAGTCGAGTATTCGGCATTACGTGCCCGGCAGTTTAGTGCATATGGCGTCCGACACCATAGCCGATCTGATAGCACCTGCAGTCGCACTCACAGTCGCATTTTCCGGGCGGAGGGTGCTGACTTTGTAATTATACTGTTGCGCAGTTCGTTGCGTCCGAATCTTTGATACTCGCTTATTTATTTATTTTTGCTTTACACCCCGGCATTAACAGATACAACAAACATGCACCGCACACACGGGGCAAAATATAGAAATTGTTTCGCAATCGTAGGTCATAATTTCCAGCTAATTGGACTGAATCATCAATATTAACACTCTTAAATAAAATATAATTTTTGTTTGCTAAATTGAATATTCACAGAAATAATAGTTGAATTAACTTGTTGTTTTAATGAAACTGTATAAAAATCCTTCCAATTTCCATACTCCCTATTTTCATTCAACAGTTTAGATCTACACAAGTATTCTATGTAAAACTGTCTAAAATTAAAATAAAAAATAGGCATTCGAATACATTGCCTAAAAAGTTAGTTTAATTTGTTTTGTTTGGCCATTGAACTAACTATAGCGAGTATAAGTATAGGGGATTTCCTTTTTGTTAGTCTTTCGATTGTGAATCAATTTTGTCAACAAGTGTTTGTCGCCTCTTTTTCGAGCTTCTTATCGCCCGGAGTGGGTGGTCCGTTCAGCAGGGTGGTCCCAATCGCTTTGCCTACGTGCCGGGAATATGCAAGCGTATCGCTTAAATCGTGCTATCAGAATTACCATTTGCCTTAGCTCTGAGATTTCAATCTGCCGCGAGATCTGTTGTTCTTTATCAAACAATTAGTAGACAGTCCAACGTGATCTCATTTTCAGGGGTTTGCCAAGTTCCTACATTGTTTATAAATGTGCTAAATTTGCTGGTGTGCCTCTCAAGCAACTCCCCGGGAAAAATAAACAATGTGGTTGCGCAAAACCCGATAAACAACGATCGCCGAAAACCGCATTCATCCGTCGCCGACTGCTAAATGTCACATATTTGATAAGAAAGGTCAATATCCATTTTCCCGGTCGATTTTATTAATCTTTTGCCCTCGGACTTGGGTATAAGGCTGAAGATAAATGAAGGGTCACTAACGCTTGGTCACGTATGTATGTATTTCTAGAATCAATAAATTATCTGTTTAATTTTTAAAAACCTTAGATTCACAAAGAAAATGTAATATACAACAATGGGTGTAGTTCCATAAATTGTCCAAATTTAATAAATTTAAACAAATTTTAACAAATTTGGAATATACTATAAATATAAAGTTCCTAATACAATAAGTTTTGTGTATTGAAAAAGTTTTCTGCTACTTACATGAATGTTCGAAAGTATTCTATCCTTTATTCATCGTAGTTTATATTATCCAAACAACAATAATAGCCTTAGCTTTATTCATGAACCTTTAGTAGTATCCACCGATAGATCTCGAACCTAAAACGAACCAAAGTGAAATACGTAGGCAGACGCACGTCATCAAGGTCGTCTGCCGCTCAGTGCGTGTGCGCCTGTCGCGCCCTCTCTAGCTAGTTCTCCACCCACCAAAAGGGCTGAGGGCTGCGTGTGGTACACGTGCCGCAGTCGCCGTCGTCGCACGTAATACATCACAGACGAAGGGCTCAAATCGATCATTACAATGTACACAGAAACATGTTTACACTGCAAAAAAATCGGATTTCGAATTATTGAGGCTGTAAATAGCGATAGTATTTAGTTGGACAGTTATATTATTATTTGGTGATAATCCTTAATTATATTATTTACTTTAATTTTTATAAATGTTAAAAGTCCTAATATAAGAAAGACACGCTTTGTAATCCAACCCAAAGTTTTATTAAGGTAGTAGCTTAATCAATTTTTTTTATGTCGAAAAAAACTATTAATTTTAATACTACTTATTTTTACTACACAGATAAATTATCCATAAACTTTACGTTTAAATTGAGAATTTTAAAAATTGAAGAAATTGAAGAACGCTATCTTCTTGGATAATTCTCTCTGTGTAGTTGATTTTAAATTAACCAATGAAATTTAAAGGCGTTTCTGAGGAATACAATTACCAATAGATTTCTGAGACAAATTTAAATTACCAATGTGAAGTTCCTCCATTATTTCTCCCAGTGCATTCGCTTTGGCTCCGACTTTGAACTGGGCCGTTGACCCAATTCTGCTGTCCGTACATTCGCATTGCTTCCGCGTGTTTCCGCCGTTCTATAGCTCATCTTCGGGTTTATTTTGAAAGCGTTTTTTTAGCAGATATTTGTATCAAACAAATTTAAATATCTATGTATGTATCTCTGACCCCCTCGCTCTCCCTTCGCTGGCGACCGTCTCTTTCTTACTCACTTGGCTATCGCATTAAGGCCTGTGCGTGCGGCTTTTTGGTCGCCTGTGTGGGTATGCTCGCATGTGCGTGTGCCAAAGGTGCCGCGGTGTGTGTGCTGGGCTACGTGACGATTGTTGCGCTTGTCTTTTCTGCCTTTTCGTTTGCGTTTCCCTGCTTTTCCACTTGCATTTGTTTTGTGTTTGCAGAGTGTTTTTGGACTCACTTGAAGGGCAAGCGGAACGAGTACCTTCTGCCCGCTTCCCTGGAACTTGGCGAATTTTCTCTGATCCCCTCGATTTGCACATCCAGCTCGGTTTGTCGTTATCTGCAGCTGCCTTTTACCTATATTTTTGCCTTATTTCACTGTTTGCTCACACTTACCAAGGTGCTGCTTATCGCCTTAAGCGGCTGCTTCTTCTTCTTTAGCCGCTTCCCAGGCCCCCAATTTTCTCATTCACTCTTAGTATCACGGCCGCTATGAGATAGTGATGGCAGGTTTTGAGCGAGAGAGGGGTAATAGCTAGAATTACATAAATCCATTTTGGATTTTAAAGCTATTATTAAACAAAACAAAAGAGAACGAGGCGAGTACTATCAAATACACGTTACTAAGCTAAAGCAAGCAATAGCACGCAGGGAAAACCAAGCAGTTCCTTGAAAGTTGCGCCATCTACCGGACATTTCATTATTTGCTTATAACTTTTTATTGAGTGGTCCGATTTAAAATATTTAATAATAATTAATTTAATAATAGGTATTATTAAGCTAACAAAACTGCATGGACACTTTTACAAAATCTGTTACTCTACGAGTAAGGGGTATAAATATGTTAAATTTAAAACCTTTTTTTAAGCACTTTATGTCCCTTAGTCGTAGATGCAAAGAGTAAAACGGCAACATATGTATATACGAACCAAGACCACAAAAATCAGGAAGTAAGTCTGTACCACTGTCCTGTTACACAATATACAGTGGTGGTCACACGTTTAGCACACCATGCTAGCTCCATTTTATTTCCTCTCTATCTTCCTTCCGTTAAAGTTTTCGGCTTTCTGCTTTTTACCCACCTTCGTGCTATATATTGAACAACTTCCACTGTAAATTTCGTCGCATTCGGATTAACCATTGGGCTATGACACTCATTTTAGTGGATCAACCTTAAAAATGAGCTGGACACGAGTTTAGCACACTTTAGGAAATTCATATCCTTTTCACACTTCTGATTATTTTCCTCAACTTTTTGCCTCGCATTCTGGTTAGTGAACCTAAATAAGGTAAGAAATTAAAGAAACGATGTTTATAGACATCATATATATACATCACAAGGACCCTGGAACATATAAAACCAAAATTGTCAAATTATCGTGTTTTTACGCAGGATAAGTGTCCAAATGGATCCCCATTTATTTTATTTACTTGTTATCCTTAAAATTAAACAATTAAAAGATAATGCGGTCGAAAACACAGAGCTGGGACCTGATGAATGGTGATAAATAGACTCCCCCTTTCATGGCATTTCAGCAGATCCTGATTTTCAAGTCCTTGCAAAAGGTCCTGGACTCTCTCAACCAACTCTTTCTGTAGCCCATAGACGGCCAAAAAAAATGAGGTATATATCATTAAGATCGGTCAACTACTTCCTGAGAAATTAGCTACAACACTTACATATTCATAACTACTTTGAATTAAAGCACGAATTTCATGAAAGGGGGAGTCTATTTATCACCATTCATCAGGTCCCAGCTCTGTGTTTTCGACCGCATTATCTTTTAATTGTTTAATTTTAAGGATAACAAGTAAATAAAATAAATGGGGATCCATTTGGACACTTATCCTGCGTAAAAACAGGATAATTTGACAATTTTGGTTTTATATGTTCCAGGGTCCTTGTGATGTATATATATGATGTCTATAAACATCGTTTCTTTAATTTCTTACCTTATTTAGGTTCACTAACCAGAATGCGAGGCAAAAAGTTCAGGAAAATAATCAGAAGTGTGAAAAGGATATGAATTTCCTAAAGTGTGCTAAACTCGTGTCCAGCTCATTTTTAAGGTTGATCCACTAAAATGAGTGCCATAGCCCAATGGTTAATCCGAATGCGACGAAATTTACAGTGGAAGTTGTTCAATATATAGCACGAAGGTGGGTAAAAAGCAGAAAGCCGAAAACTTTAACGGAAGGAAGATAGAGAGGAAATAAAATGGAGCTAGCATGGTGTGCTAAACGTGTGACCACCACTGTATAGCCTACTTAAAAGGGAATTTTGCAATAAAAATAATGTTTCTAATTTTTTTTGGAAATAAAAGTCAAAATAATACTGAAAGAAAACAAATAATATTATAAAGCGATTTACATAATAATTAAACTGAATAAAGAAACCTTCCCTTGGCTTAAGGTTTACCTAGAATCTAGGTCTTACAGACAACAAAATATTTTTTTTATAAAATTTTTGGAAAATATAGCTGCCAATTAAAATAAAATCCAAATTAAAGTATATTATAAATGAAGATCTGGCTATAAATTAGCTAAAGTGACTTCACCCGCTCTAATCGCTCTGCCGCTCTCCCAGAAATGTGAGGCAACGGTATCGAGCGAGAGCGACTGTCCATGCTCCCGCATTCGGAAAACGAACGGCGACGAGTGCGGTTCGTGTCAGCTGCTCCACATTTTTACTTAACTTTGTTAACCGAAGCCAAACGATAAACAAACGTGACTAACTGTGCATAAACAAAGGCTAATCAAAACAAACATCTGTCAGGGAATAAAAAAAAAACAAAAAACCGAATATATGGGGAGCTGACCACAACAAATGCAATCTGCAATTATTCACACATTAACACGAATGCAATATCGCGGCGCCCTACTCCGATATTCGATATAATATAACAACCGGTGTCTCTCTCTAAGTCACTCGCGCTCTCTCCCTCCAACGATCGGGGTTCGCATTCGCATAAAGCTCGCAGGCGATTCCAAACTTTCTTCAGTTGTGCGTGAATTTCTGGAGAAGTAGCTCGAGAACCCTTCTTCTCCTAAAAACACACCCACTAACAAACTGGACACAAAAAAGGATCTTAAACCCTTTTAAGTGCCTCAACAATCGTTTAAAACCCCTTTTCCCATCAAAAACTGACTCCAAAACTAATCAAGGATCCTGATTCTCTACAAGTGTAAGAAGTAAAAGTTCAAGTGATAATAGTCAAACGCAACCCAAGCTGACTAATCAAGGCAAAATGATAACCTCCACAACAACGGACTATAAAAACTTCTTCAAGCACTCGGCACATCCTGCCAATGCTGAACAATATTTCCGGGATCTACTGGACAAGCGGTAAATGAGGGTTACAAACTTGGGATGGGTCTCGGATCCTTAAATGATTAAAAAAGTCGAGACTAAGAAAATATACTTACCTATTTAAATAATTAAAAATATTATTATTAATATAATAATATTTAATTATCAGAATATTTAAGCTTTTTAAAAAAAGATGTTCTCTTTTTTGTTTAAAATTATTGTAAGACGCGGAATTAGTTTAATTTTTTTGCAACACAGACATCATATTTTCTAATTCGTTGATGCAAACTTCAAATAATGAAGCAATATTATCAAGTGTTAGCTTCAAGTTGAAAAGAAAGCGTAAACACTCTTAACATTGCCAGTATACTACTAAAGTCAAGTCAATAAGTCTAAACATAAGTAACTAAATTCTTTTCAATTTTACTTCGTAGACAAACTTTTTAAAAAAAAACCTTTTTTAATTCGCATACCGATTTTAAAACATTTTCTCCTCACGGGTTTTAAACTATTAATTATCAGATATTTTGGATTATGAATGCCAAAAAATAAAACCGGTTAACGGTTTCTGTTTGTGGTCTTCAATGTCGTCTTTTTTGTATCTTTAATCTCAAAGCAACCTGTGAATTCGCATTTTTGTATTAATATATTGGCAAAACAAAATTTGCTTTCTGGGGAAACAAGCTTGAAAGGCCTTCGATAGGATGCAGTTGGTATTCTGGTACTCTCTCCACATTCGGGGAAATTCATTATTTATCAACCATGTCGCACGTTTCAGTCATATTTTTATTTTTGCGACAATGATTTTGATTTTATGACTTTAAATAGCTTCTGTGAACTTGTGCGAAACTGTTTCATCTTCGTTTTATTTATTTATTTTTCGCAAATTGTAGCTCTGCTTTGCTTATCCAGAATTTTGCGATCGTTTGGGCCAATGGTGTGAGTGGGCCAGTTCTGTTGTGATCCGTTCAGTTCTGGGTGGCCTACGTGACTGGGACCCATCGACATGTATGAAAATATTGGTTTTATGGGTGCATCATAAAAAAGTCGTAAAATTGTATGCAGCGCAGTACTGGTTGCTCTAACGACTGTAAAAAAAGCTTAAATGCAATAAAACTTTTGTGCTAAAAATAGCGAGGAAAAGCGCTGTCTAGATCTATAGAATGCAGGGGTTTCCCCAAGGTGACCTCACTCACATAGGCATCTCTAAATCAATTACAGATTAACGGCCTTGAAACATCGTCTCCATCTCTCGAATAAATGAAACGCAATTGAAATTCTTCGTCTGATTATAGTTCTTTGTTTCCCTTCTGTTTTCCGCAGTGAACGCCGCTATGAGGACCTGTGCCGGAACATCATCAGCGACATGAACCAGTATGGTTTGTCCGTAGTAGACGACTTCCTGGGCATGGAGACGGGTCTAAAGATCCTCAACGAGGTGCGGAGCATGTACAACGCAGGGGCTTTCCAAGATGGCCAGGTGGTGACCAACCAGATGCCCGATGCTCCATCTCCGGCGGCGCGCGGTGACAAGATCCGCGGTGATAAGATCAAGTGGGTTGGTGGCAACGAACCGGGCTGCAGTAGTGTCATGTATCTGACTAATCAAGTGAGTTGTTTAAAAAAATATAAACCTATTCCGAGCAGAAGTTTTAATATGTAGGGATTGTATTGATAAAAGAGGTTAGGTATCTTAAAATTTAGCGACCACGAAAAATTTGTATATTATTAATCAGTGTCATCATGCATCACATCATCACAGAGGCGAGGAAAGTCTATACAGAGTTGTGAATGTTACGATCCATTCTTAATTTTTTAATAAATTTATGGTTTTAGTATTGCAAGACTAGCAAATAGAGCAAGCCAATATCTCAAATCCTTTTTTTCTAAAATTTTTTTCTAATAAATTTGATATGTAAGGACAAATTTTAAGAAGTTTTCTTCTTTATCACAGAAATCTAACATTTTGCAAACCAGATATTATATTTTATATTTACTTTAACTTTATAATAATTATTTTCAATCCTTTCCAGATCGACTCGGTGGTGTATCGCGTCAACACGATGAAGGATAATGGTATTCTGGGCAACTATCACATCAGGGAGCGCACAAGGGTAAGCGTAAGCTCAGGCAATGCAATTACAATTTATTTACCAGATGATTATTTAGGCCATGGTCGCCTGCTACCCTGGATCTGGAACACATTATGTCATGCATGTAGACAATCCCAAAAAGGATGGCCGCGTAATAACGGCTATTTACTACCTGAATATCAACTGGGATGCGCGGGAAAGTGGCGGCATTCTGCGGTAAGCTAACATAAATTTCCTGTGCTATGAAAAAACCTAATATCTAAACTTTTAACAGAATTCGACCTACGCCCGGGACAACAGTGGCGGACATCGAGCCCAAGTTTGACCGCCTGATATTCTTCTGGTCGGACATCCGAAATCCCCACGAAGTGCAGCCCGCTCATCGCACCCGCTATGCAATCACCGTCTGGTACTTCGATGCCAAGGAGCGCGAGGAGGCCCTGAATAGGGCCAAGCTGGAGAACAGCAAGACGAACAATGTGGCTGCTCAAGCCCAAGCCCAGCAGGCTGAACCAGACAGCACCACCACCCCACCCGCCACAGCAGCAGCAGCAGCAGCCCCTTCACCCTCATCCAGTCTGCCGGCCAGCATGTCCACAGGAACGGGAGCGCTGAATGCCAATGTGCCGAGTAATTCCTGCGCCGCCAGCAGCGAAATATGCACGTAACCCAAGCTGGCAACGCAGCTAAAGGGCAACCAAAAAGTGTAAATTATTTCCAACCAAACACACATGTATAAAGCTAGTTAAAAACTATTTGTAGCTCCGGACGGGCGGCAGCCCAAGCCCGAATTGCGAAAGTGAATCAAAGCTCCTTTAGTCGTTAAGCCCTATAGATTAGTCTCTAAGTCGTATCCTTAGTTACTCTCGCATTAACCATTAGCTTACTGCCTTGTCAGCGTCCGAGTTGATTGTTTATTAATTATTAGTTTGTTGCATCTTTGTCAGGACCTTTTGCCTAGCTCATACATAGTTTTTGGCTGCCAAAGTATTATACCTAAAAAGAAGTTAACCAGCTTCAATAACATCAGCAACAGTCGCGACGCTCATTGTATCCTATCTCAAAATTATTTAACACGCCAGCGAAGCGTGTGAAAATGCGTTCGCCTGGCTCCCACTCAATCTGTCGACTCTCATGCATCTAGTTAGAAATCTTTTTGATATCGTTTACATCTAAAAACAAGCGAAAATAAATGTCTGTCAACAATCTGTTCTCTTGTTATCTCTAAATCATGAAATATGTATATTTATGGCATATCTACATATTATATGTATATTTTTATATTAAATGAAAGCCTGAGCAAATGAAATACGTGTGTGCTACATTATTTTTGAGGGGTTGATGATTTATAATTTGATGAGCCTGGAATTGTAATCCAAGATTTTTTGTGTTGTGGTAATAGGCGGAATTGAAAATCTGCTACTATAATCCGATCGAAAACAAGAAATATAATTATCGTAATAACTTATTCTAAAATTTTGAAATCAAATGGCTCTGAAAAAACTAGGGTAAAGTAAAAAAAAGAAAATTTTAGAAATTTGGGCTGTAAAGAACGGTGGTGTCGAACTCATTTAAAGTTTTTCTTTATTGAAATACGCCTTGAATCGGCAATTCTACATAAACTTAGGCTGCTTGAAGTTTTTTTAGATTGTCCAAAATATTCTAAAACGTCAATTGATTGGACATTTGATACCAAACTCTACGCGGTTGACATTCAATAAGTGAAGAATTCTGTTTTTTTTTTGGACACAATACATTTTTTAGCTAATGCCAAGCACAAAAATACCATTCACAACGCTTAAGGTTGCCAGGCAACCGTTGTAATTTCATAAATAGAGTCCTGAACCACAACAAAACACTAAATAGTGCAGAAAAAATGTTAAAGTCGCTCGCTCCGATTGAAGGAAACCAACAGCCTCAGCTGCAGTTGCTCTGGGAGGACAAGGAAGTCAAGTTTGATGTCCCTCAGTTGTAAGTAAAGGGGTAACCCAAAGGATTTACCACGCTCAATGTATTACACTATTTTCAGACACAAGAACCTACGCAGCGGCGAACAAGTACTTGATTACATCTATCACATCGAAGACAGCAAAGGAAATCCAGGTGACACGGGCCGTTTGATGGTCACAAACCTTCGGATTATTTGGCACTCGCTGGTCCACAAGAAGTACAATCTGTGTACGTCCTTAGCTGGGTGGGAGTCCCTGACTTACCACACTGAAAACTGAATTTCCTCTTTTAGCCATTGGATATGCCCGGATTGGTAACACCAACACTCGAATAGTGCACATGCACTCGAAGGCCAGGATAGCAAGTCAGGCACTCTACATCCTGGCAATTAGTAATGAGACTCGCTTTGAGTTTCTTTTTACCGACGTATCCGGCGAAACTTCACGCCGGGATCAGCCCATCTTCGCCAGCGTCTTTGATGTGTATCAGTAAGGATTATCAGCAACTAAATTTTTGGAATATCTGTAAGAATCATGCATTGTTTCAGCTTATATCAACGTACCTATCTCTACCGCGACTTGAAGCTGCGCGGAGCCATCGTTCAAGCTGGCCAATTGGTTATTCTACCGGATGAGCAGGTCTACAGCCAGGTACAGGGTGTCTGGAATCTGTCAAGCGATCAGGGCAACCTCGGCAGCTTTGTGGTGTCTAACATTCGGTTGGTGTGGTTCGCAGACGCCAATGAGACATTTAACATCAGTTTGCCGTATCTACAAATCGAAAGTGTAAGTAGTCCAAAGCAAGATACTGGAAAATAATACGCTAAAATCCTGTTGTTTTGGGGATTGTAAAACTAAAGGGAAGCTATCATGAATTGCCACTAATCAAGAAAGAAAGCTAGATTGCTAGATGCAGTTTAGTTATAATTTTATTTGTTGAAGAACAAACAAGTTATGCAGATTTTACTATTGTTCTTCTATTAATTTAAATGTATTATGTATTAAAATGTACATTTTAACTTTCTTAAAAAAATTTAGAGGTTTATAACCCCTTAAAATTAAAAAAAATACTTTGAATAGACTAATTAGTCTCGACTGTTGATGCTGATCAAGAATATGTTTAGGTATATTTATAAAAACCAATCACTATGGACGGCAGTCCATGTAGTGACGAAGCGCACCAGGAGAGTGTGCGAAGGCGACTACTATTATATAGCCGCAGAATTGAAAATCTGCTGTAATGGTCCGATCCTCGCGAGTGATACACCAAATTAAAGGTATTCCTAAAACTTAAAGGATTGCATACCAAGACCTCAAGAAAATCAATTGGTTTGGGAGAGAGAGCGGTGAAAGTGTAAGAGTGGAAATTTAGAAATTTGGATCTGTTGGGGCCGGTGGGGATAATCGGCCCCCCGCACTATGTTAGTTGTATTCCTACTGAAAATGCGCTTAATATGAGGGGTCATATCAGAAAATCGGACGCTCCGTTCAAAAGTTATACCGAAAACAAAATTTTCTTCTTCTTCCCAAAATGAAATTTTAATTCTGTTTGTCAGTTTGTCAGTTTGTCAGTTTGTCCAAAACATGTTTTTTCAGTCCTGAAAATTTGATATGATGTTCATCAGATCGATATAAGAAACTTTAGTTCTACCACTTTTGGAAAAACCCGCTAGTTTAGCGGAAAAACAGCTATAAATAGCTAAAATACGGAAGGCTGTAACTTCTAAACTACTGAAGCTACAGAGAGAGTAAATTTTAGGTAGCGTACTTATTTGGTCGCATCTAAAATCATTTTTCGTCACAAAATTTGATATCAGAACTTTTGTACGTTGAAGGTGCGATCGTCACTATTTTTATACCTCGTTAAGAGGTGTTTTTGTTTGATATAAAAATAGAGAATGACTAGGATTTTGTATTTACATAAATTATTATCTTCTAATTACAGCTTCGCATCCGAGAATCTAAGTACGGACCTGCCTTGGTCATTCAAACCGCAGAAACGGGAGGAGGTTATGTACTCGGCTTTCGCATCGATCCTGCCGAGCGACTTAACGAGCTGTTCAAGGAGCTCTGCTCACTGCACTCCACCTATGGCGAACAGCCCAACTTTGGTATTCAATATAACGTCCAGGAGGCCCGGGACCGATTGGCAGCGGCTGCCGAGGAAGCCGCCCAGTCGTCTCAATTTAAGGTCGATAACTTTGAGGAGCTGGACGAGAGGCAGGAGCGCGAGATCAACACCAAACTAAATAGCTACCTCGCCGAAGGCTGTTTAGGAAAGGTCCCAAGTGGGTCTAGCAACGGGGAAAGGGATCCAGTCTACTGCAAGGAGCTGGGGTTTGCCATGGAGCAAATTAGAGACGGATACAAATTGCAGGATCTGTGGAACGTAATGCCCACCAAAATGGAAACGATGGAAGAATGAATTTCTCGATCGGAAATCAAAGAATTTAATAGAGTTGCCTATCCATAATTGTGACAACATACCAATTAAACAATTGTCGTTCAAAAAATGAACATAGTATTGATAGAGCTAAAATGTATTATCCATTAATCAGACTTTTTGTTTTTTAGTTGAGCAATGAATAGTTTGTATTTTTCCGAAAATGCGACTAACAATATTTCATTGATTAAACTATACATTTCTCGGCCAGATTTACTTAAAGTGTTAGAGCTTGCCATATGTACAAGAGAACATTAATGTGTTTAAACGCGCTTCGTGGGCGTGTTTTAATGCTTAAATATAACTACGAACTAGGCGGTAACTTAGTGCGATGAGAGAAACGTAATCTGTCTATAGCCGGTGGTAGCTTTTCATTCTCTTCATTCCTTTCTCTTAAAGGCTTAAATTTGGACCGTCCTTCGGTTTACTTTAGCAAGTAGTCCATCTCAGACTTCGTGGTGGACATGTACTGATCCAGTTCCATGTCCAGATCCTCGCGTTTCACCTCCGGGCGCTGTGGCTTACCTAATGGTGGAGAAAAATAATCATTGTAATTGAAAATTTAAAGGCAGAGACTGGAAGAAAGGTCAATTTTGTGTTTTTAAGTGCCGATGCCCAGATCCAGTCCGGTTGTTCTCCTGGCCACTTGTCTCGCTTTTACCTGTAGGCTTACGACTACGACTGCGTCCCCGGCGAGCCTGTTGCTGCGGGGCCTGTTTGCCAGCGTTGGCCGCCTTGCCCTTGCCGTTTTTGTTGGTTTTACCATTTCTGTTGTTGATGCTGTTGTTATTGCCCTTAGCAGCGCCCGCGCTGCGTCCACGTCGCTGGCGAGGGTTAGCCCGGCCCTGGGCGGTTGCGGTGGCAGCGGCAGCAACGACAGCGGCTGCGCGATTGCGTGACCGTGAGCGACGAGCGGGAGCAGAGTTGTTAGCAGCCCTACCGCCAGCAGCAGCGTTCCTGACAGCAGATCTGTAAGGAAAGGAAGTGATGAGTATCTTCCTCAAGAGTTAACAGTAGTTCCAAACTTACCTTCCGCGTGGTCGTCCCTGGCGTCCGGCGAGAGAAGCGGAGACTCCCTTCTTTTGGGAATTCTGTGCGTTACGACGCTTTTCTACCCTTCCGCCGGCAACGCCTCTTAGTTGGCTCGATGCCCGGCGCTGTCGAGGGTTCTTCGCCTTGTTGTTGGCCTGGTTGTTTCCCTGGCCGGGACGCACGCCGAGGCGGTGCTTGACCGATAGGCGCTGTTTCACCGGGACACGTCCCTGGGCGGAGCGATCTCGATTGCGGCTCTGGGAACGCCCTACGCTACGTCCACGGCTCTGAGAACGACCTCTTTCTACGCGCTGCGGTTGTGGGAGACGCGAACGGGAGCGCGAGCGGGAACGTCCGCGTGGGGCTTGCTGCTGCTGCTGCTGTCGCTGACGGCGCTCTACGCGCTCGGCGGCACCGCCCACCGATGGTCGGCGCTGTCCGAGCCGCTGGCGAAGACCACCGACACCTCCTCCGTTGGAGGCGGGGAAACGGCGTGCGCTGCTGCCGCTACGGCGATTGCGGGCGGCGTTTCCGCTGGCCACTAAATCGGCACGCATCCTGCGTGATTAACGAAGAAGTACAGAGATGTTGCAGTGGATTGGAATATTGGAGCGCGATTATAGACGAGATGCTTACGTTGCTACCCGGGTCACGTTGTTGGACCGCATGGGCTTTCCGTTGGGCGCCAGGCGCAGCGACTTGACGCCGCCGACGCGGGCTCCGCGTCCGCTCACGCCAGTGGTCCGTAAGCTTCTCTGTAAGGAGGCATAAGGTTGTGTGGAAGTTTTGGTTTCAGTACGCTGCTGCACAGTGTTGGAGTTCAAGTTCAGGGGAGATAGAGATAGAAAGTCTGAGAGGCTGGAGGGTGTTCGGGGACCACGCAGAAGGCGCACATTGATCGACAGCAGGTCCGACTCCATCTCCTCCGGCTAATCCAAGCCACTGCTGCCAGACATCGACCTGCTCCACGGACCAGGTCGGTTTCCGCTGCATGATTGCAATATTCGGTTTTTGGGGGACACGTACGCGCTTCAGTTTGAGGGCCGTCTGGACGGTGTGGCGCCTCTTGAACTCCTGCAGCAGGCGGGAGTTGGCCGCCGAGACTCCTGGATTCCCAGCACCGCTGTCCACGATCCGCCGGCTCCTGCTCCTGGAGCGGCTGCGACCGCGTCCCTGCGTCGCCTGGTTGGACTGCATCTGCGTGAAGCGCTCGTTTAGGGAGATTCCTGTGTTCATGTTTCTAGTTTTGTTTTTTTGCGTTGATCCTTTAAATCTGTGTGTGTGTTTCAATGTTTTTCGCGTTTCACTTGACACTTGAACGGTTCCGTGCGTGTGTTCCTGCGTTGAAAACTGGTTCGCAACTGAAATGACAAGGGAAAATGCAATGAGTTTTGTAGGCGAGCAGGTAGGACAAGATGAAGGGGTGGCCCAAGGACAGGTAGCGCCAGCTGGCACCCATAAACGCTAAGCTCGTAGAACCGTTTGCAAATCCATCAATAAATCTGCAGCTGCTCGCAGGAAAATGCACTCAAATGTGGAAATTTGAAACGTGGCTGTAACCTTCAGCACCCCCTATAAAACAGCCGTGGTCATAGTTACTAGGAGCTGTCACAAAACGACGTTAGTTATTATGGATTTAGCGATATTTAGTTGTACTGTTTTTTATATGCATGCTACTAGCTTTCTTAAAAAAATAAAAGGGAATTAATAAATAAATAGCTCCTACTAATATAATTTGAATTCGGGTCTATCACAATACTATATTAATAGAAGATAATATAAAAAAATTTTATAAAAATAAGCAAATTAGGCTTTAATTATGGAAGTCTAACTGTATACGTACTCTAGACACACTCAATAAAGAATTTTTCGATTAAGAAACCTTATCATGAAAACAATCTTTTCTTCTAGTATTTCAACGGCAACTGTATACATACATACGCGCATCTTAGCGTTGCATTCGAGCAAGCCTCACTGTAATCTAATTATAGAATCCACAACAAAATGAAATTCTTGCTGTGGGAGGCTGAATCACTCGTCATAAATGGGGCCATATTTATTTATAAGCTCTTTAATTACATAAACGAAATCGTGTCTTAATTTTTACTTACATTTCTGACGCCTTATGCGTCGCAGCTCCGCTTTGTTCTCCCTGGCCTAAAAAGACGCTCGGCGATGATTTCCAGGTTATTTTCTTGCGCCAAAAGTTGTTTTCGCAATTCAATTCCTCTATAAGTTTGTGATTTGTCCTTTGAGTAATGTATTTTCCGTGGTTTGGTTTCAATGAGATATGTTTTTCCGGAGTAATTACAGTTTTTCCTCGCAGTTTTTCTGGCTGACAAACTGACAAAGAAATCGGGCATGGGGTGATTCTCACTGAAGCGATTGCCGTCGATTGTGAAAAATATGTGAATGCGTAGCTGGGTAGGGGTATTGCGAAGAACAGTAACAAATAAAACCCAGTTTCCACTACTCGGTATTTTTGGTATTTTTATGATATTTTGATAGTTATCCAATTCATTCAGGGTTCTACAAAACTGCTGAATTGCTGAATTATTGAAAATTCATCAAAAAGTTCCAGTAATGAAGAAAACTGTCTACAATTTTTAGAAAGCTTAGAAGAACTTCTAATATACTTTCTAATTCGGTTTTAAGGTATATAATACTTACTGGTAATATTGAATGCTACAGAGTGGACACTACTTTTAATGAGGTTTTCATCGATTGAACAAATTTCAAACTGCCCTATGGGTGTTAAGTTGCTGAAATTTCTGGAAGTTTATTTTGCATGAAACCGCTGATTAGGGAAAAATCTCCTCGTGGGATTAAATTAAAAGAAAACAATTTGCGCATACAGGAATTTTCATTTATTATTTTATTTATTGTACCTGTTAAAAAATAACTAAAATTAATAATAATAACAAAAATATTGTATATTGATATTTTTAAATAATATATATAAATTTGTACATATTTTATTTTTAGTTTTTTTGCAGCCCTATTCATTTTAACTAACAAACCTGGACGGGCTCATGCTACCTATCGTTAAAATCATAAAAATACTAGCCAGGGGCCTTCAGTGGAAACAACATATTAAAAAAGAAATTATTGAAAAGTAAGTATTGCAAAAAAAAATACACCACCTGGCAACCCTTGCTGTGCAGAAGTAGGGTTGTCGCCGGCCATCAGCAATCCAAATGAACTCCTACGGTTTGTAGACAGAATTAAAACCTGAATTTAACTGCTTTTCCACAAGAAATCACCAACACAAAAGAAGCGACAGCCCACCGCCCGTGCCCAGAAACCTGGTCAACCTTTCGTTCGAGCCCTGAGTTTTCTTTTGACCAGAACTTTCGTTATTCGCCCCTGCCTCAGCCATTGCCGCGCGTCCCATTCATTTTGTTGTTGCATTAGCAGTGCATATTATTATTATTTGTGTGTTATTGTTTACCGTGACTTTTCGTTTCCAATTCGATGGTGCACCAGAACACACAGCTCAGCCACATCCACATAGCACACTGAAAGAAAATTAAGAAACCCAACCCGACACCGAAACTGAATAGACGCAAGTACCGAACCAACGAGACCCTTTCCAAAGACAAGTCCAAAATGGCCAAAATGTACGGAAAGGGTAAGAGTAAGTAAACGCCAATCCACACGCACTTTTGCATTGCAACCTAACACCTACTGACACCGCTTGGCATGCCAAATCCTCAAAGAACTACCAAGTAGTGAGCTCATTCACCCGGGGCTAATGCTTTCTGTGTATTCCTTAGCTGCGATCGAGTCGGAGGAGCAACAGAAGCGACGCTGGCAGATCGAGCTGGAGTTCGTGCAGTGCCTGTCCAACCCCAACTATCTCAATTGTAAGTATCATATGGAACTACCACCATATCCCCAGACCCTCCAACTAGTCATGTATTACCCAAGAAACCCACAACTTCCCTTTTTCCCAAACAATACGCATCTAACCAAAGAAATCTATTCTGCCAGTCCTCGCCCAGCGTGGATTTTTCAAGGACCAGTCGTTCATCAACTACCTAAAGTATCTGCAGTACTGGAAGGAGCCGGACTATGCCAAATACCTCATGTACCCAATGTGCCTCTACTTCCTCGACTTGCTTCAGTACGAGCACTTCCGCCGCGAGATCGTCAATTCGCAGTGCTGCAAGTTCATAGACGACCAAGCCATTCTCCAGTGGCAGCACTACACTCGCAAGCGGATGAAATTGATCGAGAACGTGACGGCCGCCCAGCAGCAGCAACAGCAGCTGCAGCAACAACAGCAGCAGGCGAACGGCGTCGAGGCAGCAACAGGAGGCGAAGCAGCGGCAGCCACGCCCAATGTGAACGGAGCAGCTGCCACAGCGGACTGCCAACAGACGGCCACTGCTCTGCAGCCTGTCCAGGCTCAGGCGGGGAATCCCCAGCAGCAGCAGCAACAAATCAACGGCCTTGGATCGGGGGCCAACATCAAACTAGATTTAAACTAGCGCTGGCAACTAAAAGTTTACCAATAAAGTAGATTAAGAACCTGAAATCGAATACTTTTTATTGTAAGTACTAAGTTCCTATTGGCTCTTTATACTTATAAAACGTAGTTCTTTTGGCAACAATGAACATTTTTAAAATTAACTCTATTTTTCTTTAGAAGTTAGAAACACGTTGGATTTTGGCGCTCTCATAAGCTAAGGAAGCTCTACAATTTAAAATAGATCTTATCTGTTCGGTTAGGCTGTCGCCTTCTTTTGTGGTTTTTATTGGTTTCAGATTTAAAATATATTACAATAATCAATATATTCACAGCCACACAGGATGCAGTTTCAGAGCAGGAGGAAACCATCGCCCGCAAAGGCCACTTCTACGGCGTATATTTGCTCTGCAGTCAGAGTTTGGATTCTCGATACCGGGGAAAGTGCTATGTGGGTTTCACAGTGAACCCAAAACGCCGGATACGACAGCACAATCTTGGGTGCGACTTTGGAGGCGCAAGAAAAACCAGCCGCAAGGGACCCTGGCAAATGGTAATGATCGTGCACGGATTCCCGAATAATATTGTGGCACTCCAGTTCGAGTGGGCTTGGCAACAGCCCTCGCTTTCCACTAGACTTAAGATGTACCCAGAACTAAAACGCAAACTGCCCAGGGAGACGTACTTTGACTACAACTTCAGGATCCTCAGTAGAATGCTGGGAGTGGGACCTTGGCATCGTTTGCCCCTCACCGTTCGCTGGCTAGAAACGGATTATGAGAGGGCATTTGAAGTGTCACTCCCTAGCCACATGGAGATTGTGAGTGGCAAGGTTTCCATTAGTGCCTCACAACGTGTGAGAACTGATGGAGCAGCAGCTCCTCCTCCAGTGGCCTGGGCTCCTGAGTGTCACCTGTGTATGCAGCAAATAGAGCAGCCGGAAAGATCCCGCCTTGGGTGTACAAATCCAACCTGTCGGCTCACCTGCCACATGCTGTGCTTGGCCAATTATCTCCTGGGCGATGAGCCGGGTCACTATATCCCAGTTGGAGGAGAGTGCCCGCTTTGTGAAACGCGACTCACTTGGGCAGCCCTGCTGCAGCGCAAACGTTTGCTGTTGGGCGTACCCGAGGAACTGCAGGATCAGGATGACGATCTCAGCGACGAGCTTGATGTGGACAGCGAAGTTGAAGATGTGCCTGTGCTGAGCGATTGAGTGAATTTCCAAAATTGCATACAACTTAAGTTTTTGTTAGAGATTGATGTAATTTTTAATAATATACTTTTTTTATGATTTTCTTAGAGTCTGCAGTTTAAATTATTTCTATGTTTAATAAGAAAGTCATAATACGCTTTTTTATCATAGGATATTATGACTATGCTTATACGCCTAAAGTAATTGTAGTAAATGTTCATACAGAAAAATAAATGTTTATACACACCACGTCGAGTTCAGCTTGCAAATGAGCTTAAATTTATAAAATAAATAAAAACCGGTAAGTATTCCCAAATAAATTCGAGTCAGAAATTGAGCGGAGAAGGGAATATCTTTGATTATGTCACAGGTCCAGATGGGAGACTTGTGTCTTGATACTTCTTAAGGCGTTCTTGTATTGTTTAACTTGTTCCGCCATCGTTTTCTTCTCATTCAAATAATACTCCATAGACATTTGCACGTACTCCTGACCCTTAAAAGTGAATACAGACACTTCGGAAGTGTCAATAATGCCAGGCTCATCACTAACAGGCTTTTCATTGGGATCCGCATTAGGAGTTTCCTTCACAGAAAGGTCTATCGTCGATGTCGATTCCCTTGGGCGCTTGGCGGGGAGAGCCTCGAGATCCAGGTCAACTAAGAATTATAGTAAGGTTAAAAAACCACTCATTTGAGAAGTATCTTCCTCAGAACGATATATGTATATTACTCACTTTCTTTTTCTGGTGACTTTGTCTTTGAGGTGGTGTCCACATTGTTGATGCTCAGCTCATCGTCGCTCAGGTTTATAAAGTAGCTCTCCTGGGACGTAGATGCTACCTGTTGGGGCTCCTCCTCCGGATCTGGTTCCCTTTCCTCGTATGGATACGGCACCGCCTCGCCCACAAGGAGCGTTCGGTTTTTCCCGGAGGATATGAATTTGCGGTCGAAGTGACTGGAGCACATAAATAGCTGGTTTGGGGGAATCTTGGGATGCACTTGACCATTTTCGTGCCAGATTCGCGCCCTTTCCGGTTTTTTTGGAAAGGCAAACAGGGTTCTTCCCTTGGACTGAGGGTTGTCGTGGAGGGCATAGTAATATTCGCAATCCTTGTACGCGCAACTCCTCGTAACCATTTTAATAACTCAAACTCGACTTGTTATTATTTTGGCGTCGTTTTTAGTGATGGCAAACAGAGCCAAAACAAGAGAAAATACTGACGCAGATGGTATTTTAGTATTTATTATTTATAGTATTTATTTTAGTATTTACCGTTTAGTGATAGGGGTATTCCTGTTCTGTTGATATGATGAATGGTAGAATTTGAATATTTGTAAGTGAATAGTAAAATCAAGGAATCACAGCGCCCAAATGGGGGCAAGCATGTGTTGAACACTCTTCCCTTAGCACGAGCGAAATTTAATTAAAAGAGCTGTTAGTAAGTGCCTCTACCAAAAGCTTTAGCTCCTTATTGGCATCACTCCCTCTCAAACGGATTTCGTCGATGTAAGTATTAAGTCAACTATTAGGGAGCAGCTGTTAACCAGCTGTTCCATACAAAAGCATCTTTCAAATATTTCAGCAATTTAACAACCTCGAGGCTGTTGAAAATTTAGTTGAATCGTTGAAAACCAAAGTTGTAAAATTTTTTTTTATTAAAAGTATTGGCACCCTGTATTTACTTCTTATTTCTTCTTAACATATGTATGTACTTAAAAGCGAAACTTTTCAACAAATAACAGGTGTTTGAAAACTCTACAATACCATCAGTGCTGAAATTTTTTCATTGATTTTAAATAATACAGAAATTTAAAAGTTTAAGGGAATATCTAGGTTACACATGTTAATTCTTATCAACATTTTAATTGAATTTTGTACATGCCAGCAATGTTGAAAATTCATAAGGGATCACGTTGTTCATCTGAAGCCAACCTTTCATTACGAACCGTGGTCAAAAAATCCGAACAATCTGGCAGGTCCCAGAAATCTGATCCGAGAAACGGGGAAAAAAGCTCGTCTATTTTGCATACTTATTTTCTGCTCCGAAGTCATTTGTGAGTTATGTTTGTGCGGGCCAAGAATGGAGTAGATAGTATGACTATATCGGATTTTGATCTCGAGAGCAAAGGGGGTATCGACCTGACCTCCAAAAAGAGAATAAACAAGGGTTCCATTACCTGCGAGGGATTCATTACCACGTATCATGAGTATTGCGAAAATACCTCCATCCACGGCGTGCAATATTTGGGCGAGCGGGAACGACCAATACGGGAGCGCATATTCTGGTTATTCGTGTTCCTGATCTCAATATACGGCTGCTCAACGTTAATCCTCAGTGCTTACACCAAGTGGACCGAAACGGTGGGAGTTCGTGGTTTTTACTTTACATTTTTTGACCACTATCTTCAATAGTATTTGGAACCACTCCTTTTATCTAATCCTATCTAATTTGAAAGAAATGAATAAAAGAATAATTTTCCTAATATAATCCATTTGAATAATATTATTTAATATTATAGCCTGTGATCGTCAGCTTTGCGGAGAAATCGACGCCTGTGTGGAACATCCCGTTTCCAGCGGTCACTGTTTGCTCGGAGACTAAACGAGTGTTGAAACAGAAAGGTTTTTTGATGTACAAGTTTCTAAGATTAAATAATTTGAGATCTATTTGATTATAGGAAAGGAGACCACCTATGCAGATCTATACAGCCAGTTCAGCGAGGAAATGCGGGCTTCGCGCTTGTTTAAGCCCCAAAATGTTAGTGCTCTCGAGATGGAGGAGTTCCGCACCCTGCTGCACGTCTGCAATACGCAGATCATCGATGAGGACATGCCTTTAATAGCTGGCGACGAGCTGGACTACTTTGATGTTTTGGAGAGGATGCTTCCCCAGTTTGATCGGTATTTCTTCTACTGCCGCTGGCTGAGTCGCTTTGGCGAGTGCGAGAAGTTCTTTCGAAAAACCCTTACGGAGGAGGGCATCTGCTATACCTTTAATGGATTGCGGGCCACCGAGATATACCGGGAGGACACCTATCAGTACCGGCACAGCGGGGCACCCCTGGATATGGAAAACATAAGCTCGAGTCACCCGCCCTGGACTCTGGAAACTGGCTATGCGCACGGTAGCGATGTGGAAACCTTTCCGGCAAGGGTTTTGAGTGCCGGAGCGCGATCCGGAATATTCCTGGCGCTGCAAAGCTTCAAGCAGGAAGTGGACTACGCGTGCCGAGGACCTGTCCAGGGATTTAAGGTAGGACTAGAGGATGAGTTAGGCCTTCATCTTTCTGAAAACATTGGGCTTTCCGTCCGAGTTGCACCAATTTAGAAAATGGAATAGTCACCAGAGTCAGGCGTCTCTTTTAAATAGTTTACCGACCGTCAAAGATATCTTTAATCGAAAAATTAAATGCCAATACATTTATATACATTTTTCTTTACCTATTAAGCACTCAGATCCAGAAAACAACAACTTAACTCCATAAATAATATATTATATATTTAAATACTTTTCTACTATTAGATGAAATAAGATATTTTTTAAACAATTATTATCTTTTATTTAGATTTATAAATTTAAAAAATTAATTGAAATGAACTAACATTCATATTCCTGCAACAAATAGGTGCTGCTCCATGCCCCCGATGATGTGCCGCAGGTGTCCAAGCAGTTCGTGCGGATCCCAATGGGCAAGGAGGTGCTGATCGCAGTTAAGCCCAGCATGATCACTATGTCGTCGGGAATCGCCGAGTACCATCCGATTCGGAGGCAGTGCTTCCTCAGCCACGAGCGATCGCTGCGCTTCTTCAAGGTTTACACCGAATCAAATTGCCAGCTGGAGTGCCTGGCCAACTTTACGCTGACCAAGTGCGGATGCGTGAAGTTCTCGATGCCAAGGAACATGGATATGCCCGTGTGCGGTGAGGACAAGATCCACTGCTACGACAGAGCGGAGAGGCAGCTGTTGGTCAGGGAGTTTATGCGGGTGAGAGCTCTGAATGCCGGTCGAGAGGAGTCGCGAGGCGTGGAATCCGCCTGTAATTGCATGCCCGCTTGCACATCGCTTGTCTACAACACGGAGATCTCACAGGCCAACTTCGATCTGGAGGAAATGCTCCAGGCCGAGGGAGACACCGAATTCCTGCAGGAGTATCCCGGATCACAGATGTCACGACTGTCCATATATTTTAAGCAAAGCCAGTTCATCACTTCTAAGCGATCGGAGCTGTACGGCATGACCGAGTTCCTGGCGAATTGTGGTGGTATCTTCGGTTTGTTCATGGGGTTCTCAATTTTGAGCATGGTGGAGATGATTTACCACTTCACCTTGCGACTTTTTACCAATCTAAAGCGACTGGTCAAGGTGCAGTAGGAAACCCCACCATTATGTATTATTATTTATTGTTTATCATGTAATTGTAATTATTTATTATGTACGTTTATATTTTATTTATAAAAAAAATGTTATTTATAGAAGATGAGATAGTTATATCATCTTAAATCTGTAAAATTAAATTCTTAAAAAGTATAATGAGTAAATATTCTGGTTACAAAACGTGCTTTAATGGTTTACAAATTATTTAATTTTTTACAGAACATTACCCTTGCAGAATATAATATCTTTCAAGACAAGTGAAGAAGCTATTTCCGACCCTATTACGGTTTGAGTAATATCTATTTTCTAGGCTGATAAACTAAAACTTTTTATTCATTAATCTATAGATCTATCTAGTTCTGGAAATAGTTGTTACTTTGTATATTTTGCGATATAACGTAAAATTTATACAAACTTAATAAAATTTCATGAATCATCAGAAAAATACTGTGTTCGTGTCAATAAAAAAGTGAAATATTTTCGAAGAACTTCGACTCCCTGACTTTTCCGTTAAAAAGTACCTGTTCAAATTTAAATGCAGCTATTTTCTAGCCGTTCCGACGACAGCGCCAAAAATCTGCCATCACTGTAAGGGCAGCTCGCTTGCGCGCCAAAAGCAATCGACAGTTATCGATAACAGCAGAGCAGTGTTGCCAGCGGCGCCCCAGCGATATTCCAGCGTGTCTGTGCCTCAAAATTGCATAAAACGTTGGATGAACCACGCGAAACCCGGAAAACAGTCGAATTGCCACCATCCAGCGACCAGGACCCGAAAACTGACACTGACAGCGAGCCCCAGACCGAGAGTGCAGTGCGCGAAATCGGGACCCTTTGGCAACCCAGGCAGTTGTTCTGCTCTTTTTTAGGCGGCCGCCGTCGCGTGAAGACTGAAGTGAAAATCGTGGTGCCCGCGACTCTCGTGTTTCGTTTCATTTGAACCAGACAGGACAAGATGGCAGCGGATCAGGCTCAGTTCCAGCAGCTCCTGGTGTCCCTGTTGTCCACGGACAACGATGTGCGCCAGCAGGCGGAGGTAAGTCGCACGGCGACGGGGTTGTGGGGTAGGGGCGGCCGGGGGATCGCGCAAAACATATTGCCATCGCCGCCTCGAATTTTCGATGCGCAATTTGCAATTTGCAGGTATGCACTGCCGACTTCGATTTCGTGGGGCAGCTGCCATCTATAAGATATTCCCGGGCGGAATGCGAATCTTTCGCCGAAATTTCTGACGAATCTGAATCATCGCACAAAACGTGTTTTCGCCCTCCGCTTTGCCTCGACATTCGCATGTGTGGGAGCGAGAGCGAGCGACGGGCGACAGACGGTGCGAAGCAGGCAAACAAAGCAAAATGGAATCGAATTGTACAATTTGCATGGCCGCCACATGATTTTCCACTGGAATAGAGTACCTCCGCAAACGGAAACAAAGAGCAGGTGCGAAATCCATGACACACGGTCTGGGAAATGCAATCTGTCGGCTGATAAGGCGCTCGGATTCCGTGGCTTTGTTCCGGCGCCACATGGCACCGCCCCGCCCCGCCCACCAGACCCCACCCACCCGGCGACCTTGGACAGATGGCAGGCACGGTACCGCTCGCTTCCACTTACCTTGGAATACTAGGTTGCCATAATCATACGGTCCCCACACCGGGTTTTCTGCCATCCCCAAAAAATAACTTATCCAAATCCAATGCAATGTTCCGAAAAAGGCCCTATAACAAACCTTTCATTGTTTAGTTGAAATCGTTAAAATATTCTTTTTGTTGTTGTTAATTATTACTATAACATTTTAAAATTAAACTTGATTTTTAAGGTAATTGATTTAGAACAATGCTTAAATGTAGATTTCTATTAATAAATAAAAATATTTTAATAATTTAATTCAGTTTTTATTTTACAAATCTTTAATGTAAAGCTACATTTGCCTTTTCTTAGACTTAATTGATTAAATTTATAACATAAAATTCTAAAAAAATAGTTAATGAATAATAAAATATATATTTGTTAAATTGCATATTTATCTTATTGGTAACTACAAAAGTGTTGCTTTCCCTTATTTTAGGGAATAAGTTGGGTATTTTAAAAGTTCCCTTTTGTGTATGCAATATATAAAAAATTGGAGTTATTTAATAAACTTAATTTTTACTTTATTTTGCGGTTTTTTTGGCTTTAAACTCTAAGCACCCACAATTAATATTAAACTTAGAAACTTATCCTTCCGACAGATCACATTACCAATTCCTTATTTGGTTCTTTTCTTTTCCCATTCCAGGAAGCTTACAACAACCTGGCAAGGGAGCTGAAGGTGACGCATCTACTGGGCAACATCCAAAATGGCCAGCAATCGGAGGAGGCCCGCCAGATGGCCGCCGTGCTGCTGCGCCGTCTGTTCACCACCGAGTTTCTGGAGTTCTACAAAGAGGTGAGTTGAAACCCGCAACGAATCCCCGCCAGAAGCGCTTACTAATAACCCCCGCTCTCAGATTCCCGCTGAATCTCAGAACCAGCTGTTGCAGCAGATCCTTCTGGCCGTGCAGCAGGAGGTCACTCCTCAGCTGAGGCGCAAGATCTGCGAGGTGGTGGCCGAGGTGGCTAGAAATCTGATCGACGAGGACTGCAACAACCAGTGGCCGGACATCCTGCAGTTTCTCTTCCAGTGCGCCAACTCGCCCACACCCCAGTTGCAGGAATCGGCGCTGCGGATTTTCTCCAGTGTGCCTTCTATTTTTGGAAACCAGGAAGCTCAGTACATCGATCTGATCAAGCAGATGCTTGCCAAGAGCATGGATGCTAGTTCCGATCCAGAGGTCAGAGTTCAGGCTGTGCGCGCCGTGGGAGCTTTCATCCTCTTCCACGACAAGGAGAAGGAGACGGCCATCTACAAGCACTTCGCCGACATGCTGCCCCGCATGATCCACATCACAGGGGAGACAATCGAGGCTCAGGACGACCAGAGTCTGCTGAAGCTCCTCATCGAGATGACCGAGAACTGCCCGAAGTTCCTCCGCCCTCAGCTGGAGTTTATTTTCGAGGTGTGCATGAAGGTCTTCAGTTCGCAAGACTTTGAGGACAGCTGGAGACACCTTGTCCTCGAGGTTATGGTGTCGCTTGCCGAGAACGCTCCAGCGATGGTACGCAAGCGCGCAGACAAGTACATCGTGGCTTTGATCCCACTGATTCTGCATATGATGACCGATTTGGATGAGGACGAGAACTGGTCTACCGCCGATGTCGTTGATGATGATGATCACAGTGACAACAACGTGATCGCCGAGTCGTCGCTGGATCGCCTCGCCTGCGGTTTGGGAGGAAAGGTTGTGCTTCCGCACGTAATGAATGCTTTACCGGCCATGTTGGGCCATGCTGACTGGAAGCATCGCTTCGCCGCCCTCATGGCCATCTCGGCCATCGGTGAGGGTTGTCACAAGCAGATGGAGGCCATTCTGGATGAGGTCATGACCGGAGTTCTGAACTTCCTGAGGGATCCCCATCCCCGCGTTCGCTACGCTGCTTGCAACGCCATTGGCCAAATGTCCACCGACTTTGCCCCGACCTTCGAGAAAAAGTTCCACAGCCAGGTGAGTTTTGTCTCTATAATGCCATAGGTCTGTTCAGAAACTTTTGGCAACCTTTAAATTATAAAAGTTCCGTGGAAGTATGCATAACAGCTTTGTTATATTTTCGTAATTATTGTTGACTTTTAAAAATATTTTATCTAATTTACCAAAATAGTTGCGATGCAAAACTGGTTGAATTATACTGGAAATCTGTCTACAGTTTGTTACATTAAATGCGATATTTGCAAACAAACAACCCGAACATCATGTAAACAAGTTGTTGCTAGTAAACAAACAGTCTGAAAACTGCTTTAAAATATTTATTTTAACACCAGAGCCTTAGTTGTTAGTAATGCAATTTTCCTATTTTCATTACACAAGCAAATGTTTCTAATTATATGGAGTAAACAAATTTGAAATTCGTTAATACAGCCCGATTGTTTTCTAGGTGATTCCCGGTCTGTTGTCCCTCTTGGATGACGTGGAGAATCCCCGTGTGCAAGCGCATGCCGGTGCTGCTCTGGTGAACTTCAGCGAGGACTGCCCGAAGAACATATTGACACGCTATCTTGACGGGATTATGACCAAGCTTGAGACTATACTGAACTCGAAGTTCAAGGAGCTCGTGGAGAAGGGAAACAAACTGGTTCTGGAGCAGGTGGTCACCACTATTGCTTCGGTTGCGGATACTTGCGAAGCAGAGTTCGTGGCCTACTACGATCGCCTTATGCCATGCCTTAAGTTCATCATCCAGAACGCTAACTCGGATGATTTACGCATGCTGCGAGGCAAGACCATCGAGTGCGTGAGCTTGATCGGATTAGCGGTGGGACGGGAGAAGTTTATCGGCGATGCCGGAGAGATCATGGATATGCTGTTGGTCAATCACACCGAGGGAGGAGAGTTGGCTGATGATGATCCGCAGACTTCTTATCTGATCACTGCCTGGGCCCGCATGTGCAAAATCCTTGGCAAGCAATTCGAGCAATATCTGCCCGTCGTTATGGGTCCCGTGATGCGAACGGCCACCATGAAGCCTGAGGTGGCGATGCTGGACAACGACGAGGTGGAGGATATCGAGGGTGATGTGGACTGGTCCTTCATCAATCTGGGCGAGCAGCAAAACTTCGCCATTCGCACTGCTGGTATGGATGACAAGGCTTCAGCCTGTGAGATGCTGGTATGTTATGCTAGGGAACTGAAGGAAGGATTCGCCGAATACGCCGAGGAGGTGGTGCGACAAATGTTGCCCATGCTTAAGTTCTACTTCCACGACGGTGTCCGCACAGCGGCTGCCGAGTCGTTGCCTTACCTTCTGGACTGCGCAAAGATCAAGGGTCCGCAGTATCTGGAGGGCATGTGGTTGTTCATCTGCCCAGAGCTGCTTAAGGTGATCAACACGGAGCCGGAGCCGGAAGTGCAGATGGAGCTGCTCAACTCTTTGGCAAAATGCATTGAGACTCTGGGACCCAATTGCCTTAACGAGGATGCCATGAAGCAGGTTTTGGAGATTATCAACAAGTATGTTGTCGAGCATTTTGAACGGGCTGAAAAGCGGTTGGCCGCCCGCAACGAGGAGGACTACGACGACTGCGTTGAGGAAGAGCTAGCCGACCAGGACGATACTGATGTCTACATCCTTTCCAAAATCGTGGATATCACACATGCCCTCTTCCAGACGAACAAGGCTCAGTTCTTGCCCGCCTTTGAGCAGGTGGCCCCACACTTTGTCAAGCTACTGGAGCCCAGCCGATCTGTGGCCGATCGCCAGTGGGGCGTGTGCGTGTTCGATGATCTGATCGGTAAGTTATTTTTTTTACTTGAGAATAAGAATAAGAATCTTTGCTTCAGCAACTAAGTCGACTTAACTCTAGTCGACTGAATAACTCCGAAGTTTCTTTGACAGTTAAAAGTTCCATTTAAGTTTATTTTTCTGTCCTAATTAGTAGTTTATTTTATATTTTATACATTACATTTAAAATCCGATTCGTATTATTATGAGTTAATTGATATGTTTCATAGGTGGTCCCAGCTATATACTAACCATCTTTCCCTCTTTTTTTATTTGCAGAATTTTGCGGCCCTGCTAGTGCTCCCTACCAGCACATCTTTACGCCTGCCCTGCTGCAGTACGTGGGCGATAAATCCCCGGAGGTTCGTCAGGCTGCTGCCTACGGATGCGGAGTGCTCGGCCAGTTCGGCGGAGAGCAGTTCGCAGTCACTTGCGCCCAGTTCATTCCACTGCTGGTACAGGTCATTAACGACCCCAAGTCCCGCGAAATCGAGAACATCAATGCGACAGAGAACGCGATCTCGGCGTTTGCTAAGATCCTGATGTACAACAAGTCGGCGTTGACCAACGTGGACGAACTTATCGCGGTATGGTTCTCTTGGCTGCCGGTTTCCGAGGACCCCGAGGAGGCCACCCACATCTATGGCTACCTATGCGACCTCATCCAGGGCAACCACCCGGTAATCCTTGGGGCCAACAACTGCAATCTGCCGCGCCTTGTCTCCATCATCGCCGAAGCCTTCTGCACCAAGGTGATCGAGGCAAAGAGCGCCACCGGCACACGCATGCTTGAAATCGTAAAGCAGGTGGAATCCAATCCGGACGTGATGGCCGCTTGTGCTAGCACCCTTAGCCCAGAACAGCAACAGGCACTGCAGGAAGCCTACCGGGAGTTGGCAAGCGTGGCAACCGCCTAAGCGTTCGGAAACACACTTTGCTCCAGACCCAATCCAGTCCTGGCGACCGTGGCAAGGAGGGAAGGATGGAAGCTTCAGCTACTCGTTATCATTATTTTTCATCTGACCGAAATTGTCGTCGCAAATGCATTATAAACTATACGTTTAAAACATACATACACGCATATTTACATTTATGTGTACGATAGAGTTATCCGAGTATATAATATTATATATATTGTGATTTCAATCAAAAAATCTTCTCCCGAAGACAAAAGTCTGCGCCTCGTTAGAATTTGACATGTTGTATGGATCGGATCCCAAGGCCATCGCAATCACACACAAATTCCAATAGATTATTTTCGTTACTCAAATTTTCATATGTTTTACATATGTGTGTATATTCGGCCCACACGGCCGCCTCCTCTCCCTGCAACCAAAAAAACCAACACAGGATGTGAACTTTGTCCGAATCAAACGAAATGTAATTTTGTGCATTCAAAGCAGGATCCACAAAAATATTTAAAGGAATAACATCTATTGTATTTTAAAAATGATAAAAAGAACGAAATAAATAACACGTAAAACGAAATTTTAATTGGAATATAGACTGGGTTTTTAATTGCCTTCGCAGTTGTCATTAATATCGCACGTTCTTAAACGTTTTTCAATACGGAAGCATACATCTATAAATTTTGTGCATAATTTGGCTAATATTACGTCTATTTTTATTTTTTTATCGGCCATGAAATGTTTATTTCTAACTATTAACGATGTGACTGGAATACAAAAACTTTTTCTTGTTTGTGTTTAAAATTCGATTAGTTAACTCACGGAAATGGCTTTATTGATTTACGTACCCTAAAATCAAGACTTCGAGCTCACTGCGATTTTTTCGTATTCCTCCTGATATAATTTAAATAAAATAATAGTTTGGGTGAAAATAATTCTGACGGTAAAAAAAAATAAAATTACTGTTTTATGCCAATTGCTGTAGCGCTGTGCTCCATTCGATGTGGTTGGATTTTGCAATCCGATCAGGTTTTAAATTCATAACTATTGAGAAAGTTTTGAATCTATAGATCTCATATACTATATTGACTCGTATGACTGACTGAATGAGAATAAATGTATGCAGGTACTATGTATATAATTTAAAATCTCCATCAATTTTACATCCTCTTGCAAGGGTATTAAAAACGGGGGAGTCACAGACATTTTTCCGACCAAAGTCTGTTCAGTTTCTTATATATATCAATGCCCAAATCTTTGGAAGAGATTTATTTTGAATTAATGATTGAATGAAATTCAAATATAACTGAATTTAGTTTAAAAACGAAGTGGCAACTCTCTGTCGAAAAACAAAAGCAACAATCCTAAACGTGCAAAGGCCTCCCAAACAGCTGATACGATTTACAGCAAAAAATAAGCCAAGCAAAACAAACAGGCAAAAATCTCAGAACATTCCACAACTCGAATAGAAACATACGTTTTTTAAGTTATTAAGAAATTTAAGGTTCCGTACAAACCTACCTAAACATATATTCTTACTTGAAGACAAGCCGTATAAGCGATTAAATAAGTAGTATGCAATTGCGAAACGAAATCTATGACGAAATAATAGAAGTGAGCGTTGTTTTGCTGACTTAGTGATGACTTAGTGGGCAAAGTGCACCCTGATCTTATTGGCACCGAATCTCAGTCAGACTAAACCCAAAGGTGAGTGCAACAGGTGGGCGGGAAAATCCGCTTGGAAGGCAGGAAAGCGGAAGCAATTTCGTTGGTCACAATTTAATTTAGAGCAGCTGCCCCACTCAATTTTGGGAAAGGGGGAAAAAGATGCTGGCTGTTGACAAATTTCATGACGCATTTCGTCTACAAATGCGGCCCTTTAGTGAGAATTGGTTGACCGCCACGTTAGGATGAATCTCTGCCATCAAGTGGGTTTCTTTCAATATCTAGAAAATTCTTAAAGTTTATAGCCTTTTTTTATCGTGTTAAAAAATCATAAAAAAAACTAATAAACTTAATATATACCCGATATATAGTATCGTTTACATACACAATGTTTTCCGCTTCTGGTTTATAAATCCAGGTGTATCATCGTTTCGTTTATCTTCCCCAGATATTAAAAGCAGTTATGGCGGAGGAGAAGGAGTTCCTGGACGCCTATGCCGGCATTAAAGCAGCGTACAAAGCAGCCATGACTCAGGTGGAGCTGGCCGTTAGCCATGAGGAGCAGGAATCCCAGGGACAGGCCATTGAGGCCTACGAGCTGGCCCTGAAGATGATGGATGACACCTTCGCCATTCCAGTAGGTCTTCCCGATGAGATAGAAGCCGTGCAGACCGAGTGGAACGATGCCTGTGCGCTGATCCAAAAACTAAAGAGCGCCAAAACGGAGGTCAGCTACCGTCTCAAGGTTTTGCGGTCCCAGAACCAACCTGTTGACAATGAAGCCCTGGAGGCCAAAGAGGAGAGTCGAACGGAAGTGGATGCAAACAGGCCGCTGCTGGCGGAGAACCCCTCCACGCATTACGATATTTCTAATGCCAGTGGAAAACCAAAAACATACAGGGAACTAGCTGACGGCTTGAGGAAGCTCCTAGCTGTTCCAGACTCCCGTGCCTTGCTGGATGAGCTTTTCCGCGCCCAGGTGAAAATGTATCGCATTGAAGCAAATGGAACTGTTATCTCTATAAGTGGATCGTCCACCATGTCGCTGGTGATGTGCACCGTGGGTGGCGAGTGGAAGTACCTCAGTGGTATTTACTTCATCCAGTGTTCCATGCCAAATGACGAGACCGGAATGATTTGGCTCTACCCTCTGGTTCCCACGATCACCAACTGCTATCGCACAGAGTATGGAGCCTTTATCTTTCCGGACATGGAGTGCCAGCAGCCGGGGAATGCGTTCGGCTTAATGCTGACGAAGGATGGCCAGACTTCGTTGAGCTCTGATGAAGAGCTGCAGGACTTGCAGCAGTTCTTCCTTGACCTCTTAGAGGCTGTACTTGCTGGTACGGTGGAGCAGTTGAAATCTCCGACCTCCCAACGTGCTGGCTTCGCTTCAGACGCTACTTCCGGTTCGGAGCAGGTGTCCAGACACATTGTGAGTGCGGCCGATTTCATTGCTCGGAATCTGGTGAAGGGCGCCGAAAAGACTGGAGGTCTCATGCTCAGGAGTACGCCGTACCTTATTTCCAAAATGACGCCTGCCGCGCCCGATGCTCCCGCTCAGGTGCCCAGCTCAGTACAGACTTCCGGTGAGTAAAATCCCAAGAATCACTAAGTATCATTGAATAATATCCAAGTTAACCTTTGTTTTCCCCGCAGTGGAAGTGGCCCAAAAAGTGACGCATGCCGCGGCCGGGATGACCGGTTGGATAGCTGGAAAGGTGGGTTCAGCCTCAATGGCAGTGGGTCGCTACTTGGCGCCTCACATCCAAGAGCAGGGATCCAAGTTACTGCAGAAGGGATTCGGATACGACAGCAGCGAGGCGAATAGCACCATGGAGGGAGCCATGACTATCGCAGCCGGAGCCGTGGAAGGTGTCAGCACCGTGTTCGATGGTCTCGAGACATCGGCCAAGATCTTGGGTTGCAGTCTCAGCCAAAATTCGGTGAAAATAATTGAACATAAGTGAGTTAAAACCATTTTTTATATTTTTTACATCTGAGTAAAATCAAACGGATAGACGGGTGAAGATCGACTCGTCTAGTGATGCTGATCAAAAACATATACTTTACAAGGTCGGTTTGTAACCGTTTTCTGTGCAATTGCAGATATGGTCAACCGGCAGGAAATCTGGCCAGTGGCACCTTTGACACGGTAGGCAACGTGTTCGTGGTCAGCCAGAACGTGAACTACATTACTCCCAAAGGCATCGCCAAGAAGATGGTCAAACGAACTGGAGAAGCCGTGGTTAGCGACTACAAACGAGACTTACGCAAATCGGAATCTCATTATATAAATGCCGGAGCTCTCTATCCGGATCTTCGGGCGCTGAAGGAATAATTGCCATTACCAAAGATACTAATTATACATTGTATTCGATGATATTGTTATACTGATATTACATTCATGGCTTTTTTATTAGAGTTCCTCAAAAATATTTCCACTGCAAACATAAAAAAAATCGAATTGTCCAAAATTAGCGAATTATTTTTCAATCGGGTATTCTTATTATTAATCAAAATTTGTTTTGATTTAATTACCATTTTAAACCAAACTTTACTTGCTTATGAAGCCCTAGCATCGTCAGCGGTGGTATAATTCGATGCTCGTTACGAACTCCACTTCTTTAAACAGGTTCAGGGGTAAGTATCCTAACTAGAGTTGAGGGTCCTCAATATCTCTAAAGATTTGAAAGAGCGCGTGTTTTAGGACTTGGGTTGATTGAAATACTTTTCGATAAATCTTTAGAAAGCTCTTCCAATCGAAGTCAGTTCATTTTGTGCATTGACACGTAATTATTTTCTGTGTGGCATTTTTATTTGTAAGATAGTTTTTTTATATAGTCAATAAATAAACTAAGTTGTGAGTGATAATATGATACAATAATCCTATCCTAGAACTCAATCAGGGGTGTCACAGAAATCGCTTCCAAAAGCATACTAAAATTTTTATATTTACTTTGGGTTAAATTTAAAAATAAGCGTTTTATAAACCGTCTGGAAAAAATAAGCTGGCAAATTGCCATGCTGCGTTTACCAAAGATTATGTTTTAAATTAAGGACTATCAGATATCCTTTATTTGCATATTTTTTGTTGTTTTATTACATTAATTATATGTATTTTTTAGAGGAATCACTTTGCGAACAAGAAATTTTAAGACGTTGGACACCAAAAATGTTCCACATTCTGTACCCAAAAACCAGGTACAAGAGAAATTCTGCCTATCATACTCCCGTTAAAAAATAAACCTTAAAAAAAAATGTTAAGCTTTTCCGTTCTCAGAATTATACCGTTGCATTATAAGTAAGAGGTCAAATCATTTGTGAAGTAAGCCTACTTTATAAATTTACGGTAAGGGCCTTATCATCATTACAACAAAGGTGAAAGACTTCGTATATTCAATATACCAATTAATTCCTTTGCTGCTCGGTGATACTCAATCTTTATGGTATTTTCCATAGAGATGACTGTAATTAAACATTTTTAAGATGTGCATTTCGTTGTAGTTTTGAATGAAATACATACCTAAGAAAACAACTCTTAAACCACCAACCACCTGTAAAATATTTAGCACAATTAGCAATACTGCTTTCGTCATTATCCCGATCCATTGTGCTGAACTTTATTTTCTCTTAATTTCTTAGAGAATCACCCGCGTTTCCAGAATATTTTTCCAGCGTTTTTAGCTCATATTGTTCCTGCTCGCTTCCAACTTTAAAGTTATCATAGTGAGCGAAAATAAGCTCTCCTTTATGATCTAGCTCTAGAAATCATGTGGTTTCTTAGTTAGCTGATGTAATTTCTCCAGCCAGATGAAGAATTCTGTCTTTAGGTCTCAAATCCTTTTTTATATTCATTCCAGTTTCTTTCAAAGCTAACAGATCCATCCTGTCGTCCTTGAATAGTCATTCAACCGGACGAATTGCAGGGAGCCTCAAATGACGCCATTTATTTTGTATTTATTTTATAAATACCATTAGGACGGCCTAGTGTACAACTCTCTGGGCCGCGACACACTAAAAGTTCTTCAGACATTTGAGTTATTTTTGCCAAATCAGATTTAGTTTGATTGTTGAGATTATCAATTTCTTTATCTCTATGGGAAATCTGTTCACTAAGGTTCTTGACTTGATTACTTTTGACAATAATTTCCTAACCTCTCTATACAGTAATCTCTCTATCCTTGGCAGTTTAATGATAAAATACCGATATTTTTCGTTCTTTTTTCAATTTTTACCATCATAGGTGTTTTGTTTGGAGTGGGTGTCTTAGGCATTCTTGTTCTTCCGGTTCGCTAAACACTTGAAAGTGATATATCAATCGGCTCACAATATACGGCCATTTTAAATAAATTTGGTATTTAAAATTTTATCTCGCTATAATAGGTAAACGCGAGCTAAGCCAGAGAAACCCAAATGGGTATTAGCTAATTTCGATGAGTACTTTGCGCCTGTGAAATCAAAATTGCGTTTGATTATCGAGAAACAGTAAGCGTGGCATTTTTTGTCCGGATTTTGATTACACGATTGCATATCCTGCGGCATTCTGGCAAAGCCTACAAGATAAAGATTCTTATTTCACAGATGTCTGATCTGAAGTCAAGTGTTGTGCTTGAATTTATATAGCGCAGAGCTTTTATTCCATAAAATCTCAAAAATTTAATCTTAGATTCCTATATTCGTCGTTTCCATACCTTATCTGAACTGTACTTAACTTATAAATTATATGTTATAATATGGCATATTATTGACAAACAAATAAATATTAGAATTCGTTAGATCATCAGCTGTGACTCACCTGTTTTAATGGAATATTATTTTCAGAATTATTTTCAGAAGGGGGATTCCCTAAACTGCTGAATTGCTGAGCTGTCAATCGAAAATTTATAAAAATACCAAAAATACCTAAGAACTGATTACTGAAATAAAGGTGGTCCCATTTTCCGATATGGATAATTTAAACGTAGCTATCGTCACTTTAGTCAGAGATATTGATGAGTTAACATCATGAATAAGACGATGCGGAATAGAATTTTTTACTCCAAGCTGAGGAGGCTGTGCAGGAGTAGCGGGCTGACTGCACCGAAAGGTTATCTTATGTATGTATATGTCTTAAGCTTGAAATAAAAACCTGTGGCCAATTTTCTCCGTGAAAGTTGTTCCCTTCCTGGTGGCTTATCTGTTGATTCCTCCACAAATTGTCTGCCCTGATCCGTGATTATTCACTCCGGAATATTCTACAATTAATTTAAATTTTAATTTCAATCAAACCTAATTATTTTTTTATTTTAACACTCACTGGTAGGAAGTTCAATTATGTAACACAAAAAAAATTACCACCAGCAGAACTGTCTGCGACCACCGATTTTTGCCTTTTAATTACCCTTTGTTGTTTTCCAATCCTTTCTTCGCCAAAAATGACTCAAAATTTTCGAATTCAAACTTCGGATCATTTGGAAGTCATCTATAGAGGTTGTTACTATCATTAGCGTTCGAGGCTCCATTTCATTATCATTCTCCTCCGCTGGCATGGTCCTGGTACGGCGCTGGCGTGTTGGTACACAACGCGGTTTCGTAGTGTTTCGAAACATACGAATCCCTTATGTCAACTGTATATATGTTTCGAATCATCTGGATATGATTCGAAATATTCTAAGGTGTTTCGAAACATTGGGGAGGCTTAGCTTTAACAGTATATGAAGATGCCATTGGCCAAGGAACCCTTCGGCTTGGAGCGCGGACTGGAGATGGAGCAGGTGCACCATTGCTACAAGGTTGGCGAGCATCTCTTTTTCTTTGTCACCTGGAAGAAGTGTCCTCACTTGGACGCGGTGACTCTTCCATCAATCAAGTATTTGTACCCGGAGCTAATTATCAAGTACCTGGAGAAATTGAAGCGTTCCGTTCACTGAGGCGTTCCACTCGTGGCGGTAGCACTCGTGATGCCCACGCTACTTAATTTGAAGAAGACATAGCAGCGATCCGTTCCGAGGCGCAGTGTCCATTGCCTACTTTGGAAAAAGTAGTGCCCACTACCAAATGTGTTAAGAATTAATTAAAAATGCTGAACAAGTAAAAATCAAGAGATCAGAAACAAAAGGTCCGTCAGTGAAGATAGTTACAATAGTAACTGAACGAATTGCGAGGCATTTTTAAATGCAAGCAAACTAAACCGAATCAAAAGGTCATCGAGTGAACGGTGATGAGTAATTTAAGAACCGAGTCTCTCCACCACCGTTGAAGTCAACGCATGCAGCTAACATTATGATATATATGATTTTGTTTAAGTAAAAAATAATGTAGTTAAGAAAAACAGTGGTTTGGCGCACGTATATATATATATATATAAATAAATTATAATATCTTCTAAAGCCCACGATCCGGAGCGTCGAGATCTCATCGCCCAGGACTTAACGGGGTAAGTTGTCGGAACACAGTTTCTTTATCAAATACATTAGAGCTGGGATACTATCGATGGCACTATAGATATATCGAATTTTTGCCTTTTGCCTCACTGACATTACAACAAAACACGAGGTTTGGTTGCGGAACATTGTTCAGCAAGGCTGGACTTGTCATAAATAACCGCAGAGCTTCGCTTAAGGCGAATAATGTAGACATGTAAATTTTATATCAAAAACAAGAAAGGAAGCTAACTTCGGCTGACTGAAATCATTATACCCTCTGCCAGGGTATAATGACCTGCATTTTTTATGATCTCTGTTGAAGTTACCTTATAATTTATGTTAATGATAAGATAGAATAATTTTGTTTTTTATACCCTTGCAGAGGGTATAATGATTTTAGTCAGAAGTTTGCAACGCAGTGAAGAAGACGTTTCCGACCCCACAAAGTATATATATTCTTGATCAGCATGACTAGACGAGTCGATCTAGTCATGTCTGTCTGTCCGTCCGTTTCTACGCAAACTAGTCTCTCAGTTTTAAAGCTATCGGGATAAAACTTTACCAAAAGTCGTCTTTCTATTGCAGGTAGTATATAAGTCAGAACCGGCCGGTTCGGACAACTATATCGTATAGCTCCCATAGGAATAATCGTAAAAATAATTGAAAAAAAATTATATCTTCGGTGTTTTTTGACATATCAACTATTGCTCTTGGGAATATCATTTTGTCCTGAATTTCGAATTAAATTTTATAAAAATCGGACGACTATATCACATAGCTCCCATAGGAACGATCTTTTTTTATTTTTTTCTCGCAAAAGGTGTATATTTTCAACAATAACAGGTATACTGCTACCAATGTGGCAGCTTGAGCAAGTTGTACATTACAGGGGAATACTAAAAATTAGGTATACTCGACTATACATTAATTCTATATTATTAAAATATTAATTGTTAAGCTGCAAACGGTTATATAGATGTTAAAGGAAGGTCATGTGGGTGGTATCTTTTCAGTCTTCTTTTTCTAGGTCTCCATATTAGCCTCTAGGGAGTTAGGATGAGAGCCAAGGCGTTCATGATACTTTTCTGCATGTGTGCGTATTACATCGCCTATCTTTGGGATTTTGAGATCTCTTTCTATATCTCTAGTTCTCATGAACCAAGGGGCATTGCAAATCTTTCTGATAATCTTACTTTGCGCTACTCGTATTTTGTTTAAGTTTGAGTTAGACGCTATGCCGTAGACTTGTAATGCATATTTCCAGATTGGGCTGAGAATAGATTTATATATTCCGACTCTATTGGTCAGTGAGAGCTTATTTCTTGGTGACAATAGCCAGGACATACTTGCTGCCTTTGAAAGCACAGGCTGCTTGATCATCGTTGTGTGTCTCTGGAAAGTAAGTCCTCTATCCAAAATCACACCAAGGTACTTGTAGTAGGCCTCGTGACGAAGTACAGAGCCAAGCATGGAGATGCCTGGACAGTCTTTTGGCCTTGTGGAGAATGTGGCACAAGCACATTTGCTGCAGTTGATGCCCATGTTCCATTCTGTAGTCCATTTTTCAAAACGTGTCACGTACTCTTGCAGGCCCAAGGTTGCGATGTCTGTGCTTGGACTTCTGACCATAACAGCAGTGTCGTCGGCGTAAGTTGCGATCAGCATATTATCGTCGTCGACAGTACAGCCCCAGGAATCTGGCATATCTGATGTGTACAGAGAGTACAGTGTGGGACGTAGTACACTGCCTTGGGGTACACCGGCTGAGATTGGGCGTTTTGACGACTTTTCACCATCGACAACCACACTAAATTTTCTTTCCGATAAAAAGCTCTGAATGAGGAGAAAGAGCTGAGGCGTAAGAAGGTTCTTCAGCTTGCTTAGCTTGCTTGCCTATCAAAGGCTTGTCGAATGTCCATGAATACAGCGACTGAGTACATTTTGTGAGTACATCTCTTGTCCAAGGATCCGATCTAGTATAACCCTTTCCATCATTTTTCCCAATGCAGGTAAAAGACTAATTGGCCTGTATGCATCAACTTCTGTGGGTTGCTTTCCAGGCTTGGGTAGCATCGTGATAGCATTTTTCCATGCACTTGGGTAATGACTCAGCCTTAGGGCGCTGTTAAACAACAGAACTATAAACAGCAGTGCTTTGATGGGAAGAATCTTCAGCGTTTTGTTGTCTAGAAGGTCCTCTCCTGGTGCTTTTTTGTTATTGAGCTTTCCGATCTGTGCCTTGACTTCTTCCAGGGTTACAGGCTTACAGGGAAGAGTCATTTAAAAAGGTCTGTCCAGTTGCATTTCCACAAGCATTCGATTTTCCATCGAAGTTAGGTCTAGCGGCTTGAATCTGTTCTCTAGATTATCAGCAAAGATATCCGCCTTCTGCTGACTCGATTTGTATTGCTGCTACTCCTACAGGCATTATTTCAGCAGGTTTTGTGTTTTTCCTTTCATTTTTAATTTGTTATTGCCACACCGCTTCTGTACAAACACAGCCAAAGATCAAATCTGGCAATCTTTGAATATCGTTCATCGCTATTCATCCGCTTAACTGGTATTTTTTTGGTATTTCCCTACGATATTCTTAGCTCATCTGAGTACTGCGGTGGAAAAAAGTCCCAGCTAAAGGCCTTAGCTGACAATTTGCCTCTCGCTTGCTCCTATGGCTAGCTAGCAGTTTTCGTCGTACTGAGTACTAGGCTTAAACCTCGAGCGTTATGTTAATCCGTTCCACGACAAATTTTTAATATTATAATATTTACTGAAATGATGGAAATAATTAAAATAATAAAATCGCATTTTCAAATAATATCTAAATCCATATAGCTAAAAATGTCAATTTTTGAATTAAGGCGCCATTCATTCTTCCTGGTATGTTACGTTGCATTGCACTTACGTTTGCTTACGTTACCGAAGGTCCAAGAAGAGCCAACAGATGGCGCTTTCTGTCGACGGCAAAAATCAAACAAGCAAAAATCTATAAAATTTTAAAATTTCTCTCAAAAACTCGAAAGAGCTGAAAATTTCATCCAAAACACTTTCGCTCTAAACTAGGGATGTATAAATAAATTATTTTTTACTTAAAAAATATTTATCGGTGATGTTTTTCACTAGATTTATCGAATATTTTTTTAAAAAGTTTTGAAACAAGATAGCTTTAATTTTTTTTAAGGTTTTGAAACAAGGTAGCTATAATTTTTTAAGGTTTTGAAACAAGATAGCTATATTTTTATCCAAAATCAAATATTTCAGCGGCCGATAAGAAATTCCAATGTTTCGAAAAAACAATTCCCCAGCCCGTCGAAAAGCGCCTAAGTATAGGGCCGGTTGAAGGGTACGTTTTGAAGGAAATGTACTCAGCCTAGTTATACAGTATTTAAAATTCTTTATTTTTACCAGAATTTAATGAACAACAGCAAGGTCGATCGTGGATAGTAAACAAATATATTATTTGAATCACAGTTCGTATACGAACTATAGCTCCAAAGGTTAAACTTATTAGTATAAAAGTTAAAATATTTGATATACATGGATTTGAACTATTAGCCTATATTATAAAGTTATAAAGCTTAAAATGATTTAAACATACATGGATTTGAACTGTTCATTGATTATAAAGTGTTTTAAAATATACATGGATTTGAACTATGCATGGTTAAACAAGTTATAAAGCTTAAAATGTTTCAAAATATACATGATTTAAACTATAGTTATACAAGTTATAAAGCTTAAAATGTTTTAAATATACATGGATTTGAACTATACATTGATATTAATAGATAAAAGAGATTAATTAGCCTATATTATGAATCTGGCAATCTTTGAATATCGTTCATCGCTATTCATCCGCTTAACTGGTATTTTTTTGGTATTTCCCTACGATATTCTTAGCTCATCTGAGTACTGCGGTGGAAAAAAGTCCCAGCTAAAGGCCTTAGCTGACAATTTGCCTCTCGCTTGCTCCTATGGCTAGCTAGCAGTTTTCGTCGTACTGAGTACTAGGCTTAAACCTCGAGCGTTATGTTAATCCGTTCCACGACAAATTTTTAATATTATAATATTTACTGAAATGATGGAAATAATTAAAATAATAAAATCGCATTTTCAAATAATATCTAAATCCATATAGCTAAAAATGTCAATTTTTGAATTAAGGCGCCATTCATTCTTCCTGGTATGTTACGTTGCATTGCACTTACGTTTGCTTACGTTACCGAAGGTCCAAGAAGAGCCAACAGATGGCGCTTTCTGTCGACGGCAAAAATCAAACAAGCAAAAATCTATAAAATTTTAAAATTTCTCTCAAAAACTCGAAAGAGCTGAAAATTTCATCCAAAACACTTTCGCTCTAAACTAGGGATGTATAAATAAATTATTTTTTACTTAAAAAATATTTATCGGTGATGTTTTTCACTAGATTTATCGAATATTTTTTTAAAAAGTTTTGAAACAAGATAGCTTTAATTTTTTTTAAGGTTTTGAAACAAGGTAGCTATAATTTTTTAAGGTTTTGAAACAAGATAGCTATATTTTTATCCAAAATCAAATATTTCAGCGGCCGATAAGAAATTCCAATGTTTCGAAAAAACAATTCCCCAGCCCGTCGAAAAGCGCCTAAGTATAGGGCCGGTTGAAGGGTACGTTTTGAAGGAAATGTACTCAGCCTAGTTATACAGTATTTAAAATTCTTTATTTTTACCAGAATTTAATGAACAACAGCAAGGTCGATCGTGGATAGTAAACAAATATATTATTTGAATCACAGTTCGTATACGAACTATAGCTCCAAAGGTTAAACTTATTAGTATAAAAGTTAAAATATTTGATATACATGGATTTGAACTATTAGCCTATATTATAAAGTTATAAAGCTTAAAATGATTTAAACATACATGGATTTGAACTGTTCATTGATTATAAAGTGTTTTAAAATATACATGGATTTGAACTATGCATGGTTAAACAAGTTATAAAGCTTAAAATGTTTCAAAATATACATGATTTAAACTATAGTTATACAAGTTATAAAGCTTAAAATGTTTTAAATATACATGGATTTGAACTATACATTGATATTAATAGATAAAAGAGATTAATTAGCCTATATTATGAAGTGTTTAAAAATATACATGATTTGAACTATAGTTATACAAGTTATAAAGCTTAAGATGTTTAAAAATATACATGATTTGAACTATACATGGATTTGAACTATATAAGGATTTGAACTATACAAGGATATATCACAACGGCTGGTAAATCGGACTGGAACATGGAGTTTGGTGAATAGGATTGCTCCACTGTCACATATGTCCAGGAGAAGCCAGCAAAAGTTAGTCGTCGTCATCATCAAGGCAATCAGCCAGGCTGTGGCTAGGTGTCTGGTCTCAGCAGCATTCGGATCATTATCGTGCAGCTATAGACAAGAAAAACCGTTTATTAATATAGTATATAAGTTAAGTATATAAGTTTTTAATATATACGTTACCCTTTCGTACCGAACCACTAACCGACAGGTCGTCGAACTGCTGGTTCAGTATGAATTCGCAGCGATATATCCCTCCAATCCACACTTGCTAGTGGCAAGCGGGCAGAGGCATCTCATGCAGCCGTCGTGTCCTGCGCCTCAATCCAAACTTGCGGATGGCAAGCTGGCAGAGGCGCCTCCTGCAGCCGTCGTTAAAGTTAAAATGCATCAAACTTAACTGTAAATAAAATAAAGAAATTAATAGTTGTAAATTTTAAAAAATTAAATTAAATACCTTTGCTGCATTTGGCCATTTCTTTTTTTAATAGCCGGTTTGTTCCTTCGCTTGGGGCCGTCGATACCCGGATTAAGTTTTGGCATTTTCTTAGATGGAGTTCCATCGTTCGGGGGTTTTTCAAGGACTTCCCGCAGCTTGGGCAAGGCTGGGGGTTCTTGTGACCATGTAAATGGTTTTGGAGGGATGTTTTGCCGGTATCAGAAAATAGTTTTCCGCATAACCGGCAAAAGTGCCTAACGTCGCTTGAAACCCCGAACTTAATCCTCAGGTTTTCTACTCTCTATCTTTGGAGGAGGTTTATTGCAGCCGGTGGTCTCCAACCGCCGTTTTGTTGGTCTTGGTCTTGCGGGCTCTGGGGTGGCGGGGCCGGTTTGTGTTAGACTCCTAAGGGAGTTTATGAATTCCACAACGTTGGTGTTGTGGAACAGGCCGGCTATATTTGCGGAACTAAGTTCTACGCTAAATTCTTTCGTTTTCACACTAAATTTATCCATTTTATTTTGTTACGTTTACAAACGGTTTTATAAAGTCGATGATTGATATCGATGTCGATATGCAACCCTGGATTTTATCGGCCGCGGCGGCCATATTTTTTTCCAGTCTTATCCGAGCCATGGACGACAACGACAACTTCAACGAGCTGGAAATGGAGATGGAGGACGCCGAGATGATCCTTGGAGGACTGCCAGGATCAGGTGGGGAACGGATCGGTAACGGATATTGATAGGATGCAGGTACTAAAGAAGATTCCGTATTTCGAGTTTTTCAGGTTTCCAGCCGGCGCTTCCCTGGAGGTCACGGGGCCAAAACTACTCAAATTCGTGGAGGATATGAAGGACGACAATGGATCAATTCCCCTCTTCAACACTCTTGAGAGGAAGTGGGATTTCTCGAAGCCCTTCGTCGTCCTGTTGGATGAGCTGCATCTGCCCCAGGTGAGTACATTTTTGCATGGAACGCAGTTAAACTAGTGACGATCGCACCTTCTACATAGAGATTATTTGTGGCAAATATTGTATCTTTATTTATTTATACAAAACTAGCCAGGGCAACTTATACAATTATATTTTTCCTTATTGTACTAGATGCCGGGAACCTCGCACCAGTACAAGGCATCTACATTGCCTTCACTTTAATTAAAAATGTTGCCAAATTTTTTAAGGATCACTACTGCGCCCTCTTTTGTTGCAAATGAAAATTAAAATTTCCCATTCATAAGCTTTTGCTTAACAATATCAGTCGTCAGTACATTCTATTAAAAAAAATAAACAAAAAAATCTTTATACTTGCATGTGGTTCAAAAAGATAAGTAATCTTATTTTTCGATTAAAATTGCTTATATTTTCGGTCGACATTTTTTCAGTTTATTTCACAGAATTGGTTGTTTGGTTGTTTTCCGTAGGAAGCAAAAATACAAATTTGTAAAATTTAGACAGGTCGACTAGATTGATTCAATCAGAATGAATTTAAACGTCATTTTTTTAATTTTGAGTTAAATAAAAATTCAACTCAATTTAAATTCAGTTAAGTGAATTTATTATTGAATAGAATGAATTCAAAATTTCATGGCACACTACGAAACTTTAAAATTGAATACATTCATGCAGGGCTCTTTTATGGGGCCCATAGCCCTTCGATTTTTTTTGTTGGATTTTTTTATGATTAATTATTAAATTACATTTATTACTTCAGTATTTTTTATTTTAATTACGTTATACATTAACTTATTCTAATATAATTTTACTCGAACAAATTCGATATGATGTGCAAGTGAATGCGCGCGTTTTATAAATCGATCTTATTTTTTTTTTAATTATATTTAAGTGTTCATTAAATTCTAGTACTTTGAATCGTTCGCTTAATATAAATATTTTCCTCTTCGTTGTAATAAAAATGTGGTATAATTTGTCTAAATTTAAATTTTACTGTCTTTTTTAATAGTTAAATCATTCCTTACATCTTACATTACCTAAAGATGAAAAAAAATCGTATGATTACGCAAATGTTTAGAATAGGATTGAAAATTGTTACAAATTTGAGAACACTCGCTTTGCCCGCATAATAATTTTATGGACGTTTTAAGTAAATGTAAATAACGCTGTGAGGAGTCTCAAAACTCCCCACAAATCTCGAGGCAGGAGTGCCCCTAGCAACAGCGAAGGCAGCGAGAATGCGCCAGAATCCGAGGGCCCGCAGCGAATCGGAAGCAGGACCCCGAGTCCTGCTGTCCAGCTGTGCGCGTCCCTCCTGGCTTCGCGCTCTCCGTCGCCGGCGGTAAGCGAGGAGGACCGCGGCGAAATTCCGGATGTGGAGTTGGAGGATGACGCGGAGGAGGAGCCTCTGATGCCGGAAGACGCCGGCGATGTGGTGTCGCTCTCGTCGGATAGCGAAGGGAAGGGAAGGCCTTGGACTCGGTCACCCCGGAGGTGCCCTCGGACGATGAGGATCACCTGCGACGAGGAGAGAAGGAACGGCTAAGAGAAGGTCGAGTCGAGCGGGATATATTCCCCTCGGGATAACGCCACCGATATTTTCAAAAGTTTGAACACATACATATTTTACACGAAAGTATCTTTAAAATCAAAAGATGTAGTTGAGTAAGGATTATTTTATTATAGTGATATTATAGCTAAAAATGTCAAATCATTTTAAGTCATTTATAAATTTTAACATCGCTATGTTTTCCAAATGCTTTTTAAAATTATGTCATAAGAGTATTGTTGCATAAAAGAGCAAACTAGTTGGCATACGTCAGGGCAGTTTAATGCCCTCTGCTCCTTATGAACGCGTTGCGTTTGCATCCATTTACGGTTTAACGCGCCCAAATCCCATACAAAACTTGAAAGCAAGGCAAGCCAGCAGTTTTCTTCGTACTGAGTACTAGGCTTAAACCTCGAGCGTTATGTTAATCCGTTGCATTGCACTTACGTTTGCTTACGTTACTGAAGGTCCAAGAAGAGCCAACAGATGACGCTTTCTGTCGACGGCAAAAATCAAGCATACGCACACTGGCCACATTGGCATAAAATGTAAAATTTCTCTCAAAAGCTCGTCGAAAGCTCGAAAGAGCTGAAAATTTCAGCCAAAACACTTTCGCACTAAACTAGGGATGTGAAAATAAATTATTTTTTACTTAAAAAAATATTTAGTGGTGATGTTTTTCACTAGATTTATCGAATATTTTTTTTAAAGGTTTTGAAACAAGATAGATTTATTTAGATATATTTTTATCCAAAATCAAATATTTCAGCGGCCGATAAGTAATTCCAATGTTTTGAAAAAACAATTCCCCCACAGTTCGTAGCTCCAAAGGTTAAACTTATTAGTATAAAAGTTTAAATATCAACATGGATTTGAACTTTTAGCCTATATTATAGAGTTATAAAGCTTAAAATGATTTAAATATACATTACTTGAACTGATCATTGATTATAAAGTGCTTTAAAATATACATGTAATTGAAGTTTTAAAAGTTTTCAAAATATACATGATTTGAATTATAGTTTTAACTATACCTTGATATTAATAGATAAAAGAGATTAATTAGCCTATATTATAAAGTGTTTTAAAATATACATGATTTCAACTATAGTTATAGATAGATAGATAGATAGATCCCTCCAATCCACACTTGCTAGTGGCAAGCGGGCAGAGGCATCTCCTGCAGCCGTCGTGTCCTGCTGCTCCTGCTGGCCCTCAAGTGTGTCAAAGCACAACACAAATGGGAAGTTAAAGCTTCTAAATTTCCCATATGCCTGAAGCAGTCCTTTCCGTGTATTAGCGTTCCGAACGCTCTCGTTTAGCCACCGAAGTATTCCCGGGCACGTACCGTATCATAATTTCTCTAAACGCGGTACAATTGCTATTAGAGGTGGCAAACCATCGATAGGGCACTATATAGTGTTGGTTCATGACCGAATACTATCGCGATAGTTGTCAAACCACTATCGATAGCGGTAGCTAAACATTGTGCGGTCGTTGTTTGTACTCAGTCGTCTTTTCATCTCGGCCGCGGTTACTTCGACTAAAGTGAGGCAGGTAGCGCATAGTTTTGAACTCGGCCCGCAAATACATATTAACCGAGCGCTTTTCGCGATTCCGGTAAATAACTTGTGCTGGTCTGGTCCCCGGAGTCTTGAATTTTATTCTGCGTACCAAGCACCGGGCTTGGGTTAAATTACGCTGGAAGTGGTGTGAACAAATTGCACCTGTGCGGTGGAAAATTGTGAATTCAGTCGCGGTATAATTATCGCTTGTGTGTGGGTGAGGGGTGTCTGTTTGTGTGTGAGTGAGTTAGTGCCGTTTTATTTTCGATTTTGACGGGAAATTGAAACGGAAAAGTGAATAATATTCACCGATTTAAGTTGTTGCACTTACGACACAAAAAGTTTTCTCGCTTAAAAATACCAGTTTAAACAACTACCTTTGCAACAACAACTGCCAACTGCCGTAAACGGCCAACAGCAGAAGCAACAACAACAACAGTTCTAACAACAGTACACAAACAAACACGTTTTCCGTTTTATTTTTCTGCCTCGCGTTTGCTGGTGTGTGTGGGTGTGGTGCTGTGTGTGTGTACGTGTTGCTCGTCTGAGTAAAGAAATTTCTAATGATTTTTGTTTGTGTTCCCGAAAAGCAGCTCCGAACAACAACATCAACATTGGACTCCACAGTGCCTGGTCTCATGATTTGCTAAAAATTATTCGCATGTCTTATTTTATTTTTGCATAAAAACTTCTGCAGTCGCAATAATAATTCAATAGGGATAAAGCAACGCCAAAATCACCGATCAAAGCTTCGAATTTTGTTGGTGAGTATTTTTCATTGTGCTGAAAATTTGTGAAAAGTGCCTTAAAATATCAATATCTAAAAAAGTTAAATTATATTTATTTGGGTGTATTTTAAATTATTAATTTAATTATTAATTTATATTATGGATTAAACCATTATTTTTTAATTCTATATCTTAAATCAAATTTTAAAATGGATACAAAATACAAATACAAATTTATTCAAAGTTGTTTTTGGATATAAAAATGATATATTTAATTTAACGCATACAAAATATAAAATTCTCGAATTTTTCTCGTTTGTGGTAAGTTACACTGAATTTTTTTTTAGTAACAGTTATATTGTTTTCTTTACGGAATCGAACGACATCGAATCCATTGTTTTCAGTGTATCCTTTCCTACTGTGGTCAAAACATTTTTTTTCCATTCAAAAGTTAATTTATAAATAATAAAAAAATATATCAAATATATCAAAAATATGCAGGGAAAGTGTAAAGTAGAATAAAATAGACCTTTAAAACTATATGTATATTCAGGTCGATCGGTTCTGTACAAATTTCTTTAAAAAACTTAAATCTTCTTTTTCCGAAATATTTAAACTTGGACTACAAAATTCCCCATGAAAACACTCAACTCGCTTTGGTTTTAGAACTTGTTTTGGGTAAAATAGTTTTCCGTTGCTGGTTTATCTTTATTGAACAGATCCATTTACCTCATACAACAGTAGCAGCAAAATACCATTGTGATAACCAGGACTAGGGAAATTGCTTCAAGTAACATTCTTGGAGGTGGTTCTAGAGATTCAGATGCAGCGTGGGAGGTGTTGGTCTGCAGTGAATGGTTTAAGCTTGAGTTGTACATTCTTTCGATCTTGTGGCTCTCGCATTTTGAGTTTCCAACCTTTAATATTTGACTGCCGTGTTTTTAAAACATTTTCGCACCCTTGAAATACGTCTCTGTGCTGGCTTTGTTAGTCTTGTTTCCCCCCAACATTTTCACTTTGCATTCCGAAATTTTCTCACCGCTCAGACTTGCAGCATTAAGGCGTCTAGTCATTTATTTGATATCATCATAATCATCATCACCCGAGCTACAGGTTTTTAGCTAATAAGGCAGTGGCAAAGAGGCGAAGAAAAAATGGCTAAATTATAATCGAAAGAAAAAATCCATCATTGGAAAGTTGATTTGATTGCATTCGCGGAATGCAGCTGCCCAGGGTTGCCTAGTTGTGCGGCAGGGCGACGCATTTTTCGCCAGCCGTGCACTTGGCTAATATTTCAGGCTTCATGCTTCATTTGCGTTTCGAGCGGCCCAAGTCGACTTTCGGAACAAATCCGCCGGCAAGGGCGATTGGATTCGATTGTATCGGATGGGATGGTATGGTGTGAATTGAATCGGATGTGATGGGATAGGAGAAAGGCATTCGAAAGGGCCGAATTGAATTGAATACTCGTATATACCCGTCAACAATCTCTAAGCTTGGATATGTGGAGTTCCTAACTTCGGTTTTTGAAAGTTTTGAATATACTATTATTTTTCTGTGAATCCCTAAACAAATCTAGCTTTGCTGATTTCAAACACTATAAAAGATTTCCTATAAAGCTCTTGATATTATTGTTATAATATCTTTATTTTCTTAAAAGCGAGTTTTTAAAGATAACGTTTTGTTAAGTGTAGGAAATTGGTTTTCTTTTACTTAAACCACCCACAAAAAAGTAATAAATCGCTTCGGGTGACAGTGGTAGTAGTAGTTGGCAACGTTTTGCTGCAATTGGCAGGGCGAGCGGAAAATGTTGCGTGGGAGCAGAGACGTGCGGGGACATTACACAATTATCCAAAGCATTTCCCCAAGAAAATGAAATTTTTCAGCCCGCTCACATGAAAATCAATTCCTACCCTACACGAAGACAAATTTCTCACATTTTTCTTTATTTTACTTTAAAAGCAAATATGATTATTAAAAATAATAAATGATTTTAATATGGAAATTAAATAACAATGGTAAAATATTTTTTTCTTCATAGCTTTATCCGAAATTGTATTATCTAAACATTAAAAAATATTTTCTTTTTTAGGTAGATAAAATGTGATAAAAAGTACAATTTCCATTTTGAAATCGTTTTGAATTGTACCCAACACAGAAATAAAAATATTTTGTAAACATTTATAATTCATGAATTAGGAAAAGTATTATTTTTAAGTGTACTTTCCTCTTTTCTTGACGTTGGTTATTTTCCTAACCGTCTGTTTTTCCTTGTGTCTTTCCGCTGCTGCTGTTTTGTTTATGCTTTTCCCATCTTATTGTTTTTGCGCGCCTCGTGCGTCAATTTATGTGAGTTCAGTTCGCCTGCAAGACGGAAGCGCTTCTTAATGATACAAATAATAGTAGCCGTGGAGGCAGCTGGAAAAACTGAGGAAAAAAGGGTGTCCCGGCTGTTTTTTGCATTTTCCTACGCCACCCCTGAAAACTCCCGTGGAAAATTGGCGCCGCCGCAACTGCCCAAATGCCGTCGCTGCTCAAAACTTGTTTGCCGCATAATTTCCAAAGTTGCAATTTTCATTTTTTATGGCCATTTGTCTTGGAGTGGTTTTTGTCTGTTTTATTTTGTTACTTTTCAGTTGAAAGTGTTTGCAGTGCCTGTTGGGGCGCTTTTGGAGTTGCCCGGTTCGTTTTTTTTTGGCCTGGCTCATTTTGTTTGCCGTTGAGGTAATCAGAATTACATAAAGGGAAACATTGCATTTTCATTTAACATGTTTTTCGATCGGTTATTAATTTACTAATATTTGCATTAAATTTTTCTGATTACCAGTTCCCAAAAAAATCATTTAATATAATATATTTAAGTTAATTATAATATAATAAATTATATTTATAATAATAATTTTTTTATCCATTATTTAAACTGATTGTTTTTACTAATATTTTTCTAACAAATTTTCTGATTACCAGTTCTCAAAAAAAAAACCATTTAATATAATATATTACGAGATAATTATAATATATAAATTATAATTATAAAAACCATTCTTTTTCCTTGTTTTAATCTGATTATTTTTACAAATATGTTAAAATTTTAATAATCACGACTTAAATCTAATTTTTAATGGCCAGTTTTCTTAAATTTTTATAAGTTTTCTACACTTAAAGCCTAACTTCAGTTTAACATGCGGTCGAGAAAAGGGCCGTAAGTCAGCTTGAGATTGATATAAAGGCTTAACACTTCCCTTTCTGGGATTCGGTGCCTTGTATCCGATTTCATAACAATTTCTGGTTTAGCCCGGCTCTTTCATAATCTACCAAAAGCACTTGTCACTGCCATCTGCTGCCGGCAACTTCCACTTGGCCACCCATATGGGCCCAGTTTGGTTTCGCCGCTTACCTGTTTCACCACCAAATACAAGTGACACTTGTGCAATTATTGTACAAAATGTTATTGTCCACTCTTGAGGCGAGTGTGTGTGCACGGTAGAACCCTCTTGGACAGGTTGTTCACTGAAACGAATGGTTTTACTCATGCCCTGCTCTTCATGCCCGTCTCTGCCGACGTCGCTCTTAAACAATGGAGCGTATTTAGTGAAACTGCCCTGTGCGAGGCAGCGGTGGCAGGGCCAGCTTATTAACTTACCTGCTATTTCAACCATTTCGTTTTTCACACGCACGCAGGCCTGGCAAATGGAAAATGGAAAATGGAAAATGCACTTGCCTGTGGATTAGTCCGCTCTCGGTTGGATGTCTTTGTCTGCACCGCTTTCCCGCTCTTGCTTTTCTCAATGAGCGGAAATGCGACAGGGGTGAACCAGGTACTAAACTGATTTTAGGATCGTATATAGTAAAAAAGATTATACCACTTCTTAGAAATTATTTAAAAATTATTTAAAAAAGATCTTGAGATCGTATGCATTATTAAGAAATATTTTATTTTTTGAGTCCTAAAATTAATACAAATAAGATTTTATAGGGACATTATAAAACAAAAATATTTCGTAAGTTTATTTGGCGTATTCTTATTATTATTAAAATACAAATGTTAAAACCTTTTAGTTTTATTAAATTACAATTTTTTCCGTGTAATACCAAAGGAAACGGTTTTCGGCCCCTACTGAATTTTCGATTTAGGGCGCACACAATTTGGGCGAGGTCTTTCCTATCAGATTCCAGTAAATTGATGGCGCCCGATGAGTATTTACTAGTTCGTATTCGTGAGTTTACTCTATAATTAAAATGCAACCTGATTATTAAGTCGGGTCTAGGTTGATCTGCTTATCATTAAAGCGCTATTAGTTTCGAAGCTTGATTTACTGAATCGCCTTGGGAAAAGAGATTTGTTGGGTTTTAATGAGTTGGACTGGGTTTGTTTGTAATCAGAGCGTAGTACTATCATCTGCAGGCCTGTATGTATGCCTTTTAAAGTGTTTCCTTCTTCGTTGCAGGAAAATGGCAACTTAATAGTCACAAGTTTAAATTTTCAGTTGCATAATCACTTTTCTTGTCGTCCCAACTCCCCACGGTCAATTGTCAAACATGGTAGGCTTTAATTTCAGCAGCCACCCACTCAAAGGATACATTCCTAGCATGTACAGATATATATATTCCTACATATGTGTGAAAACTCTATATAAAAGTGTATGTACAAGTTTATATAGAATACAAACTGTTGACCTAGCTCCAAGAGCACTGGCAGAATTAATTGCTACAGGCATTTGTTGTGTGTATAACGCACAAAAGTTGAGGGGTTGGGTTCGTATACAAACGCGTTCTGTTAAGGTATGTTAACAGTGCTTGTAGTGCAGGGAAATTGCAAAATACTCGGTTTGCTTTTTATTTTAAATTAATAACTAATTTCAGTTGATTTGTTCAAGTTATCTAAGTTTAACCCTTGGTTTTGTGGAGCTCTGCAAACATTTTTGGGTTGATGTAACATTTTGGGCCACCCCTAACGACCAAAAGCAACCTATCCCAACCCCACCCCTGTTAGCCCGTAACAGCGCCTGTTAACTGTGCGGTGGGGGTGGGAAACAACAGCTGTTCCCTGTTGGGAACGTCGCTCCCGAAGCCGAAAAACGAGTGCAATAAAGTTATGTGCCACTCTCGGCCCCACACCCCCCAACTTGCAGCACCGTCGACAGCTTGTGACCTATATAAAATTGAATTCATATAGCTACTGCTATGTGTACTTTCTACATATACATATATGTACCCAACGATATTGCAAAGTTTTAGGAGCCCAACAAATGTCCCAAGTAGGTATGGAAATGGCTTTCCATGTTCCTGTGTGCCCAACTTCAGGTCGGGAATCTGTCGGCTTGGGTCCTATCAGTTGGCCCGAATGCCTTCCGCCCCGGAAAATGGCTCAGTTCTTTCTGTGGACTTAACGCGTCGAGTTGGGCCGAGGGATACATGTCGGTTCTGTGCGAAGTAAATGAGGGAAAACTCGTGCATTTTTTATGCTTCACGGCGGGCATAAAGCCAGGTTTATAAATGAAATAAATGTGCGGAGATGTGAGGATGCGAAAATGTGCGCGGTGTGCAAAAGCTCCATTCAGGTAGATACATTTTTCCTCCTGATGCCAAGTAAATATTTAGTCTTCCCTTTGGCAGGCCCTGTCTGGGGTTATCTTTGTTCTATATTTACTCCTCCTACCTTTGTTTTCGCGGTCTCATCTATATATTGCAATTATTCACACCTCGCAACCTTCAGGCGAGTCTTATCAGCCATGTATATATGGAATTTTCACTCGGGCATTCTCCGTCTTGCCCAGCGACCCATTTATGCAAATAAAGTGATCTGATTGCAGCCAGAACTGCGCCGCAATCAGATTGTATTTTTATAGCGAACGGGACAACGGGAGAGGGCGCTTGATTAGAGTCAACACAGAAGGCGCGCTAGACATGTGGGGACTAAGTCCATATATAATGCAACGTCAACGTTTATCAGCAATTATCAGAGGAACGCCAAGTTGTCTATTTGCTTAGCGGCACATCGCCCCAAGCGCTGCTCTTAGGTGAATAGAATCGCTCTCTGTTTACATATCTGTAACCAATTAGGTTTTATTTATTTTTTGCTTTAAGCTTTTGTTAATTAAGTCAATATTGCTTGAAGTAGAGTACTAAGAAAAGACAAATGTTTGCAAATGTAGCGGATTTTAAAGGAATAAAAAGAAAGGTCTGTATTTGGAGTTAATTCGAGCTTTGTAATATAAAAGCAGGTTAATTTTTCTATCTCGTAATACTTTTAAGAATATACAAAAAAAAAAACAATATACCCCAAAAAAATTATCATTGAAACTAAACTATTCGTACATTAATTCTAAACTATTGAGTTTCATAGATATCTTAATAAGAAAGGTATTTCATTAATACTGTCAAAAGTGTTAAAATGTAAAAAGTTCAGATATTATATAAATTCAATACCATATTTTTATACTGGACCAAGTACGTTTTTTTTGGGTGTACTAATATGCCAAGTTAAAACCATTTCGCTTCTCTATCTATATCGCTTTGCCAAATAATCACATTTTGGCGCTATCTTTAAGTGAATTACCAAAACATTCTTACTTAATTTTCGGCCGACATTCTATGTGGCTTCGATTAAGTTCAGGGAAGGGGGAGTACTCGACTTGACCAAGAGGTGCCATAGCCAATTCGTGTGATCGATCAGTTCCAAGTTGGAACTTCCAGCCCCACCCCTTTTACCAGTAATTAAGGCATTGAATTGTGGCTTAAGCGGTCGGCAAATACCATTACTCCTGCTGGTCTTTTCGGCTGCTGTGAAGGTCACACTGGGGCGTGGGGCTGGGGGTCACATGTCAAAGTCGATTTAGGGCAACCGTAAAACCAGATCCCCCAGAGACCTTCGCGTTCGACTTTTCGGGGGCTTTATCTCGTCTTCAGCTGCCATGTTAATTATCGCATAATTTTAAGGCCTGTCGCATGCTTTTTGTTTTATTTCAGTTTTAATTTTTGATAAATGGGCTCAAGTTACTACACCGTTTCGACGAACAGTGACGGATCTGGTGGGTTCGGATTACCAATATGACATTGTTTTAGGTGCCTGACTGATTGTTTAGCTATACTTCTTGCCAGCGCAAATAAACACTTTTCCACTTAGCGGAGACTTTATTTTGCTTAAATGAAACAATTTCTCTTGCTGGGAAAAATTTCACTTTTATTTCTATAGAGCCAGTTTACCCGCTGCTGCGGTTGCTTTTGCCTTGCCTGTAACACGAAAAGCGAAGCAACTCTAATAAATAAAATAAAAGGCAGTTGAATTGTCTGCCTGCAATGTGGATGTGCATGTTGCTGTTTCAACTAACAAACCCATCCAATCTCGAGTCTTTACTTCGCTCAGCTTCCCAGCAACCATTTTTATTCATCCTAGGAAATATCTATTGTATCTAGTGTTTTAACTTAAAAGTATACATTTTAATACAATTTTAGAAATTAGTATAAAATAGAGTTGAAAATATTTTATGTTAGTTACAATCTCAAACTTCCTAAATGGGTTGTTACTACATAATGATTTTATCTTTTCTATAATAGAACCTAAGGTCTGTTATTAAATAACTCTTTAAAAAGTTATTTATCATTTGTAAGAATTCCTTGCCCTATTTGCTCTGCCATATTCAAGTGCTCCACTCCACAAAAAACGAAAAACGCACTATTTTATGCCTGGCTGACAACCTTAAGCCATTTGCCAGAGATCCAACACTTCGAGCCACGCAAATGCATTTCCTTCTTCCATGCAAAGGTGAGGCCCCCAAAGGGCAAGGAAAAAATGCTTGAGGAAACTTTAAATGAAATCGTGTTTGAGCGGAAAATGCCCTCGGAGCTCGGGTGGATTTGGGGGGAGCGGCGGCGCGTGGCGCGGAGAAGTGGTATCTAATAAAATGCACATTATTGCGAATTCGTTATGGCCAAGAGCTCCGCTCTCGGCTCTTGGCTGAAATTTCCTCGCTGGGATGCGGGCCATGCAATTATGGTGACTTGGCTCCGAGAAGCCCCAGCGCGGAGTTTGGATCGGGTTTTCTGCGGCCTTCACCTCGCCTGGAAGACAGTGTTGCGAAGCGACAATTACCCCAATGTGACGACAGATGTGCTCTGTCGTGGCTGCTAAGGAATTCGCGCAATTTGCTGCAGCAACATCAGCAGCGGCAACAGCAACATCAACATCCCAGCAGCAACACAACCATCAACTGGGAGTGACTTATGCGCATGCCCAGCAACGAGTTTTGTGACGGTCGAAAATCGCTGCCTCCAAAGTAAACAAACTTTTCTTCACCACCCACCGCACCCCAGTACCTCCCCATCTTTAGGTACAGTCTGCTCTGTATAAGTTTTATTTTTAAATATGTTTATATTTTTGGTGCCTCTTTTTAATTTATTTTAAAATTTAACCAAACTAACAAACCTTAAATACAAAATTTATTGAGCGTTCGATTTAATATAGATTTTTTGAGTTGGAAAACGTTTATCTTATGACGGTTAAATCCCTGTTGTCTACATTAACATACGCTTTACAGCTGTTAGAAGCTAAGAAATCACAGTTTTACAAGCATTAAAAATGTATTAAAACCTACGATGAAAAAAATGAAATAGTAAAAACTGGATATTTATTAATTTTAATTATTAAAAAAATGAAAATTACCAAATCAAGTCAAATTTAGAAACATTATCTCTTTGGAAAATAAAATTCGCGAGAGCGTATCTTCACTGTACATCTTTCTCTGTTTGCGCCTCGCTGCGAAAGCCGGTTGTTTGTTATTAGTTGGCCCCCAGACAATGTTGGCCATGTGTGCGGGTCTTGGTGTGCGTGCGTTTGTTGGCCTTTTGACGTCTCCCTTGCCCGCTTCTTTCTCCAACTCCCCTCCCCATCCTGTGGCCGTTGTTGCAAGTTCAGTGACTGCAGTCTGCAATCCGCCGAGGTTTTACACCGAAGCTTGCAGCCTTCGATCACAATCAGTTTACGCTTTGCTTACAAAATTGAATGACCAGCCATTGATCATCATCTGCGTTTAGGGGCGAAAAGTGGGGAAAGACCACTCCCCAGTTAGCATATGCCTTGCACTGACCAACACTGTCAAAGGTCTTTGAGCCGCGTTAACCAAATGGTCAATTTCCGCTTGTGCCCATCCATAAAATCAACAATCATGACTTATTTATAGACTCTAAGCTGAACGGGGAGGCACGGTCGAGCTTATCAGTTTGTAGTCTTTGTGGACTTGGCATAGTTTACTCACCCAATCAGTCATTTCGGTGGGGCCACTAAGTACTCGAATATTAACTGGTTGTCTTAACTGGTCTAAGGCCCACTATAATGGCCTCTATTGTTTGAGGAGTCACAATGCAGTGCTTTGTCATGGGTTCGCAATCTTTGTGAAATTGCTTTATCTAAGGTGCGAATAACAAAAAGTTAAGCGGTTTCTCGAAAGAAAAAAAAGTTTAAAATGTTTCGTAAAATAGTTTTATTAAGTATTTATATTAAATGGGGGTGGATTTCCAACTTAATTTCTTTGGAACCCCTATATATTTTGTTGTATCACCACCGTAGCGACAGGAATTTTTAAACTTTTATCTCTCTTTAATTAATTTACAGTAGAATTAATATTATTTTTTAATGTTGAATACCAAAATATGGCCTTTGCTTGTGGGATCATTGAATTATCTGTACACCGCAAAAAAATGTATCACAGAAACTGTCAGAAGTCTTAAAATTAAACTTTTGGTTTAGAACTTACATTACAAAATATAAACTTTATTATATAAAGTATGCAATTATGAGTTATAAGTCATGATAATATAATATTAATATTATATATTATTCAATACCACATTTTATACTAGACCCAGTACATTTTTATTACAATGCTCTTTAAAACTTATTTTTATTACAATGTTCTTCAAAACTTTTAAGAGTTAACGTTTTATGTTTTCACCAATCAAACCAAAGAGCTTTTTACAAGTTCCTTGAAGGCCATTCTTGTTTTGAGCAATAAAGATAGTTTATGGAGCTCATTACATATATAAAGTTAGTTGGTTCTCCACAAGAAAATCAAGAATATAGCATGTGTAACAGCGATTCTGTGCTCGTAAATACTGAAAGGCCAGGAACCAACTTATCGGCAAGGCAGCTTTCAAAGCAAACAATAATGGTAAAATGCAATTGTAAAGCTGTAAATTGTAGCTGTAGAGCCAGCCACATCAGACAAGAGAAAACATTTGTCCATCAAGTCAAAGCCAAAGCAATGGCAAAAGCGAAAATGCACTTGACATTCTACGGTTCTTTGTTCTTGCAGCTTTTGTCTAGATGAGCTTGAATTCTCTTAAATTTGTTTTGACTTAATGGCTTTCTTTTTGTTTTATGTCTGCTATTTCTGTAGTTTCATTTTTTAGTTTTGTCTAGAAGAAGAAAAAAACAGCAACAAGAACAACTTTCAATTTGTCTTTCAAATTTTTATATCGTCTTACTTACACACTATTAGTATTTTTGTCACGCAGTTGTACTTTTTGTCTTTTGTAATTGCTTGCATTTTTGTTGAGTATTTTCTAATTTGTGTGTCTACCTGGGCATTCGGTTCATTGATTAGCTTTTATGCAGACATACGGAGGGGTGGGGAATAAGCCATACTTCAGAGTTCGTATCAGTTTGTTCTGCGGCCATTCTTCTGGTGAAAATGTCTGGCTGGCTTTATGGTTTTTTGATGAACGAAGAAAGTCTCTAGACGCCTGACCATATTGGTCGGGCTCTCCCCTCTCCAGGTACGTGCCATTGAATTGAGGCTTAACTGGGTTTTTTGGCTAAAGAAAGTTGGCTTTTCATTCTGTCAATTAACGAGGCGGAAAGTGTTCTATTATGTAGATTTTTGAATCACTGTCGTTCGTGCGTTCACTTGATAACTTGCTGCGTGCTATAATTGGTGGATTATCTTTTGGAAGTAATTTAAAATATTAAGTGTGATGTAAAAATGCTGAATAGAACATTTTTAAGGTATGAAAAAGGTATTAATATGTATTGCATCTTGATCTATTATTTACATATTCCAGGGATCATAATTATCATGATTTTTAAAATAAAAATTGTAAAATAATATTTATTAGGTATTTAATTTTTATAACAAAAACAAAATTTTTTTATAAACATTTTTATTATAAAAATTAAAATTAAGTCTTATCCTCCCAATTTTTATAAAAAATTAAAATAATTCTTAATCTCCAATTTTTATTATATAAATTTAAAATAAGTTATATTCTCCAATTTTTATACCCTTGCAGAGGGTATAATGATTTCAGTCAGAAGTTTGCAACGCAGTGAAGGAGACGTTTCCGACCCAATAAAGTATATATATTCTTGATCAGCATGACTAGACGAGTCGATCTAGCCATGTCCGTCTGTCCGTCCGTCTGTCCGTCTGTTTCTACGCAAACTAGTCCCTCAGTTTTAAAGCTATCGAAATGAAACTTTACCAAAAGTCGTCTTTCTATTGCAGGTAGTATATAAGTCGGAACCGGCCGGATCGGACAACTATATCTTATAGCTCCCATAGGAATAATCGGAAAAATAATGGAAAAAAATTATATCTTCGGTGTTTTTCGACGTATTACCTTCTAATCTTGGAAATATAATTTTTTTAACTGTCCCGAATTTCGAATAAAATTTTAGAAAAATCGGACAACTATATCATATAGCTCCCATAGGAACGATCGGAAAACTAAGGGGAAATTAATAGAAACAAAATTATAGCTTTGTTAATTTTTATTTTATTCTCTTCTACTCCGGAATATGAATTAATTTTATTATTTAAGAATTTCGAATTAAATTTAACATAAATCGGACCATTATATTATATAGCTGCCATAGGAATGATCAATCAATTATTGTCAAAATAATACGAAAATTGCTATAATTTGGTTTGTTGCAAATCTAAATTCAGAATTTTGTAAATTGTAATTTAATAGAAATTAACTGCAAGGGTATATAGACTTCGGCTGGCCGAAGTTAGCTTCCTTTCTTGTTTATTGTAAAGTTGAATGCAAAAATTGTTTGAATATGGAAAAATCAAAAAACAGGATAGATCTTCAAGTCAATACCTTTCAAATGAGTTATAATATATTATTTTCTCAAACAGCAATCTTAATGGGTTTCTTTAAAGTACTTATACTTCTTATACAGAATACTTCGTTGGTGTTCTTTCTACCTCTCCAATTGAAAGTATTTCGGCACGCCTCGTTGCCGTTTTATGATCAATTTAGTAAATGATCCCAACCCTTTGGGGTGGCGTTTGATCTTCAAATGAACACAATATCATCATTTGGATCTGAGGAATCATCGCTGCCCCAGCTAAAATTTCTTTAATTTCTTTGCGTGCGTTAGAAATGTTTCTGTGCGCTTTAATTGCGTATTTATTAGCAACTGGCACGGACACTCGAATCTTTGCCTCGCGACTTCGCTTAATTTTATTTTTCGCATTGGTGCTGCGCTTCCAGATACAAGATACATCTTCGCTTTGGCGCCATGCGGGCAATAAAAATGTTTATTTTTGCACACCGAAATGACGACAACCGAGTTTTGTTCATCTTAATTGAAACGGCCTGGGAAGAGTTGGAGGTGGATGGCGAGCGGCGAGGGGCGAGCGGCCCCAATAAGCGGACGGAAACCGAAACCGCGAAAATATTTATTTTCTGTAAAACGTTGAAGATTTGTCAAGAATTTCGCTTAGCCTGTGGCCATTTGATGAATAGTTCGTTCCATTCCTTGTCTCGCAAAGTGATCGTCGTCAAATTTAATTGCTTGAGAAAGAACCAAACAACGTATTCAATCAATATTGATTCGCCGATAGATAGTCATCTTGCCGTTTATTCTTCTTTTGGCTGCCTGCATAATTTTCTGTAATTCGTTAGTTGATGCCGAGCTGTCAAATGAACAAAAAAGCCACGAAAATAGCGAGTTTTGGGACTATTTTCGTGCTTTTTCGCCCTGGCTGGCTGATCTTCAGGAATTTTGAGTTCTTGGCTGCGTACAAATTAAAATATCGCAACCTAGCTGACGAGGGTGTTACGCATTTTTGGCGGCGCAAATTATGCAGGCTGTAATAAATTTACAAAACTATGCAAACAATATTTTAAAAAATGATAAATATTATTATTGATGTGAAAATTTACCTTTTCGGATTTAAAAAGCAATTATAATTAAAATATAAATTATATTATGTGATTTTTTGGAGCTGACTGCCTTCATGAACAAAAACAATTTGGATCTCAATTTGTTTAAATTAGTATTAAATGAATTTATTAATTCAAATAATTTTTAATAATTAATTTATCGATTTTCTTATCTCTCTTTCAGCATTTTATGCGGCCATAAGAAAATTAACCGAAAAGAAGCCAGCCTAACTGCTTTGTTTGGTAAGTTTCTCCCAACTATTGTTAATTTGCTATTACAGGTCATGCATTTTTTACCGCACCCTTAAATTTATAAGTGCTGAGTTGGGCCCTTCAACATTTTAAAATATTTAAGTGCAATAATGTACTTATATATAGCCCCCTTACTAAAAGTAAGAACATAAATCAGATCTCCCACTTTACTGCGCAAAATGTTAAGCCAAATGTAATGTTGTCCATTTTTATGGCATAGCGCCAGTTCAGAGATCACGGGTTTTCTAGATTCCCGATAATTTATGGTGAATGAAATCGGAATATTTTATAGAGCGTACAATTTAAATTAGTAAAATGGAAGAAAGGGAGATATAAATGTTAAGGCTGCCCGAACTTTAAAATGGGGAAAAGCTTTTATTTGGGTTTTTAATGTTTGCCAGACAAGCGCAAACGAAAACAATGTACCCCGAAATAGAGCAGGCCAAATAAAAAACCATAAAAACCGAAATTCGAAAAGAAGCCAAATAGATAAAAGAGAAAAAGTGAGGAGTAAGAAAATGCAATGAAAATTGAGTTATAGTAAGAAGAATACGACGACGAATACAGCGCTAAAAATGCGCCTCACTAAAATAGAGCAAGGCATGTGGATAGAAATGAAAAAATTAGATGAAAATAGGTTCTATATAAATATATATGCGTATATGCAGGCTATATATATTCACACGTATATCCGAGATATTTGTAGAGAGCTCCCTGTCTTAGCCAGACATGAATTCTTCCCGTTTCTTCGTATTTTCGGAGTGAAACCGCCGAGAAAACGAAGCTAAAAATTGGAAAACGCGTAGTTTTACTCTGTTTTTGTATTTTCCTTTTGCCGCTGAGGCATTTTGGGATTTATGGCGCTCTTTAAATATTCCCGTTGATAATCGGTATTCGCCAGCAAACTGACAAGAAACTAAACTTCCAAAATAGAGCAAAGAATTTCTCATAATAATCATACAAATTGTGGTTAGATATTTCAGTATAGCTATATACCTTTTAACAAATTTCTAAAATTGCTATTTGATTTAAATTTTCCCGCTTTATCGCCTTTTGGTTAAACATATCTTTTATGTTGATCACCAAGATATGGGTCTTTCTCAAATCGTAAAACGCTCAGCAGGTCGATAATTCCGCCCCCTTCCCTAAACTTAACCCCGTTCCAATCCCTTTGAGCGAACCAACTCAAAATAGACTTTCTATTAATTTACGAGTGGAGCATTTAAATGTCGTCAAATTATTCATAAAATAAATGACATATTCACAGGTATACTTTTGGATTATTCGATGAATATTATGATATGCATAATAATAATTTTTCGACTTCGGTGACACGTGTTTTGAAAGTCAACTCCAAGTCAATCTGAAGAAAAGTTTGATGGACATGGGACAGGTTGGAGAAGCTAACAAACGTATTGTTATTTGTATGTATATCTTAAACGTTTGAATAGCGAGCCATATTTAAATTCTTCTTTTTTGAGTTTTGATTCTTCAGCACTCTTTCAAAGTCAATCTTTGGATTCTGTTTTTTTTTTGTCTTTCAACTTGAAGTTTTTTTTTGTCGAAATCGTAAGAAACCGATATCCAAAGCGAACGAGTATGAAAACAAACAATAAACTTTTTCCCAGAATTGGATACCATTTAAAGTTGTCAAAGCCCTTTTCCTTGTATTAGCTGGGTCTAACAAGCCACAGAAGAGTTCATTCTTTACAGAACATGTTCAGGAAACAAAGAGGAGAGACGCTAACGAATTTTTAAAAACTTTTTAAATAAACATAAGTTGAGTAGTAAAGTTCTCAAGATATCTGCTGATATATAGGTCGGTAAAGAACTATATACCAGTTTACCGATTTTCGGTTTTAGTGTCTTAAATTAAATACTAAAGATTAAATTATATTTTAGTAGTATTTTATTTTGTAATCCGAAAATCGTTAAGTTGCTTTGAATGTTAGGGATGGTTAATGCCGACCTCCCTGAAAAAATAAAAAAAAAAACCTATTTTTCGTCGTTATTTGAAGAGCGAACCAAACGCCATAAGATGGGTTATAAATAATTACTTATTATAAAACATATTAATGAGGGTAATGTGGAATTTGTATGAAAAATTTAATTACTACAAGGCAGAAGACAAAAAAAGTATTTTCAAATTGCCATTTTTCTTTTGAGGCTTCTATATATTTCCAGACCTGGCCTATCTGTAATACAAGCTCCACAATCCGTCTTAACTTTTATTAAGTTTAGCTCCCGTTGGGCTCCCCAGTTCATTTGCATTGCAATAAAAGCGCTTTTAATGCTGGGCCAAGAAAGTCCTAATTAAAATATGAAATATGCATGCCCATGAAATATAATATTTCATGGTCAAGTCTCCAGGGCAAAGGAATAGAAACGAGATTATGTGGCAGAGGGGGCAGAACACCTCCAGGAATAACTGTGTGGGGTTAGGAGGAGGTTTGTACCTCGACGATGATGATGACGACCGCAAAACGCGCTGATGACTCTGCTACTCTTCAGTGTCTTGGCCTCTTTGGATCTTCGGTCCCGGCAGAGCCACTTCAGGCGGCACTTTACACTCACTTCGGTACAAACAGTAGCAAAATTGTTCAACTTCATTTGTTTCCCCCAGCCACGGCTTTGTGTTTACGTTTTTCAGTTTTCTCGTTATTATTGTTGCTACTGCTTCTCCCCGGTATATTATAATCATGAATTTTTCTCAACTCAATTCCCACGCATATTTCTTGGCGTAGTTGTAATAAAAATAATAATATTTTTTGTGGTTGTGGAATAGTCCCACTCATTTGCCAAGCATCAAGTGCCGCGAGTTCGCTGAGGTTGGAGGATTATATAAGACCGCGGCGGAGAATCAAATGCGTTTTCTCGTAGATGAGATTGATAAATTGAAGTTTGGAAAAAGGCTGCCCGATGAATATCTCTGCTGGTGGGTTGCATTTTCCAGACAAGCGGTGATATGATTCTCTGATAAAAATGAAAGTTTTTTCCTCTCAACCATTTACTTCTTAGTAGCATTAGACTGTTTTAACTACAGTTTTCTTCCATTTAAATTAAAGCCCGGCGAATTTGGGTCATTTTACATAGCAATGCTCTTTTTATCCACTTTATTCCATTTTTGTATTCTACTCTTTGGGATTTTGGCTAAGAGAATTTAGATGCGAGGTAACAAGATGCTTGGTTTCTTCTGTTTCTCTGTCTTGTTGGTTTTTTGGCTTGTGGTTAAGGAAACCTTTACTCAAATAGTGTATACTCATACTCATAGTGGAGTTTTGAAACCTGAAGAAAATGTAATAAGTGATACTTACTGGTGTTGTAGGAATGGGATTACCTCGCAAATAGCAACTTGTTTTAAAAATTATCTTGCCTACATAGATCTTTATAATACGTACTTATCGTAGGTACTTTAAAAATCTTGTCTTTGTCTTTGTGGCAGTGAAAGTGGCCAAGGTTAAACAAACCAAGTTACGCTGTGCCGGCATCACATAAATAGTCTGAATATTAAATCTCAGCTTTCTAGTTTTTATTGTTAGGCAGATTTTAACGATCCAAACACAATATACCTTCTTATTCTACGACTAACGGGTTCCACTGTGACATATTTATAATTTAACCTATATTTACGTCACTAATCAGAAAATATTGAGTCTTTTTAAATACAAATAAATTGACTTTTCGTAATGGGTAATTACAATCGATCTTTTAAAATAACTCTTATGGTGTTAAAAATTCATCAATTAATTATTCGAAATTGAAAAAGAATATGGAAATGGAAATGCGACACTCGCATGAATGATTTGATTCGTATGAATGGAGTGAACTGAATAATCTGCATGAATGCGCATACGAAAGTCGGAAACAGACGTGCACCATTCTACAAATTGGGCTAAAACCCGTAAGAGACGTGAGAGATACAGAAACATACTTAAAAATATGAGAACTGAAGAAGTAAAGATTATAATGTTAATTTCGAGATGTATCTTTGTTTGTTTGTGTTTTGTTGGTACGTATTTGCATAATTTTTGGCTCTTAATCGTGAGCTTTTGTCTTTTGTTTGGCTCTTGCCATTTGCTTTCTGGCACTTTTTGGCTCGTTGGCGTTTCAATTAAATTATAAAAATAACAATTTGCTAATTTTTGTATCGCATTGCTAAATCTGTATCCGTATCTGATGACGATGATGATGATGATGATGATGATGAAGATGACAATGACGACGACGTTCTTTTGCGGTTGACGGGCGACTGTGGGCGTCTTAGCTTATAGCTGAAATTTGTTCGCTCGTTTCTGGATTTCCACAGAATTTCTCGAGATGATATCATATACCGCATAGTTGCCATTGCGACGACCACGGAATTCATTCTCCTGTAACCCAATTGTGTCTGTCCATCAAAGTGATGCTGGGTCGTCTTCCCTTCAGCGCATCTTCCGCATGCAAAGATCTTAACTCGACAATAACTCGAGCTGGCTGGGCGGGTGAGTCACGAATCACGGATCATCATCCGCCTGCCTGACCAAACCAGTCTCTTGCCTTTCTTAAGGATGTGCTGATTAAAATTTACGCACAAGGTCATTGCGGCTCTACGCCTTAAACTCTTTTAGACATGAAAATTAATGCATGGCATAAATATTGCCCATCGAAAAAGAGTGAGAGGAGAAGTTCGCGCGATCCTCAAGGCGCATTTAGTTTAATCAACAACTGGTTGCTGAGTTTGCACAGGAAAAAATAATGAGCACTGCTTTTTAAACAGCTGGTGTCCAAAATGGTTTACTTAAAAAAAAAAGGCCAAATAATAACCAACTAATTATTTTATTGTATATTAACTGGAAACAAATAAAATTTTATTAGGTTTGGTTAGAAATATTATTTAATATTATCTCAGAATACTTTAGATACACAGTGTTCTTAAGAATACATGACTTCTTCTACCAAAACGTTAAAAAAAGGTTTGAGAGGCAATTAAATATTTACCGGAATCGAATATATCTCTTTATTAGGTTTAGGTACAACTAATAAGTTAAATTATCACAGAATACTATAGGTACATATTGTTCTTAAGAGTTCATAACTTGTTTATTATCTCTTTGTCATATACGTTTCGTTTTGAAATAAAGGTTTTTTTTTATCATATTCGTCGAGAAAACGGGTAATTGGTGGCCGATTTCGAGTATATTTTCTCTCAGTGTGGTCCCTGAAAGTCGTGGTCTCTTTTCAACCAGTGAACTTGAGGTCTGATTCGGAGTCTGGACCCGATCGGAGGTTCATGGCAAGAGAGCGAACGGCTTCAAATGCATTTCTGGCACAGCTGCGCATAGAAAATGCTTTTCCAACAACGACACATTTCTGTCATCATCAATAATGCCGCCATATAGACACTTCTTGTCGCTTGTCGGTTGTCGCTTTGTGGTTTGCCTTTTGCCTTCGCTGGCTGCAACAAAAGCAACAAACAAATTGGCACAATTTCTCCTCCATATGCGTGTTATGTTGCAAACGCTATGTGGCTTGGCCGTTGCCACCATCAGTATATCCCAGCAAAGTAACCGCTGCAGCATCAGCAGCTGACATCTTGCGGCCGAAACAGCGTTCAACGTTCAATGTTCAACTCAACTCTCTTTTCGGTTTCTTTCTGGCCCGGCTGCTGTTGCAGATTTGTTGCCGGCTGTGCAAAATCCAACATAAATTGTGCACAGCTGCCGCAAATCGCTTTGCATACCCTTTCCACTTATGTTTCTTTTTAAATTTTTCAAGGAGAGAATGCATTTTTTCCGACCCTGTAAAGGTGTATAGTTTTTAAAGATCATTTATTTAAAGAAATCTAGTTTAGGAGCTATAAAAGATCGAGGAACTGTTACCATTAGCAGATTAAATTGGTTTTAGTATTTTTATGGGGTCTATAAAATTGGACAATATAAATATTTTGTTTTCATTTTTTAAACTTTGTCCTGAGTAGATTAAATTATTAAAAGTAAAGTCCGATAATCACTTCATGTTATAATTTATTTTTTTAGGGTACTAGAAGTTCGTTACATTGACAGCTGCAACTAACATTTTGGCTAGAAGTGAATGGCGAGTGATCTTTAATCAAACAGTTAGTGGCGCCGCCGACGCAAGATTGATGCAACCTTGATAGGCGACGCCGAGCCATGCACACTCCCCTTTATCCACATTAGCCCCCCAACGCCTTCTTATCCCCAAGTTTTGCTCCCGATTTCTTTTGGACAAATTAGAGCGCGTGCTGTTCCATTTTGGCCTTGGCTCGGTTCTTTTTTTTTGCATTGAGTTCACGTTGCATTTTCAATTACAGCTGTGTCAAGGCGCTATCAAGTTCTTGTTTACATCAGTATTTGAGAGAGGGGCTGAATCGACCGTTGTCCTCTTTGATATTTGTTTTTTTAAATTAATCCTTATCTAAAAGACTAAATTATTCAAACTTTTTGGCTTGGTGTAACATTTAAATTTAAAATTAAAAGGTAATTTAGTGTATATGAGCCATATATTTAAACATCCAAATTATGTATTTCAATAATGTGAAAGGTGATGGAAAATATGCTTTTAAAGGTTTTGATAATATAAATATTATTAAAAATTTTAAATAAATTGTGGTAAATTATTAAATTTTAATGTTGAGTTTACACAACTTGTAAGTAATTTCACTAAGTAGTCGAAAAGTTTGAAAAATCAAATTTCTTTCCGTTTACTCGTGTGTGCGCCTATTTTAGGCCATGCTACTGTCTTTTGTGGCTTTAATTAACGGCCAACGGAAACTTATGCGCTTTCGTCTGCGTCTCGGGTATTTTGCTGATTTTTTCTTCTTTCGCCTCATGTTGTCTTAGGTTACCGGCCAACCGAGTTCCGCTTTCGTGTGTGGAAAAGGGTGAAAGGGGGTCTCTCTTAATTTGTGGTTTTTGCATATCGATATGCCTTTCCTTTCTGGCCCCACCTCCATTTCCCAACCCATTTTTTCCCGCTAGCATGCTGCGATCTCACCCGATATGTCAATGTTCTATATGCCTGACTGATTTGACTGAGCTATAAAAAAGAGAATAGCTGCTGTTGTTTATGGCTCGACCGTACGAATGATCAACTGTCAACTTCGGTGAACTTCCGGTTCTGTATTTTGCTCGGCTCGTTGGTTTGGGCCACTAATTTTTTTTTTTTTCCTTAACAAAAAAAAAAAAAAGATTGTACCAACGAATAAAGAGGGGAAAATTGTTTGCGTTTTTTGATTGGGCTCTCAAAATAAAGGTAGAAGTCTTTTACTCAGCTTAAAGTGTTAAATTTTGAGCAATAAAATATAACAAATTGTTTCTTACATACTTGTTGATTACTAAATTTTCTTTTTTTATTAATAGAAATGTAATAAAGCCACAAGTAATTGGAGATCTAAATTAAATTGGTTAGCACAGTTAACTCAATAAAATTCTCTTCTTCATACGTGTTAAAATAAGGTCGAAAAAGTGTTGAAGTTTTTGTAACAGTGTAAATGTTTATTGATTTTATTTATCAACGCCAAAAATCATTCAAATCGCAATATTGTTAGAAAAGTTATGAGTAATTTAATTAAAAATCCTTCCTGAGTCAGTGGTTTCACTTCCAGCCGCTAGGCGGAGCTGTTCAATAGAAATGTAATGATGCCATGAACAATTAGAGGCGTAATTAAAATTGGTTAACACAACAACGCAATCTTTCTTGTTTATTCAATAAAATTCTCCAATACTGTCGTTTTGTAAATTGGAATAAACGAGGCGCAGATTTGAAGCCAAAACAAGATGCTACCAGGATGAGCACAACTTAACAATGGAAACCATTAAGCTCCGGCTTCGTCTTACATTTCCCATCTGCTCCTCATCTACCCAGTCCTCTTTCTCTTCACGGTGATCATCTCCGCTTTAAACAATCACTTTCGGCAAGGGTTCAATGCACCCGTCAGCATAATAAACTGAGTATCTCTGCGGAGGTTCGTGCAGCCCCCGAACTGATGGTTGGTGATGATGATAATGGTCGTAGCATAACAGTCAAAACAACCGAAAACCCAATGATGGCAGAAAATAAACATCCAACCGTAATGACTGTGGCTACAGAAACGACAATAACAATAACATCGGCAACCGCATCGTCCAATAATACAACAATGTTGCAGCATTCGACTTATCGGGTCCGCTGCAGAGTCATCGAAATGCGGAGAGCCGTAAACACGGCTTATTATGGTGACACTGGCAATATCTGTCTATTAGCTGATAGGGCGACACTCGTGTCTACAAAACAGAACTGTGTGGCTTATGGTGACTTTTCACTTCCCCCTGAAAATGTCACTTCAAACTAAATTACCATAACTTCCTGGTTTGTGCCCCAATAAAAATTTTAAAAAATGTATTGAGTTAGTTACTCAATTCCCGGGACGCCACGGACATCCCCGAAATAAAATCGAACTTCTGCGAAATCCGAGATTACCAAATTCCGATGAACCGCCGGCGTATTGAATGCAGGAAATTAGCAAGAAAACAAAAAAGTGTAATTAAGAGAAAATTTGCGGCGAACAAAGCCAAAAATGCGCATAACCCGTGCGTGCGTTGCGAGTGTTGCAATTGCAGCCAACAATTGTTGCTCGCCTCCAATTATCATTTCTGCCCGTGTGTGCGCGGATTTCACGGTACTCTATTGTTTTGCATTTTGCAATATAATGCAGAAAATACATCAATAACGAAACATGCAAACTTTTGTCTTCTTCTATTAGTGCCAGGGACACAGCAAGCTAACGAGACGACTGCAAGGCAGAGAACTAGAAAAATAAAATAAAATAAAAAAAATAAAACAGAAATAATGTTGCCACATCTTGATTTCTCTATTTCTTTTTAATCGAAAATCACCATTTAAATAGCTCGCTTATGTCATCGCCGGGTTATTGTTCCTGACTGCAAATGGTGCCTTATGGCTAAAATTAAATAAGCCATTCACATGCTTAGAAGATGACAAAATACCGCAAATACTTTTGTTCATAATACACTGCAGCTGTTTACTGCCAACCAAAACAATCCGCATTCATTGATTGTTTAGCCGAATAAATGAAGCGAACGATCTGATTCATTTCCAACGAGAAGCTTCTGAACATGGCCAAATTGCTAATGCTGTTTACAGCGTAACGTTTACATAAGCTTTTGGACGGTTTGGGTAGCAGAATTGTCGACAAAATTCGGTGTTTTATTATGCAATAAAACTAAAGTATGGGTGCCTTAGCATAACCTGTTCTTTTCAGTCCAACAGATACGAAATTATATAAAAATGCTAATTGCGCTTAGTAATCGGTTTGGCGATAGATGAGGCTATAGAATCTCCATCCTGGCTAGACCTTGCCCTAATTCATTATGCATGTGCATAAATTATAGAGGAGGCGTAAATTATACGGCCAAGTGGATGGATGGCAAGGGGTTGGCCTTTGAATTTGGCAAAATGAGCAGGAACATTAAATGAAATTAGACCATAAATCGGAATGCTGGTGAGCACACCTCAATAAATGCAATAATTAGGCTAAATTATAACACTTATGAAACAAAATGATGGAAATCATATCCAATCAAGACATGTTGTTGAATTATATTATTACATTTTTGCAAATGTTTAAAATTGTTAAAATGTGTTCAGGGAAATGTTGTTGCACAGAGCAAAAATCGACAAAAGATCTGCTTGATTAGTCCAGGTTAATTTTATATTTTTTAAAGATCAAGTTATTCATATCAAGTTATGTCATATCATTTTGATATGAATAAAGGTTAGGCTTATCTTTATTTTTTATTATTTGTTTAGATTTAATATTTGGTATTTTCAAATAAAATAAAAGATATGAAAAAATATCAAGTTGATATGTTTAAATAATAATTTTTGAACTTAATCATATCATAAGGTAGAATTGACCTTATTTCATAAGATATTCATGATAGAAAAAAACAGTTTGCCTTATTCTTCGTCGGGATTAGGTGTGAAATGTGCCTATCCGTGGCAAGTATTTATCGACGTTTTAAGAACTGCGTCTCAGCGTTTTTAAATTGTAAACAATCCACCCGTTGGGGCAAACATATGTACATAAATACAATTTATTAATTAAACTCAAAATGGAAGATGAAAAGTGCGAAATTGTTTACTCAGAAACGAACTGAGAGCCGCGAACGAAGACGAAAAATGCCATGGCGAGGCCAGCTGCAAAAATACGAGCAGACTTATATTTACATTTTGGCCAATGAATGAAATACATTTTTCCTTGTCTGCTTTTCTCTTGTTTTGCGAAGCTTTCAGTTCACGGCCAAGGGGGCGTATGATTAACATATGCATATATTTGAACCGAAAATGTGACACGAATAAGCCAAATATAAACCTCATTCTTTATATATATCTCTATACTAAGTGGACAAATGAAAATAAAAGTTTAATGCCGCCTACATTTTCCAAAGCAGTATTTTTCATCTCAGGGCCAAAATGCCGCATCGTCATCTTTTAAAAATAATTACAAGTAAAACATTCTCTATAGGATAAGGTATAAACACAAAAATCGACCCTGAATTGCTAGCAAAATAAACCGCACTCATAAAAAACAACAAATGCTAATTTAAAAGTAACGCAGACTACTGATTAGCATAATTTTAGTTTATACAAAACTGTTGAAAAAAGCATAAATTGGCGAATGCGTTTAAAGATTTTAATGATCCATTCGCGCTGACAACTGAGTGAGGGTTTTGTCAATTTTATGCTCAGACATAATCAATTTGACTGTTTTTCTCTTAAATATATTTTTTTGCGACTTGTAATTTTGCAATTTTATAACATCTATGCATGTGGTCATAGCTCTGAAGGGAAATTCATTTAAAAGGTTGGTGATGATTTTGTCATTATATAATTTAAAGTGATGAAAGTTTTTAATTTTGGTTGGTGATTATTTGTGAAGACAAAAAATGGAGCAAACATAATTGATCGTAGCCAGTGGCAACTTAAATTTAAATTATAATTAATTTTAATTATTATTATTTAAAAATGAAATAAAAGGGTTTATGAGAAAAAATATCTCAACTAAAATTAGTTTGCTTGTCTGCCTCGCCGTGATCATGATCATTGCGTTGACTTACTTTCATATTTCCAAGTTGGAGGATATTTAGAACTTTCAAATTCACAGCCAAGTGTGAAGACTTTTTAACAACTGTTTACTAGAAAAGAAACAGCAAATTTTCTTCTCGATTTGTTTTAGCTGAACAATGACAATTTCTGATGATAATGTTTGTTGCCCCATTGTAAATGGAACAGTTAGGTTAGCACAGTTGATGACCAAGCGTGAGAAGAGAATATCATTGGGAATAATTGCTAAAGTTTTTTATTTTATCTTAAATCATCAATCTAAACTCAGGCTAATTTAACAAAAGCACCATACAACTATTATATTTTTGTTTTTAAGGAAACAAAATGATTATTCGAAGACTTTAGCGGTAAACTTTATTTTAGGTCAGATATTAGACGTTTTCAGATGACCATTGATATTGGGGATAGCTGATTTCGATCTCTGGATTTTGTTGCTATTTTTTAATATTAAATCTTAAACAGATCGCTGTTGGATAGGACTATACATATTAATTATTCTTTAGCTTGAAATATTAAATTTTAATTTTAATATACTTTCGTAAACATATGTTTAATGTCGATTTTATATTTCTGCTTACAGATCCCAACGAGTAACACTTTAACCAATATCCCACTCAGTCAAGGAATTTCAAAAGGTAAGCTGAACACAAATATATGTTACATACAAAGTTTCTTCACAAAAATATTGTTGAAGGGGGATTCCCAGAACATTTTTTGTGTATCATAATTTTAAACAAAGGGGGGCTTTACCCCGTAAAACCAACCCCCTGACTACGCCCATGCACATGTATAATATAAACAAAGTCCCCGACATCCACTCAATCGCGCAAAAATGTTAGCCAAGGGTCGTTAATCAAAAGGCATCAAAATAAAACGCACAGTTTGCCGTCTCACACGGCGCATTGCATCATTAACGTTGAATCAGCAGCTATGAGATACTCTGTGTACTAAGTGTGCAGGCGCTGGCATACCTGCCAGATACAGATACTTATAGATCAGAGAGTCAGCTCGGTGAGTGCAGCGAGTGAAACAGCGTCAAATTGCATTTAAATTGAATGAAATTAATTTGACATGCAAGCTGTGCTGAGTCGCCGACTGAACTCAACTCGAGACTTGTCTGCTTTCAACAAAGCGTTATAGCTACATGCACAGATACGCACACACTGGGGGCAGTGAAAGATACCAGCTACAAGATACAAGATACGCAAACTGCAACCAGATAAAAGGCAGTGCACATGTCGGGCGAAATCAAAATGACAGCCAGCCCATACAGAGGAGATCCTATAAAGGGGCAAAAGTATAGAGAGCTGGCGCAAACAGGCGTGCAGAGATTCTAAACGCATCCAGCAGATACAATAGCCTTGGGCAAAGGTACAGCCATCCGCTTTCTTTTAAAAATAACCTGGAAAATGATCTATGCCTAGCTGACGGGCTCCCCCATTTCCCAGCCGAACTCCTGTTCCTGCACACGAAATACTTTCATCACTGCTTGCACAGGAAGAAATGTATCGCAAAGCTATTGCCATTTTATCCCCTATACCATTTCCTGTTGCCGATCTATTCAATAATAATTCAATAATATTAACACACTTGGAAACTTTTTCTGTGATTTTGCCTAGACATTTTTAATGAAATATTGTAGAATTAAAGTATACAAATGGATTACATCAACCGCAAAGTTAGAAGAATTTCTTTGCTCTCATATCATATTTTTAGGAAAAACACTTTTGTGTTCTGTGCATCTGAATGAAAATGCATTTTTAGTTGCAGTTGAAATGCCGAGGTGATGGCGTGGGCGTATTTCAGTTTTCGCATTTTGATTTCCTTCATTTGTAACACTTTGCTGCCAGCTTTTTCTCCCGTTAGCTTTTAGTAATTTCTCGCCCAGCCTTGCATTGCCATTGCCTCGAGTCTTTTGTCTCTGCAGCTTGTTGCATATTGTTAGTGGCTTCGATTCGTTGGCATCTCTATGAGCAGCGAGATATGTATCTGCAGTGTTAGCAATGACTTTGGCAGGCAGCTAAATGAATGATTGCCTTATTCGTTGTCATCTCTGGTCCCCGATCGCTTTGATCTCGGCACTCGGTGTGGGATTGCCTGATAGAACGATTTCGGTTGCCTCCAAGGTTAGTCTCCCCATGAAATATTGTTTGTGTTATTTCTTGGCTTTCGAGTTTCTGCAAAACTCAATTGGGTGGGCTGTGATCAATTGGTTATCATTTATTAGGATTGCTTTTATGTTCATAGTGTTTTCTAAAACTTGATTAATTTAATAACTTCTGTACTAGTGTGTATATTATTTGTCATATTATTGTAATTTGCCAGCATTTTAAATGGATATTATTTTATTCTTCATTTATAATATTGTTATTGCCATTTACATTCCCCCTTTTACCACAATTTAATTCAATTTTTCAACAATTTGTCGAACACATTTGAAAATGCCATTTGACCAATTTGCTTGTAAGTACCCACATTAAGCACACATTCCGTGGCAATTCTTCTGGGCTGGGCCATTTTGTAGGTGGCCGTTCAAAGCCACACCCGAATGGTCCAAACTTATTATTATCGCCATCGAAAATGGCATTCTAAAACAAATTTAATTCGCATTTTCCGATTTGCTCTGTGAGTTATTTTGTTTATGTCGAAAATTCATTGCACAGAAATAACAATCCTCGTAGTTCATAACCGATGTCAAGCTATTATGCATTGACGAGCGACGTTTAATTAGCCATGAAGCCCGGCATTCGAAGGCGAAGCCTAACCACAAAACAGAAATTAACTAAGAATCTAATACAAAGGTATTAAGCCAGAACCCGTCACCTGTCGGCAGTGTTGGATTTCAGCGCTCGAAAATTATTTCGCGTATTCGCCGCTGAGATCAGAAAAGCACGGCCAACACGTGAGACGTGAGAGGGCGCGGCAGAGCCCCTGAGCCTCTGAGCCAACCCGATATTCGCGAATTCGTACGAGTATCTCTGCAGCCCCGCTTCTGTGGGTCTCCCCCGCCCCGGACATCTGAGCAATTCAAAACGCGTAATTGTTACACCCTGATTACGCGACCGCAGCGAACCACAAATTAAAAATAAGATGGATACGAAAAAATCTACACGGAAAAATTTATAGATATATTTCAAAAAATGTAATCAAATCGGGGACCGAAAATACCTGGTATTCTAAATTTTTCCTACAAAAAAATCATGCACATAGAAGAGTCCTAAATTTTTTTTTAAATACACCACTTTTTTTATTAGTCATTGTAGTTTAGAAATCCGTAATGATTTTTATTTTTTGTTTTTTATAATAAAACTTACAAAATAACTGTTATTTGTTTATTATTCCTTTGACATTTTTGAAAAAATAAAATAATTTAAAAATACATGCTAACCGTGTTTTATATAACTTACTAAAAATCTTTTAAAAAATGCAACCGAACATATTGTATAACTATATTTCTTTTAAATTTATTATACCCACAAAAAATTCATAAATTAAGTTTGAGTTTTATTTTTGATAAAAAAATAACAGGTTTTCTTTTAGTTTTACTTTACAAATTAGAAAATAACTGTTAAAATGTGATTAAAAAAAATCATTTTTAAAATAAAACGTATAACAGTTACGGTCCCTGAATGGAATACTTGGAAACAGGCAACAAATATTTGGGTATAACTGGTACAAATTCCAGACTCTTTTATCTACATAAATTGGTCTCACGATTAAGGATGGTTTTTGGCAGAAGCAGTAAACCCAAAGTTTTTTTTTCACTGAAAATTCAAATTATGAGATTTTTGCCTACGACGGGTAACGTTGGTAGCAGATAAAACTGAAGTCCATGACGTAGTCAGTCTAACTCGATTGTTCACATGCGCCCCGCCTCACTCTGCCCGCCGCCAGATGGCGCTCCTCCGACAATTGTTGTTAAGTTTCGCCCTTTTGAGGGCGTAGTGCGTGTGAAAAAAGGGGTACGAATGTTTGGGATGAAGGAAGGGGATCAGCAGCCAAGCTAGACTTGCATGCTTCGTTGGGTCTCTCAAGGTATAAGAGCAAAAGTATTTGCATGGTATTTGTGGGGGCTGCGGATATGGGGACTACTGTGAAACCTTTAAGTTGCAGTTAAGAGATGTAATAATTAGATTGGATGAGAAACAGTTTAAAGCAGTAAAGTTTTAATACTTCGTTTGAAAAAGAAACATTATTGTCGTAGATTTCTTACGTTTCAAATATTTTCCTAAACCAATCTCTTTAAATAAATGGAAATAATATACATATGAAGCCTAATCTTTTTGATGTCTTAAAAGAGAACATTGTGCTACCCATTTTGGTATGCACCTCTCAAGTTTTCAAGTCACCCAAGCGCAGAACTGATCTGTAATAAATAATTCCTTATCGATTTTGATCGCAAGTGAAAAGTCAAGCTATAAACCGGCAAAAATCGATCGCCCCAATAAACGCAAAAGCGAAACAAAACTGTTCCACTTCAGTTGAGAAACACAAAAAGCGAAAAAAGAGCGACTGAGCACAAAAACAAGAATTAGAGATCGACAACAGCACAAAAGTAGTTTAAAGGAAAATTAATTTTGCACGATCATTGTGCTGATTCTACTCATTGAATTCTATCTGTAACTGTGAGTGTGCCGTATCTGTGAATCAATGTATCTGTAAGAGAGGGAGGCGCTGAACTTTGAATACGAATGAAATGGAAACTAAGAATTGATTGCAATTGAAAAACTGGAACTGCGGGAAGTGGCCGAGCAAATTGAGAAAACTAGCTAAATTATAGGCCATACGGTAACGTCGATCCGCAGGGGAAATCGCTCGTAATTACAAAATCCCCAGTTAACAGCAAGCAGTGCCTCTCAAACTGGGATGTATTTTCGTTTCCCTTGGTTAATCACATTTTATTTGCGTCTCTCGCAAATCATTCGTGCACTCGTATATTCTTCTTCGTATACATTTTATCATCTTCTGGCATTAGCTTTTGGGGAAAACCTAAAAGAAGCGATTTTTGGGATTCTTTCCTTTCTTCGCTTATGACTTGTTTTTATTTTTATTTTGTATACCTTGCATGGGGTAATATACTCGTAATTTCTGTCAGAAGTTTACCACGTATTAAATGGACATTTACGACCTTATAAAGTAAATATATCTTTGCTCAGCATCAACAACAGCAGGGTCGATTTTGATATGTCCACTAATTTTGAAGCTATTACTTTTCTGTTTTGAGATATTCTCTTTTTTACGACTTCGTTATTATCGTTTTAAATTGGTAATAATCAAGAGATTGTACTGTATAGAAAGTTTTAGAGAATAAATGGTAAAATCAAAGCTTTAGCTTCACCATACGATTAAAAAAACATGTTTTTTTTTAAGTTAGGAAAAATACCACAAATGTTTGTTCTTATTGAGTTCATACATTTTTATTTTGTACGCTATCGTTACATTTATCAAATTTTAAATATATAATTTTTAATATAGAACTATTATATTTCCTAAACAAAAAAGAGATAAAATATCAACAGCTGCAAAGTTAATCCTGCAATGTTCACTAGTCTCTCAGTTTTTAAGCTACAACTTGGTTGTTTTAATCATATTCTGAGTTACTTTGCAATACTCTCATTTTGTACGAATTCATGACTATGGTTTTAAATTTGTAGAAATCCAGCGATTTTATTATATACACAGATGCAATTGGAAATATAGAAAAACTAATAGACCCAAAACATTAGCTTCCATTTGTATACCCATTACTCGTTGTATGTAAAAGGTAGAAGGACGTGTTTCTGACCCTAAATAGTTATCCCAAATAGCAAGTTAACGATAATTCAAGCGTCCAAGCTCCATAATATCATAGAACAGTCTATCCTTAGCCTCGAATTCATTGACCCAATCGCTGCCCGAACCTCCGACCAAGTTCAAGTGCGCCCCACACTCGCAGGCTAGCAGCCGTGACCACATGGACATGACAACATCTGCTCGGTCTGGCAGGCCAGCAATCACGCTGAAGATCCGATGCGGTCACATTGAAGTTATGCCGGCCGGCCGCGAAGGGAGAACCTGAAATCAAGTCTGCTTAGTCATCGAACTTGGCCTAATGCAAAACACTGGCAGCCGACTCCCGACTTGGGGATGACTCAGCCCTGGGACTGGCAAAAAAGCAAACGAAAAAGAAAGAAGGAAATGTGCTACCAGTTTAGCCCACAGAGCCAAGTATCGAAGATCCAAGCTGAACTGGCCCGATGCTTCTGCTTCTGATTCTGCTGCTGCTGTCCTACTCCACTTCTCCATGGATCCGAGATTTCAGTGTGCAGTTGGTTGTTGGTTATTGGTAGTCGGTTTGGTTGCTGGTTGTTATGCCTAGTCATGGTTTGTCGGCTCTGCCACGAACGCCCGCCCTCAACAGGCTTCTTACCTCGCAGAGATGTATCTAATGGAAGCCTTGCACTGCGAAAATGTCTTTAGTTCTAGTAATATCATTCAAGAAATCACAGATTAGTGAACTTAATTGGTATTTAAATACAGTTAGGTATTACTGCACTCGGTCCTAAAACATTTATGATCAAAATGTGTACATCTGGTTGATGAACAGGTTGTTAGCAATGAAAACAGCTTGTTAAAAGAGCTTTCCCAGTGCAAAATATGATTTGAATGCAGAAGTAATAAAATCAAAATACACAGAGAAAATCAAGCAAAAACTTTACAGTCAAATTGTGAGTGTTGGTACCCAAAACAGACTGAAGCACAAAAATCTTCACTTTGAGCACTCTAATGGTCACTTTCCGTACAAATTAGAAAAAAAAAATGATATTGAAATGGAAATTCTCAAAAAATGGATACAAATAAGGGAAGGTATGGGTTAAATTTTACTCATTATGAGGCTATTTTCAAAATTAGTACATCCTCGAATTGAGAACGTGATTTTACTTGATTAATTCTCTCTGTGTAAAGTTTCCCTTGGTGCATGCCCACATTCCTGCCTCGAATACCTTTCGTACGTGTTGTGGTGTACGGCCCTCAATTAGTTATTCATATAACGTGCTAAACAAAAATGTAAGAAATGCGAAATGATGACAAAAGCCACCCCCACTCCGTGAGTTGATTAAGGCCCGCATCCAGCCGCACCGGCTACTTATGCCTGCGAGAGGGAGCTCATCCTCACTCTCGTCCTCATCTCTGCCATCATCCGCATACTCGCTGGCAGCCAACAACTCGAACATTGTTTGCCTGTCTGGGCTTTGACAAAACTTTGCATGTCATGTTGTCATTATGGTTCCTTACCCTTTATCGCTCCCCTCTCACAAGAGCGGGTCCTTTGGCTGACATTGTTTGTCTACTACTTTGGGCTGTGGTGGCTCTGCGAGTCTGCCTGCAGCCGGATATTCATAGACATTATAGACACTTATCATCGGTTTAGGCTTCACGCCTTTTGTCTCAGCCCCAGCAAGGTTTGCATCAGTCCCCTTTTTCAGCACCTTATCCCTCGCCAGAGCAAACAGTGATCCCTCTTGGGTTATTCCAGTACATTGAAGTTGTCGAAAGCATCGGCTTACTCTCAACTGAATGCCGTCAGTGCTTCTCAAACCTTGGGGAATACAAAAGTCAGTAAAGTCCATTACTGTTAAATTATTTGGCTAGAACATTTGTACATCGCCTTGTGCCTAATTAGTTTTATAATCTCTTAGATATCTTCTTCAATGCAACCAAAAATGGTATTTCTGAAGACCATGAAAGCCAAATTATTAGCCATTACAAAGGATTACGCGTATTAAGGTCACCGGCATGCGTGGAGGCCTCGATCAGAAGGTCTTACATCAGTCCCCATCACAGGCATATATGGGACCAAGATATATAAAACTTCAAAAACTGCAAACCGTGTCAGTGGAACACAAAGAGCCTTCTTTGTTTATGGTCGCGTTCCGAAACTCTCCAATAAAAATCAAAGCCATATAGCCAATACCCCAATAAAGCTGAACAAAAATCGTTATTGATTTTAGCCAGAGCTAATATTTTTTATTTCTGTTGATAATGGCAAGTGGTGGTAAAATGTGATTGCATAATCGCGGAACCTACAACACCTTGCCACGTTTGACCGCAACCAAATTGTGCAGTGTAGTAATAACTCGAAACGCGAGGGAACTGCAATAAGTTGTTTGTTCAGAAATCAGTTTGGCATTAAACTTTGGCATTTCGCTGGCGGTTTATTTTTATATTCGTTATTATAAACGGATTGATTATGAAACGGTGCTGGGCGGTGCACACCCAAAAAGTTCAAGTGTATGACGACACGATGGCTGCACTCAGAACCAGCCGAAAAGTATCTGACAGATACACAAGTCGATGGCGCGACTGCATCGCCTGCCGCGCGCTGCCTGGCTTGCCTAACGAGCGGAAAGCAAAAACATAACAGTAAAGTAAATTAAGTAAAACCACACACCAGAAGCAGCAGCCCCATCCACAGCGCTACGAATGCACTGCGGGCAAAAAGCCAAAGAAAACCGGACAGAGCTGGGCTTAGATGAGAGTAAGTGGCGGTCTAGAGTGTCCGAGAATGGAGAACTCAGGCAGCTTGCAAGGGGCGAGGGGCTGTGAGAGGGCGGGCTGGCCGGCTCATGGCAAAAGTGGCCGACCTCGAGAATTCCCGCTTACGTTAGAAGCCAAAGAGCTCACTCAAAAGTATCTGTATCTAAATCTAAATCTGTAACTGGGCGCTCGCCGGATTCTCGTTCTTCGTACCATCGCTCTGGGCTTCTTCACCAATGTCGATTTCATATGCCTAAAATTGGTAGCTTGCCTCATAAGTTGGTTATGTTCTTCTGGGGCGAGCAGTTGGTTTTGTTTATCTTTCGATTGCGGCTTGGTTGTGGTCGCTTGTGTTGGTATACTACTGTCAATAGCAGATACATTAGCGCCTCTTAAGGCGGTTACGAGACCTGGTTTTTAGGATTGAAAAAAATCTCAGTAGCTCGGTTATCAGTTAGTAAGCTTAGGTATTCATTCTACAAGTTTCATGATTACCATTAAACTTATTATGGTATTTTATTTCCTTTCAGATATCATTCTTAACGGTGACAATAACTAATTTGGACCAAATCGGTGAGTTTGACTGCAAATCGACCCACATAAAACAAATTACCTTGCAATTCGTTCACTCGCCAAGTTGTGCAAACTTTTTTTTATTGAAACTACAACAGATTAGTTTGTGTCGAAACTTTAAACTTGCGCAGTACAACGTAATATTTTACTATATATACACTTTCGATTAGTACTTTAAATTTCGTAAAATGATTTATAAATATTGACAAATACGATTGATTCTTAAAAGTTCGCTTTGAATTGAGATTGTAGATCTGATCTAGAAAGTCTCTAATGCCTCGGTTAATTTTATGATTTTTGACGATCCATTACATTCTTTGTATGCTGTGAGGGTATAAAAAAATCGCTTTGCCGAAGTTACCTTCCTTTCTCGTTTTATGAGGTTTTGTCAAAGAAAAAGTGGTCGACACTTCCGGCGCCAAAAGCATTACCCAGGTGCACCGCAGTATAAAAACATTCAACAAAATAATTACAACATAACATCCGTTTAAAAAAAACATAACATAACTGACACAAAAAACTATATTTTTTTAAAGAGAATGTTGAAATATTTTAAAATATTAAGAAATATTACTTTGCATTGGTATCAATGGTTACCCTGCACAGAAAATACGTGTATCTAGCTTTGATATCATTGTATTAAATCGAATCTGCAAATTTAAAATAGTATTAATAAGTATATTTGATACTTATTATTGCAAATATTTTTCAATTAGAAATTATAAGTTGAATGGCCGGACCACCATCAACGAAAAAGCTAAATAATATTACGAATAACGCACTCTAAAAGTTTCCTATTAATTTTTGAAAATATCTTCTACAAATGTAAAGCTTATATTGGTGTCAAATTGCATTTTCATATCGAAAAACCAACGCAAGCTCAACATGTAATCTGATTTAATCCGATCACCAGTCGGAAAGGGAAGACGTAGGAGTTCGGGCCTCAGATAGAAGTCCTTAATTATTTCTGAATTTTTTCAAATGATATTTATGGCGCTATTTTGGAGCGTTTGGAGTTGCCATTAGAAAGGTTAGTGATTTTCGTAGAGCTTCTTCAACTTTCTTCATCTAACTACAAAGTAGTAAATACTTACAGATTGGTTTGTGCCTATGACAATGAGTTGGCTCTGCGAAATAAGTCCCCAAGAAATAAGTCCCCAAAAAATAAATGAAATAAGTCCCCAAAAATTTGTATGGGGACAACAACAACGATTTTAGATGTCATTTTGGGGAAGTATTTCATTTTTTGGGGGAAAAAAAATTGGGGACTTATTTCATATGCAATAAGTTCCCAAAAGTGGATATGAAATAATCCCCAAACCCAATTTTTGGGGACTTATTTCATTTTTCTTGTTTGACAGAAAATAGGTCTAAGTGTGCCAGGCAACGCCTGACAGCTATCACATCATACCTCCACAGAATAGAAGATTCCTAATGGATGGAACTTTTAAAATAGTTCCAAAAGGGTGCTTTAAACAGCTACTTGTTATTTATATTCAATATTTTGAGGAGGTAAATAACTGCATTCTTTCCAAACAAATAGAATATTAATGAATTCATAAATATATAATATTTAACATGCTTAACGATGGAAAGGTCAAGCTGCGCCGCAGGCGAGCAATTTTTATACCCGTTACTCGTAGAGTAAAAGGGTATATTAGATTCGTGCAAAAGTATGTAACAGGCAGAAGGAAGCGTTTCCGACCATATAAAGTATAAAGTATATTCTTGATCAGGATCACTAGCCGAGTCGATCTAGCCATGTCCGTCTGTCCGTCTGTCCGTCTGTCTGTCCGTCTGTCCGTCTGTCTGTCCGTCTGTATGAACGCTGAGATCTTGGAAACTATATAAGCTAGAAGATTGAGATTTGGCATGCAGATTCTAGGGGTTAATACGCAGCGCAAGTTTTTCACGCCGATGTGCCACGCCCTCTCTAACGCCCACAAACCGCGAAAAACTGTGACCCGTTCTGTATGATCGCTGAGATCTCGGAAACTATAAAAGCTAGAAGATTGGGATTTGGCATGCAGATTCTAGGGGTTAATACGCAGCGCAAGTTTTTCACGCCGATGTGCCACGCCCCCTCTAACGCCCACAAACCGCGAAATACTGTGGCACCCACAGTTTTGAAGCTATATTAACGGGAAAAAAATTGTGTATTTGGTTTATCAATACATATTGATAGACCAAAATGGGAAACCCCCCCTCCCCCGTAACGCCCACAAACCGCGAAAAACAGTGGCACCCGTCTATATGAACGCTGAGATCTCGGAAACTATAAAAGCTAGAAGATTGGGATTTGGCATGCAGATTCTAGGGGTTAATACGCAGCGCAAGTTTTTCACGCCGATATGCCACGCCTCCTCTAACGCCCACAAACCGCGAAAAACTGTGGCACCCACAGTTTTGAAGCTATATTAACGGGAAAAGCAATGTGTATTCGTTTCATCAATACATATTGATATACCAAAGTTGGAAACCCCCCCCCCCCCTAACGCCCACAAACCGCGAAAAGCTGTGGCGCCCATAGTTTTAAAGCTAGAGCAAAAGTGTAAACGCAATTTTGTTTGGGTTATTAACGCCTACCGAAATGTAGAAGAAATTTTTTAAATTTTTTGAAGCGGCTGCTTGGTTTGCCCTGCTTGAGACTGCTGACTTTAGCTGAGTAACGGGTATTTGATAGTCGAGGTACTCGACTATAGCGTTCCCTCTTGTTTTTTTAAAAATCGCGCGATTATTTCATTTTCTTTGTATTGCCGACTTTTTGGGATTGGGGAGTTATTTCGTTTTTTAAATTGGGGACTTATTTCATATGAAACAACTCCCCAATTTTTGGGGCTTTATTTCATTTTTTTTTTGGGGACTTATTTCTTGGGGACTTATTTCACAGAGCCAATGAGTTGAAATAAAATCGAAGCAAACTGTAGAGAATGTATAGCTATTTAAATTAACAGATTGGTTTATTCGTAGATTAGGTAAAGGGTAAAATGATTGAACCATTTGACCTTTACGATAAATTTTCTTCAAACGAAAAATATATTCCTGTAGAAATGATAAGGACCTTAGAAATGTACCACTTTATTAATATTAAATATTCTCCAGAAGGCAGCGGCACTGGTATCTGTTCTCCTATGAGATGAAACCCCATTACGTATACTGGACCCTGTAAAATGTAATTGCTAATACTCTATTATACTTTAAGTAATATAAACCACTTACCATATATGGGCATGTGAAATTAAAATTGGAAAATTGTTTAAAAAGATTAAAAACAAGTACTACCGGTGCTTCATATGGCTTCCGCAAGAATCGACAGCCATCGATGGTGATGTTGTAGAGCCACGGCTTAAACCCATTGCCCCGCTTGAAAATTTGAGCATGTACTCGAAGGTTAGTGACAACTTTGTGCACAGTTCCATTAAAACTCAGTGTAGTTCTGTCCCTTCGAACGGCCTTCAAGCGACATTTGTGCACCGAAAGCCAAGATTCATCCACTGAATCACACACAAAGTTGGTAAACTTGAATCTGGAAGCGTTCTTAACTTTTTTTTTTTTTGGTTAACTGTATTTTTAAGGACTACTTACAATGCAACCGAATTCGACGGTAATATAAAATGCAAGGAGTAGAGGTAAAATGTTTGATCCAGTTCCCATCGTGTCGAGTGGAATTATTGAGTACTAGTTGTGACAAAATCCAGTCATCCGTTTGTCCTATGACTTCAAATTTGTTTTATTTTGTCATTATCGGTCCAAAATTAAGTCTCCACTTAATTATTGTACCAAATATACCCATTACCGGTGAACTAAAAGTGAATTTCTGATAACCTTATAGCTTGTAACTGAAAGTATAAACTGGATCTTGGGAACTTCAAAATAAAAACATTGACATTTTTTAATTCCATAAAAATGAAAGTTAAAAAAGGTTTTTAAATATAAAAATAAATAATAATAGCGGGTATTTAATAGTCGAATTTAATATTGATAAAAAATTTGTTATAACTGGTTCCAAACCGGATTACCGTAATTGCCTAATAATAATACTAGCATATGCGCTTTATCTGGCTAATTCATATTTATATCGATTTTTTTAAGTCAAAATATTTATTTGACAGATGTTAGGATTGTTTTGAACAACGTTCAATAGACTGTTGAATACACAAAATACTTCCCTAATGTTAAAGGTTAATGTTAAGATAATAAGAATAAGCCTATTTTCAAGCTAATAATAAAATATACGTTTTTTTTTTAAATGCCTGGCAACAATTAATGAATGCATTAGACCCCAAAGCCCATTTAGAACCTGCAGTTTTAACAGCAAAAACCATGGGCCCAAACAATGGAAATCCGTTGGGTTCTGTTGCATGTCCAGCGATGCGCACAGAAATAAAGTTTAGTTGGTTTAATGCTGCATGTGTTTGACACATGTGCAGCAGAGCCATCGATGGTTTGGAGGCGAGGTGGACTGCTGCTAGCTCATGTTGCAGCCGTATTTTGTTTAGTCTCGGGTGTGGAGCCAATGTACACCTCGTTTTCAGCTGCTTTGGCTACCGAACTCTTACCCCATACAAACGACGGCATTAACCTCAAAACTTTAACAACAATGAAAAAATAGGCCTACGCTTGCGGCTCTTTGCTTTGCTATAAAAAACATCAACGCTGCCATACGACATATAAAAAAGTATAATGAAAATGGAATGCTCTTTTAAAACTAATTAATACGTTTTGTCTTTTAATAACATTTTTAATACCTTTGTTTCAAATTAAATTTTATTTTAATTGTGTTTAAAATAAATTACATTTGTTTCTCCCTCTATTTCTATTTTGAAGGGTTTGCATAGGGTTTACAAAACGTCACAGAAATTGAGGTTAGAAAGAAAATTTAATCGTGAATCTTTATTCTATAATAAACAAGATCATTAATTTTAGGGGTGTTTCATTTACATTATTTTATAATATTTTATTTTGTGAAAAAAGGAGCAAAAACAAACAAATTTTTAGCGAAAATATTCTCTGATGGAACGTAAAGCGTTATTTAAAATTAAATCCCTTTTGTCGTCTTCCCTTCTGTGTATCGAATTAAACATTCTGTCACGCCTTGGCTCAAGCCCGATTTATAAAGCCAGCCGGCTATCCATGTATGAAATTTTAATTTCAGCCGCATAACATTCTTGGCAACCTTTTTTTCTGGGGCGTGTCCCGTGGCTGTGGAGCTCTGGCTCTCGGTGGGTGTGTACGAATGTAAATGTTTAGCATGTAACTCATTTTTTACGCAAACAAAATAATTTTGAAGCCACAGTTGTGGCGGTACGCGAAATGGGTCAGTCCGAAAAGTGAGCGTGTGGCAGGACGAGGGTTTAAGTGATTAAGTAGCAGAGTCAGTAATGCATACTAAGGAAGAAGTTGGAACCGTTCTTTGAGTGAAGCGGAGCTAAGACTTAGGTTTCTGATTGCTCGAAATGTGTAATTTGGCCAAGACAAAGAGTGCAACACAGATGGCAACACAATCTAGTGGCAATTTCGGGCAGCAAACGGCAGTTGGCCTGAAATGCAACGTATCTAAGCGATACAGATACAAATGCTCCGAAATTGAAATCAAATTGCCGCCATAATGCAAATGCTGCAGTTTGTTCATTGTTTGGTTTTCCTTTCATTTGCTTGTTTTTTCCCAATTTTCCTGTTGATTTGGCAATTTTCAGCCCCCGGATAGAGATAGCAATAGTTGGACCAGACAGAGATGGAGGCCTGCATGTCACTGGCAAAAGAGTTACAAATTGCAGCTCAGAGCCAGAAGAATGTGCCATGATAAGTCAATAGCTATTATTAACGCAAAGCAACGCTGCCGCGCAGTAACTCGCAGATTCAGATGGCGATCTCCAGATGCAGATAAAGATATGAACGTACAATTACAATCGTATCTCGCCGGAGCGAAAGTGCATTGCGGCCTTATCGATATGGAAATGTTAATGAACTGAAAATTTTGCGTGTCGAATTGTCGAACAGTTCGCGCTGGGCATGTTTTCAAGATCTACGATCAGATCGCGACAGCGTGATAATTGCCCAGCTCTGTTCAATGTACTAACATTGCTGTGATTGGAAAGGCAGCAGCGACAGACAATGAGCCAAGCTGAAAACCCCTTCGAGACTTCACTTCACACTTCACTTTCCATTTTGTTGTTTTCTGGCCACGCTTGAAAAATATTTCAATTAATGCAATCGAAAAATGAGTGGGCCAAATGAGAAATAGGAATCGTGGCCCCAGCAAAAGGGTATAAATAGATTTCCACTGTGCATTTTGTACATTTCAATCGGTCTATCACGGAATCTATAGAAACATTTTTCTGTTTTTTTTCCTTTTCGCCTGCGATCTTCGTTTTCAATGTTGCTCCAAAAATATCTAATGATTTGCACACAATGCACTTGAAGCGAGTTGATTGCATTGTTTCTTGTTTCTTGCAATTTATTTTGAAATTAAAATGTTTGATCTTGACTTTTTTCTGGTTCTTTTTTGTTTTTAGTCGCGTTTCTAACGATTTGTTGATTAATTTGGTAGTTAGTTAGAAATAAACTTATGAAAAGCGTTATTAGTGACGCAGTAACTTTAGCAAACAGAGGAAAAATCTAAAAAACGCAGGGTCAAAATCTTTTAAATATATAATAAAATTTAAAGCGAGTTTTAAACCTAGTAAATCGTAAACTTCGTAATATAACTTATTCACGTCTTTTCTGCTCTTCGCAAAAGTCCAATGACCGGTTAACTAGGATGGGACCTCTTGATCGACATCTCCGCAACCATTTCACCACCCCGATCACCCACAGCTGAAATACCCCTGATTGGCATCTATTAACCTCGCGATCATTGCACAACTCTGGCCAAGTGAAATCGACAGCTGAAATGCCCGTGGAGTACGTGTACACATGCTTTGGCATGGCATGTCACCTAATGCGCCTGATATCTCGCGGATACTTACATGTAACACGAAGAAAAAAGCATTCATTGAAGCGCATGGCATGGCCGTCGTCTCGATTTATGAGCCAACCCACGACATAAGCCGGTGGGAGGAGGGTGCTGCTGGGAGGTGGCTCAGCGGATCGGTGTTTCGGTGGGTTGGACTCAGTGAGTGATGGCTGCACATCAGCGCCCACAAAAGCAAGCGGCGACACTTTCAATTGCACGCCCCGAACTCGGATTCGGACATAGATTGGGGCTCGGACTGCAGATTGAAACGGGGACGGAAAAATGCACTGCACGAAATTAAATATTACTACAAAATTAGTTTAATATTAAGTTCAATTATTGAGATTTAGTATCTGAAAAATAAGAAGGTGGCATTCAATGGTAGATCCAGGGTTTTAAGTGAAGGGGAGAGAATTTCAGATCAAATTTATTGTTTCATACTTTTTGAATACCACATTTTCCTTCTTTGTTCAACATATTGGGGAGATTTCAACTCTATAACTCACCTCAATTTTTTTTGATTATCCAAAATTATTTATTATTTCTAAAAAAAAAGTTAAAAATAATAATATTTGAGCCATTGACTAAAGCGTTCTCTACTTCCTTAAAATACAAAGATGCAGAAGCGTTGAGCACTTGGTAACATTTCTCTCAGTGCAGTCGCACTTTCTCGGTGTCGCGCTTTGATTTGTTTTCCATAGGTTTTCTTGCTTTATTTTTATGGCTTCTTTTGGCGCAACAATTTGAATGTCATTAGTGTCAGTGGCCGGCAACTAACGGAGCTTGACACCATCTCGTCTCCACCACCCAGTACCCACTGATGATTTTCCAGCGCCGACACACCCCACACACCCTGTGATTTTTCTCTTTCACACTTTTCGACGCCAGCGAGGCCGCGTTTGGCTGAAAACCCATTTTAATTTAAAGTCACGTTAAACATTAATTACAATGCCACTTTCCAGCTGGTCAACGCTTCGCGCTGGTCTACTTTTGCTTTTGTTACCGAATCGCGGTTACTCGAAAGTGTCGCCGGCTCCATTTAAATGCACTGCTCCGCTCAGCAGATCATTAGCAAAGTTTCCGCCACTGGAGCGGCCACTAGGAAAACTACGGTTATTATTTGTTTTCCCCCGAGGAAAACACAAACCGAGCCATTGTTCTGGGGCACAGTGCTCCGTAATCTTGATTTTACTTGCCTGATAAGGTAATTCGTTTGCCCCTCTTTAGATTGAAGTCCCTGATAAATATTTAATTAGATATTTTGTTGTTACAGAACGGTCTGCTTATTGTTTGTCCGTCGTCTTCTAAGTGGAAACCAGACAATGATCGTCTTCTCTGAGTGCGGAGCTCTGTTTGCTTGGTATTAGACGATGGTAAACGATAAGCGTACAAGCTTCCAGTTGTGATTGAGTGGCTGGGGCTATAGTGATTCAGAATAATCTATAGAGAGGAGAAGAGAAAAGTAATTCAATCTAACTAAAGATTGAACTATTTAAAAGTAAACAAGAAGGTACACTGTAGTCGAGTGCCTGGATGATCAGATACCCGTTATTCTCTTAGCCAATTTCCAAATAATTATGCCTCCAGATGGCGCCACTAATATTGATAGTGACGTTCCTGAATAATTTTACAAATTTTGTGAGCATTAGATTTGATTTAATCTCATTCTAGACTAGATTTCAGATCTCAAACTTATTTGGCTTACTTTAACTAAGTGTAAATTGAATTGTTCTCGATTTGTGCATTTATAATTCCATACTGGTACAATCGTTTGGTGCACCAAGATGGTTCTTTCCATGAACCCTCTCTCTAATCATAAAATGAAATTTCTACTTCGAAAGGCCTCAAAGCCTTGCCCTTGTTTGCCAATGAAACACGACTTTGTATGGATCGTTGGCTTGGGTTTTCTTTGATGTTGCCAATCGCCGCTTTGGAGTGGCTCTAACTGCTGCTGCTAATTAGCTAAAACGCAGACCCCAAGACAAACAGCGAAGGCAATTGCGTGGCATTTACGCGCCGCTCTCTGGTACAGAAGAATTCCCCTTCCCCATTAGTACACTCTCTTCCACTTCGCGAGATCGTCATCAAAGTCGCCATTATTAATTAATTCAGCACCCGGGCCCATTCAAAAACATCTTGATACAATTTCCAGCCGAGAGCCGACACATAGGCGTCGTCTTGGCTTTGCGCCCCGATTGGCGCCATTAAGATAAGACTTAAAGTTGATATTTTCTTAACCATTTTTATCACATTATCACTTTGTTCGCTAATAATTATTGTTAATTTGCAAACCCACACTTGAGAAAGTTTGACGCGATTCTTATGTAATAGATTAATCGCAGTCTTTCCTTTCCGTTAAATTCAAATTATGGACATTTTCTGCTGCCTTTGTTGACCAGGTCATTAATGTAATCTACTGGTATGGTCATAAAAAAGTTAAAAAACAATAATGCTCCTAATATGAAATGCAACACTTTGACTTTCTAAATATACCTACGATGACTTCTAAGTTTGCGTTGATCACATATTCACCCTATCTTTTCCAGTATGTGTGCAGATTTTCTATGGTCAAATGTTTATTTTTTCAAGTTTAGAATGTAATCCCAAAGTGATCTCAATTTTCCTCTGTGTATACTAAGTGCCTAAGTTTCATTAGGTTAAAACCTCATGCCACCGCTAATGGCCACAATTTAAAGGTTTTGCTTTAATTTCTCTTGGCTTTTCGTTGCAGTTCTTTATAATATCTAATGACTACTCTAGTGTTGTTGCTTGCTGTATTTTATATGCAAATTAGCCAGAGACATCGGCATGAATGCTCAACATCACCATCAGCTCATGTTTATTAGCCTCGTGCCGTTGTAGAGCCTCTTCTGCAGTCTTGAGTCTTCTGTCTTCCGTCTCAAGTGCCTGTCTTCTCCACTTGCAAGACTGAAGTGCTGAAAAACGTTGGCATGCTGATGGTTCTGATCAAATTTTATGCAGGAGTGCGAAAGAGAGATGGCGAGAAAGATTAAAGATCGTAAACAAATCGAGGGTTATCTTACAAACCGTTTATAATCTAAGTTGATGGCAGAATCTTTACAAGCACATTCTTCTTAATGGAACATTATGAGGGGTGCGAGACCCTAATGATCAGCTTCAGTTTCAATTTGTTTGTCCTTCACAATACCGGAAGCCAGGGGCATACCTAATACTTATCAGCTGTCGTATTAACCTCATAATTATGACAGATACTGGCCCAGCAACTCATCCTCCCGGCGGCAAAAGCCCGCTTCTCCCGCCAACCTTTTGAACCCACTTTCTAGGGAAAACCAACCCAAAGCATGCTGGGATGCATTCATAGAAAATTAATAAACAAGCTCGATTACAAGCCGGGGGAAAACAGTGGAGTATCTAATAGTTATTAATTAGTAGGAGGGAATGAAAAGCGTAGCAAAACGATCAAAAAATACCGGGTCACATGGAGTGAATGGAGGGCAGGAAAAAATGAAGAAGAAACAAAGCGACTGCAGCTCGTAGGCCGACAGACGGATGACGAACGACGCGGATGGGCTGGTGGCTGCAAGACGTAGGCCGGGGCACGATGACGATGATGACTGCGGCAGAAGTTTAAAAGATTGACCCGCATACCAGCGTGTGGGTCCCAGGCCGGTGCGGCATCCACCCAGAGGGAGGGGGGACGGGGAAACAATTGCACAATTAGATAAAGCATCTTATGGCTGCACTTTGATGAATGTTAATTGAACTCCGCACTGTGCTTTTCGAGCATTGTTCAGCTGTCTGCCAGTCGAGGAAATGCTCGAGAGTTCTTCTGCAGATCCTTCACGGATGCAGTGCCAGAAACTGGCTCAGTCGACGATGGCACCTGCCCACTCAACGAGCTGCGACCGGGGTTAATGCTTCCCAGATGAGGCCGCCACTCGAATTCCGACACCATAATGCCATGCGATTTGTACTAAATAAGGTGTTTCTCTTGTCTTGCAGCTAATGAAATTGGACACCTCCGGCAACCGCGCCCGATGTGCGTGGGTGGTGGCGCATCACCTTTGAATCGAACTCGGAGACATGTTGAGCCATTGACCAGAGGCCACGAAACCCGCGTAGGCGTCTGCTGCCATGTGAGCAGAGCTCAGTCGGCACACACAGCATTCAACGGAAAGCCAAGCTACAGAGAAGCGAAGCGCAGACGACAGCTATCCGCAGACAGGTTGCAGTAACACTAAGCTTCCAATGGAGGCCACCGATCAGGACGTCATGCTGGAGGGCAGCGAGGACCTGATGTCCACCTCGGCCTCGTCCACAAATGGCGGGGACACAAATGGTTGCGGCAAAAAGCTGGTGAGTTTCCCTTGATTTTAGAGTTTAAGTCACTGTATAAAGTAAGCTGAGGTCTGTTATGTTAATGAGGGATATGGGATATGATATAGGAAAAAAATCGACTTCCTTTTCCTTTCATAGAAAAATCGATAGAAAACCTCTTTAAGAATAGGTAAAGAAAGTTTCACGAAGAAATTTGAAAAAAAAGAAGAAAAAAGATTTCTGTGACACCCCCGAGAATGTTGCTAATAAAATTACCCACTATCTGAAGCATTCGCAGATCCACTGGAAAATCACCACACTCAGATCAAAAGTGAAAAGAAATGTGGTTTTCAAAAGGTACAAAGAATGTTTTCTGAGTATTATACTTTAGGAAAATAAGTTGAAGTCGAGGTACAGTTTAAATGTATATATTCCTTTTTTCAAAACAATCCAACCAAACCGAAGAAAGTTTCTTTTAATGTTTTGGACATTAACCTCTCTCTAATGAATGTTCTTGGGGGCTCCCCTAGTTCACCGCATTCAAGTGCCATATTTAAGTCAAAGCCTGCCATATAGACGGAAGTATTTGACGGCAATTGGCGATAGTGCGATGGCCATGCACCGCTTGACTTTTGCCATGCTCGGTGGAGGCCCTTTACCAATACTGCACACTGCATTTGAGTGGGTGGGTAAGAGCAAGTGAAAAACGTACATCTGAGAAGCACTGAGCCCATTGCCAGCAGTTAAAGGTAAAAGCACGCTAGAGGAAAGCAGAAAGTAATAAAAAAGAACATAAAATACTTTATGGGTCCGCTTGTCCATGTTAGAACCAAGGGAATAAACAGAAATAATTCTACCATAAAATAATGACTTTTTAAACAAAGCATGAATTTAAGTTAAATTTCCATTTAAACTTGGACACAAGTTTTTACTTATGACCCATTGCATAAGATTTCCAATACTTTATTCACAGCAAAAAAAAAGATTTTATTTACTTTATTGGTTGCATTTATTCCCTTCGTAAATATATATGACTCAGCGCTTGCATAAGCTTTCTAAAAGGTGTAAATAAATCAGAAAACGAAATCACTTAGGGACTCAAGGTTTTCCTTGACCTGAAGTATTAGCCAATCAGAATTTCCATATAAGCCCCTGAATACTTTATTCAATTAAAGACCGCTCAAGGCTGCCAGCTTAATAAGCGAAATATTTAATGGGATTTAAGAGCAGAAAATACAGGCCAACTGCCCACACGTTTGCATGGAAGCAGTATCAATGACTCCACTCCCTGGGCATCTGTCCACCGATATTTGCATTTGACTCTCGACTTGATCCCCTGCCCCACTACTCCCCGCCACCTCCACGCGACTTCATTCAATTGAAGGCAATTCATGCTAATTAGAAATTTTATTGCATTCACTGCACTTATTGTTAATTGCAGACCGTAACCTCGCCGGATCCCACATCGTACGTGACCAAGCAGCGAGTGACGCGGCCCACGCCGCCAGCTCCTTCGAAGAATCCGATGCAGTTCGTCCAGATCAAGCCCTGCAACCTCTACCAGACGGCGCAGGAGCAGCTGAAGAAGGCCGAGGAGGTCAAGAAGCTGAAGGAGGTGAAGAAGGAGGAGCCGGAGGAGTGGCAGAACGTAAGTCCATATCGGTGACATATGATCTGAGATAAAACTCGACCCGAAATCAGAAAGGGGTTTCAAGCATCTACACAGGAAAAATTGACATTAATCCGATATGATAAATGTCAAATTTATGATTTAAGCATATCAACTTGATATTTTATCGTATCAAATGTATGATTTAAACATATCAACTTGATATTTTATTATATCAGCTATTTTTTTAAATTAAATTAAAATCAAAAACTGATATGATAGATTATCATCTATATGACATCAATCTCATCGGGATTTTTTTTACATGAAATAAGGTAGTATTGATCCTTTGCATTTTTTTTAAATAACCCAACAGACGTTTAATGAAAAAAATATTAGTCGGAGTTTGAGAGTTATAGAATTCTTTGGCCAAAGAGGGTATTTACCCATCGGCTCCTTTTCATTTCTGTTTCACTCACCGCCCATTTGTAACTTCTCGCAATGGGTAAACTAAAGCGAAACCACTTGGGCATGGCACATGGCACACGGCTCGTTATGGCCGCTCCAGTTTCCAATGCACGTCGCCCGTTAGCGGACAAAAAGATATTGCATTGCATAATCACTATTACATTTTGTTGATAGTTTTTTCTCCGCCGCCTGCTTTTTATCCGCTTCTATTTTCTTTGCACAGCGCTGTGTGTTACATGCAAATTTGCCGCTGCCATAACCCCGGCGAAGAGCTGCCTTTGACGTGACTGTACCCGCCTAATTATATCATACTGTGCCATTTCGATGCAGTCGCTGCATTTGAAGTGCCTTTCGGGCGGTTGACCAATGTCGATGTTCCGTGAGCATCACGTTTATCGAAATTTCATAGGTTCCCAGACATAACTTTTGCGTTACGACTGTGTGCCAAAAACAAAAAGGCAAGAAATCCATTAAAATGCGTGCGGCGTTTTGGAACTGGGCGACTGACTTCGATGGGAAAGGAAGTCCAAATGCCGCTTTAATGGCCTTTGAGTGTAAATTGCTTTCTTTTTGTTTTATCATCCAATGCGAACATTTTCATGGCCCGATCTGAATTGCAGATCAATAAAGATCGCAGCCGGAAGCTTCTTAGGAGTTAGTCAAACGAGGAAACAAAAGAACTCCGAAATAAGATAGTGATTATCGACATGAAAGAAATATTCACGAGATAAACTGAATGAAAATCTCAGGTAATCTGAACTGCGGCACATCTCGCTGATTCATACGAAATGGGATCAGAAATTCTTTATATGTGCTCCGCGGCGACTGCTGTCATGAAACCGAGCGAAGTTCACGCGCTTTGGAAACATTTCACCTTTGTCACGTAGTTCCGCAGCCGCGTCAAAACTTTTTAATTGCCATCAAAAGAAACTTTTGCTCGTCCACTTCCACATCGCGAATAATACGATGACAATTTACACTTACACGTCTGCCCTTTTCATTTTCTATACTAACTTTCGCTACCTTTCTGCCCCAAAACAAAACACGGCCAACAATGCGATCCGGTGACAAACAACAAACAATAAATAATAAACGGCGAACACACAAACAGAACCTTGACAATTGGAAATCATCAAGGCGAAAACGTGTCGAGCACATCATCGATCGTGCGGTGGAGACGAAGAAACTCGAGCTGGAGGAGCATGATCGCATGCGGCGGAAATCGAAAACATTCACCGAAATGATGGAGGAGAGGCAAGTACAAGTCCCAGTTCCGATCGAGTGTCCAAGGTGTTAAAGTGTCCAAAAGGAATTTGTCTCCAATCCAATTGTATTTCAATCACATGATAAATCATGGTGTTTCAAAAGTAATTTCCAATCGAATTAAATTCCCAAGTATTTATTCAGTAATGTCAATGTAAAATTAATACGATTTTTATGTAAAGTGTTCAAGTATTTCTTACGAAATACCAAGATAAAATATATATTTTTAAAATTTCGTAATATTTCAATCCAAATATGTATTGCTAACATGATTAGTAATTATTGTTCAAACAAACCTATTTAAAGTGACCATATTTGTGATACTTCTGAGTGTTTACATTTATTAAATATTATTTTATTTTTTATTTTATTAAATTAAATATTATTTTCCTATTTCAATAGTATTTCAATCATATGATAAAAGTGATTCAAAAGTAATTCCCAAGAATTTATTCAGTAATGTCAATGTAAAACTAATACAATTTTTATGTAAAGTGTTCAAGTATTTCTTACAAAATACCAAGATAAAATATATATTTTTAAAAATTCGTAATATTTCAATCCAAATATGTATTGCTAACATGATTAGTAATTATTGTTCAAACAAACCAATTTAAAGTGACCATATTTGTGATACTTCTGAGTGTTTACATTTATTAAATATTATTTTATTTTTTATTTTATTAAATTAAATATTATTTTCCTATTTCAATAGTATTTCAATCATATGATAAAAGTGATTCAAAAGTAATTCCCAAGAATTTATTCAGTAATGTCAATGTAAAATTAATACAATTTTTATGTAAAGTGTTCAAGTATTTCTTACAAAATACCAAGATAAAATATATATTTTTAAAATTTCGTAATATTTCAATCCAAATATGTATTGATAAAATGATTAGTAATTATTGTTCAAACAAACCTATTTAAAGTGACCATATCTGTGATACTTCTGAGTGTTTACATTTATTAATTAAAATATCCTTACAGGGCTGAAAGAGGAGGACCTCGTGGGCGTGCCAAGCTGGCTTCTCTGGCCGTTTACAACGAGGATGAGACGAACGACCTGAGTGATTTGGGGATCGGAACCAGCAGTGCCAGCGGAAAGAGCAGTCTGTCCGAGGATTACGACAATAATAGTGTTATGGTGCGTACAAACGAACTATCGCCGTAATGGGGGTCAATGTAAAAAATCATCGCAGTAGCAATGACATAATTAGCACCATTTCTAGTACCAGTCAGTTTTTTTTAAGTTTCTCCGTCTTCATATTTTTTTTGCCATCATTAGCGTCATTTACGTTGTGTGCTTGTCACGGCGTTTATAAACAATTACAACAAATTAACAATTAAATCTAATTTATAAACGATTCGCCGCTAAGCTAAGGCTCAAGCTTTCAATTGGCCACTGAAGCCTCGTTGGAAAGTGTTGCCAGCAAAGCGATGCGACACGGGCTAATAAACACAAATGGTTTATTAATCAAATGCGCGCACAAGCACCACCACTATAAAATCATAATCATAAATAGTAAACAATGAACCACAAACAATCGGCGTTGCATAGACAACAAAAACAGAGATTCCTTTAAGATTGAAATTGAGCGAGAGATCGAGCTGCGGATCGGGCAATTAGCCGCGCCTGTCGACAGGCCATAAAGTGTTTAGCTGTAAACTGGGGAAAATATATGTTGGTTCATGCCATCGGGGACCTTAGGGAATTAAGCGAAAAGGATTGGAAGAGTTCAATTAAAATGTATAAATAGGTTAAATGTGAGTGAAGTATCATTAAAACTGAGCAACTTTCTTTAAAATATTCCCATTTTAGCACAGTTCAAAACTTTTTAATACAAATATCTTTCTCTGACAAAAAAAATATAGAGTAAATATTTACATTTATGTACCTTTGCGTTTTATAATACTGTCGTTTGTTTTTATGAGCATTTCCCATAAAAACCTAAAAACTTTCCAATAATTGCAAAAATTTAAACTAATACAACATTTTTATAAAATCCTTATAATTGACGTAAAGAGTCTCCCAATTTTCGTAAGGGAAAATAATCTGAACATATAGTCAGTAACACTCCTAAGATAGGAGATTGTTCCTGTTCGCTATTTGAAAATCTAATAGAGCTAGGTATTTGGTTGCAAATATCTATTTAATGCTTATTCACTGATTTCTAATCGATTACCACCTTCTATGCCCTCCGTAGAGCGACCATGCCGCCGAGCTGGACAAAGCGATTGGAGCAGCTGGCTCTGGAGCTGCTGGAGCCACCTCCCGAAACGTGGACGAGCAGCAGAATCACATAAACCGTAACGGCAGTAATGGAAACCACGGCAACGGAGTGGCCATTGGCCAGACGGCCATCGCGAATACCCCCAGAACTGCGGGAAGGGAGTACATTTCCTCGCCGGGATACGACACCTCGTCCAGCACCGCGCCAGCTAGTTCGCCGGATCCATGTGAATACACCTACGAGGGAGCCATCCAGGATTACAAGCAGAGGGTCCAACGGGCCAGCAGCAATGGCAATGGAAATGCCAATGGCAAGGTGATCGGAGAACCCATCGCCTATCCCACCAGGCGGGGATCCAAGATCGAGGATCGCTTGAGCGGCTTCGAAGTGACTTCGCCCAGCGACACGCAGGAGGGCGTAGAGAAGCAGAAGGTGGACGTGCCCAAGGTGGACATCTCCAAGCGAAAGGAGATTTTTGAGCAGGCCAAGGCAGAAGTGTCCAATGGAGCTGCCTCCGCGGCCCCCAAACTGGTCCTTCGAGATCGCCTAACCAACGGCAACGCAGCTCCTCCCACTGCCCCCAAGTCGGATGTGAGGCGTCTCTCCGGCGACATCTCCAGCATTCGGGACCGCATGCAGAGTTTGGAGCAGCAGAGGAAGGCCTTCAATTCTAGCAAGAGTGTCGACGTGCCGGTGCCGCCGCTTAAGCAGCGTCTGAACAGCCTGCAGCAGTCCGTTACCAAAGAGGAGCAGAAGAAGCCACCACTGGTGGCCCTCATCGATGCCCGGCAACTCGAGATCATGAGGGGCGAAGAGGAGCGAATGCGCCAGCAGCAGAAGCAGCAGGAGGAGAAGCAGACACCGAAAAACCAAACCACTGTGCTCGCTCCGCCGCCAGCACCTCCTGCTCTTGTTATAGAGGAACCACCGGTGACAGCCACCAACGACGACAGCGGCATCCAGGAGGACAACGCGGACGATCTGCAGCAGCAGCAGCAGCAACTCAACGCAGCCATCGCCGCTTTGGCCCTGGAGGAGCGGCAGCTGGAGGAGGCGGCCAATGCGGTCAACCAAATCGAGGCGGAGTTCGACGAGCTGACCGATCTGAATCCCTCGCCATTGCCTCCATCGCCGGCTCATCCGTCGGTTCAGGCCAACATCCAACCAATGGCCGCCGCTCCGGCTTCAACACAAGCGGCCAATCCGGCGGCTGCTCCTCCATTGCGGGACATGGAATTTAGTGTAAGTTCTACTAACAATTTTATCGAATCCGCTAAATTAAGTCCTTGTGATGTTGATGTAGTAGCTGCTTCAGCGGTGTCGGTGTCCAAGTCTGGCCCCACTCCCACTCCCAGTCCCAATCCCACATCCACTTCCTCCCCCAATTGTAACTTGCGTAGAAAGCCCTCCAATGAAATGGTCCATCACCGCAATTTGCTTAAAATGTTCAAGGAGACCTTTCAGAACGACGACGATCTGAAAGAGGTCGGTGAGCCGGTCACTTCGCCGGGTCAGTTTAGCCAGGTCTTTGACTTTACCCATCAGCCGAGTAATCCCCCAGTACCAGTACCGATACCTACAGCAGCACCCTCGAGTCCGATTCCCACCCAAATACCACGTCCTCTGGGCAAGCCGCCCATGTCGCCCAAGGCGGTGAGACTAGCCTCCAGTCCCAGGGCTCAGATCAATCCCATAAGTTCGCCCACGAACTCCGGGGCTTCGCCCCCGCAATTTAGTATCAATGGACGCGTAGAGATCTTCAATTCACGGCAACTGGACAAGCCGCCAACGCCACCAGCTCCTCCCAAGCGAACTGTGAGGATTGAGCAGCCACCCAAGGAGGCGATTCCTCCGCCAGAAGTGGTGATGTGTGCTCCTCCCACGACCATTGTTCATCCCGATGAGCTGCCCAAACCCAACACTGTGAAAGCCTTGTCCAATTGCTTCAGCCAAAGCGATTCCTCGCCGATTACCTCGCCCATCATGTCGCCCAAGCCTTTGCCCAGGAGTCGCATTCCCCAGATAACACCACCAGCTTCTCCGAAGCCCGTGAAACGAGCTCCGATCGATGAGGTGGACCGCAGCTCCGGGGACTATGCTCCCGTGGTGGGCCAGACCAAGGCGATAGTGCACACGCCCCCTAGCAAATTACAACTCCAGGCAAACGGAGCCTTCGATCCCCTGGCGCCCAATGACTCACTGTACCTGCACACATCTTCGCCTAGCGAGATGCCTTCCCTGAAACCGTGTTCCCCCAACGAGTCCAGTCTGTTTAAGTTGGCCTCTTCGAGACCCACCTCGCCCTCGGTGGAGGTGGCCCTGTGCCAGCAGTTCCTAGACAGAAAAGCGACCAGGGATATTCAGCTGGCCGAGGAGGACCGTAGGATTTTGGAGCAGTTCGCTGTGGACGAGGTGCCCTGTGATAGGATCGATGTGACCAAGTCACCCCTGCCCAGTACTGGTTACCAGAACGTAACCGAGGACCTGGTGAAGAAGTGCGATGGCAAGAAGGAATCCCAGGCAGTGAGAGAGCTGGAGGAGAAGCCCAGCCAGGAGGACATTGCCCTGTGTGCGGGACTACTGGATTGCCTGGCTCCAGCTCAGGAGCCTGTCTGCGACAGCATCGATGTGAGGAAGTTTCCCGTGCCGGCCACTGGATTCCAGGACATCAGCGAGGACGAGGTGCGGCGGTGTGATAGATCGAGCAAGAGTTCTGTGATCACAAACAGGCCCAGCTCACCCATCGGCAGTGCCAGGGCAGCCCATTCGAAGGCTCTGATGGACACTTGCGAGCAGATCATTGCGGAGGAGCGACTGGCCAGCAGTCAGATGATGAAGACCTCGTTGCCGGAGTCCGGGGAAACCAAGCCCTCGACTCCGCTGCTAGGCCGCAGATCAAAGATTCCCATACCGAAGCCCTGCTGTATTTCTGCTTCCGGAACTGATTCGATCAGCCGAGCGGGCTATGCACCAACTGCAACGCCATCTCCTTCGGCGAACGTTGAGCAGCCTCTGATAGCGCGCACTCACCTGGTGGAGACAGAGATCAAGGTCAAGGAGATCTCCCCGCCCAGCTCACCCAAGCCGCAGGAGCGGACTCAGCCACCCGCACCGCCTGTAAAGGAAAAGAAGGCCAAAAACATATTCGATTTCCTGCGCAGAAATTTCGGGCATCATGAGGATCCACAGCATCATCCCACGCTTAATGAGACCCTCGAGAAGAAGGTGGTGCTTACCAGCACCAAGAGCGGTGTGGATGTAGTGAACGCAGATGAGTTCGTTCGGGTGGACAACTCGAAGTTCTATGTGGCCAGCGAGGAGGAGGACGAGCCGGCACCACCGCCTCTTCCCAAAACCCCAGCTCCCGTTAACATTGAGATCCGAAAGAAGATCACAACGGATGAGATATTAGAGGAAAATACCACGGAACAGGCGCTGACCCAGGAGATCAGCGATTTACTGGACGACGAGATCATGAAACTAGAGGCATCGGCGTCCTCAACGTTGAAGAAATAATAATATCGGAGTAGAAGCCGCCTCCATATCTTCAAGATTGGAGAGCTTAGACCTTCCGACACTTCGGAGTGATATGTGATCTCTCCGCTGATTTACAAGATTTAAAGAGCTCTCAAGTGAACCGACTACACCTATGACCTAAAATGCTCTCTCTTATCAAGAAAATATGCAAACCAACTTGAACATTTTACATTGAAAAACAACGAATGATAATTTCAATCGAATTTATTTTAACCGAAACTATTTATTTTACTTTGGTTTTTGTATTTACCTATGAATTCTATTCAATTTTTATTTACATTTTGTTATGGGCTCAAGCTACGTAAGCTACAGTTTTTCTTTATCTAATAATATACCTTTACTAAACCCAAAAATTATGTATGAAAACAAAATTTGATTTTATATAAAAAATTGTCAAACATATGTTTTATGGTTATATATTTTATACACAAACATACACACAAAAACGAAAGAGGATCGAAAATTTATTCGCGCTTTAACACAAAAAGATTAATTAGAAACCTCAAAAGCATACCAAATAATATAAAAGAGGACAAATATTATAAATACAAATGAGATATAAGTGTTGTGCTATTTTATGAATAAACCTAAACTAAAATCGAAAACAACCTGATGAAACTCCAATATTGAAAAGAAATGTAAAAAATGAAAGTGTAGATGTAAATTTCCGCTCATCCATGTCGATAGAAACTGACGGATGTAAAATGAATATTACGTCGAGTAGAAGTAGACGGGGAATCAAAGTATATTACACATGTGTAAATTATGTGTAAAAGAGATATCACGCTTATAGAAAGTGGTATTGACCTTATCCCGAAAAAGATAGTTCCTTTAAATATGCTAGTAGCAACAATAGTGGCTAAACAATAATAGTGTTTTTGAATTTAATAATGAAGTTTCAACTCTAGATCCCTTTAAATAGCCAAGTCGTCAGCAATGGATGAAGACAAAATAATGGATCCTGATCCCCCATGTATAAATAATCCCTAATATCCCCCTGGAATCGCAGACCTAAATCCAGATGTTGAGGCTAATTATTTAAGGCTTTACTCTACATGCTATCTAATTCATTCCCATATTTCTCTTACATGCCTTGCGCTCGTTTGTTGGCTAAATAATGTAAAATATGACTTATCTATTAATGCAGTTACATAGTTTACATGCTTACTGCCAGCAAAAGTTGTTGCAAGTATACAATTTCCGAGGTAAGCGGTTCTCTCTATCTCATATCCCTTGTTTGTGCCTTTTGTGTTCCCGTTTGTGCTGTTCTGTTCTGTTTTTTTGTTTTTTGTCACTTCTGTTTGTTTGTTTGTTTGGTTGTCTCGCCCGTATTCGTACAAGTTCTCAGTTCCATTGCATGTTGCGTTTTACCCACTTAGCACCTATTTAAAATGCCAAAAGTCACCCATCCGCCTAGTGGGGTTTCAGTTCAGACGCAGGTGCATACTTTGGGGGGCCGTGTAGGTGTATTCAAAACCCCTGCTGCAGACCCTGGAGTGCTGTCTCCGCAGTTTTGCCGCCCCATATATCGCCTCCGCCTCTCTATCTAAACAAATCGTTTGGGTCGATTCCGCGCTGCAGCGCCTACGTTTAGTGTACTTTAAGCCCTCGACGGTATCGGTTCGGTTCGAGGCAGTATCTTTCGTACTCGGATCCACACATATACGTATATGTCTGCCAGGGGTTATCTTTACAGCCCCCCGTAATAATATAATCGTGCGAATAATTCGCACTGGACGGTATCTAAAGTATGGCCCACCGATACGAGCCAAATCGATTGCAGCGATCCAGTTCGTTAGACTGTTTCGATCGAAAACCAGGGGTAAGCGGCTAGTGTCCACACTCATTAACCATATTTTCTCAAGTGCTTCCCCTTGTACATATAATCGCTTCTTGGAATCTCGTGAGAATTTATAAGAATCGGAAAGGGGTGATAACATTTCAAGTACGGTCATATATTTATTGAGGGGCTAAGAAATGTCCAAAATTAGCAACGGCAAATCAGTTTGTTTTTGGTTATACTTCAGTTGGCTAACTGACTGACAGACAAGCGGATACATTGAGTAGTTAATCCCGATTAAAAATAGGTAAAAGTATACAGAACTTCCTTGTGACTTTCATAAGGTTACCTAAAAAGTGTCAAGTTTATTATTCTTCAGAACGGCTTTGCTATGGATTAGCTTAACTTATCTGCATCTTTTTTTACTTATACGTACATTTCAGTCCCAATACTTTGAGATACTCGTAGTTGGTTATCTGTTCTTACCACTGCATTTAGTCGTACTCTTCACCACTGGGCCACAGTTCTGTAAATTCCTCCTTGCAACCTCACTTGAATTCTTTTTATATCTCAGTTTTATTCTTTGATTGATTTTCGCTGTAGAATTTAATTAAATTGCGATATTTTTATTTTTTCTTTAATTTGCAAGCTAGCCTTTGTTTGAACTAACTGACATTCATGCGATCCATGCGCATTCTTCTCTCTTTCTCTCTCTGTCATGCACGCTTTTGACGCTTTCTCGCTCGCTCGCCATGCCACGCCCACCTCATCCCGCCCCACAGATCAACGAAGCTCTTGAATTGGCGCTGCAAGCAATCGATCGCGAGGCGACCACCGAGCCAATGGACAAGGCACAACATCCACAGAAGCAGGAGGAGAAGGAGGATAAGCAGGAGGAGTTGGGGGGACAGCCAGAGGAGGAGGGGCCAACCCGTGAGGAGGAGGAGCAGGAGCAGAAGAAGACGGTGACGGAACAGGGGGAATCACACACCGAGGGTGGGGAAATGCCAAATAAAACCGATGAGCAGAAGCAGGGGGAACGAGAGCCCATCTACGAGAATGTCAGCTCGACTATATCTATGCATGAAGTAGATAATGAACAGATAGCAGCGATGACGATAACCACACAGAGCCAAGCGACGCGGAGGAGTCACAGGAGAAGCATTCCAAATAAGCAACCCAGCAACAATAACAATAACGAGAATAATCAAAGCTCTAATCAAAGCAACAGCAGCAGCAATCAGCAGGAGAACAGCACAGCAGCAACATCAGCAGCAACCCCCGCGCCAGCAGCAACACCTGGCGATGTGGAGCCCTACTACCAGGTGCCGAAGGCCACGGAGCCCTACTACGACGCCCCGAAGCATTTAAGACCCGTGCCCGTCTACGAGAACATCGAGATCTTCTACTCGGGCCTGGAGATCAGCCAGGGATCGGCGGGACCGCCGCTGGGCCTGTTGGAGCCGCCCAAGGAGAAGCCACCACCACCGCCCACCGAAAGTCCGCCGCCGATTCCGGTGCATGAGGGCCATGACGACGAGCTGGACGGACTGGGCAGCAGCCTGGGCCACAACACCGACACCTGGTCGTCGGACAACACCTACGAGACCATTTCTAACGGCACGCGCCGGCACCTTCAGGGACAGCTGGAGCCCGCCCAGCCATCGCCGCCCATCAAGCGGATGAACTCGACCAAGCGGATCAAGAAGGAGCTGCGCAACAAGCGCTCCAGCTTCCTGGGCATCGAGACCGACGGGGACCTGGACGACATGGAGACCTACCTGGAGCTCACCGTGGCCCCGCCGCCGGACATGGCGCAGCTCCTGCAGGAGGAGCGGCGACTGGAGAAGCAGCTGTACATCAAGGCGGGACTCTGCGACAGTTCCGACACAGGTTAGTCGATATATCCGTATATATGTATAAGTATCAGAAAACCGATGGGGGTAATGAGAAAACCAATAGAGAAAGCCAACAGGGCGTGAAAACGAAAGACGATAGCAATGAGCAAATCACAAGCTGGACGGGGAAGGGTTCCGACTGGGCCAGAGGGCAAAAGGTGGCCCCCATCTGCCCCAGCGAGGTTAAGTATAAATAATCCGTTTAGTGTGCGTGGCCCAGGGAGCTGTCACAGCTCTGATGAGATGCTTCCCCATTCGGGTGTTGAACTGAATTCAATCGGTTTGATATATTTTATATGTATCAGATTTAGGATCAAAGCTTAGCACATATACAGTGGTTCACAGCTTATTTCAACCAGTCTCCGCCAAAAACTTTAACAGCCCATAAAAACTAAATAAAACAAGTTATCAAAAAAATTTAAACGCAGAATACATCTATATTGATACCCAAAAGGAAGAAACAATTTTAGGATTTTCTAAATATTTTACAAATATTTTTTTAAGAATTAATTACAAAAATAGCCCAAAAAAAAGGGCCACAGCTTATTTCAACCAGTTAACGAAAAAAATCGTATAAATTAACAGAGTGGCCAATAATTTTTTTTTTTAATTTTGCATGTCTACCCTTTTGTTTACCAACAATTTAAAGTTAACTTAACATGGTTACAATGACTTTTGTTGTTGTTGCCAAGTAAAAACTACACCCGGCCTTTTGGGAACACTTTTTTCGTAAAAATATGGCATTTTCGAACATTTTTTCGCAATGTTGACTTACAATTTTGTTTTGTGGTAATGCTAAGATACCTTTAAGTCATAATCATTAGCTCTCAACAGCTCTAGATGAGCTGAAACGGCGAAAAAATATACATTTTTCATGGGTCATTTCATTAGTTAAATCAAAAATTAATTTATATTTAAAGATCCTTTGAGTTTTTAATTCATTTATCCTTTAGAATGTGAAGAAAAATGTAAATCTTAATCGGAGAGTAAAAAAAAAAATTTTTGGAAGGTACCTGCGGACGATTTGTAGGCCCAAAACAACGAGCGTTCGCCGTTAGGCTTAGGGCTCATTTAGATACACACGAGAAAATCTCTTATTAGTGTCCTTAGTATGTCAAAAAGATCTTTTTTGAAAGAAATAATTCAATTTTGATACATTTAAGTCGAAAAAATAAATCTAAGCGGGGAAAATCCCAATTACGAGACCAGATTGGGGAGTCAAAAGGGTTTTTTAAAGCCTAACGGCGAACGCTCGTTGTTTTGGGCCTACAAATCGTCCGCAGGTACCTTCCAAAAATTTTTTTTTTTACTCTCCGATTAAGATTTACATTTTTCTTCACATTCTAAAGGATAAATGAATTAAAAACTCAAAGGATCTTTAAATATAAATTAATTTTTGATTTAACTAATGAAATGACCCATGAAAAATGTATATTTTTTCGCCGTTTCAGCTCATCTAGAGCTGTTGAGAGCTAATGATTATGACTTAAAGGTATCTTAGCATTACCACAAAACAAAATTGTAAGTCAACATTGCGAAAAAATGTTCGAAAATGCCATATTTTTACGAAAAAAGTGTTCCCAAAAGGCCGGGTGTAGTTTTTACTTGGCAACAACAACAAAAGTCATTGTAACCATGTTAAGTTAACTTTAAATTGTTGGTAAACAAAAGGGTAGACATGCAAAATTAAAAAAAAAAATTATTGGCCACTCTGTTAATTTATACGATTTTTTTCGTTAACTGGTTGAAATAAGCTGTGGCCCTTTTTTTTGGGCTATTTTTGTAATTAATTCTTAAAAAAATATTTGTAAAATATTTAGAAAATCCTAAAATTGTTTCTTCCTTTTGGGTATCAATATAGATGTATTCTGCGTTTAAATTTTTTTGATAACTTGTTTTATTTAGTTTTTATGGGCTGTTAAAGTTTTTGGCGGAGACTGGTTGAAATAAGCTGTGAACCACTGTAGTTGGAAAGACATTGGTTTTATACAAGTAATAGGTTTTTTTTTTGCTTTTAGAAATACTAAATTATAGATGACTAGTGGACCTAATGAATTTTTCTCCTTATTAATCAGGTGATCGAAATATTTTAATAAAATTATTATATTAAAAGCATTTTGATCTTCATGGCCAGCGTGCCTTTCCTAAATACGGTTAGATAAAAAAACATTTTAGGAAAAAATAAATGTAAGCAATTTTTTGCGCAACTCATTAGTTAAAAAAAAAATAAATGCGACTGAAAGGTTTTTATATTCTAACACATTTATTGTCCATCAAAATCTACCTTATTAAAATTTAAGAATATTATCCTACTCGTTTAATAATGTCCACCGTATGCTCAAGGAAAGTGCATGTCACTTAGACGAAAGAGAGGAAAACTCGTGAAAAGTTACATATATAGTATTTGAATTTACAGTTTAAATTATCTTTGTAAAACTCCAAAACTATTGGCAATAATGCAAAATCAGACTAGAATTGTCACCTTATCGTATAGGTTATATATAACCCACAAATACCTCAATTAAAACCCTACATTTCGCTTATTCCTTCCCAAGGTGAAAGTCGCGACTCCGGAGTTTCTGAAAACCATTCTCGCCAGAGCAGCGAGCACTACACAAACTCCTCGGAGGAGAACGACACGCAGTCCGAAGCCACGCCACCACCTCTGCCTCCGCCCCCGTCGACCGCCCAGCTGGGCGAGGTCATCTACCAGAACGAGAGCCTCCTGGCTGCGCAGACCCCGCTTCTGCAGACAGTCAAGGGCAACTCGGCCGAATCCTGGACAGAGTCGGCGACGGCGGCTGCGGCGGCCACCCAATCGCTGAGCGAAGCCACAGCGACGGCCAACGCCAAGATGCAGTCCATCGAGGACAAGATCCGGGAGCAGGGCGAGGTGTTGCGGGTGGAGCGGGAGCTGTTGCACTTTTCGGTGAGTACAAGGAAGTAGTTTATATTCAACAAATTATATTAATAGAAGAGTACGTTACTCATTTTAAAAGATCATTTCACACAAAGAACTCCGGTGAAATTTACCGATATAATAGTAAATAATAATAAATAAACTCAACTGACTATTTTATTGTTGCTTTACTATTAGAATAAAGTAGTAACCAAAACCTAAGCAAACTGGATTTTTAAAAGTAGTAAACTTTTTTCTATAATTTAATAAATTACTATTCTAATAGAAATAAAGTCCTGCACGAACAACAGTTTTCGACACATTTATTGTTTCGAAACATTTTCATAGTAGGTTTTGATTGATATCTGTTCCTTACAAGTTAGACCATATTTCTCTGAAGAATTCACGGCATCATTCTGCTGTTAAAGTGCTCTTTTTTGTCATTAGACATCTCACACTTCTTAAGAACTCGCGGTTTTTATAAATCACTTATTTTTACAACCTCTTAAACACTTAATACAACTAACAACAACTGTCTGAAAATTCAACATAAGCCATTTAATTCAACCGTTTTACCATATAACATATAACCTGACCTTTCCACAGCAGGAGGAACTGAAGCGGCAGCGTGAGAACCTTCTGCTTCGTGAAAATCTGGCACGCCGGGAACTGCAGCACGGAGCAAAGATGCTGATGTCAAACAACCGGCGCTCGCTGCAGGATCTGCACCACGGCCTGGGCATCGGCAACGGCATGCTGAGTGCCTTCCAGCCGCCGCAGCACCACCAGGCGCCCATGCCGCCACCACATCCGCAGCAGATCTACGCCAATGTGCCGCAGCAGCAGCAACAGGCGGCGATGTATGCGTACCACCAGATGGACACGGACTACCGCAAGTCCATGTCGGATCTGAACGAGTTCTCCAACCACTTGATGCTGCCACCAACGCCACCCACGAAGCCGTTGAGGGCGATGCAAATGAACGCCAATGGCCATGGCCTGGAGCCAGACTATGCGGTTAGCACGAGGCAGCGCCAACCGCCGGTTCCGTACAGCGGATCTCTAGTGAAGATCGCCGGGGCACCCATGCCACCTCGGATCTCTGGGCCAGGATATCCCGTTCAAGCGTCGGCAGCTGCCGCCTACCACCACCAGTCGGCTCAGAACCTGAGCAACATGTCCCGCAACACTCTGCTCGCCCTGAGTGCCACGCCCAAACCCAAGTACACGGACGGATGGGTGCAGGTGCAGCAGCGGAAGAGTTACGACAGCCACCAGGCCAACGACCCTGCTTGGCTGTCCGCCCAGCAGCAGAAGCGCAAGTCCATGCCGGACTACGGCGGAGCCCTGTACAACAACAACCACTGGCTGCTCCAGGAGGCGGAGCAGCGACGCATCGAGCAGCTCAATCGGCGATCCATGCCGGCCAGTAAGTCGAAGGGAAAACCGCTGCCCGACTCCATCATCCAAACGCTGACGGAACGGGTCCAGAGCAAGGGCATTGGCGATCGGAAGCGGTGAGTTGTCATGGTTCATTATGCGTGTGCTTTCGTTACAAACTATCTCTACCAACAGCTTCGATGGCAACGGCAACTACAGCCAGGTCAACGGCAACTCCAATGTCTACCAGCAGCAGCCGCAGCAGCAACAGCAGAAGCCCAACATCACGAACGGAGGCAGCAGCCAGGAGAAGGTGCTCAGCGTCAGTGGCAAGAAGAAGTGCTCCCATTGCGGCGACGAATTAGGTAAACTTTGCTACTACGTTGGTTGTGAGTGTTGCGTTATTCTCTACTTCCCGAACCCCACTGACTCATCGTTCATCTTTGGACACATCTCCTAGGCTTGTTGTCACGGCGAGCATCACAAGAATAACACACACTCGGCCTCACTAGTGTCATGGTTGAGTTCTGTCGATCATCAAATGCTTTCCCTTCCCTCTATCTATATACTCCTTACCAATAAGTTTCTGTATTTCCCTTACATGTCTGAGACAGATCTGGGCTGCACGCACGACAATTGTCGACAAGTGCACAAAGCGCTCAAATATATTGTTTGGGTGTAATTCTAAAAGACTTGATTAACATAGTTAAATCACAACTAAGCGAAATTTTAATATTTAAGGTATTTTATGGAGCGGTTTTTATTATCAACTAGAAGTCTTGGAATCGGAAGGCTTTAAAAAAATGAAAAGCTTGGTTAAAAAGTATTTTGAATTTACAAAAAAAAATTCCAAGTTTTCCGACCTACGGTTCTTTATTATTCTTCAACTGAGCCTTGTTTCTTTAACTAACTATCACACTTCCAACAGGTCGCGGCGCTGCCATGATCATCGAGTCGCTGCTGCTCTTCTACCACATCAACTGCTTCAAGTGCTGCGTCTGCCACGTCCAGTTGGGTGATGGCCTCAATGGAACCGATGTCCGGGTCCGGAATCACAAGCTGCATTGCCAGAACTGCTACTCCAGCGATGACGGCATCAAGTTCAGCTGCGTCTAGCTGAATCCTTGCCAAGGAAACGGAAGTCAATTCGAAGTTGGAAGCGGGGGTTGTTGTTGTTCTTGTTGCTATTGCAACATTGATTGTTGTTGTTGTACTAGTAATACATAGATACTAACTACTGACGTAATTCGCTTATACACTACATACAAATATCCACGTTGAAAACAAAGTCAAAAGCAAAACGTTTCAGATTAGTGTTAATCGCTTCTATATAAGTACGAAATTTTTTGATGTCTGCATTGCTTTTTGACTCAGATTTTAACTTTTTATATACGATATTCTACATGTTTGAAAATCCGACGTTATACATACATATGTTTGAAAAGCCAAGCTCTCTAAAGGTTTACGCCAAGTGGAAGTAAAATTTCAAAATGCGATTTAAATGTGTGTTGAAGATTATTAGAAAAAAAATATAAAACAAAAAGAAAAAGTTCTTTGAACGTTGTTAAAATTTGAAAATTGTATATTGCCCACATATATATGTATATCTACAGACATATAATAATTGTACATTATTTGAATCCAATACTGACGTTTTCTCTTTTCGCGTACGAGTTTTCGGTCGCTTCTAAATCTGACGTTTCTGTGTTCTATCTTTACTACACGCCTCAGCCCACATAAAATACCTAACGACGTATCCAATGTACCTAAAATTATATACAAATACCCATCCATATGCAACACACTAACATAAGTACATATTATTATACACCTACATACTACATGAGATGTGCATATAACGTGAATGATTTAATTTCTAATTGTCGTTACTCTTATTTATTGTAATTAAGCATATGAATCAAAAATATGTATATTCTAAACACTTCTTGAATTTTATAATTAACTTTTAAACTTGATCGGTATATGAATATTTTTTCTGTATAAATACATCAAAGAATACATTTGAATTTCGCTTAGTTATAAAATAAAGTATTTCAAAGATGATCTGGTTGTTTGACACTTATTTTAAACGGAAATAAGCAGATACCGTATCGATCTATGGAAAAATTGTACAAGTAAGCAACGTCGCCAGCTCGTTAACATACTCGCAACAGGATGAGTAAGTGGATTCTGCATAGTAAGTTGGAGTAATTCGACAATAGAACTTGTTGAGTATGGTGCATCTGGCATACATCTTTCTTATAATTTAATTATGAATATGTTTTAATTTGAACACTGTTTTTGTTTTTCTTCATTTTAATTCCCAACTATTTTATAGCTAAAGAAATATTTACATTCTTAGAAGTCCTTAAGTTTAGAACGAAGTTTGAAAATATTATTTACAGCCCTTTGAGTAAGTTCATGAACTCCATAGACGGTTTTATATGATCAGTTTTTTTCAAACTTATTCTAGGGTCCTCATTTTTTTAGTAACATAACCTGCTATGTACCTTATGACATCTTGCTTTTAAAACTGTCTGCTGCAAAATCTTAATGCTTGATCAATTAGTATTATTCAGTTGAGATATTAAATTAATTATTTATTAATTAATTACTATTATTTTGTCATACTTGTTATATATTGTTTTAATCTGTACTTAAATTGAAGAGGTGTTGGATAATCACATTGTTCACCTTTCGAACACATTGCATCAAAGAAACTTTCAACTATGTCTTGGCTAAGACGATTTGTTAAGATATGAAGCTTTCCGTATTTTTCCGATAAATATCTATACAAGCCGTTTAGAGATGCATAATTAAGTAAAATTACTTCTTGAAATGGCATCTTATCGTTTTTGCCAACTATATTCGTGCGCATAAGCTCAGACATTTTATCCAAAATGCCGCGTTGGATGTCGATTTCTGTTCCATAAGGCTTAATCGTTTCAATGGAACTTGACGTAGACAATTTGGAGTTGAATAAGTCAACCCAGTCATTAAGAAGTTTAAAAAGATCAGCGGTTTCGCATGCATTCTCTACGACGTAACCCAACGCATGGCATCCTCTAATAGCGTTGGCGGTAGTATTGGAGAAGAGTTCAGTTGCCAATTTGACGTTTTGTTTTGCAGGCGAATCATCGTTAATGTGCTTATCGGTAATCCTTAATAATATCGACCCATCTGGCGTAGAACAGTGGCTAATTGTCTGCTGAACTGTCGCCTTAGTAAGTGTTTTTCCCTTGATGACTAATCCCGAGCAAATATAATGGTTACGAACCAACGTTATTAAATATGGGGTATCAGAAAAAGCGAATATTTGTAGATTTTCATCAGCTGGATGGCGAAACCAAGGTTTTTCTAAAAAAAAAAGTGATTTTGAATTTCTCTTCTGTATTATTATACCCGTTACTCGTAGAGTAAAAGGGTATATTAGATTCGTGCAAAAGTATGTAACAGGTAGAAGGAAGCGTTTTCAAACATATAAAGTATATATATTCTTGATCAGGATCACTAGCCGAGTCGATCTAGCCATGTCCGTCTGTATGAACGCTGAGATTTCGGAAATTATAAAAGCTAGAAGATTGGGATTTGGCATGCAGATTCTAGGGGTTAATACGCAGCGCAAGTTTTTCACGCCGATGTGCCACGCCCCCTCTAACGCCCACAAACCGTGAAAAACTGTGGCACCCACAGTTTTGAAGCTAGATTAACGGGAAAATGAATGTGTATTTTGTTTGGGTTATTAATGCCTACGGAAATGTAGAAGAAAATTTTTAAATCGTCCCACTCAGTAAAAAGTTATAATCAAATTATGAAATGGCCGGTAGATGACGCCACTTTGAAGCGGCTGCTTGGCTTGCCCTGCTTGAGACTGCTTGCTTTAGCTGAGTAACGGGTATTTGATAGTCGAGGCACTCGACTATAGCGTTCCCTCTTGTTTTTTATAAAAAACTTACTCTCCGATATGCCAAGGTCTGCCCATAAGCTTCGATATCCTGGGCGCAAATTAGAAACAATAGCGACTACGGGAAACCCTTTTTTGTGTAGTTTGCCTATTATCGAATGCAGCGTATCTGCGTCCATTCGGCTATTAAAATCGAAAAATACTGGCTGCTTCCAAGATTTGTTCAGGCCGCGAACTATTGCCAGTTGAACATAGGTGCTTGGCTCTAATACAACATCCGCTGTGATGTCATTATCAAAGGCTTCAGCAACCTTAATGTCATCCAAGGACAATACGCATAGCTTATCGACTTCTTTCATTTCTTCATTTTCCATGAGGTCTATGACGATATCAAGGGTACCTGTATCAATTTTAACATCTGCCAACCATCTATACAATGTAGTACGACTGGGCAAAGGGAATCCTTTTCTATATAGAAGATTGTATGCACGAGGTCCTGCGGAATGAAGACAGATAGCAGCAGACATGTCTGTTGGATTAAATAGGGTCCTCTTTCCTCCAGACTTCAGTATGTGTATTTGGGTTTCGGTGAAAATATAGCCAAGAGATTTTTCTAATTCCTTATATTCCTTAAGTTGCTGGCGTAAATCTTTAATTTCCTTTTCCATTGAACTAATCTTTTTTCTCTGGCTCTGGTTCTCCAAAACCAGTGTTCGCTCTATCACTTTTTCCCTGTGTTAAATAATTTATTGTTAGAATAAGTGATTAATAATATATTTTAATACTGCTCACTCTGTTTGCGTGCTCGACTCGGAGAAGCCCAGTTTACGAGTTTTTGGTTCTGGCTCCGCATCTTTTTGAGGAACAGCATCATCAATTAGTCGTCTTCTCTTAAAGGTATCCCCTTTTTTTGGTGCCGACTTCCATTGCGAAGCATTAAAATGCGTGTCGCAAATCTTGGAATGTTCGCCAAGTCTGCAGCCAAGGATTTGCTCCCACAATGTTCTCCTTGTTAAACATTTTGGTGCGCTCATAAACTTCACCCCTTGCACGTGCTTACGACAGAAATGGCAAAATGTCATTTTTGCTTTTCTTTCTCTCTGCGAGATCGCACAATATCTTTACTTTGTTTTGACGAGATCCTGAAATGCTATTTAACCAAGTATCAACATTCCTCATAACAGCTGACTTGAGCCATCGCAAAAATGCATTTCCTTTCCAACAAAATCCCGAAACACCAAGTACAGAAATCGCCGACCTCGATCGAAAAAAATATTTAGGGTATTCCCTAAACTGTTGAAATTGTGGAACGGTGGAAATTGAAACACGAGGCCAATTTATAATTTTTGGTTTTTTCGGATTCTGGGGGCCAAATTGAATAATTTTAAGTGCAAAATTGCTTAGAATGAAAATATCTGTCGATCTAGATAGGTTGCAAACATATCCAAATTCTAGAAGTATATTAAAAATCTATCTAAAAAATCGGATCCCCACAATTTTGTTTATTGCTCCGCTCACAGAGATTGTACCAATATGCACGGTAAACATAAAGTATCATTAAACTAAAGCCGTCAGTTTTTGAGAAAATCGCTTAACAGTGAATGCTCTTCGTATTTTCCCCATACAAAAAAGGGTGCAAATATTAAATTGCACAGGGCTCCACTCTCTGACGTTGTACCAACATGCACGGTATATTAGCAGATTGGGGATCGCCTAAGGCAAGTTCAGTGAAAAAGTCATACAAATAAAGCCGTTAGTTTTTAAGAAAATCGCTAGTGGGAGAAGATAAAACGTTTAAAGCAGTGCCGCCAATTTAAATTTGAACCAGTAAGTTTCAAGACATGAACAACTATGTAAAAAATGTATTCATGACACTTACCATATGGGAAAAATTCTGATTCGACGCTATAATAGGGTCTTCCCACAGAGATCCTTCCACCATCCATCATCCGTTGAAGGGATGGACCATAAGGTTTTGCCGTTCCGAAAATTTTCCCCGTCAAAATTTGAAGGACTTTGACGGGCTCTTTTATGCGATAGTTAGCCGATGTTTTTTCGGTGCAACTCTTAATTCTTCCTCCTCACTGTGAAAATTGGAACGTTGATTGCGAAAATATATTAAAACCAATGCCGGGAAAAAATTTAAAAATGTTTAAGCTTGTTAATTTTTGGAAATTCATCATTAATATTTAGTTTGTTGCGAAAAGGCCTTGCAAGCAAATTGTTATGGGTGGGCCAAAATTTAAGCTATTCTGGGACCGAAAACATTATGTTTTGCTTAGAAGATTCAAAACATATTGTGCAATACTTAAATTATCACGAATTTTAGTTGTAAGTGTAGTATATACTACTATAATGTTTAATATTGCTTTAAATGACCAAACAGCACACAATTGGTTTTGTTTACATTTTTGCTCTATTAATATTGGCTAGACAGTGGCGTAGTTAGAACGGTGTGTAGGCTCTCCCCCGTCAGCAATTGGTATGCAGATTTGTTGTAGGATATGCTCTAACATTGAATGTATGTTTTAAATTATTATCGTATGCTATTTATTTTGTTTTATTCTACAATAAGATTAGGAGAACAACATTATACAACTGTTTTTCCGAGTTAAGACGCCCCTTTAATTATTTTGACATGAGCAACTGCTCTTCAAGTCAGCTGTTATCGGATGGTGGAAGGTGGATGGTGGATGGAAGCTCTGTGGGAACACGAATTTAACATTTGTCAAAAATCCCAACCGTTTCACATGGATGGACTCTATAGGAAGAGGCTATAGGAGCGGAGAACGACCTCTCGACGCTAACTTGTGTGGCTGGAACCGCTTGCACTACTTTGGCCAGCTTATATAAATAAGGATAAGCAAACTTTTGGCGCTCCCAATACTCCATGATGCCAGTGCTCACATCAATAGGCTTTGGGTTGTACAGATCGATTTCTCGATTTTCTGCCTTTATATTGAAATCCATTATTTCATCGCCCTCTTCATCACTCGATGCCACTTCAATCGAGTCTAAAAACTCACTTAAGAGGGAGCTACTATTGCGTTCTGCCTTGGTTGCAGATGACGATGTGGAAGCCTCTTCAATGCATTGCTCAGGACTAATCTACAAAAAAATTATCATTATTTATATTATCATTTTAATATTTTTCGTTGGATATATTTTTAACTTACGTTTCGCTCTATATTGAAGGTTTTCACTATTAATCTTTTGAGTTGAGCCCTAGCGTACATTAAGCTTGTTTGACTTTGTAGCAAGACTCGCCTCATTCTTGGGTCCAAATAAAGGCTAAACATTTCTTGAACGTCTGGCTGGTTGAACTGTTAGTGACCTCAATTGTCAGTTTTAGCTCAAGCCACAGTTTGTAGAAGTCCCCCATGTATAGCTGAGAACATTACAATTTTCGAGTTGCTATATAAGCAGGCTCCAAAGTATTTACCAAGTCCTTTAGCTCAAGCCATTCGGTAACATTTAGTCTTTGTGGAAGTTCAGAATGTTTCTTACAAAACTCTTCAAATGTCAAAAATTTTTTAAGCCTAATGTACGTGGAGTTCCATTGCGTAGCTACGTCCAATTCTGGTTGCGCCAATGACTCTTCTTTTATAGCCTCTTCCCATAGAGTCCATCCGTGTGAAACGGTTGGGATTTTTGACAAATGTGAAATTCGTGTTCCCACAGAGCTTCCATCTACCATCCACCTTCCACCATCCGATAACAGCTGACTTGAAGAGCAGTTGCTCATGTCAAAATTATTAAATGGGGGTCTTAACTCGGGAAAACAGTTGTATAATGTTGTTCTTCTAATCTTATTGTAGAATAAAACAAAATAAATAGCATACGATAATAGTTTAAAACATATATCCAATATTAGAACATATCCTACAACAAATCTGCATACAAATTGCTGACGGGGGGAGCCTAACCTCCAGACCCCCACACTCCGTTCTTACTACGCCACTGTCTAGCCAATATTAATAGAGCAAAAATGTAAACAAAACCAATTGTGTGCTGTTTGGTCATTTAAAGCAATATTCAACTTTAAAGTAGTATATACTACACTTGTAACTAAAATTGGTGATTATTTAAGTATTGTACAATATGTTTTGAATCTTATCAGCAAAAAATAATGTTTTCGGTCCCAGAATAGCTTAAATTTTGGCCCACACATAATAATTGGCTTGCAATGCCCTTTTCGCTTACAACAAACTAAATGTTAATAATGAATTTCCAAAAATCAACAAGCTTAAACATTTTTAAATTTTTTCCCGCCCTTGGTTTGAATATGATTTCATAGTCAACGTTCCAATTTTCACAGTCAGGAGGAAGAATTCAGAGTTGCACCGAAAAATTATCGGCTAACTATCGCATAAAAGAGCCCGTCAAAGTCCGTCAAATTTTAACGGGGAACTAACTGGAAAATTTTCGGAACGGCAAAACCTTATGGACCATCCGTTCAACGGATGGTGGATGGTGGATGGCTCTCTGTGGGAAGACCCTATTATACAAATTCTGTAAGCCGGAGTTCTAAGAAGTTCACCATCCTCCTGCTTTCCCCTCTCAGAATTGTACAACTCCAGGTGCCGAGTTTTTAAATGCCGCTCCAGGTTGCAGTTATAGTTGCCCGTAAAGAACACGCGTTAAATTTCAAATTGCATTTGCACTTCCCAATATAAAAAAGGTCGATAAGTGTGCCAGCAAATTGATCCGACCGGCTTTTGTTTTTTGAATCCTTTTGATACCGATTAATTAAAGTGTTTAGTTTAAAAACCAAACTTTTTTTATTGATTAATCCAATATTTAACGGTTCCCAGATATTAATTAACTTCAACGCCACTTCTGAAGAAAAAGTTTTGTGTGCCGGAATATTTTTTCCTCTTGCTTGATTGCTTAGAAAAAAAAAGCATGTTAAAACATCGTGCACGGTGGGCAATGTTTGGGCTGTAAAATCACTGGGAGACCCAATGATAGTCACATCTGCTGTTGCCATGAAGGAAATTACAAATTACAAATAATCCTCTCGAGGTCTCTTGTTCAACTTATATTTTCCAGACTTTTGGAGCTAGTTTTTTTTTCTTTTTTGACGTATTTGACTTAGACGTCTGCTTGGCTTGCTTGCTCAGAATTGATAATTTTTTTTAAGTTCCTTTACAATACTTGTCCCATTTATAATCAAAACTTTAATATTTCTGAAACTCTAATTCCTAGAATGGGATCAGATTGGAAATATATTTTGAAAATTTGTATTCCATACACTTGACTTGATGGAAACTCCAGAGCTGAACAGAAATCCCCAATCACAACCAATTGGAATCGATTTAGCTATATAATGATTATTTGTGAGCGATATTTTTTTTCGCTTACATGTAATGATTATTCCTGATACATATTTATAAATCTCAAAAATAATGATTATTCCTGATACATATTTATAAAACTCATAAATAATGATTATTTCTGAGTTTACGGTCCCTGCTATTTTCAATTAATTTGACTTTCACAGACGTTGTACCAATATGCACGGTACCTCGTTGGAAAGGAAATTAATTTAACTAATTAACTAATGTGGTACGGTTAACGAAAAGCCGTCAGTTTTTGTAAACTAGCTTTCGTCGTAGACATTCGCGAAATTTTAAACACTCTGGACAAACGTCTCTGCACAAAACGTCTTTTCGTCTACATTTATATTTTGCATTCTCCAAAGTATTTGTTATTTTTTTATGCTTTTATTATATATAATAAACCTTACACTTAAGTTGGTAATCACAAAAAAAAAAAAAAAAAAAAAACGCTTCAAACTGGCATTGGGTATACTTTTTCTTCTGCACTAAACTCCCGCAGACGTTTTCTTCTTTTCTACGACTCAATAAACTAAAATCGACCATTTTATATTTCTCTTTCACGAGAGACTGAAATGCTATTTAACCAAGCATCAACAAGTTCCTTACAACAGCTGACTAGAGCCATTGCAAAAATGCATTTCCTTTCCAATAAAATCCCAAAACGCCAGATCTCACAATTTTCTTTTTCCACTTTTTTAAACTTAAATTTGATTTTCAGAGTGACCAGATTTACTCCAAGTTTAATTTGTTGGAGAATTGACTTTCAGCTTTTTTTATGAGCATTAAAATTGCTCGATTGCTTTAAGATGTGGCTGCACACATTGCACACGAGCAACCCCGGACCCCGGTTGCACGCATCCTTGTGCTGCCTGATGTGGCGGGCCAGCCCATATTGGTTTTGAAAGTAGCTTTCTAGACCCAGCAAAATATCTCCTCCAATGGGTAGTCCGACTAATAATGCTGCATCACAAGGAACTTCCAGTGAAATAACGCCTTGCTTGTAGTAGCATACGTAAACTAAAACCAAATTGGACTTATAAATATTAGAGCCCTGCATGAGTGGAGTCATAGGGCCCTTTGACTCATATTTTGAAAAAAGGTTCGAATAGCTCATGTTGGGAAATTTTTTGGATCTAATTGGATCAACTCATGGCCTGGCTAACATAATACATATTATCTGATCTAAAACCTCATAACTCCTATCAGTCATGACTCAGGTCAGAAATATTTTCATAATTTTTACGAGACGAAAACTTTTGTAATTGCTTTTTATTTAGATAGAAGAGGTTTTTGTTCAGCACCAACACCAATGTTTTTTTAGGATTGGTTCCTAATGTTATTGTGTAAAAACATAAGTTGCTTTACCATTAAACTTTTTGATGTAATAGCAGCCCTTTTAGCGCAAATTAGATTTCCTGCACTGCTTGCTGGTACACTCAAAATTCGGCAACTTTTTTGAAAAGCAGAGGAAAATTGGTTTTATTTGTTTCCCACCACTTTAAAGAATCGAAATTTTCTGTGTATTGAGTCATATTATTTGCTTATGCTCATATATCTCTTTCTATAGCATGACTTCTTTAGTGAAGAAGAACGCAATTAAAAGCTAGATTATCTACGATAACCAGACCCCCAGTAAAATAAATATTTCTAATTCCTTGGTCAGTTTTGATTTCGATACCATTCTGAGATAAGTCGTTAAGCATTTCTATTAAACTATAAAAACATCTATCATTTCCAAAAGTTTTAACTGAAGTAAACTGAAATAAGGCACCACAAAATATTTCTCTATAACCTAGTGGAGATGAAGGCAAAGACACATATGCAGCCAGCAAAGAGCTTGTGTGTGAACCTAATGGGTTGTTGGTTCAAAGTCGTCAAAATATAGAAATATTGGGATGAAAAACTCGTGGGACGATCTATTTATTATTTATTTGGATTGCCATCGATATCCATTTATAAAATTTGTATATGTACTTTGTTTTGCTAAGGAACTTAAATGGCTTTTATAATCGTCTTAAACATTAGGAAGCTCAAAAATTTTCTTAAATAAAATTTAAGAGGAAATACTACCGCTTTTGCTTTGAGTGGACCCAGAGTCATCTGGTTTTCAGATCGAGCGATTGAACGGTATTATCAATTGTAATTATTTTTGATGACTCCCACAAATCTTTTGATATAAGCTCTTTAATCAACTTATATTCAGAATTTAATTTCTGAAAGGGAGTTTTGCAAAAATGTACTACCGATTTTAGTTTATCAGAAGCTTCAGAGCCAGAAGGGATAGTTGCCAATATATTTTCTATTTCCTCTTGTAAAGGCAAAGTCATGAATTCCCTTACAGAGTTTTGCATTAGTTCCCGTTTTTCTAGGTAACGACATGTCTGCGAAAATCTTTAGGCACATTTTTAAGGCCGAATCTGTAGCTTAGTTAGATATCTCCGAAGTCAATGTTGTACCTGAGCTATCAAGACTTGAAACTGGTAGACCGCTTTTTAAAAGATCCTCTGATGCGAAGTTATCTTCTTCAAGAAACTCATTATTACATTTTCTTATTTCGATTTTCATATGTTTCATTAAGATTTTATGGCAAGTAAAGCTTTGGCCACAATCAGCAAATCCACAAGTAAAATAATTAACAAAATATGATCGTAAAAGAAATGTAAAAAAGTTTCTCGCCATGACATGATTTACATATTATTCGCATTTTGAGGAAATGTTTAAAACAAATTTTAGAAAATGTAAGAAATAAAAAATTATTTCAAAAACAAAATTTAAAGAAACCAAATTTAATTAAAGAAAATAGGAAAAACTATACTTTAAAATACGTATAAATGTAAGAAGCAACCTTTTAAAGCATAAAAAAACTAAACAATAAAAAAAGTGAAAATATTTTTTATAAAATTCAATCTCAAAAAGTATATTTAAATCAAAATTATACATATGTACTCAAAAAAGTAAGAAATTGTTTTTCATTTTAAATCATTAATTAATGGCTTCACCGAGGGATGTATATCTTTATGGGATAACTTGAAGTTATAGAAATATTCTTGAAAAAACAACCATACTTACTTACACGAATCAGGATATTTAAGATCAAGAACAAAAAAAGTTTAAAGCAAGACTCAATTGCGCTTAAAATGTTTGTAAACTTATAGTAAATATCGGCATAATAAACGAAAAATTCTGTGGATATCAAAACGGTTGAGCCAATTCCAGAAATAATTGGATGTAGACATTCGTTACACTACAACTGTTCCTCGATTTATTCATTTATAGCAGTCTGCAGCTCAGCGGACGATGAAAACTGTGCAAAAAAACTTTGTCGGGAATCTTGAATGGTTACTTTTACGCCAATTTTCTTATTATTTCCCTTTTTAACCACATTTCGAACCATTGGTTTCAGGACGGCATGTAAAATTGTAATGGTTGAAATATTAAGTTCATCTGGAATGAAGGACTTATAAATATGTTAGACCTAAAAAGAGTAGGAAATTTTACCGTCGTCTATTGAACCCTTTTTTAAATTCTTCAGTATTTCCTTCACTCTTCCTTGCAATAGTTTCAGGAACCTTACTCGAAATGTCGACCATGTAGTTTCCAAATTTATGGTAGTAAATGGATACTTGAGCTCAAAATCTCGACTTGGAACGTAAATGACTGTTATAGATTCATGTTTTCGGCTCTTTTTTTAGGTTTATTTTGAGAATTTCTAAATAATATTTCTTGTCCATTATCCCGTCTATGAATTCAAGCTCGCCGACACCTGCAGCGGACATACAGACCCAAACCATTACGCCTCCGCCACCATGTTTCACAGAAATAGCAATATTCTCTTTTTGCAGTTCCTTGTTAGGCTTCCTTCACACTGGTTGGCGGCCATCAGAGCGAAATATGTTGAATTTACTTTCATCAGAGAATATTACAGTATTCCAAAAGTCGATTGGCTTAGCCAGATAGGTTTTTTCAAAGTCCAAATGCTTCTGTTTGTTAACTTCTTGCAACACGGCACCTGAAGTTTGCCTCATGTAGTGCCCTTCGGACCGTAATGGGATGAACATCCTTGTGAAAATACTTTTTTACTTCAGCAGCGATCTGTGTTGATGAGATTTTCAGGTTCACTTTCACCTTTCGTATATGGTTCCGTTCACGGTCGGTAAGAGCCTTGGGTCGGCCGGTGTGCCTAGCGCTACTCAAATCTGCAGCTCCTTTAAAGCGTTTTACAATGCTCCGAATGGTAAAACGGCTTCTGTCCATCATTTTACCGATCTCAGCATATGATTGACCTTGATCGTGCAAATATAGTATCACCTTTCTCTGAGATCCGTGGTTTCCGTTCGTTGATTGCTCATTTTGTTAAATTTTAAGCAGTTCGGTCAAAATATAAGGCATTGTAGTGTTTTTAGCAGGAAATTTAGAGCCCAGTCCATATCTAATAAACATATAACGGGGATTTCGCAGAAAAAAGCTGCCAGATCGGTAAAGTTTTGACGAACTAGTTTATTTTTATGAAGTGTGCCAAGAATTTTGGTTGAGCAAAAAAAAAAATTAGTTTTAAGATGAATGAAATAAAATGCGTTTGTTAGTAAAATAATCCCTTTATCGAAAAAGATTTTGTTGAATATTATTATTAGTATAGTTCACTGAGAAAAAAGGACTTAAAGTTCAAAGTGTGCCAACACTAAAGTTCGGCACTGTATAATAATTTAGACAAGGCAAAGTTTTAAAAGCCTTGAAAATTACTTACCTAAAAATGTATTCTTGATTAATAGCACACAAAGAAAAAAACGGAACAATACAAAATTGATATTGTCTCCTCAATTTAACATATCAATTTTTTCCATATTAAAATAATACGAATTCATACCAATATGATACGAAATCATAACAATTACCAATGTTGATATGAATCCATAACAGATTAATATGAATACTTCTAAGATTGATACGTTTTTAATATCAAGTGGGACATCGAATAAATAGTATGGCTGTGAATTTTTATTTTTATTGTATTTTTGGTATATAATAGCAATATAGCGCTTTATATGCGTTGGTCACACTTTCATTTACTTCGTAGTGCGTAAATAAATTTCTATTATCAGCAAGCTGAAAAAAAAGCAAAAAAAAAAAAATACATTTCTACAATGCATAAATAATTTGAAAAACCCTAACTTTTTAAAATATTTTGGTCAAGTACACATTGGAAAATAAATATTTCCCCATACATATTATCCAAAGTAGCATTTTAAAGTTGAGGGCTAGTACACAACCCAACAAAAAGTCCAAAACAAACAAACTTCATATGAAAAAAAATTTCTTGACGTTTTTTTCATATGAAGTTTTTTGTTTTGGACGACTTTTTGTTGGGTTGTGTACTAGCCCTAAGATTCCAAAAAAAAAAACTTGTGTTGTGTTGTGAGCGGTTACAAAATATTAAGTAGTTATTTTATTATTTGCATTGAAGTGACTGTCACACGCTACATGTCGCACGCGACCGTTTTTTCCGTCATTTTGTCAGGTGGTTTTTCTTAACCCCTAACATAAAAAAAAAACGGTTTAAAAGCAACTTTCAAAAATACTACAAAAAATACTACAAAAGGACATTTTTGATCATTGTCCTGAAAAATTATCCAAGGATACTCAAATTTCTTAGCTTAGTTGAAGACCCATCTAACTAGAACCAAATATCAGTGCAAAATCAAAGAGAAATATGTTTTTTTCAAGTTTCAAGTTTTTTGCTGGCGGATTGTAACGAGCATTATCTTGTTTTCTTTGTCAAAGTACAATTTAACCATATAAGTTATAAACATAATTTTGGTTTTTAGGCGTGCATTTTCTTTTACATTTTTTAACTTTGACGAAGTGTAGCTTCTAAACTAATGAATGGAACTCAATGCTTTGTATAAGAAAGTTAAAGGGCATTCTATTAGCTGTAAAATGAGTATTCGGTTTATCAGAACTCGAGTTAGAAAATAAAAAAATGCTTAGTACGTTAAAAAAAAGTAATTTTTTTACACTCCCAAAAGTATGCTACACTTCTCTTTTTTTCCTTTTACATCTTCTCCATACAAAAGATTCAAAGTCGTAAATTTAAAAACTCACTCAAAAAAAAAATCTATAATACTTGATTTGCACTCAAATCAGAATGTTGGACACTTTGAAACTGTTCAGAAGGGGATATTTTTTGTATGACTGTTAATTTCTCTAGAAACGTATATTAAGAGAGTGAAAATTTCTTAATTTCTTGACATATTTTCTTTCTGCATTTTGTGGCAGTCCATGAACACTCAGCTTAACGAGGACCAAACTTGGATTAATAGATCAGTCGACTCTGTCCACTGACCAGTCGGAAGAGTAAACTAATAGTAATCAGTGCTGAAGGATCGAAACGGGAACGACAAGGGATTAAGGGCTAGAAGCAAATTAGCCCGGAGCTCAACGAGAAGGAGAGCCAGAGGGAAAACTTTGAGAAGTAGCTGCTTGAGTACAGGGATATCATCGAGAGGATTCAAATGCTTTACGGCAAGGACTGCGACATTGCCACTTTTTATTATGTCAACGAGCTGTCACTACAGGATGAAATAGGTGTGATTATAAACAATTTTAAGTTAAATTAATAAAAAAATGTCAGTAATCGAAACTAGCAATGGACACTTTGGACTGAAGCCCTGGATTATTAGAACACCGAAAAAGGCAGGCGGACTACCGCTATTTACTAACTGACAATCGGTTTCCAAGCTGCAGTAAAAAACCACTAAGAAAATAATCAATTAATTAAAAGGTTGTCAATACACAATAAATAAAGTTACTTTCCGATTATCCATATTCGAAACACATTATTTGTTTTTCTGGCAGTCCGAAGAGTTTTTTATTCAGACCCGTTGATAGAAAACACAATCCAATACAATCTGATTTTACCATTTCGCAATTAGTAGATATCCCCACTTCGCCATCGAACGCCCTTCTAGGCGGTGGGCAGGAAGGTGAGCTTCTCGTTGAGCTGCAGCTGGGTTTTGATGAGCTGGGAGAGCGTGATGACCAGCAGGAGGTTGCGCACGTTGGCGTTGAACATTTGGGTGAACTGCTCGTGGGTCATGTGTGGCACGGAGTGGATCAGGTCGAGCAGCTGGCGTCCGACGGCGTTGTCCGGGGTTACCTTGTGGGCGATCACGTCATCGACGTACTTGAGGATCAGGTCCAGCAGGGACTGCAGCTTCGTAGAGGCCTCCGAGATCTGGGCAAGGTCCAGCATGGGTGGCACGGTCTTGGGACGGTGGGCGGGCGACACGCCCACTGTCTTCTGCAGCAGCTTCAGTCCGAAGGTCTCCGGCTCGTAGCTGGTCAGCTCGACGGGAATGGGTGTGAACATGCAGCCGCTCTTGCCACCGGGCACTCCCAGCTGTATGCAGACGTAAGCGCGGAGGCCCATGCGTCCACCCTGGAGCGAGGTGTCCACGGTGAGATGCACCGGGTTGTTGCACTCGCGGGCGTAGTACTCGTGGATCACAGAGCTGTGGTTCGTCACGTCGTTGCCGGTGGCCCACCAGCCCACCACGCTCTCGTTGGAGTTCACCTTGCGGTTCAGGTCGTACATGTCCAGGGCGTAGCTCAGTTCCGCCTCCACCTGGTCGTCGTGCTCCTTGTGCGGCACACAGAAGCAGTTGGTCACCTCCACCACCCCCTTGTCCACGGAGCCGAGCAGCGTGCCGATGACGCGATGCGAGTCCGCGTTCCTTCGCTCGAAGGCGTCCACCACCTGGAAGAGCACCACCGGGTGCACGCGAACGGTCAGATTGAGGGCCGACATTGTTATTTCTGCTGGCGAAGATTTGCAAGGGAAATTTCCGCAAAAATTTCTACTCAGCCACGCTGCGCGTACGTGTTAGGGATGCAAGAAAGGGTTTATCGATAGTGGGGGTGGCGGCCGATGGTTTTTCGCCCATCGAACGGGGGCTTATCGATAGTGGTCATTCCGATATATCGAGTGTGGCACGGAGTCGTGTTATATATGGCATATATTGTCGTGTTCGCATATCGATGAGGCGCGGATTTTTAAATGTTTTCAAGGGTTTGGTGAAATTTATATGATAGTTCATGAACATGTTTTTATTTTAAAATTTCTGCACTCAAATTTGTAAACTATGAAAACTAAACTACGTAACGCGGTTTCAGTGGAAGTGAAGTTACTGAAACAGGAATCACTTTGAGTACGTAAAAATTCTAATAAATTGGCTTAGAATCTAAGTCTTAGATTAGGAAGTATCACGTGACTCATGCATTTTATTTTATTATTTAGTTAGCAGAGTTCTTTCATTGGTAATTTGTGCGTTTCTTATGCGCATCAATAACTCAGCGTTAAGAGTGGCACACCTAAAATGTTTTTCATTTTGTTTACATAATTTTATAAATACCAAAAGAAAATCAAAAGAGGTGTCAATTCTTTACATATAAACAAATTTTTTATTAAATACGATTTTTACATAATGCACACTTAGCATAAATACACTCGGTATTGTATTGTATTTCTACTTGAGATTAGCCCTTCTAGAAACGGGCTTGATCGCTGGCATTCCATGCACTCTACTACCTATCGCGTCACGTCGGACGCAATGCCTCGTAATTAACGCCGGAACAGATCCTACCACACCTCGCATTTCTGAACCGGATTCATGGGCGAACCCTCCGGGCACTGGAAGTCCTTGGCGAAGTCCTTCATGTTGCTGAGCGACCCAAGGACGCGGAACTCGGATGGTGAGTGCACGCCGGTAGTAATACGCATCTTGAGAGATTCTACAGGGATTGTATGCACTTAGTTTATATCTTTACTGAATTAAGGATCTTTTTCCTCACCTTTACGGTACTTAGCACACCAGGTCTGTCCGGCTGCAAGCCAAAACATCTGCTCCGGGGTGTAGTCCAAGCCGGGAAGCTTTGGCTCCGGCCCGTGTTTCTCAACCCATCTGCGGTAGGCGATGTACGACTCCTTGACGCCACCGTTGTCGGCGATGTTCTCGCCCTGGGTGTTGATGCCATTTAACTGCCGAGAGAGGAAACTTTAGGTTTGGTTCGCCCTCCTGAGAAGAAACTCTTACGTTCAAGCCCGTGGCCCTTTCGGTGTAGTTGCCGTACTGCTCGATGATGCATTTCGCCTTGGCCAGATAGGCCTTCTGGGTGTCCGGCTGCCACCAGTCCCGCAGGTTGCCCTTCACGTCAAACTGCCGACCCTGATCATCGAAGCCGTGAGTGATCTCGTGGCCAATTACGTAGCCAATCGCTCCAAAGTTCATATACTTGGGACGTTGGGCATTGAAGAAGTGTCCCTGCAGGATGCCGGCGGGGAATTCTGTAAAAAAAAGTAAAACCAGTCAGGAAAAACCAACCTACAGACCTGGTTCTTGACTTCGACTTACGAATACTGTTTTCCAGGGAGGAGTAGAAGGCGTTTACGATCGCAGGACGAGCGTGGCGCACCCAGTCCGTCTTGTTGACCGGCAGGCGCAGCTTGTTGAAGGAGTAGTCCGTGCCGAAGATGTTCATGCCCAGGAAGGACTCGAAGTACTTGTCGGGATCGATGTCCAGCTTGGCGTAGTAGGCGGCCAGCTTCTCGTTGTCGAGCATTTCGTCGGGATAGCCGATGTGGGTGGCCATGCTGTGCAGCTTCTCCTTGGCCTCCTTCTTCGTCTTGGCGTCCATCCAGTTGACCTCGTCCAAAATGTCGTTGAACACGCTGCGGATGTCGTCCACCATCTCCAGGGCGTTGGCCTTCGAGTCCTTGTGGAAGTGCTTGCGGACGTAGAGCGATCCCACGGATATGCCAAGGCTGGGATTCGATTTGATAACCGATTGATTAGATGGCGCGTGGTGGCGGTTGCGATTCAATGTTATGTCGGTTGTTGGAGGTTGTTGAGGTGTGCAGTTATTAAAATGGTGGGTTGACGAGTTGGCGTGAAAGTGAAACACAAAATGAACATGCGGATTAGGACAGAAGTTCGGGACCTGAGTGGATCGGATCAAGATGCTGCGAGCACAGTGTGCGCCAGAACAAAGTTAAGGGACTCGATCAAAGTGCACACTAGCGTAGATGATCACCTATCGACTGACCACCAATGCCCATAATTATTAAAAGCTAATGATAATGACCTGTTACCAAAAAACTTCGTCTACCACTTGCCTTGAAATATTCCACTTTAATGCATACCAATTTTGTACAAAAAATGTAATGAGGGATTCGCTTAATGCTTCTCTAAGATGATGATTAGTTCGAATTTTCTGAGTATGAAATACAGCTCCTCAAATATATTGCCAGCAGTTTGTAATTAAATATTCGTAATTGTCGGCGACCTGGCCCGAAAAATACTTAAAAAGCTTTGCTTGATCTTGATTCTCATGGCATTAATAATATTTAAATGTAATTTGGAAAAAAAAACCGTTTTAGAATAATAAGTTTGTACTGTTTAGAGGAAATCTTTTAAGAGTTCTCTTCATTAAAAATATAGATTACCAACTAAATCATATGAAGTTTAAATTGAAACTTTTAAATTAAATAACCAAATTTTTGAAGTAAACTTGTAAGTTTTTGTAGAGCCAAGATGAAACTAATCTTTCATTGTTTCAGATCTATGGATTCCTAACAAAATTTTATAGTGCCTAGTTCCAAGTCGATACAAATTATATGATAAATCGGTATTTTTGCATGCGTGTGTTGTGTTTAGTGTGTCCTTTGACTGTGTATGATATGTGTGTTGTGTGTGCGTTTGTGCGTGGGTTATTTGGTCCTTTTTTCAAGACAACGTTTAATGCATTTCTCTAAATAAGTACCTATCGTAATCTTCTTCGGATACTTCATCCATGCTGCAAAATCACAAGAAATCAAAGAAGATACAGAAACAGGGCAGAGATAGGAGATACGAGATACAGGCAACCCCTGATGACCTTGACCCTGGGATGGGGTGATGGTGACCCCCACTAACCTGCCGGTGGCGATGTCCACGCACTCCTTCCAGCGGGCCTCCTGCTCCTGGCGACCGGAGAGGGCGGTGGCGTACTGCAGCTGCCGCTTGCGGAACTCCTCGGTCAGGAATCCCACTGAGAAGCCGTGGATGCGCCAGAACATGTAGTTGGCGATGACGCGCTTCGGCGTCTTGGCCAGCAGCTTGCCGAGGTCCTCGAAGAAGCTGGGCACCGACAGGTTGATCATCTCGTCCTCGGCCACACTGAGACCCTCCGGGAGCAGGGCGTTCATGTAGTCCACCCACTGCACGTAGGGATAGGCGGCCTGCAGCTGCGCGGGAGTCCTCAGATTGTAAAGCTCCGAGGAGTTGCGACGCTTCTCATTCGGCCAGGAGATCTACGGGAGAAACTTGTGGATGAGTCATTTATTCGGTCATCATCCACGTTGGATACTCACATTGGCCAGGGCCATCTCAAACTCCAGCGAGGTCAGCAGTTCCGTCTTGGCCAGATCCTTGTTGGCCCCGAACAGCACGGCGATGTCCACCATATACTCGTAGTACGCTGTCACCAGAGTCTCGTTGAAGCCCTTCACCAAGTACTCGCGACTCAGGGCCAGAGACGACTGGTCCAACTGGAATTGAGGGAGATATTCGTTATCTAGAACTGGTAATGAATTAATTAGTACTCACATCTATAAGACGTTTGGTGCTGTTCTGCAGATCCACTCCGATCGAGAAGTCGATGATGTAGTCCATGCTGAATCCGGCGGAGCGGAACTTCTTGACCTGCTCCTGCCAGGTCCAGCTGTCGTCTGCGTTCCAGGAATCTCCCTTGATCAGCGGCCAGCCGCCCAGCCTATCAGCCACCCGAGTGATGGGCTCAGCGCCAAGCTTCTCGATGAGAGCTGATTAGGAGGATGAAAGATTATAATTGTATAAGTATAAGAATAAGTATTTATTAAATATTGTTATTAATTAAGCTAAAAGCTCAGTGGAATCTAATTTTTACTTGAAAGTTGAGCTAATCTAGAAACAGGGAGCTGGAAATAATGCCAATTTCGGTACTCACTCTTGTTCATGCAGGCCTTGTAGAGCAGGTTGGGTAGTCGGAAGTGCTTAGGTTCCGACTCGGGGCGCTCCGCGGTGATGATGTCCTTCAGCTGCTCCTGCAGCTTGTCGGAGATCACCGAGAAGGTGCTGATCGAGACCTTGTCATCGGGGATGTTCTCCTCCTCAAGGTAGGTGCCGCAGGCGAACTCGTAGAAGTTGTCGCACGGCTCCACCTCGGGCCTCATCTTGCGCAGCACGGTGGACGCCGTGTGGATGCACTCCTGGGTGAGGCACACATCGCTCGAGTCGTCCGCCTTGCCCTTCGGGGCAGTGCCCAGGGGCACCTTGTTGATGGTGGTGCTGTCGCCGTGCAGGGCAGTGGCCTGCGGATTCTCCGGCGGATTGGCCGCCTTCAGGGCGTCGCTTATCCACAGTCCGAATCCGGCGGCGGCTGCCACGAAGAGGATTCCGCTGATCACCAGCAGACTTCTCTCCAACTTGGTGCGACGACGCCACCAGTTGGGGTTCCTGTAGATTATAAAAATAGTCAGGGTTAAATTAAATAAAACAAATTACAAAAAGAAGGTTCTACTGTGCTCTGCAGCTTTCCGTTTCACTGCACATTTTTTATCCACACTATCCACATGACAAGAAATAGTTTCGTCAGAAATACAATACACCATATTTGGGGGTGTCACAGAAATCTCTTCCAGCCAAAGCATTAAAACATTGATGTACGTAAGGAACATAACGGATTTCGGTTGGATTTAATTTCTGTGTGTATTGTTTTCCCAATATGCAAAAACTGAAATTATCAAATCAAATGATTGTAAAATAAGATCTAGAGCTGTTAAATTTAAAATCGTAGTTAAGAGAATACTTTCAATTTAACATGCGGACGAGAGAACGACCTAAACTAAAATATGTAGCATTTATTCAAGATCATTCATTCTTGATTCAAGAATTAATAAATATTTATATGTAAATAAATAATTTATGTATAAATGATGTATAGAAAATTAGTCTGGATATATTGATCTTATATTGGTGACCTTTTGGGTCTTTTTTTATAATTGGCTTATAAATGTATGTCATTTTTTTATTACATCATTTTGTTGAATGACTATTCCATTTCCGGAAAAAAAATTCCCTAACACCCTTACTCCCCCATTCAATACTAAAAAAAGTATTGTATCTTCTTGTTCCAGTGGATTGGTTAGACCCGAAACGTGCTGCACACTGTATGTAATTGTTGCCAACTTCCGATTTCCCCTCTTGCCCCGGAGGCGGTTGATTTGCCAATTTATAGCCATAATTATTGTTGTTATTCCGCTGTTCAACTGGTTAAATTTTGAGCACACAAGTTTGAAAAGTCATTTTGGGCGTCGAACTCGTTACGACATTTGAGTGTTTGTGTTTGACGTTATTTGAGAGAGTTTCGCACACACACGCCAGCATCAGGCAGAACGGTTTTTAATGCCCACCCATTTCCGTGGTCAAAGTGTATGTAAGTGTATCTCAGCGAAATCGACACAAACAGTAGCGAAACGAAAACAGATTCACAAAAACTGATGAATTTCTGCACGCTTCAATTATTGTGAAAAGTTGTAACAGAATAACGCCGAAAAGTTATGGCGCCGGATCAGAGCGAAGATGCGTTTAATAGGCGATTAAGTCACGGGTCGTGGATAAAGCCGTTTATGGCCGCCATAGGGAAAAGGTCAGCGCCGGTGGGCAGATCCACGGCTTCCACATCCGATCAAGCCTCGCCCCACCGAAAGCCGTCATAGTTGAATATTCACGAGTCAGCAGCTTAAAATCAATCATCCGGTTTAATGTAGCTGAACTTTTTCCCTAACGCTAATGACACGAAATCACAAGCACCAAAAATTGTTAGTGACTAGACAGTGATTAATACGCGTGTTCTAGGGATTCTTGAAATAACTCATATTTATTTATGCACGTACTTCGCACTGCGGATATGACCCATCTTCCAAAAAAACCAATTGTATTTTTTCAAGCATTTAAAAATAACTCAATGGTACTTCTAATTTATTCAGAGTTCTTATTTGAAACTGGAGTGTATTATCGAGTACTGGCCGCTTAATGAATTACACACCGGCAAAAACTCGCAAGAATTTCGACATTTCGTAAGATAAAGCAAAGTCAATCAGCAAACCAGTTCCGTAAATGATTTAACCATTTTTTGGCCAGCGATTAATTGCACGTAATGATACGGAGTTTACAGAGTTGAACGGCCGAGCTGCACGGCCTCAAATCGAAGTGCAGTGTTCTGGATTTCCTAGCAAGAATACCAAATAAATACGAAAATGCATACAGAGGTAGGAAACCAGCTATTGATAGATCTAGATCTTAATGTTCTCGTATTGGCAAGTGAACTGAATATTACAACTAACTACATATAACAATTAAATTGTTTTTCAAATAAATATTTGCAGTGAATGGGATGGTAGTCATACAATACTCAGTACACCAGTTATTTCTGCACTACAGGCATTTCCGACTCTTTCCACATAACTCAGAAGTTTCTAGGCTAAGGGCATAAACTTCGCTCACTTTTGAGTATTTTATTTTATTGAAAAACTTCTTAATGATGGATTTCATGTTAAACTATAATTCTTAGATGCCGAAATAAATAACAAAACGAGTAACGGGTATAAACATAACCCTCCCTATCTGTTGCATTTTTGACGTGGGAGTAAACACGAATTTAACTTGATTGAATGCATCTTACTAATTAGTAAGCTTGTAAGTTTTCAGCCGTTGTATAACTCACTCGTAATCTCTAGCTGCCAAATATGAGATATGACTACTGATCGTTGCTCAGCACAATCCTAGCCAATTAAGTGAGTCTGGGGACAGATCGTGCCCCTCCTTAGCCCGTTTTATCGCAGGCGGAGATCACGACCCCGGAGTCCCGGCGATCGGACAGAATCCGCATCGAGTGACCGCGTCACCGGTTCCCATCCGATTCCGCTTCTAATTCCGATTCCGATTCCGAGGGACGTGCTAAAGACGTGTAGCTACGGCTGGGGTGTCTTGGGTATCGCGGCGCACTCGCTCGGCTGTGAATACACAAGTGTTACCAACATTATGTAAGTGGCCGAGGTGGCCGAATGGGCCGAAAGGGGGTTGGAACTGGGGCCCGTGTCAATAGGGCGGCCAGTTTGAAGCCCCGCTTTTGTCTGCGGACTGCGTTGCCCAATAAATGTGTCAAGTGCAGGCGGCGTGCCTCTGCCATTGACGTGGCACTGGCACCCTATACGAGCGTCACCGCCTCCCGGGGAAGGTAAATAGAAACAAAACACACTGGCCTAATATGCACACGTGAAATCGCACATGTGTGCCCGTGTACCTGAGCTGTGTGAGTGACGTTTGGCAACTTTTACGTTTCAGTTTTTATTGTTTAGCTCTTAATATGATTTTGATAGTTTTCGGTGTCCGTTGCCGCTGTTTTTATTAATATGCGAAGCATTGATTGACAGCCACCTATTTAAAGTATTCCCTGACCCAAAAAGTAGTAGCTCCCGCCTCTTCGGCTCATCCTCAAATTCCTAATGATAGCTAAAAGAAAATGTTCCTCGCTCTTAATGATTTAAATTAGTTTATTACTTTTAACAAGTGCTACGCTATTGTCTAAGTAAGTAGTGAGACTCATTAAGGCTTAATATCTTAACTGAACTGTTTCAGTGTCCAATATAACGCACTCTAAAAGTTTAAACACTTATCAAAACATTCTTGAAATTACTTGAAATTAACTATTGGTAAAAGTGTTTCTTTGGGGGGACTTATTTGGATTATTCATTCCGAAAAAACTGCTGTTCCACAGTTGCAGTGCTCGTGGGATCGGACGAACCAGCTGGAATTCATCAAGTTTTCACTTGGAAAACTGGCCAAAACATATTCGATCAGTCTGCAGATTCACCACGACGACACGTGCAACTGGTTGCCTCATTTTCCCAGTAGACACTCGCCGCCTTTGCTGCTGCTGCTGGGTTTTTCGTAATGCCCAAACAAAGTGCTACGACAAATTGCCTTTCAAGTGTTAATTTGTGCCACAGACACAATTACCTAATACATTTTAATTTCGTTGAGCGCGAGATGCGATGGCGATGGCGACTAAGATTCAGGCGTTACTTGCTCGAATTGCTGATGCGCGCTTTTAATTGCCCAACAAAATTGTCGAGCAGTCTGTGATATGCGATTCTTATAAACTGAGCCCCACTGTCCGCCTTTCGGTTAGTGTGCTCATTAAGAAGTCACGGACTGCATCTGAGATACATTTGGTAAGTGGATCCTAACCGGTCGAGAACTCTCTCTATTAATGCTAAAGTCCCAAAAAAAAACTTAGAACTGATCGATACAAATGTTCAGGATGGAAAAACTATAGAAATGAGGCTGCTTCATTGAATTTGGATATGTTGGGATGATTAATACAGTCCATACTATGATATGTGACTGCTTCAGGAAAGTGGGCTCAATTAACCACAGTGCAGCGGCAAAGCGCCAATAAATTTCATTATCTCGTGGGCTTGAACTTGGCTGGCCTAAGTGGATTTGCTGCGACACGGCGATGGATCTTGGCCAAGGCTGTCCCGGAGCCGGAGCAACAGCTGCAGCCTGCGACGACAAACCTTTGAAATCCACTTATTAGCAGGAAGAGGGCAATTTGCAGCAGGAAGAAGAAGCCAGCGACAATGCAATTTGCCCAGTGCCGTGCCACTTAATTTTCTACCTTTAATGGGGCTGCGGGCAGGAAGGAAAGCGGAAGAGCGGAAAAACGCTAGGCGCCACAGCTAAAGCAAACAAATCGCAGGATGGGATGCCCATGCCCGATGAAGGGAATAGGAATGCAAAGAGCGATGCGGCTACACTGGTGGGTGGATGAATTGAATGGCCGCGTGTACACACTGGCAAGGCCGAAGGTTGCCAGATGTCGCAAGGCTGTCGCCAGCATTGCCATTGCAAATGGCGCCTTGCATTACAAACAAAATGGAAATGTTCAGAAAACCCAATTGTATTGAAAACTGATATCGACAGACAATGGGCTCAAGTTCACTTACTTAATATGCATTAAGCGTTACGAATGTCGGCGAAATTTTTAACTCGCAATTTGACCTCAGATATTGACTTATCAATAACAAAATTAACTCATTTTTAATGCAAATACACAAAGAAATAAAGACCAGAAACTCAATAATTTTAACTGTATTATTTACCAGCAAATTCCTTATTACCACCTGACTTGGGGCACGTTCCCAGGTTTCGTTAACCCCCAAAGCCAGCGAACAATTACGTACAATTTCCTTAAGAACTCAGAGTACTTTAGAGTCCCGAAGTCGCGACGATCAATCATCAGCCTGACAAGTTCGCAAATTATTTTGATTTTATTATGTGCCAAATGAGTAATAAGCCGCTTAAAGCAATCAAAGCCAGAAGAACGAGAACGTGAAGGAAAGAAAGCCGAATAAAATACCGGACTATTACGTGAGCTACACGCTCCAAAATCTTCCCGAATTACACAGAACTTTTACCAGAATTACGGCTGCCGTTGGCCTGGTTTTCAACGACTCACGTGCGCCCCATGAGGAAGCGAGAAGAATTACTTCGATACCAGGCCAAACACTCCCACCTGAACAATAAATTACTGGGGTTAATGTTAACAAACAACTCTCAAATATAATAACTCTGAGTATGTATGAGGAATGGAATTGCGGAAGAGATCAGGATAAGTTGATTGCCAAAACGTGATAAATTGCACTGAAGAAACAAGAGTTCCACGACCAGAAAGACCGTTTTTATAAAGAACTTAAACTTTCCCATAAAAGGATCCCAAATTCTTCGTTTTAAAGCAAAACATGAAATACAACAATTTTAATTATTGTCATTATTTGCCAACCATGGAATATCGAGAATATTAGATGTACAGAATAGGTGGGTCAGCTTAAAAGAATTAAAATAAAATAATCTGTTACTTTCCCATGAAGAAATACAAATACGTAGCCTTCCAATCAGCGTTCAGCTCTCGAAAATTAGAATAAACCTGCGAGATCGATCCCACTTTCTCCAAAAAGATTTCGATGGGTGTCGAATCGAAATCGACCAGAGAGAAAGTGGATACCCATCGCGTTTAGAATCCACTTGAAGCGCATGAAGGCCAAACTCCGGCGATCTTGTCTCCAGAAATACATAGGTCATATCATCGGGAGTTTTTTTGCGTAACCCATCAGTTTTCTTAACAATAAAAGAGGGGAAAGGTCAGTTAATGCCGGAGGGTGGCGTATTGTATTTGTAAACCGCAGAAGTTACCTTCAGCGGTGCATGGAAAAAGAAAACGAAAAGCCAAGAAAACGCAACCGCATGGCCAAGAAAACTGTGCTGACCATAATTGGAGTTGCACTAAGGTCTGCGTGCATTTAATTATGCAATTTGAGCAAATAGCTGCCCAGCCATAAAAACTTAAGCCCAAGCCCAACAAGAGAATCAACTATTCATACTCCGAAAGCGCTTGGTTCTTCGTTCAGTTCAATTTGTGCCCCAAAAACCTTAAAAAACTTTAAAAAATAAAGGCATTCTGTATTGGTCAAATAGTAAAACCGGATAGACATTTTTATCAAAGGTGTGACTTTGTTTGTATTCCTCCGTTTTTCACGGGGGTCCACAAGACATTTTATGGTTGTTTTGCCCAAATCCGAAGCCACATGATTTATATCGACCTAAAGAGATATTCATATAAGACTGGTCAGGCATTGAAGCATTTGAAGAAGGGAAAACAACGTGGGTTACGCAATGCTGACCTAGAAAAATTCGCAAAGGCAAAGTTTACGAATACACCTTAATCCAATAAAAATAATAATAAAGAAAAATATGTTTTTTGTTTACCCCCAAATTATAAGTAGAAAACGTGATCGGGCCGCGATGTACACAGCTGATACGCTGAATCGGTGTGTTTATGCGGTTTCGATTATCCCAAGATTTTGGCCGAGAGCAAACATTTTAATTAACTTGTAAACAATGCCAGCGGGTTGAGTCAATCCTGAGATTTGTAGAATTTCTTATCTTTAGCAAATATTCTTGTTTGCTTTCAAAAAACAGCCATTGAACAAACTCAGTTCCGTTGGCAATACAATAGTTAAACTTTAGGTTTACTTCATAACAATTGGTTACAGTATACAATGAGTTCCGTACTCCAAAGAACAATGAGCTGTGGGAACCGGTAGTTATGCACCTTAAATGATTTCGGCTATGCGTCCCTGTCCCTGCACAAAACATCTAATGACAGGCTATACCACAGCAATAATGATATAGGAAACACTTTGAAAGATTTCTCGGGTTCATCCCACAAAATTGAAATGATCATGCGATTGCAATTCAACTGCAGGGACACGCACAAATCGATCATTAAAAGTGCCATTGCAGATGAATGAATCCAAAATCGTTGTGTTAGAAATCGTTGATTAAAGCGCGTTCACCACTAATTAATCTCTCAGGCTCGTATCGTAAATGGAGCTTCCCAAAGACTTGGTTGACTGAACTCGATTAACACCGATCCCACTCAAAAGTGAACCCCGGCCAGCCGAAACTCGTTTTCGAATATCCATCGATGCACCCAGCGATGTCAAGCAAAAGGCAGCCGAAGATTTGCCGGGAGCTGGACTTAGTTTTATGTTTGTCATTGTCACTCCACCGACAAAAAATATTTTCCTTTTGGACCCGAGTACACAAATGTATAATTCAAATCCCACAATAATTTGAATTCCATTATGTTTTTTTAGTTTGAATATTCATAAGCATTTTGCATTTAAGCGAAAATGGCAAAATCTTAGAAGCTGCCCTTTGATTGTAAATATGAGTTTAAAATTTCTTTCTGTGTGAACGATTCGGTGGGCCCAGTTCCAATGATAAGCTGAAGGCCCCTCGAAACGTGTTTTCAATAATCATCATGCGCAGCTTTCTTTTTACACATAACCACCTCAGATATGTGGCTGAATGCCGAGTGGATAGGATGGATAGTGAAACCGCCCGTGCAATACCACTGAGGTTTGGGATTGGGATTGGGATCGGGTGTTCGGGAAAAGCAGGAATCGAAATATTTCGAGGAGGTGGCCGTACTTACTTTATGACTGTCTGCATACTGGCCGCTTCGGTTCGGATTTTGCGGCGCTAACGATATTTATTTTACGGGCGACAAGTCTGTCTTATTTCGGAACCTTATAGTTAACGAGAGGTTGTTAGGCTGTTAAAGAGAAGTAATTGCATTTAGTAAACACTTGATTCAGACTCAAATCAAACATTCGTCAAAAGATTACAAGCGTCTTGTCTGAACAGAGCTGGGCATTCTTCCATTCGGATTTTTATGCTTTATTGACTTTGGTTTGTTCAACTATTTAGCAAGCAATTAATTTACACGGCGCTCCAGCTACAGCCGCACGGAAATTTGAAACAAACTGCCACAAACCGTTGCCTACTCCGCAGATCAGAGGTGGAATCGCGGTGAACTTAACTCGGCAACGAACGAAAAACGACTGAGCGCTCCGTCGCTCCATCGCACTCCTATATAAAAACAAAGGGGAAAAGCGCGCTGCCACAGTGCTGAAGCTCAGATACTCTGCTATTTTGTATGAGTTCTGCCGACGCTATCACACGCAAATAGTTAAGTATTTTTTCAGCTTTGTAAATATTTATTTAAAAACTGTTTGCCTAAGAGTAAATGTATAATTAATTTATAGAATATTTGATTTATGGAAAATGGAAATGAAAACATATAAATTTAAGCATAATTGCTTTAAAATAGTAAATAATTTTATAAAAAAAAGTTATTTTAGTTAATTTTGTATATTTATATGCTATGATAAAATATTGTTCTTAAATAAAATGCAAGTATGTTCTTCGCTATAAATATCCATTAAGGATGAAACTACCTATATCAACACTCCCTAGAAAATGAATTCATACCCTGTGTGTAGAGAACTCGATTTTTTTGAGCCACAGTGGTGACAGGTAATAAAATATTATTAATCTATCGAATATCGAATCCACCCTTTTTAAAATATAACCTAACATTTTGAATTCAAAAAATACAAAAAAATAAAAACGGGCATGGAATGATTATAAAGTCCTATAACGTTAGGGGCGTTGTTGTTGTTGTTTGTTGTTGCAGGAAAAGCTTAAGAAGCTTTTAGAACAAAAATTATTCAATTAAAACATATAAAGTCAACAGATTTTCAAAATTTTTAAAACAATTTTATTTAGCTAAAACATGTGTATGCAGTATAGAAATAGAATTTTAATAACACGTCAAGTACCTATAGCGTTGGAAGTTTAAAACGAATGGACGTTATTAATCCAGTTCTTTTATAAACCCCTAATACTAGCGGGTTTTCCAAAAATTTGGACAATTCGACATATCGACAAACACAATAACCCGATCTTAAAATACTTTAACTTCTGAATGGATATTCCTATTTGGACAAGTTGGCACCGTTAAAAGCCTAATAGAGAAAATTAAAATTCAAACATAAATTTATTTGGTTTCTTTTTACTTTCATTTAAATTTCTTTTGAACCAATGAACTTCGTAGCCTTAGTACAAAATTAAAATTTGTCATATTGGTTGTGGATTTTTTAGAAAATCAATTGGTTTGAAAGAAAGTGTGAAAGTGTAAGTGAAAATTTTAAAATTAGAAGCTGTCAGGGCAGGTAATCCCTAAAAGTCATTCGACTTTTGATATTCTTGCTGGAGATAAGCTTCCGAGGACATCTTTTTTGCTATAAACCCACTGCAATAAAAAAATGCCAGTAAAGATACAAATCTTGAATATTTTGTTGAAGCGGGCCGAATTGGAAACATTTAGAACGCCTATTTAGTGGAGTGTTAAATATTTCGTGACGAAAGTTGATAACAGTACTTTTGTATGTTGAAAGTGCGATCGCCACTTACTTCTTACCTCAACCTGTTTTCCCGCTAAACTAGCAGATTTTTCCGAAAGTGGTATAACTACCTATAGTTTTTTATACTAAGCTGTTTAAAACCATCTAAATGTTTCAATGCACCCAGACCAACCTCAAAAAGCTAAAATTTTCTAAATTTTTCGTTACGGTGGGACTATTACAGCAGATTTTTAATTCTTCGTCTATTATTGCAGTCCCTTCGCATACTCTCTTTGTACTCTTCGTCACTACGTGGACTTTCGAAACAGTGATAATTTTTTGTGACAACATTTGAAAACAGATCTTCTATTAAATAAAATTTTGTTGAAAAATCTCAAAAGCTTCATAGTCGTAAACTAAAATTGGAAGACCGATCGCTTTTGTGTTTCTTGCTGCTTGACAAATAAGAATTATCTTGTCTCCAAAAAAATATTTCTTACATCAGAAAAATAAGTTTTTTTTTCAAACCGTTCTAATTTTTTTTTAATCAAAGTTTTCCAAATTATTTTTTTAGCGACAAGGCAAATGTTTTTAAATTTTTGATTTAAGATAAGCATTTGAAAATAATAGATGTCTGGCTGTTTGGCTATAACTTTAATTTTTTATACCAGAAATCTAGCTGTGTTTGTTGTTTTTGGGTTAGCTATTCTTTTCTATGGATTTCATTTTTGAGATTAAAAACGAATTTGTTCTTATTTCATTTAATATCTCAAAATCTGATTAACCTACATATTTCCGGCAGAAAAAAATGTAAGTGCAATTTTCTTATTCAAGAAACTCATATTTAGTGGAAAACCAAGATCGCGTTTACTAAGCATTTTAGTTTGTAAAATTGTTTATATACAGCATGCTTAAAGTAATAAAGATATTAGCCAATCTCTATTATTCTAGTTGGTAAAATAAATTGTGCGTTTCGAATTAAAGAACCCATTCTGGCCATGTTTTGTTGATACAACATTACGGACTCTAACCGTCAAACTCCTTTTCGAGAAATACGTGTTTTGTTTTGGTTCTTTAATATTTTAGGAAATATACTAAAAAACTAGCAGGTTTTAGTAAAATGTAAAACAAATTATTTAACGATTTTTAAATCGGCGAAGAAAGTCAAAGGCATTCTACAGAATAGCCGCTTCGAAAATCCCCAAAAGCATGCTATGCTTAACCTAATTGAAAATGGTTATTTTCATAGAGGCACACACAAAAAACTATGTAAAATCAACATAGAAAAAATAGTACTTCACTGTTTTCTGAAATTTTTATCTATATTGTTGTTTTATTTTTTGGAGCATTGAATAGTATTTAACAATTGAAATAGTAGAAAAACTATTTTCAAAATGTTGATGTGTTTTGTGGTTTTATTCCTTAGGCAATTAATAGTAACATAGCAATTAAAATCATCGTTTTTTCAAACGAGGTTTTTCTTTTTTTTTTTTGTTAAATGTTGGTTTTATGTCTTTTTATTTTCCTCTACAAAAATCATTCTTCGGTAGCTTACTGTTAGAGTGCTCGACTCCGAAAATTGCGGCCCGGTTTCCCAGCGGATCCATAAAGCAGATTAGTAAGTTGAACTAATTGTTATACCAAATTAAACAAAATAAAATAAGTTAAACATTTATAAAAAAATTTAGGTAAACTACCATATTTTTGACATTTTCTATTTTTTATGGGTTGGGGCAGTTGATAGTTGATTTTATATAGTTTTTTGTGGATAAAGTAAAATAAATCTCATTTGGTTTATTGCAATTACATATTTATTTATTTAATGCAACTCGTTCAATCACCTTTACGTACAATGTTCAGCACATCGTAAGACATATGTGCTGCCATGTTTTAATACTATTTATGTGTTTTTACAGCGCATTGATATTTTATCCTTTCGTTTTCAAATGTCAAACTACAATATTTACTCCAGGTTCTCTTTCGAAAACGTTCCCTAAAAGCGCTTGTGTCTGAGTGTTTCGTCTGTTTTTCTACTTTAGAAAAATATATATGTATGCAGTTATATATTATGAAGTAGCATTTTTCAGATTATATGGACTGGGTACAAATTTGTATACAATTCTCGTTTGTTTTTTTTCACTTCTCACTAGTGTGACCAACAATTTTATCTTCTTCTTAAGAGTACAGTAAATGTCATAAATGGAAGTAAAATTCATTAAGAGTTCTCATTGGGATCGTGTTTTTTAAAAAGCTGACTACAATAATAGTGATAAACAAAATGATCAAAATGTTTCGTCACCCTTCATAATATTGAACTTAATAAAAAAAAAATTGTTAAATTGAAAAGGAGCAGAATTGTGAACGGGTCTGTTAGCGGGGGGTCCTAGCGCTTTCGATCCGATTTCTCTAGGGATTTCTTCTATATAAGGCAACCTCTTCCAGTAGTTGGCAATCAAATATTGAAAAAAGCGAATACAAATTTATATTTTTTATGCATAAATAAATTTTTTGCGTGTATTTTGAATGTTTCCGGTTTGTTTTTTACGCTTTCTTGGTTTAGTAGTAGTATGTAATACAGAGATATTCTTAGTACAACTATTACAAATTTTCAATTAAATTAAACTAAGTTTAAACTTAAACATTTAATAAAGGTGCGCCTCAAGCGAACGCTGTTCTTTATAATTTGCATTTGTAAGTTGATTTAGCTGCCGTTGCACATTATCGATTTGCTTCTCTGGCCATTTGCTAAACCACAAACGCAATACAGGTTTCCGGCACAACTCACCGCCAGGTAATATCATAGAACATAAATCAGTAGACAGATTCGATACGATAGAGAATTAGTAACATATGCCGGGCAACCAGACCCGTAAGGCGAAGGGAACTCAATGGGACTGCCTGTGACTTGTGTGAGTGAGTGTTTTCGGGTCAACTAAAAATCTAGAAAAAGTATAATATGCGTCGGAACGTTAAGTGTACATCTTGAAATTCAACAATAATGTAGTTGGCAAAATGATACAATTGTGCATTCGCATTTTCTTATTCAGTTAAGAGCACGCAACCGAGCAGTTATTACACCATGATACGAATGGAGATGATGATGGGGGCGCAGTTACAGATCTACGGACATGCTGCGAGATGGGCTCCACATGCCGGATGAGAGATGTTGTGATGAGAATGTGTGCGATTTTACAGCAACATATAAAATACATTCCGGGTATTCCGCGGGTTGCGTTTAACTACTACCACCTTGTCCCTTGCCGTAGATGAGCTCCTCGCAGATCTTAAGCAGGTCGGCGTTCTCGCGAGACTTCTGTTGCAGCTGCTCCGTCATCGAGACACGTGAGATCTCCTCCTTCTTGAGTAAAGCTTTCAGTTTTTTCGACTCGTCCGCATGCTCCCTCGCGTAGGTGTCCAGCTTTTTGTTGGCACTAGTGCGAAAAAATAGTTGTTGAATTAACGCTTTAAGACATTAATGAATAGCTCACATTTCCAGCTGTTGCATGGCATGGTTTTTCATCTTGTCGTAGCGCTGCTCCTGCAACCGCAGATTGTCCATCATCTGCTTCCGCTCAGCCAAAAGCGACTCCTCATTGTTTTTAAGTTGCGAGGTCATCTCTTTGCTCTTTTCGTATTTCCTGCAATAACATCACGATAAGTGTGTTGTCCAAACACGTAATATTTGCTCCGTTGAGCTAGTGCTTACACATGCAGATCGGAGAATGTTGTTTCCAGTGATGTTAAGTGATGGTAATTTGCGTCCCGGTCTGCTTGCACTTCCTGCAACTGCCGCTCATGGAGCTGTGCTTGCTGCTCCTTCTCACTGATCAGCTCTGCTATGGCCTTCTCATACGCCTCGATGACACCGCTAAAAAAAACGGACAACATTAAATATCAATTTACATTTATATTAACCATAGACTGTTTGTAAATAAAACTATCGAATGGGTTGTAACGGGGGAGGTACTTTTGCACAAATATTCCTTTAGACAAATAATATCATATCTATTTATGGCCAAAAATTCTGGCTGCAATTAATTAAATTAAATAATAAATGGGATCATGGTACGGAAGTACGGAAGAACGACTACACAAAAACCATTTTATCTTGTGGACGAATGACAAAATTTGCATGAATCAAAAGCAGTTGGATTTGTCATTCCATGGCCGGGTATAAATTAAATTACGTTGAATTGGAAGCATTGTGAGAAAATAATGGTTTTTCAGAGTGGACTATTAGCCAAATTCCTACTTTAACACTTAAAAATTGTTATTGCTTGCTTGTTAAAATAAATAAAGTCAATTTTTGTTCTACACAAAAAAGGAAACCAGCACTATTACTTTGCCTCTGAAGAAGGATTAAAAAAAAAAACTTTCCTCATTTTAATGGCCGTTAAAAATGATTCAGCTAAATGAGTCTTCCAAGGGAAAAACATCATAAATGCCAAAGACCCCTCTTTAATTGGGTGCGTGTCATAACGCCCTTTCAAAAAATGTCATAGTACCCACGGGCGTTATGACACTTTTAAAAGTGTCTTAACGCCCGCAACTTCTAAAAAATTCCAAAATGCATTTTTAGTTAATGAGAATACCGATAAGAGAATTACTGTTTGTTATGTTGTAAAGCGAATTCTGGAACAGCGTTCAAAAAACTCTCTATTGCTCTGCCCATACTGCAGACAGATAGTTGAAAATCATTTACAAGTTTTTCAATAAATTGTTAATTAGACCGCAGACAATTTTGCCTGCGGCGCTTTTTTTCGTCTGAAAATTTTACTACAGGCATATCACTCAATGCTACACTATTATATAATAATCCTTATTATATTACTCTATTTATAATTTATAAGAATTTCAATAAAATGTTAAACAGGGCGCACGCAAACATTTATTATTATATTATTCTATGTTCCTCGCATTTACAAGAATTTCAATAAAATGTTAAGTAGGACGCAGACAAAAATTTGTTTGAATAAAGGTGCAAGCCGCATTAATGTTTAATGCGCGCGCTCAAGCCTAATACGACTTCTTTACTTATATAAATAATAGTTAAATATATTTTCCCTGAGGGCGTTATGACACTTTTCTGTGTGTCATAAGGCCCTTAAAAAAAAGTGACATAGCGCCTGCGGGCGTTATGTCACCGGGCGTTATGACATGCACCCTCTTTAATTAATACAAAAATTATCCTTTAACAAAAATAAAATAGTGCTCTTCAATTTACTACATACATATATGTGCGCTAATATTGCTAAATCCCACACGATTTGTCACGGGCACTACTAATCGACCACCCTAATCTATATAGAATGGTATTCATCAGAGCAGCGAGACTCACTTTAACTTTGCATTTGTTTTATCTTTTTCTGTGATACGTTTAATCAGCGCTTCTTCACGTTGTTCTCCCTCCTTGAGCTTCTTCTCAATATCCTCAGACCTCGTCCTAGAAATGAAGAGAACTTTAGTTGATATCTAGCATTATTAAGATCAACTTACACTTCATTTTTGATTTTCTTCTCCAGCTCATCCATATTGTTGTAGTTATGCGTCTTATTATCCTCCGTATTAAGACTGAAATGAAAAAAAGTAAGAGAGGGTACACAAATAAATCATCATAACCTGTTACTCACTTGGAATTATCGAAGGTTTTGTTGCAATCGTTATCAATGACGTCCACACTCATTTTAACATGCTTCTACGGAAAAAAATTAAAATTATTAGTCAGTTCCATTATATATACAGTCCCTCATCGCCCTACATGATATCAATCATATTCTTAAAAAAAATAATAATAATACAACATCAAGATTCCCTGGTTATAGCTTACTTTTGTCCTATCCACAGGCGGTTTGAAGTCCAATTTCTTGGCGGTATCTTTGGCACTTGATATTATTCCAAACGATTGGTTCCCACTTGTCTCGTGCTCCTCCAATGTCGGACTGAGGATCCTGTGTTGATTCTGGTTTGATCCCAGAATATTGAGCAGCGCCTGCTCCTGCTGATTCAAATGATTGACGGGCACGGGAGCTCCAAGGAGCGGATCAAACTTCAGCAACAGCGAACTGCGATCGATGGGCGCATTATTGCTGCCTTTCGTGTACAAATATTCAAAATCTGATGAGTTCAGTATTACTGTGGATGGTGTTTGTTTGGTGTAGATGTGTATGTTAGATGAGTGCATGCGCGTGCATTTTGTTGTTTTGTGAGGAAAGAAGAAAAAATACAAAAACAATAGTTAGTCACAGAATTTAACAGCTCCATTTCGAATTATTTTCAGTTTAATTAAAATAAACGTCATCGTCAAGGTTTTCTGCTTTGACCTTCTATCTTATTTTATCGAAATGTAAGATAAGGTATAAGATACATTGAGAAGGAAAATATGTGTGAAGAAGAATGGATAAAACGCCCCTTAAAAAACATGAAAGTTTACATGGAAACTAAGATTAATAAGTTGGATTAGATAAAACATAAGTATATTCGGTTTATCCAGGAGCTTATACCATTAACATTTTCGTTTGAAAGAGATTATAACTTGGAATCTTTTAAGGAATCTAATTGACAAGTTTAACCATTTGTGATTAATATTATTTCATTAATTGGCTTGTTTTACTATCGTTAATACCTAGTATTTTTCTCTATATCTAATCATTTTGGTTGGCAATATTTACACTGGACACTATCTGTTCTAAGCTGATTTTTACGTGGAGTTATTTATAAATAAAATTATCACTGCAAAAAACCTTTAAGACTAGCACTGGCAATGAAATCTGTATTATTAAAATAAAATACGTTTTTCGAGATAACCCTGATCAAGATCTTGATCAAGAATTGAATGTGTTGGCCAACAGAAGAGATAAATATGTTCATATTTATTAGTCAAATTAATCAATTTATTTTTTTTGAGATTTTTCCACTTACTACAATTTAATAAATTTGTATTTCTGATTCATTTTTTCTGGGTTTCTTGTTGAAAAAGCTTAAGACAAAAGGAAGAACGATGACAAAAAGAAAATAAGATATGGCATGACTCAAAGCGAGTATCCCTCCCAGTTCAACCCCATGAACCCCAAACCCAGATCCCGAAGGGGCACGAAAATGAGGTGTGCCTGTTCTGCATAGAAGCCGCATTATTATTGTCACAGTAAACATAAAACAATTTGTTCATATTTTTTATGTGCTTCATAAGAAAAATTGATAATTTTTATGAGAATAACTGGAACAACATAAATTTTTTCAATTTGCTAAGGGACTAACTACATATTTTGTTTATTATTTATTATAGATGACAAATAGCCATTTGTTGTAGGTTTTGTAAACCGATTTGATCTTAAGTGAAAACTAAGAGAGTGGACTTTTTTTTCAGTGCACATGGAAATGGATTGGAGAGAATACATAAACAAATGCGAAACCGAAACCCAGCGATGGTCGGCATTAAAAATAGTAAGAAACCCGGGCAGACCCAGATATTAAATGCAGGTCACAACTAAGGGCTGGCATGTAAACGCAATGTAGCTTTAGTTTTATGCATTTTCAGTTTGGAAAACAGCGGTCCAAAACAAAACACAACAAAGGGAAACGACGACTCGTGAGTCATTTTATGCAATCGACAAATGGTTTCCGAAAGTGGGTTGATTCAAGGAGAAGAGAAATAGAGAGAGCAGGACGGGGCGAGTGAGCTGCTCTTCACACTGCGCTGCATTTTAATTGCGTGTCTTTGACAAGGTTTGCATTTTCAAGATTTTCCACAGTTATTCACATAATAATGTTAGCCGTGACCACGCAGCGCCCGAAAAACACCAACACGTATTTGTACAAAAATACACTGACACGCAGAGCGAATCACACAATGAAACTTCACGCTCTCACTCTCACATATTATTTTTTCTTAGCGATTCGGAGACTTGTCTTCTGGCTTTATTTATGCTTATTTGTTGTTTTTCCCTGCACAGCTGCTGGTTACATTTCCGATTTCCAGCACTTCTGATTGGGAAAACTCCAACTAAGTCCCCTCTAGCCTTAGTAAACAAACAAATAATTCTGATTTTGCGTTTTTCAAATTTACATTTGCCGATTTAGCAGCTTGACTATCCAAAGATTAAACAGCGGTAGGGTACCGATAGATATAGCGACGTCAGATGTTGAAAACTAACTGAAATGGAATTTCTTATTGCTTACATTTCTCTCCGAAAGTCCAATAAGAAAACCAGCGCACGCACGCGAGTGAGCGAGAGAGCGAACGGACGAGCCTGAATTCTGACTGGAGTGCGGGACAGTGACGCGTATTCAGCAGTCAGCAAGTGCGCAGAGAGAGCTGGTGCGAAAGAGAGAGCGCTGTGTACACGTTGTCTGTTTGGAGTTGTGCTACCTACACCCCATCCCACCCCACCCACAGACCCCACTAACTGTCTATCTCGCTCTGCTGCAGTCGAGTGCATGACGAGTTCTAAGTTGAATTCCTATGCGCTTGGGTAATGGTGTGTGTGAGAGGGAGAGAGCGTTCGATGGGTCACAGTGGGACTTCAAAACTATGAACATTTAGAGCTGGAACTTGTGTATATTTATTTATATTTATAATTTTGAAAAATATATGTAGTAAATTTAAAAATGCGTGTTAATAGAAAATTAATAATTAATTAAATAATCGGGGTAAATAAAAAAAGACCCTAGTAGCTTTTAAGCTCATATAAAAAAAACAAAATATTTGCAAAATTGAATTTAGTTTTTAAATTTTTGCGGATCGGGGAAAAAAACTTTCTTAGATCAAGGATCTTAGCCCAAGGATTATAATATTGGTTAAGGTGGCTATTGACCAAGGCTTAGGGTTCTATTTATACCATTGGTAAAAACACATTTTCGATCCGAGTTTAAAAACAGTCAAAGAAATAATGAGAAAATATTTGGAAACTATATTAAAGATTTTTCCTGCATTGCTGATGTTTTTGGACTTACGAGTCTTAAAGATTAGCTTTTAGCGAGTGCATACTGTGCCCTACTGTAGCTTCTATGAATGATGAGAGCGTGGTAGGAAATATGCTATTGATCATGTGTGTGATTGTTTGAGTATTAGAGACAGAGATGCATTTTTAAGTCAGCGATAACGATAAATTAGGCACCAATTTTAAATATTTAAACAGAAAACGCAAAGCCCTAAAACTTTGAAATAAGTAGACTAATTGACCAAAATGAATTCTGTTGCATAAGCAAGCAATTATAAAATTGCCCAATGAGTTCTGGTAATTAACCAAAATATAAATGCGCTCATCGGGGCACAAATACTAAAAGCCTTTGAGCTGCAAAAACAACAAAAACTGACAGCGTTTCTTCAATTATACAAAGTGACGTCACAGCACACGAAGTGCTTCTTCTTATTACCCGCATTTATATTCGCGTACGATATTTTGCTGATAAGGGTTTTGAGAGAAACAGAGAGCGCTAAAGAAATGTAAGAGAGTTACAATGGCTTGGCAGGAGAAAGTACCAATGAGTGGGAGCGGCGAAAGAGAGAGAGCGCGCAATGCGGTATTTTCCACCAGAGAGCAACAAAAAATGCATTTGCAGCAACAACCAAAACAACAACAAAACCAGGAAACGGGAATAAAATGTGCAGACTTAAAACATATAAAACAAAAAATGATTTCCTACACTCCATAGTCTGCCATTGAAAAATAAAATTATGCTACTAATTGGCTTTGTGGGCCCCCTAATGTTTTAGTGTGCTTTTTCGGCTTTTCAAGTATTTTCCCCCCTGTTTTCCCTCTTCCTATTTGAAGTTCAGGTTCATTGCCTTGCATGAGTTTGTGGGTTTATTTTTACAGTTATATATCGGCGCGATATAGTCCATGCAGACGAAAAATTCTACGTGAATACATTTGTATATGTATATGGATCGAGTTTATAGGGTCCCGTAATATTTCAAGTTCACAAGTTTATGAGTGCTGGTGTTTCCGAAATGGCTGATGAGCTAAGGTCACGAACATGCAAAGGAATCGTCGGCACAGTACAACTTGTGTGAGACGGAACTACGGTCAAACTTCTAAAGCTAAATTTGTAGGGCAAAAAAAAAATTTATTTTTCGTGGTATTGTTGAAATATTGTTATTATAATACTACATTATAAAAGAACATGTTGTATGGTCTGCATATCGCATTTGATCAAATATATAATTTACATATAGGGGGTCCTGATTTCGTTTCATTTAATTAAAACTTAAGGACCGTTTCGCAAGGACTAAATCCAAAAAAAATCATTACAAATAAAAGGTTCAAATAAAAATGATTAATTTTAAAACAATTCAGCAATGACAATTGGTTTAATGAATTTTGTGAAAAATGTAAGATATGTAAATATCGTAATGAAAACATAACCAGAAAACTAGGTTGGGTTTGGTTCAGAATTAGCAAAAGAAGTTTGACTGTAATTACATGTACTGGCACTTTCCTTAACAATAATATAAAGGTTATTGGCTTACAGTTTTGGTTGCTGGCGCCATCCTGGAATTCAGCATCAAAGCTCGGCTCCTCTTCGCCAGCTGCACCTCCTCTCTGCCGGCTCATCACAGCAGCTGTTTTTCCTGAAACTTCTTCAGCAGCATTGGCCTTAAGTTTTGCTTGGTTGTTGAATCCACTGCTTGTGTACTGGGGGGTCTTGAACATGTCATCAGAAACAGGAGATATAGCACCAAAGTGTTCTACAAAAACATCGTCCTTTTCATCGCTGGCGCTTAAGGTAGCTTGCTCCTTGGCGGACAGGGCTTGCTCCTCTAGAACAACAGTGGCATTTCCCAGCGGCGAGACCGGAGATACCGCCTCGTGGATGGGGGCTCTCTTGAGGTTTTGATGGGTGGGAATCGGTGGCGAAGGCAGAGGTGACTTGATCACAGTTACCTCATCCACCCTCATGGAGACATCCACATCCATGGCATCGTCAGCCATAATATCTTCTGCGACCTCCACCGCTGGCGATGCATTTTGCTCCAGACAGAAGGTGCGTCGCGGATTTTCCTTTTCCATGCTGAAAGTCTTACGAGATTTGGCCTCTTTTTCCTCCGTGGATTGAATCACAGAAAACGTGCGTCGCTGGTGGTCATCGACCGATCCAAGACTTACGGCAAATGTTTGAGAACCCTCAGTATCCGCCTCTAATTTGTTATCCATTGTCCTTCCGCTGTCGAAGGTCCCATTTAAGGGTGTAGGCGAAAGCTCGTTCATTGGCAAGGTTTCATTGAGATGTGGCTGCTTCTCAGGACTCGGTTGTGTTAGTTGAATGACCACTGGTGACTTAGAGATGACTCCAGCTCCAAAAACGCTTTGCTTGCGATCCAAAGAAGGTTCAACCACAGCCTCTTCCAAGTAGGGCATGTCTTCCTGCTCTGGTGGAGCATGAGGCGAGCGAGGGAAGTGGGACGGCTTCTCCGCTGGTCCTCTGATAGGGAAACTGGGTGAGGTGGGCTCTGAGGGGCAAGCCGTGGTTATACTACCTCCCAGATCCAAAGAGAGTGGCGTCGTAGATCGCTTTTGTGTTGGTGTCACTGCCCCCACTTGAGAGGAGAGATGCAGTTTCTCCTTCAGGACCTCCTTCTCCCCCTCCGGCACACCTAAATCGTCGGGCAAAGGCAACTCTCTCAAAGCCAAGAATTCTAGTTCCTCGGCGGTCTTTGGGCGATGCGTAGGTATGGGCGGAGAAAGAGGCAGCTCCTCTCTTTTGGCTTGAAGCGTTGGTATGGGCGGCGAAAGCGGAGCTGTTTGATTGACTTCTGGTGGCTCTAGACCAGTTCTTTTCAATGTATCCTCTGGCTCTGCAATATCCTGATCTGATTGATGTTGGATAGGGTATTTTGAAGAAGTCGTTTCTTCTTCCTCTGAAACTTTTACTGAAGGGCAGCTTGAAAGAGGCGTCTGGGATTCAATTTGATGCTGCCGAGGCGTACCAGTCACCGTGGCATTATCCACTCTCATGGAGACATCTACTTCCATTGGCTCAAACTCTTCCCCGGTGATTTTCTCCTCGGTCGCCTCCACAGCTGGTGATGCATTTTGCGCAAAACAGATGGCTGATTCCGTTATCTCAGTTACCGGTATTGTGTCTACTAAGACTGGAGTTTCCTGCTCTTCATTACAACACTCTGGTGATGATCTTGCTTCTTCCGTAGAGAGTTCCGAGGTCTCTGGGAGATTTAAAGGTTGCTGTTGTGCCTGGGATTCGTCCACCGGCACATTATGAACCGGACGATCAACTTCCGGGTTCGGTAATACTTTTTCGGCACTTTGCCATTGTGTTTCCTGTGTTAGTTTCTCATGATTATCTTCCTTCTTCTCAAACTCCTGTTTCTCCGTGTTTCTCGGATAATCAGGTTCTTTCGGATGAGATTGCTCATTTGTCTGCTCAGACTGTCCCGATTCCCTTAAAGGCGACTCTTCTGCTTGACTATTGAATTCCTGTTCTGCAACTAGCTGTTGTTGCAGAACCGAAGACCTTTCTATGGTATCTTGCTCCTGTTTCCCTTGATACTGCAGAGGATCCATCTCTGTGGTTGGCTGAGACTTACAAAGTATTTCCTGTTGCAAAAGATGATGATCTTCGGGACCCAAGACATCCTTTAACATTTCCATGGTTTCATTAATATCATCTACATCCATGGCTTCATAACTGACGTTGTTGTGCTGGCTGACCGCTAAAGGATCTTCGAATTCATTCTCCAATGTGGCAGCCGAGGTCACGGACAACTGCTGCTCCAGCACATCGTTAAGTGCACTTGAATATGCCTCCAACTCAGAGCGATCTCCCGTATAGCGCTCACTATGAAGCGATAAACACTCCACGAAAACATCGGAGTCCGAATGGTTTGATTTCAGTTGCGCTGCAGGCGAAATTGAAATAAAGTAACTTTCAGTGGAAATTTAATACATAGTTATTTACTTTAAGGAAATTGTTTTTTCAATTGCTATCGACACCACAACTCTATACGTAAGTTCAGCTTTCTTGAAACTGTGTTGTTTTTCCTACGGTTTGTGATTGCGATATTTGTGAAGTCACTTACCCTCCATTTCGGCGCTCAAAGGAGCCAGTTCTGGTATTTGCGTCTCGTCGAATTCGGGAAGACCTCCGAATTTTGGAACAGCGTCCGCATCCAGCTTAGGGCAACCTGTTGCCGTCGTCTGATGGCCCAGAGCAGCGGCCAAAGCCTTCTGTTGCTCCATGCTCGACGGCTTGGGACTGGGCTTCACCGCCAGCGGACTCAGCTGCCAAACGAGAGATGCAGAAAATGAAAGAAAATTAATTACGAATTCTGCATCGCGTGAGGCATGATTTGAAAGAAAAGTTATGAAAAATAAGGTGAGCTGAGCGAGGAAAAATAAACATTATCCAAACAATTGGCAGACGAAAAACGTAAACAAGCGATGAAGGGGTTGGGATATTGAAGACGAACACGGGCAGCAGCTGCTTGGCCATTTAATTAAGAATTCTTGACACATTGCTAAAGTGAAGGGACGCAAGGGTTTTGATTGTTGACATAAATAGGTCCGTTTTAAACAAAGAGGGCATGTATTTTGGCTATTAATTCTTATTTTTTAGTTTTAATGAAATACGGAACTGAAAGGATTGTTAAAGAATAATCTCAGTAATTTATTTAGCAGTTTGCAAGCATTGTTAGGATATCATCTAGGATAGGCCTTTCTTTTATACTTTAATTACAGGAATTAATATCCTATAGAGTGAATTATAATAACACCCAAAAGAGTAAAAAAACAAAAACCTTGAGAACAAAAATTTAATAAAACTAAATATGGGCGTATTTGCATGCCTCAATAATAGATACTACCCACACTTGGTCAAGAAGAGCACACATGTGAAATAGTCGTCGCAGTCGGTCAGTCGACAAGCAAATGTCATTAATTTAAAAGCTAGCCAAGACGTGAGAAATCGGGGATATGGCAGGAAGGCGGGGAAACCGATTGGGAGGAATAAGGTGGGGAGATGGACGTGAAACTGGGTCGGCGTCGGCTTTTGTAAAATGTGAAATGAACATACGGCGCGGATTCAATGTGACCGGCCCGGGTCCACCATGTTTTCCGTCTATTCATGGTTTGGGTGCAATGTTCTACTCGCTGAATTTAATTAGAGCGCATTATTGTACGATGATTGCGGCAAGGTTAAAGTCAGCGAAGACGACAAAAGGGGCAAGTGTGAGCCTGAAAATAGGCGCGCCAATGTAAATATTGCGAGTAGGTAAAAACCCAATTGGAATTATATTGTCCGAAAGTAAAACTAAAGTCAAAAAAAGCCTTTATGCTAGGAAATTCTATTTGTGACAATGTTTAGTAAAAATGTTCCTTTTTAAGGACATTATGCTTTCTACATTCGCGTTTTTAAGAAAATGGATTTGAAGCTTTCGTCCGTTTTTGAAAACTCACTAAAAGTTATTTTTTGAACTCTCCTAAATAAATATTGACAGTGCACCGTGTAAGGGGACCTTTCTTCCGAAGAGTAGAAAAAATAAAAATTATTTGCGTGGGCATTTAGCCAAAAAAAATTTTAAATTGCAACGTCATTTGAAATGATATTTTTTTGCAACGCAATAGGCTAAGAAAATAATATTGAACAAATTATCCTCAAAATAATTTAGATTTTGGAATAAAAAGTGTAAATAATTTTTTAATAATTATAAAATATACCAAATAATGTGACAAGATAAAAACTATGACAGAAGATACTAGCTTACTGTTTTTTTAAAATTGTATTCATAAAATAAATAAAAGAGACCGAAGGATAAGACAATATGGAAGTGCATTTGATACAATATGAATCTGATCTAAGACATCTACGATACTGTTTAACAAACATCTGACTAAAATTAGAACACCCTCTGCAAGGGTAAAAATAAATCGTATAGAACGGAAACAAACAGTGCTCTACTCTATGTTGTATTTTATGGGGACATACCTCGCCACTCATGGCCTGTAAGTGCTCCATTTCATTGGCACTGACTTGGTTTAGATTCACGTTTATCTCACTTAGAAGTTGTTGGATGGTTTCCCTACTACTACTAGAACTGCTGACTCCGGGGGCAGCATGAGCGATTGAGACGGGAAGACCGCAGTGCTGTTCCTCCAATCGCAGTAGATCCTCTGAGGCAGACTCCAGATCGCAGTGCTGTTCCTCCAATCGCAGCAGATCCTCTGAGGCAGACTCCAGAAGCGTGCCCAAGTCTGATGAGATGAGTGGCAATCCTTCAGTATCCCTAGGTGAAGGATGGCCCTCTGCGGGACTGGCAGCTTGTGAGGCATCCATAGCCGCTGGCTGAGTGGTGGAAATGCCAGTGGTGGCGATGCTCTTGGGCCTTTTGATTATGCTCGCGATGAAGTCCATGACGGTCTACGCACGATTAACTCCTAATACGCGTTACGGTTCACTTGATTCCATAAACCGATGGATCGATCGAATTTCTTGGTTGGTCTTAAGTGTTCTTTCCTTTTTTCGGGCTTCCGTTGTGACACTGATTTCGGCTCGCCTACTAGGTAAATTCTCTACTGTGATTTTCCGTCTACCGCTCTTTCATTATATTGGGTAATACCGCCGGGATTCTCGCGACCCGTCGGCGCGTACGTTTCTCGCTGGCTCCCGATCTTGTCTGTCTTTGAAATCAATTTAAAAATATTTTCGTTTTCAATTCGGTTTGCTCCGCTCAGCGGCACACAAGCACACATGTTTTTGGCCCAGACAAGAGAGTGGGGGACAGACAAATAGAGAGCGAAAATTTGAATGGGATCCACTAACGATCCGGATGTTTTTGTACGACTATGAGATTGGATCGTTTCTAGCCCATATGGCGGTTCTCCCTTTATCAGCGCGCACCCCTCTCAGTTTTAGTGCTATCTCTTCCTGCTCTCTAATTCCCGAACGATGGACGAGATAAAGCCACCCAAATGTCGGGATATATATTTTTTTAACGGTCGTAATGTATTGAACATTTTTGTATTATTACCTCACGATTCTTTCTTGGAGGAATATTTTTTAAAAGCTAAATAACAATGTAAAATAATTCTTTTATTCCGGGATAATGCTCTTCCTTAATATTTTGTACTTCCGAATTCAAGTCTTATAAAAATACAGATATCTATTTTTATTAGAACAAAATTAAAACTTATGGGAAGAAAATTGGAAAGAACCAAGAAATCATATAGCTGTCATAGGAATCTTCGGTTTTTCATATAGACTTATGAATATGCAAATCTGCCTCATTTTAGATAAACCATTTAATTTGCAAGATATGGTTTTAGCTGACTGGCCGATAACTTTTTCAACCTTTTTTAGTATTTCGGGCGATACTGTTTGGTAAAACTTTCTATGTGATTGTAAGTCTGGGGGTTTGGCACAAAATACAATGACATGTTGGCTAACATTACTATGCAGAGCTATCTGATAAACAGCTGACTGGTGTAGATTAATGATTTCAAGATTTCCGATTATTAAAAAGCCGATATTACAAATTTGGGATGAGTATCTCAGCAAATTTCTATAATCACGTCGATCGCTGATCGTTTAGGCGCGCGTGGGCGAACGAATGCAGTTTAATTTATATAAGCCGCTTAATTGGCACGTAATTTAGTGCAATGCCAACAGTGCGGGCGCCAGATGACAACCTTCTGGTCTGAACTGCAATGGAAAACTGAAAAACTAGACAAGCCTTAGACTCAATTCAGAGTGAAAAACAGCAGTGAAAAATGCAAGACACCGCAAATAAGCCGAAATACTCAAAGAGGGGGATAGAAAACGGGGGAAAATATAAATAGGGCACAGTCTACTACTAATGAATAAAAGTCTTCTCCGAACAGCTGGAGGTGCTGAACACAATTTGTATGTAGATTTTTATAAAAACATTTCATTTATATTTAAGTAATTTTTGCTATTGGCTCAATTCTGAATATGTTATAGCTGTTATATGTACATTGTCCAAGTGTATCTTTGCTCGACTTATAATATTTTTTTCGGTGTAGCCCTTGTGGATGCCAAGTGACATGCAATCCCACTGCCATTGTTGCGCATCACAGCGTACTATCTGCAAGTCGAGCCGAATCGAATCGAGGAAGTGCTCCACATTGCCCAACGGCTGACTTAGCATATTTGGCGAGAAAATCTAAGCAGTGAAACGGAATCCCACACGATGGGCCATGACGAGGTGGCAATAGTTAGATGTTGGCTCTAGCAATGCGTGACAGGTGACAAGATATCTCTCGGCACTCGGCTCACTGAGAAACCGAACACAATACAGGAGCTGTTGTACTGTATGAAATTTAGAAACCAAATAGAGTTTCTCCCCACTGAATCTTCTGCAAGAAGTTGCAAATAAGAGAAACTATGTTTTTAAAACGTGACAGTTTTAAAGCTCCGACAGTTTAAGTATGCTTGTAATACATTTTTAAAAATAACTTTATAAAGATTTTATAAAATTATCACATTATTATTTTCAAAGGCAGTGAATTTGTATATGTAGCCGGGGAATTGGTGTAGACTGGATCTAGACTGAGCAGGCGAAAATATTCAAATGACTGGTAAGTCTGACATAAAATTAATAAAAATATACATCGGTTTATAGTCGGGGACTAGAATTTTTATACGTGGCACATGGTGGCCTAATGTATAAAAGTTGAATAGGAAACTTTATCTTAAATTCAAATAAAGCATGAAACATCATGGGGGAAATTAAAGCAAACAAATATTGAGGAAAAGGCAACTATATCTAAACTATAAATAGGCAAAGAACAAATGTAGACAACAAGGGTGGAACCATCTGCGGATCTTCCTTAAATACCATCGTTGGTGGCAAAAGAAGGAGATAGAGTTTAATGACTTTTAGTCAAACTCCAGAGCCATAAAAGGGCAAAACGATCTGCATTTTAAAGCAATTTCCATAATATTTAGCATCTGGTCAGTGGAAAACTTCAAGAGGCAGCAGACTCCCTGAGATGTGGGACCTACACCATGAAGCACTTATTGGAAGATCACTTGGCATACCAGATTCCCTGTGTCCCCGGTGTCCGCCTTTATGGACACTTTTCCGGACGAGGCCCTCGATTTCTTTGTCTTGCCCGGCTTATTGCCCATTTTCGGGGTGGAGCTACGGCTGGTCTGGACACTTGGGATGGACAATGTCCGGCGAACACCGATCGACTGGAGGCTCTGGTCGACGACAGCTGCCACAGAGGTAATAAAAACAGCGCCGGCTAATAATATATACAATGTACAAATGCGAATAAAGGAAAAGCGCAGAACAGATCGAGGCATTACCCCACACATATGTGTATTGTATTCCAGGCCAACTTGTGCGCGCGCTAGAAAGTGAATGTTTTGGCACACCGCACATGGTCGGGGGACGGGGCACGCCCCCAAGTTGGGTTATTCCGCTTACCTTAACGCCGCCATCGTTTTTGTTGATCTCCCGCAAAACTCCGCGACCGCCGATTCCCATTCCCAAGCCATTGTCTGCGCCGTCGAATTCCATGGCATATGTCCCAGATGCAGCGCTTATCTGTTGGCCGAATGCAGTTTTCACTAAATGTGCTGGATTAAAGGGGGAAAACTCTTGTGTATCGTTATGTTCGAATAGTGACGCGAATTTTCTGCTTTGCTTTTGTGAAAAATGCCGCTACAATTTGAAGAAGCATGAATTGTATGACCGTGGCCTCTAAAAATACCAACGACTAAAAATACCACAGCTAAATATACCAACGAAAACATTTCCAATTGAAAGCGCCCTCTATCACTTTCAGACATCTGTGATTTGTCAATCTGGGTATTTTCAACAGTCCCGAGGCGATCGAATTACTAGGGGGATTCCCTAAACTGATTAATTGCTGAATTGTTGAATTTTGGTCAGCTGTTAATCAGCTGTTCCATACAAAGTCAACTTTCGGAAATTTCAGCAATTTAACAGCCTCGGGGCTGCTGAAAATTTTGTTGAATTGCTGAAAGGCCAGAGTTGTCACCATTTTTAATGAAAGTCATGGCAACTCTGTAGAATTTTGGTATTACCAGTACGAATTATTTACTTTAAAATAAAATTAGAATGTATATAAGTAGTTACTTATTCCTCAGTACCAATTTTAGAGAGTAACTAGCAATAAAAAGACAATCTTTACATATTTTAAGATCTGTAAACATTTTCAACAAATAACAGCTGTTTAAGAATTCAACAGGATTCATTTAGGGTCGTTCCCTTAATTGCTGAAATTTTCTGTTGAATTTTCAACAATTCAGCAATTAAGCAGTTTAGGGAATCCCCCTACTGAAATTTCTGAAAGTTGACTTTTTATGAAACAGCTGACCAAAACCTAACAATTCACGAATTCAACAGTTTAGGGAATACACTAGGTGTATCAGCTGCTGCGTCTTTCGCGCCAGTGTGAAGAGGATATACAAATGAACATATCGATAATCGCGTATCGATGCTTCATCATGAATCCTTAGTGCTATCGACGGTTCTTCACCCCTAATTAGAGCCGCATAAACAACAATTATTTTTGAAATTGTTAATTTCGATTCATTGAAATTAGTGATAAAAGCCAATGTTTTCGGGCCACAAACGGAATGATGATGCTAATGGGAAGGCTCAGTGTCAGGTTTTACTATCACAACAATCTTGGTATGTATGTGCCAAACCTATCCTGATTATTGAACAATATCTTGGTAACCTACAGCGGCAATGGGTTTAAAAGGCGTGCTCCCGAAAATTCAAGCAATCAGGATCCAGGAAAAAATGCCGACTCCATCAGGAGTTAAAGAAGAAATATGCGAAAATTGATGAGGACAATTCCTGCGAGCAGAAAGTATTCCCGAACCTGGAAACTTCCGTTCCAACCGCTCAAATACAGAAGCCGAAAAGCCCATTTAGGAAGCACCAGCCAGCACTCATAGTTAGTACCAGGGCCAAAGGTTTCAAGAGGCCATGCCCTCAAGACGCCGGCCCAAAAGAAAGAAAAAAGCGTTTCGCATCCTGAAACGCCAGGCTATCGTTCCTATCACAAAGGAACAGGTGCCAAAAGAGAACAACGGTAAAATTCAGGAAGACATTGCCTGGGCACAGGAAGTTATACCCAACTTTGACCTCAACTTTCCCAACGAAAAAGACAAGAAGCAGTATTTCTCGATGGAGGAGTCGCAAGCAACGACAAAGAAATCCACGTCCTCATCCGAAAGCACACTGTTGCGATCATATGCAGAAGTGGCCAATGGTAGCAAAGTAATCGCTGTCATCGACAAAATTATACCCTGGGCTCGATTTCCCGCGACCAATGGAAGTTGGTTCAGCTTGCACTCGCCAAAGTGGCCGTTCAAGTGCTTGAGGAAAATCCAGGACCGCCACCGAAATGCAGGGATGCCGGCTGGTACCAGGGCAACATCAAAGTTATGATGTGTGATAATGCGGCCATCAAAGACTCATTTTACGGGTAGTAGAATGCCCTCTAACTTTCTTATCCACAGGATTCAGTTCCAATCATGAATTTAGGAGCAACACTTTGTCAAAGTTAGAAAAAATTCAAAAAAACTGGCATAAATGGCTTTGTTAAAAATACACCCATAAAAACCGAAATTATTTTTATAACTTCTACTTCAAGATAAAACTTTAAGCAAACTAACAAGACCACCAACTCAATAAACAACCAAAAGTTCGATTTTATATAGATTTTTTAAGTTGGAAACAAGGTGTATTACAGCCCGGTTAACCTTAGTTAACAGATGTAAACGGCCAAAAAACTACCGTTGTTCCGAGCTTCAAAAATTCATATCAAATTAAATTGCTCGCGGATTGTAACGATCATAAGCTTGTTTTCTTTGTCAAAATTCCACATATAACCATACAAGTTATAAAAATAATTTCGGGTTTTAGGCGTGTATTTAAAGAATGCATTGATGTACGTAAGAAACATAACGGGTATTGGTTGGAAGTATGTTCTGTGAAACCCCCAAATATCGGAAATCTGTAATGAATATATCAAGGTAATTACCCATTAAATGTTAGCTTTGACAATAAAAATGAGTAAATTGGATTTATGGAGATGCTTTATTAGAAAAATATTGCTCTTTTGCCATGTATAACATTTCCTTTCATATAGTAACCATTATCAGATAACATTCAACAGGTTGCTAAGCGTACTCTAGTGATGCAACTTTAAAAATATTTTATATTCGTATTTATGTATGCACGTAGGACCTGAAAAACTACTAATTGAATTATATTAAATTAGCTTGGTAATTGATAATCATAATACATAACGGTAGTAAAGTAATTAATGTGTACTCTAAAATTATTGTTTTCATCTATGTAATTAATTGTATTATCATAGATAAAGGTAATTAATTAAAATTGTCCATAATATGTAATTATTGTGTAACTACTCTTATATGTCTTTTCATGTAATTCTCTCCAGGTGTTTGCAACACAATCACTTAAATGTGGAACCACAGGCCTTTTGAAGGATCACCATTTTAAGTTGGTTTGTCTGTGCAGCGGGTTCTACATGAGGTTCTATTCGGTACGGTTCCGTTTTGGTTCAATATTGACTGCTTAATACTGGGCTTGTCCCAAGCCGTGTTCCACATTTGACTTATGTTCTTATGAGACTACTAATTATGGCTGCGCTGAAGCAAATCCCAGATTTAAGTGCTTTTATGGCCTTCTGGGTTTTCTTTAAACTATGCCCTAAAATTAAAGTTAATGAAAAATATGTTTTTTTTATGTTGCCATCGCTTTAGTTCTTAGGTTTCGTTGGCGAGCGTCTTTTCCCTTTTAATATAATTTGGTAGAGGATTCTAATCCACAGCTTTAAGCTTAAAAGATTGCCTACTTAAAAATGTACATTTGTCTTCAAGTGTCTAATATTTTCCCACCTAAGCACTCTGATTTTCGGTTTAGAGTAAGTTGAGCTTCTACTAAAAAGTGCGAAAAATCTAGTACTTAACTTGACTTCTGCCCCTAAGAAAGCTTGCTAACGTGCCTTACAAAAAATTAAGCCCTTGAAGTTATTATGCGGGCCATAAGTATATAGTGTTTATCAAATGTTGTAGACTATAGTTTACAAGTCACAGCACCACCAAAGTGAACCAAATCAAGGTCCTAGCTGTGAATTTAACAATAGCTTACTTTGAACGCTTGCTTCTTCAAGTTAATCTTGCTCTTGAACATCAGATTCCCTATCCTAAAGGCTCCCACCCAGTCGCTATTTCTCAAGCCTAACCACAGGGCTAATTCTTCAACCCAGCATCACTTTTAAAGAGCCGTTCACATTGGTGGGCTGTCCTCGTTGATCTTGGTCGTCCAAATGCCGGGCATCAGTTGAGGAGGTAGATTCGATTGCGGCGTGGTCAGTTTTCTAAGGGCGCTGTTTGATTGGATGGTCTTGGAGGAGGGTGTATAGCCCTTGTTGTCCATTCCGTCGATGATGGTGAACTGCGAGGCCATGTTCTGGGCCCCCTGGGCAGTCGGTGAAGGCGAGGCGGGTCTCGAGATGGGATGCGTCCTGGGACTGCTTATCAAGGAGGTGCACAGGCCGCCGAAAATGGCCAGGGAGGCGAATGCCGTCTGCGGAATGAGCTGTCCGAAGACCACTGTGGATCCAATGAAGGGGGCTCCCAGCAGCCAAAAACGAGCCCAGCATATTGTGGAAAAGGAGGTGATCTTCTTCTTGTCATCCGAAACCAGTTCCACCGTGCAGGTAGTGAGAATGCTAAGCGTCGTGGATATGGCCATCTTGGACACCATGGCCGAGCACATCAGCAGGGCCACGTTCGCATCGAGTCCAATAACACTCGGCTTCGGCACCAACCAACCGCAGTAGGCGATGCATCCTGCCACTATATTGAACAGTCCCGTCCACAGCCACTTGCGGGTGGTCTTCAGGATCAGGAAGAGGCCGAAAAAGGTGCCCATCATCTCGCTGAAGCCAGCGAAGAAGGTGTTGATGTACAGGTGGTCGCGACTGAAGGAGCGGATATTGAGCAGCATGCCGTAGTAGACGACGATGTAGAGCGACCAGGCCAGGTGCACGAACACCATGTGTCGCACCGCCCGTTCGCCCTTCCACATCGACCACCATCCACTCGGGGGAGGTGCGTCCATCGCCGTCTGCGCCTGCAGCTCCAGCTGCTGATCGATGTCGTGGGGCAGGTTGTAGCGTGTGCCGTTCACCTCGGCGCACTCCAGCAGGATCTTCTTGGCGTCCTGTGTGCGTCCTCTTGCGATCAGCCAGCGCGGCGAGTCAGGGATCCACCTAGAAGGGAGTGACAAAATGCACGGATCAGTCAGACGAGTCAAATTTGTATACCCATTAATCGTATAGTAATCATTGTATTCTTTTTGGTAAAAAGATGCGTTTTTGAACCTTTATAATCTTGAACAGGATCACTAACTAGGTCGATCTTGTTATCTCGTGTGCCTCGACTTTGATATACCCGTTACTCACTTAAAAGGGAGTACGAGAGAGAAGGCGGTATGCAAGCAGTAGATCGAGCGCCACCTAGCGTCGATTTTTAAAATTGCTCATAACAGATTTAAGCTATATGGATGTTTATAAGAGTGGGAAATCTTCTTTTTAATAAATAGGTAGGTGAATACGGAGGACTGCATATTTCTTGTTTTTATCTAATATACCTATCCTATGCAAAATGAGTGTCCAAGAAGTATTTTGCACAAAAACTGTATTGGAAACCCCCACTGTACCATATCATAAGTCGACTTTTGCTATTCTATTACTTACTGCCACAGATAGATGAGTATCACAGTGGGCCAAGAGATGGCCATGTAGAGGTGAGACCAGCTGGACCAGAAGCTGGCCACTCCGGGCAGCATCATCACGCCAATGGACCAGAACTGCTCGAACAGCGTAGAGACGCAGGTGCGGTACTTTCCCCCCGTTATATCGGCCACTAGAAAGATGGAAACGATTAGGCCCTGCCATGTGGAATGCCGAGCTAAGCTATCAGCACTTACTGATCTGGCCTCCGGCGGTGTACATCTGGGCACAGCACACGGCGGAGAGGCAGCGGAAGAAGACGTGCAGCTCGTAGGAGGCCACGTGACCCGTGAGGTTGCCGCAGAATATCTGTGTGATCATGCCGAATAGCATTACATTTCGGGGACTGAAACTGGAAAGGGGAAATACGAAAATGGATTATTCTTCAAAAAAAAGTAAATTCGATATGGCCATGTAAATATCAGGTAATTCATACCCACATCTTTTTTACATGAAATACTCATCAAATTGACATTAAATAATGTCATTTTGCCGAATTTTCTCACTCGGAGACTCTCTCACTTCGAAAAAGAGAGCAATACGCCATATGGAGAGAAAAATGACGTGAGTTGAAACGAGAAAGACAGATTCGAAATTCGAACTGACGTACTTTGAACATGATGTTTACATTTCGACCATGTAAATTTTACATGGGCCCATATCAAGTTAAAATAGATCTTAAATAATGTAAAATTGACCTACGTTTCGTATCGAATTTTTTTTGGGTGTATTAATAAGCCCCAACTTACTATTTGAGCAGCTGATTGGCCAGGATGCCGCCGGTGAGGACACCGAAGAGATGGAAGAACTGCGTGACCGAGACGAGGATGTCCCGGGAGCAGACGAGGTCGTACTGGGTGACCACCGAGTGGTAGTCGGCCTCGTGCTGGAACTCCGTGCAGGGGATCACGTTGGAGTTGCGGTGCAGGGGCTTCTCCCACACCCGCGGCTCCTGCTCGCTGTTCTCGTAATTGTAGTAGTGATGGGCGTGCTCCTGCGCGTCCTGGTAGACGTTGCAGAAGTCTATGCTGAACTCCTGGTCGTCGCTCTCCTCCTTCTGCGGATGCGAGACCTTGATCCACTGCGTCTGGTTCTGGGCGCCGATTGTGTTCGGCGGCTTGCAGAAGAACTCGCCGTGTCGCGGTGCTGGGGCCGTGAAAATGATGCAGGCCATGAACCAGGAGGAGGGGATCTTGCACAGGAAGATCAGCAGCACCGTCCGCAGCTGCCACTTCCCCCAGGGCCCGGTGATCCGACCCACGGCATCCACTTTGGTCTGCATTTTGGTGTTTGGCCGCGGTGCCTTTCCCTCCAACCGGGCGAAGGTGTCGTTGGGATAGAGCTGGTACTCGTGCTGCTGCTTGTGGGTGGGGCTGCCAATGTCCCCGTCTGCCAGGTGCTTGTAGAAGGCGCCCTCGTGGTTGTTGTTGTTGCTACTGGTGCTGTTGTTGTTGTTGGCCTCTCCTTCCGGATTTTCACAGCTGGTCAGCTCGGGTGGCGCGGAAGTGGGTGGAGGAGGGTGGTGCTGGTGGTGCTTTGGCTCGAGGTCGCCGGCTAAGGTGCTGTACTGGTGGGGTGACCTACTGGCTGATATGTGCGCGGAGCTCTGGACTCGAGGGGGCGATGGCTCGTCGTCCTTCAGGGGCAGTAGAGGGGACTCTGCCTGCGTGGGAAACAATGGGAAATAAATGGCAATTAGAATTTTATCAATAAGTAGAAGAAATTTTAATTACAAGAGAGAAATCTAATACTCTTTTTAAAGAGTCTAATATAATACTTATTATACCCGTTACTCGTAGAGTAAAAGGGTATATTAGATTCGTGCAAAAGTATGTAACAGGTAGAAGGAAGCGTTTCCGACCATATAAAGTATATATTCTTGATCAGGATCACTAGCCGAGTCGATCTAGCCATGTCCGTCTGTCCGTCCGTCTGTCCGTCCGTCCGTCCGACTGTATGAACGCTGAGATCTCGGCAACTATAAAAGCTAAAAGATTGAGATTTGGCATGCAGATTCTAGGGGCTAATACGCAGCACAAGTTTTTCACGCCGATGTGCCACGCCCCCTCTAACGCCCACAAACCGCGAAAAACTGTGGCACCCGTCTGTATGAACGCTGAGATCTCGGAAACTATAAAAGCTAGAAGATTGAGATTTGGCATGCAGATTCTAGGGGTTAATACGCAGGCAAGTTTTTCTCGCCGATGTGCCATGCCTCCTCTAACGCCCACAAACCGCGAAAAACTGTGGCACCCACAGTTTTGAAGCTAGATTAACGGGAAAAGGAATGTGTATTCGTTTCTTCAATACATATTGATAGACCAAAGTGGGAAACCCCCCCTCCCCCCTAACGCCCACAAACCGCTAAAAACCTTGGCACCCGTCTGTATGAACGCTGAGATTTCGGAAACTATAAAAGCTAGAAGATTGAGATTTGGCATGCAGATTGTAGGGGTTAATACGCAGCGCAAGTTTTTCACGCCGATATGCCACGCCTCCTCTAACGCCCACAAACCGCGAAAAACTGTGGCACCCACAGTTTTGAAGCTAGATTAACGGGAAAAGGAATGTGTATTCGTTTCTTCAATACCTATTGATTGGCCAAAATAAACCACCCCGTCTCCCGCCTAACGCCCGCAAACCGCGAAAAACTGTGGCACCCACAGTTTTGAAGCTATATTAACGGGAAAAGCAATGTGTAATCGTTTCATCAATACATATTGATAGACCAAAGTTGGAAACCCACCCTTCCCCCTAACGCCCACAAACCGCGAAAAGCTGTGGCGCCCATAGTTTTAAAGCTAGAGCAAAAGTGTAAACGCAATTTTGTTTGGGTTATCAACGCCTACCGAAATGTAGAAGAAATTTTTTAAATTTTTGTAAGCGGCTGCTTGGTTTGCCCTGCTTGAGACTGCTGACGAGGCACTCGACTATAGCGTTCCCTCTTGTATTTTATTTCCAAATGTTCGAAACTGGAAAAAAATGAATTTATTAACCAGTTTTTATAATCTGGTTCCACTGTAAGTGTAGGGTACTTAAAATCATTTTGAGTGAGTATAAAAACAGGAGAGAACGCTATGTTGAGTGCCTCGACTATCAAATAGCTGTTACTCAGCTCAAGCAAGCAGGGCAAACCAAGCAGTTGCGTGAAAGTGGCTCCATCTACCGGACATTATTGGCTTATAACTTTATACTGAATGGTCCGATTTAAAAAATTTCTTCTACGTTTTGGTAGGTACTACTAGGGCAAACAGGATGATTTTAGGGTCCTTTAAGGCAACTGTGGGCGCTAGAAGGGTCGTGGCTCTCGGCTGAAATAAACTTCCGCTGCAAGTGGTGAATTTAAAGTTTCTAGCTTTTGTATTTACCGAGGCTTTTGTATATACAGACGGACTTTTGCGCGAATACAAGTCGATTTATTTAGCCATCAATTTAAATTGCGAATTTGTTCAAATCTATACATATTTACATATTCTCCCATTGTTACATGAGTATATTTTAAGTTCGAGCAATGGTAATAGCTGATTTGTCAATGATATGATCAGCTTTGGTTTTTTTTGTATTTTTAGCCAAGAAAGCATTTTATTCGAGTTCCACTAGTCTTTATTGTCCCTGACACAGCTTGAACTCTCAACCATTGATATTATGACGAGGGCCAATAATTCAATTCAGTGACGCTCCCTGATTATCCCGAGTGTACTTGGGCACTCGAGTGCAGCAATTGGTGGGACTGAAGTGGCTGGGACTCCAAGAACTCGCACACACACTCACTCACCCGACTGCAGCTGGGCATATAATGAACATAAATTGCAGTGCCAAGTGCATCTGCCTTGCTTCTTATTTATTACTAATTTTAAATCTCAATGAAGTGTTTGTTAAGGAATATATTTTAATGCACAAAGGACATTTTATTGCATATATTGTTTATATATTATTGCAATTACTGCTCAATAATTGTGAAATTTTACTCAACTTAAATTTTATCTGCCGGCTTTAAGACAATATGCAACCATACTTTTTATTAACCGCGAATTTTGACATTAATGACATAAAAAAGCAGTCTCTTCCTTTTTGTAACATCCATTTTGTCGCAGCTGTCACGGCTGATATTAAAAAGGCCCTTTGACACATATGCGTACTTCTTTTTCAAAACATTTATATAACTGTGTGTGGTATGTAAGTTTTACTTTTCATTTGTATAAGCTAAAATGTCACCCAGAAGGCCGCAGAAAGTAATTGCTCTTCATCACGGAACTTGCATACCAAATCCCCCAAAAAAAATATAAAAAAAATAAAACATGAAATTAGTCTTTTCATTCTTTGGTAATCCATGTTTATAAAGCAAATTTATTTAAAGCTATTTCCTCGCCGCAAAGTGAAACCATTATTTTTAAAAACATTATTCATTTTAATTAGGTTTCTTTTTTAGGAAGTCTTCATGTTACGCATTTTTATAACACAGAAAAAAAGTGGCCAAATAAAGCAAGAACTGACAAGAAAAACTTACGAACCATTTATGACTTCTCATTTTGTTTCGCCTTTTTGGGTTGACAAATTGTACTGGGACAACAAAAAATAGCGGTTACAGACGCCCAACTAAACAATCTTAAAGCAGCTATGTTAAAACATATTTAGATGTATTTTCTGAACAATGGCAAACAATTGTTTTTTCGACATTATAGTTTAGTTTTTGGTGGGTTGTCATGTTTATAAGCGCCTTTTGTATTAGCTTAGTCAAGCTTAGTCAAAGCTGAAATATAGAAAATACCGATGGGCAACCTTTAAGATTTGTGACCTTCAAAAACAAGAGTAGAGGCAGGTGGGGAAACGATTCCGATTGGAAAGGACTTGGATTTGCGGATTATGCATAATTCATGTGTGTATGCAAAACAAGAAAACAACAGTAGAGTGAGGACTATAAAACCAAAGCAGAAAAATGACTTTGAAATACGTTCCTTAGTCGAAGGAAAGAAGTCTAAAGGATCCGCAGAACTCGACGTCCACAAGTATGCAATCATTTTATTCGTTTTTGCCTTCCGACGGCGTTTGTCTAGTTTTATGCGTCAATTAAATAAATTCGTTTTTGTATCTTCAGTTTTTCCTTTTTGGGTTTATTTTTGCTTTGCCGACTGCCAGCACTTGTGCAAATATCGCCAAGGTTAATGCCGATTGCCTGCGTCTGTTATTTTATATCAGTTTCGGGTTGGAAAAAGTTCGAGGGTAAGCTAAATTTTATGCGTCACGTGACAAATGCTTCAATAGACTCAAGGTGATTCACTTATGTAATTATGGAAAATGTTTACATTTTCTAGACGACAAGGACTGATAAAGGGTTTTCGGCTTTTCGCTATTTAAAGGCTTTCTAACGCCAAAAAACAAGAGAGATCAGCATAGTCCAGTGCCAAGACTGTCAAATACCCGATACTCAGCTGAAGCAAGCAGTAGCTAGCAAGGAAAACCAAGAAGTTGCTTGAAAGTGGCTCCATCTACCGGACAATTAATTATTTTCTCACGACTTTTTAAAGAGTGGTCCAATTAAAAAAATGTCTTCTACTTTATAGGATCGAATATGCATCCTTATCCCTGTTACACACTTTCAAACAAATACAATATACCCTTTTACTCTACGAGTAACGGTTATATATATCAATAATACTCAAAGAGCATCAGAGGGCGTCGCCTCGAACCCGATTTTTTAATAAAGCACAAAGCCCCGAAAATCCAGCTATAAATTATTCATAAGTCGCTGCCGCGTGACTGTGCACAGGGGCACAGGAGGAATCTCCTCCTTGTCCTTGCTCGATGACTGATGGAGCGACTTAAAGCCTGGCCAGATTGCCGACTCCCTCAATCATAATTAAAGAAATTTCCACAGTCGCCATAAATCTGCTTCTAGCTGCCCACTTTGTTGCCCACAACACATTCCAATTATCTTCTTAATGAGCAGCACTTGGATGCCCAACTAGTCGGCAAATTGTTTTTATTTCAGGCAAACATACAAAAATACGCTTCCGTAGGGAGTTCTCCCTCTTTAATCTTTCATCAACTTATTTATTGCTCCTCCCAACTCAATTGTAAGCGTTCCCCTGTGAAAATAAGATGGGGAAATGTGCACAATGTACGTATACAAAGTATGGAAACGGTGGGCGATACGTCGAAGTCTATTGTTTGCAAGAAAGGAAATTTGTAATTGAAACCGAAACGCGTGAGCTCGTTTGGCTTCAATTCTGGAAATATGAGGCCGCTTCTGGCGGCAGAATAATGAGAGGAATATTCAATAAAAATATTGTATTCGGTTGCAAAATACTGAAGGCATCCAAATTAAATAGAATAGATTGGAATATTAAAATAGGCTTGTTGGAATTGTAACAAAATATTGTGTTTCCCTAAAAAGGATTACTAATCAAGGAGAATAAGAAAAATTTAAAAAGTGTATTTTTTAGTGGGATATATAGTTTTTTAACTAGTTCAGAGGAGTTTTTTGTTTGATATAATTCAAGAATTATATTATATTTGGATCTTATAAACTAGTTTTATACGACTCGGAAGCCAACTAAATCTATCTTAATCCTGGTATTAAAAAGATTATATAAAATGTCCTACTTTTTCTGACTTTCAACTTTCTGCAACTGGTGTTAAATAGAGGAACTGGAAGTCAAATAAAGTCAAGTAAATCCCGAAAGATAATCAGTTTTATCCTGTTTAGTCTGTGTATCGTTTACCCATTAGCAAGGCCTAATGATTAATTAATTGTTTGGCCTAACAATCTTCAGGTAACGACGACAACGCTGTGACTAGGAAGACTTCACCTCGACAACAGTACACACACATGATCATAAAGTTGCAACAATTTTTTTCTTCGCTTGGATGGTGGGTGGAAATGAAAGCGTTGACAACAATGGACGCCAAAGTTAATTGGAGCAATGCCAGAGCAAAAGTGTTTCTTGCTCGGATTGCTGTTTTGTGCCTTCTGGCAAACAGGTAGCAGAATAGCTTCGGGTGACGGAGTGCCGGGGGGTGGGGACAGGTGAAAGGCCGGGGCTGATGTATTATTCTCGGCCGGCGCTGCTAAGTGAAAAGCCCTGGCAGAATCTGTTGACATCCAGCTGCTGAGGCGGCCTAATGTGCTTGTGTTTCTGCCACTTCTCGTGCTCGCAATATTGTTTATGCATCAATAAAATTTACGTTGTGCCGAGGCACATTGGGTAAAATTCCCTTATTTTGGCATAAAATAAACAAGGGTATAAAGCTTAAAGTAGAAGTATATATTACCCTTGACCAAGGAAACAAATAAGCAAATTCTACGCCGATTGGACTACGGTCACAATTTAGCCTTACATCCCACATGGCGGATAAGTAATATTTTGTAAATATTTAACTCTTACTAAATATACTTCATCTTTAATCTAATTGACTATAAAACATAACAATATTTTTTTGGAAACCGTTCTGAAAAAATTACTTAATTTAAAAAAGTCTCAGGCTATATAAAGAAGTGGGTAAAATATAAATGGCTGAAATAAAATTGGTAAAACATAAAAAATAACGAACACGGTCTTTTATATTTTGACCCTCTATCAAAAAAAAATTTATTTTATGTTGATGTTTAAGGTGTAATTATCCACATTTTACTCTGAGATTTCGACAACAAACATTTTTGTTCAGGACACACTTCATATATCAATTCACCTTTTTTGACTACATTATTTTTAATCCAAAACACATAAGGAAACCTAATTATGAAAACTAACAAAGCTAGAATTTTCTATACATTTTTGAATTATTTTAATGAGAGCTATAGGATATTGCTACTTGATCCGACCATGTAATAAAAATAAGACTTTTGGGAAAGTTTTTGCGTGGAAGCAGCCCTATGAACATGTCTATATCGACACGTCTATGATACTATTCAAGAATGTTTCTATTGCGTTGCTAATTTCTAAATGAAATTATAATACGCAGGAGTATTACAATTATTTACACTAATCCTGAAAGAAAGTATTCACTTCCTTCCATTCATAAACGTTGTGTGACGAAAACATTATTACATTCTAACTCCTGAAATAATAGGTATAAAAAGTGATACTAAATTGCTTCACGGAAATCTTTAGGCTTGCCTAAAAGCTGTCATTCAAACCTCATTATTTGTTACATAATTACCGAGTTTGTAAAGCAAAGTTTCCCAAAGTAGATGACAAAATACCGTGTAATTAAATTACCCGAGAATAGATACTCACTTACTGGAAGTGGCTAGTCCAATTATTTTCTGGCCGGAGACATGCAATGGAGTTTCCGAATCCCCATAACTTGTTGCTGCTATTAAAGCCAATATGAGCTATTCGAGTTAGCGTCGTCACGATATCGTGACCAGACTTTGAGCCAGACGAGAGCTAGCATAAATATTTGATTAGTTTCACTGGTCGCACAGTTTGCGCCCAGCTTTTGACCCCCGAGTGGCCAGAATGTGTTGGCCATAATTTACAAAATCCAGGCTGAATGGCCGAGTTCCATGTCTGCGTCTTATATATTGATGGATTATTGCATCTCTTTTCCTCGCATGCCCGGCACGTGTATGCAAATGGCATCAATGGCGGAGGATCATAAACATTCGCCCGTTCCGAACTGTCGAAACAATTTGGCACAGCGTGGCGTATGCGTAATGTATTGCAGATTGTTTTTATGCCCACATACGCATATATGCTCGCAAGCGTGGGCACTGCTTCCAATGGGTGTGGTAAGTGTTTGGTTATGGCATATTGAAGGATTCGAGGAGCTCCCAGGGGCGAATGCCCAGAAAGCACAGCAAGTGGGGCTTGGAAAGAGTGGGTCTGAGGCACTTTTATCAGGGCTATAAATGCGACTATATATACTAACACCACCCTTTAATTATCTCCTTAATTGCTTCGTTTATTGTCTAGTCCATAAACTGTTTTAATGTTACCGAAGTCTGCGTCGCTTCTGTTTAGTCAAGTGTTTTCCATCAACTTCATTCATTGCCAAATAGTGAGTCCAAAAAAATGCTAAATAAATAAACAATAGGTGCCAACGTCAAGGTGACAAATGAAATTTGCGCTGAACAAAGTGTTAAACGAAAGTCTCATCACCTTAAACTATAGGGCACAGGAAAGCAGGAGAAATGTGAGGACAAAAAGACTGTTATTTTTAAGGACATTCCCCTTTTCCTTTCAAGCAATTATCGTGAAAGTACATGAAAAGACTGTCCTCCTTCCCACAACACGACCAATTTTCGAGTCACGATTTATGACTTGCTTCCTTCTTCACTTTTGTCTCTGATTTATGTGTCCCAGCAATTGAATCCGACAGCTCTTCCACCACCAACCCATGTGGGGCAGGTCCCCTTGAAGGGCTGTCTTTCTTGGCGTTTTCAGATGAAAGCCGAATCGGCTTTTACATAAGAACCCTGAAATTATGAACAACGCCTTTGATTCGCTCGAATTGCTTACATTCCTGGGCTTCTTAGAAGAAGGATGCGCATAGATTTGTAAGAAGTGAATTCTTATTCCTACGCTCTCCATTTCAGCAACATTTCAATTGCTTTGAAAGCTGTCTTCGTTTTTCTGTCTACACATTTTTATACCCGTTACTCGTAGAGTAAAAGGGTATATTAGATTCGTGCAAAAGTATGTAACAGGCAGAAGGAAGCGTTTCCGACCATATAAAGTATATATATTCTTGATCAGGATCACTAGCCGAGTCGATCTAGCCATGTCCGTCTGTCCGTCTGTCCGTCTGTCCGTCTGTCCGTCTGTCTGTCCGTCTGTCCGTCTGTATGAACGCTGAGATCTTGGAAACTATAAAAGCTAGAAGATTGAGATTTGGCATGCAGATTCTAGGGGTTAATACGCAGCGCAAGTTTTTCACGCCGATGTGCCACGCCCTCTCTAACGCCCACAAACCGCGAAAAACTGTGACCCGTTCTGTATGAACGCTGAGATCTCGGAAACTATAAAAGCTAGAAGATTGGGATTTGGCATGCAGATTCTAGGGGTTATTACGCAGCGCAAGTTTTTCACGCCGATGTGCCACGCCCCCTCTAACACCCACAAACCGCGAAAAACTGTGGCACCCACAGTTTTGAAGCTATATTAACGGGAAAAGCAATGTGTATTCGTTTCATCAATACATATTGATAGACCAAAGTGGGAAACCCCCCTCCCCCCTAACGCCCACAAACCGCGAAAAACAGTGGCACCCGTCTGTATGAACGCTGAGATCTCGGAAACTATAAAAGCTAGAAGATTGGGATTTAGCATGCAGATTCTAGGGGTTAATACGCAGCGCAAGTTTTTCACGCCGATATGCCACGCCCCCTCTAACGCCCACAAACCGCGAAAAACTGTGGCACCCACAGTTTTGAAGCTAGATTAACGGGAAAAGAAATGTGTATTTGTTTCATCAATACATATTGATAGACCAAAGTGGGAAACCCCCCTCCCCCTAACGCCCACAAACCGCGAAAAACAGTGGCACCCGTCTGTATGAACGCTGAGATCTCGGAAACTATAAAAGCTAGATGATTGGGATTTAGCATGCAGATTCTAGGGGTTAATACGCAGCGCAAGTTTTTCACGCCGATATGCCACACCCCCTCTAACGCCCACAAACCGCGAAAAGCTGTGGCGCCCATAGTTTTAAAGCTAGAGCAAAAGTGTAAACGCAATTTTGTTTGGGTTATTAACGCCTACCGAAATGTAGAAGAAATTTTTTAAATTTTTTGAAGCGGCTGCTTGGTTTGCCCTTCTTGAGACTGCTGACTTTAGCTGAGTAACGGGTATTTGATAGTCGAGGCACTCGACTATAGCGTTCCCTCTTGTTGGGATTTCAGTTGCGCAGATTTGGTGACAGGGAAAATCAAATCTGACAGTGGAATAAACAAGATTTCCCAGAATGGACGCCATGAATAAATATTGTGACAAGTATTTGTCGGAGAATAAAATTATTCATGTCCTTCCATTTGAGATAGGCTTCCAAAAACATTTAGTTTGTTTCTTAGTTATTTTATTTTACATACTCTTATATGCCAAACGAAATACCTGTTATTAACCTTATAAATGTTTTAAAAACGTATTTTACTCTGTTATGATAGATGTTTATTTATACAAACAAATAAATGTTTATAAGACTACTGCTCAAAAAAGTATTTTACATTATTATGATAAATGTTTTTTAATACACACAAATAAATGGCATACACATAACGTTTTTACCATGAAACACTTGTAAAATTGATATTAATTCTCTCTCGCGAACATGTTGTTTACATTTCGAGCATATCAATTTAAAGTGATATTACATAACGTAAATTCGATCATCGCTTTATATAAATTTGTTGCGTGTAGGTACATATTTAAATGGTTTTCTATTGACTAACCAGATAAATGGGAGTTCTGTTTCCTATTTAAGTCTGCTACTAAGCGGCTAACGAAAAAACGTGATGTATGTACAAAATACATACATATTATGTATTACATACATGTGTGAGGGAAAGCTATAATGTGTGACTGCGAGGAAGAAACCGTCATAAACATAAATAGGCCTAAACCACTAAATTTAGTTGGCCTTGGCCAATGACTTGGCTGACAACCACCCAAGGACGTAATTGTCCTGCGGCTGGGCATCCTTAAATTCGAAATCGGAAATGGGAATCTGGCGTAGGTGGCTAAAGAAAAGATGAAAACCGAATTACAAGGGGAAATCTGCGTGCTTATCCTGCGTAATGAGATGGTGTTTGCAAGGGGGATTATTAAAATTCAATTTCCACCGCTTAAAGAATTTAATAAATGAAATCGCCCTTTTTAGGTGCTATGCATTAATCATTTATGATAGAAAAGAAACAAGTTTAAACATTTAAAAAGAGACTATGTTGCAATTACTATAGTATCAGCAGACTACTATCTATACTTAATTTCCCTGTTTATAAAATATAGTGTTCATTTCTTTAAAAATCCATAATTATCTTATTAGTTCCTGACAGTTTTCTTTGTGAATTTACCATTACTAAGGAATTGTTCAACGCAGCAGAAATGTATGCTACATAAAATGTTTATGACATATCATTTCGCTTAAATGGGATGAAAAACAAACGTGTTTACACACACGAAGCTCGACAATGTACGGCACTCTCAAAGAATTCGCCATTCGTCCAATTGAATATTAATGCCCTTTTCACACTGGGTCATTGACGCACTGCAACTCTCACTTCCGTTTCGGAACCTTGACAAGCTTAATTGCCTTGGGAGCCACTCCGCCCCAACGCCCCACTCATCAAGGCAGTCCACCCAATCAGACCCACCCAGTGGTTATTTCCTCATTTTTATTTACACAACTGTCTTGTCTTTTGTTTGAGGTGCTCATCTGGTTTCCGTTGCTGTGTTTTCCCCGTTTCGGGTGTAATTGCTTTGAGTACAGCTCCATTGTTGTTTGCTCTGTTCCCTCGCCGAAAATAAAAACACAAATCCTCCAGAAAAGTAAAGGATTCTGAACCTTAAAGGGGTCTTTAAACTGGCTGTATACATGGATAGGAAAGGTCTAGAGTAAAAGGCCCATCCTCTATTTATAACTTTTTCTTCTCCTAATTCATTTTTGCTTACTCTTCTGAATAGTTAGCAAATTGTTTTCCCTCCTTAAAGAGCTGGGTTCTTTCAGTTGAAAGAAATTTTGCTGATTAGTGCGAAATGCCTATAACAAAATAAATGAAGGCGAAATATTGCAAACCAAAGTAAAAGTTCTTCGGAATAAATTGAAAAGCGATTATCGCATCCTAGGCACTTGGAATGTTTATGAGCAGCTCTTGTGTACCTTGCTGGCGAGTTTTATGACACTTTTCAGCCAACTGCCCCCGACATTAAGTCGTTCAATGCCCTTGGCACAAGAACTTACCTTACCCAACCCCAACCCACCCCCCTGCCCTATTTATTGGGTTCTTGAGTTCGCCGCACTTGGACACGAAGTTCGAGGCACTTTTCTCATGTTAATGAGGCGGATTTCAAGGTCCTCGACTCTCGACTTGAATTTAGGCAAAAACCCAATTAAAATCAGCTGAGAGTTGAACGCTTTAAGTTAGGCCTCATCTGCTTACCATTTTAATAAATAATAAACTATTTTCTGGAATAAAAAAGGCAGCAAAAAACCTTTTTTCCGCAACTTTTGGGGGTGCTTTTTGACCTTGGCGGTGGCGAAAAACAATGACCAACCGGACCCAAAAATGACTACCCAAACAGGAAAAGAGTGTCTGATGCCCCATCGTGAAACGAAATCCCTTCGAAGGGTTGGTGAATTAAAGTTCCTTTTTTTGTGACCAGTTCGAGAAGAAGATTAAACCTTTGAACTTTAAAGATTCACGAAAATTGGCAGGTCAACGAATATTTTTCTGTTGAAGGATATTCTGCAATACCTAACGGCAGGTCTTTATTAAGCCACAACCCTCCATAAAAGCCCATTATATTTTTGTCATACATTTCCACCATAGCTTGTTAGTCAAGATTTGTGGGCCGTAACTTTCGGGCCATACCGACACACTGATTGTCCTTTACAACATACTTCTCTCTGTGTTTATTTGGGCAACATTTCCAGGACTGTGAAAAGCCTATAAACCTTTTTGGATGTTTTTATAACAGAAGAGAGCCAAGAACTCAGACCATATATGATCCGTACAGGCAAAAAAATATTTATAATAGATATGTGTAGGGTTCATTAGACGATGTGATTAGGCCATGGACCACTTTGGCCTCTGAAATGCAAATTCAGTCCCTGTCAGATGTCTACAAATTGCTTTGTTTACATACGGGATTTCGAGCGATTGTTGAGTTGGATAAACGATTAAGACTAGTTGAAGCAGGCGAGGGGAAAATGTGTCCAGTGAGACGTGCGCCTTTATAATCGAGCTCTAAACAAAGTGAATTGGAAATTTTCGCTGATTGCCCGAATCGGAGAGGGGAATTCGCGTGTCTGTCTGGAGGAAATTACCTGGGGCAAATTGGAGTTGGGTTAATTGGAAAGGTATTCGGCGATTTGCGTTCTTCTTCTGATTCCGCCGATTGAACTTTAACCTGGGTAAAGTTATTCAGGGGTCAAAGAAATCTTATTTAAGAAGCACCGCAGAAGCCTGTTGGTCAAATATGAAGGCAGAGTCTTCAAAGTTGCAGACATAATGGATTTTAAATGAGAAATATATATTATTCCTTCTTTACCTCCAGCTCAACTATGATGAAATAATAATTCCTCTCTAGATAAAAGAAACTCAAACTATTTATTGAAAAATCGAACAAAACTAAACATCCGAAGACGAAAGAAATTTATGAATTTTATCTGCTGCAAACATTTTTGTAGGTATTCCTCATTTCGTCCTGGATTGACTAATTTGCATACGGCTCTGGAGGAAAAAAAAATAAAAAATTTGCATAATCTGGAAGAATATGCCCTACACGGCTCTGACTTTGACGTTTATCGCATTCGCATGCTAAACAGAGCCCGATGCCACCTTCTTATTTTGCCAAGTCAATACGCACGACTTCCAAAGCACGTGTGACGGACTCACTAATGAGTGGAGTAACCCCGGCGAAAGCCACCTGGAAGCCCACAATTAACCTGCGCGCAGCGGAAAAGAACTGAGCGGAAAACGTGTTTAGTTTCGAAACTTGACTTAATTAAGCCAGCCGTTCTGACGTCACCGATGGCTGATTTTAATTAAAGTCCCGCCACCAAAAATCGCCAAGAAAAGCCAGGCACATAAATATCTGTAGATGGCAGCCAAGAGATATCTGTTTCGCCAAAGCAGGGAAAGCAACGGGAAAGCAATGTTTTTATCAGAGGAAAAGGCAACTTAAAATGGTCATTTGCCTCATTTAGTCGGTGCCTTTGCCACATTTCTTCCTTTATTTGTATCCCATTCCCTGATTTGCTTATTCACACCCAAAAGAAAGCGCCAGCGAAAGTTGTTCCCTTTGGGGTTGTTATTCGCATCTGTGAATGATTGTTTAAATAATTGAATGGATTTGAGGAATTATTTGAGGCCGGGCAGGCAAATAAAGCAGGATGTCAGAGATCGGGGGGCTGTGTGGGTTTTAAGCTCCATTCAAAACTTTGTTTTGCTCAAACTTTCGAGTGAAGATTCAGTACACAGTCATATATTATTTAATACACCGGCTAGGGTGTATCACACTATATTATATGATAAAAGAATCTCCTTAACCTTACTTTTCTTTACAACCTTTACAATTGATCGTTTCCAAATAATATTTTAAAACCAAAGGGTAAGTAATGGTAACTAATTTAAGTATCTTTATAATATAAATTAAGATGCTTCCCCTATTATTCAAACGTTTTCCTTTTACAAAGATATACATATGATATTTCATTTAGGATACATTTAATGCTTTAAGATTCTTAAGTAACCGGTCTTAACCCCCAAACTACTACTATTTAATAAACCGACTAGGGTATATCACTTTTTTGGAGCAACTAACCTCAACACTTCAATATATTAAAAGTTATTGGTCTCCAGTTACATAAGATCTTTTCCAAATAATACTCTAAAAATACGAATTATGCGAACTATTAATGGAAAGTAAATTTAAACGGAAATTAACGTTTTATGTTTTTTTTATAAACCTTTTTAAAGACTGATTATTCGGTGCCTGGTATCCAGTGTAAAATAAATACGACCTTTCTGGCGTCCCCCAAGGCGACCTACCCTAACTAAAGCCCCTTCAAATTATGCCCAGCTTATCGCTGTCACACGCATAATTTGCTCTTGGATTTCTGATTGCGGCTGAGGGTTAATAATTATCTCGGAGCATAAAATTACGCATGCATATGCTGCTAATTCGCCCCCCGAAGTCCACTGGACTCCGTAAGGGTATATACCGTAGTTTCGTCCTCATCATCGTCTTCATCGTCATCCTCGTCGGCATCCCCTTCACCATTGCTGCCCTTCCTGGCATTGGCCTCATCGCTGCGCGCTGCCAACTTCTCACTGCTGGCACTGCCAATTCCGCTGGAGGAGTCGCTCGAATGGAGTCCGCTGACTAGGCCGTGGCCATTGCCAATATTATGGCCGCTGTTGCCATTACCGTTACCGTTTGCACTGCCGCCAATGTCCGTGAGCATAATGCGTCCGAAACCGGTCAAAAGTGCGAGGGATCGCTCGCTAAATAGTTTCGACTGTCAGATCATTTAATCAGAATTTTGGTAAACTCATCACGCACTATGTTTGTATATTGTTCCAAAGATGCACTTCAAATATGTCTTTATTAATTGTTTTTTAGAATTTATTTAGTTTGCCAATAGGTTTATTAAAGAGTCAAAGAACTGCTAGTGGTTTAGGGTAAAGTTATACAATTTAAAAAATATTTATTTATTTTGTAAATATACATAAATTAAAAATACATTTCATTAAAAATAAAATATTTAAATCATTTACTTTAATGGTCTCATAGTTTTCATTATTTTATTGAACTTTTTTCAGATTTAATTTACAATGAAACTATTCTAAATAGTTACACCATTCATTTCAAGACAATCGAAAATATATAGAAAATGAAAAACAAAAATTAAATTGCTCGAGAAACCAAAATGGGCGAATAATATTTATTCAAATACTGAAAACACCGCTACGTCCGCGCTACAGAGTGTCTCGATTGGTGCTGGCGTTCGCCCAACGCGCAACTGATTTGGCGAAAAGCGACGTCAGGCGAGGAAAAGCGATGAAAAGCTCCTCCAGCCGAACTTCGGTTTTCCTTGCCCCGAAGTGAAAGTGAAAACGAAAGCAGAAGCTTTTCCGCTGTCGGAGGAACTCCAGTCGGAACTCATTCCCGAACGAGACCTTAATGGGGCCGGTCACGTGTTCCACAATTTCACTTTCGTTGTCCCCCAAAGAACAGACGACCAACTGAATCCGGGCTAAACTAAAGCCAGAGCTTTGGGAGCCCAAAAGACAAATATAGTCGAGCAGCTGTTGCTCAACTCCGTTGGCGGATTACTCCCATCTCAAGGTTGAAAGCTATCGCCGAAGGAGTCCCGGCCAGGACCTTCCTCTAGGCGATTCGTAATGCGCTTATTATATTATCACATATTTCAGTTGGCCGCAAAGGGAGGCAATAAATGCCCGACAAATTAAATATAAATATTCCACCAATTGACTCGATTAATTGGTAATTTCGTGGTTCTGTCAATATGGGTATCAAGCTCAGTTGGAGTCAACTGCTGACGCACGTGTCTTGACGTGCCTGTTACTATCTACCTTAGTTAGTCTCTATTAAAATGGTAATAGGAACATAATACATATATCAAACTTGTTGGGTAAGGTTAAGGAAGAAAGTTAATAGGCCACAACCCTAAGATGATTGCACAGGAGAGGATTACAACTTAAAATAGATTCTATTATATCCAAAAGAATAAGTAAAGAACTTCAATACTACATATGTATATTATAATATTTGCTAAGATAGATAAATACCTACATCAACAAAAAAATCTATATGAAACGTAAATCGATTTTACATTGCTTAAGATCAATTTTAATTTGATATGCGGCCAGGTAAATTTGAACTGGTCGAAAAGAGTATTTCATGTAAAAACGATATGGGCTTTGCTACATATAGTTATTTTTTAATCCTATAGGTGTTTTCAATTAGTTTTCTTTTGTTAGCCAAGACTAGAGCCGTTAAATGGTTTACAGCTCGTTAAACAAATCCTGATATATTATTTGTAGCAGTAGCTCCATTGTACCGCTATTGTTCTACTTATCACCGATAGCGGCAATAGTTAGTGTCATGCACTTGTGAGCTTTCGAATTGTTTTCTTGTTTGCAAGACCAATTCGACAGCTTCTCCCCCTCGACGCCGCCTCTCAACGACTGTCATTGTTCGAGGGAGTGCGCTAATAAATTTTGCATAAACAATGGATGGCTGGGAGGGGGGTTTTTAAGGGGCGGTGGAGGATTGCACGCGTGTATCTTCGTTTTAACGGGGACCTGCGATTGGCACGCGCAACAAACAAATTAGCCAAAAAGTTCTGGTTGTTGTTGCTGGCGATGTTACGTTTATTTCGTATACGCCGTGTGGCACGGCAAACAAAGGCAATACGAAAAGTTTTTGCTTTACCCATGTAAACATTTTATGGAGGGTGTACGAAAAAATTAAATGAGTTTGGAAGTTGGAGGCAGACACAAGTTTAAATAATATTACGCCTGAGCTCTGGCTGTATCATCTGAACGACATATGCTATACATCTCTATTAAATTAGTAAGCCGGGAAAATTAAAAGTGCTTTTATTGTTTGTAGCCACTGATGAGAATCCAATTCTCGTATCACAAATAGCTTGCTTTCCTAAAAGTCAAGCAGACCTAAAAACAATTTATGAAGAAATTATAAGTTCTGAAATGTAAACTCTGTTTTAAAAAAGTTGCATTTAATAGATAAGTGTATCTTATACTATTAAAACTTTTCTTTCGAACCGAGAGGTAATTAAAATATCTTTAATTTTTGTAATAATGTAAAAACTTACAGGTATTATCTAAAATAATAATATACAAAATGAGGTACTCCCCTTTTAAATCAACATAAAATGTGGTTTTTATTTAGCTAACGGTTACGAACTATTTTAATAATATTTTGTGCCGATTAAACTGCATCTTAAAAGTCTAATTTTGTTGTACTGTGTATTACCATTTATTTCGTATACGATCCCAAAGCGCAAATAAATTAATAAATTTGGGAATGTTTAAATAATATAAAGTGTGATTTTCAAAACTTAGGAATCGACCCTATGAATCACCTGAACTTTGAGCATAACGATTTTAATCTCCATTCGTTCATTTAAGGGGCTCTTGTCCTCCTCCGATTTGGAATCCAGCTCCTCCATTGAGCTCGGGACATTTCCATTTGAGCCCATCAAGCCAGCATCAGGATGAATGAAGCTCATTTTAACATTTTTTTTAGCTATTGATTACTAAGAAACTAGACAGCTTGCGATCTCATGCTGCTTCACCGATTTAGTTGTGCAATTTCATTTTATATAATCACGACACCCGCGAAAACACTCATTCTGTCGATAAAATAAATCAAATCGGCCAAATACACGACTACTTTTGGCGGGCAAACAATTGAAAATTTAGTATATATCACAGTGTTGAATATTTATGGATTTCTGGATATTAATCGAGGAGCTGGCAACCAAACTGATACGGACCGATGCGACAAGCCCGAGAAAAGCACTCGCTGATTTGCAGAGTGTGTAGGTGGCAAGGGCCGAGTTGGAACTACAAAAGAATTCGCTGCGAGGAATCTGGTGGGTTGACTCGATTTCCGCTCAAACAGGAAGAAGAGGAACGCTGCGAGGGTATCTATTAATAGTCGGTGTGGTGTCCAACTCGTAGTATTCGTGTTCGGTTCTCTGGCAACTGCACTTGTCCCCATCCCCGAATGAGATACATTTCCTGGCTCTCAGCAAAGTCAAGTTCAAGTTTACCGGGGCGCAGAGAGGAGGAACCAGAATGAGTTCACTACACTCAGTCATGTACTATAGTATCACTCTCGTGCTGCCAAGAAAATCTATGTTCAATTGTACACTTGCCAAAAAGCAAAGCACAGGCAGCCAAAAAACACTCACTCTGCGCGTCACCCAGCCATTTATTTTGCTTTCGCATTCGCCTTCTAGTCTATTTGTTTAAGTGTTTCTTTATTTTCTGCTCGGCACGATCCCTTACCGCTGCTTTCATTTCAATTTTTTGACATATTATTTGCTTAATCGTTGCCTTATTTATTTTTGTTTTTAACGCGCGACTCAGGTGGCCGTAAGAGAAGTCGAAAAGGCCAGGGGTTATCAAGATGTAAGCTGATCTGATATGGGTACATATAGGGGTAAATATTAATTACACAAGTAAAAGTGTACCTTATTTACTCACGTGACTGAATGAATGTTATTCACCAGACAACGCAATATCCCATAATAATTGTGGATCTACTCTTGCAGTCATAACACATAGTTCCTCCACAGAGATTTCCCACGAACGCCATTACAACTAATTAAAATGATCCCATTTGCATAGAAAAGAACCTTTATTAATGCCAGATCTTCTCTATATGAATCTCACATACTTATATGTACGTTTTCCTGCAAGACATGATCGGCTATACCCATAAAAACTGAACTGAAATTGAATTTACTGTGTAGAGAACAGCTTGCCATTAATTAAATTGGAATACATTTTATAGACAGTGCAAAATTGTTGCACTTCAATGGGACTAGGTGACTCAGGGTCTAAAAAGAAAAAATTAATGCCATTTACAAACTAACAAACACCTTAATGAGTAATTTCAGTGTAATGTCAAGAATTATTATAAAAATATAGGTATCTAAAACCATTTAAAATAGTTTAGGAAAGTTCCGTTACCTTCAATAGAAATGACATAATTTTAATCTGCACTGTTCGTACAATCTATAAATACTTATTATTAAGTATTAAACCACACGGTGAATTACCTCTATAAGAGCTAATACCTCTCAGCCATTTGTATAATTTCCTGGTAAAAGGTTTCCCATTGTTCTGACTAACTCATTAAATTAAGCAGATTTTTCCCAACAGTAGTCCACTGACCCCATGATCTGAAACACGTTTTGTGTGGTCGGCCGCATGTTTGAGCAGTAACTAATCGAGAGAATCTCACTTGAAGTTGCATTATGCATAATTTATAAAATTTCCAGGTCGGGCGACGTCGCCGATGATAAAATGCTTCATCTGAAATCTGTAATTTCCCACATCCATTTCACAATTATAATTGCATGTACCTCTCTATATTTAAGCGCAGCGTTAAATCAAAAGTTTATGAGGGCAGTAGCAAAAATCGATTTCTAAAGACGCCTACGAAGGGCTTACAACTATTTGATTTATGGTGCACTCAATTATTTCGGAAATATTCTATTCGAAAGTTAGAGTGGTTTTTAATTATCGAAAGCAAAATTATAATGAAATAATTATATTTTGTATTAAGTTTAAAAATCATTAGCAAGCGTTAAATCACCTACACGATTTTCAAAAAAAAAGCAAGAGATAACGATATTGTGCAGTCCCTAAACAACTAAATCAATTTTTAACTCTATCTTACAAAAACAAGGGCGCCACCTATCGGTCAGACCTTTAATTGCTCATCCTTTTTATATTAACAGTCCGATTTGAGCAATTCTTGGATAAGTACTGATAAGCAAAACAAAATCGTAAAGGCGGATTTTATCGTTAAAGGTGTCAAAGTGGGCGTGGCACATTTGGATAACAAACGTGAGTTCAATTAAGAAACTTTCCAATGAATAAAGTATACCTTTTAGCCAGTAAAAAATTTCCTTTCGCTAAGTTAAGAAATTATCTCTCCTTAGCAGGACAATAAAATAGTTACTAGGTCTGCAAAATTTAAATTTCAACCTTCATAAGCTTAGCACGATTGGGTTTTTAATTAATTTACAGCACACACCCGCGGCATTAAATATTTTATAATTGTGCTAATTTAGCTTATGGAAAAATTGAGCTTGGCTTTATGGCGATGCCGGACTCACCTATTTCCAATAAGTTTCCAGTCACAAGAGCCTTGCTATTCTGGTAATCATAATTGTCGAAGGATATCTACCACTGGTTATCAGAAGCTGGGGATCTCCTTTTCGGGCTTGTAGCTACCGCTCGCTGTGAACATTAAACGGATACTGAACTCACAGCGGATCCGTCGCTCTCTTCACACTTCTCGTAAAGTGCCAAAAACACTAGTAGTTTCGAAACACACACTCATACATGTCACCAACTGGCAGCCAGATATGGAATATATATTAAGCAAATATGTATGCTAATAAACAATGTATCAAAAGAACTGAGAGCTACAGGGAGCTGCGGGCCGCGAACTGGGTGAACCTGCGAATGAAGCCCGTGCTGTTTGCCCAACCAATTTAGCGCTTGTTGCAAAATGTAAGCCGTTTTTGAAACTGAAGTCGCGCGCGCCACTTGATCCGAATCGAGATACCCGATTGGATCGATTCGTGGATCCCGCGATCGGCACATCACGAAGCTCGGAAGACGTCGTCGGCTTCGTGGGTAGTAACGAGCGTGGCGATTTTCATATCGGCACGCTGCGCATGGTCAATTGATTTGCAACTTTTTTGCTCGGTTTGGCTAAATTGATTGATCGGCCAGTTCCTTTTAGCTAAACTCAAATCCTAACTTTTGGTTTAACTGGTTCGGTTTTGGCAGATGGCTTTCCTCGCCATCATGTGATGTATTGATTAAACGATAATCACTAATTAACAGTCATTAATAATTGTGAGCAAAAACAAAAGGTAGAAAACGTGACACGTTTGCGTTTGCCAAACGCAAAGTAAACATTGTTTTATGACGTAGCCTCAGGTTCTCAAAATTCCCAAGCCCTTAAAATTAAATATTTAGAATATTAGACATTCATGACAATTTGGTTTTTTTTTTAATGTTAATTTGTAGAAAGTTTTAAGAAGTGAAAACATTGTTAAAAAGGCAACCTTCTTTCTTTAAAACCTCAATGCTCAAAATAATTTTATAAGAAAAATATAAACGAAAAAGAAAATACCCTTTTACCGTCAAAATAATAAGAGTGTTCCTGACCTACGTTTTTGTTGTTGTTGCCACCGCAATCCTAGATCTAAATGCCGTTAAGCATTTTTGGGATGTCCTGAAGCGCATGATCCGCGTACTCACCTTTATATTGTAGAGGAATTGAGTAACATAACAGTAAATATGCACGACATTGATCCATTCGATGCTAAATCGATTACTGAAGCTATAAAAACGTAATGCGTATCGACATCGTAGGTACTTAATTCGACGTATGTATCAGAGAAATCTATTCCAATCGAAAAAGATTGGTTTAGTGCATAATTTTGGTTGGAAATAATTTCTGTGTCATCCGTGACTTTGTCCAAACTACGTCCTTCTCTTGTGATATATGCATTTGTACGCATACTTTTTCTGGTGTCCAAATCATTGTGTAAATTGTATTTTATATTAAATAATGTGTTAATGAGTTATACCAAAAGAAAAGTTTAATAAACGTACTAATTGTTTTAAATAAATTAAAAATTTTGTATGTTTTTTTTTAGTATAAAAATACATTTTATTTACGTTGATCAGCCAACGGAATGGCAACAAAGATAAGCAAAATAACAGGAATACATAAAAGAGTGATTAACAATGTATAATACATTTTTTTAAGAATTACTGCTTTAGACCTGAGGTCCTCTTGACCAGACATCGCCGGAGTGCCTTCCCTTCAGTCTTCTTCTCGTCGTCGGGTTGGCCAGGGAAGCTGCTAGTATTAGTGTATGAATGTACAAAGAAGAGAAATCATTTAGTTTTAAATCATTACATGTGTTATACGGGGGTGTCACAGAAATCTCTTCTAACCAAAATCCGTTATGTTTCTTACGTACATCAAGATTTCTGTGACACCCCCGATAAAGACCCATAGTAAAGTTATATAATTTTGTTTGGATAACTTGGTCGACTGACAGTTGCTTTAGTAAATTAAATTTAATCAGGAACCTTTTTTACTCGAAGCTCCTCTTCTATTTCTTAACTTCACGTATCTACAGTTTTACACGCTTTTTATTTTCTGCGAAACCTGAAAACCTATGCTCAGCGATGACACATTTTAGAGCAATACAGCAGATGTCTTAATTCATTTTCTTTCTATGCTATGCGATCAATCAACAACCAAATGCTAATTTCTTGTGACGATTATTTTGCCAAGTCGTCTTCGCGTTAATATCAGATGTAAATAAATTTACGAAAATCGCAAAGATTTTTCTCTTTGCCTTCTGTGTGGTGCGTTTAACCTTGTTATTGAACTCCCTGCTCGGATTCGCGAGGAGGGGGGAATTTTTCGCAGCTTCCAACTAAGTGATACCTATTAAACAAACCCCACAACAAAACAGGTGACAATCATATTTTTTTCCACAAAACAAAATAATATTTGCTGCTAATTCAATTTATTGTGCTTTGTGTTTATTTGCGCTGGGAATTTGTTGGGCTGGCGCTGTTTACACTGGTCATTTCACAGTCATTATGGTCTCCGTTATACGGGCTCTAATATAAAAGGCCAACAGGAAAATTTCTCGGACTCTACTCTCCATTGTTTTGAAATCCTGGATGAGGCGGTACATTATCCATATAAGAATTCCTTAAATTTTCATCTTTGTACATCCTCTCAAAGTATTTGTTAGCGTTGACGTAGTTGGGATTCCGTATGAAAGTCTTTTGGCGTTCTCGTAATTTTACACTCTTGTGAGGTGCTGCACTGAAAAAGTTATTGACGGAATCGTGCATGTCATCATCTATGTGTGGAACTCCAAAAGCATCTGCAACATCGTCCATGTGTGCAGAAACTAATCCAAACGTACTAAGCGCCAACAAAATTAGAGCTCCCAATAAGGAAATATACATGTTTAGTTAAGTAACAATAAGCTAATAATACTGAATTTAACGTAAACAGCCACAATGAACTGTTAATTATTGTAAATTACATGCCTTATACTTAATGCAGCGTTAAATCTGTAAATACACTGAAAAAAAATACAATTTACAAAATATATTATAATATATGCAAAATTACTTTTTGGTGTAATTGACCAATGCAAATAGATTAGAAGCTAAAAAAATAATATAAAAAAAAAATCGTCCGTGCATTCGTGTATAGTTATTAGACTACTATTACAATAGATACTGTTACGGGTTGTGTGTATTTTCTTGTTAGCTCTCATAACTACTTTAAATAATGATAATATTTAACAATAATTACCGTAAAGTAATATTTTCCATATAATAGCATTCATGGAAACTGCATCTTATGCAGTTCTTGGCATACATACACACAAAAAAAAACTATGTAAAATCAACGATTTAATAGTGAAAACTGCCCAACCCAAAAAAAAAAAGAACAATGCCCAAAAAAATAGTATGTTACCTATAAAATAGGAGATGACCTACAAATCAGTATTTTACTCGAAAAAAATTGTTGTTTTTTTTAACTTATTTTTTTTAACTGTTTAATTAAAAATAAAAATTTAACTGTTTACTTTTTTTTTATTAATTTATATCGAAGCTATTTATAGACACTTACATTTCACAGATACTTAAACTTACAAGTCAGGTTTTTTGCCTCCGCTGGTAATCGAACCGGGGCCGCAGTCATCGGAGTCGAGCACTCTAACCAGTAGGCCACAGAAGAATGATTTTCGTAGAGGAAAATCTATAGACTTAAAATCAACACTTACCAAAAAAAAAAGGAAAACATCATCTGCAAAAGCGGGACTTGAACTCACGACCCAGAGATTAATAGTCGGATACTCTAGCCACCCTAAGTCCAGAAAAATAATTGACCTACAATTTATAATTGTATTTCTAAAACAACAAAATACATCAAGGAAAAAAATAGTTGTGTTACGATATTAATTGTGGTGTCACTATTCAGTGCCCCAAAAAATAAAACAACAAAATACACGCGAACAAATAAAATAGTTTTGCTACGATATTAATTGAGACGTTACTATTAATTTGCCAAATGAATAAAACAACAAAATACATGACAATTTCGTAGATACGTTTTCTACTATTTTAATTGTTAAATACTATTCAATACTCCAAAAAATAAAACAACAAAATACATGAAAATTTCAGAAAATAGTAAACTACTATTTTTCTATGTTGATTTTACATAGCTTATTTTTTTGTGTGTAGACTTAAGCATTTCGAATTGTTGAGCTCGAACAAATCAGAAAAAATCGGTTGAAATTGAATTCCTATCCTATACGAAATCATCAATACAAGTTCCAATCGAATTTAGACCAAAGTCGATCTTAAAAATATTGTGCAATTGTCCGAAAGTCGCATAAAGAAAATTTTAATACGACACGCTGGCACTTAAATTTTTAAACAAAAACTAGAACTCTGTTTTGTAGCACTACACGAAAAAAACTTAATGGTCAAATTAGCCAATATTTGGGAGTGCCAGAAAATTATAGAAATTAAAAATTAAATTCGGTTTATTTCTTTATAATTGTTTAGAGATAAAATTTTTTACCCTTAGAAGTAGATTTGGTTTTCAAAAATATATAGCTACCATCGCAAAAGTATAAAATAATTTGAATTATTGATCCCCTTATAGTAATCATCATGTAATCACCTTTGAAAATAGCTTTATAATATTTTTTAAATAAAATGTTACTTTATAAAAATTATGGAAAGAGCCAACGCTCTTATTATTGAAAAACCAGAGTTTTTTATGAATCATCAATTATAAGACGATACATTTGTCACTTATAACAGCCTAGAACATGCAGATTTTAAATTCATAATGATTTTAACGGAAATTTACTAAAAAAATCTTAGTTTGTTTGTTTCTCTGACAAAAACAATGGCGTACAACAGCTTTTGCAACAGCAGCGCCGTGTGAATACGTCGTAACAATGTTATGCACTATGTCTTTTAAAAAGGCTTTGATTGATTGTCCCTTCACAATTTCTGCGTTTTCCTACACTCTTGATAAACGACTCGATACAGTCTGCAAGGATCTTAAAAAAATTGTAACAAATTTCAATTTTCGCGCTCGAAGTAGGACTGAATAACTGATTGGACGCATCCACTACTGGCAATGGCATGTGATACCTCATAAAAATACCAGAATACCGTGTAGAGGGAAATATTTGACCGGCCAAGAGCGGTCACACTGATAGCCACAAATGTATCGATAGTATCGATGACATCTCCTGAAATCGAAGAAGAGGAAAATAAAACATTTGCTTTGGTTTTGGCCAGTAAATAGAATAAACGCAATAAAACCAAGGAATTAAGCAGAGCAAACAGTTGGAAACCACAATGCCGCCCACGATCAACAATTCGGCGGTCAACAGTGCCGATAAGCGACCCCAGCGGCAAACGGAGCGGAAGTAAGTAGATAGAGATATCAAGCGATTGAGACGCCAGTCTTACTGATGCTTTGCAGGTCGGAGATCATTTGCCGCGTTAAGTATGGAAACAACCTGCCGGACATACCCTTCGACCTGAAGTTCCTGCAATATCCCTTCGACAGCCACCGCTTTGTGCAGTACAATCCCACCTCGCTGGAGAGGAACTTCAAGTACGATGTACTGACGGAGCACGACTTGGGTGTCACGGTGGACCTGATCAATCGGGAGCTCTATCAGGCCGACTCCATGACCATGCTGGACCCGGCCGATGAAAAGCTGCTGGAGGAGGAGACCTTGACGCCCACGGACTCTGTGCGCTCCCGCCAGCACTCGAGAACGGTCTCCTGGTTGCGCAAATCTGAGTACATCTCCACGGAGCAGACGCGCTTCCAGCCCCAGAACTTGGAGAACATCGAGGCGAAGGTGGGCTACAACGTCAAAAAGTCGCTTAGGGAGGAGACCCTCTACCTGGACCGGGAGGCCCAGATCAAGGCCATCGAGAAGACCTTCAGCGACACCAAGAGCGAAATCACAAAGCACTACTCCAAGCCCAACGTGGTGCCCGTGGAGGTGTTGCCCATTTTCCCCGATTTCACCAACTGGAAGTACCCCTGCGCCCAGGTTATTTTCGACAGCGATCCCGCCCCCGTGGGCAAGAACGTGCCCGCCCAGCTGGAGGAGATGTCGCAGGCCATGATTCGTGGTGTGATGGACGAGAGCGGCGAGCAGTTTGTCGCCTACTTCCTGCCCACGGAGCAGACGCTGGAGAAGCGTCGCACCGACTTCGTTGCCGGAGAGCTGTATAAGGAGGAGGAGGAGTACGAGTATAAGATTGCCCGAGAGTACAACTGGAACGTTAAGACCAAGGCTTCCAAGGGATACGAGGAGAACTACTTCTTTGTGATGCGGCCGGACGGTATATACTACAACGAGCTAGAGACGCGTGTGCGTCTCAACAAACGTCGTGTCAAGGTCGGCCAGCAACCCAACAATACCAAGCTGGTAAGTAAAATATCCGTATTGCCTTCTTTACATCTGGAATATAACGATGTTTATTGCCTATCTCTAACCTCCTTCCGTTTTTTTTTAGGTTGTCAAGCATCGTCCGTTGGACGGCATGGAACACCGTATGCAGCGCTATCGTGAGCGTCAACTAGAAGTTCCTGGCGAGGAAGAGGAGGAGGAGGTCGATGAGGAGTTAGAAGAGAGCGAAGAGCAGACCCAGGCAATAGGCGAGACGGAGAAGTCGGGAGAGAATGCTGCCGGCGGTACTCAGGCAGCAGATGGTGGGGATTCACCCGCCCAGGTAGCCCGCGATCGAAAATCTCGCTCCCGAACTCGCAGTCGCAGCGGATCCAGTTCCGGATCGGGTTCTGGCTCTGGATCTCGGGCCAGCAGCCGCTCAAAGTCTGGCTCCCGATCGGGTAGCGGCTCCCGATCACGCTCTAATTCGCCGGCAGGTTCTCAGAAGTCGGGATCAAGATCGAAATCGCGATCACGTTCCAGATCCCGTTCGAAATCTGGATCGCGCTCTCGTTCTCGCTCCAAGTCCGGTTCTCGATCCCGTTCGGGATCCAGATCTGGCTCTGGATCTCGATCGCCCAGTCGCTCTCGCAGTGGATCCCCTTCGGGATCCGGATCCAGTTCTGGAAGCGGTTCAGATGAATAAATGGTTTCAAAAGAACGTTTGTCAATAAATAATATTGTAATTAAACAAAAACCGGAGTAACTGGACTTAAATAATATTGTAGCAGAAAAACTAACATCGTTGTCTAAAATTGGCTTAAAAATCGCGTAAAAATAACATGTCAAGTTAAAAATGATTAGAGTCGGGTCCTTTACGATTTACACTTGGGCACACCGGTTTGAGAACTCTTCGATAATTTTAATAGTTCCACATAAGAGCAATAAGTGGTAGCCTTCCTGAAAAATTATGAATTGAATGTCAAAGGGTGCAAAGGGTTTTACAATTTAAAGGTAAAACATATTCATGATCCGCAACAACCGAGCCAATTTAGCCATGGCCATAAAACTAACGCGATAAAACTTTCCCAAAAGTATTCTTTCTATTGGAGGTAGTATAAACTTGTCACCAAATGAATCGGATCGAACCACTGTATGTAACGGCTCCCATCAGTCGGAAAAATAATAGAAATAATTATAACTTTGTTTTGTTTGTTTTAAAGTGGGCATGTTGATTTTTGCACATTTAAAATAATCATTTTAAAATAATCAATAATGTCTCTGATATCCCTAAAACATAACCGATCCCAATACGATCAAAATGCGTCGTGAATCAAAAAGTAAAGTATTTAGGTATTCTTTTAGTTACAAAAGTATATAAACTTTGGCTTGCCGAAGTAAACTTCCTTTGCTTTAAAATTTTTTTTTCTAATAATCTGAACCGCACAAAAAATTTTTTAATTTTGTTACAGAAATGTTTTTCAACCAAAATTTACCCCTAACACTTGTACTGAAATCTCCTCTTTCAAAACTGTTTTTTAAAATCTTTTATAAGGTTGGTTTTAAATCGTCTACTTGAATTCAAAACGGTTTCTGTGATGCTAAAATTTGTATTTCAGGTAAAATTTATTTGGAATCCAAAATGAAATAGGTGGCTTGGAACCAACCAAAAAGTAGGCTTAAAAAGCAATAAATTCATGACACCGACGTAATTTGTGATCCTTTAAAGATTTCTGTGAAAAAGGCCGTCACTTATTACTCTTTGCTTAGAACATTGTTTAGTGTTATTTCAAATAACTTATTTGATATATTCGTATCTCGAATGGTGAACAACGTGTAAATAAATATCCAGATATTTATGCTCCAGCTACGTGGCGTCCATCAGGAAGCGCTGGAAAACTTCTCCATCGGAACTGGGCAGCTCCGTCTGTTGCGGCGAGTAGAGTCTCAAGTTCTGGAGCTGCTGAATTGGGGAACCATTCTCGTTGAAGTGCAGCACCGCTACCGGCTGCAGGCATATTAGGTGGTCTTGCTCCTCCCTCGGCTCCACGCCACAGATGCCCAGTTTCTGGCACTGCTCCACCACAATGTCGTCGATGGACTGCGAGAGCAGTGCCTCCTGTTCCGGATCGGCCATCGAGCCGCTGTTGATGGCAGCTATTTCAACGCTCGCCGGCGAAGGTTGAGTGGGCGAGTCGTGGTTCTCCAGGAAGGCCTTGATCAGTTGCTCCGGCGTCTGGGCTTCCTCGGAGGGACATCGATGGGTGCGTTGGCTGACCTTGTACCTGAACGTCTTCTGGCAGAGCTCGCACTTGTAGGGCATCACCCCCGTGTGGATGCGGGTATGGACCAAAAAGGACACCCGCTGCCGAAAGCACTTGCCTGTGGACGAATCCGTAAGTGGGATAGGTATGATAAAGACTTACTTGGTATAAATATCTATCTTTACAAAAGCTTAAATAAAATAATCGTTGATAGGTTGGATCTTAAATAGTTCTTGTTCCATAAAAACAATCACAAAAATAATGGAAATCAGTTATAGCGTCGGAGTTTGTGTTTTTTATTATTTTAGAATTTTAAATTAAATTAAAAAACAAATAGGTATTCCATGTATGTATATCATCAAGCTACCATAGGATCAATAGAAGAACTAATAGGAAATTATTAAGAAACGAAATTTAGCTCCGTTGATTTCGATTCGTATTATCTTCTAATCTGTGATATATTTAGCATTTTTGTAATATTTTATAATAACGACTAATTCAAAACCTGCTTTAATTTGCTTTATTATAAGCAAGTTAATTAAAATGTAACATTTTTCTAATATTTCTGATAATAATTTGTAACTTTATAGAAAGGTGCAAGGACTATAAGCTTCGGCTTGCCCAAGTTAGCTTCTTTTCTTATCTTGTTAAGGTTAGAAGACAGCTGAACTCTGTAACTCCAGTCACTTTCAACAAAAAAATAATAATCAAGGCATATAAGGTTTCAGTTATTGATTTGGTTGCTTGATTTTGCAAACTCTAGAACTATTTTGGCTCATAAGGTTCGACTACGAAGGTATAACGAAATTAAAAGAGTTTGATTGATACCCACCGCACACCTCGCACTTGAAAGGCTTCTCTCCGCTGTGGATCCTCTGGTGGTTGTGCAGCGTGGACAGCTCCTTGAAGGCTCGTCCACAAACGTTGCAGACGTGGGGCTTCACCTCGCTGTGGTAGAGCAAATGCTTGTGGTACGACTGCTGGAAGGTGAAGGTCCGGGCGCAGATCGCGCACGTGTACGGCATCTCGCCGGTATGCAGCCGCTTGTGCTTCTTCAGGAAGTACTTGGTGGTGAAGGACTTGGAGCACACATCACACTCCCACAACTTCGGGGTGGCCGTACCCGATTCCGGTGAACTGGGGGATTGCTGGAGCATGCTGAGGGCCCCACTCAGGGCATAGGGCTGGGTGCTGGTGGACGTTGGGTTGGCGCTTCCCATGGCTCCCGCCTCCTTGTGCCGGATGCGATCGCAAATGCTCAGCTTGGCCGCGGGACTAACTGCAGTGGAGGTGGGTGCGGGGCTGGGATTGGAGCAGGGCACTCCCATCATGTGCACTACTTTCAGGTGTATTCGAAGGGAGCCCTTCATGCGAAACGTCTTGGAGCACAGATGGCACTTGTAGGGCTCCTGATCCTGCATTCAAAATAAAGGAAAATGTAATGTCACATATAAGATAAGAAAATAATGAATATGAACTCACTATGTATTATTAAAGGGTCAAATATTAGTAAATCATTTTTCAGTTTATTTTGGTATGATGATATCGTTACAATATTATTCAAATTCTGAAATTATTCGATGGGATTCTTTATGCCAGCTTATGTGCTCTTAACATTATATTTCTATCTTTTATAAATCTTTTGCCTACTTTATTTATAAAGATTTTAAGACTTTATACAGTATAATATGACGAACAACTATAGCAAGCAATACATATTATACCTATATTTCAATTTACTTACGGGCTCCTCCTTCTCTGGCTCCTTTGATTTCGGTTCTCCTTCCGCATTTTCGTGCACCAACCGGATGTGCATGTCCCTCAGCTCGGTATTCCGGAAACTGAATTCACAAATGTCACAATTGGCGGGGGGAGTTGGGGGAACAGGTGGCGGGGGCGGGACCACGGGTTTGCTCTTGGCTCTCTTAACTCTCCTCTTGGGAGCAGCTACAGCCACGGCAACCAGGGGAGGAACGGGTTGGACATTAACTGGGCTAGCAGCTGAGTCCTGGCCCATCAGACTGGTGTGCGAGAACAGGTGGATGGTGAGCTTGTCCAGCCCCAGGAATTGCTCCTTGCAGTTGGCGAAGGGACAGGCCAGTGGCCCGTTGGCCGCCTTGATCAGCCTCTGCTGCAGTGCGTCAATACTCCCGAAACTGGGCACCGCGCACAGCGGACACAGCACCGATGTGGAACACATTCCGCCAGCACACTCAAGTGATTCTTATGCAAATTCGTCACCTTTCAGTTGGATATTCCTCCTTTTTGCTCGGCGAACATCTATTCAGGAGTCCATTCCCAGACGGCGCAGTCTTTCCGCTTTCAGAATTTTCTAAAAATATCAGCAAGTGAAAATTTTTAAAAACTTTTGGGCCCAGCAATCTGAGTTCTCGCCACCGATGCCAGCTAAACGAAATAATGAAAATTAATGAAATGCCCGGCGCGGATCGTCGAGAATCGAGAAAAAGACTTTCGAAAACACTCGTAGCATCGAAAACTCAACTCTCCAACGGGGCACTCTCTTTCTCTGCCTGCCTCGGGAACCCTATTTCGAAATATAGCTCTGAGCATGTGTATATATAAATATTTTTGGCCGATACATGCTGCCATTGGCGGCCATATAGCCTTCGTTCTAGTCTTTGTAACGAACGACACAGACGGGCAATCTGCATATGATACATCATATATGCAATTTATCAGACTTACTTAAAAGAGATCAGCGGTCTATCATTAGGAACATATGCTGTTAGTGACCTGTAGAAAAATCTAATTGGAATATAGGATACCATGATACTACCTTAATTATTGTTTGCTCTTAGGAAAGCATGTCCAGAACAATAAATAACGTTAATATTGATTATGAAATTTCGGAGAAGATCCTTAGTTTTGTTCTTAACGTAAGATATCACGTTGTTACGAAACTCACAACCTTAATACATTTGATTTAAAATATTTTCAGAAATGTGCATGTTAATGGTTGGTTACTAACCATTTAACCGTATTACCTCTTAAATACCTTGGACCTCTTAACTTTGTAGAATATAATTTTTATTAATTTATATTCTGCGAATTGGCGACTACGTATAATATTCATTATAGGATTATTTTACTTTTGGGGGAGAGAGTATACAATAGTCAAATTTGAACATTCGATCCACAAAATACACACTTCTGCAGTGTGATACTAGTATAGTATACCCCCATCGAATTTGTTGTGGGCTATTTTTATTGTCGTGCTGCTCTCTTGTTTTGACCCGCTTTGGCAACGCATTTTATTCGCTGTTCCGTTTAGACGGTCAATTTGTAAACACTGCGATGACCAAGCACGTGAAGTCTACACAAGCAAACGGGCTGAGATCATTGGATAACCAAGGGAATAATTAAATAAATTTATTAAAAGCAATTATTTTTTCTTCTGCGTGGGAAACTCTAGGGATATGATGCTCAGTCCGGACTGGGAGGTGGTGGAGGAGCTGTCGTCCTTGAGCGAGCTCATGTCGGAGGCCGACGACCGGGCACTCACTCCCTCGCACAGGAAGGACTTGCCCTTAACGCTGAGATAGGAGCCGGCATCCTGATCCTGTGAGGACTTGGCCGAGGAGCTGCTGTTCCAGGACACACGGCTTGCCGTGCGCTTCAGGTGCATCGGCAGTTTGATGCCCTTTCGCACCATCATCCCCATTATTTCTGCGCCTGACTCGTCGCTGCTGGCCAGATCGGTAAGCATGTTCAGCGCCTTGGTGTTGCGCATCTCCAGCTCCTGAAGATTGAGATCCCGCTCGAAGTGAGCCAGGAACTCCTCGCTAAAGGGCTTTGCCTTGATCTCCCGCATCTGCGTTCTGATCTCGCGCTGCGCCCTGTCCAACTTCAGTCGCTGGTCGTCTAACTCGCGCTCGATCTTTTCCAGAATAGCTGAATGCTCCGCCCGTCGTGTCTTTGCCTTTTCCAGCCTAGCAATCAGGTCCTCCTCCTCAGCACGCTGGGCCGCGTGCTTCTGGTCGTAGTGCTGCGCCTTGCATCGCAGCACCTTCAGATTCTCCAGTTCGCGGCAATAGGACGCCTCCAGCTCCTTTAGCTCCAACTCAGCTCGCTCGCGATCTGCAATAAAAGGATTAAGAGTAAAGTGCTGTGTCGATCGCAATTTCAACTTATCAGAGTTCTGATATCAAATATTGTTAGGAAAAATGATTATATGTATATTCGGCACGGAATATATATATAAAGCCTAATATATGCTGGCGCGGGCTGAACCGGAAAATTTTAGAAAGTGTAACGCTTAGCGGTATTTTTAAGAAGGTCCCATGTCCGCTTCTGCGATTGCTTAAGTTTGCTACTTAGCTTTTTATTTTAGCATTTCCCTAATTAGTACTATATCTAGTACATATAGTAGTCCTAGTAGTACACAAGTTCTTCTAATAGAGCTAAATAGTTTTATCCTTAGATCTGTGGATGCTCTCCACACTAGTGAAAAGAGAAATTCTTTAAAACATTTTTTAAATTTTGTTTTTGGCTAAAAATTTGGATTAGGGATTTATGCTTAGAACACTCAAAAAAATCATTCGCTTTTTATACCCGTTACTCGTAGAGTAAAAGGGTATATTAGATTCGTGCAAAAGTATGTAACAGGCAGAAGGAAGCGTTTCCGACCATATAAAGTATATATATTCTTGATCAGGATCACTAGCCGAGTCGATCTAGCCATGTCCGTCTGTCCGTCTGTCTGTCCGTCTGTATGAACGCTGAGATCTCGGAAACTATAAAAGCTAGAAGATTGGGATTTGGCATGCAGATTCTAGGGGTTAATACGCAGCGCAAGTTTTTCACGCCGATGTGCCACGCCCCCTCTAACGCCCACAAACCGCGAAAAACTGTGACCCGTTCTGTATGAACGCTGAGATCTCGGAAACTATAAAAGCTAGAAGATTGGGATTTGGCATGCAGATTCTAGGGGTTAATACGCAGCGCAAGTTTTTCACGCCGATGTGCCACGCCCCCTCTAACGCCCACAAACCGCGAAAAACTGTGGCACCCGTCTGTATGAACGCTGAGATCTCGGAAACTATAAAAGCTAGAAGATTGGGATTTGGCATGCAGATTCTAGAGGTTAATACGCAGCGCAAGTTTTTCACGCCGATGTTCCACGCCCCCTCTAACGCCCACAAACCGCGAAAAACTGTGGCACCCACATTTTTGAAGCTATATTAACGGGAAAAGAAATGTGTATTCGTTTCATCAATACATATTGATAGACCAAAGTTGGAACCCCCCTCCCCCCCAACGCCCACAAACCGCGAAAAGCTGTGGCGCCCATAGTTCTAAAGCTAGAGCAAAAGTGTAAACGTTATTTTGTTTGGGTTATTAACGCCTACCGAAATGTAGAAGAAATTTTTTAAATTTTTTGAAGCGGCTGCTTGGTTTGCCCTGCTTGAGACTGCTGACCTTAGCTGAGTAACGGGTATTTGATAGTCGAGGCACTCGACTATAGCGTTCCCTCTTGTTATTTAGTAAAATCTTAGCAGTAGAAAATGTACCTAATTTTAAGTAAAAAATCGCCAGTGAAGCAAACATTTTTGGAGTATAGTAATTTTACTTAATAATCCACATAACTGCGGAGATTTTTAAGAAATATTCATGCTTTGACCAATGCTTGACCAATTATAATGTTGGTATTCAAAAAGTATGCAACAACAAATATTCCCCCCACCACCCTTTCCTGAAACAACCACCCAATATACCCACTGAACTCTTCCCACACGCCTTAAACTCACCTTTCGAGTTCTCGTCCACAGATCGGAATGTCTTGCGGTAGTTGTCGTTGGACTTGTCAAACTGGCGCAGCGTGTTCTCTAGGGCGACCACTTCCTTCTCAGCCTTGAGAACCTTCTTGTTGAGGGCGTCACCCTCGTCGGCCAGCATCTGGCGCTCCTGGGCGCTTTCCACCTTCAGCTGGGTGCTGGTCATGATGGAGCCGTCCTCGTTCTTGCCCAGCAGTTCTGCGGTCAGTTCGAACCTCGCCTTCATTGCCGCTATTTGCTTCTTCCGCTCGCCAAGATCGGCTCGCAAGGTGCTGAGCTCCTCGTTGAGGTGCTTCTTCTTGAGGAGCAGCACATCTTCCTGGCTGCGCAGCTCAACGGTGCGGTCCTTGATGGCCCGTCGGAAGGCGAGGCGATGCTGATCCAGGTCGAAGGAGCCCTGTTCGCAGCCACCAATTCCGCCCTCGAGGTCGTTGCACCGCATCTTCACCATGTTGAGGTCCACTATGAGCTCGGAGTTTTCATGTCGATTCTGGCGCAATCTCTTGACGGTGCCCTCGCAGTAGACTTGGGCCTCCTTGATCTTGAACCTGACCATTTCGAGTTCCTTCTCGTCGGCGTTATATTGCACCACCAGGTTGTTCATGTTGTAGTTCAGTTTCTTGTTCTGGGCCTCCGTGGTGGCGATGAGGTGTTGTAGCTTCTCGTACTCCTGCTCCAGGGCGTTGAGCCGGGCCAAGTTGGCAGCCTCCACCTCGGGGTCGTCCGCCTGACCCCTGAGCTCGGCGTACTTCCGCTCCACCTCCAGGCACTTGAAGGACAGGCTGTAGTGGATCTCCGTCTGGCGCTTCAGCTCGTGGGTCACCTGCTGCTGGCTGCGCTTGATGGCCCCCAAATTGGAGATCAGCGATTCGTTCTGCACCTTCAGGATCTTCTCCTCGTCCTGCAGCTCGATAACCTGCCTCTGAGTGCGGTACAGCATCTCGTTGACCTTTTCCTGTTCCTTGTCCAGGTTCCTCAGGGCCGCCTCCTCGACCTCCATCATCTCCTCCAGAATGAGAAGTCGCTGCTCCGCATTGAGTGCCTTATTCTGAATGGACTTGAGCCGTGCATCGACCTTCTCCATCACCGCAGAGAAGTTTTCTATCTCCTGCGTCTTCTCATCGCGATTCTTCATAAGATTGCGGTTCTCCATGCGCTGCAGGTGCACCCGGTTCGAGAGATTCTCCAGTTCCCGGCGCAGTCCATCGATCTCGCGCTCCTTCAGCAGCGAGGCATCACTCAGAATCTGGATACGGTTCTTCATGTCGGAGGTCTCGTCGTTCAAGGCTTCAATGCCTATCTCCACCTGGCGGTTGTTGTCGATCACCTCGGTCAGCTGGTTGTCATGATCCTTGTAGACCAGCGCCATTTGCTGCGCCTTTTGGGCCAGCTCGGCGCACTCGACTTCGCTGCGCTGGATGTCGTGCTCTCGCTGGGTCATCTGGTTCACTGCGCCCTTCCACGTCTCCACCATCTGGCGACGCTCGGCGTGAGCAGACCTATAGAGACAGGCGGTCCTCTCCAGATTCTTCTCCAGAGTCATCTGCTCGTCGTAGAGCTGGACCACTTGCTTGCGCCGCTTGTCTATGTCCGCCTGCAGGAGCTGCCGCTTGGTGTTCAGCTCCCGGGCCTTCTGCTGGTCATCCAGATAGTACTTTTCGATCAACTGGTAGCCCTTGTTCCCGTCCTCCATGGCCTTCGTCCACTCCACCAAGGTGGTCTTGGCCGACTGGATTCGGGAAGTGAGCTCATCTATCTCGCGCTTGTTCTGGCAGATCTTACCTGGAATTGAGTTAATAAACAGAAAGATATAAAGATTTCACTTGTGGATCATGGAATCTCGAATATCAGATACCCGTTAATAATTTTAAAATTTAGATTATTTTGTAGTAAGATGTTACGCCAATTTTTGAGATTAATGGTTCGTTTTGGATATATATTGTCGAAAAGCTGCAGCTTAAGTACATCCTAATAGTACCACAATACCTAAATTTCACTTACGTTCTGTCACCTCAGCGTATTCAGTATATTCCTCTAGCTCCTTTTGATTCTTCCTCAGATCCTCCTTGATCTTGTTGCGTTCTAATATCACGAGCTGAACTTTGTGCGCCTCCTTAATAGCATCGTCCTTCATGGAGTTATACAATGTCTGAAGAGGTAATAAGTAAGGAGGAGCAGGAAAAATACTATGTGAACTCATTAGCTTACTATATTCTGCTGAATAGTGCCCTCAATGTTACGGGTATGTCGTTCCACGGCCTTCTCGCGTTCGTCCAGCGAATTCATGTGTTGTTGAAGCTCCAATTTCAAAGCCCTCAGGGTAGCCAACTCTTTCAGGATGGCCAGGTTCTCGGCATTCGCCATGGGAATGTCCGAATCCACCGCCCAGCCCATGGAGGCCATCGCTTCCACCTTGAAGTCATTAAGCGAGGTCCTCTTCATATCGTCGGTGCGATTCATTGTGCTTTATGATTAGCCTCTCGACAACGCTAGATTAAGTTGAATAACGGATACAATTTTTCGACTGGTGAGAATTAATCAAACGTTTTAGAATATCCTTAAAGTCGTTTTCCGTTTCAATGACAACCAGAAAAGCCAACTTGCTTTCCATAACAACGAAATAACAAGTACACACAAAAAAATTATATATTATTAGTTATAATAACTTCGAATTAATCATATCAAAAGATAATAAACGCAAAAGTAGAGTGACTCGCAGTGTTTGCGATTTGGCATTAAGTGAATTAAGTCAACTGAAAGATTATTTTTAAATCCTTTATATAGGAAGGTTCTGATTTTATTGATGTTTACCTTAGTTGAAAGTGCAAAAAAGGAGAATGCTATAGTCGAGTGCCGTTACATACATTTAGTTAAAACTTTTAATCTAACTTCAAAGTTGTGGGCGCAACAGCTTTTGGTCGTTTGTGGGCGTGTCACACAAACTTCCGCTGTGTATGAACCCCTAGAATCTGTATTTTGAGTCCCAACTCTCTTCCTCTCGTTTTCGAGACATGGCTAGATCGACTTGGCTAGTGATCCTGATCACGAATAAATAGCGTAGGAACGCTTCTAACTACCTGTTACATTCTATTCCTCAAATACAACTTAACTTGCTCTGCGAGTAACGGTTATAAAGAGAAATGCCGAAGTTTTATGATGGGAGAGGCAAGTGTTTTTACAGAATGGGCATTTATGAGGTTATACTAATTTGGGGTATTGTGTAGTTGTATGAAAAATGTTTGGTGGCTATTACACCCAAGTAAATTGTTGCGTTCAGCAGCAATTGCCATAGTAGTTAGAAAAGCGATATATTGCTACGATTACTTGGTTGCACAATACTGTGGCTCAGGAGGGGAAAGACTTGAGCACTTCTTATCATTAACAATACTCACCTACCTACCATGAACCTGACTATAAAAGGTAATTCCAATAAAAAACCCACAAAATTGAATTTCTTCATATAATCTTTTTGTTTTATTTGCTTGCTTCTTGGTTGGTTTGTTTTACTTTCATGTCGTTATCATAGAGCAAATGTGTTTGTTGATGTAACTACATAGGTATTATGTAATATTACTGTTATTTGATAGTTTAATTCTAGCATTTTTATATTATAACTTGACCAGCATCTCGCGAGATGCCATGGTTTCCAGTTAAGTATAATTATTTTATTTATATATATGATTTTATAGTTATATGTATATATATATACCACATGTCAGTAATCAGTTTTCAGTACTGCAAAGATTTGTATCTAGTTTTAATGTAAGATCGATTTTGCTTTTTTGTTTTAATGTTAATCCATTTTTATTTGATTTATTTATTAGCATTCGTTTTCGTTTTGTTAGACAACATAAAAATGTATGTATATGTTTATGCTTCAAGTACTATAAAGTTATGTAATGTTACAGTTTAAATATATTTTATTTATATATATATATATGTAAGCATAGTTTATGTAAAAGGGATGTGTACTAAACACTAACTTCATTTTATCTGGTTTTTCTTAATCCATTTCACACTTCCTTCAATTTAAACATACACCCATGATGGCATTTGTTTTTATTTTTGATGTAACACAGCTTGCAAAATTTGCATTCAATTTTCTTGTAGGCATGCAAGATAGATCATTAAGGTATATTTTTGTTAAATATATTATTAATTCATTAAATGTAACTTTTAAGGGTGGGCGATTTTTATTTAGATCATTTATTTTGGGTTGCTATATTTAAATAATGATGAATTCTCCCTCTTCCATAGAAGGGCTACTCTTCAACGTCCATTGCTCGAATTACACCACTTCATTCTATATTCATTCATTTTTGTTTCTAATAAGCGTTTATGCACATTTGATGCTTACAAATTAATTAAACTCATATTTAAACGCCAGAGAAAAATGTTCAACATAACAAATAAAAAAAACTTAATAAAATAATTCTTTGATTACAGTAAGTATTAGAATTAGCGGAGAATAATAAGAATGGGGGAAAGCAAACTAAAACAAATTTAACTAGAACGCAACGCTTAGGTCGACAATTCACCGCTCTGTGCGTTTTCGGTTGGACAAATGATAGGTTATTGAATAATCGATTTTTACTATTCAATTTATTTAAGGTAACGTTTTATGGGAGAAGTATGGGGTGTATCCATCATTAGTTTCTATCTTGACTTCATTCCCTCCAGCATTCCCCTGTCCTCTTCTTTCGTTTCTTCTTTTTTGAAAAAATTGTTTATAAAAAATATATTTGAATTATATATTTATATTGAAATTTAGCATGGCGCGCCTTTGCCAAAAAGAAAAAGTGGAGGGGCGGGGAAAAGCACGCGCGACGAAAGTAACTTTCGTAAAAACAAACAATTAAGACCCATCCAGTTAAACAGCGCTGCAGAAGATTTGTAACGAAATATAGCAGTGTGAATGAAATATATCCCATACAGTATTTTGTGTAGTTTCTGTTTGTGTTACTGGAGATCTTGTTTCTGCGGAAGGGAGCTGTTTTTTGTTCCGTTGCTTGCTTACGAGAGGTGGAAGGACATACTGCCCTCGTTGGCGGCCACTTTCAGTTTCTGCCGCATCACCTCGCGACTGGAGTAGTCGGGCAACTTTAGATAGTTGACACAGGTCATCACAGATGGTAAGTAATCATTGGGGTTTTGGTTTCCATCCAGCGTCTTGCGCACAATAGTCAGTGGCGGCGTCAGAGCCTTAAATCCACCAGTCGGCAGGCGGGGGGAACCTGTCACGAACTGCAAGAAAGCACGCTGCTCGTCGCGATTGTACGAGGCTAGGATCTCGTACAGATATTGAATAGCCTGCGACTCCTGGTGGAATCCGTGATCCGTGCGACAGCTGTCCTGCAGCATCTTAGCTTCCCACCGTTGCTGCTGTTGTTCGCTGGCCGATCCACAGAAGACACACTCCAGCTCTTCTGGATAGAACATGCGGAGACGTTGGATGGGAAAGACGGAATCGAAACCTACAAACAGAAAAAAGAAATATTCTGTTAGTGAAATTAAAGATTCAGAACAAAAATTAGCCTTGCTTCAGTTTTAAAATTATGTGCGTTTTAATAATTTAAGTCTTTAGCAACTTTTCTATTCTTGTAGTAAGCATCATAATTATAAAACTTTACTCTATTGCAGGTATATAAGTCGTAACGGGCCGGATCGAAAAATGAATAAAACAAATATATAAATCATGTATATCTACCTTTGGGTATTACATTCTTTGAATACTTCAAAATCATGAATTAAATGTAAAAGAAATCAACGACTGTCATAGGAACGATCGATAATGGAAATAATAGGAACAAATTATAGCATCACCGGATATACCAAAAGTATACAACTTCGACTTACCGAAGTTAGCATTGCTACTTGTTAAATTAAAATTTTAGTCACTTCAGTTGTGTCTTTTTCTTACCTTCACGCAATGCCTCAAACTGCTTTTGCACACCCTCGATGAGGAACCAGTAAGTGACCAGCGAGATGTACTGGTGGAGGTTGTGGACAGTCACTGGTGTATCACGACCGCCACGACACAACTCTATGTTGGCATGTCCGGGCAGTACGAAGTCCAAGCCCAAGTCTGCGATTGGGCAGCCATCCAAGTCCAGCTGTTCAATCTATAAAATTAAATAAATTTGAACGTGTGAACGAAAGTGAACATAAAGGAATAATTTTTTAGGTTATGCAATTGTTCTACCCACCTTTTCTGTCTTTTCCATGGCATCAATGTTTGGGTCGGACAGAATGTACTCTCGCTGGCGCACCAGGTCCTGTAGACGCACCAAAGTATTTTGGACCTCCGGGGCCACCCGCATCAGATCGGCAAGGCCAATCGAATGCTCTTCGCTTACAAGCCAGCGATAGAATGGCAATGAGAAGGGCAAGTCCAACTAAAGCGGAGAAAAAGGTCAGTCAGATCACATTTCAAGAATCGAACAAAAGTATCTTACCATGCGACTGTCCATAACAGCCTTGGCCATAAACTTGCCCAAGAACTTGAACTTGGCCTTGGCCTTAGTCATCTGCGGAAGTTTCGATGATTTACCCAGAGGCAGAGGGAACAAGCCGTGCACTGCATGCACATAACTCATAATAGTTGTGGTTGTAGTAGTGGTGGCACTGGAGTGATTTGTAGTTGTGTTCTGCTCCACCACACTGGTTGTGGTTGTGGTACTGCTGGGATTATCAGTGGCTGGTGGATCAGCAGAGTTCATATCACTGATTTGCTGTGCGATAATCATATTTAGAGCATTCTCATTCGTGCCGGCGCTGGAAGAGCTGTGCTCGACCGGCTGTGGCAGCTGTTGTTGGCCAGCTACACTGCGCAAGAGATGCGTACGACTGCTGGAGCGAGTGGGTGGATGCTGCGGCTGCACGGTTGTTGTTGTTGTGGTGGTGGTGCTACTAACAAGCGAGGCTCCTCCTGCTGCCGGAGTTCCCTGGTCCATGGTGGTTGCTTCAAGGGCATCCTCAATGTGTAACACAGTACTGCTGGCCTTCACCACATCTACAATAGTCACAGAGTTCTGCTTATAGCTATCGCTGCCATTCCACAGCCCAAGATCCGTACGCTGTAACTCAGCAGAGACCAGTGCGTAGAATTCCAGTGTAGGTCCCAGACCCGTGCCGACCTCATTCTCATACTGAATCTCAAGCAATGCCTTGGAGTGCCCAAAGTCCTGAAGGATGTGTTCGGCCTGCTTGAGGATCTCCGTCCGGGATATAGCACGCTTGCGGCGATCAAGGCGAGGAGCCACGCGTTCTGAAGACTCCGCTGCGTTTAGATCAGGCGTGGTGTCCAGCAGACGCTGCAAAGCGCGATCCCGATCGAAGCTGGTAGCGTAGAAAAGCAAGTGACGCGTTTCGAATGGGAAGAGGAACGGACAGGCCATTCCAATCTGGGGCAGCCACTGAGGTAGGTTGCCAGTCATGATGACAAGCGGATCCTGCAGCTGGCGATTCGCCTTTGCCGTAATCTTGGGGTGTACAAACTCCGCCTGGGGGATGATGTTTTGGCGCACTACACATCCGTATAAATGCTCCCAGTGACGATTAAGAGCATGGATAACTCGCAGCATACACAGTGCATCCAGCGAGGAATCCTGTACTGTCACCACATCAGTTGGAAGCGAGCTGCTGAGGAATGGCTTCAGTGCTGAAATCACTCCCGGAGCTATTCCTTCGTGCCATAGCTCAGTCTTTTTGCGCATGAATTTGCTGCTAGATTTGTGGGCCTTCTTCGACGACGATCCACCTCCGCTGGCCACTCCCGATGAAGACGAGCACGAGGAAGAAGCGTTTGCATAGCTAGAGGCTGAACTGGAGGTGCTCTGCTGCTTCTGGACGCCGCTGCTGCATGAGCTGCTGCTCGAAGCTGCTCCTGTAGCTGCTCCCGAAGCAACTTCCTCCTCTACGGGGCGATAGTAAATGGTGTGCTGCTGCACCCATATGCTGGCATTTCCTAAAAGCGTCTCCGACTCGTTATCGGTCTCCGGCTGCTCACTGACTAGTGGTGAGAACTGCTTGACTGCCTGGTAGACGGTCATGTTGTAGGGCAACACGTGATCTCCGATCGTGAACTGCAGCTTGTGCTTAAAGCCCGCCTGAGTCATCACCACAGCTGCTACATTATCGTCCATATCTTCCTCACTGTCGTCGTCAGAGTCGGCACGAATGCCACCGTAGCCGCGCACCACAAGGTACCGCTCAATGGCCTGGACCATGGCCAGCGGGTCGATCTTTACAGTGCCGCCCTTCCACTGACGCAAATTACTGCACTGCGGATGACGTTGCAAGTTGCACTGGAGAAGAAAAAAGAAACATTTGAGTTTAATTTAGTCACAATAAAATCAATAGTCTAAAAAAGTAATTTACAATTACTTTTCAACTGACAAGTCCATTAAATATTATTTATTTTTTCCCACTTACCTTTAGCTGGTGAGTGTTGAAGAAGCGCAGCGCACTCTGATTCGACCTGCCCCCAGGACCAGCGGGAAAGTCATGAACCTTGACGGGAAACTGTTCCAATTGCGTGACGCAACCGTTTAACTTGGCCACAAAAGCACCGAATGCTAGCGGCTCGATGTTGGGCATCTGTCCGACGTTCTGTAGAAGAGGCTCCAATGGCAGACCGGCAAATACGTGCATGAAGCTGCGCAGGCGGGCATCGCGCTCTACCAATCCCGTCTCGCTAGTCATATAGTTGAGCATGGCCTTGATGAGGCCCGAATGATTCACTTCGAACGGAGAGATGTCACTCTCCAAAAGGATAGTCTTTAGCTCGAGGAGAGCATCCAGACAGTCGTGGTAGCTCCCGTTGAGCTTAAACAGAATGCTGGACAGACGCTCCAAGACATTGGTGCTGCCCGCCGTAGACAGTGTAGTGCTTCCGGTCGAGGATAATCCCACTCCGCTTCCGCTCTGAGTAGTTCCACTTTCTGATGTAGTCTTACTCCTCCTGGCCTCTTGCTCAGTGTAGCGCTTAACAAAATCTATGGCCTGTTCTCGCACCCACTGACGAGCCCTTTCTCTGTTGGCCGCCGCTAGGAGATTGGCATGGGAGATACTCTTGCTGATACTTGCCGCAACGGCTGCTGCATTTAGTCCTCCAGCCCCACTTCCAGAGCCATGTTGGGTCACTGTGTAAGCCAAACCAGCTCCAGAGCCGGATCCACTTGCGTTAGCGTTGCCGGTATCTTTGGAAAGTCCGTGATGCTGCTGCGACTGCTGATGATGGTGATGATGATGAGCTGTCTGGCGGCCCCAGCGGGCCGGATTGAGCGATGCCAGGAACGACGATTTAGTCGATCCGGCGTTGGTCGAGTTTCCGGCATTAAAGCGAGACTTGGAGCTTCCAGAACCGCCGCCCGAGCTGGGCGTACTCCTGCCTCCGGTGCCGCTACCAAGACCTGAAAAGTGTCGTAATCGATTAGGCTTTAGAAAACGAAATTGGTTTTATATACGTACTTGTGGCACGGCTGAGAAGTTCGTGCATAGCTGAACTGGCTGAAGCGGGTGGGGCTCCTCCTGCTCCAGATCCAGCTGCTGCGACTGCAGCATCGTCCTGCCTGGACTTGGCCCTGCCACTGCTTTGCGATTTTCGTTTGGGAGGTGCTTTTCGCTTTAGCATGTCCGTCATTTTGTGCTGCAGCGCCGAGGCCGAGGACGAGGAGGACGAAGACGAGGATGCTGAGGCAGCGGCGCTGCTGGTGGAAGCCACCACCAAGTGGGCGGGCTGCTGCTGCTGTGGCTGGTAGATCACCTGGGGCACCTGCTGTCCTTGTTGCTGAACTCCAGTTGGTAGCAGCTCCAACTGCGGTGGTGGTGGTGGAACAGCCGGCTGCTGAAAGTGCACGTACTGTCGTGGATCCCCCTGCTGTGCCACAAAGAAGGCAGCGGGTGCTCCTGCTGTCGAGGATGAAGAGGGCGCCGAGCTACTGTAATTATAACCACCAGCCGGAGCAGAGGTTCCTGATGCTTCCAAAGCTCCGGCAGGAGTTCCTTTGGCGCTGGCTGTTAGGGCGTTCATGGCATGCGAAAAACTCTTCACGCTGTATGATTGATGCTTACTGCTGCTAGGAGTCGTGGAAGCACTGGACGATCCCGGAGCGCTATCCATGAAGAATGGGTTAACCTGCAGGCTGTTTGCGGAGGCCGGGGCCGATTGTGATCCGCCTGCATTGGCGGTTGGTGTTGCGGTTGTGCTAAGCGGTTTCGGCGAGGGATTCGCGCATATAGGATTGTTCGGATCCGTCAGCTGGGTGAACTGGTAGATTACTCCCTCACGACGGAAATGAGTGCCGAAAACATCAGGCAGTTGGCGCATGAGGATCTCAGCCATTTGCAGTGCTCCCACCACGATGCGCAAATCGTTGCTGCCCAGCATGCCAGCAATGTGGCTGGAGACCAACTGGTACTTGAGCACCTGACGCAGAAGCTCCGGCGTGGCATAATAAACCATCCGAAGAAGGGCGCGCAGGCACTTGTAGCGCACATTCGGTCCGGCGGACGAGCTGTAAACCTCGTACAGCACATTAAAGATGTGCTTGATAAAGTCCGCAGCCAGACCTCGCTCCTCCTAGAAAAGAAATTAAGAAAAAGAATTTAAAAAAAAATATTGACAATGAGGCTTTGCTAATCAGAAGATAAAATTCAATTCAAGATAAAAAAATGTAAACCAATTAAAGAAAATTGCAATATTTACCTTGAGGCATGCGATTCTAGCGTCCAGTGATGGGCGGCGCTTCACTTGGTTTCCACTATTTCCTGGAGGATTATTATTGTTATTTGAGGCAGCGGCCGCTGCAGCAGCGGACGTGGAAGCCCCTCCCGAAGCCGAAGATCCCGCCGCGGTGGTGGTCAAGTCCTGACCCGCTGACATGGGAGCCACGTAGTTATGGTTAAGCCGACGCTGAACGGGACGCGTGGTGCCGGTATCCTCGTTAATCTGCTGCATGGCATGAAAATCGACAGTGTACGTGCGTCCAAATGTACTGAGGCTGATCTCATCCTCACTGCTCTGGTTGGCGGCCTCAATTAGACGCGAATCAATTGTTGAATAATTGTGCCAAGAGCCGCGATCATCTCGCCACTGCCAGTGCACCTGATCCTGGGTGTTTAGCGTGGGCCTGTCCAGCAGTGAATCCACAGCGAAGATCCCATCCAAGGGTAGGCGCGGCATTAACTCACCAATAAGGCAGGTGAGTTCGTACAGCTCTGACGGTGAGCGTGAGATTAGCTCCACATGGGTGGCACTGGCCGCGGCCGGCTCAGCATTTCCAGTGAGCAAGTAAAGCAGGGTGGCCGCAATGTCGTTCCTAAGCAACGATATTGCCAAATCCGGACAGCTGCCACACATCAAACTCAGCATGCGGACCACGGCTGTGAAGGTTCCTGTATTCAGGATGGCTGGAGTGACCAGCAGTAGTTGCTGGCAGTTCTTCAACAAATCCGGACTTGCGATCTGCTGCAGACGCTGGCTGTCGTGCTGGAAACTCTCCACAAGGCGACAGAAGGCCGAGCATACGCTTTCCACACACTTTTTATCCTGCTGCGAAAGCAGACGAGCTAGTAATGGCAAGCTCTCCGCAACGAAGTGGAATTCCTCCGGATGCATGTTAAGGCAGCAATTAGCTGCAATCGCCAAGGCTGCACGCTGAGCCACAATCGAAAAGAAGTCCAAATATGTGAGGCAGGCCGAGATACCATTTGCCTGCAGGATGGCTTTGTTGTGACGCCTAGAGAGAATCTCCAACGCGGTTAAACTTTGTTCCGCCACATCCATGCACTGGATAACCTGAAGTTTCTCCAGAAAAACTGGAACAGCCTCTACCACAGTGCCAGAGGATCGGGGCAGAGCTTCCAGCATGTATGCCAATGCTCTGCAGGCATTGTTCATGATGTCAAAGTTGTGCTCCATTCGAAGAAGTTGAATTAGAGCGGGCACCACCTGCTTGATTGGAAAGCCGGCGAGGGTATCCTCATTGCCCATGACCAGCATCTGGCACATTTCGATGGCAGCCTGTAGCTGCTGGGATTCGTCGTGGGACTGCAGTCCTTGCAAGAGTTGATTGGCCTTGGAACTGCTGCTGTTACCAATGGTGCGGTGAAGGATGTGTGTCATTCTTGGGCCAAGGGCTCCGAAAAGGTGGGGCGGCAGTCCGCGAGCCTCCAGTAATGCCTGTAGGCGACCCACCTCGCTATCATCACTCTCCGAATCTGCGGCTGCAGCTCCGCCTGAACCGCTGCCATGCTGGCTGCCACTGCTTGTACCGGTAGTTGTGGGTCCTCCGCCAGGAGCCGACCCTGATCCCGTTGCAGTCACATTGTTACTGCTACTGTTGCTGGCTGGCTGGCCGGCACTACTGTTGCTGCTACTCGTCGCGCCCACGGCGCTGGTGGTTCCTCCGGATGCAGCCGATGCTCCAGTCCCTGGTGCGACCCCACCGGCTCCTGCTGCTAATCCTCCTCCACCGGTTCCTCCTCCGACGTCACGGGCGGCAGTCAGAGCTGCCGCTACAATGCTGATATTGGCTGAACTGGCACCTAAAGCGTCACGAAGGAAGGCACAAAACTCTTCATTAAAATTCAAATTCGACATAGCGTTTGGCAACAATTGATTTACAGATTGAAGGATTATAATACGAGTGTAAGTAATAACATGAAACAAATATGTCAAAACAGAAAGTAAAGGCTTGGATTGAAAATATTAAATAAAATTAAATTACAGAACACTGAAAATACTTTAAAAGCGGAATAAATACTTTAACAATTTCGACTCGACTTCCTAACTGATTTTATTTTGCTAAATATTTAATTTTGTATTTAAATAAATTAAAAGAAACGCAGATATATTTGAATTTACTTTAAATTGTGATATTTAATGGGAAGAACTTGTCTTCCAATATAGATAAGTTAGAAATTACTTACGATACCTTGATCTTTTTATATATCGATCGTGGTGGAAAATGTTTAAGCAATTAAAACTAAAATAGGCGGAGGGTGGTATATAAGTCGTACATAGAAATCAACTAAATCAAAACTAAAACAACATAACAAAAAGTCTAAAAATTGGTTACGAATAAAGTACAGAGATTGGTGAAAGAACAAGTGTGCTGGCACCTGGTTCGCCCTTTGTGTTGTGAGAGCGGTGTTTCTTGCGTGGGGTGAAATAAAATCAAGGCAAAGCAATATGTGTGTGTGGATGGGCTTGAATTGGTTTATGTATGTATGTATACTGATCGATTGGGTTTGACGTTTACCTGGCGTTATTTGCTGTCCACCTGCATGCGGCGGTCCACTTGGCGGTTGTTGTGCCATCAAACTATATGTTAAAGCATCCGAAGCTGCTAATCAGACAAGAGATGGAGAAAGAGAGCGCGTTGTAGATAGAGAAAACAGAGCAAAACAAAGTTAAGTTCACTATTATTTTGGTTCAGTTCAGTTTGGGGAATTATTTGGGCAGACACCGCGAGCAAAGCAACGCAGGAATGAGCGAGCGAGAGACAGAGAGAAAGGGGATAAGGGTGGTGTGTTTTTGGGGAGGTGTGTAGTTTTTGATTTTTCTTTCAGTGCAATATGGGTTGTATTATCACCTATACTATGACCAGCACCAAATAAGATTAAGAGTGAGACCAAGACCCTATAATATATACAGTTTTCATGATCAAGTGATTTCACTTGAAAAAATGAACTCCTATTGCATTCTACTTTATGCTTTCAGAAACTGACAATACAATGCTCAATGGGCATAGCGGACCACAATAAATCCTATTTATCCTAGTCCTTACAGTGCGTGTGTGTGTGCTCACATTTCCTTTCGCTAAACCAGGGGCGCTAAAATAGCTGGTATATAAAAACTATATACGGGAATATACAAGAATTTTGTGTATACGTCTTTTTATCGAGCCTGGCAACCATTCTTCATTTGTATTGTTGTTTGCACCCCTGTTTGAAACTCTCCTCAGCCTAGGGCCCCATTATGAACCCATTCTAAAAAATGATTTAGGGGGCCTTGGTGTTGGGTTTGCTTGCGGTCTCTCGTCCTTTCATCCTTCATATTCCTCCTCTTCCGTCTTCTTACCACTGCTATGCGTCACTTTGGGGCCCTGATGTATTTGTTGCCCCTGTGGTTGCTGCTGCTGGGGATGATTGCTGCGATAGCTGAACAAGAATCCTGGCTGCACAAGTGTGGCGCGCTGTTGTTGCTGCTGATGCTGCTGTTGTTGCTGCTGGTGTAAGGCCAATTGCTGTTGTTGCTGCTGCTGCTGTTGTTGCAACTGTTGCTGATGACGCACGGCAACTACAACGGTATTGCCGCCCACCTGTTGGTATTGATAGGTACCAGGAGGTGGCAGCAATTGCTGCTGTACAGCAGCAGCAGCGTTGCTATGTTGCTGTTGCTGCTGGTGGTGTTGCTGCTGTGCCGCTGCTGCTGAACTCACACAAGAACCCGTCTTGCCACGTGAACTGCGTCGCAGTGAGGAGTGTTGCTGCTGCTGTTGGGGATTGTAGGCAACCTGTTGCTGCTGCGGAGGCACAAACGTGGCTGCAGTAGTTGCTGTCGCCGGCGTGTAGCGGGTTAGCTGCGGTGGCGCCTGTTGCTGGTAGAGAGCTGGCGGCGGTCCTGCCCCTGTAGAGGTAAAATGGTGCGGTGGAGGTTGATGCAACACGGCCACAGAACTATGGTAATAGTGCGGCTGTTGTGGCTGCTGCTGCTGCACGTGTTGCTGTTGCTGATGCTGATGGTGTTGCTGCTGTGCATAGTAAGCGGCAGCAGCAGAGGCTGGGGGATAGTGGGCCGCCGCTGCTGCTGCTGCTGCCGCTGCTGTTGGTGTCACAAAGGAAGACAAGTGTGCAAACTGATGTGTGGGCAGCAATTGAGGTGGCTGTTGTTGTTGTTGTTGGTGTGCTTGTTGTTGCTGTTGCGACGGAGGTTGTGGCGGTTGTTGTTGTTGTTGCTGCTGCTGCTGTGTCAAGGCATATGGCGTGGTTGTTGTGGCCGCTGTAAGATGCGGCATAGTGCTGTAGTCAACAACGTTGTTGCTGGTGTTGCTGCTGCGCGTGGCACGTGGCCCGCCCCCTCCAGCGCCTGGCCCCGCCCCCTGTCCATGGGGGGCGGCACGTTGCTGATAGCCGGACGACGTTGTTGCTGTTGTCGTCGCCTTTGTGGTGTTTGCTGCCGCTGCCGCCGGTGTGTTGTTTTTGGTTGTTTTAACGGTGTTGCTGGCACGATGTGGTTGTTGTCCTTCTCCTTTACGAGTCAAGTGTGGGGTGGGGGAGTGTGTGAGTGACAGAGAATGGTGGGTTGAGGGAGTAGAGAGAGAGAGAGAGTAGTGGGAGACAACAGTTAACAGCTTTATTTATTGATGTTCTTTTTTTTGTTATTATTTTCTTGCAGCTACACTACTTGAGTTAGTTGTTGGTTTAGCTTTTTTTCATTGTTTAATGTAATGCAAAAAATAGTATTTTGAGCGCAGTGTGTGTTTGGCTTTCAAAAAGGTAATGGCAAGGGGAAATCAGGAGACTGAACGACCTTCTGTCGCTGACAATGATGATGTTGCTGCTGTCGCTTCTGATGTTGCAGTTGTTGCTGATCTCTCTCACACTAATCTAACCACACGCACACACACGCACCAGGCCGTGTTCTTGTATTTTTTTTTTGTTTATTTAGTTAATTTCCCGTTGATTATTGATTATGCTGCACTTTGTTGTTGCTGCTGCTGTAAAGTTGCTGTCGTCGCCTCTGCTCCTGCTGCTGCTTTCTCTTACTCTCTCATCTCTCTCTCTCTTTTTCTGCGCTGCACATGCCGCCTTTGTTGACACCACAGTATTTTCGGGTTGTTTTGCACAAAAACAACAACATCATCATCATCATCATCAACAACACAAGCATCAGCAATTAAAGTATTCTTTGACTCAAAAATCATATTATAAGAAGAGATTTATATATGATAACTTTTGATTTAAATTAAAAATGATATTTAATTGGCTCAAATAAATTGAGAGCAACTACACCTGCAACAACAACAACGTGCAAAAATAAACTATCTTTGGGGGTGTTTTTGAAAGGGTAAAGGGAATAAACCGAAAAGAAATTTACAAATAATATTTCTCAGAGCTTTCTAGGAGCTTTATTGCCCTAACGCACAATTGTTTGATCTTCAACTCTGGCCCCGCATAAAACAATATATTTAAATAATACGTAAACAAAGCCCCCTATAAATAGGACACTGTTGGATTCTCGCACAAATAAGAAATAAACTCTATCGTAGAACAAACACAATGTGATTCACATGAGGGGGTTAATATTATAATGTGGGCGTTTCTTAGCGTTAGGATAAATATACGTAAATGAAATAAAATAATATAAATTATATGCCTATTGGGTATGGGTAAAAGGGTGGGTGAAATGGTAATGGTAATAATGGTTGTGGTAAGTTGGCCACAGGTGACAGCACACCCAGAATTCGGAACACTTCTCCTATTAGGGCTTTATTTGATCCATAAATTATAGGTTACATACATGCAATGCAATTTAACAAGCAAATAGTAGAGTACTCCTCAACTACGAACTTTTTAATCGGCGCAATTTTATATACACATACAGTATATACAGCGTATAGGTTCCTGTTCCAGACGGCGCAATGTACGAATTTAGACTGCCAGTCGATCGTTTGTCGCTGGCATATTTCAGTGCGTTGGCATTCCGAACAATTCGCCTTTTATCAAATTCACAAAAACACTACAGTAGACATTAGGGAATAGCGACAAGACGAAATAAAGCTTCGTGAAATAAAAGCTTCGTCAATGTATAAGTAAGCGTATTTTTCGCTACTGATAACAAATGCGCAAACTGATAGACAATAAAAATCACATTATGCCAACAACTTTATGAGAAAGTGCAATTCATTTTGTACAACCAAAACGGAATGGCAAGACTGGATCTTGACTCTGAACTTGTGAAATTCGAATTTAGGAAATATTCTTCAACAGCTTGCAATCAGTAGTACAATTTCTTAAATGACTCACGATTTAACAAATCTCTCACTAAAAAACTAAATTTGTTTTGCGCAGTATTAACACGTTTTTTAAAAAGGTTTTATCAACTTTGTCTAATGCCCTAAAACGGGTCTTCTATGGTTAAATCGCTCACAATAAGAATTCTACATATTAGATTTTAATTGGACGATAGGGGGGTTAAGTAAATATTAATACGGAAACTTATAAATGTGATCTTTTTTTACAAGTGGTTATCGAAATAAAAAGTTGATGGTTACACTTAATTTACCACAACGGAAATAACGTGTCAACATTTACAAAAGATATCTACAGACATACAATACGGATAAATGGGAGATGGACGCATGATGCAATGCAATGGACGAGGAAACTCACCACCAAGTTCACCAATCAGTTGCTGGGCGAAGTCGGTCTCCGAGAGGTCTTCCTCCTCGATGTCTTCGTCCTCCTCGATGTCGTCGTCTTCCTCGTCGTCAACGTCCTCCTCCGTTGTGATCTCGTCCTCCTCGGCAACGATCTGGGGGTCTTCCTCGTACGACGAGCCCGCAGAGTTTACAATCTCGTAGAAGCCCACCTCCTCTTCCTCCTCTTCTTCTTCTTCCTCTTCGTCCTCCTCGTCGTCGTCGTTTTCCTGCTCTTCGGACTGGGCCTCCGCCTCCAACTGACCTTGGCTGTGGGCTACTGCTGCCTCTGATTGAGTCAGAGCAGTCTCGAGGGTCGGCAGCTGGTCCTCCACGTCCAGATTCCCGTGTGCCGGCTGCTGATCCTCAGCTGCAGCTTCAGCACCAGCTCCTTCTGCTCCTGTGCTTTCTGTGTCCTGCAGATTCTGGTGCGAGTGGCGCAGACTCTTTTTGTACTTGCTTATCACACCTGACTTGCTGCTGGAAGCGGATCCCGCTGATCCGTTCCGGCTGCTGGCGGCCGTCTCCGCTTGTACTCCCGGCTTTTCCGCCTTTTGGGAGCGCGTGTGGCTAGCCTTGCGCGTTTTGCGGTAGTAATTTAGCAGATTGCCGCTGCGTCCAGCGCGAGCAGCAGCTGCTCCTCGGTGGGGAGTGGCCTCGACCACAGCTCCCGCTCCTCCTCCACTGGACTTGCGCTTGTTCCGATTGCTGGACGGAAAGCTGGTAGAGCTGGCACTGGCACGAAACTGGTGATGATGACGCGACGCCGCAGCGCTGCTTGTACTCGGTAGCTCCTCCGGGGAAATGGTCTTCGAGCGAGTGCGCTGCGCAACACAATCTCCGGATGCCTGACGAGGTGTCTGGTCGATGCTTCCTGGGGCTAAGCCAATTTCTGCTGCACCTCCGCTGACTCCAGATCCCAAAGTCTGCTGCAAGCGGCGTTTCTTGAGCGGCGAGCAATGCTCAACCAACTGATCTCCACCGGGAGCTGCTGGAAAAGGCATTGGAGAAGAATTCTGATTATTAATCGAGAAACTAGTTTTTGAATAATTTTTTTTCTGTGGGTTTTTTTTGCGGATGGGGATAGTGGAAACGGTTGACTGGTTTTGAAATTTGGACAAACAAATACACATTGATTAATTTGGAAATGTCAAGTTGGGTTTACAAAATTTTGTTTGCTTGTGTTTTTGTAATCCCATGCGAAGGGTGTTTTTTAGGGGTCTCGGCAACCCCATTGCTTCAGTATTGTGCAGCGCTAGATGTAAGCAATTTGCAGTACTGCCAGAGAACAGCGGTCTAAAATTTTAAAATAATTGGAGTTGCTGTTGTTGAGTTTCTGATTTTTTAAAAATTCACGGATATATTATCTAATTCCATTTTAAAGTAAAGCTGGCATGTCCTTTAATAAAGTAAGGTGACAAATCTAGTTTTCAACGATTTATAAATTGATAAAATGTCTAAAAGTTAAGTTTGTATGGAACAACTGAATACAAGGTTACCAAAATTTAACAAATTAACGATAAAAAAGTATAGAAAATTCACTAAATATTTCGCTATGATATATGATATATATGATTTTAGGATCAGCTATGGTTTCTTGGGTTTTATGAATTAAATGTATAAATCTCAAATACGCTAGCGTGTGTTTCATCCTTTTAAATGTTAAGTGATTATTGTTCGGAAAACTCACATTGGTTGCTGCTGCGAGTGTGGTTGCTGCTGCTGCTGCTACGGTTGTGCTGATGATGCTGGCGCTTACGACTGCCGGGTGAAAGCGATTGATCGCTCACGATCGGGATGGAGTTGGATGCTGGCGATGAAGGGGAACGAAAGGCTGCCGCCGTGCGCTTCGAGATATGCGACTCCTTGCTGCTGTGGGCTGCTGCAGAGGATTGGCGACCTTGACTGCGGGATCGACGGGTTGTGGTGGTTGCAGTTGCAGTCGAGGTGGTGGCTACTATGTCGACGGAGGAGCTGACAGCAGGGCCTGATGATGTTGCCGGTGTGTTGTGTTTCTTGTTCTTGTTGTGGCCCTTGCTGCTGCCGCTGCTAGAGTTGTTATTGCGTCGCCGATGGGACGAGTGATTGGATGAAGTTGCTGTGTTGCTCGCACTGGTATTATTAGCCAATGTCGCTGATGTTGCTGTTAAACCACCGTCGTCGTGCTGCCCCTCCGTCAATGCAGAGAGCGATTGACTTTTAACGGATTCGGCCATAGACGACACTTAACCGCACCGGCATCGAACACACTTAACATGCCAACACAACCAATAATTGAATATTGATCTCGAAATGTTTTCTCTAAATCGGTCCGATAACTATACAATGCAAATAGTCTTTAAAGCAGATTAATATTCAATTCGCTTTTCTCTCTTATTTCATAATCACTGATTTTGTCTCTTTCACTTCGCGTTTAACACTTCACTTTTTTCCTTGCTGGTTGCCTTTCTGCGTGCTTCGTTGGATATAATTGTTGTGCTGCAATAAAGGAAATGAACATACATGATACAAAGTAGCAAAATAGAACGCATTTAATGGTCACGTTGCAGTGGAACGGAGACAAAGAAGCGACTTCGAGTCAAAAAGGTGGAGAGCTCAAAACGAGCACTACTCTCACTTGGCAATACATTGGTTGATTATGGTTATACCGGAAATATATTCTGGACTTAGTTCAATAATCTTCTCTTCGATAGTGTCAATAAAGTTGACGTTCAATAAATTAGTTCAATTTTGTTTAGCTATAATTAAACTAGTTGCAAATGAGATTTAAAAGAGCCACGATGAAGAAGGAACCAGATAGAGCCTAAAGCCAGGAACTTGAATAGGCAGGGCTCGGAAACGCAGAGGAGGCAGCCAAGCGAAGTGATCTGGCCGCAGACAGGAAATGCTGAAATACTGACTTCTGACAAAGTCGAGAGGTAGACATGGAGGTAGTGCCCAAATGGAAGAGAGCGAATGGAACCGCGAACTAGTAGTACCGAAAACACAAGAGATAAGGGGAATACAGAATATGGCACTCGAGGGGCCTCACAAGTGAATGTGAAAAACCGGCTCAACTCAAATCAGGGGTAGAGATAGAGAGAAAGAGAGAGGCAGGAGAGAGAACGGACATTGCTAGAAGCAAAATGCACAAAGGCAGATTTTCAGCCCCGTTTTTAAGGACAGGTACTCGCAGACAATGAAAAATGCCACATCACATGAGTGGTGCCAACTATTGATTCACCAAAATAGCAGAACTAAACAATACAAATTTAATTACAGCTTGACCATAATTTGATATACAAGCCAGTTTTCTTATTTCACAGCGGAACAGAGCACTAAGGATTGTCATAAGGTTGTTCTGTCTTATTTTTAGACTGACGTATTAAAGTGACAGTCAAAACATAGGTCATTTTTTAATTACAAACCTTGTTACACATATTTAATCCGAATATGTATTTATATACCGAATGTATTATATACCGAATGTATTTATATTCCAAATATATACAAAATGTTGTATAAGATCGAAAAAAAAGTAGCCAAAGTCTTATTTATTACTTGAAGATATACAAACAAACAAGGATATACAGAACAACAACAGATCATTACACTTTTTAAATATTTAACTTCGTCGAAAAATATACATTTTGGCACCACAGAGCAGAAATGAAAACTGAAATCGGAAAAGTGATAACAATGGAGAATTTACACCACCTAGAAAAAGATACACACCACCACTTGGAAAACACATATATTCACTTCCACTCACACACACTTGAGCATTTTGTCAACATATGAAAACTGTAAATAAGTTAACAGCTGTTTGTCAGCAGCCACCGACACGTGCATGCGAGCGAGGTAGAAAATCAAAGAAGGAAAGAGAAAGAGAGCAGAACGAGAGCGAATGTTTTGAGTGGAAAGATGAGCGCTCGCTCACTCACACTCACTTACACTCGCGCACAGCTGTGTTAATCAGCTGTTCTCGGCCGTTTTGTTTATGTTTTGCCTTTCGTAATGCCCAGCGTGTCCGTGCATGTGTGGGTTGGCTATCTGCCCCTTCTTCCTATGTGTGTGCGAGCGAGAAACAAGTTCTGCAAGCCTGTGTGCGTGAGTTGCCATGCTTGTTTCGAAGAAGATGAAATGAAAGAAAATCGTGCAGGCTTTTGCTTCCACTCGCCGAAAAAGATGAGATTTGAACGTGTTCTGCTTTGTTCTGCGCCCTTTTCATACACATTATGTACTCAAAAACCCAGTCTGCCGATATGTATCGCTTATAAACCAAAAAAAATGCGTAGTTTCAACATGTCTGCCCTTTTACGATCTCGCTCCTTTTCCACTTGTCCCACTGACAGTCCATCTCAAATTTGACAGGCAAACACGATAAAACAACTAAACAGAATAACCAATCGTCAAACTTTTGACAAAGTTGCCAAGCTCACCAATTCACAAGCAAGAGCAACAACAAGCGAACACAACAAATTCAGTTCAAGGCCATCGAAATGAAACCAGCAACCCAAACAAAACGACGACGTCAGCGGTTTTGGTTTGGTGGAAAATTAGATGTATTCGACTTTTCAATTGTCGTAGACATTTCCATTGCTATTCGCTAGTTAGAGATGGCATCAAGTCGAGAATTGCGATTTTTTTAAAACAAATTTTTGTTTATTAGTTTTAAAAGTTATAGGATACAAATTTTAAAACCAAAAAATTGTGGAAATTACATCTTGTTTCAACGCTATATTTTTGATAACTCATTGTTGATACCAAACTCAAACTGTATTACTGCTTTTATGGAAAGTACACTTTATTTATCTTGTTGATTTTTAGATAAGCACCTGTCAACATGTCGTCTTGTATCCCGTTCTTCTGTTCATAAATTCTATCGTCTGTGCCCATTCCACTTTTTTAAAGATTTCATAAATCTTGCAGCATAAACACAGTGAAATCGATTGGGGAACATTCTATGCTTATTTGCTATCGCGTATTTTAACCGAATCAGCCAGTGCCAAACCATAATAGTTCGTTTATTTCAAACACCCAGCCCAGGCAATATTATCTATCTACATCTATTAGTCTCCACTCGTATCTCTACCCCACAAGTTTTTCACACCGAAAAGCGCCGACGAAAAAAAATAATAAGCGAGGCCACAAATGGCAGCTGCCTTCATGCTCGAGTGTACTAGTGTGAGTGCCGTGTGCTAGTGTGTGTGCCAAGCATTTTGCTTTGCGTGTGGCAACTCCAACATATGGCGATAGCCTTTGTGGTTGTTGCTATTGGTTGTGGTTGCCTTTTTATCAGCGGTTGAAAATGTGAAACGTGAAGGGTCTTAAATAGAAACAGAAACAAAACCTTTAATGCAGTCAAAATGTGTTCAAACTTCTCTAGTTTCCACAAACAGAATCGAATGGAAATAAATCCTTTTTCTATGAATATGTAGAAACTTTACTTTTATTTGGTGCTTCGATCTGTAGAAGTACTAAATAGAACTTAGGAAAGTTTTGCTTTCAAAGAGTTAATGAATAATGGTGAGCGAAAGATAAGTTTGCCTGCAGTACAACCCGATTTCCTCAGCTGACTCCAACCCCCTTAGACCCATATGCTACACGAGAGTATGACAACCCTGGCCAGAGCATAATTGATAACAATTTGTGGGTTCATGTGGCTGGGTGAGCTGTGCCCTACCTCCCCCATCCCCCTTTGTCATGATTTGCCCTGCTCGTTATGCATTGTGCGTGCTGTTTTGTTGGCATTGTTTGTAACTTATTTGAATATCGTTGTAAAAAAGCAGTCGAGCGCATATTGAAGCTAGTCCCAGTACTGATGCCCTAGCCAGTTTTCTATATTTCCCATTTTCCGTTCCCGCATCAGGTCGACATTTTATTTTTCTCTTTTCAACGTGTTACGAAACCTGCCTACGCACAGCTGAGTGTGCGAGGGAGTCGGCCTGCAATTCACGTGTCCACTGCGAAAAACAGGAGCAAACTTTTTTTGTAGAGATTATTCAGAAGAGCTCTTTATCTAAAAAGTAGGAAAAAGTTTAGTTTTATAAGCCTAATATATAAAAGTATACTGTTATCGATGCTAAGCCATCGATCTTAAAAAAGTTTGGTTGAAATATTTTTTTCTAAAAGACACCAAATTTGTTAACATTTTTATTTACTACAAAAACTGAAGCTTACAAGTAAAAAAACATTTTTTGCTGTGTTCTTCCCTCGGTTGTACCCTGTAAACTGTGTTCTCTATCGAATCGAATCGTGAAACCTTCCTCCAAGGGGGAACTACGTAGTTGAATAAACGGACGTAAGAACGCAATAGCAACGTCACCTGGCAACCCTATCAAGTAGTGGGTGGGTGTTGGGTGGCAATGTACATGCAACAATTAAACGCTGAAGGTTTTTTAGCCACTTGGGAAATTCTTGAGTTTTTAAAGGCAAGGTCAGCCGAAAGCATTAGAAAAACCTTTTTCCAGAGGGGGAAAACTTCAGCTTCAGTAAATTACACCACATAGTAACAGGCCTTTACACAACGCGTTATGTACACACAGCATATACGCATACAGACACATGTGCAACGGCTGTTATATACAGTTATACACACCACTTTGCTGCACTTTCGACGGCAAAAAACGGAAATGAAACGTAAATTAAAAACTGTATTATTGTTTGTTTAATTCGCCTTGTTTCGTGGTTAATATGCAATATTCCTATCGACTGAAAATGAAATGTCGATTGAGGAAAATGACATAAAGAAAAAAAAGCAAAAGGGAGCACACGGCGCTGCATGTGCGCGAAAGAGAGCGAACGAGGGCAAGCGCATGACGACGTACACACTCACACACACAAAGGCTTTCAGAAGAAGGAAGAGAAGGAGGAGGAGAACAAATAAGTCTCTGTATGTACAACAATATAACGAAATCAAAGCGATGAGCAAAACTTAATGCATACACAATTTGAGCGATTTGCATGCCCTGGTCCACCGAGAAATCCGATTAATTTCAATTTCGGTCCAACGCAGCGTGATAATATTCGAAATTATATAAACAGCACCTTTCGGATTCTAGACACTATGTACCAGTGCCATCGAGTATATAGAAAATACAGCCGTTTGCATTCTACTTTTCAGCTGTGCACGCACTCAAATCCAACTCACGAATGATACAGAGGCAGAAACGACAGAAACGCCAGCGCTCGTCGGAAAATGGCGACAGAGAGCCAGTGAGTGAGAGAGCGCTGCTTGAGTGGGAGAGCCAGAGCGGAATTGCCACTCAAGGCGAAATGATTGTTTAGCTTAGAAAACGATTTAATGAAACACGGGCCACAGTGCAGTTATGGTACACGACTAAATTAAACTGAAGCCACCTGGACATTCAGCGAACTAAAAGCACTCATCCCCGCGAAAACAGGTCACTCAACCCTCGGGAATGAGGTCAACAAACCGCTCTCTCTCTCCCTCTCTCACGAATTTTCGTTTTAGCCTAACAACTTGCATGTCTGTCATTGTGCTAACCTAATTGATTTAAAACACAAAATATATAAATAAGTTGAAATTCCTGATTTGCTCCCACTCAAAATGGACGACTGGGCATCTTAAATTGAGGGGGCTGCTCACTCTCTGCTTTTCCTATTAGGGGTTGCCTCTTTCACTCATATGGGGGTCTCCCTTTTTCCTTGTACCTGTGCTCCCGTTTTCTTCTCCCCCGTCGATCAGCTGATCGTGCGCGTGTGAGTGTGGAGAAAATGCGTGAGAGAGTTACAATTACGACAATGACAATTCCAATAGGGTCGCTTGCAGCATTAAATGCCCTTCAGTTCCAGAAATCACTATTCACTCGCGAATCACCATATGAATCACTCGTGACATGTCATTTGGCACCGGTGACGCACCGGTGATTTTTCATAGAGACATTTGTTCGGGATGTCCTACCCCGTCCCATGGTGACAAAATGAGTGACATTCTTTCGAAGACACTCGTGATGTCACAAGTGCCTTATACAAATTTTTTATATGAGAGGTCACAACCTTGTGACATGTCACTTAGTATTTCACGTGTGACTTTCAGAATTTTTTCAATGGAATGTCACTTCTGAAAATCCATCATCGGGTCACCTGTGTCATAGGTGATTTCATGTATGACTTTTTCCAAAATTTCATTATCGATTTCATTAAAAAAAATATATATTACAGAAATATTTATATTCATTTAATTCATTTTATTTATTTTTTTTATTTAATTTTATATATTTTGTTTTTTAAATTGTGTTATTAAAGTTATTAAGACTATTATTATTATTTCTACTTTTTTGTTTCACCAACTTATTTTTATTATATTAAGAAAGGCCTTTCTGAGGCACTTGTCTGGGTCTTCAGAATTTATCATCAATGCACCTAAAAATATAAAAAAGTATTATAATTTGTATTTATTTATTTATTAATATTATTTATTATTAATAAGCACTTTAACTTGCCACTTTCGGCTATTGCCCGCGAACTTTCTAGGTTATTTTGCGAAACACATAAGATAAACCACTTTTAAAATTGGTGCAAATTCACAAATTCTTAACATTAAGATTGCACTTACCTAACTTTATTTTTTATAGCAAATAATTGATTCGCTAAGTAACACTTGGTAAGAAATTAAATAAATCGCTGAGCAACAAAAAAACCTCCTTCTCTTAGGAAATCCTCAAAAAGAATGTGATTGCACCAAGTCTTTTTCTCACCCCTTTGCCATGCTTCTTTTGTTTCATCTTCGCTTTTGGCGAGTGCCAATGCTCATATACCCTTTCTGAAACCGTAAATATCCGACTACATAATTTTTATTTGTTTAGTAAAATTAGAATTTTTTATAGCTGTTAATAATAAAGAAATATTAAAGGACCAATTTTTTAAACTTAACTAAAAAATTAGATTTTATAATAAAGTTAAATATAACATTTAATGAGTTAAATGTACTTTTTTAATTTAATTAAAATTACCTTATTTTTATAATCAAATTAGTTAAGTTTAAAAAACAAAACAAATAGTTCATTTTCGAAATACAATAATGCTTCTAAAATGTAAGGGCATACACATGTCGCTGCGTCACACAAAATTTACCGGCCAAATTTTGGGTGCTAGCTGAACATAACTGTAAAGCGCAAAAGAGAATAACTGACCGCCCGAAATTTGTCACTGCTAGCGTCGAGTGCAGCCAGATTATAAGACAAAGAAAGAGAGCGCAATAAAAAAATATCGGCTATTCTTTCTCGCACGTCGAGGCTGCGCCGACTGCTCTGCTGACGTCGGCAGCGGCCGTACGTTTGGACAAGTGACTTTCTTACCGACATGACGCCAGAACTGAAGGGTGCACTCAGCTGACCTCCTCAAACAAACGTGTGTATGCATGTATATGTAACAGAAAACACAGCAAAGAGGGAAAACCAAAAAAAGACTGGTTTTTCCCTTAGTTTTGTGCTTCTGGACTCTGTCAGCAATAATACTATTTTAAAGTTAATTAAAAACCATCTATTTGTCACTATTGCGTGCGTTAGTCACTGAAAGGCACTAAAATGCTATATTAAAAAAAATGGTTGAACTGATAAGCCTAGTAATATTTTTGCTAGTCGAAAAATCGTATTCTTTGCAGTGTGACCGAAGTTTTCGGAGGTCAACCGCAATGCATGTAGCACGATCTTACTGTCAGGACTCTTAGGACAAAAGCTTCAAATGTAGCGCACGACGAAGCGCACAAGGAGAGTGTGCGAAGGCGACTACTATATATACACGAAGAAATGAAAATCTGCTGGATACACACATTTAAAGGTATCGCAAACACTAAAAGGATTGCTTACCGATCGTCACTAGTTTTCTTCTCGTTAAGAGGTGTTTTTGTTTGATTTGCATTAGGCGCATTTCTCCAATTGAACTGAGCCCTTATGAACACTGGAACTTCTGCAGGCGTTTTTTCTTAATATTTCATTTTTCCCGCTTCTGCACAAACGCAGTTAAAGATCTAATTTGTTATTCATTACGCGGCGGCTAAAGGCGTTCATCGGAATTCACCTAAGAAATGTGGTATTTTTGGTATTTCCATATTATATTTTAATCTAATCTGAGACCCGCGGTTCACTAGTCGAAACCCCTCTTCCAAACCAAAAAACTTCATATGAAAAAAAATTTCTTGACGTCTTCATATGGAACAATTTTTATTTACGTTTTTTTTTGAATACCCAGGCCATTTTCCGCTTCAGCGACTTTTTTTCTCCATAAAGCCTAATACTTAGTTCGAAAAAGAGTTTCACTAGTCAAAAAAATGTTATTTGTGGTGTGACCGAAGTTTTTTCACCCGCAACCAGCAATGAAATAAATGGCGCCAATTTTAAAATATTACAAAATGTTTAACACCCAGGTCGCAGAGCTTTATATTCGCTGTTGGCATGGCGATGATTTGTATTGTCGCAACTACTGCAGGCGTTTTTCAGGGGTTTTTGCAATTTTCCTTCTATCTTTAATTGGTTATTCTTTGGTCGGCGGCTAAAGGCGTTCATCGGAGTTCATCCGCTAAATCTGGTATTTTTTCAGTATTTCCTTACCATTTTCATAGCTCATCTGAGTACCGCGGTGAGAAAAAGTCCCAGCTAAAGGAGTTAGCTACTTATTTGCCTCTCGCTTACTCCTATGGTTAGATAGCAGTTTTCGTCGACCTGAGTACTCGACTTAAGAAATTAATATGCTAGAAAGAGAAAAGAATTGTTGCTCCAACTCGCTACACCTTATCAACATGGTACCGCATTTTTAGTACCTTTAGACAGTATTCTTTACGCGTTAAGGTGACTTTTTATGCTTTTTTAGCGATTGACCAATATCCAGCATATGTCCTTGACAAGTTCAAGTTGCAGAAAAAATACTACTCGTTTTACAATTTTATGAAGCCTCAAAATATCAAAATTTTTTCCTTAAAAATGGTTATGGTTAAGGGTAAAATTTGCTCGTTTGAACCAAGCTTTAAGATAATGTATGTACAATGTACATTTTGTATATTTTATGAAAATTCTTTACGTTTCACGAGACATCTAACATAAATATGTATAAAAATGTACATACATATGTACATTGTACATAACAGATGGAATCGAAACAACCAGCAAGTAAATGCAAGTCAGTTGCAATTGTGTACATGAGCACGAAAATAAAGAAAAAAAACATGAAACCAGTAACTGCAAATAATAAATATGCATGGATGCAACTCGTTCTCTCGGGCTCACACACATGCTTATGCAAGTGCAGTGCCAATGCAGCTGAGTGAGTGAAAGAGACTCGGAGAGAACCCGAAATGGGGCCACGGCTGCTGACGAATTTGGGACAGACAGCGGATAACGACAAAAACGAAGAGCCGCCCCAACTTTCGTTTACCGATAACGCCAGATATGGTTAAAACAGATATTCATGACTGATTCTCTATACCACATTAACACAGAGATGGTTTCTTTAAGTTTGTTTTGTTTCTTTACGTTTTTAGGCATTATTAGCTAGGGGTGTAAGTTCGAAAGGAGAAGTTTACAGACGACCCCATATAGACAGATGTCGAAACAGTGAATCTCATATTTTTTATACTAGTAATAAAAAAGAAGCAGGGAATACTTTTATTTTTTATGCTATATAATTTTTCCCGTTACGAAAGTTATACTGAATATCATGTATCATATAGTAGATAGGACAAAAAGATTATTCAAGAACACTGAAAAAGTTTTTCGGAAAAACCGAAACATTTATAATTTATTCCACTCCAACTCCCTTTTTGAGAATTTGTAGGCACCATTTTAAAAGATATGAACATATCACCAGCAGACAATCGTTGAAAATTACAATCCTATTATATTATCAAAACATAAAAATGCTTCCCATTATGCGAAAAATGAAGCAGATAACAAAGCCTTATCACAAAATGGGAAAACGAAATGGTATACTATAATCGAAAAATTTCAATTTAGCATCGGAAACATTTCCTCTCGATAAGAATAAAGTAGGACACAACATTTTTTCTCGCTAGCTCGTTAGGAATTAATTTATTTTCCACGCCGAATTTCAACTAACAAAATTCGAATTTGCTTAATCTTAAACTACATACAAACAGCGGGCAAAACGGAATGCAGGACGACATCCTGTCGCACATCTATTTGCAGATGGATGGAGTGCTCCCGATCGATCCCAATGGTCAGCTCGTCGTTGGGCAGTTGCAGAGCACCAAAGAAAGCGGAGGCTTTTCTGGAGTCCACCGAGCAGGAGGCCTCCTGCTGAGATCCTGCCAGAGATCGAATCAGTAGTTTTTGGAATCGACTGGTCACAGTGGACATTTCAGAGGTAGCTATAACATTGAGCTCCCCATCAAAGTTGGCCTGAAACTCGAGGCTAGGTGATACATTTTTAAGCTTATCGATAAGACTACGGAGCAATCTCAACGATGGCAGGCTCAAAGCCAATTGCGAGTTTGGAACCCTTGGTACGACAAAGGTACTCCAATCGCAGGCCGGGATTATGGTCACTGGAACATCGTGCACCACTTCGCGAGCTTCCGTCGACGAAGATTGCAGCACCGAGGCTATTACCGAAATGCAGGGAAACTGAATCCTTTGCAGCTTCAGTTTGCAGCTATTGACGCCACCGCCTCGAAGCACAGAAAAAGCTCTTCCGAGGTTGGCCGAAGACATGCCCAAAACTATGAATTCCTGATCCGGGCGGGCAGCCTCCATGCGATACTCCGGAAAGTACTCCTCGGCTGCAATGCTTGCCCAGACCAAGGGCGATGCAGCTGAGCTCTGGTCCTCGTTCACGATGAAGTGCATCTGTCGGGAGCCCAGGATCATCACGCAATCCTTTGCCAGTTTGGCCAAAGTGGCCACAATGGCCTGGAACTCCCGCATATACAGCGGATCCTGCATCAGTGCGCGGAACTTCATCTTCCCAGCAAAGAACTGGATAAGACCAGGGCAGGACCCATTCGAAATAAAACGGAAAAAGAAAACAAAACGAAAACAGAGTCAAACATGGCTGCGAAAAACTAATAACACAGCAAAATCTACAAGACTTAGCCTTTAGCTAAATTAAATAGCCCAGAAGAATTGAAAAATAAAATCAAGGAGGATTCTGAGGATTCTATTGGAACCTACTTCTTACGAAAGGTTTTAGGTATTTCAACTTCTAGCTTGTTTTAGTTTTAATAATAACTTTAATACCAGAAATTTTACCCTCAAAGATCCCCGTACAACCAACTGGTTGTTTACCTTAAACATGAGCTGGACGTCGCTTTTGGTCATCGGACGCAGACCAACCTGATGGAAGGGTTATGGGATGGAAACAACAGCGAAACTCCAGACCCTTTTCGAGGGGTTAATGAGGTGTGTGGGGGCTCTGGCACAAGGGAGGGGAGGGAGTGGGTCGGGGGTCCCCCGACTCGTTCTCTACTGGCTATCACACTTTTCTTCTCTTCTCGAGTTCGAATTTGAGTTCAATGTACAAAGGCACACACACACACACCGACACAAGCGAACCCACACACACAGCACACTCGCTCATACACTGAGCGAAAGAAAGAGAAAGAGCGAGGGGTGGGCGGGAAGGGTGAAGAGACGAGGCAGGCAAACAAAGCGCAGAGCGAGTTCCGAGTTGTGTTTTGGCTCTTCTTTTTATTTATTTATTTTTATTTTTGTTGGTGGGGCGAAACGGTGAGCAAAGAGCAGGAGAAACGAACCGAAGCTCGACGAAATGAGGCACGCAGCCAGATACAAAAACTGCCTGGTTCTCCTTGCACACAAAGTCGTCAAAAGGCAGACAGGATTTGTGTTCTCAAGTGCAGGGGAGACGATACGATTCCAGGGGCGGGGGCTGCAACGGGGGCTCCGGCGGCGGAAATCAAATTATATGGCTGTCTAGGGGGTCAAAATATTCCCTTTTCGCAGTTCAATCAACCTTCAAGGTTAGCTGGGCGTTATCAGGCGCTCAATTGCAATTGATAATGAAAACATGTGTGTACGTTTGTGCGTGGAAGTTCGTCTTTAGTGGATGTACAAGATAATGCGAGATTTGAAAGAACAAGTTTAATTTTTTTATGCATTTTTTAAACTTCTATTAAAATTTAAGTGATTGGTAGGAATGGAGTCAGCTAGTAAAAAAAAATTAAACATAAAAATGTAAAATTACTCCTTGCATTTTTTTTCTTATAAACTGCGACTAATTAAGCTATGAGGTAGAGTCAATTTCAATATACTAATCTATACCCGCATTACGCGTAGACATACGCAGAAGGGCAACTCTGGCTGGCATGACAGTGCTGCCCATTTGGCAACAACTGTTTTTTTTCTTCTTGAATTGACCTATGACGTCACATCATCATGACTTATTTCACAAATAAGCGAAAGAAATAAAAGCTATCTAGAAGTTTACTTCCAAGACAAGATGTTCGTCAAGTTTTTTGTGGCGTTAATGGTAAAAACCTTCATGTCATTGCAACGTGAACATATTTATATTTAAAATAAAAACAAACGCGGGGTGGGGGGATGAAAGCACATTAAAACGCTGACAAGAGGCCAAAAATTAAACAGAAAATAAAAATGCTGAGAATATGAAACGTGATTGCTATGCTATCTCTCTTACACCGACACGCACACACACACAAGCTCGCATGTAGATGGAGCACATCCGATGAAGTTAGCAGCATAAATAAAAGAGAAAGTAAAACTTAACAAGATGCACTCTTCCCCCGCCCCACCCCCTGGCCGAAATGAAAGAAAATACCAATTTGAAAAGAATAAAACGCTCACATACACACTTGATTGATACCCTACACAAAACAGTCAATTGGGTTTTCATAAAAATACACCTGGTTATGTTTTTCGAACAAACGAAAATCCTCAAATTTTATTTAAATATACTCATGCCCTCTGTGGATATAAGCTTTTCCTTGCACATTTCCAAGAAAATGGATGTGACTCCTCGGCAGCCATTGTAAAAATCAATATCGCCAGATTGACCACACAAAAAACTCACTCGATCCCAATTGCCCCACAATAGGAAACTTCCTGGGGGTAAAGCACTATTTAACCATGCTTCTGCGGGTCTTAGATAAACACAAACCTTTTAAAAATTGCTCAGAAAAAGTAATACACGAAAATGCAAATGGTCGACATTTTGTTTTCCGTCTCGCTGGTGCCTATTTGAGACGTAAGTGTGTGTGTGCGTGTATGTGTATCTCGTCTGAACACGGAGCCCCAAAAAAAATGCGTGGTCAAATCGCGATTTGCAACGCCCTGGGCTCGCTTTCTGCAATACCCTTCATTTCCGATTGCGTTCACTGCAGTTGCACTTACCTTCCAACTAATCGCAGAAGTTTTCACTCAATTCGCACAGTTTTTTATACACTCAGCAGTTTTCACGCGACGAACAATGCAAAAACAACAATGCACCAGTGTGACCGCGGAGTGGTCTAACAATAAAACCGTTTGGCTCAGAGAAATACTCTTCATACCAATGTACTTTTTAAAATACCAAATATCCAGGCATAACAGCAGAGCTCTGTTGTCATAACAGCTCTGTTATGTGTCAGTGTATTAATGCCGTAGCCTCACCAGACCTGAATCAGCCTTATGATATTTTTTGGTATATAGGAATACATTTTTGCAGGGGGTATTATAATTTTGGTCAAAAGTATATATATTCTTCATCAGGATCAATATTGGAGTCGATATAGGCATGTCCGTTTGTCCGTCTGCAGTCTGTTTTGTGAGCTCAGTTTAGATGTAGCGATCTGAAACTTAACAGTTGTCGTAAAAAATGTGAACGCAGATCAAGTTTGAAATTAGCACCGATCGGACATCTATATTCTATAGGTCCCATAGGAACAATAGGGTGAAATCGCTAAAAATTTGATTTTTTTTTAGGATATTTCGCGCAGTATTCGAGCTATCGACATTAATATTTCCAAATTTTATTTTTTACACATACCTTGATCAGGAGAAAAGCGCTTGCCGATTTGATGTCTATATCCTATAGCTTCCATGGAAACAATAGGGTGAAGTGTTTTTTTTTAGCTATTTAGGATTCTTCTTGTTACTTTGGGAATTTTAACAATTTCGACAAAGTCTGCAGGGGTGCCGTAGTTATCTTCCGTCCTCGTTAAAATTAAAAAAAAATGTTAGGCTACCAATAATTTAGCTTTATGAGAAAATTAAAAAAAATCCGGCAATACTTTAAGCCTTATCTCTTACTAACAAGTTTAGTAGTCAGATCAGATCAGATAAAATCTGGTATTTGTTGGTATTTTCTCAGCATAAACTCCCTTTGTTTGAACAGGATATAAAATTGGATGCAGTGGAATCACTCTATTTGAAACAGTTTGAGGTGTGTCGTTTGAAGTAAACGTAAATATCGACAACGGTCGATAGTGTCATCACTGCTTTGCCAGCTCGGATTTTATTTACTTTTCTGTGCGGCGCGTTTTGTTCAAGAACAAATGATTATAAGAGTGACAAAGGCACAGCTCTACGTTCAGCGCTTAGATAAATAGTTATAAACGTGGACGAAACTCTCTCACAGCACCAGAAAACTCCCATTTGAGTTTAAAGATAGAAACACGCATCCAATCAGCGGCACCAAACTTCTTATCACAAAAACGACAAGCCCAAAAACAACAACAACGCAACAAAAGATAGCGCAACAAGGTGAGTAAACTATAAACTAAATACAACACAAGCTGAGTTACTCACTGGCCTTTGACGATTGCAGTTGGCCCGCTTTATTGGAATTTCTGTGCGCGGAGAAAGTCTCGGGAACTTTGAGGTCTGACGTGTCGCTTGCTTGCGGGCGATAGAAGAACGGAACGGAGCGGAGATGTGTGGAAATCCGGCTGTGGGAAACGGGACGAGGGCGTTGATTCTGGTCGGGGGATACGGCACCCGGCTGCGGCCCCTCACCCTCAGCACACCCAAGCCACTGGTGGAGTTTGCCAATAAGCCGATTCTGCTGCACCAACTGGAGGCGCTTGTGGACGCGGGATGTCGTCAGGTGAGATTTCCTCAGTTTCTAGATCAGAAAAATTTAATGGTTTGAGACCACCTATGTCAATAAATATGATTAGTCTTACTTTATCCTCTTCTATTACAGGTAATTTTAGCCGTCAGCTATAGAGCTGAGCAAATGGAAAAGGAGCTGAAAGTGGAGGCTGACAAACTGGGCGTGGAGCTGATCTTCTCCCACGAGACCGAGCCCCTGGGAACGGCAGGACCCTTAGCTCTGGCAAAAACCATTCTAGCAGCCAGTTCAGAACCATTTTTCGTGCTTAATTCGGACGTCATCTGCGATTTCCCCTTTAAGCAACTGGTGCAATTTCATCGTAATCATGGAAAGGAAGGCACCATTGTGGTCACAAAGGTCGAGGAACCCTCCAAATACGGAGTTGTGCTGTACGACGAGAACGGCTGCATCAAAAACTTTATTGAGAAGCCGCAGGAGTTTGTGAGCAACAAGATCAATGCTGGCATTTACATCTTTAATCCCTCGGTGCTTGATCGGATCGAAGTTAAACCCACTTCGATAGAGAAGGAGGTGTTTCCAGCGATGGCCCAACAACAGGAGTTGTATGCCATGGATCTCACTGGGTTCTGGATGGACATCGGACAGCCCAAAGACTTTCTAACCGGTACGACTGACTCAATCGCTCTATCCCTCAATCTTGATTGCCTAATTGGTCTTATCGCTCTGAAAGCAAACGTAGATGTCGTCGTTAATTGTGCTTTACCTTTTTTCCTTCTCGGCTTTTTGCTTTATCTATTTTGAGTTTCCTGGAACTGGGGCTAAATGTTTGATAGAGCGATTTCTGTTTAACTGAAGTGAAGCTCATTAGGTTGATAGTGGGTGATAGGAGAAAAACAAACGGGGAAGACAATTATTTATTAGGTTTATGCGGAAGGAAATCAAAAAACAAAAAGAGGAAACCTTTTGCTAAATATAGAAATTTTTAGTGATTCCACATTTCTGTTATTTTTTAGGAATGTGCCTCTATCTGAGCTCGCTACGACAGAAGCAATCTCCCAAGCTGTACACAGGACCCGGAGTGGTGGGCAACGTGTTGGTGGATCCCACGGCTAGAATTGGAGAGGGCTGTCGAATCGGACCAAATGTCACTATCGGACCGGACGTCGTTATTGAGGACGGGGTGTGCATAAAGCGTTCCACCATCCTAAAGGGCGCCATCGTTCGCTCACACTCCTGGCTGGATTCCTGCATTGTCGGTTGGCGCTCTACCGTGGGTCGTTGGGTTCGCATCGAGGGCATCACCGTGCTGGGCGAGGATGTGATCGTCAAAGATGAGCTATACGTTAATGGAGGCCAAGTCCTTCCCCACAAAAGCATTGCTGCCAGTGTCCCAGAACCACAGATCATCATGTGAGCCGACGGGCTAAACCAATTAGTGTAAATACAATATAGTTTCGTTCAGTTCCGCCGGTCCGGTATTCTATAAAGGTGCCTTCTGCTTCAATGCTCTCACCTACGATTGGCAATATTCACTCATTGAATAGAAAAAATGAGATACATTTCCAACACTTAGCTTTGCTATCTTTTTAAAAACTAAAGCTCAATTTTCTCCTTTGCCTAAGGTGGAAAGTCTGACTAATGGTCTGATGATCATAATGCATCAGTCGATTCTTTTTGTACTTTGATAAGCGAGGTAAAATAATAATTTTTTAAATTATATACATACGTTAGTCAAATATACATACGTATCTACGAAAATAACCAGAAATCCTAAGTGTTTTCGTATTTTAAATAAAGCAGTCAAACTGCAACAATGATATCCCTTAGGGTTAGTACACAACCCAACAAAAAGTCGTCCAAAACAAAAAACTTCATATGAAAAAAATGTCAGGAAATTTTTTTTATATGATTTTTTTTGTTTTGGACGACTTTTTGTTGGGTTGTGTCCTAGCCCTTATCAACAAAAAAGAAAATTATAAAATAAATTAGGATCAGGTAATGAGTTCATACAACTAATTTTTAATCTTGAATTTAACAACTCTCTAGGTACCGAAAAATTTAAAATTTCAACAAGATAATTTCCTGAGGAAGAGATATTAAAAATTAAATTACAATTTTAAAAACTCACCGCTTTGTTACATTTAACCAAACTATGTTCGGCTGTACATCCAAAAATTCCCGATATTCCATTTCCTTAACATTTTTCAGGATTATTGAATTTTGGTAATTAGGTCTGAGTTAAAAAGTATAGGGAATGAAAAATTAATTTCAAACAAGAAAATTGTATTTTTTAATTTCAGAAGGTTGCTTAACTCAGGAGGGTGACGCGGCTAGGTCTAGCGAGGACACCTTCCCGAGTTTTTGGTGAGACCGTTTATGCTGATTTAGCGATAGTCGATAGTTTTTCTGGTATTTTCGGAAAAGTATATTTCTTAGAGCTGGATATTTTTTTGCCATCACTACCGAGTCTGCTGCGACCGTCTTTCTGTAATTATTTTTCGTATTTGACAAAGCCGTGAATAATGTAAACTAATTAGTGGGTAATACAAGATCCCAAAATGCGCGCGCGTTGCTAAAGGAGCTGGAAAGCACGAAAGTTCTCGTGCCGCATTCAGTTGGTTCGCTTTTCCTGCTGCTTGCGCTTCCCATCGTCGGCCATTAATGACACACACCAGAGAAAACGGGAAAACAATACAGCGTGTGTGTGCGAGAGTGCAGTGAAGTGTTTTGAGCTCGGAAAACTCTAAGAAACCAGTGGGAGAAGAAAAGGAAAAGTGGGGTCCAACCGAGGCCGTAAATCGCAAGCGTTTCTTCGACTGCAAGCGGCGTACAGGGTGAACTGTGCAAAAGAAAAGCAGCCAAGGCATATGTACCTGCAGTGAGTTCAAGTGGGGAGTGCTGGGGGGACGGGGCGAGCGGTGAGCTGGATTAGGGCAGGTGGAGAGCGGGGCGAGGAGTTTCATTCATAAAAAGAGAGTGCACCGTTAGTCCAATTGGTCTGGCTTCCAATAACACAGACACGCACACAAGCTCAGGCGGTTGCACACATTGATTTTTCCAACTCAAAAATGTACGAGTGTGTGTGGATTAAGGAAAATCGTTTCAAGTGGTTTTTATGCCACATTATTTGGGATTAACACATTGCTGCTCCCGATTTTCCAGCATAAAAATAAAAATACCGCAGGCAAATGTCAACACGCTGCACCTCCGCCTTCCCCCTCCCGTAGCCAACACACGTGACAAGAGACGAAACATTTACATAAAGCACTAACAACTAACAACATTTTGCAGTCGATTTGGCATTTAACAGTTAGCGTCCTAACGGCACATGTCCAGTGTCTCACACACCTCCCACCGCCCGCCGCCCCTCGTGGAAAAACATATTTGCTTAGCACGGTCACAGGTAAAAGCGGAAGGGCCGCGGGGGGAGGAAGCGGACCCAGAAGGGAACTGAAAAGAGGAATATAAAAGGCATAACATTTCCGCCTGCTGCTTTCGGCTGGCGTCCGCAACCAAAATAGACAACGTCGCAGCGGCAGAGAGTCGCCGCCGCCAGTGGTTATGCGTGGCAAGTTGCGAAAATCAAAAAGTAGATCGCGAAGAAGTTGTAATTGATATACTTATAAGTACATGATATTAAATAGTTACGGGAAATTTTTTTTTAGATTTTATCAGATTGATAAAAGCTATTTTGATCTTGTTTTTATCTTATCTCTTTCGTTTGAAACGATTAAGCAGATGATACATATTTATGAGTTTAACTCCATACGTTGAAATATGTACATACGTAAAAAAGTAAGCGTAAAAGAAAACATTTCTATGAGTCAATACTCTAAATGACCAATCGTTTAAAATTCTTGTAAATTAGTAAAAGCCAGTAATAGGACCGCGGTTCGTTCAAAAGGATCTGCAACTTTTAAACTTAAAGTATTTTCAATTTCCCACTCAACGTTTTAGTAGGTTTCATGTGATTCTACATATCTTATGCAAATCTTAAGTTTATCACATCTTCTCGCTCCGCATAAACATGGCGAAGAAGTCTGCATGTTTGTTTGTGGCTTCCTTCAGCTCTTGGATCAAGCGCCACGTTTGCGTTGCTGCTGTTGCAACATGCACCTAGGCCTGCGCCACTTTAGAAGCACACCCCCCATCCCGCCCCCTTCGTCTTACAATCCCTGTCACTAATTTAAATGCCGCAAGTGTTGTCGAGTTTCCTGTGCCTACAATGTGTGTTTTGCTCATTAGGGAATAATTTTGCATTGCGCCCTGCAGAAAGAAAAACATATTTTATTGATTTTACCTGGGGTTCGGCCGACAATAAAATCAAACTTTATGCGGTACACCGTTAACCCAATTCTGGGCGCCCACACGCTCCCGAAAAGTTTGTTGTTGCTTGATCTAAAAACGATTTCTCACCTATGTATGTATGCATGTTTGTCTGTATATATGTGAATAGATCTTTCGGCAAGCAGCCAACAAACCTACAAAGACCAATAACGCCGATAGTACAGATATACAGCTGCGGTCAAGATTATATCACTGCTAATTTCCGATATTACTTTAGCAACTTTGGATTATATCTTTGTTTTGTATGCTATAAAGCACCTCATTATTATTATTTCTTTATATAAAACGAAAAGTGCATTGCTGGTGTATTTTTAGAATATTAATGAAGATTCTTAAATATATTTAAGCTTTAACCTGCATAAGTTGTAAAGAAAGTTGGAAGCCTAGACAAATGACATTTAAACATGACATGCAGACGAGAAAACGGCCCCAAAAGTATCTTTAATTTTAAGATGTGTCCTGCAGGAATTGTTTTTACATATGGACATATTGATTCTAATATTAACTGCAGTTGTTAACCTGTATTTCTTGGCACATTACATTTAAAGAGTATTGATTAACATTGTCATGGGTACTTTACCTTATGATTCATGTGTTAATCTTTCAAACTGACTAAAAGAACCGCTTCATTCGTGATTCAGAATTGAACATAGTTATTCTTATTATATCTCGGTTATTACATATGTTGACCTCAGCTGTTGGTACTGTATGTTGTTGTTTGTCCATGGTTTTCACACTTTGCCACCCCTCTCGCCCCGCGCTCCTCGTCTCCCGTTAGTTGCATTGACTCTTGACGCCTGACGTTGATAAATGAATCATAAAAGCAGCGCAGTCAACGTCGCCGGCAAGAGCAGACAGGCGCCAACGTCGCCTTGCTCTCTTCCGCTCTCCCACTCCTTTTCTCCCTCTCTGGTCATATGTTTGGCTCTGCGTGCGTTGCCGCCCACTCGAGAGTGTTTATGTTGTTTTTGTCCCCTCATCTTAATTTCCTTTTTCGTGTTGCTGTAATTCCAAATGCGTTAGCTGCTTTGTTTTTATTTCGAGTGCTAGTCAAAGCCACTCTTCTTATCGCAAGAATTTTTTATGGCTCTCGATCGCTGGCGTGGGCGAGAGAGCAGAGAAAGAGAGAGAGGATACCGTTAAAGTGTGTTGCGTTGGGTACAGTGGTTGCTCGCCAATTGCGAATCATTAATAGTAATCAGTGATCCAAAATATGTGCATGGATTGCACAAATTTGGTCTTGATCAGAAGTTTACTTTGCTTTCCTTCAATATTTAACATTTTTCGAGGTGTTAGTTATTCGGCAGATACAAATACGTTGAACGGCGAATTTATTGGATCCCCTATACACTAGATAGCTGCAGTTTGTTGTAAATTTTTCCAACCAATCCTACACATTTGTCCAGATTTCTTTTTGATCAAGATCACTATACGGGTCGATCTGGCCATGTCCGTTTCTTCGCAAAATAATCTTTCAGATTTTATGATTATAAAACTCTTCTATTGCAGGTAGTATATAAATAAGTCAAAAGAAGCCGGATCGGTCAACTATATTTTATAGATCCCATAGGGTCGGAAAAACAATATAAACATTTTGTGATATACTTATCTTCTCTGCTCTGTAGGCAAAGATTAAAATCAAAGGTATTTTCTAAAAAAACAGCTTTTAAAGCACTGTAGCTCGCGTTACTCTCTCGCTTTGACTTCTCCGCGCCCGTTCTCATAGAGCGATATGTGTTGTTTGTTGCCTTTTGCCGGCTGCTCTAGTGGCAGTGACACTCGAGGGTGAGAGACACACAGGCGGAACAACTGAGCAAAGGCCTTACAGTCCGATTTAGTTCGCCGGACGGCCCATATTGATAAATTTATAATTGTGGCTATATCTCTCCTCTCCTGCAGCAACGTCCGAGTCTTAGTGTGAGTGGGTGTTTTTTTTTTAATTTTTAAAAAGCAAAACAAAATGCTGCTCGCATGCCAACAAAATCGAGAGCACACAATTTTGACGTGATCTTCAAGAAGATTTCTTAAAAAAAAGAAGAATAAAGTGCCACAGTTGTATAATTTTGTGCAGAATTGTGTGAAACACACAACGGCAAAGTGTTCGCGAAATATATGTAAACAATCTATGACAAATTTAAAATTTTGTGGAACCATATGACGCGATTGCAATAGGGCGGGGAATGAAATACAGAAGGAAATATATAGTAAGATAAGCTGCGGTACACTTTTTCGCGATAGATAACAGACGGTTGGAACCCCTGGAAATACTCCGAACATTAAATCATTTCTGTAGCGTTCCCGATTTTGTTTTTATTCGATGAAATCTTCTTTTTTTTAAATAAATATTTTGTATTAAATTTAAAAACTAATACATTCTTCAAAATAGACCTTTCATTTGGGAAATTAGGTTATATGAGTATTCTACTGATTTTACACTTTTAACTAGATATATGCATAATTAATCAATCATATTTAATTTTGATTTCGCAAATTGTAATTATTAACGTATTTTTCTTATTCCGCAAATAACGATCTCTTTCTCCCACTCTCAACAGCTGTTTTCTGGCCTTAGAACAGCTGTGCATAAAGGGGCACTAGGCGAAGCGAAGGCGTTGAAGCAGGAGCTAACTTGAAGAGCCAGAGGCACCCAAAGACGAAGCCATGTCCAGCGAGGAAGACAAACCCCCGGCGCCGCCCGTGCGCCTCACCAGCAATCGAGGCGGCATCGATCGATCAGCGGGAGGAGGAGTGGGCGTCGGCGGCGGAGGATTGGGGGGCGGGGGGATGGGCGATGTACCGCCCGACATGCGTCCGCTGCCCAAGGGTGAGTACGATTTGATTAGTTGAACACGGCATGTGGACATCGCCGGTCCGCTTAACAATGTGCTTCTTTCTCTTCCCCCCAAAAGAACCCGACGACTCGGACCGCAAAAAGAAAACTCTTAAGAGCAAGATCAAGGGATCGAAGCCCTCGCACACGGACTCCAAGCCGAACATCTCCTATCCCACGAACTTTGAGCACACGGTCCATGTGGGCTTCGATGCTGTCACCGGCGAGTTTACCGTGAGTTCTATGTTTTTATTAATTTACGGACCCCTTCAGTCGTATTTGCCTCGCCATTATGTTTACGGCTTGCTGTCTAAGAATAGCAGGTCGGAAATCTTCGGTTTTCACTGCTTATGTCCTCCATTTGATAAGCTTTTCTACAAAAATTTTGAAATGCAAAAAACACAGTCACCAGCATACGACTTTAAGTTTCGTTTGCAGACTATACATTTGATGTAATTTTTGGGTGATGAGAGCAGCTATGAGGCTTTTTTAATGCATTTGTTAAATATATTTTTCAGATAACTATGCATTATTTCTTTAAATTCGAGGAAAGATTTTTGAACAATTCCTCAGAAAAGTAAACTGAGTGAAAACTATTTTGAAAACAAATTTTTAGAAGCGTAAAACCATAAATTTTAACAAAATAAATTATTTTAGCTCACCCGTTCACCCAAAGATTTTCTTATTATTTTCGCTTTCGTTCCAACGCTCTCAAAAAATATATATTACACTGTACTTGTACATACATTCTGTTGTCTATATCTTTCTCTCGCGATACGTGCTCTATATCGATTTTTATTATTTATCAAGCTGCCCATGAAAGTAAGTAAACTCTACGACTAACTCTTCGGAACTTGCCTTCATTAGTTTCTCAATAAAGTCTCATTGTGCTCCTTTGTCTGTCCATTTTGTCGATTCGGTGTTTGTTTCAAGTTCGATCGTTATTACTCATAGTTTCCACTTAAAATCGCTCCTTCCTTATCGTTGTACTCTCACATATTCCTACACAAGACCATTACAACATTACACCGACACACGCTGTCTAGAATTTGTAGTTGAAGTGCCTTTAGTCGCTGGCTTTTCATCATCCCCCGATCTGAATAATTGGCCGTGCTTTGATGTATCCAAAATCCAAGAATTTATAATTACCCCACGCCTTTTAGATGTATTCCTTTCGCTGTAATTTCATTAGGTTATTCATTCTAACAAACTGACCTGTTGCCTTTTCCAGGGCATGCCGGAGGCATGGGCGCGTTTGCTGATGAACTCGAACATCAGCAAGCAGGAGCAGAAGAAGAATCCCCAGGCGGTGCTCGATGTGCTCAAGTGGTTCGATAACACAACCAAACAGAGGCCAAGTTCCAAGTACATGACAAATGCCATTACGACGCATTCAGGTTTGTAACACCTTGAAATATGTGGTCTGGGACTGCAACTTTATAGAATTATATTATATTCTATCGATACTAATGAAATGATTTCTTTTGTCAGGCTCCTCGCTCAGCCGGGTCAGCAGCAGCAGTCCTAGTAGCACGCCCACGGACTCGGAGCTGCACGGCTCCAATAGCGGTGGCAACCTGATCGGCGTGCAGCTGGGTAGCATGACCCTGGGACCCAATGCCAACAACGTGGCTGTCGCAGGACAAATCCTGGGCAACCACTACCAACAGCAGCAGCAGCACCTCCTTCAACAGCAGCAGCAGTTGCACCAGAACCACAACCAGCATCCCATGGGCATTAGTCAGTCGCACTCGTACAACTTTGTCGGCCACACGGCATCCGCATCCGCATCCACATCGCAACATTCATCCGCCAACGAGGACGATATGCTGGGAGCGCAGCATCCGCATCCCCAGCAGCTTCAACAGCAGCCGCCGCCCCCGCCGGTGGCGTCCAGGCCGGAGCGCACGAAATCCATCTACACGAGGCCAATCGAGGATCTGCAGCCAGCCATCATACCCATGCCAGCGGCACCAACAACCACACCTACAACGCCAGTGCAGCATCATAGGACGCAAGGCGGAATGACGGCGCCAGTGGCGTCGCCCATGCTGCACAATAATGCCACGACGACGCTGGACAAGAACAAGAACAATGCAAGTGAGTGCCGCCTCAGGATATGTGGATCATAGCTTAGTTACATCTACCTTATAAAGAGCCTTAGCAGCAAGTTATATAAAATACATTAGCAAAACGTTTGAAGTCAAATCATTTATTTCCCACTTTGTTAATTCAATCGGTAATTACACTAATGGAAAACCCATTTAGAGTTTTTCCAGAATCCGCAAATTATTGTAAGTTAAGTACGCGGTATACTTATTAACTAACTAGTTTGCTGCCAGGGCTCAAGGGCTTTGATGTGTCGTTAATAGCTTCTCTATGTTGCCTTTTTTTTAACTATAAACTTTCTGTGGTGATAATGCTAATGACGATTTAATGAATGTGTATTTTGGTATTTGTATCGCCTCTCTGTGTTCTGTTCTGTTTTGTTCCGCTTCTAATTGCTGCTAAAAAAATAAATTAAACAACGCAATAAAACAACTGCGACGACGCCAGCTCCAACGTCCCCAACAACCACAGAAACAACAGCAGAAACAGAAGGCACCGATGCAACATCAACTCTTTTGTCTGCTACTAATCCTAGTTGTTCTACCACTCCTACTACTGTTCCTGCTCCAGCTGCATCTCGTGGTAGTCTCGTCGAGACAGCAACTGCACCAGAAACCACAGCAGCAGCAATAGCAGCTACAGCAACAACGACTAATCACCATTCCTCTGCTTCCTCCTTTTCATCATTTCCCTCGTTTCACGACGACGATGCCACACACCACGCCCTGCCAACGATCCACTGTCCCACGCCGACGTCTTCCGCTCGCAACTCGACGGTTCCGTTTCCTGTTGCGGTTCCCCTGCCGCCCATCATCACGCCCGCATCGCCCACACCCGCCTGCGTTGGATCGTCAGATCTGTATACTCCGGAACCAACGGTAGGCCCAGTGGCTGCCGCTGCTGCTCCTCCGCCTGCGGCAGGAAACCAAATCGCCGTGCCCCAGGCAGCAGTGGCTGCCTCTGCCACACCCAATACGCGGGCAGCCAACGCTAAGAAGAAAAAGATGTCAGATGAAGAGATACTGGAGAAGCTGCGTACGATCGTCTCCGTGGGCGACCCAAATCGAAAGTACACCAAGATGGAGAAGATTGGCCAGGGTGCCTCTGGTACCGTGTATACGGCCATTGAATCGTCGACGGGCATGGAGGTGGCCATCAAGCAGATGAACCTGTCACAGCAGCCCAAAAAGGAACTGATCATCAACGAGATCCTCGTGATGCGGGAGAACAAGCACCCGAATGTTGTCAACTACTTGGACAGCTATTTAGTATCTGAGGAGTTGTGGGTGGTCATGGAGTACCTGCCTGGCGGATCGCTCACCGACGTTGTCACCGAGACCTGCATGGACGAGGGCCAGATTGCAGCTGTCTGTCGAGAAGTTCTGCAAGCCCTGGAGTTCCTCCACGCGAACCAGGTTATCCATCGCGACATTAAAAGTGATAACATCCTGCTGGGCCTCGACGGCTCCGTCAAGCTGACTGATTTCGGTTTCTGTGCGCAAATATCGCCTGAGCAATCCAAACGCACAACGATGGTGGGCACCCCCTACTGGATGGCTCCCGAGGTGGTTACCCGGAAACAGTACGGACCCAAGGTTAGTATATTATAATACGTAATAAAGATACACATTGTAACCACTGTATTCTCTTTCAGGTGGATCTATGGTCGCTGGGAATCATGGCCATTGAGATGGTTGAGGGCGAACCGCCGTATTTGAACGAGAATCCGCTAAAAGCCTTGTACCTCATCGCCACTAATGGCAAGCCAGAGATTAAAGAAAAAGACAAGCTGTCCGCAGCATTTCAGGATTTCCTCGACCAGTGTCTCGAGGTGGAGGTAGAACGGCGAGCCAGTGCATTGGACTTGTTGAAGGTGAGTCTTTCTGTCGACCTGATAACCAGACACCCCTCATTATCATCTACTCTTTGCATTGCAGCATCCCTTCCTAAAATTGGCCCGTCCATTGGCCAGTCTGACGCCTTTGATCATGGCCGCAAAAGAGGCAACCAAGGGCAACTGATTGACAACCAAGAAGAAACCGCTTATTTAACCATTACTAATGAATTACTACTGCAGAAAACAACAAGAACAGCAACAACCACAATAGCAACAATAACAGTTATGCATATGAACAGATGATGAATTATTAATGATTATGATTACTATTATTAATTATTTATATAAACGTATTATATACACACATATTATTATATTATATCTATTCTAACGAGACAAACAGCAAAACTAAGAAAAACTGCTTACGGTAAACAAGAGACACGCGTAGTTCAATTTCCACAAATCGGTTTTCTGTGTTTAATATACATGCATACAAAATGGTATCATGCTGCTTTGGTCACCACATCATCGAAAAAACATTTGTTATACCAAAACATAAATTTAAATTTGTATATTTTAAAAATTTGTATTGAGCATTCTGAATGCTTTTCAAATTATAAGCATAAAGATCATATAAAAAGAAAGAACAAAAACATACATTATAGTTGTCGACATTGAAACATTACAATTGGTAACTTTTGCATTTAAAACAAATGAAAATACACATACAAATTTTACAATGTATAAAGCACTAAATTTCACTTACTTGGTCATTACATTTCTATAAGAAAGCTTAAAGAATAATTAAATGAGAGTATGAACTTTAGAACGCTGTTACTAACCTTATGACTTGGAGTATTATCGCTGATTTTAGTAAAAGTTTCATTTAGTTCATAAACTGCTTTATTTAATAAAAATATATTTTTATATGATTTTAAAAGTTTGTTTATTTTGCTTGAAACTTTTGATTGATTCTTCTTGAGTTGCTTCGTTTAGATGTTTCCGAGTCCGAATGGAAAAAACTCACCCTTTTAAAGAGAAATACATCGCTTTAAACACAGCAATACACCCTTTTACTCCAACACAACCTCTCCCGCCCGTTTCTCGCAATTTTTTACGCCTGTATATGTAGATGTATATCAAAAAAGAAACATTTAATTGTAATAAAATTTACTATTTAGATATAAACACATATAGAAGACACAAAGACACACCTGTATTTTTCAATTTACAACCAATGGAATGTGGTTTGCACGACAAAAGAACAACAACAAAACTGTAGCAATATATTACAATTTAATTATAAAGAGAGGGAATTAAAGAACATCCACACTAAACTGTTCAATAAATTGATAGTAGCCACTAAATATAACTAGTAAATAATAATAGAGTATAAAATTCGATCATAAACCATGAGAAATGAAAAAGATAAAACGAAAACCAGTTACTTTGTGCCTAACCGAAACCGAAAATGAAATCAATAAGATCAACAACAAGTAAATATTATACTGATAGTAACTAGCAGTTGTAGCGTAAAATAGAGAATCGAAATTCTAGAATATATAGAGCAGTCAACTAAAACACCAGCTAATATAGATAGATGCTTGAGTGGGTGCGTGTATATTGATCGGACGGGTGCTGAAAGGATCGGAAAAGATCATGAAGCCATTTCGTAAAAATATATTTTAGGGGAATGCATATCCCGATATTGTTTTTGATTTTTCTAGCGTTACTGGTCATGCTCAAACTATGACTTACTGTAAAGTAATCACTCTTTTTTTTGTTTTCCTCATTTAAAATTCAAACTGGGCCATTAAAGTGTACTACAATGCAATCAGAACACATCAGACTATAGGTATACAAAACGGAGTATCGAACATTCGATTCCAAGCAAATTTTGGTCAGATTCAACATTTTTCTAAAAACAATTAGATTTAGCTTTAAGAAAATTGTATACTTTCTTAATTTGACTTGGAATCGGAAGCTTAATATAGCTGCGTTTTCAAAATTCGACATCTAGTAACATATTAGCCCTTAATCCTTTTAACCCTGTTTTCAAATTTGGTAAATTTTTTCTTTTAATATTGAAAAATATTGTCGATGATTTAAATATTTTCATCCAAATTTGATTTAAAAACAGCCTGTATGGAGCACCATATTGCGCAGACGATCTTGCTATTTAACCGATCGTATCATCATGGTTTATTAGATTAGCTGAGCTTGTATTAACATGTTTAAACACCAAAACCAGAAACAACTTTATACAAACGAGAGGAAAAAGATTTGTTTGCAACACTGAGGACACATTATTTTCAATATTAGTTCCTAAAACACAAACATTTTCCATATGGATGGAAAGAAGTCTGGCTTTGAAAACGAATAAAATTACGGATTATTGTATTTGTATTTATTTTTAGATATTAGTAAACGCGGCTACAGTGCAGAAAGAATGTGTATTAAACAATAAAGGTAGCGATGATGCGAACCGATGAATGGGTAAATAAGAACATAAAGATTATATAATTAAAAAAGGAAAGTAAAAACTGATCAATATAGAAATACAAATCGGAACTCTAATATAACAAATGATCAATAAATATTTATGAAAGAAAAGGGTTTATTGTGTCTTCTTTTTAAATTGCATTAATATGTGTATTTTATTCAATTAAAATATTAGAAGTTAAAGAACTTCTGCTTAGTATAATAATTTATTTATGATAAAATTGAATAGTTTTTGTTAATATGCCACTACTTATTGCGGCGCGTTGACTCAGAAGCTGTGGGTGGTGGCGGCGGGCCGCGTTTGTTCAGTTCCTCTAAAAAGCCGAGGACAATAGTGTTCCTCTCCTCCTCCATGTGGTCGAGCACCAGATACCTTTCCGGAAATAAAAAATAATTTATTTATATAAGTTGGGCATTTAAAAAAGAAGACATTGTCAAAAATAGAAATCAAATTAAAATGACAAGGCTAGCAATCTGTAAATATTAAGAGAATCGTTTTTCACCTTTTGTCGTTCTTTAGTATGTCCTGAATCTCTTTGAGATGGTTGGGATTTTCCTTGATGAGATCGCTGCTCTTGTGGGTAATAAATTTGCACTCTTGCAAGAGTTCCCGAAGCGAAGTTTTCGCCGTCATGGTTTTATCCTTGATATAGTCGCGGAACTCGCGCTCTCCCTTGTCCGAATTGTATTTTAAGTATCGAGGATCCTCTTTGATCAGTTTTTTAATCTCTTTCCAAGTGCTGGTGAGCTGCAGAGTACCAATCTCGTCCAACATTTCGCGGAATCGCTCTCTCTTTTTCTTCATCAGATTGTCAATGTGCTCGTTGAATTTTCTGTGAACAAGAAGTTAATATATTAAGATTAACTTTATTTATAATTCGATGTTATTTTTACCGCTCACGATCTTCCCGGTCGAGAGTCTCAATCAGTTCCCAGCGATGGTCCTTCCGCAACTGGCGCTTAACCTCCTTCCATGTGAAGTCCGGCGTCCGCACCAGGTCTGTCAGCAGAGCCGTGAAGTGGCCAATGCACTCCTCGCGCATGTGATGCTCGCGTTCCTTGTCCCGATCCCTCAGATGACCGGCCAGAGTTCGCTGCACCTCCTTTTCCCGCTCCCGAATACTCTGCTCTGCCCTCAGCTTTTTCTCACGCTCTTTTTGCTTCTGCTCAGCCTCGGTCTCCCGTTGGCGAGCAACTTCGCTGTCGACGCTGCCAGCCCGCTCTTCCCTATCGGATTCTTCGCGATGCTCACCCTCCTCCTGAAATGATTAAGAAACAATGATGAATACTTAAAGATTTTATTCGGTTTGAACATGTTCACCTCAAAAATGGAAAACAAATTTTGGCAATAAATAGTAACAATTTTTCATCTTTGAGGCCATTTTATTTTAGTATTTTTTAAGCATTAATTGATGTAAATAAAATAAACTCACTGGAGTATCTCGTTTCTTGCTCTTCTCCGACTTGCCCTTTTCCTCCTTCAATTTTTCTTTTTCCTTGGACGACTTGCGCTCGCGGTCCTTATCTCTTGAACGACTGCGTCCGCGATCCTTCCGATTCTTGTCCTTATCTTTTTCCTTCTCCTTGTCCCTATCCTTCCGATCCGATTTGCGTTCGCGGTGTCGCTCCCGTTCCCTCTGTTCTCGCAGCTCCCGCTCCTTCCGCTTCTCCTCCTTCATGATGTGCAGGTAATCTTCGAAGTACTGCTCCCGGTACACAGAGTCCACCATCCGGTAGCGGGGGTCCGATTCGAACTTCTTCTTGATATCGTACCACCTGGTGTGGCGCTCGATGTCGTGACGTTCACGCAGCATTTCCAAAAAGTCCTTGCGGATCTAGAGATTGTGAGTGTATGTGAAAGGAATATTGACATGACAGCCATGCGGAAGAAAAAAGAAATGCGACACAGAAATAGAATTAGAAATCTGGCAATGATGCGCCCTTCACTTAACATTCTATTACTTAATGGTCTAACCTAAAGCTTAGGCCTACTATTTCTTAAGCTATTGAACATAGTTACACGGTTTTGTGCCTGAAAAAGAGGGGTTCGGATTAGTAATCATAGACGTAACTGAAAGAGAATTTTCGATTAGTTCAGGCCCTGCTTTCTGAGAGAGAACTGGCAGAGACAGACTCAAATCGAACCACAGAATCATGTATTAATGCCAAAGTAAATGAAATAATATGTGGATGTAATGAATAATTCACGGAGCTTCAAGCTAAAAAATATTTAATAAAATATTTCATATTTTTTTTAACCCTTGCAGAGGGTACAACGGTTTGTGTCAAAAGTTTGCAGAGAAGGAGACGTTTCCGACCCCAAAAAATATATATATATTCTTGATCAGCATCACTAGACAAGTCGATCTACTCCTTCTGTCCGTTTCTACGCCAACTAGTCTCTCAGTTTTAAAACTATCGGGATGAAACTTTCCCAAAGTGCATACATACATAAGTCAGAACCAGCCGGCTTGGACAATGATATCTTATAGTTTCCATAGGAACAACAGCACAAAAACAGTACAACAAATTTCAGCTTTGGTTTTTTTATATACTACCTCCTTCTCCTGGGAATATCATTTTTAAATTATAACTGAAAAAACAAGTCGGACAACTATATAAGTACTAAGTAACTGCCATAGGAACGATAGGAAAATAAATGGGAAAATAATAGATAGAAAAAATGATTGCTTCGTTTATTTTGTATTGTATTCTCCTATACTCTGTAATTTAACTTTATTTTAGTATTTCAGAATTTCGAACATAAATCCGACGACTATATTATATAGCTGCCATGGATCGAAAAATTAATGTTAAAAAAATAATTTGTTTGTTTGTAAATGTAGTAATTTGTAATTTAATAGGAATAATCTGCAAGGGTATATAAACTTCGGTTGTAAGAAGTTTGTTTTTTTTTTTAATTTTTTTTATAATTTTAAGCAAAAGCATAAAGTTATATAATGCTGTATTTAAATCTTCGGTCTTATATTATACCAGATATATATCATATGATTCAATTTCAATTACGATTCAAGAAGCTAAGTGAATTTTCTCTAATAACAAAATTTAAGTGCGATAGGTATTCAAGTGTATGGTGCTTGATATAATTAAAATATGCAACACAGTCGGAAATAATGCGGGTGCAGGAAAAGCAATAGTTGAAGAAAGTGCGTGTTTAATAAAGCAAACGGACCACCTAACCTCGCCTCTTCTCTCCAGATTAGCAGGCCGAAAAGATGGGACTTCAGCTAGGCCGAAGAGTACAATAGTCGATACATCTACAGTAAACATATGGTATATAGTAAAGATAAGGGCCATAGAGCCTTTCAGCGACTTCGGGCCGCTGCCTGAACCTGCCAGAGCAAAAAGCAGAGCTATTACGGCTCAACAATCTGGTACTTCTTTGGTCTGCGCAGGTTGTGTGGGGCTGAGTTCGGTTCCTTGGGCTTGCCTCTGTCAGGTGACAAACTGCTGTGTGTGTTCATTATTTGTAAACAAAACGAAAATAGTGGGTTAATTAAATTAAGTATTATTCATACTGTTTGCTCAGCGCCGCAGACACCTGCACACGAATTGCTGTCGCTCTGGATCTCTGGAACAATCTCTCTCTGCCTGTCTCCTGTTCGTTGGCATCCATCCGAGAGCCCAACGCGAACTTCAAACATCATCACTCATGATCTCCCAATGCCAATCACAACATCGCATCATCCTCTTCATCACATCGCATATTACATCCGAGAGGGGCGACGTGGGGCGTAGGGCGGGAAGTGGAAATCACACCAACGATTATCAGGTAATTTTCAGTTTGGCAAACCTTTCGATATTTTTGTTTTTGTTTTTATTAATTGTTTTTTTTTTATTCCAAATTTGTCTCTTATTGCAGAAAAACAAATTTTAATGTTTTTGCTTTGTATGTTTCAAGTAACTCACCACACAGATTGCAAGCATGTGCGTGGTCAACTAGATCAATGGACGACGATGATAGACGGCGGGCGGAATTGGCTGTTGAGGTAGTTGTACAGGTGGTTCTTGATGCTGTTGCTGTTGTGTATTTTGGTGTTTTGGGTGGTGCATTTGTGCTGTAACCTGCTAGCTAGTGGCTAAGGTATCGGGTGGCAAACCACCGGGAACCCAACACGTTCAGGGGTAATGCAATCGATCAGGGTTCGGATTCAGTTTCAGTTTCATTTTCAGTTTGGATTGATTCGGTTTGGATTCACACGTTGTTTATGGTTTAAAAGTTAACAGAAAATCAATCACATTATGTAAATACGTTTGGCATACAGGTAAGTTAAATATATATAAAGGTATATGCATTTATGTTTAAACATCGAGATACGTAAGGTGATGGGGTCTGGCGCTCGAGCATACCCTATTCCTACCTGCTCTTTCTTCATCTGCTTGTCCTCCTTTTCGCGACGCCGCACCTCCACAATGTACTCGTTGAAGAGACTCTCCCGCTCGCGGACCTTCTCGATGGCCCGATACCGCTCTTCCTTCGCGTTCTTCTGGCTGAACTCCGAGAACGAGGATCTGCAAAACGATTCGAAGTTAGCAAATATATACGAAAACGTAGGAAATAAGTTTGGAACAACTTTTTGCGAATAAGATTAAAAATGATGTATTTATGGTTATTATAGGAAGGAAATAAAGGTGTAATCTAACTGTTAAATTAAAGATATATTGTTTGATTTTGTTGGAAATTTAACAACTTTGGTTTGTAACCAATAAGGTGACCAGGACCTTAAGCACTGCAAATCAATATTTATACAGGAACCCATTAAAATTCCCAATACTTACTTTCCATGCAGCCTGGCTTCCTCCATTAGGCTACGGAAGTCCTCTCGCTTCTGACGCATCTTGTTCCGCTTCTCCTTACGCTCCTCCTCGGCCCGATCCTTGACATACTTTTCAAATACCTGTTTGCGTTCCTTCGATGTCAGCAGCAGATATCGCGGATCGAACACGATCTTATGAAGCTCCTTCTCCCAAGTGCTGAAAGCCGATACGTCCTTCTCCCTAAGCATCTCCTTGAATTGAGTAACCCGCATCTCCAACGGCACCAGGGCCCTCTCCTTAGCAGCTCGCTGCTCAGCTTCTAGGGCGGCATCCTCAGAGCGCTTTGACTTCGAAACTAATGTAGGAAATTATAAGAATTAAAATAAATTTTTAAACATTTTAAAGCAAAATAAAAAATTAAAAACATAAATCCTAAAGCATTTCGTGACTTACTCATTCGCACTCGTTTGGTGGGTACCTCCTCCACACTGGACTCGGACTCGGTGCGTATCTTAATAACCTCGTCGTCATCGTCATCCTCTGCATCCACCCGTTGCACCTGCTCCAACTGCTGGGCCTGAACTTGAGCTTGGGCCTGTTCCTGTCCTGCCTCCTCGCTGGATTTCTGATCCGCATCAGCTGACTTCTCCTGCGGGGTCTTCAGTTGCTCGGGACGTTCGTTTACGGCCTTGTCAACATCCTCGCGATTCATCAAATCCTCGGGGCGATCCCAAACCGAAGTCCTCGTCGATGGGTTATAAAAAAAGACGCGAGCATCTCCTGTCCACACAACGCACCAGGGCGTTCCAGCGATGGGAGTACTTGTCACAGGTCGACTCTTGTCCGTCTGCTTGGCTGTGGCCGCCGCCTTCTTCTGCTCCTCCTCCTTTTTCCGCTTTTCCTCCGCCGCCTTCTTAGCCTCCTTTTCGAGAGCGGCCGCCTGCGCCGCCTTGGTGTTTTCCGAATTCGCTTTCATTGCTGCAGCAGCGGCCGCAAAAGCGGCATGCGGATCGAATCCCGGTGGCGCCGAGCCCGGTGGCATATGCATCATAGGATTGGGCAGCAGATGGGGCGGTAGTCCAGACGGAGCCGTTGCCACAGCGGGCGCCACGCCAGAGTGGGCAGCCATTCTGGCAGCCTCCATGTCCCTCAGTGCCTGCGGCTTCTCCCAGACACTCTCCCCCCGAGCGGCATGAAAATAGTACGGTCTGCCATCGGGAGCACGATGCTCTGACCACTCTGCTGCCCGTGCAATGACCGCCGGATCGATAACGCCCGGCTTGATGATCAGCGACTTGGCTGGCTTGTTATCCTGGCCGCCATGCATGTGCTGCTGCTGTTGCCACGGCGGTATGCCCACGCCCCAAGGTGCTCCACCTGGAGCCGCTCCCCCAGGAAATCCGTAGGCAGGCGGCGGCATGCAAAACGGCGGCTGTCCAAAGCCGGGAGGCGGCTGCATCCCAGGTGGTTGGAACATGGGCGGCGGCTGCTGGCGCACATTTGGAGGCGGCTGGGAAAGTAGCGGAGCTGCCGCATTTGGTGGGGGCTGGCTCATCAGGTGAGGAGGCGGTTGCGAGGTAAGATGCGAAGACACCGCTGGAGCCTCGCCGGGAGTCTCTGCGGCCTTGGGCTCCGCCTTGGCTGCTTGAGCTGGTCGCTTGGCCATCTCCTCCACCTCGGCCTGGGTCATTATCTTGACAGTGGGTCCCTCGGGACGGGTCCAGGTGGTTTCCCTAGTTACCGCATGGTAATAATAGGAGCGCCCGTCCTCCGCCTTGGTTTCCACCCAGATTTCAGGAGGTCCCGACACTCCGTTTGCTCCAGGAGGCGGTTGTTGCTGCGGCTGCGACTGCTGCTGTTGCGGCGGCGGCTGCTGTTGCTGCTGCTGCTGCTGCAACGCCTGCTGCTGGGCTGTATGCTCCCCAATTGGTCGTCCACTGAATGCATTAAATGGCTTGGTCCTGAAATTGGGTCAAGGTAAGATATCTGATTCACATTCAAGCACTGACTTTTCCCTGACTACGCACCACTGGCCCTCGGCTGGTTTTTCCTTGCCTATAGCAACGCCATTATTCGGGGGCTCCTGGCTGGCACTGCCACTACCACTACCACTGCCGTTCCCATTGAGGCCCACTCCTGGCGGGGATTCCTTCGCCTCCGGCTTGCTGATCGGCGAACTGGCGTGATCGCTGTCCATGCTCTCCTCTAAACTCGCTTCCATTGTACACAGATGTCACTGCACTTTCCACTTTGCATTTAAAAATTTTCAGAAAAAGTTTTCCGTTTCTGCCGCTAGAGATGTAAATACACCCGAGTGCACTCGATAAGTACGTTATCGAATGCCCCACCGATTACACCAGTGGTAAGTAAAAATACCAAAAAAAATCCGCTAGATAAATTATAAGTCGAAATTTAGGGAATTTTTAAAATTATTTATTTCATAGGGATGTGCGTCAAATTAGCGTCGGTGACTTTAGCGGCGATTGTGGAACGGTGGAATCTGGAACACTGGGCCAATTTTTATTTTTTTATTTCTGGGGCTTTTGGGGGCCAAATCGAAAAATTTTAAATGCAAAATTGTTTAGAATGAAATTATCTTTCGATCTAGGTAATTTGCGAGTCTGGACGATGTTCGGAAGTATGAAAAAAATGCATTGAAAAAATCGATTCCCCACATTTTGGGGAATATCTCCACTCGCAGAGCGTGTGCCACAATGCGCGCTAGCTTACCTTAAAGGTCGTCTTTTGAAGGACATATGAGGAAAATTGCATCAAAAAATTATCGTCAGTTTTTGAGAAAATCAGTTAACAGTGGACCAACCTCTGAATCCGCCCATACAAAAAAAGTCCTTAAAAATCAATTTATCCATCACTTTTTTCACAGAGCGTGTGCCACAATTCCGAGTTTATAGGATGACGGGGGGTTAATTAAACTATGTTCCTGGAAAATTTCATTAAAAAATTATCGTCAGTTTTCGAGAAAATCGCCTAACAGTGTTTGAATTTTGAACGGATATTAGAATACCGCCAATTCCAGTACAGGAACCATGGCCAGCTATGACATGAACCGCAGTATCCGACACTACAACCGACTTACAAATTAAATATCGACGCTAACTTAAAAATAATTATTTCTCCTTTCACAGAGCGTGTGCCATGTTGCACGGTATCCCAAAAAATCAGAATTAAAATTAACTAACTACAGTAAAAGTTTCATTAAATTATTATCGTCAGTTTTCGAGATATTTGTCCAACAGTTCAGTGGCATGGGGGAATTGGCGGCATTCCCCCATGCCATCGGGTGCATCATTATTTCGACGCTAACTTAAAAATAATTATTTCTCCTTTCACAGAGCGTGTGCCATGTTGCACGGTATCCCAAAAAATCAGAAATAAAATTAACTAACTACAGTAAAAGTTTCATTAAATTATTATCGTCAGTTTTCGAGATATTTGACTATCTGTTTGGCTGTATGGGAAAATACCGCCCATAGCCATCGGGTGCCTCATTATTTCGACGCTAACTTAAGAATAATTATTTCTCCTTTCACAGAGCGTGTGCCATGTTGCACGGTATCCCAAAAAATCAGAAATTAAATTAACTAACTACAGTAAAAGTTTCATTAAATTATTATCGTCAGTTTTCGAGATATTTGTCCAACAGTTCAGCGGCATGGGGGAATTGGCGGCATTCCCCCATGCCATCGGGTGCCTCATTATTTCGACGCTAACTTAAAAATAATTATTTCTCCTTTCACAGAGCGTGTGCCATGTTGCACGGTATCCCAAAAAATCAGAAATTAAATTAACTAACTACAGTAAAAGTTTCATTAAATTATTATCGTCAGTTTTCGAGATATTTGTCCAACAGTTCAGCGGCATGGGGGAATTGGCGGCATTCCCCCATGCCATCGGGTGCCTCATTATTTCGACGCTAACTTAAAAATAATTATTTCTCCTTTCACAGAGCGTGTGCCATGTTGCACGGTATCCCAAAAAATCCGAAATTAAATTAACTAACTACAGTAAAAGTTTCATTAAATTATTATCGTCAGTTTTCGAGATATTTGAGTATCTGTTTGGCTGTATGGGAAAATACCGCCCATAGCCATCGGGTGCCTCATTATTTCGACGCTAACTTAAAAATAATTATTTCTCCTTTCACAGAGCGTGTGCCGCGTTGCACGGTGTTCCAAAAAATCATAAATTAAATTAACTAACTACAGTAAAAGTTTCATTAAATTATTATCGTCAGTTTTTGAGATATTTGACAAATATTTAAGCTGTGTGGGCAAATGCCGCCAATGGCCATCGGGTGATTCCTGTTTATATTTCTACACTTAGTGTAGACACTAACAATACTAATAAATCGATAGTCATTCGATATTTGGCGCTACTGAGCACTAGCCATTTTAAATTTATATATTCTACTAAGCTATAACCTTTGTAATATCTCGCCCACTAACCCTCGTTCGTAGCGGATCATTTTGATGATTATTTTATCAAAATCGGTTCAGCCGTTCCCAAGATATCCTCTATTTTACTCTTAATTGCCGAAACTCGCAGTTTTTACTATTCAGCCCTCGTTATTGTAAAGAAATAATTATAACGAGGGCTGCATAGTAAAAACTGCGAATTTCGGCAATTAAGAGTAAAATAGAGGATATCTTGGGAACGTCTGAACCGATTTTGATAAAATAATCATTAAAATGATCCGCTACGAACGAGGGTTAGTGGGCGAGATATTACAAAGGTTATAGCTTAGTAGAATATATAAATTTAAAATGGCTAGTGCTCAGTAGCGCCAAATATCGAATGACTATCGATTTATTAGTATTGTTAGTGTCTACACTAAGTGTAGAAATATAAACAGGAATCACCCGATGGCCATTGGCGGCATTTGCCCACACAGCTTAAATATTTGTCAAATATCTCAAAAACTGACGATAATAATTTAATGAAACTTTTACTGTAGTTAGTTAATTTAATTTATGATTTTTTGGGATACCGTGCAACATGGCACACGCTCTGTGAAAGGAGAAATAATTATTCTTAAGTTAGCGTCGAAATAATGAGGCACCCGATGGCTATGGGCGGTATTTTCCCATACAGCCAAACAGATAGTCAAATATCTCGAAAACTGACGATAATAATTTAATGAAACTTTTACTGTAGTTAGTTAATTTTATTTCCGATTTTTTGGGATACCGTGCAACATGGCACACGCTCTGTGAAAGGAGAAATAATTATTTTTAAGTTAGCGTCGAAATAATGAGGCACCCGATGGCATGGGGGAATGCCGCCAATTCCCCCATGCCGCTGAACTGTTGGACAAATATCTCGAAAACTGACGATAATAATTTAATGAAACTTTTACTGTAGTTAGTTAATTTAATTTCTGATTTTTTGGGATACCGTGCAACATGGCACACGCTCTGTGAAAGGAGAAATAATTATTCTTAAGTTAGCGTCGAAATAATGAGGCACCCGATGGCTATGGGCGGTATTTTCCCATACAGCCAAACAGATAGTCAAATATCTCGAAAACTGACGATAATAATTTAATGAAACTTTTACTGTAGTTAGTTAATTTTATTTCCGATTTTTTGGGATACCGTGCAACATGGCACACGCTCTGTGAAAGGAGAAATAATTATTTTTAAGTTAGCGTCGAAATAATGAGGCACCTGATGGCATGGGGGAATGCCGCCAATTCCCCCATGCCGCTGAACTGTTGGACAAATATCTCGAAAACTGACGATAATAATTTAATGAAACTTTTACTGTAGTTAGTTAATTTAATTTCTGATTTTTTGGGATACCGTGCAACATGGCACACGCTCTGTGAAAGGAGAAATAATTATTCTTAAGTTAGCGTCGAAATAATGAGGCACCCGATGGCTATGGGCGGTATTTTCCCATACAGCCAAACAGATAGTCAAATATCTCGAAAACTGACGATAATAATTTAATGAAACTTTTACTGTAGTTAGTTAATTTTATTTCCGATTTTTTGGGATACCGTGCAACATGGCACACGCTCTGTGAAAGGAGAAATAATTATTTTTAAGTTAGCGTCGAAATAATGAGGCACCCGATGGCATGGGGGAATGCCGCCAATTCCCCCATGCCACTGAACTGTTGGACAAATATCTCGAAAACTGACGATAATAATTTAATGAAACTTTTACTGTAGTTAGTTAATTTTAATTCTGATTTTTTGGGATACCGTGCAACATGGCACACGCTCTGTGAAAGGAGAAATAATTATTTTTAAGTTAGCGTCGATATTTAATTTGTAAGTCGGTTGTAGTGTCGGATACTGCGGTTCATGTCATAGCTGGCCATGGTTCCTGTACTGGAATTGGCGGTATTCTAATATCCGTTCAAAATTCAAACACTGTTAGGCGATTTTCTCGAAAACTGACGATAATTTTTTAATGAAATTTTCCAGGAACATAGTTTAATTAACCCCCCGTCATCCTATAAACTCGGAATTGTGGCACACGCTCTGTGAAAAAAGTGATGGATAAATTGATTTTTAAGGACTTTTTTTGTATGGGCGGATTCAGAGGTTGGTCCACTGTTAACTGATTTTCTCAAAAACTGACGATAATTTTTTGATGCAATTTTCCTCATATGTCCTTCAAAAGACGACCTTTAAGGTAAGCTAGCGCGCATTGTGGCACACGCTCTGCGAGTGGAGATATTCCCCAAAATGTGGGGAATCGATTTTTTCAATGCATTTTTTTCATACTTCCGAACATCGTCCAGACTCGCAAATTACCTAGATCGAAAGATAATTTCATTCTAAACAATTTTGCATTTAAAATTTTTCGATTTGGCCCCCAAAAGCCCCAGAAATAAAAAAATAAAAATTGGCCCAGTGTTCCAGATTCCACCGTTCCACAATCGCCGCTAAAGTCACCGACGCTAATTTGACGCACATTTCATAGGGTCTTCCCACAAAGAGCCATCCACCATCCACCATCCGTTGAACGGATGGTCCATAAGGTTTTGCCGTTCCGGAAATTTTCCAGTTAGTTCCTCGTTAAAATTTGACGGATTTTGACGGGCTCTTTTATGCGATAGTTAGCCGATGATTTTTCGGTGCAACTCTGAATTCTTCCTCCTCACTGTGAATATTGGAACGTTGACTACGAAATCATATTCAAACCAATGGCGGGAAAAAATTTAAAAATGTTTAAGCTTGTTGATTTTTGGAAATTCATTATTAACATTTAGTTTGTTGTAAGCGAAAAGGGCTTTGCAAGCCAATTATTATGTGTGGGCCAACATTTAAGCTATTCTGGGACCGAAAATATTATTTTTTGCTGATAAGATTCAAAACATATTGTGCAATACTTAAATAATCACCAATTTTAGTTACAAGTGTAGTATATACTACTTTAAAGTTTAATATTGCTTTAAATGACCAAACAGCACACAATTGGTTTTGTTTACATTTTTGCTCTATTAATATTGGCTAGACAGTGGCGTAGTAAGAACGGAGTGTGGGGGTACGGGAGGTTAGGCTCTCCCCCGTCGGCAATTTGTATGCAGATTTGTTGTAGGATATGCTCTAACATTGGATATATGTTTTAAACTATTATCGTATGCAATTTATTTTGTTATATTCTACAATAAGATTAGGAGAACAACATTATACAACTGTTTTCCCGAGTTGAGACCCCCTTTAACTACATTGACATGCGCCACTGCTCTTCAAGTCAGCTGTGATCGGATGGTGGAAGGTGGATGGTGGATGGAAGCTCTGTGGGAACACGAATTTCACATTTGTCAAAAATCCCAACCGTTTCACACGGAAGGACTCTATGGGAAGAGGCTATCATCAAATCCAAAATCTAGAGCATAAAATTAAATACATAACACTTTAAAATTTAAATCAAGCAGAGAAGATAAAAAGAATATAAGAGATTATCTAATAAAAGAGGTATTAGGTCTGCGAGCCCCAATCTTTTTTTTCAAATGTCTTTGATAGCTCATTGAAAAATGGATGGTTGGTTTTCATGTTCGTTACATTGGAGTTTAATTTTGTTGCTCAAATTGACCAAAGAAATTCAAATGGTCAGCGTTTAATTTAAGCACACGACCTCTATAACATTGTTTCAATAATATTTCTTATAATATCCTTAGCTCCAAGATTGAATTTACAAGTCTGCTGCATAACTTTTTTGACGGTATATGGTATATATAGAAAAGGTTGTTGCCTAATTATAAATATTGAACAATCAGCAGGGTTAATTGTTAAGGGACATAGTTGCGTCTGGAAAAATGAATTAAAAAGGTGAAAATATTTGAAATTCTTAATAATTGAACACTATTTTCATATCTTATATTTTTACTGCTAATTATTAATAGAATCATCATAATCAAATGATGGCCAACTTTTACATTTGAATAATTTAATTGTATTGGTGTTCTGCGGTGGAAAAAGTCCCAGCTAAAGGCCTTAGCTATCTATTTGCCTCTCGCTTACTCCTATGGTAAGCTAGCAGTTTTCGTCATACTGAGTACAAGGCTGAACGCCTTTAGCCGCCGACCATAGAATTACCAATTTGATCTTTGTTTGTACAGAAGCGGTGCGGCAATAACAAATTAAAAATGGGTGAAAAATTACAAAAACCGCTGCGACAATACAAATCGCCATGCAAACAGAAAATTTAAAGCTTTGCGACCTACCCAACATTTTGTAATATTTTAAAATTGACGCCAACTAAAACATGTTGAGTATATCTGTATTTAAATTTCCTATATACGAGTGCCCGACATTTACGACCTATTGTCGAATTCGATTTTTTCTGATCACAGATATCTGTGATCATTTAGCAAGTGGTAGCGATGAACGCGCCCAAATGATAAAAATTGTGTAAATCGATAGTTGCAAGGTAAACATCGATCTAAAAATATCGATAGTACGAATAGCTTTAGTCTTTTGTTCCAGCCCTATAGTAAACACGTGCTGTGTTGTTTTGTTGCAATGGGAAAAGTCCGGAAAGTAAAAACTCGGACGCCCTCGGGCGTTGACACCTCGGCGGATCTTGAGCACGCCCTGGACATGGATGCGCCGGGTGAGGCGGAGGGCTGCGGTCCCATTGAGGCGATCTGCGTGCACCTGCAGCGACCGGATGTGGAGGACAAGATGAACGGACTGCACTCCTTTGCCGTGCTGGCGCTGCGCAAGGAGAAGGTGCGCGAAATCTGCAGCAGCGAGCTGGCCCGGATTGCGGCGCCTCTGCTGTGTGACAAGGAGGGCGCCATCCGTAATGCGGCAGCGGGAGCCTTTCGAAACTTCTCGGTCTTTGGCACGGAGGTGTGCGACTTCCTTGTGGAAAACGACATACTGACTGCCCTGCTGACCCTGATCCGGAACTATGATCTGACTAAGAATGGCTTCGAAAACGAACTGCATGCGGACACCTTCCTGCAGGCAATTCATCTCCTCCGGAATCTGTGCGAGAGCTCACCAACCGCCACAGAAGCCTTCAACCAGGCCAACTTCCTTCCCAGCCTGTTGCTGGGCTTCGACTACCGAAAATTCGGCCTAGAGGTTGCCATTTCTGTGGCCCAACTGGTGCTGGTGGTGTCCGAAAACAACTCTAGCTCATGGAACGTTTTGGCCAGCAGTAACATACTGCCAGAGCTCCTTGGTGTTCCGGCAGAGAGTCATGCACAGCTATACCTTAACGCTCTGGCTGCCGGTATCTTGTGCAACGTTCCCGCCTGCTCCGCCGCCCACACACCAGAGATTCTTAACAGTCTGGATAAACTACTCTCCATTGATCCGCAGGCCCAGCTGCTGGGTTGCAAAAACGAGATTCAGAATGCCAAGTCAAAGGATGAGGCCCCCGTGCTGGAAATCTCCATGGAGACGGAGGAGATGACGGGATCCCACAGCGCCAACCAGTCCAAGCCAAATCAATGCGATGCTGATGTAGCACTTAAGAATCTGGAGCACTTGCTAGACGCCCAGCGTCTAGTGGCGGAGATTATTACGAACTTGGGATCCAGCGATGATCAGAGCAACTGGGATTCAGCTAGCGATCAGTCGGAGACTGAGAGCGTGGCCGATTACGAGATGGAGGACGAGGCAACTGACAGTGGAGCGGGTGGATTGCCGGCCAATTTCTTGGAGACCATCAAACAAAACAAAGTGGTCGAGAAACTGTGGCAAAAAGCTCAGCCTTTGGATCCTGTTGTGGAGAAGCTTGTTTCCCAGCAAGACAGCATCAAGGAGAAAGTGGCCAAATTGCGGGTGTCGAATCTAATTTGTCTCCAGAACCTATGCAACATGCTGGCCGCAGAAGATTTGGGAGGGTACACAGAAATCTATAATATGTGGATGAACTTGGGCCAGCAGGCCTTTAAAGGAACCGAAGATTTAGCCATAATGGAGGCGATAACTTCGCTGATGCGCTCCTCGTTGAGTTTGCTCAAGTCGCGCAAGGATCTGTTTGGTCAGATGACCGAGAACGATCTGAACATGATAATCGAAGGAGCCAGAAAGTGCGAAGATCTAAATATCCGAGTTAACTGGAATCGAATGCTGGGCACCTTGGGTTCCCTGCTCTCAGAGCCATTGGTAAAGGTTATAGTGTTGTTCCTGTTAAATTGGTGTGGTCAGGAGGAGGATCTGTGGGCCCTGTCCGAGGGACTGGATGCGCTAATGGACATTTTCGCTGTGGAAGACTGGCCTCAGATCATTGCGGAGCTGCAGATGTGCGATCGAGTGCAATCATTGGAGGAGTTGTTCAAGTCAAAGCTGCGCCAACAGCGCCGCGAGCTGAAGGAGCGTCGGGCCACCATTTACACAGTAAAGACGAACTTTGCGCGCTTCGTTTCCTATCTTAATAAGAACTGTAAACAATAAAATTAAACTGACTACAAGAGAATGTTATGACTAATGGGGGCAAATACTGGAAAACAAAATCATTTAACAACATGGTTAATTCTAAGTCGCCGCCAAAAAATTTTTATCAACTCACAAAACAGAAAACATGGAAATTTATTTAAACATTTACTTTTATTCAGACTTGTGGCAATGCATTTTATTTTTGTCGTTTTTATTAAACAAAAAAAAAATCAATACAAATAAGATAAGTTCGCTGTAGAATTAAAAACATTTTACTTGTTCGCAGTTAAAACTCCCAAACTATTAGCTTTGGATAAAATGTTATAAAGAATAATTTGTTATCCTCGGGAAAATTATAAAATCATCACCATCATAATGCAAAATGTTACAACTTTCTTACCTTACTAAGAGAGTGTTTGCGGTTTCAACCGCAAAATGTACCATAATGTTACAATAAGAGAAAACTTGTAAAAGTAAAAAACTTTTATTTTTGAAAGTGATTGAAGAGCTTTCTGGATTTTAACATGTAACGACTATATTTTAAAATGTTTTTACAAGGTAACTATGGCAGACCACTAAAATACACTAAAAAATTGGTACATCGATGTCCTTCCCGAATTTTAAGGATAATTAAAAACAGGTAATATCAAGTAAGGTCAATCACTGAAAAAAATTGTATTTGAAACTTTTTACAATTTAGCTTTAGGCTCAGGAGGATTCTTTTCTAGAATATTTTTCATTTCGAAGAAGGACTGCTCAAGGATCTTAGCGAATTTCAAGTGATCTGTTATCGGACAATGGCGCCAAGCAGATATGGCCAAAATGATGTCATTTTCACGAGGATTATAGCAGCAAGCGTAGCCATCGTCTGTGGCCGGTCCGTAACCCATGAAAGCATCGTATTTAGTGGCCACCTGTGAGGTGGACATGCGGAAGTGACTCGACTTCACGACGCCCGGCGATTTAAAGAACTCCGGAATGGGCTTGCTATTCTCCAGAGCCATCAGTTTCAAACCGAGCAAGTGACGATCGACTCCCTTTCCCTGAAGAGCAAGCTTAGCATACGTCTGATGGGAAACAACTGCCTCACGAAGTTTTTGGGCCCTCTCCTGGTCTGTGGCATTGGAATCCTGCATAGCCCGAGAAAAGGCCAACGATTCGTTGGAACACGACCGGATGGTTTCAGTTCGGCCGCCATCGAATATGCGCAAATGAGCCGACTCGTATTGTGCAGGTGGCTCAGAGTGCATTCTGTGAAAAGTAAGTCACATGGTTATCTTGAAAAGTCTTAATCGTAAAGCAGATAGTTACTTGAAGAAGGCGAATTGCAGCGCTATCTGAATGAAGCTATCCGGGCCCAGTCGTTGCTTCTTAATGAAATCCTTTCCAAAACCGTCGAACTTAAGAACCTTCATCTGAAGTGCATTGGCAAGATTATCGACGTTTTCTTGAGCGGTGGTCAATGATTGCTGAAGGCTCTTATTACTCGAAGTAATCAGAATTTTTTGGGCAGGAGTAAAGTCCTCTGATCCGCCTTGCCCGAAGTTAGGATCTTCCTTCCTGAAAGCATATACATCAGCTTAGCTCTTCACTAAATAAGCGTTATACCACTTACATCTTCTGTACGACATAGTCCATCATCATCGCGATGGGCTGGCCCTCAGCTGGCGAGTGCTCATAAGTGAATCCAACGTTTCCATTGGGGTTGACCACCAACTGAATCGTCTTGTCCATCCAGCGGTTGCCACTGTTGGTTTTGCTGCCACTTCCATGGATCAGCGATAGAATCAGTTCGTCGACCTCTTCACCTTCCTTCAGGGGGGTACACTCGTCCAGTGACACAGTGAACAGAGCACTCTGAATGGTCTTAAGAGCGTCCCTGTTGCCAGGTGAGTCTGACAGATATTCGTAGGCTTCGGACCAGTTGTCCCTCGAGTCGGTGGTCAAAATACCATAGGGAACTCCCACTTGTGTTTCCTTCGACATGATGTTTTCCAGTTGAGCGGCTAGGCAGGGCGCAGCAATGAGCTTTCCCTCCTTGCTGTATATTTTCAGTTGGTAGAAGTGATTCTTGTAGATCACCACCACATAATCGGATGTAGGATTATAGACGATCTCGTCAGTGCCCCTCTTGGGTATCCGACATGTGCCGAATACCTTGCCAAACTGGCTGTTGTCCAGCTCGTTCTTGCCCATTTTAACAATTGGAATTTTATTGGCATGCACCATGTCGTTGAACTCACCCAATCCAAAGATAACTCTGGAGGTATAGTCAACGAAAGCTCGTGAGTCCTTGAAGTTTTGTTTGGGGAAGGTCATGCCGGGACTCACGAAGACAGTGACTGGATCGCGATATTGCAGGTAGGCAGCCTTTAGCCAGCGGTGGGCCAGCCAATTCTTCTCCTTGCTGCCAGTTTCTTCCAGGAGCTGCTGTAAGTCACGTCCTTGATTCTTCAAGAACTCAGCGGTGATCGCCTTCTGCTGTTCCAGTTCCGCGGGAGTCAGCAAGGGCTCCACAGTGGTCATAAAGCGAGTTAGCGTCTCCTCGAGCGGCAGAACATGGTACTTAAGGAGGTTTGGCTGCTCCAAGGTCGAAATCTTCTTTGCGGTGCTGTAGCTGCTGACGGGTAGCACTTTTTTGGCGATCCCATTTTGAGACTGCTGCGCCAGCGAGCTTTTGGTCTGGAATTCGATCGAAATGTGCATGGTAGAAGGCAGTTTTACAAGTATATGTTACATCGAGAGTGTTACCAAGTTCCATAGGAGCTTTCCATTGCCTCCGAACTTCATCTCGGCGTCGGGTTTTTCGGGGATTCTCTCAAGAGATGTGCTGCAAAACAGAGAAATAGCTCAATACTTGGACCGCCAGCACCGGTTCCCCTTATAGCACGAAATTAACCTTTGATATTTGTACATAATCTACCAGTCGCTCGCTATAAGAAGCGATAAATAAGTGGCCCACGATTAGCAGCCTGTGGAGGAGTGCAAGCAAAACGGCAGTTGACAATCAACTGGCAGTCAAGAGAGCAAATCCACGTAGGCAGAAGGGAGGCTCAACTCGAACGCTATCAGCGACCGGTTTACTTTCACTCTCGCACTGCGTTTTTCGATATTCAGCCAGCGGTTTGTTTACTGGAGACATTTTTGCTAGATACAAGTATTAAATTATATAATTTACATGTATCAGAGCAGTTGTCCTTGCCCTAAATGATGATGTGATGTAGCTCTTCCTCACTTAACTATTGTTTTTCGATGAGTTTATTACTTCAATAAACGAATCAAAACAAAAAACAGCTGTTTTCATATAGCAACAAGTAAAAAAATTAGTTGGTTATTATAAGTTCGATTTGACTTGAATATCGGATTCCGAAATCGATTTAGTGTGTAGGAACTATTCACATTTATTTAAAGACTTTTTTAAATAATTGAATTTTAAAAATATAACGATACTATCGGTACTACAAAATATTTTCATCGTAAATATCGAATACATTTGTAAAAGCTATCGATGTTTTATCAGCTCGAACGGAAACGAAACAAAATAGGGGGATTCCTTCTACATAGAACCTCTGGTTAAACCGTTAGGAACAGAATTATAGAAACACTTTACATTTCATTTGGTGCTTTTATTCTCTAATAGTGCGCAGCGGTATTTCATATCTAGGACTTACGGGCTTACACACAAAAAAAGCATGTTGCCATAAAATCGATAAGGCCATGTAAATTTTAGGTCATGCAAAACCCATATCGTTTTTACATGAAATACTCTTTTCGACCAGTTCAAATTTACCTCGGCTCTTTTCAGGATTATCAGAGAAATCATTGCAGTGGTTTTAATTTTGTTTAGAAGTTCTCAAAAATAGATCGACTTGGCTGTTGCTTATGATCAAGAATATATATAAATATATCCTTTAAGTGGTCTTTTAACTGAATTATAATAAAAATAGTTAAAACCTAAAATTATTGGCGAAAATACAACAATAGTTAATATTCACTGTATGTTTTAGGCTTTTAAAATTGTGATTTCGCGGATCAATAAAGGTAATATGCATATTTTTTAATGAAAAATTTAGTACGCCATGTTCTTTGGATGGAAAATGTTGGCCATAGGCCCTTTCCTGTTGGCCAGTTTTGCCATTCATTTAACAACGGCCCAGGAAGTCTCAACAGTGGCGTCGACAACCACGCCCAGCGCAGAAGTAAAGGAATTAAATACAACGGCCAAGGGAGCGCAAAGTGCAGAGGGGGAATTAGACGACGATACTCCTCCGGACTACTGTGATCCCTCACTATGCAGCGCTGGCCTCAAACATGTAGCTTGCAATTCTACACTCGTAAGTTACACCTAAAATATGCCACGTAGGCAAACTTGTTTTTTTTTTCAAGTTTATATTTTTATTATTCAAACTTGTTATTCTGGAAAATATGATTAAATTTAAATGTTTTCATATTACTTAACATTAAAGTAGGTCTAGCGAGGACAACTCACAAATATTAATGATTTAGGAGTCTATTCAGGTGCTGTGTGACCGAAAATTGATTAGACACCTGTTATCGTGTTAAATTAATTAGTTATGCCAGTTACTTTAAATGTGTCGGAATCGATTATATTATTACTTCAAAAAAATTTTTTTTTTTTAAACTTCGGTTAAAAGTTTGTAAATAGTAAATTTAATGAGATCTATTACTTTTCCATTCAGAAATAAAAAGTAAAATTTGTATATATGTTAAATTTGTTCTGCTCATGGTAGATTACGATGTCGTAAAAGTACAAAATGTTACCACAAAAACTGCATACGACAATTTAAAATGTTCTTTAAATTGAATTTAGCAGAGGCTTTTTCCAGAAAGTTTTTTATGCAATAGTGGATGCTTAGAAATCCAAAAAAATATTCATTGTTACAAGAAATAAAACGAATTCATTGTTAATAAATATGTGAAGTAGTTTTAATGTTTTGTATATTGACACAAGCCAGGAGTAATGTACATACGTATATATTTATCATATAGCATGAAAAGATAGCGTACTATTTTAAAGCTCCTTCTTCACTGATCATGGTGGAAGATTTTTCACATTATTATTATGCGTTCAGCAGAACTATTCTGCGAGTTCTTCACATTTAAAAATCAAGATTCTATCCTTAAAGAAATCGGTATAAGAAACCAACTAATATTTATTTTTAAGGGACTGCATAGCGAATGTGCCCTTGACGCTGAGGTGGTTCCCATAAACGAAAAGATGCAAAAATTTTTAGTACATCGTTTTAATGAGCTTCGGGATAGCGTTGCCAAGGGAGGATTCAACGGATTGAGCCCGGCTGGTCGAATGGGTACTTTGAAGTGGGATCTGGAGCTCTCCCACCTAGCCGAGTTCAATGTACAGGACTGCACCATGAAAACCGATGAATGCCGTAACACTAAGACAGCAAAACACGCTGGTCAGACTGTTGGATATCGAGCCCTTAAGGGAAAGATACCAGAGCTGGAGGACATCCTGAAGGATATAACAGGGATGTGGATGCGGGAGAACACCGGAACTTCCATGTTGGACATTATGAAGTACAAGGAGGCGGAAAAGGGGTGAGTCTTACTTAGGGAGCTAATAGGTTTTGATGTAAACAAATTTAAGTCACTGTGGACGGCAGGTCCACGTAGTGACGAAACGCACCAAGTGAGTGTACTATATACAGCCAGAATTGAAAATCTGCTGTGATAATCCGATCCCAGCAAGTTATACACCAATTTAAAGGTATCGTTAAAACTTAAAGGATTGGATACCAAGACCTCAAGAAAATCAATTGGTTTTTTTTTTCATTTTTCGTCACAAATGTTGTTATCAGTACTGATGTATGATGGTGCAATCGTCACTAGTATTTTTTTTTACCTCGTTAAGAGGTGTTTTTATTTGATTTATTGACAGTGATGTTTTTTAAATGCAGAACGTTTCATACCTTAGCCAAAAATTAAAATAATATTATTGGTAAAAGTAATTAAGTTGATAAACAATTTAATACAATGTGGCCTTAAGATCTTAAACGTTATTCGTGCAGATCAGTATCACTAGACGAGTCACGATCTAGCCATGTCCGTCTGACCGTCCGTTTCTACGCAAACTAGTCCCTCAGTTTTAAAGCTATCCAGATGAAACTTTACCAAAAGTTGTATTTCTATTTACTATAAGTCGGATCCAGCCGGATCGGACCACTATGTCTTAATAATATAGTGTAATAATGGGAAAAACATTATAGCTTAGGTGCTTTTTGATATATTACCTTTTGTTCTTAAGAATATCATTTTTTAACTGTTCTTAATTTCGAATTAAATATCACATAGCTCCCATAGGAAAACTAAAGGAAAATTAATAGGAACAAAATTATAGCTTTGTTAATATTTATTGTATTCTGATCTACTTTGGAATATAACTTTATTTTATTATTTTAGAATTTCGAATTAAATTTAAATTTAAATCGGACGACTATATTATATAGCTTCCATAGGAAAGATCGATCAATTAATGTCAAAATAGTTAGTAAACTGCAATAATTTTGTTTGTTGCAGATCTAAATTTAACATTTTTGTAATTTCAAATCAAAAGGGTTTATAAACTTCGGCTGCCCGAAGTTAATTTCCTTTCTTGTTTTTAATTGGACTTCCTTCATTTTACGGTTTTTTTTACCAAACCTGATTCAATGTTTTTCAATCTCAAAATTATATTTCTTGTAAACTAGTAAATTGGTTCCATTTTGCTTAGGCCGCCCAAGTACAACTTTCTACAGATGGTATTAGAGAACGCTGAATTTGTGGGCTGTGCTATCCTTCAACAGTCCCATAACGCCTGGATGCAGATATACTTCACATGCAACTATGGCCACGCTCCAGTAGTAGGTTCGCCAATCTACGAAAACGGCGAATCTTCGGGAAAACTCTGCAAAACCGGAGTCAACCACCAATACGTACATCTATGTTCCGAAACGGAGATCTATGAGAAGAATTTACCAGGAGTTGGGAACTCGTCAAATGCTGAAAACAAAGCGAGAACTGTAAGGAAAGGGGACTTTGTCATGCTGAGGGCCGATGGAGAACCACCTAAGGACGGATCAGGAGCATCTGCTACACCTCCCCCAGCTGCAGAAGGATCACCCACTCCAGCAGCCGAAGGAGTTTCGACTACAGTAGCCGCTCCAGGGGTCGAAGGAGCAGCAACACCGGTTGCCGGACAAACACCTGCTCCTGCAGCTGGAACTGAGGCACCAGCAGCAGCAGGTCCCCAGAAACAAGGTCCTGTTGAAGGTCTATTGGAACCCCCGCCAGAACTTCTTGACAAGGCCGCGCTGCAGAGGAAATTTGACCGCTTCCTCATGCTGATGAAGCAGGCTGAGAAGTACCATGGTCATCGCAAAATCGTGATAATAACCAGCAATCACGAGGTGGAAGATGATCGCATGAAGAAGGGTGGCGGTTTGGGCGATTCCCGTATAAGATCATTGGAAGAAGACGTTTACAGGAATATGCACAACCGTCAACTGCAAATACAACGCAGCGGAATCATGGCGCGGTCTATGAGTCACAGCGCCCGGCTAAGCAGGCGAAGCCGCTCGAGACCGAGCTCCTATTGGGCACCACAGTGGGTCGGTATAGCTAAATAGTCCAAATTGCTTACCCAGATATTCCTATTTAAAATCACAAGTAGAAAAAAAATTACAAAAATGTTCTTAAAGTTCGTACAATAATTAAATTTTATATTTTAAAGTTTATCTAAAACATTTTTGTTTATAAGATACCAATGTTTCAGACATTTCATTAAATAAAAATCAATATGTGCAACGGGCAATGTTAAAATTTCCTATAAGTTGTTATTTATTGACACAAAAATCCATAAGACAGATCAATCGAAGGGGCGACAGTGCAGTTGCATTGTGGAATGGAAATTTTTGAGAAAAATACATTGCCATTATGACGGCAGAGCTAAATTAAAACGATAAGTTATTGTCTTGACACACAAGATGTTCCTACATATAATCCCTTGAAAAGCATTATCCGATCGTCTCAAAATGCACTACAATAAACACTATTGTTGAGATGTTTTTGATTCGGTTTGAAAAAATGTGGGCATCCACCTATATAAGCTCATCATTCGACAGATTAGTCAGTTCAAATCGAGCATCTTAAATATCCATATGAAAATGAAGTTGCTTCTGGTTCTGGCTTGCGTTGTCCTTTATGTGTCGCTGGCAATTGCTCAGGAACGCTGCGTTGGACGTCCTAGTGGTAGGTTTACATTTCAAAGCTAAAGCTATATAACTTTATAAACTGTGCTGTCAAATAGGTCGTCAGAATTGCCTAGGCGGCAAGCATGAAGGTCGTGGAGGTGGCCAATGTCGAAGAAGTTCTATGGACGAAATGTGGTACTGGGACCAGAGATCCAGGAAGTGCATTAAGATGAGGTATCTCGGATGTGGCGGCAACCAAAACCGCTACTGCTCCTTGAGGCACTGTCAAAGCTCGTGTCCATGAAATTTCAAATTTTAATTTATCTTGATCCAGTTTGAATGAAGTTCCGATGTCCTCGTTAAAATTTTTCCAACATTATATAAATTACTGTAATAAAATAAAAAGTTCCTTAAGCTCTTCGAAATCTACAGAAAAATAGCATGAATTATTATTGGAAATTTTTGAAATGCTGGATCAGGAATAATTATTCTTCGTATCAAGAAACTCACGTGCCTGAGGTACCAGGCGGTGTAAATACAAATAAAATTAATTCAAATAATTCTTTAAAGTTGTTTATTTTTAAGCTATCCGACTTAACCTTCTAGCACTGGCCTACAACTAAAGCTTATCAAGTTGCATCGCTTTCCAGATACGGCTCATTCGCATGTGTCCCTCTCGCAGATTGTTCAGCATGGCTTCCACGGTTCCTTCGACTGGGGATATTGGCCGGATGACTCCAGCTCTTTTACAAGCGAAGATATGGCGATCGTGGCGCCATTTGGTCTTAAATGTTTTGTTACAGTGCTCGCAAGCTAGGGGTTCCTCGTCCTCATCCTCCTCCTCCTCGGAACCAACTTCATCCGCCTGGTTTGCTCTTCCAGACCTCTTGGGGCTGGACCATTTGGGCTCCGGTTTTATAAGCAGCTGCGTCTTGTTCTTGCGCTGCAGTTCCTCCTGGTGATTGTAGCGGATGTGGTTGAAAATTTTCGAAGTGCTGGTCTTGGTGCGATCGCAGAGGGTGCACTTAAGATAGGATCGGTAGGGCAGATGCTTGAAGTAGTGCTTTTGCAGGAGCGACCTATTGGTAGTAGGCTGCACCTCGCCGCAGTGGAGACACATGGTCTTGCGCCCCGGTTCCACAATCTTGAAGCTGTTTTCGATAATGTGCTCGAAGTCGTGCTTCTTGAACACGTGTGCTCGCCAACCTTCCATTGAGGCGTTCTCCTTGCCGCACTTCGGGCACAGATACGAAATTAGCTTCGTCAGGCCGTTGGTGGACATTTCAGTGTCCGAGTCGCGGGTAGGTGTCGTTGACAGGCGACGACGCTTAGCCGGCTGAACCACTGAGTCGGATTTCATATCTTTCTTTAACTGGGCCACCTCTTCCTTGCCGAGAGCGTCAATCTCTATGATGACCACCTCCTGACTTTCCTGCTGCTGTTCCGGTCCCGGCAGCTCCTGCTCTTCATCACGCTTTTCTTGGGTGGCGGTGCTGCCGTCCTCAAAGAATTTCTGGCAAAGGTCCTCCAGTTCGGTGTCATATTTGGGCACCTTTTCCTCCTCCTTCCGCACAATGTCCTCGTAGGCATTCAAGCATCTATCCAGATTCTGCTCACTAACATTTGTATTGATCTTTGGGGCGGCCGACGGAGGTGTTGCCAATGCTGCCGCGGGTTGAGTCGGGGACTTCTCCAATTCCGTATTGAGATCGATGTCCATGAGCGCCTTCTGCAGCAGATCCTTCTGCTTTCTATTCACAGATCCTTTGGGACGCCCGCGTGTCCTAGGTGGAATCGATTTTTCTGGACTACCTGGAACAGAATCAGCCACAGTGGTGGACTTGGCTTGCTGCTGCCGCTTCATCTGGCGCAGTTTGTTCTCGTACTTCTCGATCTCTCGCATGTGCGTGTCTAACAGGTGGACATTGAGAGCCCTGCGCCTGGTGTACGCCATGCGGCAGTGCACACAGCGGTAAGTTTCACTGTGCTCAAGGTGCATGAAGTAGTGGTACTGCAGCAGTGCGATTGTCTTGTGGGCGTTCTCCACCCACTTGAAGCACAGCTGGCATTCGTGGAAGCGTTCATCGATCTGGATGAAGTTGAAGTCCGAGTAGGTCTTCTTCAGATAGTCGTGTTTCTATGGGCATATCACAAACCATTAAGGATGATATAGCTTGGGGAATATCCGCGACTTACCGTGTTCAGATGCTGCCGCCACTCGGCTTGAGTTCGGAAGGCTTTGCCGCATTCCGGACATATATACACCATGTGCGCCTCCAGACGCGCGTTCAGACGGCTCTGCTCATCCGAGAGCGTCACGTTGCGTGACATTTTTTCAATATTTTTAAGCGTTGATTAAACAAAACTGAACAAACTTAATATTTTTGTGAACTAGAGATGAGCGATAACCGGCAAAGAGTCACTCGTTAAACTGTGACTGTGAACGGTGAAGGCGGTCACTATGTTTCAAAAGATTAAGGGTATTCCCGAAGTTGTTTACTAGTTGAAAATGTATCACAAATTATAGCTATAGAGACGTGATGGCCAACATAAGCATTTTGAATCTGTGAGTGCATTTTTCCGCAGCCGGTTGTTTATTCCCTAAACTGTTGACTTGAAAAATATGTCAAAAATAATAGGGAATAACCTTATTCTTTTCCAGCTGAAGAGGTAATTCATTTTCGATAAATTACAGGAATTCACTGCAGTTCTGTTATCGGGAGATCGGCTCATCACTCAGAAAATCAGCACTGCTGCCCGCGACTTGGAATAGTTTGGAAAATATATCAAAATAGCCGTCAATTAACAACATATGATTAGTATTGAGCGTTATAGTGGAACACATAACCATGTCGAGTGCGTCAAAGTCGACGGTAAGTCCAAAATAACACCACTTTCACCGCGAACATTTAATTTTCGGACTTGCCTTGATCTTTTCGCAGTCGAGCGCTGCTAGCGGGAGCTCCACGTCCGCAGCTGCCGCCGCCGCTGCCTCCGTCGCCTCAGGACCTTCCTCCTCCGCCAACGTGCAGGAGTTCAAGATCCGAGTCCCCAAGATGCCCAAGAAGCACCATGTGATGAGGTTCAACGCCACGCTCAACGTGGATTTCGCCCAGTGGCGCAATGTGAAACTGGAGCGGGAGAACAACATGAAGGAGTTCCGTGGCATGGAGGAGGATCAGCCGAAGTTCGGTGCTGGATCGGAGTACAATCGGGATCAGCGGGAGGAGGCGCGCCGCAAAAAGTTTGGCATTATAGCGCGGAAATACCGCCCGGAGGCGCAGCCTTGGATCCTGAAAGTGGGCGGGAAGACCGGAAAAAAGTTCAAGGGCATACGCGAGGGCGGCGTGGGCGAAAATGCCGCATTCTATGTATTTACCCATGCGCCAGACGGCGCCATCGAGGCGTATCCCCTGACCGAATGGTACAACTTCCAGCCCATTCAACGTTACAAATCTCTGTCAGCCGAGGAGGCCGAACAGGAATTCGGTCGACGCAAAAAAGTGATGAACTACTTCTCTCTTATGTTACGGAAGCGTCTGCGCGGCGACGAAGAGGAGGAACAGGATCCGGAGGAAGCTAAGCTAATAAAGGCAGCCACTAAGAAGTCCAAGGAGCTTAAGATCACTGACATGGACGAATGGATTGATTCTGAGGATGAGTCCGACTCGGAGGACGAGGAGGATAAGAAGAAGAAGGAGCAGGAGGATAGCGACGACGGCAAGTCCAAGGGCAAGGGCAAGAAGGGCGCTGACAAGAAAAAGAAGAAGCGGGATGTGGATGACGAGGCCTTCGAAGAGTCAGACGATGGTGACGAGGAGGGCAGGGAAATGGACTACGACACCAGCTCCAGTGAAGAGTACGTAGCACAAACTATTAATAATTATAATAAATATATTTTAACACTATGCTTGATTTCAGCGAACCTGATCCAGAGGCAAAGGTGGACAAAGACATGAAAGGAGTGGCCGAGGAGGATGCACTGCGAAAGTTGCTCACCTCCGATGAAGAGGAGGAAGACGAGAAGAAGTCTGATGAGTCGGACAAGGAAGATGCTGATGGAGAGAAGAAAAAGAAGGATAAGAGCAAGGACGAGGGCTCCAAGGATAAAAAGAAGAAGAAACCCGCTAAGGACGACAAAAAGGGCAAGTCAACTGGCAGCGGAGACTCGTCCACAGACTTCAGCTCTGATAGCACTGACTCCGAGGACGACCTTAGCAATGGGCCGCCCAAAAAGAAGGCCGCCTCCAAGGACAAAGACAAGGAGAAGGAGAAGGAAAAGGAGAGCGCTGCCAGCAGCAAGGCCTCGACCAGCAGCAGCAGCAACGCAAACAAATCGCGTTCGGCTACGCCCACGCTGTCGACGGATGCCAGCAAACGCAAGATGAACAGCCTGCCCAGCGATCTCACCGGTTCGGACACCAGCAACAGTCCCACCAGCACCCCCGCAAAGAGGCCCAAGAACGAGATCAGCACTTCGCTGCCCACTTCCTTCTCTGGTGGCAAAGTCGAGTGAGTTAAAGGCGTGGAATTCACATTGGAATTCGGTATCAGCCTGTATTCTTTTATTTTTAGGGACTACGGCATCACAGAGGAGGCTGTGCGTCGCTATCTCAAGCGCAAACCCCTTACGGCAACCGAGTTGCTTACCAAGTTCAAGAACAAGAAGACGCCCGTTTCGAGCGACCGTTTGGTGGAGACCATGACGAAAATCCTAAAGAAGATAAATCCCGTGAAGCACACTATCCAAGGGAAAATGTATCTCTGGATAAAGTAACCTGCAGTCATGTTATTTTAAGATTTCATAATCCAATGCATTATTGTTCCACTTAATATATTAACGCAAACATTTAAAATCCTTTTTATATCGGGATAGCTGAACAAATGAAAAAGAATAGAATTTATGTTCAGAATCTGATTAAAGTTAAGTGAATTACTCAAAAATGATATATTTACTATTAACATCTTAAAAAATGGGCCAGCCTAGAAAAATTACATAATTACATACTTTGACAAGATTAATTGTGCTATGGATTTATCTTATCGGGATATGGATTTATCTATGTATAAACATTTACTGAAAATCTATATTTTAATAATTTCAATAGAAATGCAAAAAATACATAATGAATGATATCTGAGACACTGACGACTTTATAAATTATAAAGTCCAAAATTAACACACATAATTACTTAGGTATATCAAAAACTCTACGGCAGATGCGAAATTCCAAAAAAATATTTCAAAAAGATTAGGTTTGCATTTGTTTCATTTTGAGTTAGGAATGGGATTTTTCTTAGTTAGTTTACTAAGTATCGATAGCCTAAATGGTCGATGATTTCTACGAAAACAAAAGCACATTATCGCTGTCGGTGACACATAGATGAGACATGCAAATAGTGCGGATGGTAAAGACAAATCGCAGCAGCAGCGGTGGACATAACGGACTATAGTAATTAAAGTGCAGACGAAGACCTGATCGTCTCCAGAAGTTGTATACTGGGTGATAGAATGTCCAAGACTAGTTTTCACATACTGATACTGCTGGGTTTTTGCCTGGTCTGTCATGAGGCGGCCGTGTTGGTCTACCGAAACGCAACGAGCGAGGCTAGTTTACCTTTATAGTCCTGGACTATCACTTTACGTCACTTAACATTAATTGTATTTGGTTTAATTACAGTTGATTGAGGAATTTAATGATATGCCAGCACTATTCGGTCCCTGTATGCCAGTAGGTGGTCTCAAAGTGTACGTAATTCCCGCCAAGCGTCCTTATGGTTGTGATAGCCTGGACAGGCCGCCGCACCTGAATTACCCACCTTCAGCAAAATTCGTAGCACTAGTATCACGGTGAGTAAAATAAGCTAAGTATAAGTGCATTCAGGAAGCTCAAATTTGTTTTTTTGTAGCCGTGGCAATTGCACCTTTGAACGCAAGGTGCGAGTGGCCCAAAAAGCAATGTATGCTGCTGTGATTGTTTACGATAACGAAGTCGATGAACTGGGTAAGCAAATGAACATACAAATAAAGCGCCAAATACTAATTTTTACGCAAATTTCAGAACACATGTCTGCTGAAAACCCGGATGGCATAAGAATACCCTCTGTTTTCGTGGGCCATACGACAGGAGTGGCATTGGCCAATTACATGACGCCCGAGATAGTGCTAATCATCAACAATGAGCTGCCCATCGTTGATCAACATTAATTATTATTTTTAAGACCCATTTAAAGACTCGAATTTTTTATCAAGTACGGAAGATTGAATTGACAATCATAAATGTTACTTCTTCAGATATATATGTATGCATTGACACCAAACAATAAATTTTAAGTGCTCATTTCTTAACCAGAGAATTGTAATTTACCGGAAAACCAAAAAAATATTTTAAAAAGTTTAAGATTTGCGTTTGTTTACTTTTGAGTCAGGGATGGGTGAGGTTTACTGAATATCGATAGCTATCGATAATGAAAATAGTCGATGATTTCTGTGGAAACATCGATGCAGAATCGAATAACCATCAATTGGGTTCCAGCTCTAGTTGTGTGTGTGTGTGCGGATGTAAATTCTTATATCCGATAATTAGAAAAGTGAACTCAAAGTGTCCCTTATCGCGACTGTCATGCTCTACCCGCAGCCACTGCGCTGGCTACCATCCCGTTGAAACTCTACCACTAATCAAGTAACACCGAGAAAATCCCCGGGAAGGAGCAAAACAAAGTACAACGCAATACCACTGCGATGGCGACGTGAAGAGGCGAGCGAGAGTTGAAAAAATCGGATTGGATATAGGATTTGGCCATAAGTCGGCCCAAGCAGTCAGCCAAAGGCCTGAAAAACGTTAATCAAGTGGTGAGCAGTGGGTGGACGTGAAAAAGTCAAAAAATGCACAGGAAATCGCTCAGCTGCTTTGTTGTTGTGCTAATTTAACATACACACACTCACACATCGAGGCACAGCAGATACGCCTGAAAAAAGCATAACAAAAGCGAATGCACGAAATTGAAGTACATTAACTTGTGGCTGCTGCCCTTAATTGGGCGCATTTTGTGTTATCCTTTGGGGTTTTCACCTGTAACACGACTGCCCACATTTCAGGAAGTACATATTCCATGTGTTCGTATGTATGTGAAATGTATACAATCCCACAAAAAGAAAACCTTGAAAGCACACTCGTGCCTTGTAAAGTTCAAGGTGTGCGTGTGTATGTGGGTGGGTGGGCGCTGCGTGTGCTGTGTAATGTGTAATTTGATATCGGCCCCTTGAAACAAAGCGAATTAACGCGAATTTAACAGATTCCAGTTTTCATGGCCTATTGGTTAGCACCCAATCTGTCTGCCAGGATAATTCGGTTACATGCATGTTCTTTGTTACAATTGAACATTTTCGATATTGTTCAAAATGGTAAAAACAATAAAAAAATTATTTGTTCAAAGGAAAAGCTAATTTCATTGAAAGTTCATATTAAAAACTATTAACATTAGGGAATAAATTTCGATGTTGTAACAAACGTTTTTTTAAGTTATATTTACTTATGGATATTTTTCAAGATATACCAGATTGTAAGAGATTCTACGGATAATTAAAAGGTATTATTTAAATTTGATTGCAAAAAAATATAAAACATTGACTATAAAAATAGTTAGTGGTTTATTAATGATAATATGACAATTTAAAATAATAAAGTTAACTGCCTTTTTTCATTATTGAACAAAACAAAGTGTTGGTAATTAAATTATTAAGGCGTATCGCCATTTTTATTGATTTTTGGGCCCTTGCTCGATCTCATGTCGAATTCAAGCCTTAAATCCCATACATTTTCCAGGCTTAAGCCCTAACAATTAAATATAGCATGCAAACGATATTACCTTTTAGAAAAAAGCAGAGGAAATTTAAAAGAGATAATTTTGAAAATAAATTATAAATACAATTCTTATTATAAAATTCCTTATAAATTACCAGGACTACTAAGCGACTAATTCAACACGCGCCTCCCGAGATTGAATGTCGCATTGGAACAGCAACTGTGGGCCTCTCATTTATTGTTTACCCAACTAATAAAAACAAAGTCACGTTCTCAATAAAGTCTCTGCTCCGTTTGTCTATCGATGTGCTAATGCTTGTGACGTTTTCTTTGTTAAATCGTAAATTTAATACACATTTTGTGACATATTTGCACACCACCTCCTGGTCTGTGGGCCAAACATATTAGCAGATTTTATAATTTGTTGTAAAAAACTTTCCACATTTGTTTCGGGCCCATCTGTGGATTTAATTCGTCAGCGTTCTGGCGCCGATTAGTTAAATGGGCATGCGATCTGGTTCTTATCGTGGAAAGCTGCTAGTGAGTCATCTGGTTTAAGCCGGCTAGCAGACCTATTTGTTTTGATTACTGCAGCTGCCCCCAAGATCTCGGTCACTATTGGATCGCGATAAAATCAATTGATGGCGAATTGAGCCCAATAACGGACATGCAGCGAAATGCGTTGATTTTTTCTGTTAAGTAAGCATAAAATGCATTCAAGAAAACTGCTCAAGAAAAACTGTTCTGTGTCAACAAACAAAACAGCTGTTGACTGCATCATGATTAAAGAAAAGTAAAATTTTGCAGAATCAAGCATATAACAATACCCCCAGTTGGTCGTGAAATAAAAATAATGATCACAAGCCGTTTATCTTATCAGCTGGACTGTTTGTTTGCCAATGACTCGTAGGCGGGGAGGAATACCCGCAGGTTGCCTTTACGTAGGGTCCTCACTTACAGTGGTGGACAGGATAATAGCATTGGGCTTTACATAAAATTGCATAATTCATTACAAATAGCTGGAGAGATGTGTATGTAAGATGAGACAGTAAACTTTCCGAACTTTTCTACGGAAAGGTCCGTAATTTTAGTTTATCATATCGAGAATGAAGTTATAACGATTTAGTTAAGTGTTTAAGGAATTTCAGATTGCTTTAAAACTTTATTAACCTTCGCCTTACAAATGCAATCTTCAGGTAACCATACTTATCAGTTTAAAAACATTCTCCTTCTTGTTTTTCAGTCCGAGGCCCAAACGTACAGAATCGCTGTCGGTGGCACACAGATGAGACATGCAAATAGTGCGGATGGTAAAGACAAATCGCAGCAGCTGTGGACATAGGGGACAATAACAGTATAGACGAAGACCTGATCGTCTCCAAAAGTCGAATACTGGGTGGCAGAATGTCCAAGAAAAGTTGTCACATAATCACCCTGCTGGGTTTGTGCCTGGTCTGTCATGAGGCGGCTGTAGTCAGGGGTCATGTGTTGGTCTACCGAAAAACAACAAGCCAGGCAAGTTTACCTTTACAGTCCTATCACTTTACTTCACTTAACATTAATTGTATATGGTCTAATTACAGTTGATTGAGGAATTTAATGATATGCCAGCACAATTCGGCCCCCATCTGCCATCAAATGGTCTCAAAGTGTACGTAATTCCCGCCAAGCGCCCTTATGGTTGTGATAGTCTGGACAGGCCGCCGCACCTGAATTACCCACCCTCAGCCAAATTTGTGGCACTAGTATCACGGTGAGTAAAATAAGCTAAATATAAGCGAATTAATGAGGCTTAATTTGGTTCTTTTGTAGCGGTGGCGATTGCACCTTCGAGCGCAAGGTACGAGTAGCCCAGAACGCAAGCTATGCTGCTGTGATTGTTTACAATAATGAAGGCGATGACTTGGGTAACTAAATTGACGTTCAAATAAATCGACGAATTCTTATTTTCACGCAAATTTCAGAACAAATGTCCGCCGACAATTCGTCTGGCATTAGGATACCCTCTGTTTTCGTGGGCCATACGACAGGTGTGGCACTGGTCACTTACATGACGCCCGAGGTGGTGCTAATCATCAACGATGAGCTGCCCTTCAACATTAATACCCAGCTGATATTGCCCTTCTCCATACTGATTGGTCTGTGCTTCATCATCATGGTGAGGGATCTGAAGATTAATCGCATGTTTTCTTACTGATTATATTTCGTTGTTTGATGGACAGGTTATCTACATGATCTACAAGTGCATCCGCGAGCAGCGCCGCCTGCGTCGCCATCGACTGCCAAAGAGCATGCTGAAGAAGTTGCCAGTGCTTCGATACACCAAAAACAACGCAAACAATAAATATGAAACCTGCGTGATTTGCCTGGAGGACTTCATCGAGGACGATAAGCTGCGTGTGCTGCCATGCTCGCATCGTAAGAAAACAAATTTATTTATAGTTAGGCAGATTTTTGTTGTTTCGGTTAAAACAATGAACAAACATTTCCAAATCAGCTATAATTATTCCATATATATATTTTTTAATGTAATTTCAAACCCAAAAAAGATCTGGCTATCCTTTGTTGATTATACTCGAATATTGTAGGGGAAAAAGATATTTTCTATTGTTTGAAAAGTATGTGACTGGTCATAATTAAAACAAAGCACAAATAAGCAAGGCAAAGACGTGTCCGAAAATAAAGTTTTAAGAATTTGAAATACAGTTTTATAAAAATTAAAGAAACTTAATTATACAAAAATATTAACCAATTAACATTGATTGCAGCTTATCACACACACTGCATCGATCCATGGCTTACCGAAAATCGACGCGTCTGTCCCATCTGTAAGCGCAAGGTTTTTACGAAGGGCGAAACGCGTGCAAGTCGGAGTCGACAGCCTTCTTTGGATAATGTCACCGATACAGATGACGATACGACGCCTCTGCTGCAGCAACAACAGTCCAACAGCAGGCAGGCGGCGCAGGTGAGCTCCGCCTCCTCAGCCGCTGGAGCAGCTGCCGGGAGCAGCTCGAGTGTGGCGGCGGCTGCTATCGCCGGTACTACGCGACACGGAACCTTTCGACGTGGAAACGCTGGCCGAAATCCATTTGAGGAGTCGCAAAGCTCTGACGAGGAGAACGGTGAGTTTGCTCGCGAAATGAATTCTTTGATTGTTCAATTAACTAATAAAATTGCTTGTGCAGCCCTGTTGGACTCTGCTGTGCGTCCAGCCACGTCCACTGGAGCACACGAACGCATCAATCCCTTCGATCGTGCTCCCAATCTGCCTGCACACCTAGCCGAACAGTTAACTGAAATTCGTCCTTCGATCTGGTCGCGAATTAATTTTGGGTAAGCATATGTTTGTGATAACATAAAATAAGTGCCCAACTTACGACATCGCCAAATTTATCAGAATATTTACATACAAGATCTCATTGCCTACCCTCACTTTACGCCCACAAATCGCTTAAAGAAGCATATTCTTCGTGAAACGTATCGAGCATATCTGGTTTAACAACCATTAATATTTTTATCAGGATATTCTACCAGTTATATTTATTTTTATAAATACTAAGAATAATATAATATTATGTTTTATAATGATGTAAGAAAAAATCGCTATCAGAAAATGTCTCAGTACAATACCAGCAATTCATTAAAGGCTTTTATGTTATGAGAATAGAAAATACCAACATTTTCCTTTTGAAGTCTAAAACCTATTTTTAATTTAAAATACGGACGACGGTTTAAGTAAATTGATTTTAAACTATAAAAAACTAAAATAGTTCGATGCCTATAAGGTCTAATTTGAACGTGTTTGTTTAGTTTACTACTATGCTAATTTTAATGCATTTCTTAAACTAAATATCCTTTTACTTTCTTTAGGTCGTTCTTCCGCCGCCAACCGACAGTGATTAGTGTGGCGGCGCCACCGTATCTGGAGCACGTAGAGTCCGGTACCAGTGCCATGGGTCTGCCGGTGACGGGGACAATTGCTGTAGCCTCACCCGCATCGAACAACATCCTCAATCCGAATTTAAGCGGCTCCTTCAAGGACGACGACGATATGCCACCGCACCGCTCGATCTACGAACCGATAGTTATCAGCACGCCTGCCGCGGACTCAACCGCCGTCGACGATTCGGCGTTCCTGCAAACACCCACGCAGGGTGGCATAGGCGTGGCCGCCCTGCCGCACAGCGCATCCGATCGCCAGTTTCTCATATGAGGCGAGCTAGTTCGCCGCGAGTCCTTAGCCTGTAGGTTGTAGGTGGTCGCCGATCCTCGAACCATGAACCCGGGTCCGGTTTTTTGTTTGGGTTCGCGATCAATGCTGTGGCTGCCAGCTGCTTTGTTTTAAACAATTAACAAATGTTTATTATTAATATTAATAAATATGTAGCCGAACCTTGTGTTGGACTGTGCGCTGTCCCACTTCCAGGGCACCCACCCACAAGACCCAAACACAGACACGAAACACACACACGTCATTTATATGCGTATACAAATTGTGATTTATTTTATATACATTTTACAATTAACCCAATTGGCACACTAATTACCGCCTCGCCTGCAAACTCCCAACCAAAAATGTAAACGATAGATGAAAAGCGAAAAATACCATGTTAGGATTTAATTGTTTACCTGATTCGAATTAATCATTGATTCTGTTGTTCAATTCAAACACCCAAATATCCAAGCAACACTCAGACACACCTATTAAACTGATTCACGAACATAGTCATGTTTTTCCCAAAAACTTGTGTTTTTATTTTGATGTATTGGATATCTGTTTTCCAACAAAATCACAGTGAAATTAATTGAAACAAATAATTAAATGGCATTGGCCTGTATATTGTACATTATTCTCGATTTAACTAATTTTAAGTTTACTATATAGCATATAAAACTGAAATCCAATGATGCAATAGATTTTCGACCCGTGTTTTCAGAGACTAAAACAATTTTTTTCAAATATGATCAAATTATATTTCAAGTCAATGTCGTTGCCACGCTACACTAAAGTAGAAGTCGTAAGCGCTAGTTTGTGATTATTTTTCCCAAAAAAATTAAGTGTGCAACCAATAAAAGCTGTTTACAACAAAACGAAATCAATTAGGGCATAGATGCAGATATATATATATTTAAAAATGCTGTGGCAGTATAACCTAAATTTAATTTACATTCAACAAAATAAACGTAATGGAAATAAACTAATCAATCGTTATTTTTTTATTTCAATTTCTAAGCAGGTAAGTAAAGATCTGGAAGCGATAAAAATACTAAAAATAAATAGCTAAAAAAGTGTCCTTATTCCCAAAAATCTAAGCCTAACGATTAAATTTGAATAATAATTCCCAATTTAATTTGAATATGCGGAAGAGATAACGGAACAAAATATTTTAAATACTTTCCTGTAAAACTTTTAGATCATATTTTTTTAATTTTTACGCTTTGTTACCTGCAAAGCGTAGGTTAAAAAACATCTTTAAGGAGCGCTATTATATGAACTAAGGCTGACTTTGGAAAATTTTCGTTTTTAAGATAAGATATAAAAAACAAGCCGTTCGCAGGCGACAAAAATAGAAGTGACTTATTTGGGTTGGGTAAAAAATTTGTTGGTTATATTTTTATTTGCATATAAGTGACTGCCACACGCTACATGTCACACGCGAAATTGCACGGTTTTTCTTCACCTTTCACGTCAAATAAATATTTTAAATGCAACTTTTAAAAATACCAAGTTATAGTTATAATTATTTTTTGTCCATATTAATATGTATTGTCCTGAAAAATTATCCAAGATATTAAAGTAGATTAGTAGACCAGCTTTGTCGGTGACTTACGGAGCAGTAGCGGTTTTGGTAGCCTCCACAGCCGAAATACTTTATCTTGAGGCACTTTTTCGCTCACTGGTCCCAGTACTATATTTCGTTCACATCTACTCCTTGGACGTCCGTCGCAGCTTTTTGCCCTTATGTGTGAGATACATAAAGAACAACGAAAATCACAACCAAAAGCCACTTCATTTTCAACTTTATTTTTGTAAAGCTAGATTTTATTTGACGAATCTGTGGAATGAGTAGCATCTTTTCCAAAAGGACTCGAAAAATGTCTAATTACAATATCAGTTAATCTTGTAAAGGCTAATATTAAACTGAGCTATAAAGCTAAAGCTTTAGTCGGAGCAAAACACTTTTTCTTAAAAATTGTCGATAAAAATAGACTGTGTTAGCGAGAAAAAACATTTACAAGTAACTAGACGGCAAATTAATTTAAACCTTTTTTATTTCTCTTCTAATTTTTATATTGTATTGATTTGAATTGTACTATTAATTTAATAAGATACATTTTATTTTTAGCCTTCATATTTCTCTTCAATTCATTTTGAAGAATAAAGAGTGTCACTTTCGAAATCTTTGACTGCTTAAAAACCAAAAATCCGTTCGCCTGTAATAACCCCTCAATGCAGCAAAAACAAAATTTTTCCAACGTTGAAATTTTTTTTCCCAGTATCCCTGCGTAGGAAACTTTTTGGCCTTAACAAATGGTAATTCAAAGCGAATAAAATATGAAGGTAACCATCGAGGTAAATAAATTAAGGTAACTACAAAAGGTAGACAATTTGGATTAAGTATGCAGATTATAGGAGCTAAAAGTTATGTTCTCGATTAAATCTTGAGCCCAGTTGCATAGCAGCGTTGCAGTTGCACATCTCCATCGCCCTTTAGCTGAGCAACAAGTATCTCTCTTTTTATTGGTCAATTCCTCCACTCCATAGTGATAAATTTCCAATTTATAAAAACTTTCATTTTATATAATTTCAATTGTTTTATAGTAATGTAAATATTTTATATAGGTTATACATAACTTATGTATGTTCAAATATAGTTGAGTAATGCACGGAGACATGTCAGCATTTCAAGTTATTACATAGTTTAAATCAATTTTGCTAGTTTTGATGCGAAGTGTGGTGTGATGATTAGGTGTGTGATAAAGACGTATGGGTATGAATGTTTTGTACAGTTTCTCGAGAGTGTGTGTTCGTGTTGATAATTGATACAATTTCAGTTAAAAATTATTGGTATAATCGTTATCGATAAGCTATATACAAAATATGCACTTTAGAACTTAGGCTAACTAAAGAACGTATGAACTACTCGGTAGATGAGATGGCCGACCGAGTTTACTTGACCACCAGTGATTGCTTGAGATGCCGCACCAGGCCGGATCCAATGTCTTGAACATCCGGCCACTGTCGTATCACAAAGATGACGAAACAAATAGACAAAAATGTTGTGAGAACGCGAACCCTGGAAATAAACAAAGAACTATATTATTGACACTCATCGTGGCATGGAATTTAGCAGTAGTTACCTCGTTTTGAGAAAAGGCATTATGATGCCTGCAGCGGTGGCCACAAGCAGGAGAACCACTTGCAATATCGTTAATACCACATTGATGAGTTTCACAACCAAAGCCCGTGCATTGGAATTGTCAATGCCCTCGACGGTGACATATTGTTGCTGCGACATGTGCTCCATTTTCGATATCTGTGCAAGAGCTCGGTTAAATTCGGTTTGCATGTGGCTGGATTGGGGTTGGAGATTTAGGCCTCCCCAAACGCTCGAACTTACCCTCGTTTGACAGTTCTCGAGCACTTCGTTGACGTCACGTAGTCTTTCATCGCTTTGGTATTGTACTTTCTCCTCCATGTCGGCAATCGTTTGCTTCAGATTCTCAATTTCATTCTGTCAAACAAAGGCGGCAAAGCATAAGCACGAATGTCGGGCAAACTGCCAAAGCGTCAGCCAAGTGAACTACGAACCTGATGTAATTCTGTCAAGTCATTGATTTGCTCCTCGAGTCCCTCGGCACGATAGCGTTCACTTTCGAGTGTGGCGGTCAGATTGTTGAATTCCTTTTGCCCCGTCTTCCGAAAATAGAAAAGAGGTTAAAATATTATTGGTGATAGAATAAGGACTTTTCCCTGGCTTTCTCGGGTTATACGTACCTCCAGACGTTCGATGCGCTCCTTGAGTTTCTCATTCTCGGCCTTTCTCTCAGCGAGCTCTGTTAGCAATGTCTTGAGCACTATGTGGTATTGGCTGGCACCCGACTGGCTTTTGCCGGACCTAAGATAAAAAAGTAAGCATTGTTAATTGGAACATACAAGCAATGATATTATTCCTGATATATGTGGATCATAAGATACACTTATAGAGTTTACGTGGTTTAACAGTTATAATATGGTAATACATTATTAATATTTGTTTAACAAAATTGATCGAAAATTTCTGACAACATAGGTTTGTATTACTTTATTCTATTAGTTGACTTTAAGTCATAAATTCCTAAATCTGTATTCAAATGTGAGTAAAAGAATCACGAATTATAGAATCAGGGACAATAATTTTGTAAAACCATTAACCTTGATCCTTTAGGATCATCAGGGTTAATATACCTAGTACCTAGCTCAAACTATTTTTATTCTGTTACATTTTTTTGTAAAATTGGAACTCAACTTACCCCCCTGGTATGCTTTCGCTGGTCACGCTGCTGCATTCGCTGCCATTGTCACTGTTGAATTTTCCTGTGCCGCTGCCCGCACCGCCGGTGTTGTTGTTATGTCCGCCGCCACCGGATCCCGTTGATGTCCCGGCTCCGGGCACCTGCTGCAGTCGCTCGCTACCCAAAACGTCGGCATTCGCGGACTGCATGCCCTGCAGCTCGGCTTCGCTCATCTGATTGATGTTGTCGGCGCTGCCAAACTTGTTCTTGATTAGGTGCGCAAACTCGCGTGGCTTGGACATCACGGAACCGGAGAATCCGGTGATGCCATCGCGAATGTTGCCGCCCACATTGCGCAGGCCCTGGCCTACATCCCGCAGGACTTCGCGCGGCTGCCGGTGCTGGCTCTTCGTCTGGAATTGGTGATTCTGCAGATCCTTGGCCCGCTTTGTGTAGTTGTCCAGCTTTTTCTGCAGCTGCGAGATATTGTGTGCGCTCTTCTGGTTCTTTTTCTCAAAGACAGCCTGCCAAGAAGTTACGAGTTGATAAAATTTGTTTTTAAAGAATAAATGGGCAAACATACCTTGATACGCTGCAGCTGCTGCTTGTCTGCGCTGGCTGCCAGCTTAAGATACTCATTGACATTATCTAAAATTGAAGGATTAACAATAGGTATTGGTATCAATGGTATTGTTGTAATAATATCCGAGATAATACATTTTGGTTTGTCAAATCTTATCATCCCTTTGAAAACAAACTTTAATCCTAAGGTTTTTACTTACCATCCCTGGCAGTTTGCTCCTGTCGGATGGACTCCTTGGTGCACTGGATTTTCGTGTTCAATCGGTCGATGGCCTGGACGCTGGAGCTGCGTTCGTGGCAGCGGCGGTGAACCTTCTTGCTGCTGTCGAACTCGTCGGAGACGAAGGAGGAGTAGTAGTCCTCGTTGCCGGACAGACGGGAGTCCTCCAGGCCGCTGCCGGTGCCGGCGCTCCCACCACCTCCTCCTCCGCCGCCTTGTTGAGGGCCCAAGAAATCCGTCATGTCGTTGACGCCAACGAGACCGCTGTAGGCCAGCAGACCGCCCTGATCGGAGCCATGGGTGCGACGCTGGCGTTCGCGGCTGCGCCGTCGGTGGGTGGGACTGTGGCTGCGAAAGCCGCGAGCCACCACCCCGCCGCTGCCCAAACTTCCGGTCACCGTGTTGCCGCCGCTGTAGACAGCCGCCTGTGCAGCTGCCACTGTGCTGGAGGAGGCCGAGGAATTGCTGTTCGTGTTCGCGGAGGCTGCTCCGGATCCGGAAGTCGCCCCTCCAGCCGCCGTTGTCGTCGTGGACGCAGGTCCTCCCACCGATCCCACGGCAGACGAGGATGACGCTCCTCCCGCTGTCGCTGCTGCTGACTGAGTGGCTGCCGCTGCCTCACTGGCTCGCTCCCGGGACACTGGCGAATTGTGGCGCATAGAAAAGTACGACTTGGGTTATTTTTTAAGTCTAATCTGGGTTTCTGTTTTGTTTTTAAATTCGGTTGATCATGAGGCACGTTTTAAGTAGCTCGAAACATAGCACTCAGCAAATATTAGATGGTGAAATGGTGGTGTAATGACTTTTCTTGAAGTTTTTAGTTTGCTCTCTTTTTTATGTAATTTTTTGTTTAGGTTTTAATGGTTAATACTTGCATTAATTTTCAGTTCGTCATAAGTATTAGCTTTCATAAATCTATAAATTATTCCGCAATTTTTATATTTAAATTTAAAATTAATATTCAATGTAGCGTTAATTATAGGTTGTTACTGTGTTTTTTTGCATAGTACATTTATTTATCACATTATGATTTAAAATGCTTGTAATGTTGATTTATAATTTTTCAGGGATTTTTACTTAGTTGTTATATTTTTTCTGTTTTTGAGGCGCAGTAAATCATTAGGGCTCAAAAAATAATTTAAAAATATCACTTTTTTTTTAGAATTCAACAGTATTACAATGGACGCGTTTTTAAGAGCATGAAAAATGCGTTGTATGCACACCGGCGCTGATTTATAGTGTAGGTTGAGTGTTGGGTGTGCGATGAATAAGTGTTTCAAAAGAGTTATTTCACTTTTTTGATTGACAGCTAGACAGCCTGTCTGTAAGCCGTAGAGAGAGATAGACAAACAGGAAAAATAGAGACAGAAAAGAAGAAGCAGTTGCAGGCAGTTTAATAGCGTTTAAAATCGCGTGTTTTCGCTGTGAATAGAACCAAAATAAGCAGTAATAAGATTATGTGAATGAGTGCGTGTGTATGGTGGCGAAAGTGCATGGATTGTGCGAGCAACTTGCAAAACAATTGCATTTTGTATAATATTGGTATACCTACATTTATCAATGATTCTGATTGGTTTTGTTTGAATTGCAAGTGTAGCTAGTTAGGCAGGCTAACATTCAACGGTTACAAAGCTAAACAAGGAAAATATAAAAAGATATAAAGAAAAATATGTAAAGTGTGCAATCAAACAGATAACAGATGTTAGGCACAGTCAAATGAAATAATATAATGGACTGAGGCACTCAAAAGTGGGCTATACTTCTTGATTTTGATTTATACATCGCTGTTTGTAAGCTTGTTGATGCCGAACTCGTAACAACATTGCGAATAATGGGCGTAAGGGGGTGTTTGGGATGTTTGTGGATTGTGGAAGATGAGTCATCGCTCATCATCTGGGGTGGAAATTCATGGACACACAGTGTCCCGATTTAGGAACAACTTTTGTGGAGAGTGGTCTGCTGGCGAATTTACATTTTTACGAATTTAGTACGAGGTTACTTTAAATTCACTACAATATTATTCAAGGTTTTGCAAAGGCATAACTGAAGTATTTATTTCCCATTAAACAAATACAACACAAAATTCCTCGTACAAATATAACTCACATTTTTAGTGCCGTGTTCTTAAAAAGTTCATTTTACACCTATACCTATTTTATCTACATTTTATCTTTACCTTACTTTTTAGGATATTGATAGTCCTGAAGCCAGGATGAAATGTATTTATTAAAGCAAGGAAAGATAGTAAATTCAAATAAAGCAAAGAGGATATCTTTCCTCTTTCCTGAGCAGTTTTCGCCACAGCTCTACGAACTAGTTAATAGCGGAAGCACAAATTAAATTGGACGCCCACTGATAGCATAGCATTCCCCAACCAATCGAGCTCGGCAACCGCATCCAGACCCTCAGATTGACATTAGCCCCGCTGATAAGATGCAGGAAGCTCAAGCTTTAACACGAGCCAATCATTCCAATTATGCGACTAACTAATGGAAGAGAAGGAGTCCGAGGAGGGGATACGGGGAGAGGAGTGCGGAGGATTCATAATCATAATTGATAATTACTTTGCTCGGTGCTTCGGCTGGCAGAGGGTGAGCGACTGGCGCGCAGATTCGAGCTGGAGCCTCGGGATGAGCGCAGGGACTGCAACGTTAGGAAGTCCCGATTCTGGTTCGGATGATGGGCCGCATTAGGCGTGGAATCCATTATTGCAGGCTGCCATTCAATGACCACGATTTCGCTGACTGCAAAGAAACAACAAACGAGAATGAATAACAATATTTTCAGAACATTTTCTAGGCTAAGTAGCAAAGTCTAAAGGTGAATCAACTGTCCGCCAGCTGATAATCCGCGCATAATCGGAATATATTTGTATATAAAAGTGTGAAGAAAAGTGGAGCACATGGAATAATGAATTCTATACATTCCTAGCATTTCTTGGCAGATGGAAACCATCTTGTAAATTCAAATACCCAAAAATAGTGTCATCACTGACACACTTCAAGTGCTTTGCCTCCAGATATGTATACAATCTATTCTTAACCAGATATGGTAGCAATTTGTTAGAGATATTGCCCCTAGCTACCAACTGACTATATCGGAATACCTTATATAGATTGATTATGTGAGTATATACGTCCTCCGTCTGGGAAAGTGTACAAGTGTAGAACTCAAGTGGCATGCCAATGATGTCGGATTGTTGGGGGAGGCTCTCTAATGAAGGCGGCAGACGGATCAACATTATCATTGAATGACACCCTGATACGAATTGTTTACTTCGTTATAAACATTTATACATTGGAGGCTACTTGTTGACAGCACACCCAGTTGATTTCTCCACCCATTAATAGATTCCAATGTATTTAATCCTCCCGATGAGATATACAAAATTCCATTACATTTATCCCCTTAGCTTCTTTGTCAGCATGGAAGCCGTTCCAGATCATAATCAGCTCTAATGGATGGAACTTTCACGCCCACTGAAGACCTACCCCATTGTTACTTCACTTGAACCAATTGAGAATCCACAAGCAGCACTTTCCACTCGCGTTCCGCTCTTTCTTTATACGCTTTACATTTTTCGGGTAATTTTCCGTTTGGTAAATCCCTTTAAGCCCATCGCCACACTCGCACATGTTCAGACATCTTTACAATCTATAACTTTGCATTGTAAGCTTTCGATCTGAGTGGTTACTTTGGCTATTTTATAGCTAAGGGTTAGTACACAACTCAACAAAAAGTCGTCAAAAACAAAAAACTTCATATGAAAAAAATGCCAAGAAATTTTTTTTCATATGAAGTTTTTTTGTTTTGGGCGACTTTTTGTTGGGTTGTGTACTAGCCCTTAATATAGATATTTTAAAAATTATTTTATATCAGATAATTTTTAATTGGAATACGAATCCATACTCGACCCACTCTAGAATATTTATTAAAAAGTTATTTTCAACTTGAAGCTTCTATATGAACTACTGAATTATATTTAATAAATATCTCTATTTTGTGTAGTTAAATTTTAAAAAATTTAATGGTAAGAAAGTTTATTTATAAATTTGTCAAATTATTTATTTTAGATATAAACTAGGCATCTCTGTTCGTAAACAGCGAAGTGAGTAAAAAAAGAGAGATAAGGATGGATACTCAGTCCGTTGCGCTTTCAACCCAAATGCTCATCTGCACTTGACTGCGCCACAGCTGATGGGTATAAGCCAAAAAAAAAAAACAAGGAAGGCGGATGGGAGGTTCGGTGCCTTCAGCTACGACGTTTTGCTGTGTGAATCGAGCATAATCATTTTTCTTTGTGCCCCTTTCTTTCGGTTTGCTCGTGAATTTTAATCAACGTATTTTGTAACCTTCTTCTGTTTTGCTTGCTTTGATATTCCCGCGTCTCCCGTTCCATTCGCTTTCTTACACAGTTGTTTTTGTTCGTGTGCTGACTGATGTTTAAACAGAAAACAAAACAATAACAAAATAACAATAAGCGCATTGAAATTATATATCAGGCGAAACGAAGAAAGCCCGCGACGATTTTGAAATGCTCTTTCTCTGATCAACAACATTTTTAAGTTAATTATATAATACTTTAAACCTTTGTTTTAAATAGGAAACGTATTTTAACTGCATTTAATATTTTCCATAAAATCTTTGTAAAATAGCTTAGACAAGTGAAATGTTATCAATTAAGATTGCAATTGAATTAAATAAAATGATCAGCTTACATTCTAGTCATAAAGTTTTCTAAAGTGGGCTTATCAATCCCTTTAGTGAATGAATCTTTCAAGGCGGATTGAAAAAATATTCAGGGTCACTGCACTCACGACTTTGAAACTCATGATGTCGCATACTATATCTCTCGTATCTCCCTCTTACTGTTTCTCATTGTCTCAGATGTCTGTTTGGAGCAAGTCGCAATTTGTATTGATAAGATGCAGTACAAACCCCATCCTACAGAATTTTGGTTATCAATATTCTGTTTTCGAGTGCACATGAACTCAAGAGATCCATCCATCGGTTCCGCATTCTTTATCACTTAGTAGGGAATGGGGAGTGGATTGTGTACAAAGTCCAGAGATAATTGATCAAGGCCCAGACTTATGACAGAAGGCAAGTGCATTAGCATAAACCCAAGGACCATCAAAGTAATAACACTGCAATCTTAAAGTGAGGTAAATTCATTTTAATACTTTCAGCTTTTAAAAATTCTACAAAAGGGTTTATATATAATTGCATTTAAAAAAGAAGATATAAACAAAATAGAACTTAAAAACCAAGTTAAATCCCATTAGCATTAAAAGTTAAAAAAATTCTGTACAATTAAAAAAATGTATCGTCACAACAATTAAGATTAATTATATATATTTTTTTAATATTTTAATGCATTTTAAAATTTATTTTAGTCAGTGACAACAAATTAAATTTTTTTAAAATGTATATTCAATTTATATATGTATTAAAGTGACAACCCTTAGTTATATTATGCCTAGAACAAACGTTTTCTCGAATTTCCGATCGTACATAAATATTTTCCTACAAACAAAGTAAAACATTTTTAAGACGTCTCTATTGTTACATCAAGCAAAGCCTTTACAATTATTATTCTGACCGCATACATGTATTTTTACACACTAAGTATGCAGATTCAATTATGCCGAGACATTTGCTAATGACTCGGTTCTGAAATACCACAACGTTCTACACACAACATCTCGGGATTCCGACTTGGCAGCGCAGCTGGTTATCTTTAGTGAAGGTCACCACGCTCGGATTATAAATATAAAGAACCGCATTAAATTATAAGTCCGTGCATATGTACACACAGCGGCAGCCAGTCAACAAGTAATTACACTGCTGACTCTCAGTCTCGTTTGCATTCTCACCCAGTCTCCCTATGAAACGTCCCTCCACCCGCATCACCCTATGAGCTGTGAGTAATTCTATCATTAGACATCATGTAGTTGCCTCCATAGACTTTGGTCCTCATTTCTGCCATGTAAATAATGCTGCACTCGACTGTCTGGAACAAATCGAATTCAAATGACCTCACGATGCACGGTTTATTTCCATAAGACTGCACTAATTTGTTCTTATAGTTCCAAATTAATTCCACTTACAAACGATTCCGTAACTTTACTTAAGGTTTGTTTATACATAAAAAAAATCTGCCTTACTTATTTGGTTAAAATAAATTTTAATAGATGAAAATATCATAAAATAGCTTTAAGGTCGAAAATAATTATAAATTTTGTGTGTACTTTTTAGTGCTTTCTTATCAAAACTCACAGTTTGGCCGGAATGTCAAACTCGTTTTTCTTTTTCCATGATTATGCAAGACTGCGAATACTGAAGCCGACAGTATCATAAATGTTGGGCAGGTCAGGGTATTAAAACATACAATACACTAACAACAATTGAACTTTCCGCGAAGAATTGCAAAGTTTGCTCAACAAAACCCGTAAAAGTTGAGAAAAGAGGGCAACGAAAACAAAAACAAAGTGAGTGAGTAAACTTTTGACTGTTGGCCCATTACCTCAACAATTTAACAAGACGCAATGTTGTCAATGTATTTTTTATAGATGTTACTTTACTGGCTTTCTTGTTTCAGCATTTTGCGTTGTGTTTTATTATTGCAGGTGTTTAAATTGCTGTTTGAGACAAGCCAAAGGTAAGATGTAGCCTGCCAGTTTGTTTTTTTTTATTGGGGCTGACGACTTTGTTCTCATTCGTTGGCAGACACAAAAATGGGGTGGTGGAAGAGACGGTGAGGAGGAAATAAATGCGGGTGGCAGGTGTCAAGTGCTGGTCGTGATTCATGCTACACGTATAAAAAATACAAACTTTAAATGCTCTTAGATAAATTATGCATCATTAAGAAAACAGTTCTCTATAAAAAAGGTTTTTTAATAACTCGATGAATTACTTTGTTTTCTGTTATTAATAAACATAAGTAATATAATATAAAAAAATATTTTTAGGTCGACGTAAAAAACTAGTAGTAGTTTTGTTACATAAACCATAAATGCATATGCACATGTAAAAATTTTTCTTTTATAAAATATGTGGAATCAACGAAAGCTAAATCAAAATACAAAGAAGTATTTCTATTTTATAATGCATCGCAAAGACCTAAAAATCATAGTAACCTCACCAAGAGTGTAGAAAAAATAAAATAGAAAAAGAGTTGCGCCATATGGTTGCTGTTTTATTTTTCGTTTTAGATAAGCACACTGGGAACTGTCATAATCGACAACCACAACCACAAAAAATAACTAGGGAAAAGAAAAGGAACGCTTGTGCCATTTCCAATAAGCTTATTATCGCTGCAATGGATACCCAGCAGATCTATTTTCAAACTGCCACCGAATGATATCAGCCATGGCAATTGTATTTTAATTACAAACCTTATTTATCAATCAATCAGCCAAAGTATGTTGTGTAAGTTGGAAAAGTGAGAGGGGAAATTTGTTTCACTATCTCCAATAATTACTGGGTAACACAGTTGAATCGAATCAATAGCGTTTAGATAACGATAAAAATCCACATACTTTTTTTACCCATTATAAGCATTTTGCAAGGTCTAAGAGCAGTTGAAGAATACAGCATTTCAGGTAAACATCTTTGTATGAGTCATAGTCGTAAAACATTAGATAAAGTTTGATTTATGGCCATAACCAAGCGCTCTCTAACTGATACTTTTCTAAATGGAAACCAGACACAGAGTGAGTTAGCAATTTCCGGATAACTCACAGAGAGTACACAAGTACCAGTTGAGATAATGCGAAGCAAACAAAAGTATTTCAAAACATTTTGTTTTCATTGTGTTATACGATAAATGAAAATAGTCCCTAATGAAGATTAGAGAGGAATAATAACACTGATTGTTTGTACGTATTATCAGGTCATTTATGAATATTTGTTTAAATCATTAAATAAATATGCGCCCGTAGGTATCACTATGTAAATATGAAAGCAAATATTTTAGAAAAATATATACATATATCATATTTTACAGTACTGCAACAAAAAAGATCTTAGTCAAGAAAAATCTTAGTAACTTTCTTGGTTTCTTCTAACTCACACTTTTTTCCTAGGAAAAACCTATTTACGTGTATAGCTTTTCTCAATTAGATTGGCTATCAATTGACCGTGCTAAGGTCTTATCTAATGTCCACAAGAAACCCACACACCTGACAATAATCAGCCCTCAGGTGTTGGCTAAGCCCACAACCAATAGGTGCCACATCGAGTGTGTAAATAAAAATATACAAATTTGATTCACCGCCTCTGAAAAAATGAAGGAAACCTGATATCGTTATTTCTATTTATAGAAAGTGGAGTCGGAGATAGAAAATGACTCCAGACCCCGCAATTATTATTTATTTTATATTGGACACCTTTTATGGTCAAGTCGTTTCCTATTTACTCTGATCGGAATTTCTAGTTATGTATCAAAAAAACAAAATGAAGAACGCGTAATATTACTTTCAAATATGGGCATGGTTCACATTTTATCAGGTATGGCTACTACCATTCCTCTTTGCTATATTTTGTAGCCATTGAATCATAAATACTACCTAATCATCAGTTCAGTGTATAATCTTTATTGCTGCGTAATCGCTGGCAGTATTTTTTTTGGCTGTGTCACTAGAAAGCAGGATTTTAAAATGTTACTAAGAGGGTAAATATCCATTCAAAAAAAGGAGAAACTAAGCAATAAGTATTTACAAATCGATTCATTCAATACCTTTCTCTCTTAGTTGGTTTCTTACATGCGGTTTTTGCGGTAGGGAAAAGTTTTTCATTTAACAACAGAGTACAGAGTAGTCAGCCAGGCAATTACCTTTATGACAGTTATCTAATGCCTTCTGCCCGAGTCTGTGGTGCTACTTCTCCATTTTCTCTCTGCGGGACTATCTCTTCCGCTGCGGCTCCCCATTAACGCAATTGGTTTGTGCCACTTTCTTTGAGATACTCGCAGCACGAGTCCAGCATGTGGGGCCATCATGATGCTGCTGAAACTTGGCAGATACTTCTAGTCGGCCAGACGATGTTTCGGCCATAAGTCACGACACATTTAAAACTATTTTATGGCTTGTTTCTACACCAGAACCAGCAGCTGTGGGTGTTCAGTTTTTTTCCTCTCATGTTTTTTGTACAAAAACGAAAGATTATCGAAAGAGTAAAACCTTGACCGCACCTACAGGTTAAGGTTGGACTACCAGATGATCAATATGTTCTTGAAATGGATAAGTTTGCTTAAAATTTGAGAGATTAAATGCAAGTCCTTGAAATATTAATCACAAATGATGAAAGAATTATCTAAAGTTCTATGTAATAAAAATTGTAATACTAAGACAAGCATTTTCTATAAATCGCAACATTTTCCTCGTATACTAAGCAATCTTCCTTTTCCTCTTTAAATTCTAATTGTTTTTCCTCAAACAATTTATTTATTCCAATATCGCTTTCAGTCGTCAATTATGACACCTATTCAAAGTCAATCAACGACGCAATCAAACTAATTTTGTTTCACTCATTACACAATAATTAGCTAAGTAAAACAAATTGTTTGCCCATAAACTAATAGCTCAACCCTGATTAACTTTATGAAATGATGCATATAATTATTTTCCATATATCGGCCGCGCCCTTAAGCAAATTGTTTCATCATTCAATTTTGGGCGAATCGCTTAATTGACTTTTGCTGCGGGTCAATAACATTTGCGATGGTACACAGAGAGGCAAGAAGAAAGAGGAAATCCAAAGAGTTTGAGTTGGGTTCGGTTCGGACATAAATTTTATGGTGTCATGGCATTTGTCAAATGAGACACTCTGAGCTGAACTTTAAGCTGCGTGAACCTTGGAGCCCGACTCAAGAAATCTGAAACAGTTACTGAGGTTCAGGTAATCTTTGTGACTCATTTAAATTTCTTACTTGGAAATTCTGAACTTTTCAAGACAGCTAAAAAATATTATATGGTAGAAGAAACAACTGATACTGGCATTCCTGAACGTATTTATTATCTTTTAGTTTTGTAAAAACTTAATATTCAATCGATAACCTATTGCCCATTTCTTGATTGTCATTTTGAGTCAGCTGCTTATGCCGTACTTATATTGACCAACGGATCGTGGGACAGATATTAAATTGATTAGCACATATAGGCAAAAGACTCGCCGAATTCATTCTAGGAAAAATACTTGCAGTTAAATAAGTTAGATTCAAAAATATAATTTTGTGAGTTGTATGCTTTTCCTAGAACATTTAAAAATAAACCTGAAAATAAGTTTATTTTCTCCTAGTCATCATTTACACGTGTTTTTTCGCTTCATCGCATTCTATAGGATTTTGTCACAATTCATCTTCTCGCATGTTTTTTTGATTCAACAGCTTGTTCAGCTGTTGTTGATATTACTCATCGAATATTCGGACAAAGATCAACCTGCTTAATATTTTTACACAGAATGTTTAATGAATTGACCGACGACCAATCGTCGTCAGCAAAAACTCGCATGACTAAAATGCAAATATGAAAAAATAAATAAAGTAAATAAATGGTATAAACAAATGAGACGCTGTGAGTGTCGTGCTTGAAATATCAAACTCATGAAAACCGAGAAAACCGGAAAGGAAAACACAAAGCACGCTGCTAACTGGGCATATACACAAACAAAAATATTTATGCTGAATTTGGTCATTGTTTTTTGCCGAGAGGGAAACAGAAACCAAAATCAAAACCCCAGAACGAAAATGCACAAAGAAAACAGATCAAAACACGTTTGCTGCGAGCTCGTGTTTTGGAAGGAGCCAGAAAGAAGCAGAACAGCAGCATGAGGTGGGGGACTTGAATCTCCACCCACTTTTTAAGCCCCCAACGTGGAATGATTCATTGGTGACTGCCGCTGACGTTAAATCGCATTCGGTTGATGAATTTAAATTGCTCTCAACCAAATGTGTACACTAAAACTAAAAATGGGGAGATGTATTGCTTTCAGAACAATGTATCCTTTGAAATTTCAGTACCAAACTGTTCCAACTTTTAAAAACGGTTTTGTTTTCTTAAAATTTGTTTTAAAAAAATATAAACCTAAAAATACCGCTACGGCATTCATAAATGCCTTTTTTAATAATACAATGCCATCAAAAAATGTAGTAAAATTATTTAGTCATATATTTTCCAAAGTTTTTTCTACTACAGATTTTTCTTGGTTTATATATTTTAAAGCGAAAATTTGATAATTACATTTTACACTTGATGCATCTGAGTCATTAAATTCACATTAAACGACTTCTTTATTCCCAAAATCCCTGGCATTTCCATCCATTTATTTGGTGTGTTGCTTGTCTTCCTAGTTTTTTGTTGCCAGTCTTGAAAAACAAATATTAAATTATTGATTGACAAGTCCTCAACCCTTTCCATTTTCCATATGATCCCCTCTTTGCAACGCAACCCGGGCAAAATTCAAAAGGTGAAAGTGAAAACTGCCGTTTCTATTGTTGTTTGTCTCTTTTTGTTTGTGCAAAACAATTTAACAATTTATGTGTAAATTTTCACAACGGAAGTTGTTGAAACTTATGTGTGGGGCCATCAGAGCGGCAACAGCAAAAATAACAAGCTAAAAAGCTGTAGTTTAGTTTAACTTATAAGGTCATTGTCATATTTGGTCATCTGTTCGAGCATATTTCTAACTAGCGGATGAGTCACCATATTTGAGTTACAGATACTTTCATTTATAAAAAGCAAACTAGCAAACACTTTCCCCAGAATTTCGGAGAACAAAGAAAGCTCTAAATGTTATTGTTTAATAACGAAATCTACTTTAAGTGGACGACTCATTCCCATTCTCACTTCCCGAGAAGTATAGAAACCTACTAATACACTAGGTTTTGCTCTAGAATCACTACAAATTTCCATTGGCAAAGGTATAGATTTAACCATTTAATCTAAATTAGCATGCCTGACATCATCAGCAAATCGAAAAGCGCCATAATTCTAACTTTACCTTGGTTACTGAACTTTAATCTACGAAAGAAATTCCATTTTATGACACTCCCTCACCCATTTCTGCGTATTTAGCTCAGAATTCCTTTGAAAAGCCAACGTTTTTATGGGCTTTTAAATTAAGAAATATTAAAGAACAAATTGAACATTCTTTTATTAGTCAATTATGATTAATAAACGTAATCTGTACGATTAGTAGGAGAGTGGGAAACATTCTCAGACGAATCTAATCAAGGTTTAATGGCTGCCTATACATTAAGCAGTAGAAGTAGCAAGTAGTGTACATATAAGGAGCATGATTATTCGGCTTTAGAGGCGGAAATGCGATTGTCTTGGGTTATCTGGGGTGACTTTATAATTATCGACTGCCAAAGGGCTAATCAGGTAGAAACTTAAGCCATTATAGTGACATAGTTTTGTTGGGTGCGTCGCTTGTTGCCAGGACAAAATCCATTTGAAGAGCCGGTTCGGTTTGCACATGTCCCTCTCTTTTCGCCTCTCTCTTTTGGGCACACGCCCAAAACAACAGAGAATAAACAGAAAGAAATAACATGGGGGAAAACAAAAACAAATCGAATCGGATCGGTTCGGTTCGCGAGAAGTTCAAGAACAAAATAAAACCCAACACAATTTTCATTCTGCTTATTTTTGCGCTTGCCTTCGCTCATCAAATAAACTTAATTAAATATGCAAATAATTTGCGTGCTTTCGTGCTCTTTTTTTATGCTTTGATTACATTGCATAATGCACGATATTCGGAGATTAATGGGATATGGAAGACGGAAAACGAAACTGGGACTCGGTCATATCCGAAAGTCATTTATCGGGCGTTTGAAAAATGTTTTCGATCAAGGCTGTGAGAATATATGTAAGTGGCAGAAAAAGAGAAAGCTAATTACTGTGGATAATTAATGATTGAAAGCGAATTGATCAATCATTGTGTGATAAACAGACAACTGGTACCATCGTAAGGGGAATTTTAATTAAGAAAATGCTACAATCATGCGGAAAATTAATTTTTTTCGAGACCTAAAAGCGAGTTTATTAAATTCCACACCTGTATATAAAGTAAAGTGAGTCACAACTACAAACTATCCTATAAATTCACAATTATAATTTTTATAAATTTAACTGATAAGTGTTAGTGACCGTTGAAGTAAATTTGCTATTTACTTAACCTATTTATCTTTCCTAAATTATTGCAATAGAAGTTAAATAATGATTCGGTAGCCAGGGAATCAATAAAACAAATAACCAACAAAATTGTTTAAAGTGTGATTTTGTGTGGACATTATCCAGCAAATCAAATTAATGACCTTGATTTGTTATCTTTTCTCAAATGCTAATCGAACATTTAAAAATCTCCCTGCGGCTAGACAACAAGTAAAATGCTATAATCTTCTCCCTCCTAATCCAGCACTTATCCACTCCATTCCACCCACCACCCACATGCTCTTTGACGTCATCACAGGCTAATGTCTAGGTCTTCGCACTCTTGAGGGCTTTCAAAATTCCAAATGTATCCAGATTTGTATGTGCTCAAGTGTGTTTGGCGCCCGTTGGCAACAAACTGAAGAGCAGAAGCTTTTCCGTGCCCGTGGCCAATTTGAAAATCAAATTAAACAAACACGAAATGAGCGCGCGTAGTTTAAACATTTGGGCAAAAGAATTTTTCAATGAAATATTTAATATGCATATGAGAGCGAAATGAGCCCACAATATCATAAATAAAATCATCAGTTGTCACAGACCAAAAGAGATTAGTCGGTGGAAGTGAGAGGAGAAGGTTGATCTGCACACGAAATTAAATAAATAATATAAACACTGCGCCAGAAATAGCTGACAAGCAAACGAGTGCGACCAAGAAGGCTACACTGAAAAAAAGAGATTAATAAAAGACTAATTTTTCAGGATATTTTAAAACTTTGAAATTTCAATAATTAACTTTAATTCTGTTGTAGGATAATTCATAATAGAGTAAAAATCCTTAGTAGACAATGCAGTTGCATGCTAAAAATACAGTACTACCTAGTATTAAAATCCGATAAGGTTTAAGCCTCAAGGCTTTATTTACCTTTTAAAAGTTTTTTCTATACAATCCTCGAAAAATTTTTTAAGCCAGGTTTGAAGACTTCTTGATGATTTTATAATTTTACTTGTCTTTTAAGATATGATTTATATAGTAAATTCAGCATTCATACCCTAAATTCATTTTAATTTTCTTGATTTATCTAGTAAATTATACATTCATATCCAAAATTAATTTTAATTTCTTGTTCAGTGTAGAAATAGCCTCGCTATACATAAATGCCGATTCTTTTCATTTTCCGTGCGCTTACATTTATCATTCCCGGCTGAATTTAATTCAATTGCTGACAAAAACGTGTTGTTGTAGATTCAACCGTGCCTGTCTCCGAACAACAATAAAAGCAACAAAGTGATAGCAGCAACAAACAGGAAGAAGAGGCTATAGAAAGACAAACTTGCTTAAGACGATCTCACAGTAGATGTGCAGCTACTGAATTGATCGAGAGACGCAAAGGAAGGAAAGTGTGATTGTTGCCAGGCCACAAAACGCATTCCCTGTTATTATGAATTTAATTGAATTTGTTATTAACGTTAATTGTGTTATGCATACATACATATGTCAGTGGGACCGGGAGAGGGGGAGGGGTTGGTTTAACAAATGGTAATCAAAGTGCAGCAGCAGGGAAGCCATCTCTTAACAGGAGCGGAGTTTTCGGTCGCGGGAGGTATACAGCTAGTCGTATCTCGATATGATCTCTGACAACTTAATTATACCAACTATTGTTGCACGAGTAATATCGGACGCGCTATTTTTTGAGAGAGTCGTTTACGATAATTCGTTGTAATCGGGGATGTCAGAGAATTTATTTTCATGAATCTTATAGATTTCCGATATTTTGGGGGGGTCTCAGAATTTATTTTCAACCGAAAGCCGTTATGTTTCTTACGTACATCAATGCATTAAAGCAACCGTCTTTGATTGGAAGAAGTCTCTTCCTCTTGACATTGATATGATATTATATTTACTCTATTTTTGTATGTACGTTTTTACTGGTGTGGATTGTTATAAAAATTTGTCTAGATAACTAAAAAAATTTTTTTTTTTTATTCAATTTTTTACTATAGTGCGATATACATATATAAATAAAACATGTACTGAATTCGTTTATCCTTTTTTGGTACAAGCATTTTTGAATACATTAATTGATAACGGGAAGATATACAGCAGTTTTCATAATTTTTGATATTAAAAACCAAATTTTTTCTGTGCTAATTTAAAGTAGAATAAAACATTTCAGGTGTCAGCAAATAAATATTATATTTGAAGGTAATCAAAACAGAATGTTCTGGCCCAAAAACTCTGGATCAATCCGTCAGTTTTTTGGCATAAAAAGTAACCAAGCCACCGCACACACACGTTCATGAGCCGCAGATACGTGCGAGCGTGTGGTTGTGTGCCTGCGGGCCTGGTTGCGAGTACACTTAAATAAACAACTTTGAACTATAAACAATATTCGGCACGCACTCACCTTTGCAACAACAGTTATTGAGGTGCAGCCACCCGCTCTCTCTTCCTCTCTCTATCCGCTTTTCACGCTCTCTGCAGCTTGATTTTTATGCACACCACACATCAATTTTCAAACTGCGACGCCCTTTTTCCGATTTTCTCTCTCACTAACAAAACAACAACTATCGCACACAAACACACGCACACACTCTGTTAACAACAATTTGGCTCTTAACTTTTTGTGTATTAGATTTTCCTCTTTGCTTTTCCTTTCGCTCTGCGCACCTCGCGAAAAGTATTGTTAATCGCCTGGACAATTAGCGATGTTTGTAGTTGAACATTGGCGTTGCTCCTTACATTTAATTGAGTGCCCTTTCAACTTGGCTGCCAGTGGCTGCACTTTACTTTTTGTTTGACGCCTCCTCTTCGCTTCGCTCCGAATCGACCGACACACAACCAAACCGAAATCAACACAAAATAAGTGTGACAGTCGTTTTTTCGGCCGAGAATACCGCAGTGCAGAGCCGCTGGGGAACGCTGGCATTGGGCCAGCCGCTGCAGGTCACCCTGCTAAATGGTCACACTAGCTTTTTATTTAACCAGGTAATTCCTCGAGATTACTTCATATTTAGCTTTTAAAAAGCTTTTCCACATTTTGCGATCAATCAGTTAACAAACAACTCTCAAAACAATCAAACGTCCAATTTATTTATGCGCAAGTTTAAAACAGGGCTGCCAGACCGTTGCGCCGGAACGGCTACGATAGTGGTGCTATCGATTGATAAAAATAATCTGTGTATTATACCCTCTTCCCATAGAGTCTATCCGTTGAACCCTGAGCAGTGCTCCACTGCGCCAATTTTAAAATATTACAAAATGTGGAAAACCCAGGTCACAAAGCTTTAAATTTTCTGTTGGCATGACGATTTGTATTGCCGCAATTCCTGCAGACATTAATTCAACAGTTTTTTTGTTTTTCCTTCCATTTTTAATTTGGTGTTGCCACAACGCTTCTGTATAAACACAGCCAAAGATTAAATCTGGCATTTTTTGAATATCGTTCATCGATATTCATCTGCTAGGTCTGGTATTTTTTGGTATTTCCTTACGATATTCTTAGCTCAACTGAATACTGCGGTGGAAAAAAGTCTCAGCTAAAGGCATTAGCTGACTATTTGCCTCTCGCTTACTCCTATGGTTAGCCAGCAGTTTTCGTAGTACTGAGTACTAGGCTGAACTCTAAAAACTTCGGTCACTTTACAAATAATAAAATTTTTCGACTAGTGAAACTCTTAGCAAAATTCTTGCATCATGATCAGTGATCATGTGCGTTCAGCAGAACTATCGTTAGAAATCCATCAGTGATCAGTGATCATGTTGTTCTGCTGAACGCGGCCATTGGTTTTCATTTTAAATAAAAAAAAACGGAGAAGTACGTAAAGTCTTTTCGCATTTTTTTTGATTTTATATCATATAAAGCCCTATTAAATTTTCTTTTCAGATTGTTAAAGAAATCGATCTTTTAAAAAAGTAGAAAAAAACTGGACTCTTCTAACTATCATAGGGAAAAAATTACATATTTTTGGTCAAAAAATTAACTTTCTGCCCCAGTGTGTGTGGTATATAAACCTTGAAGTTTATCCAAAATTTGTTTTTAATTTTATTTAAAATAAGAAATAAAGAATGTTAACTTTGCAAGCGGGTACTTACAGCCTCTTAAGAAAATCAATATAATTTTTTCAATTGCATGTATTTTGCTTGTCCCCGCATATAATTAGTGAACTACAAGGAATAAAAAAAATTAAAATGAAACATGCTTGTTATCGATGTTTTAAAACCATCGATTACATAGATGTTCCACCACCTCTATTTTCGCCGATAATCAATCGAATATTCGATATTAGCCAGGCGTTAGGCGATTTCGTGCCACCCGTTAGGGATTTTCCGTTTACCTTATTGTCATCTTTATTTTATGTTTTTGTCTCTCTCTTTCGCTGGAACATAACGGACGTGTCGTCGCGCCGTCCTCTTCGAGCGCGCGTGTGTGTGTGGTGTCTGTGTGTACTGAAACATTTGGGGTCGCAGCAAATCGGAGAAAAAATTCTTAATTATACTTATACAATACACTCGTGCTTGTTCTCGCGGCAAATCGGAGTAAACCAATTGTGCGATTTAACCGCAAAGGAGAATAGGAAAAGTTAGCTGAATTACGTGAGTAGCTGGTCTGTGCGTGTGTGCCAGAGCGAGGCGGCAAATCAGTGCGCCGTGAAAGAGAAGGAGCAGCAAAAAAATTTGCTGCGAATGCTTCTGTGTGTACGTGCCTGTGTTTAGTGTGCATGTGTGCTAAAACAAATGCCTAAATTGCAACAAAGAAAATTGTATGAAATATACGAAACGAAGCGCAGAGCGAAAGCCACGAAGAAAAAAGAGGCTGCTGCTTGAAGAAGAAGAGTAAGAAGCAGCAGCAGCCGCCGCGAGTTTTACGCGCGTGTGTTAGTGTGCATACAAATGTATATGAAAAATAAAGAATAAGAGGAAGCAAAAGCAAATCATCAAAAAGTGTGAAAAGTAATCATAAATTTTCATATTTCTTACAGCGCTTGACAACGAAAATAATATTTAGTGAATGCAAATACGGAAAAGCTTAATTATATTGCCTAATCAGTGAACTGCGGTTTCAAACGTCCTCGTCTTCCTCTTCTCTGCATTTTCTTAACCGGAATGCCACCATCACCAAACAACCAAAAACCACAATAACAACAACAACGAATGGAATAAAATAAAAACCAAGAACTTTCAAGAGAGCGGTGAGAGAGAGGCGTCGGCTAACGGCTTATCAATTGAAATTGACAAAGCACGAGGAAAGAGAAGGAGAGAAGAAGAAGCAGAGCGCTGAGTGCGCGAAATGTGAGTAATCTTATAAACCGAAAAGAAACAAGAACAAAAGAATTACAAGCAGGAAAAATCAGTGCAGAATTTAATTCTTCGATAACTGCTGGAAAATCAGAATTATTAGCTTGAAATCATGAAAGTGTGTTCACTGGTTGGCTTCTCTTATTCGCTTCTCTGATAAGAGCGGAAGTGTAATACAGACCTTGGGGAAAAGCAAAACGTATTTAAGTATCGGTTTCTCATGTGCCGGATAACTCGGAATCTGGGGCAGTTAATTATAATTGGCAGTGGGAAGACAGTGGGCGTTCGCCTAAACAACATTGCCATATAAGGTTTTTCAATCTAAAGGGAACTTATATTCAATAAATAAGTAAATTGTTAGAGACGGTAAATCAAATTTAATGGCTCTGCCAATAAAGTTTTATATTATATTTTCCATGATACTTTTGAAATTGTTAGTTAAAATAAACCATACTCCCTGAATTTGGATGTTAATAGCTAGAAAAACAGTCTTTGTTAATTTATGAGACAACTTAGTGTGCGTTTTGTTTGTTTATTGCCATTTACATTTGGATGCGGGTCTCCAATTAGAATCGCCCATTTACATGTCACTACTCTGCTGTTGTGGCTGATTTTGGCTATTAAAAGTTATGCATGCTGTCAGGCTCAGTCTATGAAATCCATTTTAAGGAACACACGAAAACAAAAAGAAGTAAAAATGCCTCAAGCCAAGTTAGAGAGGCTTTTTTCTTGTTGATTGCAGGCAAAAGACCCGAAAACCAAAAACCAATTATGGCCAACTAGTTGAACTGGCTATATGTACATATGTATGTATGTTTATGTGTACATTCGGGGACTGGGGGCAAGATGCCTGGATACATGCGTGCCATTTTTCCACTGCGACTTTGGCCATTTAGTCATTTATCCTGACCGCAAGTTTTCTGTCAATTAGTTTTGTTTGTCTTTTGTTTTGAGTCTTCAATCTTTTTACATACAATGAAAAAATAGAAAAAAATAGTTTAAATTTTGATCCACAAAAGTAAAAAATAAATTCGGTCAATGAAAGTGCTCCAGTCTTAACTAAACCGAAATCAAAACTCTATTGTTCACGTTCACTCTATCAAACAGTTACTGTACTGTGGATTGTTTTTGTTTCTGTTGCATTGGATACACACAAGCAAAAAAAACTAAGCTTTTTTTTTGCTTCCCACTTTATCTCCTTGGGTTTGCTGTTGTTTTATTTTGTTTTGCCATTGCACTCTTCTTCCGCCTACTGCTCCTTCTTCTTTTTCTAGCCCGCTTCTTCCTCTTCTTCTTTCTGCTAGCTTTTGATGCCAGCATATATGCATGTGCATATGTGAGTACAGATGTGTTTATGTAAAAAAGAGATACCGTTGCCAGTCTGCCAACGAATTTTTTTATTTGTATTAGTAACGTTTTTTTCTGTTTGGGTGCTTTTCTTGCCTCCTTGCTCTTATCTTCCGATTCTCTTCCTGGTCGAATCTTCTTCTTTTACAGATTACAACGTTGCTTTTTGGCGCTGTTTTCACACTCGCAAAAAGAAAAATTACCTTGCTATGATGATCCAGTTGTTAGTATTAGTTAGATTATTATTTTATTAAGGGGGGACATCTGAGTAAACGGGCGGATTTTCAGGAATTTTTTTTGACCAAATGAAAAGGCCAATCGAAAATTAGTAAACTAGGTTTAATAATATTAGGTTCGAAGTACAAAATAAATTTTTTTCAAAAAAATCAAAAACAAAATGGCGGCTCTGCAGCATTTCTTCGTAGGCCCTTTTTGGTTGAAGGGGGTCCATGGCCGGAAAGCTATCGCCCGTAATTTTTGAGCTAGAGGAAAAATTCCAATTTTGTTAGTTTCTATACATCAACGGCTATCGACACACGTAGGATTTTTTCGATATATTGATTTTTTGCAAAATGGTGAGAGATTGAATAAAAGTGATGGAAAAAAACGTCACAAAAGTGTTAATAAAAAAAAAAGTACGCAATATAAAAAAAAAAATCGACATAAGTATTTTGAATATACTGTGAAAATTTCAGATCGATCGATTAAGATTTGTTCGAGTTATGTTTCCGGCAGTCTCAAAAAAAGTGGTTTCGAGAAAAACGAGTTTAAAGTTTTAAGGTGCCTGGGATATACATATGAGGTATCGCGGCAGACTGGAAAATTTCGATACTTAGATACATTTCCCGGACTCTATCTTTTGGTATGTTATTTTTAAGACCCTAAAGAATATTTTAAACAAAAAAAAATTTTTTCGATTTTTTAAAAATTTTACTTAGATGTCCCCCCTTAACAATAAAATGTTTAAAGATAAAGACTAAACTAATGTTGAAGAGTCGCCTTTGGTCTGAAATACACAAAATAATTTGTTATTGAAAAATGATAAAATTGCAGGTTTTGTTAGGCATTTATAAACAAAACATCCTAATGATTTTTTAATATAACTTTTCAGATATAACATATTTATGTCTTTACTATTGCGAGTTTTGTTTGTTTGGTTTCTTCCTATTTTCTACAAAAGTGCCATAAAAAATGTTTGAACCTTACTTTTCACCTTGTACGTTTATAAATATAAATATGTATATGTATTTCGACTGCCTCTGCTATTGCATCCACTCACACTCGTGCGAATTGCCTGTGTATCTATGTGGGACAAAAATAGTTGCATTTTGGAGGTCTGCACTTTCATGGCGGAAACTCAAAAGCGAAACAATGCCATAAATACAACAAACACACACACACGGCTACTGACACTAAAATAGATAAATAAATTCGGAAAAGAACAAGGAAAAACTTTTACAGAATACGAGTGCAGAGGGAATTCGTTTATAAAAATAGGGAGGTTCTGTGGGAGGGAGTGCGGTAAATGGCCTGCTGTAAAATGTTGTTGACTGTTTAGAATTTAAACTTAAATTTAGAACGAAAAGTTCGAACGCAGCTGCCGGGAAATCAGGAAAGATGTATTGAAAATCGGGAATGAAGAATACATACATATTTTAAATGATTCAGGTGAAATAACTTTTTTATTTTACGTCTTCTGTATGCACGACGTGAGCTTCGATCTTGCTTGTTCCCCTCTTTTTTTATTTGTCTATCTCTGCCCCTTTCCACGTGTGTGTATAGTGTTTTTTGACAGTTGAATGAACTCAAGCGTTTATTAAAAAAAAGAAAAACAAAAAACTAAATAAAAGCTATCACACACAATAACAAACAGAAACAGCATGCGAGTTAAACGAAAAGTTACAGTTCAGGACAAAACAATGGTATTATTTGGATACTTTTGAAAAGAAAGATACAACATTTTTTTATAAAATATGTATTTTAAAAAGTTTTGATATTCACATAATTTGTTTTTACTATAAAATGAAATAAAATAAAACCTTTTAAAATAATAAAAATACATGAATAGTTAGTGTATAACATCAGAAAAACTATTGAAGGGAATTCTTAACCTTCAATATTTTAATTATTTATTTTTGACGATTAAAAATTAGTTATATTTAAAGTTCACTATATTTTTGACCACAGTTGTACATAGATAGTGAGAGGGAGGAGAGCGGGTATAGAGAGAATGAGAGTGAGATAAAGACGGAAAAACGAGATGGAGATGGAGAGACCTCACCAGTCAAGCCACAAAAAGTAATTTTGTGTTGGAGCTAGAAAAAAGAGAAAAAACAAAATAAAAAACACACTGCGTGCAGGCCTTTCAATAAATGGTGGCATGGACGGCGGAATGGGGGGCAGAGAAGAGCAAGGGAGGTGGGAAAGGGGGTGAAGGAATTGGGGTCCACAGCCAGACAGTAAGTGAAGTTTACGTGGAGTTGTTGGCCGGCAATGTTTGTTGCCTTTATTGGTTTTCCTTTGCCTCTCTTTTTCTGTTGTTTTGTGCAGCTTTTATATATTATTTTTATTTTTACTGCTGAGATACGCTGGATATGCAACTTTGTATGGGACATTAGATACAGAGAATTGGTTTTTGGTCACAGAAATAGCACAGAATGGAAAATAGTTTAAGTTTAGTGTGGGATTTGAATTGGCAACATTTGGTTTGTACAATAGCAGAATATGCCTTTCCCGGCCAAAAAACTAAATAAGAGAAAATTATCATATGGACGAAATTGTCCAGTAAGCATTTCTTCACTGTTAGCGCTAAAAAAGCTGACGTTAAAGCTCTGAAAATACTTTATGCCTAAAAAAAACTATTTTGTATAGGATATTTTCAAAATTTTTAAATTGACCAAGACGGGCTTCTGTAAGGCCCCACTAAGAACTGTCATAAAAAACTCTTTTATCTTTGAATTCAGTACAAGATTTGGTTCCACTTCCAAGACCTTAACGTGCGCTGTTGCCAGTTTTCAGTTTCTGTGTGTGTCTAATGCCTAATGCATTTTCACTCTCTTTTAAAGTGGGTTTTTAAGTGTATGTGGGTGGCTTTTCTTCAGATTTTCCGAGAGATGATGTAGGCTGAGGCTTTTGGAGGGCTCTTATAATGTTCTTGGCAACAATGGTAATATAATTTCCTCGTTATTACGTGGTCTTTAATATGTTTATACGAATATGTATATTCATTCATTGAATCAGCTCCAATCAATGCTATAAATTGAGGTCGTTCTTCGGCCTCTTCATTCCCTTTTCCAATTTTTCGTGCTGATTCGTCGTTTAATGGGCTTTGCTTAAAATCGAATCAACCAGGGACACACAAATATATGTACAAGTACTCCATACCCCCCTTTATGGGTCGTTGGCAATTTTTGGTCGCTGTTTTTCCAGCACGCATGACGCGCGCGTTTTTCGTGCTGTTCCAGTTTAAGCTTTAAGTTCTCTGTGGCACATAAATCGATAAATGTTTGCTTAATTCTTTTTTTCCTTTCCCTGGCTTCCTCGGCCACACCTTTTGCTTTTGCAGGATGCAAACAGCTTTTTGTTTTCTGTTTTTGTTGTTTTGCTCTAGATTTTCCTGCTGCCTGATTTTCCACTGTGGCAGCAGCTGCCAAAGAAAAGCCAAAACAGCAAAACATGTGTTTGAAAGCGAAGCCAAGACAAACTGGCGTCGCCTGTCAGAGTGAATAAAGTCTTGTAAAAAGCGAAAAAATAAAATACAATTTAAGTCCTGGTCCGATGTACTCTTTCAGAGTAAAAAAGGCGGCAAAGCGGGAGCCAGGGAAACTAATAAAATGGCTTTTGCTGTTGCCTGCCAAAAAAAGGTTTATTTATGCCCTATCCCAAGGGTTTTTCGGCTCATATATAGATTTTGATCAGAAACGAACATTTACATATTTAAAATATATTTGAAATTAAAATTAACTACAAATTGAGAGAGTAGAATGCAATACATTTTTTATTATTAAAATGAAATTGTGTTAGAGGAGTATCTATTTGCTAAAAAAAACTTTTAATATGTGTTAGCATTGAAATTCATTCTTAGAGTATTTTTAAACCCACTTCATCAAACAAACAAAACATTTTTGGGCTGAGCATTGAAATTTTGGCTTTCTATTTTTGTTACTTCCTACTCTTCTGTCATTTTTCTTCATGAAAACACGAATGGGAGGTAGGAAAAAGGTACTGCAAAATGTATAAATTTCCTTAGCTTTTCCTTTTCCTTGGAACACGTACAGGGTGAGAATTTAGGACCGCCTTGGGTTTCCATTTTGAAGCCGTAATCTTTGATCAAATGGCGTGATTGACTGATTTATCAAGGATTTTGGCATTTGACTCCTTGTCAGAACAGGCTGTTGCCTATTCTCCTTTTTGGTTTTCGTTGCTTTTATTGAGGGTGTTTATAGTGCAAAATAAATGTAACAAGGATCAGTGTCGTGATAAAGATGTATAAATATTTCGGAAAGAATACTTTTGCAATAAGGAGTACAACACTTTAGTAGCCGGTAACTAACATTACTTTAATTTAAATCTACCTAAATCTCAGTTTATTCAATACCTTTAAGTTTGTTTATTTAAACACTCCTTTATCCGGCTTATCATGCCATCAGAACTTGACAAATTACATTTTCGTTAGGTTTGACAGATTCATTTGGCAATGCCATAAATACACAAGATGTCAGCGTATAAATACCCAGAGAAAACAACCTTAATTAGTGGTTCGCTGGATATGGAATAAAAATGGATAGATAGGGAATCCTTAGAAAAACTTTGCCCTTTTCTAGTCGTGGCATAAAATAACATTATTTCTTTTATTCACGGCTATGTGGCTACGATGAGAAGTCAAGATAGGTAAAAGTTTCTGGCAGATACTGGGATACTGGCGGCTCTGCCTTTAACTTGGTTTTTGTACCCATCGGGGCGTGCTGCTGAGGTCAAGAGAAAAGTATTCAACTTGTAAACTATTACTTCAATAAAGAAACACAGCTAATAATAGATTTTTGATTAAGTCTTAAAGATATTTTTAAAAATATTTATTATTTTTATTTATTTCTCTTCTGACTAATTCTAAAATAGGAATATAAAAAAGTGATAAAACGACACAGTGATAAACAGTTTACAAAAATAACTAAAATGATTTGGTGGTAGTACAATATCGGTTTTATAAGGCTTACAAAAAAAATGATAAAAGTTTTACCTATTTTAATACTTTAAATAGTCATTTATGTTAAATCTATTATTTTTTGGTATCATCCGACAGAAAAGTAAAATTGGTTTATTAAATACAATTAATTTTCAAATCAAATCGATTCTAATAACTATAATTTTAAACACGACTGTGTATCTTTGAGATTCTTTGACATCCTCTTCTAGATAGATAGATAGATGGACTTACTTAGCCGCTGCCGTTATGCTAAAATGCCATAAACATAAACAAGGCACACACATGTACACTGTACCTCATCTGTATTCCCAGATCCCCCCTCAGCTCCCTAGGGCAGCCATCCTCTTACATGGCAACAGGGAAAATCGATAGCAATTTACGTTGCGTTGTGTATATATACCCATATATACATATAACTTATGTATTTTGTGTTCGCTGTACATGCGCAAAATTCCACAGCCAACACACACACACACAACTAACTGCAACTTTTTCTCGTAGACAAAACAAAACAAAAAGCGACGAACAAAAGCTGGAAATCCAACACACCACCTACTTTGCCACCCTCCAAAACGCCCACTCAAATGCCGCCCACACTTTTACCACCCCCTACTTTTCTTTCTCCCCTTTCCCACCCTCTTTGATACCCCTCTTTTCCCCTATTTCCCCACCTCTCTCTCAGTCAACGCTGTCATTATTTTCATTTTCAACTTTTTCTTGTGCCATCTAAGCCAGCAAAAAACCACCCACTCCCCACCCATCATTCGACCTCATTCACACAGTGAAAAGCTCAGCACACTTTTCTCAACCCCCCCGCCGCTGGAAAAATCCCTTTTCCCCAACTCAACCCCCCTTTGCCCCTTAAGCCGCAGCTGGCAACGCACATTTTGATAACATTTTTGATAAAAATAATGCGGCAACAACGCCCCAAGCTCAACTTTTGGGAGGAATGGGGTGGCACTGTCTGCTGTGGGTGGCCAAGGGGGTCGGGGGTGGGGGAAACGTGCCAGGTCAGTGGGTGGCGGTGGGTGGGCTGGCATCTTGTCTGCAGCTGTAGCGGTGCGTTTGTGTTTGTGTAACTAGTTTTTGCGCCCATTTTTACTTTGGCATTCTTGACGCTGCGCTGTTGCCACACTTCGCACACAGAAAAAAATCATAAATTTAAAAGGGCGTCAAAGGTTGATATATTAGCATTATATTTAAAAACAAGCAAATATATGTGGAATTTTGAAGTCAAATTTTAAATGTATTTATCATGTGAATAAAAATATTTTTCTCATAAGAATTGCACATCAATTTAAATTTTAAATTTAATTTATTTAAGAGAACATAAAGACCTAAGAGCCGTAAGTTAACAAACATATTAAATAAAAGCTTTATTGTTTGGTTTGCAAACAGACATTACTCACCTTAAATTCTGAACATTTTTTAACTCGCTTTAAATGTTATGTTTAATCGAACTGTAGTTATTAAAATGTTTTTTTTTGTGTGTACCAGCTTGAAGCTCCGAAGGCTTTTCGTATAAGCCATCTTATTCTGGTTCACTTTGATACCGATAATTTAATTCATTGAATATGAAGATGAATTGCAAAAGGTTTCCCATTCTCCGGGACAAATCTTTCCTTGAATTTAAATTACTTTAACTTTGTGGAATCTTGCTTTTTAATTTGATTACAGCTCACAGCTCTTTGTTGCTATTACGGCTAATTACGTTTGCGGAAAGGTTGACAAAAGTTTTGCACACTAATTGTTGTTTTAGCTTCTTTAATCTCCTGTCAGTTTAGATATTAAACACCAAACTCAAAAGTTTAAAACTTTTCGACAAGCCTATCTTTAATTTCAGATAATTTACGAAGATAGCAGACTGAAAAGGAAAACAAACTGAAATATGAGGCAGGTTGAAGGCAACATCCTAATGAACAATTAACTAGGCTAGCTTAATTCCAATAGCTTATTCAAGTTAATGAAATCTAAAGTGCTAGTGTGGATACTGATATGAAGATTGAATTAACCTTTTAGATTTATAATTGAAAAGATCGATAATATTGCAAATAAAGATAGATAAATTTGAGTATTCCATTTATTAAAATTATTATTACAATTTAGTATTTTTCTTGTTCTTTTAATTAAAGGTTCTTAAATTTGTTTACTTTTAAACAGATCAAACATATTAAAGCATAGACAGAAAAATTGAATGGGCAAAAATGAATGAAGAGGCAGAAGAACCCATAATGAAGAAAGAAAATTGGCAACGCCCATTCCCCTCCTCCGAAGTGTATAATATTACCAATATCAACAAGGACGAACTCAAAGGCAATTCCCAGGATACCACCACCATCCATAGATTTCACAAATTCACATTAATTTAATACAAATACAACAAAAAAGTCACATTAAACAAGAAAAAGAAGGAATGGAGGGAATCCGCCTTGACGTCCTTGCCAAAAGCTTTGGGGGAAATTTAAATGCAGACGCCATTTTCTATTAGTCCACACATTAAATTTGATGGCGCGCCTTCTTATACCAAAAAACAATATTCTACCAGGACAGCCGCACCCACAACACCCTCTTATCCGCTCCCAAAAAGTTTTGCGAGCCGAAAATAAAAGCAGGCGAAACTGAAGCCGCTTCTTCTTGCTCCTCCAGCTGCTCCTTTTCAGCCATCTTCGTCCTTTTTGGCCATCTTCGTCCTTTCTGCCGCTGACAGCGCCCAAAAGGCAGCACTAAGACAGAAACAGAGAACGCGAAATGGAGAGTGAGCACCTCCTTAATGTACAGTTTTGTCCAAAGTAATAGATCCTAAAAGAGAATATAGAAATTTAATAAACATACCATGAGCTTGTTTTACGCCATTTAAAGTTTGAGGAAACACTATCGGTCAGAATAAAGAAATATAAATATTTTTCTGGGACATATAATGTACTTTTAATATTTATAATGGTAATATTATTTTAGTAACAACATAATATTATTTGAATAATAATAATGGTAATATTATTATAATAATAATGTCCATATTATTGTAGTAACAACATAATAATATTTTAATAATAATAATAATAATACTTTATTAGAATGGTATAAAGGGTCCCAATCTAAGATCTTGACCCCAGTTGTATAAAGAATAGCCCACAACCCCAAAGGACTCTACATTTTCAGCTGCTGTTCTGCAATTTGAAATATTTTGCCAGGCACCGCCCAAAAAAAAGTTTCTTAGGGATTTAAGGGAGATGGTGATGGGGGTATCAAGGTGGGGGCGTTGTGGGAGTAACTCCGCAAAATGATTATTTTTCATGCTTTCTCATTTCGTTTTACTGCCTTCGCTCACCCACAAACTCAAACACACACATTCGAGCAGTCGGAAACTTTCACAATAATGCTGCCTTGGGGGTTGCTGTCGCTGCTTCTGCCACAGCCAGCAGAACAAAACCCAACCCAACCACCACCCACAGACGGCAGAAGAAGAAAAGGCAGCAGCCTCACGTGCGCTGCCTTCGAACGCAGCGACGTCGGCAGCGGCATCAGCATTGTCTGCCCTTGATTTTATCGATTTTCGCTCGCTCCGCCCCCGCCCTTTTGGCCTTTTTCGGCTGCTGGCAGCGACGTCAGCACCACTCGAAAACTAGTGCTGCCCATTATGGATTACCAAGTAAATCAAGGGGATAAGATTCCATTAAATACTAGATAGTTGCCCCTATTCACATTTATTTATTCTTTCGATTGGGATGAAGAATTCCACAATCTAGGGTTCCAATATTTTTAAATGTTTCAAATCCATTGATTTTACAATTTTAGAAATGTATTGTGTAAAATTCTTCAAACAAAACTTGATTGTTTTTTATGAAGTTGATTTTGAATTCAGAATTTTAAGGTTTTAACGATAATTAAATCATTTGTAACAAACTGTTCCTTTAAAATTAGTCAATAACTGCTTCTTAACAATGATTTTTTTCTAAAAATAAATGTAAAATATTTTTAACAATTTAACAATACATTTTAATTACCGTAAACACTCTCTAAACCAGCCAAAAATAGCTAGATTTAATAAACAAAAAATAAGACAGATATTACTGAGAGATAGCCAGATTTGCCGCACATCCCGCTGTCTATCTCTGTTTCTCTTATGTTATGGCTCTCGCTCACACCCAAAAACGGCGCACAGTAGCTAAGCTTTTTGTGAGTGTGACTGTGTTTGTGTATTCCCCGGCCGGCTCTTTCTCTCTCTCTCCCTTTTCTTCCTTTCTCTCAGTCTCCCTCCCCCTTTCTCTCACTCTCTGTTTTGTATATTATGTGCTTGGCTTGTATTTTATGTGCTGACTGCCGCCTGTTTCGTTATTTATGGCATTTAACCCCACACGAGCGACGAACCACCCGCAGCCCAACCACCCACTAACCCACCCAGCCACTCACTGAAATTGCTTTATTCAACCCGATACACAGACACACACACAGTTATGTGCGGCGGGTGTGTATGCGTGCGCTTTAATCTTTTGCCGGCAAATATTTTGCAGCATTTAAATTCGTGGCGTTTATCGACCATTTTTGGTGCATTTAAGTTTTCAACTTTTCCGTTTAAGTGACCAACGCCCTCGTTTCCTTCCCTCTCGCTCTCGCTCTCACTCTCTCTCTTTCCATTTCCGAATGCAAAATGTTGTCCGAGGTCCGGTTCAAATGGCTTTTGCAATTAATTTTCAAATGCTTTGCTAGTTTTATTTTGGTTTGTATATCTATACGTACTTATGTCGATGTGTTGTGTGCAGGTGCATTTTGTGTGTTTTTGACCAGCCAATTTAATTTATACGTATTGTGTGTTAAAGTGAGGCAATCAATTGGGAAATGAAATAGTTAAAGCGGAACAAGAGCAAATTTTCAATGATACTCAAGAGTACTTAATTGCATTTTAAAAGTTAACTTGCTGCACTCGAGTTTTTGATTAATTTTTTTAATATTGTTTTATAGTATTTGTGATAGTAAAAACCCAAAAATGTTTGGAAAGTAAATTTAGTGAGATTTAATTTATAACCGAATTATTGTTTAAAATGTAAATTTTAAATCGGAATAATTATTTGTAGAGATAAAATCCAAATTATAAGAAATAGGTTAAAAGTAGGTAGTACCTACTAGATACCTTCTTCTAAAACAATATTTTAAATTGAATAAAAGAAAGGAAAGGATGCTAACTTCGGCCAGCCGAAGTCTATATACCCTCGCAGTTAATTCCTATTTAATTACAAATTACAAAAATCTGAATTTAATAATAATGCAATAAACCAAATTATAGCAATTTTTGTATTATTTTGACAATAATTGATTGATCATTCCTATGACAGCTATATAATATAGTGGTCCGATTTATGTACAATTTATTTCGAAATTCTGAAATAATAAAATAAAGTTAGTTATATTCCAGAGTAAAATAGAATACAATCAAAATTAACAAAGCTATAATTTTGTTTCTATGAATTTCCCTTTAGTTTTGCGATCGTTCCTATGGGAGCTATATGGATATAGTCGTCCGATTTTTCTAAAAATTTAATTCGAAATTCGGGATAGTTAAAAAAATTAAATTCCTAAGAGCAAAATATAATCTGTCAAAAAAACACCGAAGATATAATATTTCTTCCATTATTTCAGAAGTTTGCAACGCAGTGTAAGAGACGTTTCCGACCCCATAAAGTATATATATTCTTGATCAGCATGACGAGACGAGTAGATCTAGACATGTCCGTCTGTCCGTCTGTCTGTCCGTTTCTACGCAAACTAGTCCCTCAGTTTTAAAGCTATCGAGATAAACAGATAAAAAAAAAAAAAAGAGTGGCCCGGCCAAAGGTTTTTCGCAATTCGAACTTTTCGGTGGGCGCACAGCTATTTTCCATACAAAAATTAAAGAACGCGCGCATGCAAAGTAAAAACGCGAGCCGCAGCACTTGTGTTGAACAGTGCGCCACCTAGCTTTGCGCGCGTTTTTAAATTTTTGTATGGAAAATAGCCCACCGAAAAGTTCGAATTGCGAAAAACCTTTGGCCGGGCCACTCTTTTTTTTTTTTTATCTGTTTCGTAATGAATCAATCTTCATTTTCAAATGGTTTTAAACTCTATAGCTGGTGAAGAACACTGAAAAAAATAAAAACTAAAAAAAAAAATTAATTTATTTTTAAGAAAAATAAATTTTATTTTTTTTTTTAATTTTTTTATGGAAAGCCATAATAATTCTTGAGCGATTAGTGAAAACATCATAAAGATATCTCTTACCGTTCCGAAGTTATGAATTAATTACTGAGTGCAACTTTTTCGAAAAAGTGTCAAAAATGCCATGTTTTGACCTCTATAACTCCGGTAAAACTCAAAATTTCGCAAAACCGTTCAAATGAAGTTCTTATATTTTCGTTGTGAACCGGAAAAGTAAAAAAGTTCGATGAAAATCGGACCTTCGGAACAGGGGTGGCCCACTTGGCAGATTTTGACTCTTTCTTGTTTACTTTTCCCTAAGTAAAAAAAATGTTTTTAGTGGTTTATTTTTAAGTACGTGGGGATGAAGATGTCCAATGACAGATTTAAAACAAGAGGTGTACCAATATACAGATATCTTCCCTGTATCATTTGAATGACTTTGGCGGGGATAAAAAAGCATTAAAACCTTCAAGCCTTAGATTGTTTACGCAACGTCAACATTTTTTTTTATCGGAGTTAGCTAGGAATTTAGTTTTAGTTTAGTTTCAGATATTACGAAATTCCGAAATTCTCAGAAATCCAAACCCAACCAATAATTTCTTAGCGGTCTCTGGTTTCTGGTCTGGCTTGCTTATCAGATCGCACCGTTTTACCCTCTTTAAATGAGTGTGTTGCCCCCTGTTTAGATCGCCATAAAGCAAAGGCTAACAACAAAAACTGTCTACTGAACACGCCCATTTTTGACAAAAGGCTATTAACACCATTAAACGGGAAAGCCGGTAAACTGAGGGCCCGTGGTCTTCGGGCAGACAGTTCTATAAGTTGGGTGTGGTTCAGGTTTTACCTTCTTTTAAAACAAAACGCCGCACGCTGAGCGTAATAAAATGCGAGTCGCGTGCTCGGGCATCATAAATATAAAACTCACAGGAAGACGCAAGTTAACCCTTCGTAAAAACCGCCCCTGACCTCCCATTCTCTACGTATAAAATTCCAAGGTAAAGTTCTTAAAGTGCAAAGCACTTGAAGTGAAATGTAAACATGACAAACATGTCCATGTCCTTAAACTTTTTACACACACTTGCGCTATCCGTCTCTTTCGGTTTCTTATTTCCTTCCTCTCTTACTCTCAGCTCAACTGAACTCGACTCAGCTGAACCCATTCATTTCAATCCACTCGACGTCGCGACTTCGCCGTTGACAAGCCCTTTTTTTACGCTTTTGCACTTTTATTTATGCGATAAAAATAAAGCGATAATAAATGTGGCGGGACACAAGCGAAAAGTTATTGCACTCTTCGCGTCTCTTTCGCTGCTGGTGTGGCCGTCTCTTTCTTGTGCAGCAACAGCTGTTTGACTTAAGAAAGTTACTGCAGCAAAAGTTCAATTGCCTGGCGAAGTCCCCTCTGCAGCCCCTGAAAAACCCGTTCCACTCCGCCACTGCAATGCATTTGCATTATTTATTAGCTGTGACTGTGCTTCGTTTCCATTTTGCATGTGTTGCGTAATATCCGCCGAGCAACTCTGTGATCAAGGGAGAAAGAGATAGAAAGGGGGGGGGGGGAGAGAGGGATATGCAGAGGTAGGTGTAGGTCAGGTCTAAAGGGGGAAATCAAATTACAAATGAGAATAAAATCGATTTAATCCCTGAACCCTGACGAGGTACAAATAAAGATGTGTGTATGTAGAAATTGTTGTCAAGCTAGGTAATTTATATTGTGTTTCTGCCTGAATTTTTAGGTATTATTGATTCATAGATGTATAGGCCATTTAAATACAATTAAACCCAACTAGCAATCAAGTAATCCATATCGAATGAATAAACTATAATGTTATTTCCAATTCTTCCAGATGTTTGAAATTCCCCTCGATTTCCATATCAAATTTGTTCCAAATGTGACAGGGGGTTCCCTCGATATATTTTATAATGACAGTTGATTTAATAATAATACCTGCACTATTGATCCAAAGATAATTGCGTGACGCAGCAGGATGGATTTTCCCCTTTCCATTAACAAATACCATAAATTAAATTACCCAAGCGATGAGAGGACTCGATTCAATAGGTTTTGTGCTTATAATTAGAGGAACCGACTAGTTAATTACTTACTTTCCATTTGCACATTTTATTATTGCCATGCAATCGCAACAACTGTGTACCTTTTTTGTGGTTCGCATCTGTTTTTGCTGTCTGCTTCTGTTTACATTGTATCTAGCAAAATCAACCACAAATGGTTGTAATCGATACGGTGTAAAAGTACTAAAATAACACGATACTTTATGTAAGAACAACAGCAATGAGCGCAAAGCTAAATTGAATGGAATTTTTCCTGGATTTCTAAGAATCTAATCCGATTCATGTCGATGGTTTTGCAATTGATACGGGGTTTATAATATTCCATATCTGGAATGAGTCAAATGGTAGTAAAACCCAGTGAATTGTGGGAAAGAAAGTAAGATTAATGCGGATACAAAATTCAGATAAAGGGCCTTTTTCATATAAACTATCAATTGATGAGTAATTTTTTGCGGGAAATTATCACATTTAGGCCCAGTTTTATTGAATTATTTTCTTGAGTAAAATAAATATTTTATACAAAATAATAAATTGATCATGAAAATATAATTTATTGTGTATGTAGAATTTTTACACATACAATGTCGAACAAAAGCAGAAACAACATCATCACTGCATTTATTTATATGCACATATTAAGCACATAAATAAAATCTGTGTCAAATACACTTGACATGTTTATGGCAAATTCTCTTCGCTTGACAATTGTATTATTGTTTTTTTAGCTGTTGCTTTTCTGTCTCATGTATTAAAGAGGGAAACGAGATGGAGGGAGCGGTTGACCTGCTTTTTAAAGCAACGCGTGATTCACGAAAGCGGTACCAAGTTCAGGTGGAATAAAAGAGCAACGAACGAGTGCACAAAAATAAAACCAAAGCTAATGTATACAAAAATATTGCGTATAAAAATTGCATTTTTATATTTCGCCCCTGTAGATGGCGCCACTTTGCCATTCATGTGTGCGTGCAAAATGCGATAAAAATCGCTCACGAAACGTTCTGCAGAAATAAAACGCGAAATGGGCGGCAAAAAAAAAAGTTAAAACAAAAAACAACTGTTGTCTGCCATTTGTGTTGATGTTTTTTTTTTATTACACCGGCGCATAACGGTAAATTGTAAGCGGCTATTACAACACATACACACACACACTTACGTGGACAGGTGATTTGAGCGTGCAACAGAGATGGCATTAGAGGAAACTGAAAATTTGCCACCGCCGCTTGCACTTAATTGGAAAACATGCCAAGGCAAGAGGAAAATATAAATAAAAACCAGAAAAAATTGAAGCAAACGACGCATACAAATAAAAAAAACAAACACGAGTGTGCCAGACAGGTTGTTGCTAAGCGTGTGTTTGTGAGTGCAAAAAAAAGAGGCTCAAATGAGACTCGAACTCGAAATTATTAAATTGCAGACGTCGCTCCGGTAGGACGACGGGGGATCTGGTGGGGTGTAGAAGCATAGGGGCGGGAGGCAAGTCACGCACAAAACGAGCGAAGAAGGCAAGGCAGCAACCCTGAGCAAAAGCGAACGAGGCGAAAAGAGAGCACAGACGACAGAAACCTAAAACGTCTCACTGAGCTGGAGTTACAGTCGTACTTCTATGAATCGAGCAATAAATTCGATCACTTTTATTTTGCAACTTATAAATTTTGATTATTTGTATTTTCATTATTATGGCTATAATACAGCAATAGGCACAAAATACAATGACAGCAAAGAACGAGCAGACCAGACCGCCTATTAGGATCCTGCCAATACACTAGAAAAATAGTAATAAATTATAATAGTAAAAGAATAGTAATTTTTTTAACAATATTTTTTCAGGTTTTCAGGTATTCATGATAGTCAAGCTTCCATAACTCAAACCTCTATTGGCCAAGAAAAACTGTACCATTTTAATTTTAATTACTTCTAAGTATAGAATTATTAAATCATTTTTAAAATAGCCAACAGTTGTTTGTCATTCATAATAAGCTTTGCATCGCAGCCCTAAAACGTTTTTAATGGACAAAGAAAGGTTTTTTTTAAAAAAAAACAATGGTAATTCAAACTTTTGAATTATCATTACCTTTTGGAATTGAATTATTTTTTTTTGGGGAATAATAAAATTAAAATGAATTAATAAAATATGTGTTCAGTGGCATTGATATTTTCCAATGCCAATAAAATGTGTTTTCAGAAGCATTACTTTTAAAATCAAATGTTAGTTTTTAGTAGCATTACCTTTTTTTAATGCTAATTAAAAGTGTTTTCATGTTATTTTAAAAGCAATGCTATTGTTTATAGGCACAATTCTGCCGTTGACACATACTTTGCCCAAAATTCCTGAAACCATTTGGAATACAAAGATGTCAAAACACATATGGAAAAAAAATTTTTTTTGTTCAAGGTGACAAAAAATTCGAGATTTGGTAGTTCAAGTTCCTGAATCTTCAGAATTTTCTAGAACATTTACCTTGAAGTAAATCGGGGCTAGGGAAATTGAAGTTACGGAAGTTTTACTGTATTTTGTTGGGTTATAAAATGAGTGAGCAAGCAGCAGAAGAAGAAGCGCAACCAAATAAGAGTGGTTGTGTGAGCGTGATAAAGGTCGTTGGCCAAGCAGCGACAACAACAACAATGTTGGCAGAGAACGGGACAGAGAAGTAGAAAGAGAGATAGCGACACAGAGAATACTGGCGATGAGCAACAAAACACACGGCGACGTATTTAGCCTAAGGGCATGAAATGTATTGCAGGTTTTTGTCAGTCAGTAGTTGTTGTTGCTGCTTTTGGCTATGTATGGGCCGCGTCGGTTTTTGGTCGTCTGAAAAAACACGTTCCCTGCACCAACAGCAACTCCAACACCAGCACACTGAATAGACAAAGCCAACAAACCCACAAAACGCAGACGGCAAAAGAGACGAAATGAATCGAATAGAGAGAGATGGCAAATTCACCTTTGTGTGGGTGTGTTTGGCAGCCTTTAAGGCCATATCAGAACTGGAATGCAATGCTTTAAAACCCAACGAAATATGAGCCATCATCCAGGGCAAAGCTATAAAAGTTTCGAGGAACGTGTCAATGGGTTCGAAACTACAAATTTAATCAAAATGCCTTGTAAAATGCAGCAAGAATATAGTCAAATAATAAAAAGATCATATCCATGCCCGTAACTGTAGCTTTAGTTTATAACTTAAAGTTAAGAGTAGGTAAATTTATCACTTGTCAGATTCGATAATGCTAACAAAAATTCCCTATATATTTATTGAATTAAAATATTATAAATTCCTTATTCTGAACAAAATTCCGTAATTTCTAAATATTTATCGAAATTAAATTAGATACAAATACATTACAAATATTTTACTCTACCCTCGTATTATTCAAGAATTTTAAGTGATTAACTCACTTAACTTTTCTAAGCTTGAGTAGCTAAAATTAGCCGAAATCACTCCTATTCAGACCTTGGAAAATGAGTAAAAACTATTTGATAGGGGCGCATAAACCGCAGCTATTACCTCATGCAAAATCTTCTAACCAGCGGAGTACACAACAAGCTAAACTTAATAACCAAATTCCGTTGAAGTTGCAAGTTCAAAGCTGAAATTAATTTAGCCTTAAGGCAAACACGCACACACTGAGAAGCTAATGACGAATACGAAAACTTTAAGCAATGACCTTTAAGTTCCTGCTGCGAGAGTTGAAACCGTATAATGATTATAAATAATAGGTTGTCGGAGCAATATAGAAATACCAAGGCGAAATGCATTGCATAACCGAGAGCCAAAGCCAACAAAGTAGACAAGTAGAACTTGTCATTTCCTTATTTAACGTGACACTTGTTAGCAGCGCTTGCAGTGAATTGCATTGAAATTGAGAAGCTCTCTATCTATTTTTTTTCTTCGCTCTTTGAACGAAAATGAACACCTGCGTTTGGATTTGTTTGGTCTGGTTTGTTTTGGTTTTGTTGGGTAGTTTTTCGGTTTCCACTGTGAGGTGTGTGGCGTACGTGACTATCACTCGATGCAGTTATGCTGCTATTACGTCGTCCGTGCACTTACAGACACCAACGCAAGTGCAAACACTAGCACAGAAATACACAGACGCAAACGCAGACACGCACGAACAAACACCTGTCACGAATACACACTCACCTCGTTCACTCTATCAGAAACGTATAAACGACGATCTAATGCCTTGGGCTATCAACGTGCATCGCTCTACAGCAGTGCTTACAAAGGCTATTTTCAAATCTATAAAAATCAGACATTTTTATTTATGTTAAAAAATATATAAATATATTTATTACGACATTCAGGGAATTAATTACCCTAATATATTTTTTTGTTTCACTGGTTTAAATAAAGAATTCTTAGTAAATTAAAAAAGAAGGAGTACACAAATTTTAGTGACGATACTTTCGAGGTTTTAAAAATATATTTTTTAATCGGTATTGTAATTTGTTCAGTAAAAAAAACTTTTAATATTATTTTTTTAGACTGGTCCAATTATATTTTAAATATTACTGCTGGATTTTCAATAGCTAGATGTGTTAAAGGAAAAATTGATGGATAAACCCAACTTTTATTTATGTATATTCTAAAAAGAAAAAAAATCTGATATTCGTCATCATGATATCCATATTGTATTTTTTTAATAAAATTTTGTATTATTTGTATTATATTTATTATTATTTTTACCACATTTGTAGACACAAGCAGCTGCTGTTTTTTGTATGCTGCTGTTCTGTTGATGTTTTATTTGCCAAATGTTCCTGTCTACCGCTTCTTCCTCCTTTTGTTTTCCTATTGTTGCTGTGTCACGTTTTTCATATTAAAATGTTTGAAATTCTGATTGGGATTCTGCCGCTGGCAGTGCAGAGTTGCCAACTGTTTTGTTTGCTTTACTTTTTCGTTTGTTGCGTGAGCGCTGTTGCCAAACTTCAGACAGCAGCCAACCACCGAATCTTGGATTCAATTAAAACAGGTTTTCTCGTGAGACATTGCCCAGAAATGATCATGATCGGAATGATAGTCCCCCTCTCAGCCCCTCCCTTTCTACTTTCCTCTCTGTCTCGCATTGGACTTCACTTGTTGTGTCTGGTTTTTTGTTTTTATTTTTATTATTGTAAAATATGTTCACTGACCTTTGCCGAATTTCCAGTTTTTTGTAAAACGTATTTTCGTTGATCGCGTAAGGCCGATTTTTGTTGGATTTTTGGCTCGAAAACGTTTTATATTTAAATTAAATACATAAACATGTCGGTATATTTTCTTTGTGGCCATATTTACACACAGTCTGAAATGAGAGAGCGACCTTCAACTTGATTTTTAATTAAGTTCGGTTCATTGAACTGAAACTGTCAACGTCTGCTCTGCTGTATGTTTAATTTTAATGTTTCCTTTTTTGTTCCACCCCCCACACTCTTGGGCTAAAGGCAAACACAAATGTTTCGCATATAAATTATTGTGTTTTGTTTGTTTTTTTTTTGTTCTTTTTGGTCCATAAATATGAAATGCAAATGAATATCGACCGTATACGAAGTTATAAATGTCCTATATTTAATGTTATAAATGGTTGCAAAATTTCACTTGAATTTTTTGATAGAGCTTCACTCGCTTTATACTTAAACTTTCTACTCCACGGTTACGTTTTATCTATCGTAACTCATCTCAGCTTACAGCTTCCCATCGTATAGTTGTGTGGGCTAGCCATAATTCATGAAATTTAATCGCTTTTCTCAACTTACTTTGTACCTTCCTTTATATATATTTTTTGTTTTCTCAACGAACTTTTCTTTTACTTTAGTTTATGGCTCTCTTTGAGCGTTTCACCATAAATTTTCTGTCTCAACCTCAAACAACAAATTTTTTTCAATTTACATTTTTTTTTTCCATATTTCATCTGAGATTCCTCCCGGAAACGCCAACCCCCTTTTCTTTACTTTGCGCTGTCGCCAGGCAGTATCAACGGAAAATGTTTCAAGAGCGCTGCCACCCACTGTTCGCCCGTTTAGGTTGAGGTCTAGACCCATAACCCCAAACCCAAAATTCAAACTCTATTCGACCCGAACCACCCAATAACGTTAGACAGATTTTATTACGGTGCTTTTGCTACTTATCCGGAAGTACTCGTCTCACCCTTTACACATCCTTGCACAGAAAACAAATATTTTGGGGGAAATCAATAACAGTAACATACATATTTCTATGGTATATATGTACACATCTGAAGTCTAAATACCGTTGTATTAATTTTTTTTTAAGTTATACTATTTTTAAAATTTAGTTTTTATTCATATTGAAAGTGTTACTTAAATATTATTTAAACTATTTTCCTGGCAATGTAGAACCAACATTTTGTATTATTTTTTTCACTGCATTGGCATTAGAGCATTGCACCTCGGCCACCATCCCCTTGGGGACAGCTCCGGAGTCACTGGCATTTGTGGCTGGCAACCCTTGTGGCAGGTTCTTCTGCTACACACCATGAAAAATTGTTGCACTTCTGGAGCTGGGAAAACTCACCCCCGCATGCCACTCGTCCGCCACCCCCTGCGCCACCATTGTTCAGCTTTTCCCATATAAATTTCATCAGTAGTTTGGGCAACCACCGAACTGACAAACGCCACACAGGAAGGATGTTTCAATTTCTATTTTGTTTTATACACTTTTTTCCTGCTTCATCGTTCATTCCGTTTTTATCGGTCGTTTGAGCTTCTGAAAGTGGGAGGGCAACCCTGTCTGTGCTTAGAATACTGAAAATTGGCAACATTGCTTTCTATACTTGGGTTTTCATTCAGTTCTGCCGTTGTCCCTTTTGATTTTGTTGTTTTCGATCCGGGGGTGTGTATGTTGTCGCTGTTCTTTTGATTTGGGTTGTTGATTTTCTTTTCTTTTTTTGTGTTTTTGTTTTAAGTTGTTATTCCGCTCTACATTATTTTCTTTTAACTCTGTAATTTAGCCCAGGCTTTTCTCTTATTTATTTAAGGCATTCAGCAATTTCCTTTGAGTTCCCTTTTGTATTTTCAGCATGTTTTAGTAATGTTATTAGGTCCAATGGTCGCTTTTGGGTTTGAGTTTCGCTTCGATGGAGTTGACAATATTGTATTGTGTGTTGAACGTGAACGGGGCATCTACTTTAAAAAAATGTCATACCTAAATTTGAAAAGTTTATTTTTTGCTCATCTGTACATTATAAACTTTTTGCTTAAACTAAATTTGTTAATTGTTGTGAAAAAAAAAAATTCAAATTTTATCAAGAATAAAAATGAGATGTTTGAGAATATTTTAATATAAAATGGCAAAATAAAAATTAAAACTCAATACTTTAAATCTATTTAAGAGAATCCCCTCTTTAACTTTTGGACCCTCCAGCATTTAGAAAGTTTTCAATTAGTTATTTTTCTTCTACGCTTTGATTTTATCTACTTCATTTCTGTGCCAGTTATGTCTATTTCATATTCTTTTCTCCCTCTACATATTAGGTGGACATTTCTTTTAGCGTTTTTCTAGTTTTTAACAATTTAAGACTGCAGGCGATGAGTTTTAATTACTGACCCACTTCCAGTTGCTTCCTCCCACGCGGCGATGTTGCCACTCTTCAGTTCGTTGCATTGAAGGTTTTAAAGCAGTAGGAATAAGTTGAATAGTAGACAGAAATTGCAGTTTCGGAATTGCTTCTAGGGATTTAATAATTGGTACTCTTAGTACTGACCCATTTTACTTTATTATTTTTGTTCTCGTAGTTACATTTTGGCGCAGTTAAATGGATAACATTTTCACATTTAGATAACTATTAATTATTTTTTTTTGCTTTTTGATAGCTAACATTTTCTGAGTTATTCGAGTTATTTTTTAATTCTTTATACATTTTTTAAATAATAATTAAAATTTTCCTGATTGCTTCTGTCAGAATTAAATTGGTTTACTGTAAAAATCAAAGGTTATATGTTCATTAATTCATTCGCTAGGTTAATTAATTAATTTATGACCCATTTTGGTTTTTCCTATTAGACTTCCTATTAGACTTATATCAACTCAAGCGCTTAATTTAAAGTAGAAAATATTTATATTTACTTTGTGAACGAGTAGTGGGTATGGTGTTTGTAATTATGCAAATTTACATAAACATAACCTACTAACTAAGCACGCAATTGAAACAAATGCAGTCGGCTGCCGCCCACTCCCGCCCACAATTCCCCACTCCTCCCTCCACTTGCAAAAATAGTTGACCTCGTTTTTTGGGGGCTTTTGCTTGCACACACTTTTACTGCATTTTTTTCCTGCTTCGCTGGTTTATTTTTTTTGTGTTTTAACAGAGAAGTTTTTGTTGAGGCGCCGCCTGGCGGTCTGTAGTTGTAGCTGTTATTTCTCTGCCGGCGTTGAACTCATTTTGCATGAATTTCTGTTTTTTTTTTTGCTGTTCCCTCTATGGGATGGCAACTCTGTCGCTGTTTTGGTTTTTCCGAGTGGGCGGTAAAATGGGTTGGCCTACATTCGCTCTCTCCCCGGCTTTTATTTTGCTTTGCTCCATGTTGTTTGCGAACCTTTTGAAAACTGCGGCAGGTGCATTTTTTCCCGCTTTTATTTTGCAAAGCGCCATTCAGCGAGTGCATTTTCCTTCCATGTTTTCCACTGCCTTTTCTTCTGTCGCCGCCCATTTCCACCCATTTTTTCCAGTGCTTCTTAGCATTCATTCACAGTAACCAAGGCAGACAGAAAGGGTGGGAAAGGGAAGGGCAACAAACGAGTGGAATTCACCAGCTTTGTTTTATTTTCCACGTCCTTGTGCTAAAAACAACAACAAATATAGGGTGGGTGGGTGGTGGTTGGGTGCGGTGTTTGCTTGGGGGAAATGCTCGAAAAAAATCGATAAAGCAATTAATGCCAGAGTGGCAGGCCTTCCCAATTTCCACCTACCGAGCAATAGAATGGGAAAGAGAATCCGAGAATCAGCAGAACAGCAACCCTGTGCGCAAAAATAAACAAGATGATGACGTTGCCGATGACGAAGGCTGGCGGTTGAGAGGTCGAGGAGAGAACGAGAAGCCAAAGCTGGAGAGACGACGACTAGTCGTCTGTGTTAATAAACCGCCCTATAACCACCAAGAGCAGCACCATCCCATCATCACGTTCTTAGTGCTACCCAATCCAAACTCAAACCACCCGCATTTCTGCCTGCTACTGATTTTATACCCTTCAAACAACGGATATCACTTTAATTTCATTTCGAGTTTCTGAAGTTAATTTGAATAATTAGAGAATTTTAATTTATTTAATTAGTTAAAAAATTGTACAAGAATTTATAAAAACTGTACAGCCTAATATGATTTTTAATTCGTCAAATGACTATATTTTCTAATTAAATTAACATAATCCATAAATATATTTGAAATACTAAGAACAACCTTTAACAATTTCCTTTAAATTTATTTCACTCACTATTTGTACAATTTGTAGTGCAAAATATTAACAATATTCTTGCCTTTTACTTGAAGTACCCATTGTTACTAGCTAATACTGAGCCTCAAGGAACCAATTTTCCTGCCCCCACAAAACAAAATGAAAGGCACTTGCTTGAATTCGAAATTTCTAAGCGCAAATTTAGCTAGAGGCTTATCTGAAATTCCCTTTTGTGTGCCCTGCCAACATTATTGATTAGGATAAAGCCATTATTTAACGACCAAATCTTGCTTCTTTCTCGTTCGCTGCCTTATGTACCTCCTCTGAAATGAAAGCTGTTGGCATTATTCGAACTTAAAGTCGGTTTGCCCCTAAAAGCAAAAATATAAGCTAAATATACGTAGTATTTGTGTTTCTTTTAGAGGCAAATTATAAATATTTCAAACCAATTTCCATTTAGGAAAAAATCGGTCTTAATACAGATTTATATTTTCAAGAATTTTGGGGCAATCGAAATTCAAACAGTAAACATTTTTCGCCCGAAAGTTAATAACGTCATATTTTCAGCTTGAACCTTTACTTTACATTTTAAAAACATTTTGCATATTTTAGGATCCAAAGGCCTTACACGAGCCTGCCCACATTAAAGTTTACTTTATAAGCTCGGCGTTCTGCAGCCTATACTTTACTTCAGTTATTTCCCATCATTGCCTTGGCCTTTTCTGTCCCTTTTGGCATTTTCCACATTTTCTGGGCGTTTTGGGGGTGAAATTTGGGGACTGGTTTGCAACGCTTTTCTACCTCAACCCCGCAAAAGATAGGAAAGTCGGCCCGAAGTGACTTTTGGTTGGGTACAATTTGAGCACCATCTCGTTTAGCTTCCCAACTCTCAGTTTTATAGCGGCACTTTAAAAGCATTTAAAGCAAAAAGTCCGTGCAGGCTCAGCTCGGTTCTGTTTTTTGGCTTTGAAGTGCAAAGTTTTTCTCTGGCAAGTGCTTTATGGTAATTTAAAATCGATTACTCTCAGAGCTCTTGTCTAATTTGAGCTCTTCTTTTGAACTTTTGTTCACCTTTGCTGGCAGGAAAACCAAACAACTTTTGTGGGTGGGGTCGTGGCCGTTGTTCCCTCTTTTTTATTTGAGGTTTCTTGGTGATTCTTTGTGCATTTCAAGTTCTGGGTGTGGCAGCTCCAAAATGCGTTAATGGTGTGTATTTGGGTGAAGTTTGGCAACAATGCGATGAGGAAACTTAAAGGTTCTTGACTGGGTTTTTATTTGATAAACTTTTCGGGTTTCTTTAATATTTTTTAAACAATCTGTTTCTTGATTAATTTTTAACTTGACTACGTTCTTGCATTTTATTTACATTGGTCTGACCTTTTTACTATTTTTACCCGTCATCAATTATAAATTTACAGATAATTCAGAGCCTTGTAAAATATAGATATCTTCCTTTTATGTAAATTTAATTACAAGTCTTGTGGGCATCTGTGGCAAGTGCCTCCGTAAATTTCACGCACATGTTTGTATTGTATTCTCTTGTCAAAAGCTCTGAATTTCCCCCTTTTTTCAGCTTGGCATGTGGTTTAATATGCAGCTGTTTCTTTAAAAAAAAAAAACCGCAGGACAAGAAATTATACATACGCAATGCGATTGATGACCTTCCGAACGGATCTCAAAAGGGGAGCTCAGTAAAAAAAAAAACAAGATGGGAATTTCCCCTGGCACGTACCAAAACGAAATACTGCCGATCTTTTGTTTTTCTTCTTTTCTTGCTCTTCCTGGCAGGTGCTTGACTTGCAGCCTGGTTCGTAAATTGCAGGAAAAAATATGTCACTTCCTTCATTGCGGTTAATGTCACATGCTTATTGTTCAAGTTTTATTTATTTGTATTCTGTTAATGAAAGGCGTTTTGTAACTAGGTCAAATAATTTCGTATCTTATCAGTACTTTTTTGTTTGTTCATGGACATAGACAAACATTTGATTTGATGGCCTCTCACATGCCAGCAGGTTGCGTTTTATAGAATGTATAAAACTCTTATCAGTGGAAAATAATAAAAATGAATTAAAGCCATGCGCTTATTTTCTTTGGAAATAGAATTACATTCCATACATTTTAATGGAGCTACGTAAATATGAAAATTGATAATAAGTGACCTCAATGCAGTTGAAAAACAAGAAGAAAGACTTTGATCCTAACAGTGTAGATTATGTTGTTTTTTTTATACCCTTGCAGAGGGTATAATGATTTCAGTCAGAAGTTTGCAACGCAGTGAAGGAGACGTTTCAGACCCTATAAAGTATATATATTCTTGGTCAGCATGACTAGACGAGTCGATCTAGCCATGTCCGTCTGTCCGTCCGTCTGTCCGTCTGTCCGTCTGTCCGTCCGTCCGTCCGTTTCTACGCAAACTAGTCCCTCAGTTTTTAAGCTATCGAGCTGAAACTTTACCAAAAGTCGTATTTCTATTGCAGGTAGTATATAAGTCGGAGCCGGCCGGATCGGACAACTATATCTTATAGCTCCCATAGGAATAATCGGGCAAAATAATTGAAAAAAAATTATAACTTATGTGTTTTTTGACATATCACCTTATGCTCTTGGAAATATCATTTTTTTAACAGTTCTGAATTTCGAATTAAATTTTATAAAAATCGGACGACTATATCATATAGCTGCCATAGGAACTATCAGAAAATTAATGGCAAATTAATATGAACAAAATTATAGCTTCGGTGTCTTTTGACATATTTCCTTCTACTCTTTGGAATATCGTTTTTTTAATACTTCTGATTTTCGATTTAAATTTTATAAAAATCGGACGACTATATCATATAGCTCCCATAGGAATGATCGGAAAATTAATGGGAAATTAATAGAAAAAAATTATAGCTTTGTTAATTTTTATTGTATTCTCTTTTACTCTTGAATATAACTTTATTTTATTATTTCAGAATTTCGAAATAAATTTTACATAAATCGGACGACTATATTATATAGCTCCCATAGGAATGATCAATCAATTATTGTCAAAATTGCTATAATTCGGTTTGTTCCAAATCGAAATTCAGATTTTTGTAATTTGTAATTAAATAGGAATTAACTGTAAGGGTATATAGACTTCGGCTGGCCGAAGTTAGCTTCCTTTCTTGTTTCTTCTAAAAATTCACTGAAATTATACGAGTTAAATTTCTTATTTTATGTAAAGAGCTTTAATAAGCACAACTCTTGTGTTGTTTTCAACAGGAAGTACAAAGAAAGAATAATGATTAATAACAATAATTAATATCCAAGCAAATTACAAAAAACGAAATAACTTGTAAAATTCATTGGGTTTTTGTGCTTTGCTACAACGATAATTAACAAGAAATCAAAGCGTAAACTAATTTGACCTTCGCGCAGAAACAATAATTACAACACGTGACCATTGAGGCAGGGAAACACAAATAAAATAAAAACTGAGACATAGAAATAATGAAAAGAAAATAAATATAGAAACACGTTTATTGATGGAAAACTAAACCGAGATATTATTCTATGAGCTGAGATTATATAACGCAGAAAAATATAGAAATAGAGAACTGTTACTTAACAGAGTTGGCTACGTAAAGTGCCGGAATATTTAACTTATTTCTTAATTGCTGCCACAATTTGCTGACCTTGACACACAACCACCATGATGATACAAACTAGTCACACAATCTCCCTCTCTCGCTCAAAACATTTATTTTCAGAACTGCTGTACATAGCTCTCATTTTATAGGTAATTTGTTTTTATTATTTTAGTTTGGGATATCAGCAAACACAGAAAATGATAGGGAGCCAGCTAAAAACAAGGCAGACAGCGTGGCAGGCGGCAGGCAGAGCCATAAAATAAAAATGGAAAGGCGAACACAGAAAACAACACGCAAATAATATTGCAAAAAAAGAGAGACCAAAATAATAATAGCGGTTCGCGTGGGCGTTGTCTGCTCTTACACAGAAAGAAAAGTCTTAAATAATATAATACAACAAAATTAAAATCTAAAAAGTGTGCCTTTTTTTAATGATTATTATCTACTATTTACTATTTTGGTTCAAATTCATTTTGTATTTGTTTCATTTATTTGAAAAATAAATAAAATTTTGTTCAATGTTGATTAAAAAGAGCGGGAAGAGTAAAAAGTTGATGTGCTTTTTAAGTTGATTAAAAGCGCGATGTGCCGCTGGCTATATGGTTCCCTCTGCGCCCCCGCTATCTTTATTTATCTATGGGCCCCATAATTGTGTCAACTTTTCTGAGTATACGTTTGTGTATACTAGAGTAGCGAAATGTGTGTCACGCCTCCACGGGCATGCAAAAAAAGTTAAAAAAAAATAAACATGATATAAATAGCGCAGCGCTGTCTAATAGGCTATTGACTATGAATTTTCTATACCGTCATACAAACTTTTAAAATGGGTGAAAAAAAATATTTAACAATTTTTATATTATTTAAATTTTTTAGTCGTCGTTTTGGAAACGTTTTATAAAGCCTAAGAATCTAAAAAAAATGTATAAAGAGGTATTCAATTAATTTCGAATTTTTTATTTGCCCTTAGATAACATTGTAAAGTTCACTTTTACTATAAAGCCGAAAAATTCTTTTTACTTCTATCTCTAATATCTTGAATTCTGTCTGACGTTTTCAAAAGGTTTTCATTAGACATATTTCGCATTAAGAACATTCATGTGTTGCGGCTAGACGGCAGCCAAAGGACCAAAAGGGATGATATAGGCCATAGAATGGGATCCCCAATGGAAATGACTTGACTTTTAGATTTTTGGTTGCAAACCGCAATTTACGGTTATAGCCAGCAATCGACAACACATATTTTGGCGGCAGACTGTAAGTTCAATGCCTGTTAAATTGGCTTGTTTTGTTTAGCCACCGTCCCAGGGTCTAGACATTATACCCAACAGTAATGTCTGGGCTAGAAAATTGGGATATCAATGGGATGCAGGATGAATAAGGCAGTGACAATTGGTTTTAATGAAAGCATTAAAATGTGAAATTGATAAAATATTATCAACCATATATTATTTGTAAAAAGTAGAAGTAATAACTTATCTTAAAATATCTTTGATAAAAAACACGAAACAGATTCCTAAGAACTCCTTGAAAATATTGATTTCATATCTTATTCAGGATGTTCCAATTTATTACGTCTGGAATTTAAAATTCTGGTTCGTCGCTCCCAGCACTTTCTCCTCTGTCCATTGCAACTACATTTCCGACATTTTCTCACCAGCTTTTCATTGCCACACGCACATTTGCCTTAAACTGCAAATGGTTGATGGCGCTTAAATACTGAAAATAAAATTCATTGCCTGTTATTGATTAACAATAAATTGTCGACGTCGTTGTCTCTGTCGCTATCGTTGTCATAGCTCATGTTGTTGTTTGTCGGCTTGACCGGCGAAATGGGCGACCTGTGGGGCGATATACGAACACATATCTTTTTGGAACGGGGCAGTGGCCAGGGGGTGGAAAATCGGGGAGGAGACAGATGCCACATGGAGCTTTTGTCTGGCTGTCTGTTGGGGCTGTCATGGTTGCAGATATATATATGTATATATATAGATACGGATACACACGCACACGGGATATAGATAGATACATATTTCGAAGCGGGGAGGTTGGTCGGATGCGCACACGTGCATGCATAAACAACAACCATGCGATGCCACATAACGGCACTTGCTTATATAATGTACTGCAATTTTGTTTGCAGTTGCCAGACGGAGCTAGAATATATATACCTATGTATATCTATGTGTATGTACATACCTATAACCAACGTCCGAGTGTGAGTGCAGGCCAAAAACCCATTCAATTTAATGTGGCGCTTGTCTAGCCAAAAATGTTAACGCTAGACTGGATATCTCCCTCTCTATATAGGTTTATTGAAGCTTTAAGCTGCAAATAAGCCGCATCAACGGTGATTTTCAATGCCCACGGCGAGTAAGCTTTAATTAGAAAATACCCGAGTGACGGACATTTTCATTCATTCTTTAATTCAAGCCTCAGGCCTTGGGGTTGCTATCGATTTTCCGTGGCTGGCTTTTCCCAACCCCTAACTCCCCTCGAGGAAAGCTGTCGTCAACGCTGTTTATGCTAATGAAGTCACATTGTCGTTGACTTGCGTCTACGCCCACCAAAAATAGAAGAAGCAAAAAATGAATGGCATCACATTAAATACAAAGTGAAAAAAGTATATTAAAAAAAAGCCCTGAAACGTGCCTCGCATGACTAATTAGCATAATAAACAAATATAACGAAAGCCACCCTGAACACAAAAAATAAAGCTAGACCCACAGGGAAAGAGGTGTTGCATAGCATATCAATGATGAAATGTCTCAGTGACAGGCCAAACAAATACCAGTGTGGGAATAAATTGCAGTCAAAGATAAAGTTGAAAAACACATAAAATCTACCCAAAAGTTCGTTAAAAGTATTGCATAAACTGGGGACAATATGCAATATATTTATGATTTATAGATTTTCAAAGTTCTGTTCTTTTGTAAAAAATATGTAAAAAAATAATGATATTATAAAATATGAATACTCTTAATATTTATTTTGTTTAGCAATTGTCAAAAGCAAAACCAGTGAACACGCTATAAAAGAGTTATCTGTCATTAAAATGATTGACTGTTTAACATAGCTATAGATCCAATCTAAATTAGAGTAACTATAGAAAGTAAGATTTATTTCTCGCATTTACCTCAGATCAATTATTAAAACCATCCACTTTTGGCATTGAACTGCATTTTCAATATTCGCCAGCCATAAAATCATAAAATTTCAGACCCCTTGTTTTTTTTTGAACAATTTGTTTTGATTTTTTGCTTATTTATGTTTTTACCATTTTCTTCTCTTCTTTTCTCTCTTGTTACAGACTCAAACTAGAAAACACATTCAAAACTGTACATAAATTAAAAACGCGGGTGTTGTAAAAGCATAAAAACAGCAAATTCCTCTGAAACACTTTCCAAAACTGGGCCGAGGCGCGTGCAATATGCGCAACGGTATTTTGGAAGGAGCGCGTGCCACGGAACGCACTGAATCGAAACGGAACGGTGGGAATCTATAATGCAACACCAAGACGAATTCGAAATCCGAACAGAATCCGAAATAGAAACAGAAATTCTAGGGAGAAAGGAAAACATTTGGAAAATGTTGTTTCCACACACTGAAGAAAATGCATCGTTTTCTTAACATCCAGCAAAATATCAAACTACGCAACTATCATCAGTTACTTTTGTATTTTGTCGCTGCTGCTGGAGGAAGAGCGGGAGTGAGAGGAAGAGAAACCGGAACCTGAAAGAGAAGCGGTCCCAACGGAAGAAGCAGAAGAGGAAGCAGAGCAGCAGCAGCAGCACCAGCAGTTACAATAACGTTAAGAGCAAACGCAACGTAACGCTACGAAACACAACGTCGAGAGTAGTTGAAGCATAATATTATTCTATTAGCCCAATACATTAACCCAACGCTGCCACTGTTCCTAAGACAACAACAACAACAACCAGAAGAAGAAACCATTTAATATAAACGTAGACCATAGTCGTAACCGTAAACCGTAACGCAATCGCCTCTACACAAAATACAATACAGAAACACAAATCCTATGCCAATTTTTGATCATTAAATCGTTTAGCACCTATCATAGACTCACCTCCATAAACGCCCCATCAAAAGTCAAAATCTCAAACGACACTACAAACTAAAACAACAAATAGCAAACGTTGTTTTAGAACCCAACAAAACCCCTAAAACAAACAAAAAAAACACAGATCTCGCCCCTTTTACCACGCACACCAAAAAAAAAAACGCGACAAAATAGACAAAAATAAAGAAAAGGCTGGCTAAGGAAAGCGGGAAAATATGGCCACACCCCAAGTCAAGGACTTGGTGTTGCGCTCGCCCGCTGGCTCCTCCGATGTCATTTCCTTCGCCTGGCCCCTGCAGATCGGACACGGACAGGACAAGCACGATAATGGTATCGACATTATCGACACCATTAAGTTCGTCTGCGATGAACTGCCATCAATGTCATCGGCCTTCGAGGAGACCAATCTCCATCAAATTGACACTGCCTGCTATAAGACTATGACCGGTCTGGTCGATCGCTTTAACAAGGCCGTCGACAGCATCGTTGCATTGGTGAGTGGTTCACATTTTTGATCACAGTATTTACAGCAAAAGATAATTACGAGAAAAGAAATGCTAAGACTATCAGCCTGTCACAAATTTAAATATGAATAATATTTTAAACAAACTTAAAAAGTACTTTTATTAACCTTTAAATTTTTTAAAGTATCCAAATTTTGTCTCTTGATATATTTTTTGCAAGGAATACAATTATAAGATATATTGAACAATACCTAATGCTTTATTTCCTCTTCTCGCAGGAAAAAGGAACTTCACTGCCCGCCGAGCGCCTGAACAAGTTCGCTCACCCTAGCCTTCTAAGACACATTTTGCAATTAGTTTACAATGCTGCCGTACTCGATCCGGATAAACTCAACCAGTATGAGCCCTTTTCGCCAGAGGTTTACGGCGAGACGAGCTACGAGTTGGTGCAGCAAATGCTTAAGCACGTCACCGTCAGCAAAGAGGACACGTTCATCGATCTCGGCTCGGGAGTGGGCCAGGTGGTCCTCCAGATGGCCGGATCCTTTCCCCTGAAAACCTGCATTGGCATCGAGAAGGCGGACACTCCGGCGCGATATGCGGAACGCATGGACGTGATCTTCCGTCAGTATATGGGATGGTTTGGCAAGCGATTCTGCGAGTACAAGCTGATCAAGGGTGATTTTTTGGTCGATGAACATCGCGAGAAGATCACCTCCTCAACGTTGGTTTTTGTCAACAACTTTGCCTTCGGGCCGACGGTGGACCATCAGCTGAAAGAACGATTTGCAGATCTTCGAGACGGAGCTCGGGTCGTGTCCTCCAAGTCGTTTTGTCCACTGAACTTTCGGATCACGGACAGGTTAGTAGTAGATTTAAAAGCCTAAGATACTATCCTGGTTATCAGAAATTAATGTACTTATTTTCTAACTCCTGGTAATTTTTTTTGCAGAAACCTAAGTGACATTGGAACCATCATGCATGTCAGCGAGATTCCACCACTCAAGGGCTCCGTGTCCTGGACCTGCAAGCCTGTTTCGTATTATTTGCATGTTATCGATCGCACCATATTGGAGCGATACTTTCAGCGCCTGAAAACGAAAGGTGGCAACGATCACGAAAGCGTGGGTAAGTTCTGAAGGACGATATTAGGCGGATGCAAAGGATGCACTAATCGGAGATCAAGTCAAGACACACTACACACAGAAACAGTCATTTTCGTTATCATGAAAATCCCCAAACAATCAATCACTGTCAAAATCAAGACTTTGGTTCTTTTTTTTATGATTTTCTGAATCAATCACTTTTGGAATGAAATTATTTTTCTGTTTCTTTATAATAACAACATTTGATAAGATGTTTAGATGTTTAATGTTTTATAGGAAAATCCTTTTTGTAATGATTTTGTACTCCTAGGAGTCAAAGTGAGGGTTCTGTTTTTTAAAGAATGGTTTCTAAATATAAATAGTAGTGGTAAATCTTGCAGAGCATCTTCCAAATCTGTTTATATGTTAATAACAATATTGATATATATTCCTAATCAGAATCGCCTGGCGAAATCCCTTTCTTTTCTTTAGTCCGTCTGTTATATCTAAATAATTTGTGATTTATGAAAATTTAACTTCAAACATTTTGATAATAAAATTAATTAAATTTATTGTATAAGGATTTTGTTCAAATTTTCTAGATAGTTACTTTTTATTAATACAGAAAGAGAATAGTAAAATTAGGTCGTTAAGTTGGGGCTTAAGATTAAGATAGGTCCACAAAAGTATCTTTATTTAAATACATTTTGAATGTTATTTTATACTAAAGTTTGGTATACCTTGTTTTGTTTCAGGAACTGTTCGCACCACACGTGATCGCGCCAAGCGAGAGGCGAACGTTGGCCAGCACCATCATAACAATCACCATAACAACAGCAATAATCACGCCAACAACAACAACCATCAGCGGGAACGGGAACAGTCGAACGGAGCTGCCGTCACCGCCGCTCATCAGCAGCGCCATCAGTCCCAGTCGCCGGCCAATGTCAGCGGTGGGGGAGTAACAGCTGCCAGTGGGCAACAAGCTGCCTCCAAAACACGCCAGCAACTGCAGCAGCAGCATCCGCACCAGCAAGCACCGCAGCAACGCAGTCTGGACATGGAAAGCAGCACGGAAAGCGATGGCGAGGCCACGAACGGTAATGGTGGCAACACCACCACGGCCACTAATACCACATCCGCTTCCAATGGCCCAATGACCAGGAAAGTTTGGTCCGACTGGTGCAGTTCGAAGGGCAAAAGTTCGCAGTCGGATGACGAGGAGAACAATAACTCCAACAGCAATGGCGGCAGTAATGGGGGAAGCATGGGAGGAGGAGCAGTTGGTCGCCAGGCTCGAGCTGCAACGCAGAAGAAGCGCAAAAAGTTGACCAGGAAAGCTGCGATAGCCAGTAAATCAGCTGCAGCTGCTCAAAGGGAAGCGGAGGCCCTAGCAGCAGCGGCGGCAGCTGCGTTGGCCAGCAAGGACTCTAGCTCCAAGGAGGATCAACCACGGGCTGCTAGCGCTGGACCTGGTCGCAAGGGACGCATGAAGAAGGGAGCACGCGGCAGAAAATCCTTGAAGATTGTAGGACTAGAAGCACTGCACAAGCAAACTGTGCTAAGTACGTCCCTGGACACAATGACGAAGAAGTTGCCAGCAGCTCCTGGAACCGTGGATCAGCAGCTAACCGCTCTGCTCACGGAAAACATGGCGCATACGGAGTTGGATATTCCAGCGGCGCCACAGGATACGCCATACGCCCTGCAGATCCTCCTGGATGTGTTCCGTTCTCAGTATACATCGATGATTGAGCACATGAAGTCCAGTGCCTATGTCCCCCAGGTTCAGAAACAGATTGCCCAAGAGCAGGAGCGTATGGCCAGGCTAAAGAACCGAGCCAGTCAGTTGGATAAGCAGATAAAGGTGCTGATTGATGATAGTGTTGCCTTACTTAAGGTGCGAATGAACGAGCTGGGCATACATGTGAATTCACCCAACGACTTGATCGCCCAGGCGAAGGAGATTGTTGGTAGACATAAGGATCTGCAGCACACGGCAAGCAGGATGCGGAACGAAGTCACCTTCTACGAGGGTGAGCAGAAGCTCCTCCTTAACAAGCAGCTGAAGAACCTGGCCGAATACCAGAAACTCTGTGGTACGGTGAATGGAAAGGTGAAGCTGGAGGTGCCTCCGGAACTTTCGGAGACCACTGCCCAGGAACTGGTGCTAAAGGAAATTGCCAATACGCTAAGCCAACGCAAGAAACTTTACGCCCAGGTGTCCACCATCGAGCAGGAGACCACGGTGCTGCAGAAGACGGCGGAGGAGAGGACCACTGCAGCCACGCTGTTGGCGCAAGGAACAAACATGATTGTGTCAACCGGATCTACATCTTCCTCATCCTCCTCTACCACCACCACTACGAATTCTGTGACCGTGCAAAACAATAAAATGAACTCCGTGAAGAACTCTCGTCGCAGCCGGGAGCACCGTGCTCGTTCCCAGGAATGGCCGGAGGTTCCCGAAGTGGGCAAGATCCAGGAGAGCAATCCTGAAGTGCTGGCACAGAAAATTGTCGAGACTTGCCGTCAAATTGAAGCTGGCAAGTTCCAAGGAGCAACTGCACCCCCTTACCAAGTGAATGGCAAGAACAAAGCCATTTTAGAGGCACCGCCACCACCTCCGCCCTCCGCTCCAGTGAGCATTAAATCCTCCCCTGGCCACCACTACAAAGATAGCACCCTGATGCCAGCACCCAAGCAACAACAGCAGCAGCAGCAGGTGTCCCATTCCCAGCTGCCCAAGTGCGAGTTACCCGGACTGTCAGCCAGTCGCAAGCAGGAATCGCCCAAGGTCGCCAACTTTGAGGATCGGTTAAAGAGCATCATTACTACGGCCTTAAACGAGGATCAGGAGCAGCGCAGCAAGGCAGTGGACTCATCGCCATCCCCCTCTCCACTCCACAGTCCGGCGCCCAAGCGATCGAAGCAGCAGCAGGCTGGAGCGATGAACCCCGCTCAGGGACTGCCCAACAATCTGCACAACATCATCACCGTTTCCACGCAGGGCTTAATGCATCTCAACGCGAATACCACTATATCCCCAATCACACCACCGCTGCCGGGTCCAGGGGCGGGAGCCACCGCTTCCACTGCGCCGCCCCCGCCAGCCAATCTTCCATACGGAGCTTACGGCGGGGCAGTGGGCAAAGCCACTGGATCGGGAAAGTATCAGGCAGCTAAGGAACCGAAGTATTCACCGGTTCGACAGGTGCCACCACCACCACCACCTCCTCCCTCGCACATGGCTGCTTTGTATGCAGCCGGGCAGCAGACAACGCCTGCGGATCTGGGGTACCAGAGGCGACGCAGCTCAGTTAGCGCTAGTAGTTATGAGCACTATATGGTGCAGCAGCAGCAGCAACTCCAGCAACAGCAACTCATGTTGGCAGCAGCTGCTCATGCGGCCCAGCGTCAGCAGATGAGGGTGGAGGAGCAACAACAACAGCATCATCACCAGCAGCAGCAACACCATCAGCAACATCGTCTACAGCAGCATGTGCAGCATCAGCATCCCCATCATCCTAATCATCCCAATGAGTTCAAGGCACCGCCGGCTGATAGTCATCTCCAGCGTTCGGGCAGTCGGGAGCAATTAATAGTGGAGCCACAGCAGCAACCATTGGAGCTGCTGCCTCGGGCAAGTTCCGCCAACTCGGATTACAGCGGTTATCGCATCCGTCCGCCAAGCAGGCCAAGCTCCAACTCCTCGCAGCCGGATTACACGCAGGTTTCTCCCGCAAAAATGGCCCTGCGTCGTCATCTGTCGCAGGAGAAGCTCAGCCAACATGTGACGCCGCAGGCCACGCCGCCGCTTCCAGGACATGGAGCACCTCCCACTTCAGGCAAAACTATTGGCGATTTGGTCAACGGTGAGATCGAGCGAACCCTGGAGATCTCGCATCAGAGCATCATCAATGCAGCTGTGAATATGAGCACCAGTGGCGCCAACTTCATGGAGCGAGCTTTCCTAAATGAGCGATCCAACGATCGTCTGCTAATCAACTTGAACGCCCAGCGACCAGAGAGAGTTCATGTGCGTCCGCTCTCCGAGGAATCCCAGGAACCGCATCCCACCAGCTATGCTCAGGAAAGAGGTCCTGGTATCGGTGCTGGCGGAGCAGCAGGTGGAGGGGGAAACAGCAATCTGGCCACTTTGGCACATGTGGCCTATGTACAGAAGGCCCAGGGTGGCGCTCGAGCCAACGCAGGAACAGCACCGCCGACAACACACTCCGCTTCTGCTCGTTCTGGACGGGATTATCAGCCGGTAGCCTTGCCGCGTGCGGAGCTAAAAGGCAGCATCGAGGCATACTTCCACGAGGAGCAGCAGCAGAAACAGTCGAAGGGCGCAGGCTCGGCGGGAGCAGCTACACTGCGAGGTCCTCGTCTCAATGGTGCCAATCCTCCACTAGAAGGTAAATTTAAATTAGGCTAATAAATATTTTCATTTAAAATTAACTACCAATTATGTTAACACAATAAACCTATTTGGTTATTAATATTTCAATGAAAAAGGTTCTCTTGGGTATTATAACGATCGTGATTAACTTTGTCTTTAATTTGTTTTTAGGCTTAGCTGCCTCTTTGCAGGATCATGTGCGTGCCAGGAAGTACAAGGAGGAGACGGAGGAGCGTCAAAGACGTGCAGCAGCAGCCGCCTCATCGTCTTCCGCGGGAGTACCGCCTCCTGGCCTGGAACTAGCATCGCACTATGCTCACCAGGCACCTCCAGCCCACAGCTATCATCACCATGGTGCCAGCCTTAATGGGACTCCGCACAAAGTCGAACGTAAGCATACAGAACACGCATATATAATTATTACTTTTAAATACGAATATTTGTAAATTATTGATTTGTTTTTCAGTGGGAATAAAACGTAGCTCTCCGCTCGCTTCGCATCAGCAACCGCCGCGTCCCTCAAAACTGGCACACTATGAGCCGCCTCCGACGCAGCAGCAGCACCACGCCCACCTCTATGCCAACGGACAAGTGCTTCCGCCGCCTCCAGCTCACGATGCAACTACGCCCTCTCCAACGCCCTCGTCGTCGTCATCGTCGTGCGGACGTCGCAGCAACAGCAACAATGGCAAGGTAATGGTGGATCCACCATTACTGATGAGTCCCGAGATCAATTCGCTGTTGGGCGATGAGCGCCCTTTGCAGCTGTCGCACCACCCACAGCAACAGCAGATGATGCACCACCACCAGTCGCAGCAACAGCAGCAGCAGCAACATCTGCAGCTGGCCCAGCAGCAACTGAGGGTACCTCATCTTGGACATGGTCTTGGTCACGGGCACGGTCACAGCCACAGCACCACGCCAACTTTGGGTGGACAGCGCAATGCCAATGCCGCCGACGATGGTAAGCTATACGTAGACCAAGCCAAAAATTCGACCAGGGTATCAGCACCCAAATATGCACCACAACACGCACCACCACCAGCACACGTAGCATACACGCTAGAAACACACATTCTTCACCAGCACAAATACCAAACTCGACTAGCCGCCCAAACGGTGGCAGAAGATCTAACCATGAAGCGAGCAGAACCGCAACCGGATAAGGAATCTGAGTCGGAAGAGGAGGGAGTGGCATCCGAAGATGGTGGGTCTGATAGCGGATCCTCATCATCGAGTTCCAGCTCGGGCTCTGGCTCAGGATCTAATTCCAGTTCTGACTCTGCATGATCTGCTTTTAAACATTGCATACAAAAACATTTGAAAACAATTATACACAAATTTATACATACATTTAGACATTTTACCTCTTGTAAATACAACATTCAAAACAAATTATCTTTATTTCTTACTTCTCAATTCATTTTAATTGTTGTGTGTTCTTCGTAGTTTGGTTTTTGTCCTTTACACTTGTAGTAATTGTTGCTTATTTTAGTTTCAGTAGCTTTGAATGTTTCAGTTTATTTAATTATGATTTTGTAATGCTTTTTGTATTTTTATTTTGCCATCGACATTAGAATTGGTAAACTTTAGAGGGTAAAAACTAACGGCGAACATCAGAGAATTTAAACCAGAACTAAACCGCAAGAAAAACTGCAAGGGTATAGAACAAATTTAAGTTTATCGCGAGTAAATGTATAGCAAAATTATTTGTATATCCCGTGATCTTAGAAGAGTTTTTTTTGCATATTTTTCCTGCCTCGACAAACATTATTGTATGATATAAAAAAAAGGAAGCGACCACAAAATCAAAGCCAACAACATCCAACATGCTGAAAGTAAATTAGCTCCTCTTTTATCCTAAGCGTCATGCCAAATCAATCATCTATACCTACTGCATATATAATATGTTACCCAGAGCCACCCGCCAACACAAACACACACATAAAGCTAAATAGCTATTTGTAAAAACCATACATAAATATACGACACTCACACCCACCCCCATAAGCAAACATTTATTTCAAAATTAACCCAAAAAAGCAACTTTCTGGAATGTTATTATAATGCATAATTAATTTTAAATTTTACTAAAATTCGATAAAAAGAAAAACTACTGCAAATGCAAATTGGTAATGCTAAGAACCAAAAACAACCAAACAAACCAACCAAAAAATTATGTCCCATCTTATCCAGCCTTCTTTATTATCCCTTCTATTATGCTCTACTCCATACAGTTAACGATTTGGCAACGCAACGTACTATAACTAATTATGATCCCAGACGTCGCCTTCGCACGACTTTGTCTGGCCCAACGAAACTATCAGCTGCCCATAGTAATCAGAATCTGAACGGATATGTTCTGGCCGATAGTAGTAGTAGTTGCCCCACAGTACCCCAATAACCAATGATCGATTGCATTGAATTGACTTGCATTGAACTGAATTGAATTGATTGACTTGCATACCTCAAAATTCCTCAAACAAACCAAACGAAAAGCAAAACCGAAAACATGTTTGTTGTTGGGCGAAAGAAACAATCTTCTAATAACCATAAATAATAAGCAGAGTACAAAAAACCTGATGAAAAACAAAGATTTCAAATCAGAAACCTACAAAAGACAACTTTTAATTTTTGCGTTTAATAATTTACCTACTAAAAGTACAGAATTTATATGCCAAATACCAAATTATAATTAAAAATCCCGAACAAAATTTATGAAATTTTAACGAGCATGAGGTAAGTTCTGTTGCGCCTAATTGGTTTCTTTCTTTTAATTATGATTTAGTTATGATTTATTTATTTTACTTTCATTATGTAACACCTTTGTTTTAACATTTACCACACCAAATACACATAAGAACACCCATAAAACAAAAGAACACGAAAACATACCTTCCTGCACGCAAAGCGCAAAGCAACTGTACCAAGAAGATAAATTGAATATGGAAAAAGCTTAGGACACTACGCGTTATCGCCAGTGTTATCGTTACCACCCACCCCTTTCGACTGACTTCTTCCAAAACTCCACTAAAACTCACCACCTCACCCGAACCAAATCGAAATTTTCGCACCTTATCAAACTTTTTATTGAGATATAACTAACGAACATTGTTGCCGTTTTCCCCAGATGATGTCATTGCCGCCGATGATGAATCCCACTGGCAGCACCGGGTCAGCTCTGGTTTCGATCGCCTGGTGGCCTTTGCCAGTACTGAATTGGATAAGACCAGACGCAGCATCGATGGCGATACGGTTCCGGCTTCGATTAGTTGCAATACTTCGCCGGATTCGGGCATTACGCACAGCAGCAGCAACTCGGATGCGGTGCGCACGTTTTTGTCCACCTCGTCCAGCTCCTCGCAACTGGAGCTGCCCATTGGAAGCGGCGGTAGCAGCAGCAACAGCCTGTATAACCACCATACCCAGCTCAACAACATCAGCGGCAGTGGAGGCAACAGTCAACAGCAGCAGCAACAGTTGCAGGCGCAGCACCAACAACAGCAACATCACCTGTCCGATCAGCTAAGCGATAGTAGCATCAAATCCTCGGCGTCCTCCTCTCTGCATGCTGGTAGCTCCCTGAAAACCGTCTCGCCGGTGGATCCCAGTGCCATCGAGTCGCCACCGCTGTCCGACGTTGGTTTGCCCAGAACTCCGAGTCCCAGTGCAGCCAGCGTGGCCACTCCGCCTTTGGCCAGTGGACCACTTCTGTCTGGGGACTTGGGTGGGATACCGCTGAAGTACCAGCGTAAATCGAAGACCAGTTCGGAGAAGCACTACAAAAAGAAATTCTGCGAAAGGAACTGGGAGTACGACTGCGACGAGTTGCTGGCCTACTCCAACTCCAGTGCACCGCCCACGGCAGCAGATGCGGCGGGAAATGGTCCACCCAGCCTGGCGGCTACCAACAATGTGGTGGGCGCAGCTGCACCCCTTCTAGGCAAATCTGGAAAGTCACCCAAGGAAAAATCATCTCCGCACCATAGCGGATTCAATCATCAGCAGCAGCACCATCACAAATCCTCCAAATTCCGGCCAAAGGGCAAGGACTGGGACTGGTCACTGGACAGTCGCAGCCAAACGGGCGAGCTGCTGCCCCCCAATAACAACATGAACATAAACAACAACTCAACCACCACAACGAGTAATTAATTTAGTAAACTAATTTAGTTCAATTTGCTGAATGGAACGCAGAGATATCCAGAAAAGTATGCAATGCTTTAATGCTTTTTAGCCAGATTATTTGTAAATGGATCGCGAAGGATGCTGCGAATTCTAATGTATTTGATAAAGATTTTTTGTAATTTTAACTAAATGAATTGTGTATGCATAGCTAACTTATATTGTATAGCCCAGCTCTTAAATTGCCTTGTTTTATTTGATTATTGCTTTCCACAAGCTCTTTTGTCACCAGTGTGTTTTTATTTCATTGATAATTCTAATTAGACTAGGGAAGTTTTTCGTAATTCTTTATAAGGTTAAACCAGAAAAACCCAACTGCTGATGAACAATGTTACTGACTTCTTTGTACCGATTACCAATTATTATGATTATGTATTTAATTTGAATTATTGTTTAATTACGTTTACCCGTAAGTTGAGTGTTTTGTCTTTATTATTTTGAAATAAAACTAAACTAATTACACCGATTTTGTTTTGTTTGTTATTTTCCTTCTTTCTCGAACTTGGTTTCAGTAAATTGTTTTAATATGCTGTTACAGTTTCGCCACGTTGAATTGGGACCAACCCTCAAATTCCAAACCCGTTCCTGTTTTCAAGATGACGAAAATTTATTAAAAGAAAGTTGCTTCCATCACTTGAATGTATATAAAGATTCAAAAGTCAATGTTGCAAAAATTTTACCTTACTTTTAGAGATAATATTTCAATATTTGAACAGCACGTTTACGACACGACAGAAAATATATCCAAATATGGCACAAACGATTTACATTTTTTTATTATACATTTATAAGCGTTTTTATTTAAATTTTTTTTTTCTTATTTCCGCTCGCATATAGGAACATAGGTATTTGATGTACTGAGTGTGCTCAAATAGCAAGCAGAGGATATACAAATACTTTAACAAATTAATCGCAAAACAATAAATCTAAACTGAAGTAGGGGAAATTAGATAACGTATACAAGCAACATGCATTCGCAACCGCAGCAGCAGCAAAAGAAACAGAACAACAAGTAACCTTATAAATTAATGAATTTTCCACCTCAGCGAGATAAACAACAATTTTATAAATTATATTATATTATAGCAGGCATATACAAAATATATACATATATATTATATACGAGCGAGCAGTGTGGGAGCTAAAAATATCAGGAAACAATTAAACCGAAAATAAAGAAATAAATGATTTACAAGCATTTAATAAACCAGCATAAACGACAAATATTTAGCAAAACATAAAGAACTATAAAACTTATATGATTAACAGTACTTATAGCGAATAAAGGGAATTTCAAATGTGCTATTAGCGTAGTGAGTAATACGAGAAATAAAAGAGTACTTAAAATAGTAACTATATTAATGAAACAAGTATGTACATCAAGGCGCAAAATGATTTTTATACGTAAAATATTATACTGATCCCGAGATAATTCGGAAACGAATGTGGCGCAATAAACAAGAGTTGTAGCAAATGAAATATTATTTTGGCGCTATTAAAAGGAAAGACATGTAAAATGCATATAAAATAAAATATTATTAAATAGTTAAATTTACATGTAAAATTCATAAAATAGTAAACGAAAAACGTAAAAGTAAAATCGTCGTAGAGATGAAAAACGGGAAAAAACATTAAATGAGCACACACGCATATTAAAATTAAAGGTATTATTATGTATATTTAACAAATTTTAATTGCATATTATTATTTTAAACTTAAACGTTTAATAAAAAATATTAAAATATAATAAACACAACTGTTTGTTTATTCCGATGTGGTTTGGAATTGCAGGTAACCTTTAAAGAGCTTAGACTGCTAATCTGTCAAAAGGGTTTTCAGAAATGTCATCGTGAACCAGTTTTAAGATACATTTCAAAATTTATTTCCAACTTGGCAAAAGCAATTTAATGTATATTTTCTATCACTAATAATAAGAAATATAAACCCCATAAATAATCCTTTAACCCGTGGTCAAAGATAATATGCTAAAGTGATTTTGGAAGATCACCATGCAATCGTTACAGTTATATTGATGCATTTAGTTAGTTAATATTTTTCGTGTGACAAGCTTAAATACCACCACTGTTTACCACTTGTACAAACTAAATTTACCAAACGCCTTATTGTTCTGGAAGAATAAGTGACATATTCAGGTATAAAGTAAATTTCCATAGATAACACAATTCTGAAGATGCATCAAGTTCCTTGTAGAGTGTGACCCTAGATCACAAAAAATAAGTCAACATTTTCTGTATTGATATATATTTTTTAAAAGATGTTTTAAAGAAAATATTTTTGGTATGTCCGTGTTTCTCCAGTTGCGCTTCAACAATTTAGGTAATATTTGTTTTAAGTTACAACTATATTATCACCCTTTAACTTTGCCGAATAAATGGTTAGGATACATTGAATAAAATATATATTGTGAGGTACAGGTCGTCAAACTTCGAAAATTTAATTTTTTTAAATTTTGCCAACATGTAGCTCACAATATACTTAATGTATCCTATTGCTTATTATTATTATTATTATTATTAAAGAGTGAGATTTTAGCTTAAATTAAAAATATCCCCTTAATTGGTTAAGTGCAACTCAAGATATCAATACCCATAAAAAATTGTTTGATTATTTTTTTTGACCTAGCGATTTAACTCTACTAACTACATTAACTACATTAACTGCGCGAAATATCTTCAATAACATCAAATGACCGATTTAACCCTATTGTTCCTATGAGAGCTATAGGACATATACGTCCGATCGGCATGCGCCTTTACCCAAACTTTTGACCAAAATTATACCCTCTGCAAATTATTATATATTATCCATGCAACTTTTTTTTTTAATATTCTTTGTGACCTGGCGATTTAACTACAATAATTCTTTTTGGTGTATTTTGGCTTTAAACTAGTGTACATAATTGTAATTTATAAGATGAATGAGAATTAAAATTTCTTACTGCCAATAAAGTAAAAGATAAGACTTGGTTTCTACATCATTGAGCGCCCACATAGAAACTCCCCAAACCAATAAATCCGGTTATTTTTCGTTTCTGTTATCTGTATTTTATGTCATTCAAATATCTTATAAAAAAGTACAGTTTTGGTTCGTTTAACTTTAATGCATTTTTTCTGTATAATTGCATATATCTCATCTAAAGTGTTCCCGGTGACAATATGTTTAATTTATTTACCATACTTAGGGCTATTGCTAGATTTTACTCGTATATTGTTGTTTGTTGTTCAAAGCGTACTGCGGGGTAAGTGGCGCTGCTTAAAAATAAATAATCATTAATTTTTTTTTGCTTTTCATTTTAGAATTTAGCTGAAAATGTTTACTTTAGGCTATGGTGCATTTCTGGTTATTGCATTATTTTCTGGTTGACTATATATGAATTACTGGTTGAATCTGAGGTTCTAACAAATTCATTTGATTCCCTATCCTTGCTTGTTGTAAATGAGTGTATATTTAATTATACTCGTATAACGTTCTATTAATCTATTTATGTGTGTATACGTAGCTAATTTATTCTTTGTTTTACCTTTTGTTTTTTAATGCATTTTGTATGATTGTATGAATATTTTTTGTTGTGGTATATATTTGTTTTACAATAAAGCCTGAGGCACATTTATGATTTATTTTCTTTACATTTTTTAAAAACGTTTTCTGCTTTAAGGAGCGGAATCATTTGTTTTAGAACGAAAATAGGTTCGGGTTTGTGTTTTACTTTGTTTTACAAACAAACTAACATTCATTTGCAATGTGAATTATTAATAAAAAGTGTTTAAAGCTAAACTTTGTTCAAAGTGCTGGAAAACTAAAAGACTCTGATAGACTGGGCACAAGAAACGACATTACAACTAGAAATTCAGGCATTAGAAAACTTGAATTGTAGACATCGTACAAAATCCATTGATAGCACAACTAAAGTAACCTACGCAGATCGGACCGACCAAGCGTGAATTAAACAAAAATAATAAACGGGTATAACAAACAAACACTTACAACTAATCGAAGAATTCAAAGCTTTTAAGATAGACAGATAAAGATAGAGTGTAACAAATAGAATATGTAGATCGGGCTGGTTAGTAAAATCGAAGGACTACGCCCATGAGGCCAATAAATGGATGAACAATTGACGAAGCTCGTTATTCTCAATACCTTACAACACCATACAAACACACGATTAAATTTGACAATTTTGAACTGAGACTGGTTCTCTGCGACCCCTTTAAAATCCTTTTGGAAATCCCTTTAGAAATATATATACTTATATATGTACAAGCGGAGGTCGCAGGAAGACAAACTCGTCGAGCGCCGAGGTTTAGTTCTATGGTTCTAGATGTACATTCGTTTATAGTTACGTTTTGTAAATTTGTTTTCGTTTTTAAAACCGCTGCACACGTTTCCTTCATTCAGACTTTAAGTTCGTTTCATTTGTAATGTTGTTCAACAATAAAACTATGTAACTACATACATCAAGCGCACCCACTATCGTCTTCTGTGTGTTAATGTTAAATGTTAATGTTTAGTAATTATAACAATATGCCAATTGCATACATACAACGAGGGCCTGAGGGTAATGCTAGATTACAGAATTTAGATCAAGCATAAACCTCTAATGCTGTTGGACACATTTTGAAACCAATTAGAGGCACAGTTAAGCTGTTGATTAGTTTAGACAGGGGGAAGATAGGATTTTGTTGGATTTTACTTAGCTAACGAGTGGCACGAAGAGAAAGCTCATGTGAGGAGTATTTTTACATGTTGTTGTTCCAGTCTCTGAATCATATTGAATATCAGTTAATACAAGATTTTAAATACGTAGTTTTACTTTAAAAGATCTTTTTTTGTTAACACTAGAATTAAATTTTGTTTCGTCTTTTTTTTTAATTTATCGTTAAAAATCTAATTTTGTGTATTTTTAAGGCAATACAAATGTAGAGGTTGTGCAAAACTGAAATCCTATATTCTCAGAACAGGAACAATAATTAGGACTTAATAAATAACACACAACAAAATTAACGAGACGTCAATACGGCAGGAAGCAGATGCATTGAGGCTCTATAATTGGTCCACATGCTGCAGTAGACACGCAACCACATTTGCGTCCTCCTTTGCAGCAGTCTGGACTTCCTCCACCTCATCCGTGTCCTGCCGTTCTGATATTTTGATCTCCTCCTGAGCTTTCTCTTCATGCAAATTCTAAAAGTCGTCGAGGATGCCTGTGACGCCGATCATCGCTTCAACCACATCGGCACTGCTTGGCGCACTGTCATCGATGAGAGTGTCCGTGCTCAGAGCCAAAGTAGGATCTGTAGCACCTCCTCCCGCTGCAAAGGCCGATGAAGGCAAGCTATCGATGGTGTTGCCATTTATAAGGAAGTCGCGGTGTACCTCTGCAGGACTGTAGCGGAAACGTTGTGTTGCAATGGGCGTCGTTGGCATGGACTTTGATATGTCTAGTGGATTGCGGGCACTGTAAGAATGTGCTCCATAACCCAACTGACTACTATTACCCGTAGATCCTTCCCAGTTGAACGCGTCCGAAATGGTGAAAAACCCATTTCCAGCTCCGCAACTGCCACCATTTCCTATTCCCAAAACTCCTCCTCCGCTGGCTGTCGCTCCTACTCCACCGTTTAGAGATGTGAGGCTGTTTTGCTGCTGGTGCGGCAGCGGAGTTGAGGGTACCGATCGCGAAACTATTCCCGCAGAGCCTCCGCTGCTGTAGCCAGAGGATGAACCCGCCGAGGAGCTGCAGGTGGTGGCCGTCTGTTGCGTCATGCTATTGAACTTTCTGTTGAAATTGGGCGAGAGCAGAGAACTCACACCCACCTCCTCGTACAGCAATCCTGTATCGTTAAGCGGCGCAGACTGCTGACTGTTGCTGTTCTCCGAGTAAAAATTCAAACTAGGAGACTGTTGGCTGGTTCTTCGTTGCAGTTGAGACAAAGGCACCGATTGCGACCGCTGCATCTCCGAAGTGTCCAGTTCATTTGCACCTGTAAGCGCTAGACTCGTCTCCAGATCCATTGAGTTTTGGTTAACCAACGGATCGGCACTGTGGCTGCTGTCCGCAAAGTTGGAGGTATTTCCGCCTCCTAAAGACCAGTTTCCACCGACCCATTGCTGGAGAATCGAAGGACTCGGTGGAGCGGAGGCAGACGTGCTAGTAGGATAGCTGAACACATAGCCCCGACCCTTGCGATGAGCTCCGATCATGGGGTCACGGTTATCGCAGTCTAGGGATTGTTGCTTGCTCAACAAATTGGGTCTTTGCCTCATCCTAGTCAAGCCCGGACTGGCGAAGCAATTTTGGCTGGGATTTGCCGTTCCTGTGGCTGCTGTTGTCGCCACTGATCCATTAGTATTTGGTGAGATGGGCAGGAAAATGCAGTTCTTGTTGCTACCATTGCTGGAGGCGTTGCTCAGGCTGATTTTTCTCTTGTTGTTGCTAATAATCGGCAGCTGCTTGGAACGCTGCAATTGCTGCTGCAGGTTCTGGTGCTGGTGCTGCTGTTGATGCTTTTTTGACATTAGGGCCAGAGACGCTGAGGCAGAACCCACTGCAGCCTGTCCGTGCAGCACCGAAGGCGCTGGCACCGGCGCCAGCATCGCTGCTGCAGCGGCGACGACAGCTGCTCCGCGGCCGGGAGCAGGCATCGCCTCCGGCGCAGAGCCCATCGTCGTTGGCTCTTGTGGATTCCTGTTCTGTTCTGCAGCATCCAAGGAATTCAGTTGTTTTTCCTCAGCGTCTCCCATCTGAAAATATTGGAGCAGCTCGTTGTCGGGCTCCTCGGAGTTCTCTTCATCCTCACCAGGCAGAAAGTAGTCGTCCAGCTCATGCTTGTCCATGTTACAGATGCTGATCACTCGCTCTCTAGGCAATCCCAGATTCTCGGGCAAACCGGAATCTTCGGTAGCCGCTGCCAAAGCGGCATTTTCTGCTGCCATCAAGCGCTTGGCCCTCAAGATCATCATTTGGTTTCGAGAGGCTACTTTGGGAGTGGAGTCCACGCTGCTCGACGGGCTCACCGAACTGGCGTTCATCATCTGCGAGGGCGGGCCCATGGAAAGTCCGGGTCCTGGAACTGGCGAGTTACCAGAGTTAGGTGGCGGGGGCGTGGCCGAGGTGGTAGTGATTGTTGGTGGGACCAGTAGACCACCACCGCCCGTTGTCCCGCTACTTGGCGAATTGGCCCAGAATCCTTTTGTCTGCTGCGCCTTCAACACCTTCTTGCAGAAAATGTTAGAAGTGTAGTCCTCTACCTCGTCCTTGATCACTATTCCCGTGGGCGAGGCCTCCTGCTGGGTAAGCACTACGGCCGGCGAGCCCATCTCCAAGATTTTTGGTGTGAGGTTGCGCACAGCACTGCTGCTTCGCTGATCCGTGGCCAGGTTCATAGGCGTGACCTGTTGCAGGTAGCCCAGAGGCGGTTGCTGGTGCTGAATGGGTGAGTCTATGATCTCCTGCTTGATCTTCAGCAGCTGTTCGTCGCTGGCTTCCTGGCTGCTACCCGCGTCCTGGCCAGTAGCTAGTTGATTGCAGCTGGATTCCGAGGATGTTGAGCCCTTGCGTTTCTTTTTGCGTCGCTTCTTCAGTGGGCCAATATCCTATAAAAACAAATTAACTTAGGGATCAAAAGATAAGCAATAATCAAACACTTACTGCCAAAACCCTCTTTTCCTTGGGTTCCCGGGGCGTGTATTTTTTTGCCGAAACTGTTGCATTGTTGCTCCTGATGCGGGCGCTTAGGTCCGCCACGCTTTCCAGCTTAGTGTTGAGCAGCTTTTCGGCCCAGCTGCGCACCACATCCCAGCATTCAGACTCGGGACCTGTCGACAGCATTCCACCTAAACTGGGGGAGTTCGTCGGAAGACTGGGGTCTGCAGGGCTCTCGCCCCCTAGGATCTGCTCGGTCTTGCATAGCTGAGGGAGTTGCGGGGGCGTCAGCTTGGTGGTCTTTCGCATGGCCGCATAGCAGTAACGGGAGTTGCCTCGCGTTCCGAGTCTCCGAGGTCGCACGCCCGGGAAGACCTGCTTCATCACCTTACCGAAATCCGCCGTGGAAAGAGGCTTTATGCTGAGGCGTTCGCAATAAACTCTATATGAATGAAAAAGAATAGAATTATAAGTATTTTAGTAGGACAAGATGTGTAGGTACATGTGAATTAAGACTGTTTTACAAGCTAAGAGTATTATTTAAACATATATCCAATCCAAAGTCCATAAACATTCGGTAACAATTTGGTGGAAAAACATATATCTATCACCCTGGATAGAAATTGTTATCAAACTTGAGCCGAACTTAACAAGCCGCAACGATTTCGGTGAAACTTGTTGAATCTTTGGACCAGGCGATAATGAAACTTTCACTTTCTTTTTAAAAGTTTTGTATGAGTTTCCTAGGGACAATTCCAAAATTACACTCACATGTAATCGTTGTATACATCCTGCTTGGGTATGGACACCTGCGCATCGTGCTCCAGATGGGAACGCACCCAATTGATGGTGTGGTTAATCTCCGAGCGTGTTCCCAGCGGATTCTGTGGTTGCCTCAAAGGATCTGTGTCCGCACACTCACCAGGCAATCGAAGATAAAGGAATAGCTTCTCAATGGGCTTCAATCCCGAGACTCGCTCAAGGATCTGCGAGATCTGCAGCTTGGCATTCTCGCTGAAAGGGAAAAACCACAACAATTAGAAGGGGAAACACAGTTTAGTTACTCTCATTGAATACTCACTCCAAGCTGGCCTCAATCACCTGCTGCACCCTTCGCATCTTCTCCTCACTGGGCACTGCAGCTCCCGCTGTGTTGGAGTTGCCCAAAGCATTCATTACATTCTCAGCAATGGTGGAGTTGATCACTCCACTGGCCGCGGGAACGCCATCATTGGGATGCCGTTGGCCTGTTATTGCAGGGGCCGAAGGAGCAGCTGTCGCTGGACTCGTGGTGACTGGCGCTGATACCGCTCCCGTGGCTCCGCCCATGGCGTGCATAATCTTGCCCAGGCCCAGTTGCTGGGCCGTGCTAAAGTTGAAGGCATTGGCGAAGGCCAGTCCGGCAGCAGCGTTTCCAGCTGCCGTGGCGAAGGGATTCGGGGTGAGCACGGAAGTGGAGACACCTCCACTGCCGCCGGCGGCATTGGGAAACGGAGGCGGCACAAAGCCGCTGGGCGTGGCTACAGGTACAGGTACATGGGAGTGGCTCGTGGGCGAGATCTGTGCGGCGGCAGGTGCTCCTCCGCCAGGGCCCACGGGCGTAATGGTCAAGGGCGAGGCCTTGGCATGGATAGCAGGTCCTTGAAATCGGTTCGCATTGTAGACTATATCAGCTGGCTGCAGGCTGCAGTTGCCATAGGGACTCGCATTGGGTTTCTGGAGGGGAAGCGCTACGGGTATCGGTAGAGGTATGGGGATGGAATTGGAGGCTTGTGCTGATGCTGCTGGCGCCGCTGATTTCGTCCACTGCCCACCTAGCTGGCCGTGCTTCTCGGACATGTTAGGTGCTAGTGATAGCGGCGCCTCCGTTTCCCTCCGCCTGCTGCTGCTGCTGCTACGGCTCCTCTTCCGCTGCTGTTGTTGTTGTGGTTTCTGGCCAAGATTAGGGCCGCTTCCGCTGGCTGGTTACGTAGGTGTGTTCGTGTCTGTGTGCTGGGCTGCGTGCGATTGAGTGTGTGTGCCTTAGGAGATGGAGATTGCCGAGTCGATAACTGGCGCGACGAACATTTCGACGGCTGCGACGGACGAAGATACGGATGCCAGATAATGTTGCTTTCCCATTTTCCCCTCGGGCGGGGGGCGCAGGGCGTGGGGCGTAGAAAGTGCGTGGCCTTCTCTACTGCCAACGAGCATGCGATTTTCCCAGATACGCACCGATCGAAGCGAAATAATCCATTTTTTTTACAAGAGAGATAAGAAATATCTTGCGTTCTGCGTCTCGAAAAATATGCGACGTTGCCAGATCGTCGCCGTGCAAAATGGCCTTTTTTTGCCACGACTTTCGGATGTAAACACGGTGTTGTATTCGCAAGTTTTCATACAAAATTAACGTACTTGGCCTTAATTTGTTTGTAATTATGTAATTAAATATAATTTAATTAGCGAATTAAGCGGACATCTGCGACTTTAGCTTTTTGACGATCTTGCTGTTATCGTTATCGGTACTGTCCGTGAAACCAACCCAATGAACTGGTTCATAACTGGTTTTAGATCAATTTTACTAATTTTTATGTTATAAAATATTAATTTTTTATTGTGCCAACTATCATTTTATTAATAACATTATTTTTATAAATAAATAAATTAAACTCTCAGATGTTTATAAATTAATCCTGAGCGATTAATTAATTAATTAATTATTAATATGCATTTACAACAATTTACAATTTAAAATATAACAAATTTTCTGCCCAACAAAATATTGTTGCTATACATAAAAAATACGGGTTTAAGTGCAATGGAAATAAGCAACATTTTGTTATTAATATTTGTTTCTACAGTTCCTTTAATTTTTAAATCTTTTTTAAAGGGTTATAATAAATATTTAAAAGTTATTTAATTAACTTATTAAAGCTATGTCTTTGCGAGCTATGGAATTTTTGATATTTACTTGTATTATTAAAACTATATATTTTTAAAGTATTGAAAGTAAATAAATATATAAACACTTTTATATATAGATTTGGATGTGACAACTCATTCGCCGTTCCGGAACCTGTGAAATCAACCCACTGTGCCTGAGAGTTGAGTTTCTGCATCCCTGGTCAAAAATGGCGATGCCTTTGCGTTTCTTTTTTCAGTCGCTTTACACAACACTTTAGCAACACAATTTTAACACTAAAATACTGTACGAGCGGTTCTTTTAATTAAATTGCGAGTAGGAACCAAGGATGCGCGGCGATTTAACCCCACAGACCTGCCGGGTCTGCCTGGAGCCCAGTGCGCGACTGCAGCGCCTGGACGAGTCCCGCGAAGAGGGCGAGGAGACGCCGAACGAGATGCTGATCCAACTCCTGGGGGCCTCGTACAGCAAGGTAAGTGCGTCGCCCAACTTGGCTCGATCGAACCGATAAGGATCCATCCTTCCCCCAGCTAAACGACAAGGAACAGATTCCGGACGGCATCTGCAAGTCTTGCAAAGTGGAGCTCAACATGGCCTATCAGTTCCGCGAGAAGGCGCTCCGCAAGCAGGCCGAGATCGAGGAATACTGCCGGGAACTAGGCCTTCTGGATGAATCCGATGAGATGGTGATCAAGGAGGAGCATGGCATGCAGTTGCAATGCGACGATGAGATGTACATCCTGGAGGAGACCACCACCGGGGAAGAGGAACAACACGACGACAAGGGGCAGGAGGAGTACCTGGAGGTGGACACCAGCGAGCAGCAGGAGTGCATGGGCGACACCATCGAGTACCTGGAGGACAACTACACCATCGACATGAACCCCGACCAGGGCGAGATCGTTCTGGAGGCCGAGAAGCAGTACGAGGAGACGCCCTCCCAGCAGCTGGCGCTCCAGGAGGCGGCCAAGGCCAGCCTGAAGGCCCGGCGCGGTCGCGTCCGCCGCGGCATGAACTCACTGACCACATCCGACGGCACCGAGAAGGGCGGCTACATCTGCGACGTCTGCGGTAACTTCTACGAGAAACGAGGCCGGATGATGGAGCACCGGCGGCGCCACGACGCCATCTGCCAGTATGCATGCGAGTAAGTTTAGACGGTGCCACATAAAGTTACTTTAGCTAATTAAGTATAAATACACAATTACAAGGCATTAGTTAAAGTACGCTATAATCTGAACAAATGTTTTATATTCTTCAAGTAATAACTTTTATTATAATTATACATTTTACTTTAACATCTATTAACACTCTCTCTTACGTTTACAGATTGTGCGATGCCAAGTTCCAGGTGCGCGAACAGTTGAGGAAGCACATGTACTCCCACACGGGCAGCAAACCCTATAAATGCAGCTTCTGCAGCCGACAGTTCTTCTACGAGAGTGTCCTAAAGTCCCATGAGAAGTAAGTATTTTAGTAAGGTAGTAAATATTGTATTATTAAAACACACCTTCCTTATTTCCATTTAGTGTTCATCGCGGCATCAAGCCCTACGTGTGCAAGGTGTGCGATAAGGCTTTCGCATATGCTCATTCGCTGACCAAGCACGAGCTCATCCACACGGACATCAAGCTATATCGGTGCGATTATTGCCATAAGGACTTCCGCCTGCTGCATCACATGCGTCAGCACGAGGAGACCAAGCTGCACCAAAACGCAGTGATGCTGGCCGAGAGTATGAAGGTGGAAATGGTTGCCGTGGATGAGGATGCGCACGAGATCCGAATCCAAGCCCATTGACGCAAAATTCTTTGAAAAGATATTTGTTTACTTTCTATATAACATACTTTAATAATCCCTTACAACATGTAGTCCTACTTTTAACGCTAGCCCATAACTCTTGTTTTAGGAACTTGATTCGTCTGAAATAAAGGTTATTTTTGTTAGAAAGTATATGATATTTCGGATATTTTCCCTCGTGCATGGCAGTATCCACATATTTTGTAACTCTACCAGCAATGCTTTATGTACATAATTTAATTTAACACCATGCTTTTAAAGGCCCATTTCGGTTATAATGTTGATCGAGTCCAAAAAGAAGCTACCAATCCAGTTGCCCAGGGACCAAAAATCACAACGTTGTTGAAGTGACGGGCAATATTTGTGTTTCTTTATTTGCACAATCAATGTTTGGGGCATGTGTGTGCGTGCGGGAGCTATGCTGAAAATTATGCAATAAATATGGGAGGCTACATGTCGCCGCGAGTAAATAAAATGAAATTGGAAAAAAACCCAATTTGCACCGAGCGCATACAAAACACGAGCGAATGTACAATATCAAAGGAAGTTCCAAAATTACATGACTTGAATAAGTTTTTTTTATTGCCCGCTGTCTCCTTTTTTTTGTTTGGTCCCCCGTGTATTTTACCACTTTAGTGCAAACAACAAAAAAGTTCTTATGGACACGCCAAAGCCTTTTCGCACCCCGGGGTTTTTGTATTTGATTACAGGGGAGTTACACTAGACGAAATGTGAGGAGAAATTTAAAAATATTAACTGAAACAAAAAAAACAAATACGTAAATGCTTTAAATGTTAAAAACTATGTAATTGTCCAATATAATAATATATTGATAACTAATATCTATGGTCTGAACACGTATTTAATTATTAATTACACATCCATTAGAAAATCCTTTGTTTCTTTTTTAAGGACCTCCTTGTTTTATTTATAACCATTTTTGATCCGAAAATACCTCTTTAAGTTTGTATTTTTTGATGCTTGCAAATGAATTCTATGCCTTCGATTTTTTCTTAGTGTCGGACATGGAAAATTTAGGAGTAAGAGGGAAAACCAATTCAAACAAATTTGCACGCGATTTGACATGTCGAATCCATAAAAGCGCTTCAAACGATTGGATTATGGGTGTGAACGCCGAGCCACAGCCACAGGCAGCCAAACTCAATTGCCAAATTGAGATTCGGCCCTTTTAAACTGATTACGAGCCAGTCCAGGCTATCAATTGCAAATTTATTTCCCCCAAGCCACCCGAAAAAACCCTTTTCAGGAGCTCACCTCCGGCCTTGACCTGGCCATGACTTTGCATTTCGACTGCGAAAGTAGGGACTTGACTCATCACGCAAGTCCCGCCATCTTTTTTGTGGCAAACAAATCAGTAAGTTTACGAGCTGAATTGCAAATTCCGCATTGGCATTGGAAAATCTTCAAGAGTTTTTGTTCACGGAGCAGGTGGGAAAGTCAAAGAACTTTCCGTTCGCCAAGCCAACTTTTCAATGACAAGAGCTCGAGATAGTACAGTAGAAGATCATGGGGGGCAATCCAAAGGTAAGCCAAAACCAGAGAGAACGCTATAGTCAAATGCCTCGACTGTCAAATACTCGTTACATAGCGAAAGCAAGCAGTGCAAATCAAGCAGTCGCTTAAAAGAAGCGCCATCTACCGGAAATTTCATTACTTACTTATAACTTGTTACTGAGTGGTCCGAATATTTTTTTTAGTCAATCAAAAGGTATTGAAGAAACTGTGGGCGCCACAGTTTTTTGCGGTTTGTGGGCGTTAGAGAGGGCGTGGCACATGGGCGAGAAAAACTTGCGTTGCGTATTAATCCCTAGAATCTGCATGGAAAGTGGAAATCTTATAGCTTTTATAGTTTCCGAGATCTCAGCGTTCATACTAATGAACAGACGCACATGTCTAGATTGATTCGGCTAGTGATCCTGAAATTTTTCCTAATAAAGCAATTAATCGGGGGTGTCACAGAAATCTCTTCCAATATTATGCAATAAATTTTAAAATATTATTTTTCTTAGAATATTATTATTATTAATTTTGTTTGGTTAACGTTCATTTTTAATGTTTTGCTATAGAGGTAACTATTGTTCTGCTTCACCCACTGCATCTCGGTGAGTTTGCGTGTCAATGTCAAGGGGCTTAGGCGAAAGTCGAGAAAGCAACTCGGAGACACTCGTCTTTATCTAGAACTGCCGCTCGCCCCCATCAAATATTCTGCATAATTCATGTATTTTATTAAAAGAAAATGCAAAACCAACAACGAATCGTATTCTCACCCTCTACTTCAGACCCCCCTTTTCAACCCCCTCGTTGAAAAACTGGGGCGAGTGCTTGTCAAATGGCAGCTGTAAACTAAATGCTTTATATTCATTTATTCCGGAGCATAAACAATGTGAACATCCCCGACAAACCGGAAGACTTGATGAGCTCCTTGTGCCTGGATATACATACATACGAATGCGGTGCAGTGCAGGATGTGTGTGTAAGTTTGCATAATGTTGTGAATGCCATGGTTAATGCATGTGCAACAGGATGCTCTTCCATTTGCGGTTGCCTCATCTGAGGAAATTAGTTGCTCATAGTCGAAGCATCCGCCAGGGAAAGTGGATGAGAGTGAGAAAGCGACAGTGTTGTAGAATTTATTTACACAATATTATGCTGAGTAAGATAAATCATTTATGTCCCTGGCGACTTAAATAATTAAATATATTGGCCATAAATATAATACAACTTAGAGGTTATTCAGGCGAAAACAGTCAAGAAAAGAAATTTTAAATTAAATGTTTTTTCTCTAAGAGTGTTTATGTTTTTGTCATTTTCAAGTCATCTATTTTTTCACGTTACTCATAGATAAGAAGGGTATATGTAACAGGGGGAAGGATGGGTTTCCGAGTCGGAAATAAAGTATGTATATATATTTTTAATCAGGATCACTAGCTAAGTTGATCAAGCTTTTCTGTCTGTCTGTCCGTATGAACGCGGAGATCTCAAAAACTATAAATCTAGGAGGTTGGCATTTCCTACACACACACAATTGTCAAACAGTCCCCAACCAGCAAAATTGTCAAAAATAGTTACTTTCACAACAACAAATACACACAAAAAAGCATAGACACACACCCAAAGCAAAAACAAAATACACGTAACTATTTTTATAGTTACTTAACTATCTTCCAAGCAAATTTTTTTGTGTGTATGCAAATTCTTCGGATTTGTTTTTTTTACGGTCGCACGCTATCCCACAATCGCCCCTAAGAACCCTTAAATTCCACTGATTTAAAGATTTGGAAAGAGTGATTTTCTTGTTTATCAATACTGATCGAACTGTAAAAAATTCTTTTAAATAGGTTTAAATTAAGCAAGTAAAATGATATCTCTCTTGGTTCATTTTATTTCCTCAGCATTTTATACCCGCGCCATCCATCGTCAATTGTAGAAAAATATTTGGGAATTAAATTCGAAATCATTTTTTCCAATATACAAACTACTAAAATTTTTTGGCTGTGTTACCGAAGGTAGTATTTACATTCAGTTCATGTGGCTGCTTGGATCGCAAGCTGGCAGCCTTGACATTACTGGGAAAGACGTCGGATAGGTCCTCAGAGGAGGCCCGAATGCCTACCACAAACAGAATTGTCACCAAGGCAGTTGACCTTCAAATATATATATACTCAAATGCAAATATTGCTTGGGGTAACGCATTAAAAGAAAAAAATTAGAGATTTACCACAAATGTTTTGAAAAATCCATTTAGAGTCAAGTTTATTTCTTGAGTTTTGGTAGACTTTGAAATTTTTTCCCGATCGAAAATACCGTTTTACACATTCGACAGCAACTGAACTATTTAATGAGAACATTGCTAATTTTGTTAACTTGTGATAACGACATAGATGGCGATAGACTACATGAAATTTAGATTTTGAGAGAGGTCAGAAGTACATATAACTTAGATGTACTGACTTGGAAGACGACTCAGATGTACATATAGTACCCACCAAAGAACTACGCGAGATTACAGAGAGAAAATGATACATTTTTTAAATTAAATAAAGAAAATTTTGAGAAATATGAGTTAGCAAGTGGGTTTTGTTAAAACTTTTTTTAGTCAATTAATTTAATGTATAATATGCATTGGATCTTTTTTAAAATATTTAAATATTTGTTTAAATTTTTGTCAAAAATTTCTGAGATTTTGAGCAGTTTTTTTTTGGGAAGCATACATTTTTTGTCTGTCTATATTTATTATTAAAATGTTCCTTTTAAAACCTGAGAACCTAAAACTATCCACAACTCACCGATCAATTAATCTAAATGCAATTAATGAATGTTTTATGTCCTAATCGCATCCCCTGACAAATTCCGTGCTTACGCCCTTCGAAGGGGAAACCCATTTAAATGCCGAGAAATCCCTTTCACTGTAGCGCAACATTCACGCTTGACAGCCACGCAAAAACAAGGGCAGCAATCAACGGGGGAGGCGCTGGAAGATGGGGGCGTCTGGGAGGATGCCCCATAAACCAGGCATGCCACCGCCAATCAATAAAACCCGAAACAACTGGCGCTCTGGAGCATCAAATATTTGTAGGTCTCGGCCAAAGTTAAGATGTGGAAAATCCCCCGAAAAAACAGTCGAACCATTAAAAGTAAACGCTGTGGAAAACGAACGATGTTTCCTTCAAACGTGGCCCGACATCGGACGAGATTTGGCCGTAATAAACACAAACAAATGAAATAATTTCGACTCCAAACAAAAGGGCATAAATTTATATATACGTTTATGGGTGTATATATTATACATGCTTTGGCCCAAGAATGCTTGATTCCCAAATATCTATATGTGCGCGTATCTATGTATAATGTACAAGCGAAGGGGGCATAGATAAAGGGCGTGGCAGGGGCGGACAGGCGGCGGCCTTGTCCAGTCCGCTTAGCCAAATTACGCATACGCACAGTTGTGCCGCTGGCGGGAGGCGCAATAATTCATGACACACGGCACTCGGCGCACGACTCACGGATACGGACTCGGGATTCGGATGCAGACCCAGACCCGGACCCGTCCACAGCCCACGGATACGGCCTGCGATGAAGACATCGGCCACGTAAATTGGTTTAAGCTGACGGCAACGGACAGCCCACCCAATCTCCTCGCACCCAGCATACCAGGCATCCAGTGGCACACCGACTTTGACCCATTGCCCGACCACGCAAAACTTGCAGAGGTAGTGGGATCAGGAAAAAGGATACACCGGAAAAAACTGACATCTTAATTGTCTTCGAAAGTTGTTTCATAAAAGTAATTATAGAATTTATTCGTAATCTTTATCTAACCAATCCCGTCAGCGGATAAAATTTTCATTTGAAATCGTGTTTTTCTGTTGGAAATAAAAAAGGAAAAAACTTATAAATGATATTTGTTTGACGAAATTCCGAGAAAAAGTTTAGAACATGAATTTATTGATTTTGTTCAATCTTTATAGATTTTAGTATATAAAAAAGAAGGAAAAATATAAATTTCAATATCTGTTTTAAACTATTCAATGTAAAAATAAAATGAGAAAACGTTTATTATATATATTATTAAATTTCCATAACAACAGAAATATTAAATTCCAAAAAAATGTTGTTAATTTTTCTGTGTGTATCTAAGCAAACAAACGGGGGCAAAATAGGGCCCTCTGCTGCTATTGGGCTGCCCAAAAGGTTATGCCAAATTACGAGAATTTTTGAGGCTCAGCAATAACAAGCGCATGGCCCTGGCTTCTGGGAGGAATTCCGTCCCTCCCACCGGCACTCCCCATCACCACTTCCGCTTCAGCTCCTTCCTCTCTCTCGCTTTCTCCTCTTCAGATATAAATCATTTAAATTAACAACTTTTGGTTTATTAACAGAATTTATTGGCAGCCGTTTCTGCAGGCTCAGCGTGGCGTCCGCTGTTGCTGCTGTTGTTGTTGTTGGCATTGAGGTGAACACGTTTTGGGTTTCCCGCCCAAAATGCCACCTTACTCCCAAGGATAACGGTCGGTTTGCTCGATGATTTGTTATTTGTTAGTGAAATGATAATAGCAACAAATGAGCTTTTATTGTTCCAATGGCCGAGGCCTTAAAGCCGCGTCGTCATTGGCTTTCCGTTTCGATATAAATTCATGAAGGATAAGCCATTCAAAAGGGGATTTGCATAATTTGTTGCCGACTCCTGGACCCCCAATTTCCCATCACTTTTGCCACTTCTCTTGTTGCTCGCACAATACAACTCAAGTGAACAATGGGGGCACAATTACAAAAGTTCTACAGAATGACGACCAACCTCACCACACGCTCAAAAACACACTGTAAATTTGTCAACATGATATATTATGGTAATGAATAATAAATCGATTCCATTTACACGTATTATTTCTAACTCAAATGCTCAAAAACCTATTATTAAATATGTAATTTCCATAATTTAAAAACATTTAGAAATGAAAAAATATTTGTTTTAAAGAATATAAAGAATATTAAATGTTATTAATATTATATTAATATTAATAAATAGTGCATATCCACACAAGAGAGAATGCTATAGTCGAGTGCCCCGAATATCAAATACCCGATACTCAGCTAAAGCAAGCAGTGCAGTGGCAAGCAGGGCAGTGCCAAGCAGTCGCTTGACAGTGACGCCATCTACCAGACAATTCATTATTTGCTTAAAGCTTTTTACTGAGTGGTCCGATTTAAAAAATTCATCTACGTTTCGGTAGGTAATAAACAAAACCAACAAAATGGATAGATCTACTCGGCTAGTGATCCTGATGTATTTTAAATTGATTTCTTTTTAATAATATACAATTTTTTTCCTAGTTAAATTTTAATTAAGGAGAGGTGTGTGTTTTATGACAACAAAATGGGTTTTTCCTAAGTGCACGCATTCTGATTCATTTCGGACGAAAGTCAATGGGTTAACGTGCTGAATCTTTCAGGAAACTTCGCTTCCTTTGGCAGCTGCCTTTCGTTTACATTAATCAGCCATTAATATTGTGTAAACCAAAACCGTTAACAGCCGTCAGATGTTTTTCAGAAAATATGATTGTTTTCTGCTGTTGCTGTCGCTGCCGCCTTTTGAAATTTAATTCTATTCCTTACGCTGGAATTCTGATTCGGTTTTTGCATTTAAATTTAAATATAAATTGACACGTGCCAGCCCTCGCAAACAATCAGGACACGCTCGCCGGCAAAAAAGGTCCGAAAGTGGGGAAATCGAAGCAGCGCCCAGGAGGAACAAGGCAGTGCACGTGTATGACTGATTATTTTGAACTCATCTTTGGGGTGGTGCAGAATCCTTAGCGGCGAAGTGGTTCGCTTTCATGTGTTTTGGCACAGATGTGGGAATTTTACTTGCGCGGGTTGATGGAAGTTCAGTCTTAAAAGTGTGTTAAATTTACTCATCTTCCGTAGAGATTTCTAAAAATAAAATTAAAGGAAATATGGTTGTTTAAAACGGTATCTATTTGTAAAATCTATTACCATTAATGGTTTTATTATTTCAGGATATCGATATATTATATATATAAATATTTAAAATGGGATAGTTTTTTTTTAATATTTATAATTTATTAGAAATTATTCCTAATAAATAAGATTCCAAAATTGTGAACCAATTGAAGTTAGTTTATTTGTTTCCCTTTTATACCCGTTACTATACTATTACTATTACTATATACTATTACTATTCTATTCGTTGGTACTTGAAATACAGATTCTTTGGCACGCCCACAAAACGAGAAAAACTGTGGCTCTCAGCTAAAGTGCAAACGCAATTTTGTTTGGTTATTATACCTACCGAAACGTAGAAGAAATTTTTTAAATTGGACCACTTAGCTAAAAGTTATAAGCTAATAATTATTATTCAATATAATGAATTATCCGGTAAATGGCTCCACTTTAATGTGACTGCTTGGTTTGCCACTGCTTGCTTTTGCCGAGTAACGGGTATTTGATAGTTTTTTAATGTGGCAATTTTAAATCGTTTCTGTTTAAAATACTATAAATTTGTCTTGTATTATCAAATACTGACAGCAATTAAAATTAATTTTTATAATTATTTAAACACTACAATGAAGCCTCTTCAATTAGGTTAAACAATTTGTCAATTCCGACTATTAAATCATCAACAGGTGTGTGGCCTACCGAAATTCTGTAAACACCTCGATTGTTAATAATAAATTGGACAAATATTTTCTCTCATAAATCAGTACAATATTATCATTTCGAATTGTTGGCTTAAATTGTCCAATTATTAAGAGTATAATGAAAGCAGTTTGCCTGTATAAAATGGCTTCGACATTATAAAGATTAATTTCCGTCTGCCACAACTTCGGTGAACTTAAATGGGTCCCGGTCTGAAGTCAAGCTCATCGAGGGCAGAATGATTCGTTGACCAACTTAAAGCTCGTAATGACAGACAATTTATTTTTTTTTTTGTGGCCTTCCTGGCTGTAAATTGGACCAGTGCCACGCCCACAAATAAACTTGGCCTGGGTGGAGCTGCTGTGATGATGACAATCATTCCCGCAGAAAAGTTGAAATCAATGTTGATGATCTCTAGGCCAGCTAAGAGTCGAAACTTTTGCATTGTTATCTATGTGATTTCGGGGGTGGAGGTGTTCAAGGCGATGGGGGAGGTGGCGCCACCGAAGTGTCGCCATCGGAGTCTTCGATGAAATGGAAAATATAAACAAAATCATTTGTCAAAACATTTCGAAACAGCTCTGCAAACTCGGGATTGTGGTCCGAAAATCGATGCTCGAAGGCTCCTTCGACTCGCACAAAGGGCGGCGTGTGAAGAAGGAACCGGAATTGGAAGCGGAAGGACGAGTGTGAGTTCGATTGAGTAGCTGGAGAATTGTTGGAGTCCATCAATACAGCCCATATACAGAGAAAATAAATCCAGCAATTTCAATAAAAATGGGTTAAATCTCTTCCGAAAGTCGAAAATACGTAATGTATTATTTGGGGTCAAGAATTCATTCTCCGAATAGACAGCAAAAAAACCCGATTGGGAAATTTAATCAATCAATAATTCTCAACCATCGAATAGTAAAATTTACCCACAATATTCACACACGGAACAACAAAATACACACAACTGACTATTTTTGACTATTTTTTAGTAATTTTTTTACTATTAAATAGTAACGAAAGCAAGAACAAATACAAGTTACTGTTTTCAACAGTAGTAACCACAGTTTATATACAGTGAGCACAATAATTATTCGTACACTACATATTCTTTACTTTAAATCCTTATCTCGGGGAACCTCTCAAGTTTTAATAACTTTTTTTTTACTTTCTATATAAACATACATTGTCTATAAGCATGTGTACAAGCAGCAACGCATTGTTGTTATTGTGAACAAAAAAACGAAACAAAAGCAAAAACTTTACGAAAAAGGAGGCACAAAAATTATTCGTACATCTTACTGTTATCCTCAGCTATTTATAATTCCAACGGTAATCGGCGTTTCTTTTCTGAGCTTTACTTAGACAAACATTGCACTTCTTAATTTCTGTTATGACTGGGGTCATTTTGGTTGCATTCCTTGTCGAGATCGGAAAAAATGGGACGAGGTAAAGATTTGTCCCTAGATTTGCGAAAAACGATATTAAAATTGTATTTGGAAAAACGTAGCTTTTGTGAAATCGGCAAAATCGTTGACAGGGCACCTACCACCATTCACAGTGTGATTAAAAATTATGTAACTACTGGAAATATAGCTCCAAATCACAAAAAAGCTGGGAGGCCTAAAAAGCTTACATCTCGGGAGGAACGTTATATGGTTTCTACGGTTTTACAAAACCCAAGAATTTCCACAAAAATACTTTGTAATAATCTGGAAGAAGCAACCAAAAAAAAAATCTGTGTTCAAACTGCTCGTAACTACCTTCATAAGGCCGGTTTACATGGTAGAGTTGCTCGTCGAAAACCATTTATTTCTGCCATCAACAAAAAAAAAAGGCTTGACTTCGCTAAACTTCATTTAAATCAGCCGGATTCTTTTTGGGAAAATGTTGTATTCAGTGATGAATCAAAATACAACATATTTGGACATGATGGCCCTTCTAAGGTATGGAGAAAAAAAAATAAAGCTATGAAAGAAAAAAACTTGATCCCAACCGTTAAGCATGGCGGCGGTAATGTTATGGTGTGGGGCTGTATAGCTGCTGGTGGAGTCGGTCGAATGGTCTTCATCGATGATAAAATGGATAAGTTTATGTATAAAGGAATTTTGAGTGAAAATTTAGTCCCAAGTGTCCTTAAACTTGGCCTTAATCCATTGACATTTTTATTTCAGCAAGATAACGACTCCAAACACTCCTCATATTTAGTACAAGAATGGCTTATTTATCACTGCAAGCAGCTCAAAACACTTCCCCAATGAACATGTTTGGGATATCCTTGAAAAAAAATAAGAAAGCACAACATTTCATCAAAAGCAACACTAAAAATGGCTTTGCAGGCTGAATGGGATAATATCAGCCCTAATGAGACAAATAATTTGGTAAAAAGCATGGGTCGACGTTTTCAAGCAGTCATTGATGCTAAGGGAGGACCCACAAAATATTAAAACTATAAAAAAATTGAAATTTAATAACATTTTCCTTAATTTAATGAAGTGTACGAATAATTTTTGTGCCTTAAAAAAGTGCATTTTTTTATATATTTAATTTGTTATGCTTTTTGTAAGGTGAAACTTTAATATGTTACACATGAAATATGTTTCAGAAATGCTAATCTTTGTTATGGAAAATTCTAAATTTGAAAACATTTAATATTTTTTGAATTATAAATAAAGTACATTTAAATATCAAAGTGTACGAATAATTATTGTGCTCACGGTATCTACCATTTCCAATTCAAAATACTTAAACAAGTAGTTTGGTGAAAGAAGTCATTGTAGTAATAATTACACGTTGAATTGCACAAATAAGTCTATAATGAATAATATTACATTTTCAAAATGGAAGTGTAATTCAGAAGGTTCTCTTTTGGGTGCACCGTTTACCACCTCCTCAACTGAAGGGACAGTTTTTCCTCTTCTGGTTTGGTTCGACTTGGTTTTCGTGATTAGTGATAAGAGTGTTTTTTTTTGTCCTGGCTTTCCTTTCTGTTTTTTGTTTTGCCCTTTGTGAGCTCTGTTTTTCAGTTTCCTTACTGGTTCTCGGCCGAACATCGTTTGTCAAGCGATTTATTTCAATTATTGATGTTGATGTTGCCTTTTCCTGGTTATGTACCGAGTTAGATAAGAAAACTGTGATGCGTCCGAGTAAGTAGCCAGTTTGTGGGTCATTTTTCACTTTAGTTTACTCGCTCCTAGTTTAAACGGGATTTTCGGCACCGCCTTAAAGTAGGCAACTGGAGTGTGTAATCGGAAACACCCACACAGAAGTGGAGATGGGCTGCCAAATGAGGGCAAACCAAAACCCGTGGGCGGCCAGCATATTTCCGTTTTATAATTATTATAATAACAATAGCGGCGGATTTGCCGGGCACATAATTAGTGAAATGTAAAAATTAATCAATTTCGTTATAACCCAATTATTGGAATTGCTAGCAACGCAATTAAGCCGCGCTTGCCCAAAAACGGTCATCTGACCACATTCAACTACCACTTGGCCCATGTCGGTGGCAGCACCGCCAATATAATAATAACAAAAGCAAACAGCAGCGATATGGGATCCGATTTGGGTCCAATGCGGGTCGAGTGCTGGTGCATATGGATCCATATGCGGAATATATGTACCTACATATTTCTCGTTTCGCTGAAATCAAGCGGGGCTCCCCCGGTCCAGACCAATTTGCATTTTGTGTGACAGTAAATAATCCAGAATGGATAAAGTTTTTCATTTGCATTATAACCGATGGCGACCGAATAACCGACTTTTTCGTGCCAAAGATTTAATGGCTATATGTTTGTGAAAAGAGCGGAAAACGGCGAGAGACTTCTCCCGTCGGTGAGCAGAATTTCGTGAATTTGTCAGATTCTACGGCTCATTAGCAAATAAATATCTAAAATTGCGCTAAAAGAATTAAATGCCAAAAGAATAAATAGCCCGCTTGATGTCTTTTTCGACGACGTTGTCATTGTAAAATATATAAAACAGCTGTTTTTCCGCGGAACATGTAAAAAATGTAATAATAAAAATCAATGGGAAAACATTATCCAATAAATAATATAATTGCTATTGGGGCAAAGTTGATACACGAATTTATGAAAACATAAATGTGTGTCATTTAGTAAAAATAAACAATAAATCAGCATGTGTACATTTAAAAATAACTATATTTTGAATTAAATGGCATACAAATAAATTTAATTTTGAACAAAGTGCAATGTGCAATTAAATTCATTGACCCCAGAGTGAAAAAGCAGAAAGCATCGCACTTAAATTAAATATGCAAATGTCCGATCCATATACGCGCACAACAATGTGTCTATATAACTAAGTTAATGTATAATTTATGTGTATAAAAATATGTGTAGTTTGTTTGTCGAAGCCCGTTGCACAGAGTGGTTTATTTATATGTCTGGATATTGATGCGGACCCACCTATATAAGGTGTATACATGTATATTCCCATAGATATCTGTGGCCACATAGGAGCTTATGTGCTGCGGAGAATGCAAATACGTATTGAAAATATTCTGGAAGAAGTGCAGCCGGCAGCGAACATTTCACAGTCGACTGAAATGTAAACACGAAGTAGTCGGAAAAACGAAAAATCATTTTCTAAATATAAACAACGGTGCTCAGGAGAGCGCCATGCGGGAGGAAAATGAGCGAGAGTGGAAAAGCGTTGAGGGAAAAGCCGAGAGCAAAGAGCAGTGCATTGGTCATCCGTTTGATTTCAAGTGATTTTCAAATTCTATAGGCTGAAGAATGTCAGAAAATCTTTTGTTAAGATGTGAATACACTTTAAAGTCGTAAAACTATATATTACAAATATTTTTAATACCTTTTTTTTGGGATATTCTTGAACCCAGAAAGTCAAACTAAATTTTAAGAATAAACCGAAGTTGTGAAGGGACAATTTGAAAATTTAATGGTTTTACCTCACTATTTAACAGGGAATAAATTTTGTTTTTATTTTTGAAGAAAAGAATATTAAATATTTATTATTTAAAACATGATTTTATAATAAAAATTAAATTTTGTAAGCCAAATTATCCTTTCCACCATTTTTTACATCTATAATAATAATCATTATTATTATCAGTATCTAGAAAGTTCAGTAAAAGTATCCCAAGAAGAAATATTTCCCCAAATACTTCCCGTATCAATGCCCAATCGACAGATCCCCAGCATGAGTAAAGTGTATGATCCGGGTATAAATAAATTGTGTGTAGGTTTTCCCCGTTCGAACGGCAACAGCTGCACAGCTTTTGGAAAATTGGGAAAGCCACTCGCCACCGAGTTTTCCGCTGGCGGCGATCAGTGAGCGAGAGTGCGTCGTCGAGCGAAGACACGGATCCCAGAAAACGGAACCCATAGGAAAAAGTATCCGGCGGAGAAAGAACCAACGGGAAAGCTGTAGCCAAGTGAAAGTGTGAGGAGATATTTATAGAAGGCCACGTCGCACGCATACTGGTACACCCAAGCAGCGGACGAGTATATAGGCCGTACATAGGCAGCCCGTGAGATACACACCCGGAGGAGAGTCGGAAGCCAGGATGACGGACGTGCCGGAGCCCGTGCGCAAGTGCGCCAGCCTGCTGAAGGCCACCAAGAGTGACACTGAAAAGTTCGCGGCCCTGTTTATGGTCACCAAGTTGGTGAAGGGCAAGGACTGCAATGCCGCGGGCAAGAAGCTGCTTTTCGAGGCCATTGGATTCCCCTTCCTGAGGAAGCTGCTGGTCTCCAAGGATTTGCCGAACGATTGTCCTCCGCTGGTGTACAAGAGCGTGGCCCTCTCAATCCTCACCTGCTTCTGCCAGGAGGAGGAGCTGGCCACGCACAAGGACATCATCGATGCCATACCCACGCTCCTCGAGATCGTGGAGCAGGCCGACGACGAGGACTACGAGGACAATCTGATTGTGGTCAGCGAGGCGTACAGCTGCCTCAAGAGCATCGCCAGTCACGAGCCGGGCCAGCAGGCCCTCTTGGCCACCGGCGCCATCCCCAAGATGTCCCAGATCTACTCTGCCCAGAGTTTCCAGACCGACGAGGCCCTGCACCTGATCGTCCTGCTCGTGAAGCAGTTCGGGGTGGTCTCCTGGCCCGAGGATCCCACTGCTTTCCACGCCCTCATCCAGAGGATTGCCCTGGACATGGAGACCGATGACACGGAAAGGAAGTACGAGCTCTGCCGGATTCTGGCCGATATCCTCATCACCTGCCGTCGTGAGATTGTGATCAATTCTTTGGAGGGACAAATCTGGCCGGAGAGCTTGTTCAAGGGCTGTGGCGACATCCTGAAGGCCAAGATCGGACCCAAGCAAAGGGATCCCGCTTTGCATCTGATAGCCACCACACTGCAGGTGCTGGGCATCCAGTGGGCCTTCATGGACGAGCAGAAGACCTTCTTCCTGCAGCTCCTCCAGCTGGGAGCCATCGAGGTTCGCATGCAGATGGATGAGAAGAAGCTGGAGACCACCTTTAAGCAGGCGGAGCTACTCACTTGCTGCTTCTCTATCCTGGAGGCCTGCATCGAGTACATGGCCACCGATCAACTGGACCTGGAGCCCAAGGAAAAGCAGACCACCTATACGGCCCTCAAGGGCGCCTTCAACCAGGTGCTGGCTGTCTTGACCCGAGTTAGCCAGGACAAGATCAGGGATAGTACCAATCCCAGGGATAAGAAGTTTGTGTTCGCCATTGTTAAGGTTCTGTCCGCCTGGTTGGCCCAGGAGACGACGGCCATGCGACCGGCCATCTACAAACTGCTGCCCTTCATGCTCAAGGTGGCCAACGAGAGTTTCCAGGAGCTGAAGGCCTGGAGAGCCGGTCCCCGGGAGGGCGAGCCACCCATTGACGTGCTGAGGATCATGTTGCCTGCCCTGTGCCACTTTGCGGTGGAGGAGGAGGCCAGGAGGGTGCTCTTCACCCACAAACAGGACGAGGTTCTCCTCGAGTCGCTGGAGTTCTACTTTAGCATTGCCCACTGGAAGAGGCCGCCCATCCCAAGAGCCGAGCGTCTGAAGAGGATGAACGAGCCCGATCCAGTGCCAACTCCCGAGCAGCAGGCGGAGATGAAGGTGGCCAGGAGCGCCATCGTCGCCCTCTGCAATATCCTGATGAACTTCACCGTGCTGGAGCCCAAGAAGGCCGAGGATGGAGTTACTTTTGCCAATCTGCTGAAGTTCGTGGTGGAGAATCTGCCCGAGCTGAAGGACACGCCCGACAACCTGGTGATCCACGGCAACCTGGCTGTCCTGGGCCTGCTGCTGCTGAAGCAGCAGTCCAAGAAGGTGAAGCAGAACGACTTCTCCATCTGCCGCTACATCCAGGCCACCATCCGCTTCCTGTGGGACGCGTACAACATCGACGAGAGCAACGACCCCACCGCCCTGGTGGTGTCCATCGCCTACAAGGGCTACTGGTCGGATCTGTCGGAGCTCTGGTTCCTGGGCATGCAGACCATGTGCGGCGTCCTGCCGCTCGTGCCCTGGCTCTCCGAGTTCGCCCTGGAATCGGGCTGGGCAGAGGGCATTGTGAAGACCCTCAAGAAGGTGAAGATCGGCACCCTGCCGGCCAACGTGAAATCCGCGTACGAGGACTTCCTGTCCCAGCTGGTGGACGTCAACGGCGATGTGCAGGCCGTGCTCAAGAAGGCCGACGCCCTGCGCGTGTGCCGCAACCACAGGATGATGGATCTGGGCAAGAAGCTCTTCGGCGACTAAGCCAAAAACTCTATCCTTCTCTCTAGAGGCATTTTTTGTGTGTGATTTGTGAACAAGCGAAAAATGGAAAATATTTTGTATGGATTTTATTCTATTTTATATGCTCTATTTTAATGACTAAATACCTAAATTTATAAAAAAATAAATAAAACCAATTTAAAAACACATCCGGACATAAATTTCGCTCTCAGTTTTGGCTTCCCTCATCAAAATGTTTTGCCATTCAACTTTCGGATTCGGATTCGTTTTCGTTTGTTCTGGCCAACTCAACGGAATTAGTTAAAACTTTTGCTTGTTTCCGCTTTTGTTGTTCATTTTATTTTCGAACAACAGCAATATGTATGTGCGGCAAAACACGTCACATTCGTATATTTCGCAGGCCAACAAATAAAACGGCGATGACGAGTGCAAAGGCTGACCGAAAATAATACTAATAATAAGTGAAATTTAATTAAAAACATGCAGCTAAACTTTTTGCCCAAAACACGGAGCGGAAGCAGGGAATTAATAATGTGCTGACGTGGAGTGACAACTTTTTTGGCTTTCCGCTGTGGAGGGGGAAGTGCATGTAACATTTTTGCGGACAACTTTTAACGTGTGTTATTTGCTTCACGAGGTATGCAGATCTGCAAACATAACTCATGAAACTGAACATTGTAAAGGAACATAGATTTTGTTAATTACCGTTTTTGTGGAATTTCTCAGAAATGTATTTTACAGGAATGTCTAATATTACAATCATAAGTTCATTACGTAACTTTATTAACTTAATTAACCAAACTCAATTGGGAAATTTAAAATAGGAATCAAAGGTTTTTGATATTATATGTTAACTTTAAGTTATGTTTGAGATATGCATTATTTAATGAAAATTTATTTATTGGTACAAAATTATGTTTTTTTAGGCATTTATATAATTATTCCATTTCTTTATTTTCCTTTAAATTTTTTCCTATTTTTTCTGATTTTGTTTGCTGCATTTTTGTGATGATTTTTTGCAGCTCTTTATGAACGCAAGGACATATTTTAAATGCCTTTAAACACATTGCTTCATTACATTTTCATGTTTTAATACATTTATATTAGAGCTCGGGATGGGCTTGCCACTGTTAATAGGCTAGGTGTTCTCATGGAAATGGGTGTCGTTAAAGGGCTTATCGGTTAGCTTGCAGATTCGGCCCGACTATATCCGTATCAGAGCGGATTTCCCCCGCTGAGATGGTAAATTGCTTGTTAGCAATGGATGAAAATAGAGAGGGAGCGGCAGAGGATGGCGAGGCAGAGGCAGCAGCTGCTAACCGAAGCAAAAGCCGGGCATAAATCTCCAATAAATCTTAAATACATATTGCGCTGCCTCGAAGTGGAGCCCACTTCTGGCCCAAGGAATACATATTATGCGAAAAGTATCGCTCAATCGTGCTATCTGCCACTATGAGAGTCCCGCCCAGCTCAACACCTGCCAGCCATTTCTCTTCCATATCTGGGAGTGGGCGCTGGGGTTTTATTGCGATATAATATTTTATTGTGTACCTTTAGATGTTCGGATATTTGGCTCGTCGCTACATTTGAGTTTCAACCCTTTTTCGGGCGCCACACTTTTTGCCGGCCCACAGTCTACAGCCCACAGTCCGCAGAATGTGTAAATTTGCCTGAGCCGTTTGTTGTGTTTTGTCACCGGAATTGCTTAGCTGTGCCGATTCCCGGGGAATCGCAGGAGGAGGAGGAGGTGTGGGGCTGGTGACCCGGCAGTGGCTTTGGATTTTGGGCTATTTGTGCATTTGACAAAGGTAATAAAAGGGGCCTTTGGCTTTTGAAGCGCCGTCGCCTGCTTGTTGATTTTGTTGCTCTGTTTGCTCTGCTCAAAGCTATAAAATATATACAAATATATACGGAAAAATGTATTTTTATTTTATTTTGTTGCTGTTTGTTTACCTCATTTTTTGGGCGAGCAAACATGCGCTGGCATTTTCCGTTTCTGTTTGTGTTCTGTGGGCTTAAATGTGTTTGCTTCTAATTAAAATTAAAAGGTTTTTGTGGCTGACAACTGTGTGAAGGAAATTACAAATGTCAAGCGCATATCTATAACTTAAAGCCCCGGTTAAAGGTGCGATTGTGGTGCATGGCAATTGGCACTGCACTCAATGATCCATTAATTTAGCCAGTGAACTCCTCAATCAGGCCGCAGAGAAAGCTGAAAAGCAGGCAAAAAAATTAGAGCTCATGTGGCACTGGAGTCAAGAGGTTGTTGCAGCAACAAGTTGAAGCCAACTTGATTGCAATTAGTAGCATTCTCCGACTTTGTTGCCACCTTAATGAAATGAAAACAGAGTGGAAAAAAGGTAGTGAAAACGGCGGAGCGGAGGAAATTCAAGCCAAGTCCGCACTTCATGGCAACGCTTTGAGGAGGACTCGTTGACAAGGATCCCCGTCCACAAAGTCAACTTCTTAAGTTGTAAGCTTTGTTTCGCTCTGTGGGAATGGGCCAAGTATACACAGTTGTTGTAACGGATCATCTGTGGCTTTTAGCAAATAATTTGCAGCACTCAGAAAATCAGATCATTTCAAGGAGAGAAGAATGAAGATTTTGTTATTGCATGTACAGAAAACATTTTAATTAAAATTTATTAAAATATTTAGTATTGTATTCAACATTAAATAATATTAAATTGATTTGAAATTTTATGAAGGCATTTTCGAATTAAACGACAGATGAATGAAGCATTTATTCTAGGTGCTAGAAGTCATTTCAATTAAATTTTACTTAAATTTTTATATAAACATTAAATAATATTAAATTAAATTTAATTGGATAAATTAAAAACAACAATTGAATTAATTAAATCTGGATAATCCTTTTATAAGTCGACGTACATCTATAATTGCTGACGACAGATTTCAAACTCAAATCAATAATGAAATGCAGAACAATCTTTGGTGTTGAATTAATTAATTATTTAAAATCTAATCTAATAAATGAAATAATTTTAGGGAAAAATTAAAATTTCACTGGATAAATGCTGAAGAAAACAAACAAAACAAACTTCGCAAGCTTTTAACTCAAATTTGCCTTGCATAAATCGGATAAATATAGCAAAGTAGCTGCGAATGATCATCGGAGGTGTTTGCGCGGAAGGACTTCGAACCATTTAACCCCCCGCTTAACATCCAATAACAATATCAGCGACTTCATGCGATTTTGATTGCCAGATTCAATTGCCACTTGTTGGTGCAAGTATAACCCCGCAAAAGCAATTGCTTAAAGTGAAAAGGGTGCGGATGATGCACGCACAAGTGCGCACCCCAAACAAAGTCTGGCTGCGACTCTGATTCCACCCCAAGCAATAATAATGCGAAATAAAGTAAATGCTGCTCACAAATTTCCAATTGAACGTAATGGTCGATGGGGGGTGGGCATTAAGGAGTGCTCTTAACACCTCCGGCCAACTGTCTAACCAGCGGGGAATTCGTTCGCCGCTTAATGTCTTGAAGAATTTCGAGTCCCACAACAAATTAAAATTAATGCAGAGCCCTTGGACACCGAGGATTGCCGAGGTAGCCGTAGCAGTAGCAGTAGCAGCAGCAGATGTTGCAGTCGAAACTGGGCAAGTCATAAATTATTCAGGACACTTGTCAGCCCCAACTGGCAAGTATCAGAACCAGAGCTCGCCTCTCCCCTGGACATCCCAACATATGCCGCTGATGGGGACTTCAAACTTAATCCCGAACAGATATCGGATGGGTTAAATTGCGAATTGAATTATATCGAATTTAAGCCTTGACCTTGTCGAGGATGAAAGGCATGTCGCCAAGTTTATAATCCCCATAAATTTCGTACGTCCCATTGAACTTGGATTATCGCATTCGGTCAGAGGCGGCAGTCTCTCGCTTCATATTTTCCTGTGGGCGTTTTTCGGGGGGGTTTCTTTTATTATTTCGGGTGTTGGTAATTAAATTTGTCATCACGCTCAGCTGGCAATTGGTCGTGGGTCAACGGTCATAAAAACTGACGCCCAAAAGTAGGCAAGTGGCCGAAGAGCCAACGAAAGCGAATTTCACCAACGAAGAGTCCTCTCTCTTACTTTCTCTTTGGCTGCCCATTTTTGGGGTGCAAAGCTTCTGTCCCAAAAGCTCACTTTGCATATAAAGCTCCTGGTTTGATTCGGATTCTGTTATTTTATTTTCTTTCCTCGCTGTTAATGATGCGTTAAATTTAAATGGCCATAACAATTAACGATAATTGCTTTTCAAGTTATTGTCTATAACGTTATTTAGAGTTGTGCGGAGAAGTTTGGAATATTTGCATAGTTATGTATGCCAATTGGGCGGCTTACAGTTATGGCCGCCATTACCCTTTACCCTCTCTCGATATCTTAATCAAAATTCTGTGAAAAGCCCTCGCTTTATGGCAAGGAGGTCACCCGATAAGTGCACTTGTTGCCATTCAATAAATAATTTTTATTACAGTTTCGCCGAGTTTGAGGTAGCACACACAACTAATCCCCGCAAAACAAGGATCAAATTACCCCGCAATCGAAGTTCAAAACAAAACGAAACGAAACGATTGCAGTTTTCGGTGGGCTGGGGTTTGGAGTCCTTTGGCAACATTTATGAAACATTTTCCCCTCCCCGTCTGTTTCGAATTCAATTCAATTCGATTGCCCGCCCACGCTTCGTATACGTAACACAATAAATTATCAAGGTACCGAAAAAGTCCGCACGTGGAAGGGCTCAAATTCAGGGGAGAAGGGAAGGGAAGGGGGATGGGGATGGGGTACCACCCTCCAGGAGGCAGCGTCAAAGGTTAGTTTATGCCTCTACCCAATTCAAAACACAATAAATACTGCAAGTGGGCGTCGGTTCTGTTTGTTTGCCAGCTCTGTGCTCTTCGATATCAACAAGAAATTCAAATAAATGCATTTTAATGCCAGCAGCCTTAGCCGAGTGTGGACGCTTTAAAAGCTTTCAAATAGAATAATTTATATTCCTCTCTGGAGGCGATTCTGTAGCGTGGGCGGTGGGCGCTGGGCGATGGGTGGTGAGCAGTGGGCGTGGGAACGGGCTGGAAATGGGTGGTGTGCCACCATCGATATCGCCGTACATTGATGTGTTAATTGCCGCAATTCCAAGGAGGCCAAGGAAACAGGCAATCAGATAGACCAGGGTTGCCTATACCTCTGCGGTTGCAAATTGAAAAACTGTATGATTTTATACAATTTACTGAATCACTTATTTGAATTACCTGCGAAGCAATCGAACCTTCTGTAAGCCCCTATATCTGCGAAATTCTCTTGATGAGGCCTGACAACCCTAAGGGCAATTTCCGTTGCCTTGCATGCACCATCACCCCCAATAATTCTTACACATTTTGTGTAAAAGTATTTTTCTTTTCCTATCTTTTTTTCCTTCTCTCGCCTTCCTGAAACAATGCATTTTATCTTGGCTCTTACACATTTTTATTTTTACTCTTTTCCATTCAGCTTTGACATAAGAACACACACACAGTTGAACGTGGAAACGCACATGGAAGCAGAGGCTGAGACGCTTGCAAATTAGGGTGAACCAAATGGTCAAATATGACATTGTTATGTATAGGAAAATTGTAGAAACAAAAGAATATGTTATTAAAAAAAAGTGGTTTTCAATTATTTTAATATTAATGTGTTCCTTACAACATAACTTATTAAAGGTTTGAATATTTAACAGTTCTGCTTTTAGATGTCGTCGGTCACAATAAAAATTTTACGGTTACATTTTAAATCTAAAATACTATACTAAGGTTTCCTTAAATTAGAAAACTTTTGTAGTTTTTTATTTTTTGAACCTTTTTATAACTTATACCTGCAACACGTTATTAAATTGGTAGCAATAGTATAGATAGTTTCATCTAAAATATTTTCAGAAATATTTCCCTTTTTTGGGCAACCCCAGAACACAACTTATAGGCAGTCCGCCTGCCGCCCGGTATTTCCCGCCACCTTGCGTTCGGAATGCGAGCCAGTATGCATGTCTGCACTAGATACGATACTACAACTAAATACTTAATTTTGCTCTTTGCCGTTGCCTTTGATTCTTTTAATTTTCCACAGCATAAGGGACATTGGATGGGGTAACTAATACAGATGTCTGCGTTGTCTGGTTGTACTTACGGCCTACGCACGCACACACCCACACCATGAAGGCGCAGAGGGGGGTTGCAATGTGGGAGGCGGGGTGTCTGGCTGACTGGAAGACAGCTGTTTGGAGCAATGGGTTCGATGCGACTGCAGAATAAGTCGGTCTTTCAACGCCAGCGGACGTTATTTGTGCCTCATTTCCTTCCCCTAGGCTAATATTACTCATACGCCGCGTGGCGCGATCACTGGCGATGCGGAAGTGAAATTGTTTTCTGATTGAAATGTAAATAAGCAAAGCCTGCCAAAACAAATATCGTGTTTATCATTGAAAATATGTGAAAGTGCAGACCGCTGATTGACGCAGGCATCGCCGAAAAATGCATTGCAGCCGTGACGTCTCTTTTAATACATCTCTTTGGAGCATTTATTATTCGTTGAAAATGTGATTTTTCTAATTTCCCTGAAATATCAAATTGAAATGAATGTCTCGAAAGAATAATTTAATGGGCTTTGGCTGCGCGTTCCAATTTTATAAACATTCGGTTTAAAGTTACTGAAAAGGAATACAGTATTTCAAAAGTATATTGAAGGAAAGAAAAAAGCCATATTGTTGACAAGCTGCCGTTAAGTGCACACTGGTTAAGATCGCTCAAAAATACATTGAAAAAATATAGATTTCATCTTTAAACTTAAAATACATATTTTAAAAAACATTTTATGTATTTTCTTCGCATTAAAAATATACAGTAAATTAGTAATTATATTTTAGGCAATTACACAGAAATAATATTACTCAAAATGTACAAGTTTTAGCATAGTTCAACCTTGAGACAGCCGTTCATCGATCTCTCTTCTTCAAGAAACCAAAACTCTGCCTTTTTGTATATCATTCATTGACCGGTTCGATTGTTTAGTCAGATGTTTAAAATAAATTACATATGCTACTAGGTAAACAAACATTCGGCATTGGGGCAACTCAAGCAATTAGACATTTAAGACCATCGGAAATCGTATTCGAATTTCTCATATTCACTGAGCGATAAAACAATTCTATTGCTTCAGTCCTCACAGCCTTCCAGAATGCAGCCGAATGTTTTCAAAATGCTTAAATTCTTGTTTGACACATTTTGACATAATGTTTTAAAGGCGAGACAGTTTCAGTGCTTAATGAATGATTTATTGAGTGGGCACCGTCCTGAAATTCGGAAACATTTATTTGGCATAATAGGTGTTGTCGTCTTGGCGACTGCGGATTTTACAAATATTATTCCTCTTGGGGCCAGGGGCCGTGCAACGTGTAGGTGTTTCATTCGAAATTTCCCCGAATTTCCTTCGATTTCCATTTGCCCAATGCTAATGTAGAAATCGCAGAATGCCCCCGAAGGGCAGACAGGTAATATTTATCTCCAACCCGCCCCCAATGAGCTCACATTTAATACGTGGTCGGAGGTAAACACGCACTCGAATCGTATCTGCCGACATGTCTAATAGGAAATTGGCCAGAAGCGGCTAACTATTTGAGTTTCCCTCTGTTCCTCAGATCTGGTGGGGTATCGTAATACTAGAACGCCCCGGACTTGTATAAAATAAACAGGCGAAGGTACAATAAATTGAGGCAAACTTATTTGTGTGTGTGCCGGCCTGAGCAACAAAAGTACAAGAACATACAAATATCGAACACAATGGAAACAATAATGTGCGAAACGATTGGAAATGCGCCACAGTCGCTGACGCTGTCTCCACCGACGTTGCCCTCTCTGTCTCTGCCTATATCTCTATATCTCTGGGCCAGTCCGGTCAGCGTCCGATTCTCAGTCAGAAGCAGCCGGCTAGCCGGAGGGCCAACAACAAGTCGCAGGCGCGAAAAGGCAATCGATTGGAATTATCGAAATAATCGTTCGAAATTATTAGGTCCTACCGCGGATTTATATTTCTATTTGGTGAAAAGATGCCTGAAAAAATAGTTCCATGATGTGATCGGGAGTCAATCGATAAAGAGTATCGAAGTAATAACATGAAGTTTGTTAAAGGCCTATCGGTGTTCGATTTTATTTAGTTCCTGTGTTTTAATCAAAAAGTTTTAAGTGTGTGCCGTTAAAAGCCCATAGTCCATATTTTGGTATTGTATATTACTTATAATATCAAATCCGAGTATTATTTAATCAGATTTATAATCTTCCCATCAAAATGTGTGTTAATCTAGTTTAATAATGGTTTACTGAGTTATCGAAATGATCATATCATAATATATTAACCTCTTTTACTTGGCATTTTTCTTTTATTGTTCTTTAACAGTATCTAGATAGTGGAAAACGTGTTAAGTCTTCGAAAATACCTTCGTTCGGCATCCAAGCAGGTGACAAGTGTTAAAGTGCAATGTGCTAATTATGTCACACGGGTCGTATGCGTGCTGTTGAAAGCCAATAGCTAGTGAAAGCCAAAGTAAAAGGCGCAACCGGGAAACAGAAAATCGAATCGAAAAGAAAAGAAGAAGGTGGCAAAGGAAAAGGTCTAAACGGCCATTCAATACTTGTTGAATTATTAGCTGTGTGTGTGCTTGAGTGCGACTGTGGAAACAAACAAATGTCAACTGCCAATGCCCCGAGAGAATAAAGGGAAAGATGTGAAAAATACAAGCCGGAATCCGTGGAAAACGAAAATGAAGTGTCAGCGTTTTGGGATGAAATTATCAATTGGCCAAGCTGCTGCGCTGCTGAAATGTGATTTATCCACCTGCCCGCGGGTGAGGTGTGTGTTCTCCGGGTGTTAGCCGCGTGTAGAAGGTGTGTGCGTGTAGACAACAAAGGGAAATAATGTCATGCATTGGCTCGACGGCATTTCTTTGGATGACAATTTAATTAGCGGACGCGCCAGCGGCAGCAACGGCGACAACAGCGACGGCAATCAGCGGAAATCAACGCAGTCGAGCTCATCGCCCACCAAAGCAAGTAGGTTGCACCTATACCAGAGTACACAGTACCACAGTATGTACACCCACTACACATACACCCACGAGCTTTAATTTGTTGGCGTGAGCCACCAGAGCGTGTTTATTTGGCTTAGAGCGAGAGGAAAGCGCAAACTGTCTATGTAATCTAAGTATATCCCTAAGGAGTACTAGTTAAATATCGGTTAACTTAAGGTTTTTAAGACCTACTTGAGTTCAAATATTTAAATAAAATAATTAATACCTAAATTAAATATATTTAAATACATTCAAATCTGGGTTCTGGATACTTAAGTCCTTCGGAACATATTTAAATATTTTAGAGTATATCAGGAGCATTTGAGCCCTGCTAACATGGAGAATTTTGAGGTTATTTTATATGAGACAGCTATAAAAAATTTATATAAAAAAATTAGTTGAGCAGCTTAAAAAACGATTGGTAAAATTAGTCAAACAGTACCCAACCACAAAATTGTCAATTCTACAAATCAAATAGTTACTCACACAACTATTCTACTAGTTTTTTTACTATAAAAAGTAACGATAGAAAAAACAAAATACACGTGACTATTTTCTACAGTACTAAATTATTTTTTACGGTTACCTAACTATGCAAATGGCTTAATTTTTGCCCGTCAATTCTTTTTGTGTGTGGCAAAGACTATTAAAATACGGATTGTAAACAAATTTGCAAAAAGGTTTTCTAATATATTGTTGTGAGAGGACCATTAGATAAAGGTTAGACTTACTGCATTTTTAGATATCTTCAAATCCCAAAGAGTCACTATTATTTTTTCTATATAATTTTTTTTAAAATGCATTTTAGTAAAACAAAAAAAAAAAAAATTAATTAAACAAAAACTAAAAACGTAGCTGTCATTCTTATTTTATTCAATTATTTTTTTTGTCAGACGAAAGCAATTTGCCTTGCAGCTATTGACTAAAAAGAACTGCAGCGAGAATCGTGCGGGAAGGAAAATGCAAAAGAATTTTCGGGTCAAATGAGAAAAGCACTATCTGAAAAATATATTCCAATTAGGCCGTAAAATATACTTGAAAACGATTTTACCCAATTACCCACTGATTTACTCGGCCTCCTTCCATCAGCGGGATTCCAGCCAAATTTGTCTTTCGCAGAGGAAAAATGGGATTCAAACCGAGAGGCAGGGAAAATGGATTGTATTCAATTTTAATTGGGCAGCAAATTACTCCGGCTATAGCCCCCCGCCCGTGTGTTTATCCGCGGGTTGCTCATAATTCAGTTTCAATTATTAAAAACATATTCATCATTTAGTCCGAGCAATTAGCAATGAATGAAAGGCAACTAGAAAAATCGTTTGTACATCGTTCTCGATTCGATTTTATGCGGATGTGGCTCATTGAACTTGTTTGTGGGTGTTTTTAAAAATATATTTTATGAATCGATTCTGGTGTTACGTTAACGATTCCCAAGCAAACTTGTGGGGGCAATTAAATCGGTCTCGCTTCCGTTACCTTGATCGTTCATCGATCATCCGCCAGGAATGGCCGCATTGATCTGAATTTTCCGCTCAGTATTTACCCCATTTTCCGAAAGCCTTCAATTAGCACAGACGGATCGTGTGGAACCAATCCGAATTGCCTGACGCATTGATTTTATTTTGGAAATAATTCTCAGCAGCAACAATCGCAAGTGTTGGTCGCTGTAAATCTCAGCAAAGACGGCAAATTGCTGGCATATGGTAATTTAATTTGTAATTTATTGTTTACAAATTCCTCTTGGTTTCATTTTGTAACGTAGCGTTCCTTTGCGACGTCCAAACATTACAACTTGTGGCATGTCGGTAAAAATAGAACGGACTCTCTCACCTTTTGGAACGACTGCCGACGACCCAGTAAAGCGTCGGAGCTGCGTATTTGTCAGTCCGAAAATCTAAAAAAAAAAATTAGTTGTTGAGACTCAGAAATAATCAATAAAAATAAATTACTGTGGAGAACTTAACACACAAGAAAAAATATTTTATATTTTTTAATTAATTTACCTTTTGGTGTATATAAAAGTCGATTTAATATTCAAATAATTTTTTAATTAAATAAAAATTGTTATATTTTATCTCAAAAATACTCTAGAATTACCAACTGTAAATTTAACAATCTGTCTCTACATATAAACTAACCTTCAGCATTTTTAATTAAAATCTGTATTCTACCCTTTGCAATCTTGAGCTCCCTTCGATTAGTATTTGAAGCCTTAAATAGACCATTAAAGGTGTTTATTTATTGTTTTCACGTAAGCCACTAAAGTCCGCGGAAAAGACCTATAAAATTAAAAACACAATAGCCCATAAAAATAAATCTCTGTCGCTCCCTTCTTTCCGCCATTCGGCCAGCGAATTAGAAAATTCATATGTTGGCCATTATAAAATTTAACTGCCGCGGTCACACATCAAAAGTTGGCCCAACGAGTGCCGGCATTATCTGTATTTATGAAATCGTTCATAGTCGGTCCAAAGATCCTCTTGTTCGTTTGTCTGGCATAAAAAGTGACCCACACACAGTTGTACACTTGTATCATAAGGAGGCACACTGTCCCATAATAGAACCATAAACTGCAACAGGCGGCGGCAGAAATAGACGGAAACTTGTTCATTTTGCTTATTTGTCCGAGAGTTTGCTTGTGCATTTTGTTTACTCGCCCTGTCTTACGCACCATATCTTTTCTCTCTCGGCGTTCCCCCATTTTTCTTCAAATTTTTCCACTCTTTTCGGAGTCGTCTAGCCGGCACAGTGATGATCTTTATTATGCTGTCGGGAATGATTTCTAAATTATATTGATGACTATATATTTTTAAAATTAGTTTTGATACCTAAAAATACCACATATTTTTAAAGTGATATTGTTATGTGCGCATTCCAAAGAAGTAAAAACGTTAATGGAAATTCATTTCTTTCATTTGATACATCATTTTTAATAAAAGAAAGAGGCGTTAGCTTGTGTTTTTAGAAGATTTTGTAAAATAAATAGGTAAGATATTATTCATTTTCGCACACAATTTCATTTAAAAATCGATTTTATTCTCAAAAAAATTATTTTTAACGAATACTTGCCTACCAGAAATTCCTACTTAGGTTTTGGAATTTTGTAAACACTATCGATCTCAGTTTTTCCAATAAAATTCAAAGAAAAGCAATCCATTCTTATAGCCAGTGAACATATTTATGAGTCCCACTGTAGGCAGACGGGTTAGCAGCTCACGCACATTTCGGCAGTTTATTGGCATGCCGTATGTTGGCCTGCTCGAATGCACCCCGCGTTCCTGTTATCCACCCCATGGCCCCCAGAACACCCAAACGAACTCACACACAGGAGAAACAACAAATAAACTGTGGCTACGCAAAATATTTAACACGAAAACGCAGAATACACAAAATCCAATGGTGAAGCCAAGTGGTTGCAGTTCCCAGTCGCGTGCCTCGCGGGCCACATCGTATCTGAGTCTGAATCCGTCCGAGGAAAGAATCTTGTATCCGGGGCAGTGCGTATCTCTTTGTCACCTCCAATCGCGCGTGGGTGTCGTGGCCAATATCCACTCTCCTCAAGTCGCACAGATATACCTATGAAAATGTGTCCAAAAGTGCACCCATAAAATCACCTGGTTATCATCTTAAATGAGAGATAATGCTCAAGTGGCCGCCATGAGTTACGACAAAATTTAATTGATATTTTAATGTGCGGCTGGTTAATTGTTAATTGTCGGCGCCCATAAATTTCGCCTGAAGATAGCTCTTCATAAAATTTAATATAAATATTTATGAGTTCTTATTACGATACTGAGTAAGTTTATAAATGAAATAAATTCACTCTCTCCCTCCTTTGTTTATTCAGGTGTATATTTTTGCGAAAGATATTAAATTTGCGGAATTCGCAGATTCAATCATAACTTGGCAGTTTATCTTCCTTCAATTGGCATTTTTTGAATGGAATTAAAACGTGTCTGCAATATCTTTTTGGAATCTTTCGTAAATCTTTCACCTTGATAAATTTACGACCCCAGCCATAAATTAGCTGAAAGGAATGTACGTATATATTCCATTATATAGGGTCCTGTGTGCCAGTTATGTAATGGACAAAGAAAATCCTTTCAATGCTACCCGAGAGAAAAGAAAACGTCCCCAAGAGGGTGGGCATGTGGTTGGGATGGATACGGGAGAAGGGGAGGCCGTCAAGGAGCGAGGCTGAATTGTAACACATGTAAATATTAATGAAGGATGACAATGTGTACTTGACAACTTAATCGATAAATCAATTGCCATGCCAGATAATGCTTTACCCCTTTTGAATAAAAAAATGTGTGTTCCGCTACAGTTTTTTGTCTGGCCCTTTGTGGCTGTTTGATAAGGAGGTTGAGAATGGGTGGCGTTCGGTGCGTGTGTAGCATACATCCTGGCGCTGGTACATTGTGTAACCGACAGCCCACAAACCGTCCAGACAGCGTCGCCGCAAAACCCATAAAGAACGGAATGTCATTGAACATCTAGATATTAAAAGGGGAATCAGTATTCCACACGGCATCCCGTCGAACCCAAGATTTTCAAGGTGCCTCGAAACGCATTCAAAGTGCCGAAGCACAAAAAATATTTTCACTGCTATATAAAACCTGCAAATTTGCACAATTTTGTAAATAATATTATATCTGTTTTAATTAAACTATTGTAATAAAATCTTCAAAAAATTTTATATATTTGTTATATTTTTTCGATCTATTGATCAGTAAATGTATTAAATTAACAAAACTACAAAACATATAATTTTTTTAAAAATTTAAATAAAACCAATCCAAAACAAGTTTAAAAATAAAGGATAAGGATCATAGAGTTTTATAAAGTTATTCATGATTTTATTTCAAAAAGCTTAAGCCCAAATATTTTTTTTTTAAATATAAACGGTTTTCTGGAATCAAGAAAAATGTTCATGGTTTTTTCTGGGTGTTTACAAGGGACTTTTTTACACTCAATACTTTTAGAGTAAAAGGGTATGTAATAGTAAAATGTATGTAATAGGTGCTAGGAATCGTTTTAAGCCATATAAACTATATATTCCTAATCAGATTAATAGCCAAGCCGATATATCTATATCTTTATGCCGGTCCGAATGAACGCTGACAGTTCAAAAAAAATTTTAATTTGTGATTAAGCGCAATTTTGTTTAAGACGTGCGCAACGCATACTCAAACGTTCAGAAACGGCAACGGCCATAACGCAAGGGGGTTCTCCATGTGTTTAAATTGTGGGCTTAGACTCCAGCAATGAAATCAATGTCATATAATGTTCAAGTGGCCGGCATGAGTTACGACAAAATTGAATTGATATTTTAATTTTAATGTGCCAACAGTTACCATGCAAGCAGATCTAGAACTGGTAGTAGAAGATTTTATAATATTTAATGAAAAATAGTCAAAATCATAATATAATTTTTTTAAATCTAAATAGCTGGCATACTTACCTTTAACATGTCAAAACGCAAATATAATAAATACCTATAGGTTTATTTTAGTAATTTATAATACGGATACATGAAGAAGACTCCGTTAAAATTAGTTATTTTATTTGGGATGTGAAGTACGTATTTTTTTGATACAAACTTCTATATTAATTACTATATAGATAATTGATTACATTACAGATAAAGCGGTTATTGTAAAAATATTTAAACAGACAAGTTTGATACATCTTGTTAGCATGTTTATTTTGTTTAAGTATTTTTTCAGACTGCGTTTTTCTAATATGTTATTTTTCAATGCGCTTACATACTCTGCTCTTGTCTAAATAAACACGCTCTCATCTATTTGTAAACAATGATATCGAAGCAAAAACCAAACCGAACCAAAATAAAATTTCAAAACCAAAAAACTAAAAGAAAACACACACAAAAACAAAGTCAAATAAGCAAGAAAATAATTTTCCATTTTCATTATTATGATTTTGTCTTTATCCCCTATCTTCCATTCTTTTACCTCTGCCCCTCTTATTTTCTGTGATGTTTTGGTTTTGTGTACATTTTTTTGTTTTACTTTATGTGTATTTTGTTTTTTGTTTGTTGGTTTTTCTTTCACATGCGGGAAAACTAATGCACGACTATGCTCCGAGAACGAAGACGTCATGCACACTTTAAGCTAAACAGCAGGTAAACTTTACTGAATAATTTCCATTTCTATGTTAAGCTCTAGAATTAAGTTTACGTCTTAAAATCTAAAACGATGGCGTGCCTCCTTTAAATCGATGGGAAATATAAGAGAAAAAGCTTTGTGAAATAGCTTTAAAGGAGGGGAAATAAGATCACCTCTTATATTTTAGAATATTTGGAATATTAGGATATAGCTTTTATGATCAGTGAAAGCTTATTCATAAGCACATGGCTTTTTAGTTCAGTATTTTATAGAGAAACTTTTTTCGAAAGTAATAAGCTCTATATTATTTGTATACAAAATACGTATTTTCGAAATTATGAGAATTGGTATTCATATATGAATATGATTGGTAGCTCCGTAAACTCCTTTAAAGTCATCATAACACTAATTAACACATAATCCTTTCGATACATTATATGGCTACTATTAGTGTCCGCATGTATCTTGGCGAGCCATAAATTTTAGTCACATTCCAAATGACCGGGTACTTTCTTAAATTACGCCAACTATTGCTTAGCCAAACATCTTGGAGAATTTTAAAGTCGAAGATTAAACTGTCCCCGTCAAATTTATGTCAAAATAAACAATAGATACAGCGGCGGTAAATGACAGCGGCGATTAGCTTTGAAACAAATTGGCACGAGTTTAGGAGAGGTGCGGGCTCCTTAAACTATATTTATGCCTCTGACGCGCTTAGTTAACCTTTGCTAATTTTCTAATTGGCTGATAAATAAGCGGTATCACCCACATATTTCATAAACGAAAATATTATTTATTAGAAGTGAGGGCCAACGTGTGAACTTTACATAATGAATAAACACCAGAGAGGATCTAGCCGATTGAGTGGGACTTATTTTTAAAATACTGTGCGTAGAAAGACACGTATATGTCCAAGATTTAATGGGATCCGGCAATGTGTGGGTGCCAGATATAGTTTTATTTAGGCTGCCAATGTCGCGACACATTTCACTAGAAGAGAGAGCACCCTGGTCGTGCAATTTATTCCATTCCGATCTCAATAAAAGAGCTGTTCATTTAATTGAAAATGCGGTTATTGTTAATTTACTCTATCATCTGCTGCTTACCAAAGAAATAAATTAATTTCTTCTACACCCAGTTACAACATTGACAATCCACAAAACCCAAACCAAATGCAGCATGGAATGCGATTAAAGGCTTGATTAATTTCCATTTATTTCCTATGTTATTAATACCGATGCTGGACCCCGCAAAAAATGGACCAAACGGAAATTTCATTCAACAAATAAATTTCGCGAGTAAATATAGTCAATGTGCTTGGGAGAAAAAAATTAAAAAACAATATTGGCATAATTAGATGGATAATTGATTATGCAAGCAATACGTATTATTTTGTTTTTTAGTCTGCCCTGAAAAGATGACAAAAAATCTTAAATATTTGTTTAATGGCAAAGGCCTTATTTTTCAATTAATTCAAAAATTAATAATTTGTGAAAGAGATTATAGAAAAAATTTGAAAAACCAACTAAGAGATTGCTTTCATACACTCTAGACAGAGTAGATGAGAAAAATTCGTATAGTTTATTACTTATTATCGTATTGTTTCTTGATATTTATTAAATTCGGTGATTTATGTTTTAACTTATTTTATTCTTTATATATTTAACTACAAATTACAGTATAAAAAAATAATCCAAAAAAAAAATAAAGTACAACTAAAACCCATTCAATTAAAATATAATTATAAATAGTGACATTTCAAATTCCATGTGCCCTAAAGAAATATATTTTTCGGCCCTGCCCCAGATCAAAGTACTCTTTCAGCAATGGCTTTTAAGATTTTCTTTAAGAGCATCTGAAGTTCGTTGTCCTTTTCCTTTGTTGCCTTTTTAGCTTTCTGCGCTCTTTATTCGTATGGTTCACGGGGGCTTTTGTTAATCTTATAAACGAATTCTCGACACAGCATGCGTACATTTCATTGAGAACGATGATTTGTTTTTCCTTCGATTTACTCGCCCGAATTTGCTTTATGAAACTTTTTTGCTGCGCCCGCTTTTCATTTTCATTTTTAATTTTTCTTTTAATTTGTATAAAAATTGATGCAGACAAAGCTTGTTGCTCTTGGCGGCAGCGTTCAATGCCAGTCGTCGGCGTTTGTTGTTCTAGTCGCTTGGTTTTTTTGGCCAAAACTGATCTCGCCTAACTGTCAGTTTTCGGTTTATAGTCGACTCGTGCGGTTTTGCTGCGGTGAAATTGTCTTCTGTTCGCCCATTTCTCATATTGTCACGCGGCTGAGTGCTAGCAAAACTATAATTAATTATTTAAGTTAATAAAAAGTCGCTGAAAAGGGTGCGGCAGTAATATTTTCGCCGATGATTGCATAAACTTGGGAAAACCCCGGAAAAGTGTGATTTTTTAGCTACGAGTGCAGCCAGTGTTTTTTAAATTAATGAAAGGTGCTAAGACTACTCGAACTCAATATGAAAGGAGCAAGAACAAGAGCAATAAACGCTCGGAAAAGTCCGCCAAGTAAGTGAAAAGAGGGAAAATCGTTTCTCCATTTTCATTTCCCTTTCCCAATGCCTGGTCAAATGCACTTTAGTTTCGGGCACGGACATCTGGCCCTCGAATATTATTAAAAGTCATTAACATTTTTTCTAATATCCGTACACTTTAGCGGTCGTAAAATAAACAATATTCGCTTATGGCCAGCCGAACTAAAAATAATTTCATTTTGTTTATCATCGGTTCGTGTACATTGTCCAACTTGATTTTACACTACAAAGTTGTATACAAAGCTCGCTAAAAATGTTTACTCATGCAAATCTATCTGGAATCTGTGTATTTTTCTTAGTGCCTGTGTATAGTGGTTCCTCTATGTGTGGACTTCAATAAAACTGCCATAGTTTGCTTTGCTATCGATCATCAGTTTATCGATTTTATTGTTTGGTATATTTAGAGGAAAACGTGACGCTAAAAAGCGTTTTTTGTGTATATTGGAAGTTCAAGAAAATAATACAGAAACTAGGGCTGGACTGGTTAGGAGAACTAGAGAACCAGTACCTTTGAACCAGAAATAATTTTATTTAAATACAGAAATACATTTATTTATTAAAATTTTCTTCTTCTTCGACTTATAAAAATCGGCTTTTTTAATTTTATATATTTTTTAATTTATTAAACATAACATATTAATTTATTATGAAAATTTTCCGAAAGTATGTATCCAATCTTAATTAATTCTAAACCATTTTTTCGATGATTTGGGACCAGTAGCAGCAAATAAGACTTAAATATATTTTATAATTAATCTTTTATTTTAAAAAGTCTGACTTAAAAATAAGCTAAATTGTTTTTTGAAATATATAAACATTACAGTAGTTACAAAGTACATTTATTTTTGAAGCCTCTATAGGTATTCATCGACAACCAAGTAAATAATAAACACCTGCATTTTGGGAAGTAATTAAAATTTTATCCAAAGAACTTTACGCACCAGAACTTTGCAAAACCATTAAAAGTTCAAAGAAAGGTGCATTTCTAGAAATTTAAGATAATAAAATTGCCAAATCAAATCATTGAAGTACAAAGACATAAGAATACAAACAAAAATGTTCATCAGATCTACTTAGCTGAAAGCCACCTTCCTCAGCAAAGGCAGCTTTGTTAAAAAAAAAACCTTCTGTTTGGGTTTTTTAGTAATATTTTTGGATCCTAATGCTCATCTTGTTTAATATCGGCATTAAATTCTTTTACTAAAAGTTTTGTAGCAGTAAAACTTGAAAATTAAAAAAAAATTTGTGATGGAGCAAATGGAACAAATTTGAGATATTGCCGGCCCTAACTTACCGAGAGGCCCAACTCTTTAGACCTCTTCCCTATCAGCGAAATTTTTAATTTATGTCAGTTGACCTTGGAGCTCAGGTTCTTTTTCGTTTGTGCTTAAAATTGAATGGAAAAAAAGGTTGGAAAATTTGGCATGGAGATTCCGTGAAAACCAAATAAATATGCTTTTAATTTATGTTTTTTTATTTCAAAATACGCGCCAAACGTACCAAACTCATACGAATCGGAAAATCCTTTCAAAAATAAATTTTAAGACTTTGGGTCATTTTTAACTTTAGATTGATTTTAGAATGAATGGTCTGATATAAAACCTTTTTTGGGTTGGCGATAGCTATAGAATTGCGTGTGCTAGACATTGTTTAGTGTTGCTAGTATTCGTTGTTATCAATTTAGGTGTTTATTTTATAAAGTACAGGTGCAATAATAGTTTTTCCACGTTTAAGTTTAATAATTTGAATGCCGAAATTTCTTTAAAGAAATCATAAAATTATTTTGAGAATGGGGTTTAAAGGATAAAGTGTGTAAAATGCTTTGACACCATCACAAAACAAGGATCCGTTCGCTTTTAATATTCACTGAGTTCTTTCAAGTCCTTCCAATGTCACATAGTTTAACCGATGAAACATTCGACATATCAACAGACTACAAAAAGACTACTACAAACGCCTAAAAGACTGCCACGCATTTAAAGATTTGCGAGAGAGCGTGGAATACTATTCAGTGCTCGAAATCGAAAAAAATATTTCAAATGAAAACTCTTTTCCAATCAGGCAAAATAAATGACTTGTCTGAGTTGAGCGTGGCGGCCAAATATTTGAAAATCTTGACATTTTATAAATATGGGGCGATGCTTTCACATCTACGCATTCCACAATTCGTTTGGGAGACAGTCTCCCAGACGAGATATGTACGTTCAAATATATGTACGCATAAATATTTGTTTATGCAAGCATATGAAATGGCTCTAAGAGCTGGGGTCTCTCGAGCGATCGGCAGTTTGTCAAAAATTCTCAACGCAGACAGGAGTGTCAAATCGCTTGGTATAAAAAACGTAAGTTATGGAAAATCTGCAAAGAATCCCATTTTTATGGATCATTTGGGATTTGAATAGATCTCTTAAGATGCTTAATTAGATTTGCCGAGAGGAGGAAGTGCGTCGAAAAGTCAAGGGAAACTTTGGAATACTCTTTTTGAAGATCCCCGTTCGTATTTATTTTCTTAACTAGTTCTGGTAAATTTTTCCCTTATTTTTCTTACGTATGCCAACAGCCGTTGATTGGATATAATAATTTATTTATGCTTCGTTGTTGTAATTTATGGCTCTGCTGTGCTTATTTTCCTCTTCCTTGGCGCTTTTTCTTTAGCACCACCTCCAAGCGCACCAAATCGGTGATATATTTATATTTATTTTTTCTACAACGCCGCTTTTTTATTATTATTTATTTATACGTGCCGAGTGTTGAAAGGCCGCAGCCATATAGTCGAAGAGAGCGTCTAACAATTGGTACCAGTGCTGGACCTATCCGGTTCAGTTGACTTACAGCATTCGTTGAAGAACGACCCGCATTTTCAAGGGATCTAGAGATTTTTGATAGGCCAAGTTGGGAAAGAGTTTGGAATGTTGATAGGCTGTCGTTCGCCATGGCAACCGCTTAGCAATCGAAGGCAAATAATTAGTTTTAGCTGTATAATAACACACTTATTATAAGCACAGTAACTAAATTAATTTGGATCCTTTCAGATTGGACAGAAAGTCTTCGCGGGGCATGATATACGAAAATGAGGAGCTCAGGCTGCGCACCATCAACATTAATGCAGAAGTGGAACGAGGTACGGCCAAACATGATAATAGCTGATCAAAAGCTGGCCAGCAATGCGCCATTAAATTAGATATATCACAACAAACAGGAAATCAAATAATCGTTAAATAAATGGCCCAAAAAACAACCTGAAAACAGCCAATTAAAAAGACATTAGATGGTGGCCAAGGAAACCAAAATAATCCTACAGCATATAGCTAGAGAAATATCTCTACACGCACCTACTCGTACATAAATATCTGCCCACCTCTTCAGATATATCTGTCGGAATATTCATTAAAAATGTTTTCATTGCCAAAACACAAGATAAGCGAATGTAAACAATGCGATTTGAGGTGTCTAAAGGTCTGACAGCTCTGCGTGATGTCCACGTGCTGTTCCTTAGACTCGGCCAAATCTGTTCAGAGTTTTCCATCCCGGTCTTTGCGCTGGGTTTCTTGGTTGAGTCAAACTAATATGCTTCCCCTTTTCCAGGGCAATCGGACATCAAGCGGCTGCGACGGGAGAATGAGCAACTGCGTCGGGAGATCTGGACTTTGCGGGACGAGTGCGACAGGCTTAACAAACGCTTCAAGGCGAAGCTCAATGAGCACGAGTTCGGGGGCTGCAGGGGCAGCGGAGGAAGTGGCGGCACCTGCCACGCCTACCGATGCAGCGGCGGAGGGCGTGGGAGCGGAGGTTGTGATGTAAACAGTGATGTAAGTGGTACCAGTAAAAAGCAAAGGCTTTAAGTTTCGTTGTTTCTGAGAATGTCATGGCTTTCCCAGGAATCTTATTTCACTAAAATCCAATATATTGGTTCCCCAGATATATATTTAGTTAACGATTTCTTAACCACCTGAAATACAGCCTTTAAAGACATTAAATACCAATTCCGTGATTTTTTGTTTTAACTAGCAGTTTTGATATTAAATGTCTGGAAATATGTGAGAAACTATTACTATTTATTCTTTTTACTTCTTCCATTACAATTTATTTAAGAATATTCCATTTTATTAATAAGCTGTATTTGGTTGCATACATTTAAAGTATACAATTTTGTGGCTTTCAAAGGCTCTAATAATAAAATCGTTATTTATTATCACAAAAATATTTGAAAAAAAAGTTATTTTGCAAATTAATTTGTAGAATGTTTTACCTATAATTTGGATTTTTGGGATTTATTAAAATGAGTATTCTTTAACTAAAAGCCTAGTTATAGAACTGCAAAGAGTTCACAACAAACCGCTTTTAAATAGCTTTAAAATAAAAACTAGGTATGGTTAAAATTTAACAATTTTTATATTCCATAATTATACCCGTTACTCGTAGAGTAAAAGGGTATATTAGATTCGTGCAAAAGTATGTAACAGGCAGAAGGAAGCGTTTCCGACCATATAAAGTATATATATTCTTGATCAGGATCACTAGCCGAGTCGATCTAGCCATGTCCGTCTGTCCGTCTGTCCGTCTGTCCGTCTGTCCGTCTGTCTGTCCGTCTGTCCGTCTGTATGAACGCTGAGATCTTGGAAACTATAAAAGCTAGAAGATTGAGATTTGGCATGCAGATTCTAGGGGTTAATACGCAGCGCAAGTTTTTCACGCCGATGTGCCACGCCCTCTCTAACGCCCACAAACCGCGAAAAACTGTGACCCGTTCTGTATGAACGCTGAGATCTCGGAAACTATAAAAGCTAGAAGATTGGGATTTGCCATGCAGATTCTAGGGGTTATTACGCAGCGCAAGTTTTTCACGCCGATGTGCCACGCCCCCTCTAACACCCACAAACCGCGAAAAACTGTGGCACCCACAGTTTTGAAGCTATATTAACGGGAAAAACAATGTGTATTCGTTTCATCAATACATATTGATAGACCAAAGTTGGAAACCCCCCTCCCCCTAACGCCCACAAACCGCGAAAAACAGTGGCACCCGTCTGTATGAACGCTGAGATCTCGGAAACTATAAAAGCTAGAAGATTGGGATTTAGCATGCAGATTCTAGGGGTTAATACGCAGCGCAAGTTTTTCACGCCGATATGCCACGCCCCCTCTAACGCCCACAAACCGCGAAAAACTGTGGCACCCACAGTTTTGAAGCTATATTAACGGGAAAAGAAATGTGTATTTGTTTCATCAATACATATTGATAGACCAAAGTGGGAAACCCCCCTCCCCACTAACGCCCACAAACCGCGAAAAACAGTGGCACCCGTCTGTATGAACGCTGAGATCTCGGAAACTATAAAAGCTAGATGATTGGGATTTAGCATGCAGATTCTAGGGGTTAATACGCAGCGCAAGTTTTTCACGCCGATGTGCCACACCCCCTCTAACGCCCACAAACCGCGAAAAGCTGTGGCGCCCATAGTTTTGAAGCTATATTAACGGGAAAAACAATGTGTATTCGTTTCATCAATACATATTGATAGACCAAAGTTGGAAACCCCCCCTCCCCCCTAACGCCCACAAACCGCGAAAAACAGTGGCACCCGTCTGTATGAACGCTGAGATCTCGGAAACTATAAAAGCTAGAAGATTGGGATTTAGCATGCAGATTCTAGGGGTTAATACGCAGCGCAAGTTTTTCACGCCGATATGCCACGCCCCCTCTAACGCCCACAAACCGCGAAAAACTGTGGCACCCACAGTTTTGAAGCTATATTAACGGGAAAAGAAATGTGTATTTGTTTCATCAATACATATTGATAGACCAAAGTGGGAAACCCCCCTCCCCCCTAACGCCCACAAACCGCGAAAAACAGTGGCACCCGTCTGTATGAACGCTGAGATCTCGGAAACTATAAAAGCTAGATGATTGGGATTTAGCATGCAGATTCTAGGGGTTAATACGCAGCGCAAGTTTTTCACGCCGATGTGCCACACCCCCTCTAACGCCCACAAACCGCGAAAAGCTGTGGCACCCATAGTTTTAAAGCTAGAGCAAAAGTGTAAACGCAATTTTGTTTGGGTTATTAACGCCTACCGAAATGTAGAAGAAATTTTTTAAATTTTTTGAAGCGGCTGCTTGGTTTGCCCTGCTTGAGACTGCTGACTTTAGCTGAGTAACGGGTATTTGATAGTCGAGGCACTCGACTATAGCGTTCCCTCTTGTTTTATTTTAAAATTTCCCATTCCTAAAATAAGTTTTGTACGTGCCAGGACTCTGACTCATGTGATACGTGTCGCGGGGCAGATGACGGCCACTGCAGCGACGAGTGCTGCCAGGAAGGTGGATCCTGTGCACCGCTGAAGCCCCCACTTCCTCCTGAGGTGCCCAGCCACCCGTCTCCAGCCAAGAACGAGGAGGGTGGCTCTGGCCCCCAAAACAAGGAGCAGCCGCCTATGCACTTCGATCACCTGTCGGTGGTCTCCGAGGAGACCCTGAGCAACCCAGAACTTATGCTTGTCCAGCAGCAGGAGCACCTCACGATCTGCCCGCCAGACCCACACGGATCGCAAAGCACTCTGCCCAGCATGATGGGACCGCTTACCCCGCTGACGCCCATCGAACTAGTGGCTAACCAGCTGAATGATCTTCAGGCGATGGTGCCACCACTGTCCTACTTCGAGAACATCCTCACGCAGCATATGGGCGCACGTAACGCAGGTGAGTAGAGCCTTTTACTTTTATAAATCGTGCTTACTCAAAAACCAAACTAATCGAAAATTAATATTTAGTCAATTATTGCCTGGGAACCTGTCTTAAAGTTTGACTAATAATAAATATTTACTGCACAGAGAAAAACGCGAAACAAGATAGGATTGATATTGTCTCTTATATTCTTTGCATATTAATCATTCCATATGAAAATGGAACGATTTCCTCTCAATATATGTTCGAAAATATAATTTTGATATGGCCCAGATCAAATTGAAATGGGTATGAAAACAAGAGAGAACGCTTCGAGTGCCTCGACTATCAAATACTCGTTACTTACTTCAGCAAGCAGTGGCAAGCCGGGCAACCAAGCAGTGGCGCCATCTACCGCAAAATTCATTATTTGCCTATATCTTTTTACTGAGTGGTCCAATTGGCATTGTAAACGTTCGCTGCATAGGAACCCCTAGAATCGGTATTGTAATGCCTTTTATTATTTCAACTTTAAAGGTGATCATAAACCAGCTTTATATATATTTATTTAAATTTGTAAAAGATTTCTTTAAAAGATTTTAAAAGGCAACAATTTCGAGAAAAGCTATATATATGTAATCTTTGCTAAGCTATTGGCTACTACTGTGAAGGCCTATTAACGGAAATATATTGCAGCTCAAACACCTTCTCCGGAGTTGGGGACCAGTTCGAGCACCACCACCGGCAAGACAATGAGGCACACAAATGGCTGGGACTACAACCTGCAGTCGCCCTTCACGCAGCGCAAGTACAACGATCCGTCGTCGCCGTCCCACTCGCCACCGCCACCGGTGAGCACGATGACCACCTTCGTGCCCACGTCCACTCTGCAGACGATGCCCAGGATCGCGCTGAATGCACCATCCACACATCTGCCGGAGGGTGGTGACATCGAAACGGTGGCCATCACCACGAATGCCACGCCACATGCGCTCAACAGTCCGAAGCACTTCTTTGCGCCGATCAAGCCGCGTTTGAAGCTCAACACCAAGTTGGCCAATCAGGGTCAGGACCTGGAGCAGGATGACCTTCCGCCCGGATCTCCGCCGCCGCCGTTGCGAGATCCACCGGATATTTTCGTGAACAACGCCCTGGCCTCGCCCTATCAGCGGCGGGTGTCTCCACAAGTAAGTCCTCGTCACCGGCGGTCAACGCACTCGCATTGCCACGCCCACAGCCACCAGCGCAGCCGCCAACGCCCACAGCCAACCCACTGCTCCCTGCACCGGGCGGTGGTGGATGTGGCCGCTGCCGTTGGGCTGGGGGAGGTGGGCCCGCATCCGGGGTCCAGTGTCCTCGACATTTACACCGCTGCTCTGGCGGCAGCCGCTGCCGCCAGGTGCTCTCCGCTTCCGACGGCCAGATGCGCGGAGCCCATCTATGCCACCGCACAAAAGCCCGGCCAGAGTACGTGCATCTCGGCTACGGCCCTCACACAGCCGGTGATGACCATCACCACCCACTCCACCAAGACCACCACTTCGCCACTAAGATTGGCCGGCAAATCGAAGGCCGCTGGCGAGGCCAAGAGGGTGGCCAAGTCCGCGGAAAACGTCAGTCAGGTGAGGGATCATCTGGCCAGCAGACGATCATCCTCGTGTCATAGTCACATCGATCCTGTCTTCGGATTAGCTCATCTCAAATTCGTTTAGATTCAGTGTTTAGCCTTGTTGGTTTTTGGTTTTTGAACCCCATTCCGTGTAGCATGAAGAGATATGTAAACGTTCTATAACATTGTTTAGTTTTACTGCCCTATATAACAGACTTATCGAAGGAAAGCCAGAATTGTTAATTGTTTTATAATTTTAGAGATTCAGATCATTTATTAGTTCAACTTCTCCCATAATCATAACATCTTTTCTTTAAGTACATTTAAAAAAAAAGATGAGAGCACCTGAGACTGTGATTATGTCTTTGCAAATTAGTAGTCCTGCATCCTCTACCAAATAAACAAGTAAATCAGAGATATGGAAAGTCTATCAGAATAAATTGGCTTAGGCTAACATTCATCACATTCATAGTTCCCTTCTTCTACCCGACAACTTCGATCAGAATGGAAAATTTTGCAATTCAGTGTCTAAATAAATATGGTTTTATTTTTCTTTATAATAATTTAGATGTGGTATCGTATTGTTTGATCGTTTTTTATAATTCTTGTCTTTTTAAACATTTTTGAAATATCGCCTAAGAAGCAACAAAATCAATGATAGCTCATCGTACACCTTCGACTTCTTAAATTTCCTCCCCATTTCAGTTTCTTTCAAGTCTTACAAAATTATCGTTGTAAACTATCCCTAGACAGACAGCTTAATTTAAATTTTTTAACATTAAAATATGAATGTTTATATTCAAAATCATGATTCCCTCTCCAATAGTAGAAGATTTTTATTAAACCCTAAAATTTTTATTAAACCCCTAAAATTACTGCAATGCTTGCGCTTGAATGTTGGAAATATGTAAATAATTGAAACTAATGGTTTAATATTACCCGCAGACGGATTCGGTAAACTTGGAGTCGATTCTGAACGACATCGAGACCATTTCGGAGGACATACTGGCCATCCAGCTGGAGAAGAGCAAGTCGCGCGATAATCTAAGCCACAACAACAACAAGGACGACGATCGGGCGAAGAAACCGTATCGCTCCGAGATGAATCTGTATCTGCAGTACGACGGCACAAATCCGACCATATCACCCGCCACAACGGAAACTGAAATCGGAACGGCTGCACCGGCGGTGACCACCTCCAGTGAGTCAGCAAACAGTGGGAGCAGTAAACTAGTGCGCCGCACCAGATCCTTGGAGAGGGAGCACACCGACAGTCCTGCACCGCACATTCCGGACCCCATGGCTCCGTTCCCCGACAAGTGCACCTATCTGGGCTTCGACCAGGTGAACCAGGCGGCAGCTGGGGCCGGAGTGCCTCCTCAATCACCGAATAGTCAGAGACCGCCCATTGCAGCCAAGCCGAATGTCCCGCTTAAGCCACCGCCCCCGTTGCCACCCGCCCGCAGGCCAACCATGCCCACAGAACCACCGCCCCCGCCTCCAGCCACTTCCGCTTCCGGGGTAATCGGCCTGCCACCGAACAAGAGCCACCTGTACAAGTCACTCGCCTCTGCGGCTGCCAAGCGAGCCATCTTTCGCTCATCGCCATCGCAGCTAACCAGGTCCCTGGATGTGGATCTCTCGGGAACGGAGGGGGAGGCGGGCGGGGAGCAGGTAGCGGCTGGAAATGTGAGTAGGGAAAAAATTATTATTCTATTCCGCACAAAATCCATCAAAAATCATGTGTCTAATGCGAACCAAATGTGTATTCTGCTATGACTTCTGTATGAATCGAACTAAATGTAAATCAAAAACTAAAACTCTAAAAATTTCATAACTAGACCTTTTTTACATTTTTAAAATTATTAAACTTATTTAAACGTGAAAATTTGATAAACATGTCCTAAAACGCAGTAAAGAAAACATTAAGCATGATGATACTTAAAGATTTTCTTTTGTTCGCAACAGAAAATTATACGAAAATTGTAAGGGATATCGAAACAGAACTGTCTAACAACTTTATACAGTTCATGGTGGCTCATAAAATTTTCATTTCAGTAGTATATATCAATCTAACCGCTCAAAACTCTTTCAGATGGATGAGTTGGCGCGACGAAAGGCGCGACGCGTGTCAATCGTGTGTGGATCCGGACAGGGGGCCCAACCGGATGAGGTGGCCACTCCCGTGACTACCGTGCCCATGGCTACCGCCAGCTGTGTGGACCTGAGCACCGTGCTCACCCACCCGAGCATCAAGGCCTTCAAGATGAGTCACAGCACCCCCAGTTCACCGCATTCCTCGCGTCGTCGCACCAACAGCAACTCGATGGCACCTCCACCGGCAGTGCCGGCGGGTGGTGGACACCCCGAGGTCGGGGCCACTGCGTCGGCACCGCCCAGCACCACCCACCATCACCACCATCGCAAGGAGGGCAGCGATCCGGTTCCCATGACGGCCACTGTCAGTCGGACCAAGTGCTCCAGGCGTCACTCCGAGGGCACCGTTCACACGGTGCACAGAAACAGTGCCGCCAGCGGTGGCGGCGGAGGGGGAGGAGGTCACCACCACCACAGCCACAGCCACCACCACCCGCACAGCGGGATGGTGATCAGCAGCAACCCGCACCACAGCCACCATTCCCACCAGGACAGCAACCACGAGACGGTCACCTCGCTGTCCGATCGCAACTCCAACAGCTTCGCCTCCTCGCGAGAATCCTCCACGAGCTTCAGCATGCGCTCCAATCGCCGGAAGATCTCGGTCAGCTCGCACACGGGCGGCAAGATTCCGTGGTGCGGCTGCTGGGGCAACGGGTGCCTCTAGATGGAGGAAAGGGCTCGTCATCTACCGTCCAGGAACAAGTCTCAGTGTAATTCACTTAACTGGCTGCTTTTAATTCTGAAATGTTTCAATGCAACTTCCCAATTAAAAAAGCAAACCTAAGTTCACAGAGTAGATTAAAAACATTAGGGGAACTGTCGATAAATGAATGAATAAACAATAAATAAGCAATAAATTAACAATCTGTTGTTAAATTCCCTTTTTAATTTAAATAAATATGTAAAACCTCTGCAAAGGGGTTATAAAAATACAAAGATATTAAAGTATTGCATTGTTTTAGAAAATGTCATTAAAGTCCATTAAAAATTATAAAATTAAGTTTGAGATGATCTTGATCATTCGAAAAATTTAAAAGTTTCTAAACAAAACAAATTGAAGCTATAGCTGTTAAATGTAGAATTTTATTATTAACGATTTCATTATTGGCAGTGGATGAAAGCACAGCTAATGTTGTCGAGCAAGCGGAACTTAAACATCATTATGTTTTAAGCAGTTTTTATTAATTTTGTTTTTATTGCAACAGCTTGAACAGATAACAGATAAATATTGACTGCAGCTAAGTGAATTATACTGGATTCCATTAATGAGTGTACATTTCTAGATCTTCATATATCCAATTTTCGTGTTTGTATATGACTTAGTAAGTGTAGATTGTTTAAGAAAAGCGTCCCAGCATTTTGTTTCTAGAAACAAAGTACAAAACAATTTTAAACTGTTTAAAATTTAACCAGCCCAGTCCGAAATTAACACCGAACTTTGTTGTACATATTTTAATAGAAACGATTTAGTTGTAGCATTTAAATGTTGGCCTCGAAAAAGAAATCATGTAAATTCCATGAACCAACCTATGTTATAATTGTTGCTGAATTCGGAGAGAATACAAATCAGAAATATAAAATAGAAAATGATGTGTGGTATTTTATTTAAGTTATTATTAAGTGGTGAATACAAAAGTTGAATTAGTATTTTAGTGAAATTTGATAGTTTTTTTTAGCACATATTGATTTCTTTAAGTAATACCCGCTCGTATTTATAATATGGGGATTACAACATGGAAAAATAAGTTGGCTTTAATCGGGTCTGACTCTCCGTTTTAATTCCCGCGTCAGAACTTTTGCAACAAAATTTCATTTCACGCTTGTTAGCCGCTCTAAAGTTGCACTCGCCGCGTGGATCCGCTGACTTTAACACTGAACCGGGACGGGATGAAAACGAAAGGACACGACGGGCGGCGGCAGGAAACGCGGACTGCAACTGCAACTGAAATTGCGCAACAAGCGAAAATATACAATATGCAAATTAGCCGCAAATTAAGGTGTAAAAATGCATGACACACAAAACGCCTCTAGGATATATGCAGGAAACAAATTAAATTTTCTCCATGTACCAGTGCAAATTGCGGTTGGAGTGCAAGGCGCGAAGGTGATGGGAGCGTGGTAAAATGGAAAAAAGGGAAAAACCCAGGTCAGAGTCAGCCGCAGTGCGCCAGAAAATATAGCCCAGCCGAGGGCCATAGCACAGTTTATTGTATTCCCCATTCATCCCATGTTTGAAGGACACTGGACTTCGTCACTGGCCAGCTGCCAATCAATTGTGCGCCACTCGAATTCATTTTAGAAATAACTGAGCTTATGCCATCTTCGTTTAATTGATTGGCTGCCAAGTTTTGCCAGATTGCCGCGAGTTTTATTTTATTGCAATGTGTTTGTCTTGGCCATTAGCTGCTGCCAGATGCAGTCTTTCTCTTTCTCTATCTTAGAATGACATGAGATATCAATTTGTAAGCTTTATGAGCTGATTTATTCGCCAATGAAAATCATGTGGCAACCCATGAAGTCAATCAGGTCCAAATTCCCAAACAAACTCCTAGACTGAACATAATGAACGCAAAAAAATATTTACCTAAAAAGAAAAAAAAAAAAAAAAAAGTTACCTGCCCCGGGTGAGGCTCGAACTCACGACCTTAAGATTATGAGACTTACGCGCTGCCAACTGCGCCACCGAGGCCTTGGAAACCTGCGCGTCAATGGAGAAACAACGAGAGAAAACGGATAAGCTGATCTAAATTTGGAAATCTCTAATTGCACGAGAGATTAGAGATATTGTTGTTTCTTAAGCTTTGTTATTATTGCGAAAATGCAACTTTTGCTCTTATTTTGTCCAAAATTAGAGATTTAATAAATTAAAGGGAACGTCTCATTGCCGTTTATATATTAATTGAATTTAAGATTTTTAAAAACCTTTTTCAGATATTAATAGAATAATACAAAGACGATTTAAAATTCGCATATTTATATATTTGAATCACCATTTCTTCATTTTTAATTTTATTCACCCTAACCGCAGATATAAATAAATCACTGTCTTCATCACAAAACCCATCCACAAAGCAATAGCTAATTATGATACCTTATTACCTCCGGCTTGATTCGTTTATTAAATTTGTGATTGCTTTGACGTTAATGAGGAAACTTGTGTCCCACCGAACCATAAAAAAGGGTAAATTCCAGGGACCCAACGACTCAGACTGACAGGTATCCCAGCTTTGCTCCTTTGATTTATACGCTCAACATACGCGCACATACTTATTTTATGGCTCTTGCTTAGTTTCTGTTGTGATGTGGCGTGGCCTGGCGCCTTCAATGAGCTGTGTCTGCACATATTTCTCAATCATTCCGAGTTTTCATACAATACCGTGCTGTTCCATATGCAGACATATATATATGAGTTTTTATGATGCCTGTTTGCTGCTGTTGTTGTTGAGGGAATGTCTACGGCTTTTAATACCATAAATTCTGTCGCCTTTCTGCCAGATCCCCAAACCCACTCACTCCATTTATATGATAGCGTTTCATTGTTTTAGCCGCCGAGCTTTGACGTATTAACAATTTGTCAAGCGAAATTTAGCAGCAGCAGGATAAAAATCAATGCATGGTGACTAATTACTTGCTGGGTAGGGATGTCTTTCTCACACAACTGCACTTACTGTACACTGTCAGAAACCATGAGTTTTTATTAATTTAAATTTAAATTTTAATTTTTCCTAACATTTTTATGAAAAAGGATACAAGGCGAAAAGCTGATTCATGTCCGTTTTAATACTTTACCAGGGATAGAAAATATCTTATTTATTAACGATTGGATATTAATTTTCTAAATAATTACTATATTTATATAGTAATATAAAAATCATTTAAATAAACATCAACATTAATTAATTTAATATATATTATTTATTTGTTCACTCTCACAACAACTACAAGGTTTCATAAATGAGTATAAAAAGATATACTTAAACTCCAGCATATTTTAATATCTATTTTAGTGAAATTATTAATTTTAAATTATCACTGTTTATTATGTTTATTATAAATTTATTCTTTTACTATTTTAGTATTCAATTAACATTTAAAAAATCTTTCAAGAACGTCTTTAATATTCTAATCAGAAGTTGGTTTAAACGCGAATTTTAGCAAAGTGCAACTGGTGATTACTCTGCGGCAGCAGATGTGACACGCCCCCAACTGATGTCGCCCGATCCAGCTGGCGCTGCTTTGTTTGCCCGCATTAACTGAGTGGACATCCCATCCAGTGGGCATCCACAGATGTCCTGGCTCTGGGGAGCTGCTAAAAATTGCAACTAGCAGCTGATGATGTCCCCGGCGATGCGCCTCCCCCTCCCACACGAGCAGCAGCAAAGGGCAGGGCGGCATCTGCTGGTGCAGCACTTTTTCCGCTTTGAGCCAAACACTCACTTTGATCATTTTTCATTTTCCAAAGCGACACATGAGCTCTCCCAACCCATCTAGCAGGATGTCTGCAGCTGGATTCCGGGATTCCTGGACGTGTGTGGGTGCGGGTGCACGGGTGACAGCGTCGGACTTGCGTGATATTTTTATTAAGAAATATATCAAATGCACATAATGCACACATTCCCAGCTGCCATATATAACCCGCCAGGGACTTGGGCGCAAGCCAAATGACACTTTATTATTATTTTCATTGTTATGCGGAATTCTATTAAATTAAGCCCTAAAAGCGATGATTGAGCAGCGCGCAGTCACCTCTTTGCCAGCCGAAATTCGAAATTCAGAACTCAAATTGCAAATTTATTCATACGAGTCGCGGTTCACGTCAAGCGTTAAGTTAAGTTAAGTGACCTTTCGAATGCCTAACAAGCCAGGTTCCTCGTCCCGCTTGAGCCTTTGTTGTTCACTGAATTTGCATAATCGCGTGAAGCGTATTTGTAAAATAAAAACGAAGCAACGCGCATACAGAAAATGTCAGGAATTACATATAACGTGGGGGACTTTGTGGAAGTCGTGGGTCAATGCGCAGAATTCGTGTGCTAAGCCATTGGCAAACACTGTGAGAAAAAGAAAGTAAATTGGATATATTCAAAAAATCTTGCCATCATCTCTTTATTTTATGAATATTTCTTTTAAATCCGTGAAGTAATATTCAGTACCTAGAAAATATTGCTACAATATTTTCATGAATATTTTATGAATATTGAAGTATCAATACTTATTATATATTATAAATTATAATTTATATGCTATAAAACTGATTCTGTGTAGTCAATAAAATAATTTAGAAAGATCTTAGTAAACTTTAAACTCATTTTATTATAAAGAGCCCTTTACATTTTTTACGGGAAAATATGTTTAAGTGCAGCTGAACGGCTTTTAAGGTAAGAGTGTTTCTGAATAATTTGCATTTAACATGCGCGACATGAAAACCAAATAAACAATGCTTTTAACTTTTTTCCTCTAAGCCGAGGGGCAATTTGTCAGCTGCTAACTGGTCGCCAGAAAGTGCGCCTGTTTCCTTCTGGTGATTTGTTGCACTCGTTTTTCATTTGACTAAATGCTGCAAATGATGCGATTCGGTATGTGAAATGCGCACGTTTCCTGTTCAATGTCCACGCTGCGTATGCTTAATCTGGCTGAGCTGAAATAACTTTCGCCTGGCTGTTAGTTATGAGTTATGGCCACTGCAGGCGGGGCGTATGAAAACAAAATTAACATAATTTAGTTTCCAGCAGGACAGGCTGTCCGGTCTTGCCGAAGCAAATAAATTGTAAAACTTTTGCGGAGAAGAAAATGTATTGATAAGGCCACAGCTGAAAGTCAATAAGGCGAGCGGAAAACTTTTCCCATCCAACCGATGATCATCACTTCTTGTATATACACTCCTCCATGCTACACACATGTGATTGGACAGTGGGGATAGAGCATAAAGTTGATTAATATTAATGTCAGTGCTGCAGCAGTGAATAAAGTGGTCTAAATAATATTATAATATTCTCAGGACTTTAGGAACAATTATTTGTATCAAAATAATGTTAACATATAAAAAAAAACATAAAAAAACTCATGAGGATTACAAATTATAATTTGGATATTTTTTGAGCTCGTTTATAAATGAAAACTATTTGGTCAATTAATGTTTTTTTCAATAATATTCTATTTAATTGAATTTAATTTTGTGCTGGAAGCGTAACCTTATTATTTTCACACAAGTTACAACGGAGTATTATTTTTTTAATATATATATTATTTTTACTTAAGACTAAAATGTCATTATTTACATTTATATTTGATTTATATTTCTTATGACTAATTTTTGTATGTTTTGATAATATGTGCAGCTTTAAGCAATCACTTATAATGTGACCCCCACTGTATAATCATAGTACACAAAACAAGGACATGCAATATCAATAAACCCAATGGCAGACTCCTTTTTATGATTTATTGTGTTTGGTCAGCGGACGTGGTCCGAGCAATTTCACCTTGGCTGCCATCATTCTCGTGCTCCATTAAATCTTTGGCGACACATTCAATGAGCCCCATAACGTGTGCCCTAATACCTTGTCGCTCGCCTCCTTCAGCGCCCCACCTCCTGCTGCCACCCACCCGGCGTCCCCTAATATCCTTTGTTTATAAATGTTCTAATGGAGGGCAAATTATTATTTTTCCTTTTTGGTGTTTGTGCATGTCGAAGCTGCTTCCTTGACTCGGCTCGAGTGATAAATTGATTGGACTACACACACACACACACGGGCCAGTGTCCAGTGGCCGGAGGAGTCCTTCTGGCCAGCATTCATATCGGCGGTCAGGCGTAGTAAGCCCGCTGTCAACCCTTGGCCAGGACTCGGGTATGTGGCCAATTTATGGTTAGGGCCACTGGTCAAAGGATAATAGTCGCACACTGTTCTCGGCTGGATTGCCTTGGGGTCACAGGTCGCCCGGAATCGTCGTGTACTCTGTGTTGACCCGCTCGAATTGTTTGCTCAAGATCAAATGGCCTGAATGCGGGTCCATGTTTACAGGCGTCTCCAGTTTCGTAGCATGAAGTGCTCTGCGCCCAAGCCGAGGAGGAAAAAAGTTCAACGCCCGTTTCAAAATACATTTATCATGATTCATGAATATATTTGGCCTTTTTTTTGTGCGATAATTCGGTGGAAATATAACTTATTACAGATTTTTTAAAGTTGTGCACAGGATGCTAAGAAATTAAAATATTTCGAGGTTAGAATCCAGTCCGAACATTTTAAAAATATTTATCTTATGTTCAACTAATAATTTTATATTTCTAATGCTAATAAAACTTAAAGAGTTTCTTCTGCTTTAAGCATGAAATGTTGGATTTCAAATTTTTACTTATTTCTTTTACCCACTAACAATGTAAATAAACTTCTGAACAAGTAAATTTTAAAAATATGTTTCCATAACTTTCTGAGAAGAGTGTACATAATTTCGATTTGTGTTGGCTTTTTTTCCATGTTGCCTGCTAAATTATAATAAATGTCATTGCACTTACCTAACGCCACATTGAGATTTAATTTATGGAGCGAAACTTTTCTGGGTGAATATTATTGTTCCACAACCTGTGTTTAGGCGGGGGCCAGCCATTCCTTCCACATAAATTACAGCCCTTACCTATCTGGAACACTGTTCTCCCCTTCGTTAAGGATCCCGCCATTTGCATTGCAACGACCTTCAGGCTTTATTTAGAGTAACAGCATATCCTCCATTTCGCGCAATTTCGCTTCAGTTTAGCATAAATATTTTAATGGCTGTTGTCATGTTTTTAATTTCGCTGTCAAAATCAGCGGCAACTAACAAACGGTTTCCCTTTCAGTTCCAAAATATATATGTGCGGCTGTGGCATTTTGATTATAATACGCCTCATTAAAAATAATAAACTGTCAGCTAAATGAAGGCGAATGGTGAAGGCGAACACTGCCGCCTCTCCTGTTTCTTCTTCTGTTGGTAAATTTCAAATTTCAACATTAATTGTACAATGAGGATGAGCAACTGCAAAAGTTTTCTGGTTCTGGTTGTGCTTCTGTTTTAGGTTCTGGCTGCTGTGGGGCTTTGTGGGGCTCGCTTTTGTAATTGTATCCTTGAAATGCATATCTGATATTTTTGCAAAAAGCTTAGAGCCATCGCCCCTCCTCTATTTTATAAATATTATATGCAAACACATCTAAACATTAGATTCCCTGGCTGTGTATGTGCGTTTGTTGAAACCAAATGCGGTTTTCAGATGTCTTCTCTTTTTTGCACTTTAGCCATGCACGAAATGGTTGGTATGGCAGGGGTGCGGGGAGGTGTTGGTGTTTATGGCAGCAGAAAAGGCCATAAAATGAACAAAAACATATTTTCCCGCCTGCAAGCGAGTGTGAGCGAGTGGGTCCAGGCATGCAGCATAAACGGCATTTTGAGACTGCAGCAAAAATGTACAAAAGCCTCAGATTTCATACACTGCCCAAGGACCCCCGCAGTCCCATCCTGGCGATGGCAGCGTGAGTCGTGAGCGTGGGGCCCAAGCTGGAATCACCAAATCAAATCAGATCGCACCTGATTATTCCCCTGCGAGCTCTGCTTTTTCGGCTGCCATCCAGCCCCGCAATTTATCACATCCCTGACATCTGCTTCCTACCGAAACTGAAGCTGCAAATTCACAGCATTGTAGGGCCAACATCAGCATCAGCTTCAGCACTTGTCTTGGCCATGTCCCACGGAGGGAGGTGGTAAGGGGACAAAAGCATTTCGGTCGACCATGGTCCACATGGCGGATACGGAATACGGAGTGCGGAACCCCGGGAAGGGAATGCAAGGTGCTGCTTTGCCTTTGGTCCTGCGGTTCTTTGGTTCCCGTCCTCTGGCCTGAGCTGCACATTTGTTAGCAGCAGCAGAAATTAAAATGTTTACACAACCGAATGCCAACGACGTTTTAGCATTCAGGCTCTCGTGTCCTTCAGCATCAAACATTATCCTGCCAGTGACGTGGCCTAGGCGACACCTTCGCCCTTGTTCTTCCTACACAGAAATGTAAATGTCAATGTTTACACTCGAAGCGGGCACTTGGTAAGTACACAAAATTATCACAACAAGAGGGGAAATAACCAGAGATTATATGAAAATAAAATAATATATTTCATTCATTTCTCTACTCACATTAGGCATATTTTATAGAAATGAAATAAATGCCTTTAATTATGTTCTAAATTGAAAATCCATCGAGTAATTGTAGTTCCTAAAATCATAAAATCGTGGTAGATAAGCATACAATTTTGTAAAAAATCAATTCTTAATTTTTATTATTAAGCCTAATTGAAAAATTAAAATGAAATGGAATTTCCTAAAATCATAAATTCGTAGTAAATAGGCATCCTATTTTTAAAAAATAATTTTAGTATTTTATTATTAAACCAAATTATAAAATTAAATTTAAATTTAGGTTTAGGTTAGGTTAGGTTCGAACGGCTGCCAGACTATCGTCTGGCACACTTAGACCTCTGTGGGTCCGTTGTGATACCGTGTGATCTCGTCTTATCCCCTTTTCCGGGACCCCTGTCTTTATATGCTTTGTCCTAGAGGCCTATAGAGCATCTCATGATGATTAGCATGTCTTCCACCCTGAAGATTTTACAAAGGAGTTTAAATCCTTGAGCTTGATCTCCGATATTTCGGTCAGATCGGTAAGGAAGGGGTACCCTAAGTGTTTCAGTCTAAGTCTGCAGAGGGCTGGACAGAAGCAGAGAAGGTGTTCCACCGTTTCTTCTTCTTCCTCGTCCCTGCAGCTTCTACAAAAAAAATTTAAATTTATTTATCTTTAAATTATAGAACTATAAATTACATATTCAAATATTTCTTATTACTAACAGAAAAGTTCTAATGACTTATTCGGTCATATGAAATTTAATCAAATTAAAACATTATAATATCTCAAGGCTTCAAAATATCCTGGGACATTTAAAGTTAATTACTTATTACCCGCAGGCGGATCGGATCTACTCGATTCTTGCAGTGTGCAGGCACTCGTATAGGCCCCATTCAGCATCCGATGTTCCCTGGGCATTTGGCGTTCGGAGCTGCATACATGAATGGGGTGTCACATGTTTGGAGTTTTCATTTAAATGCTTGAACAAAGGCGCAGTAGCAGAGTCGCTGGGAATTGCTTCGCATTTTCAGCGCAATTAGTGCCAAGTGGTGAGGGCCAAGTGGCGGGGACCTTGCCAGGCATTTACCTCATTGCACAAGAACACATAACTCAACTCGGCCAAAAGGAGTTGGAATGCGTACCGAGTCCTGCGGGAGCTGGATAAGGACCGAGCGGCAGACAGCCGTTTATCCCCTGCGGGCTACGCTTATTTATTCGCTTTGCGTAATCTTAAGCACCTGACTGCCGCAAGTGAAATCTCCGTCAGCCGCAACTTAACACCGTTTTAATCTGCCATTTGGCACCACTTCCGTGAGCCACCCACCGCAGCTTCCGCCCGGAGCACGGTTCTGGACCCGGATCCTCGGATCCCCTGAACCCCCAACCTCGGACTCCGGACTCCGGCCGGGAAAATAACATTATTGCAGGCAACTTCTTAGCGGCAGTTTGTTGGCTAAAGTGCAGCTGAATATTTTATGAACTCGGCAAGCACTTCGTCTTTACTTCAACTGCCCACTCCACGACCTCCAAGGACGACTGCCAGGACCACAAGAAAAGCGGAGTTACAACAGGAAAAACTCACCGCGGCAAGTTGTCTCATAGAATATGTCAGGCTCAATAAATAAATAAGCTTTTACTGATGCAGAATGGCATGATGGATGATCAAAATTATAGCAAAAGTCTCCCCATCTGAAAGGAGGAGGAGGAGGCTTCATCAAATGCACATTGATCAGGGAAGTGGCATAGCACAAAAGCTTTTTCTGTTTTTAAACTATTTTATTAAATTAGTTATATAGGTTCAGACGTTGGTAAAATAAAAATGTTTTTATGAGTAGTCGTTCCTTGTTAAACTTTTAACTCCAAAGCTGATTTTTCCTTTCTACATTCAAACTTTTTACAAAAATTCCAATACAAATAATAAACACCATTACCTCAGTTATTCGGCATACAGAGTACTTTCCATTACCTAAAATAATAGTAGCAAACCCAATATACATACATATATTCAATCGGAGTTTTGCCTTGTATTTTTAAAGGTAAAACTTTTAGAGGCACAGAAAAAGCCTGGACTTACAAGAAGAATTCCCTGGGAAAATCGGTCTGAGCACACACTTTGACATTCAAATTGAATACAGGCAAATGTAATGCAAAAATTTCGAGATTTAGTTTCGAGAGAAAGGATATGAAAAGGACTCCCACTCGATGGCTGTGCTCTGTCTCTCGGTGTTTTGCATTTAAATAAGTTTCTGCTGCAACAATCGCAAAAAGGAGCTTATGCCAGCTACTTACCTCACTTTTAGCTGGGAAATAGAGAAATAAATGTACAATTTTCAAGCAGATGCAACCCAGAAATGTTTCCCAAAAATGAATTTATTCGCATAAAAGCCTTAAATTGCAGAGCTGGAAAACGGGAAATCAACAGGGTGAACAATTCAATTAAATATTTCACAGGTTTGTTCAGAGTCACATAATCGGAAAATACACAAAATCAAATGTACAAGAGCAAAACGATAAATAAATACAAATAAACGACATATAAGATGATCTTTTTTCGGGCAGCTCTTAAAGGCTTAAAGCGAATAGAAAGTCAGCAACTTCCGGGAGAAGTACTGCTAGTTAATAACCATTTTTCTCAGGGAGACAATTCAATAAATGATTTCTGCTGCCAGGTCAAAGTCACTAAACCAGAAAACACACAAAGTGAAATGTACAACGGCTGAAAAACAAATGGCGAAACAGGCCAACTTCCAACAGGCTACTAGCCAACTTTGGCTCTCATTCCCGGTGATTTATTTGGAATTCACTTTTGGGACTCCGTCCGCCGCTCGCTTATTTGTCTTTGTTTGCTGGCCTTGTCCATTGCCCACAGCCCACCACCCATCGCCCATCTCGCCCACTCCTACTCCCACTTCTGCTCCCACTTTGTCTTCTTCTACTTTGTTATGGCCGCCAATTGAATTTGGTTTTATTGCATTTATTGTGGTGGCTGCGTCTGCTCCTTGCTGGCTGCTGGTTATTGTTAGCCGGTCGACTGACCTCAGTACATTATCTCTAAATAATTTATGTTTGTATACATTTTAATTTAATTTATTTGTCCGACTCGGAATATTTGTTCATTTCACTTCTATTCGATGTTGTTCTTGCCCGGGCGGGTTCCGATGCTCCGATGGGTCCGATGTTTGACCAGCAAACAGAAGGCACATAATGTATAGACGCTCGCATACGTATACGTAATACGAAGCTGTGTGCGGGGGAAAAGCCAATATTGATTGAGTAGCCGCACCGTTGACCCGCTTCAGCAAATAAGTAAGATATCGTAAAAAGGCCTGGATCCCGTGTAATTGCTGATGCCATGTGTGTTCGCATATAACCCCAGATATATGGTCAGATAGTTTTTTATGTCCCGAAGATTGTTTCATTTGCCGCTCTCCTTTTCGCATAATGGAAATTGCACACTGGAGATTTTCGCCTTCGTTGCGATTGATATGAAACAAAGTAAATAAATTACCCATTGGCTCTGTCAATTTCCAGGCAAAAATTGTACTTCAACATGAAGAGAAAACGTATTTTGTGGAGTTGCTAAGATACATTTGTAGCTGGAATACTTTAATTTGAATTCAAAAGGGTGTTACCATATTTTTTTTCGATAAATTAAATTATATATAATTTAGCACATTTAGACGTTAAAGTTATGTTCTTTAGGTCGTTTCGGCTGACTCATAAAGTATTAACCGCGCCTCAACATCTAATGCTTGAACGAATAATTAAAATTTGTTTTTATTTTGTACATTGTGAAAAAAATGGAAACTTTTAGTTGAATTAGGATAATAAATAAATTTAATAAATAAATAAGTAACCTTTAATTTCTGAGTTTCCTATAATGTAAATTTTTTACATTCTTTTTTGAATCCTCGACAATTATACCAGTATTCTTAACAAATTATTGGGGTTTTCACTTATTAAAGATAGTCTGATTTTTCGTTCCATGTATTTAAAAGTCAAGAATTATTTACTCCGAAAACTAAGCTCTTAATAAAGAAATGTATTTTGAGTTCGGATTTATTTTCTATTGGCCCTTCCAATTTTAACTTTCTTTAAGCCGCATTAGCTGATGAAAACAGTAGACTAGGACATGTAAAACATTAAATACCAAAAACTAAGAATGAGCTGAAGGCTGTAAAAGCGGAATTTTAAAAATACTTTGTGCTGGCTTGTCAGTTGGCTTGTAGATTGAAAGCAAACGCAAATTGAAGAACAACTTCAGCATGTGCACATGCAGAGCTTAATGAGATGAGTTCTGCCAAGTGGCGTGTGTAATGTGACAGGGGCGTGGGCGCAGGGGGCGGCACTGGGGGCTCTGAGGGGGTTCCCCGGGGAAGCGGCCGTCGTCTGGCTGCTGAGGAACAATAAAGCCCGGGGCCATTATCAACGAGGGCCCAGCAAATGTGACAATGCGAATGACACAAAAGCGCAACTGGATTAGCATCTGCCAGTCGGTGTCTCGATTCCAGTTTCCGCTTAGTCCTCTATTCTTCCCTATCCACACCCACAATCCAATCCTCCCACTTCCTCTCTGTGTAAGTATGTCAGGATTCGCCATTGTACTGTGGATGGGCTTATTGAAATCACAAAGCATTCTAAGGTATTCCTTAATTTGGAATTAGTTCTCTTAAAGATTTGAAAATTTAAAAATTAAAAATAAAATAAATCAACAATTTAAACTTTTTAGAAATTAGGAATTTTTCTGGAAATTCGCGTCTGCTAGTTATGTGAATAGGAATTTCACAAAATATAGGTTGAAAAATCAAGTTTTTAATTAATATACTTTATACAAAATAATAACAATATATAACAATAATAATAAGGAAATAAAAATTACACGGGTTTACAAAAAAAATTGATGAAATACGCACTTCTGTTATTTTGTTTAAGGTACATCTCCCTGAGTAAGAAAAGTGAACTTTTAATTTTTTGTATGGTACAGTTTTTTTTTAAAGTGTAAAAAACGTTTTTTGCACTTTTTTAATTTTAAACTCTAACTACCAAATGAAAATTGTTGGTTATAACCAACTATGACCTCCAGTTCGCAAAAATCTTCGCATTTATGTTTAACAGGTCACCATATCTCTAATAACATACAATATTGTAGCTATTTATTATGGTCTAATTATAAAGGTTCTTCAGCCCCTTTGAACCCCACTGTTTGGCTTGCGGCCCATTGTGCGCTTTTACATTGCAAATTTTACAACACGGCGCAATTGTCAAATGCAAATGTAGCCTTGGCTTAACGAAATAAAAAACAAGCTGAATAAAGTAAAGAAGTGGCGGGGCAAACACGGAGAACTTCATCTCCGACTCGGGTCGTCCTGTCCTGGTAATGACAAACTTGTTTTTGGAGCACTCACACTTCGAGAGTCCCGATCCGCAGGGCCGGGTGCCGGAAATCTTGGCATGCACACAGGGATTATGCATATTTCGCCAGTTTCTCGGAGCAACTCACTTTGCATGTCTCGCTGGGCAAATGGAATTCTGATGTATTGCCGCCTTTGTTTTATTAGCCCGCTCAACTATTTATTTCCATCGGAATTACTTGGGAGTGCTGCGTTTTAAGGTTTATGTGGGCGGATCATAGTTCGCACTCTCCGGAAGAAGCGGTAATTTGCATAAGCATAAAGTCCACATCCTCCTGGAGGACCAGCTGCCAGTTACGGTATGTTTGTTTGCCCTGCAGCCGCAGGGACATGGGGCCAGTACCAGTCCCATTTCGGTATCCATGGACTTCTGCTTCTGGTCTAGTGTTCTGCTCTCTGGGCCAAGTTTATGACTTTGCAAATTGTCGTAAACTTGCCAGCGGAGTTTGTGTTACATTCGGATTACGGCAGCAGCAGCTAACCTTAAGTCAGTTTCCATGTCAACAAGCCGCAGTGTTAAGAGCCTCGGATGGCCAGTTTCGAATGGCAGTGTCCTCCCCGTATCGTATCCAATGGTCTGTAAACAAGTTGTCACAAACCCTGCCCCCCTGGAACCCCACTTCCCCCGCCCACCACATTGGCAATTAGTGATTGCTGTCAGAGGCATCAGACTCAGTGCAAACAGAACCGTTCTCACCCAATTCCAAGGCCCAATTCAGTTGCGTTCCGCCCATGAAACCGTAATTTATATCGCTTTCCATTTGCTTACGGTTGCAATGGTTTTACGCTTGAAAATTGCACAAACGTTGGTCATGGCAGGGGGGTTTTAGTGCTATGTGCACAGTTAAAAGTATTATTGCCTAATTTAAATTTTATAATTATTTGATTGGTCTTAAAAACATACTAAAAAGTTAAAAAAGCAAAATAAAAAATAGAATAACAACATTTTTTTTGTATTTCCTTTTTAGTAAATAATTATTTATAGTACATGCTTATTAAGAACTAAAATTACAAAACAAATACATTTAACATTATTATTTTAAGTACTTGAAGAATTTCACTCCCCATTTCTTTCAGTGCACACTTCATTGCTCTACACATGGTTAATTCCTCTGGCTGCCTTGGCACTCTGTCAAATTCTGGGCTCGCTCGACAGTTTTGTAAGTTTCATTCAGTCAATTTCACGGCCTTGACAAGATTGCAATATTGAGACGTTGTTCGCCGCATTCCCCCCATACCGATTCGATTCCCGGCTCAGTCAGACGGAAAGTCTTGTGTAGCTGGAAAAGATGTCGGCTGCTTTTTCCGTGGAGGCGGCTGCTTGTTAGCGCTGATTTTATGCAGATTTCCACGGTAAATTTATGTAGAGCTACGCGGATACATTGTTGCCGATCCGCGGATTCCCGGCCATCCGGAGAAGGGGACTTGCGGGGAGGGACTGCCTACAAGTAGCGACAAAGTACACGAAGTGTACGTTTCATTTCAAATTGATTTATGCGCGACTTTCCCTCCCTTCCTCTACCCTTCCGGTCCCCCACTTGCAGAGAGTTTGGGCCCCGTACGCTTGATTACTTTCGGAATTGGTTCACCCAGCAGCTGACGGGGCGGTAATCAAGGTTACAGGAGCAGACACGAGACCAAAGATAGCGCCCAAAATAGTAGGCAGTCAATAATGGACCAAAAAAGTATTTTCAGAAATAAACTGTGTGACAATGCTACACTCATAAAAATGTCTTTCAAAATTTTAAAAATCTCGCCTTGAATCGGCCAGCTTTTAAATTTAGAAAAATATTTCTAGTTTTAAATATAGAAATTCTTTTTTTTGATACAACATTTCAAGAAAGAAGTTTTCTTAAAAACATAAAAATTGAAATTTGTCTTTTTTTTAAATGTATCCGAAAAAAATTTGATATGTTTTTAATGGCGAAGTCGCTTTTGAATTAAAAAAAGCAACCTTTAAAAATAGAATTTTTCTTGTTTCTTTCGCTCTGGCTGAAAATGGTTCCCAACCAATTAAAAAAAATTCTTTCTTGGAACAAGACTAATTTGTTCCTTTTTTAAAGGATTCTTTCTAAAAGAACATATCTTGTTTTAAAAATACATTTTCCTCAAGCAAGAAAGAAACCTCCCTAAGAACAAGAATTACATTTCTTGATTTAAGCAATATTTTTTCTTGTTTTAACGGTGCCTTTCTAAAAATTCAAGAGAGTTTTTTCTAGATTTTATGGAAATTCTCAAGTTTTTTTTATGAGTGTAACATCTTTTAATGGGGCAGAGGGATTAAGTAAAGAAAAGAAATAGGAAATGCATTTTAATGTTAGCAGTACCCTTCAAAATTTTGTTAATTTGTCGGTTTTCAAGAAAGTATTAACAGAGGATTGTATGCTTTCTACTTTCTAGCTCAAAAAGAAACACCTTCCGCCGTTTTTAGATTGAGTGACATCGAAAAGCTCTTGTGCATCAACAGCAATTTATCATAATGCGTGAGATGCGAGAATGGAATCTGGTGGCTCAATCAATTCCTATTCAAAAAACAAATTTATTGCTAATTACCGCGAAAGTTCTCCCACATCCACACCAGCACCAGCACATGCACGTGGCCGAACACCCACACAACCATGCAAATTTGATACTGAACTCGCAAATTAATTGCGGGTTCGTTTGGGTTGCGCCCCCAAAATGCGACTTTTGCCTGTCGAAGCGATTAGCCGATGCCAGCAGCCTGGGTCGTTATGACTGTGTGTGTGTGTATCCTTGGCTTGTGCATGCATATGTGCGGAGTATGAAAGGGAATCCCCTACTCTCCCGATTGGGCGCCATAATTAATAGCGGCTTAACTTATAATTACGGTCGCCGAGACCACAAACAACCGTTTAAGCCTAATAGTTGAGGTAGCCTGAGTTGATATGTTTGGGGAGAGGAAGTAGGAGTCATTTGATTTGGGTCTGCTGCCATTAAGAAGCCTCTCGACAAATCGTATAGCAATATTTAAAGCTTTTCCCATGGTCTATTTAATTTGGGAAATGCATGGCTAAAAGTAGAGGGACTGCTAGAACTTTAGATAGAATAGATAGAACTTTAGAAAGAGCAAATCTTCTTGATTTCAGTATCTTTTCTTCTAACTTTTTTGAGAAGAAGTGTTCTTCATTACGATTACCCATTTTTTTTACTGGGTAGAATCCTTTTGTAAGTTCAATCATGTTTGAGCTCAAAAAGAAATCAAAGCCGAGAACGATATACTCATAGAACCGAAAGTGTCTATTCTTGGAAAACTTCTGAATCCGAGAATTATTCCTTTTGAATCCAAGAACACTTTTGCTAAAATTAAGAATACTTATTTTCAAAAAAGTCTTCTTAAACCAAGAACACCTCTTCTTCATTTAGTAAAACCGTTATTGACCTACTATTGAGCGGGGAAATACTGCAATCAAGAACATTAATAAAGGGGTTTCTCTCGGTATGTATACCTAAGATAAAAACTTTAAAATTCGTTCATAGGATGGAAATGAAGATAGCCTATCGTTATTAAGAATACATTCGTTATAAGACATTTTTAAAGTCACTCAGAGTTAAACTACCAAATATCTCCCTCTTAAATCTAATGTCTCCATATTGCGCTACGGAAATCCCATAATAATTCGACATAAAACAAAGCAATATGTGAGTGAATATTTGAGCTTTATGGCTCCAATTATTAAACTGACACCCAAATAAATGTTCTCGTTCACTGCATTCATTTTCGTTTCACCACATAAAATCAAGCACCCGCTCTCACACCCAGCTGGAATCATTTTTTGTCAGCTCGACATGCCAAACAATCGCCACTCCTTGGCCGACTGACCCATATGTGCATCTGAATGCATAAATCCAGAACAATTTGTATCTGTAACCATACAATTCACCAACCACAAGTCAATCGAAAAGAATAACAAAAGGAAAATGCAATACTGAAGTGGAATAAAAAGCAGCTGTGGCATCAGTTGATTTTTGGAAATGCTCGGGAAGCTTTTCCAACTGAGATGAGTGACTTTAGCTTGTCAGTCTTGGATTGAAAACACCCCCCGTTTCCAGGACAGTTCCTAATGCATTTTCGTTAGTTCCATCCCAAGTTGAAGTGGTGGATTCATTGTCACGAACTTACACTGTCTGGCTCTTAACATGATTAAGTTGGGAGGAAATGGTATTTGCTCGTATAAATAAAACTTAAATGTTTATTTGTCCTATTAAATGCTTTGCCAATCGGGAGTTTTATGTTGGCGAATTTATTTATAGTTTTGTTTGTTTTCATTAGACTGTGTGCGTCTTTTATTGCTCAATATTTTTCCACTGTCGAACGGCTTTATATAGTTTTTATTGCCCACTGTTAATAGTTGCCCCCTCTCACATTTAACATGACAATTGTGTACATTTAGATATAAGTTTTTATAGATTGTTCGTAACCTGGCCAAAAAATCCCTAGAAACCAAACCGTATTATTTTTGGCCTTTAAACCTATTTTATTTATGGCTTTCAGGATTTTTTTTCTATTGGCGTTAAATTAGTTCGATCAACGACAGAAAAAAAGCAAAACAATTGCATGTGAATGCATTTAAATTAGATTTCTTTGTTTGTTTTGAAATGAGCAAATTAAATATTTACGGACAAGAACTATTCGGGCTTGAATAGTAATTCGCCGGCTTTTGGTTACACTTCTAGTTCGCTAAATAAGAAAATTATTTTAAGCTTACATACTGATACTATACTATATTTATTACCATATTATTTATCCGCCCTAGTTTTAATATTTTCATCACCCTAGCCGACAAACAAAGTTGAAGTTTTTTATTGGAAAAAATATAGTTTTTCTAAAATTAATTTATATATTTTAAATATTCTCGTACAGCAAAAGTGGCTAACAAAATATTTAACGTTTTCGACTCTGTAACTACACAATGGAGCACCTATAAGGAATTCATGCGATTACAGCACACAAAAAACCCTCGCCTGGTATCGAAACAAACAAAAATTAAACGACCCTTAAAAGCATGATACGTTTTTTGCCAACTAGACAATATGAATTTGCGTACACATGCCAGTGTAAACATGCAAGCAAAAATATTTTCTCTTTGCAATTTACGGTTAGCCAGGTACAAAACGTGGTCAGAGTCAAGGCCCGAATGTATACCCTGCAATCGCCTCGCCACCTGCGGATGTAGGGCATCGCGATGGGATAGAGGCCGCGCAGTGTTTAGCTTGAATTACAATTCTGTAAATATTTGTCGGCTAATGGTGAAAAATAGCAGCATATTCATGCAAAGCGCTGAAAAATAGCATACATCAAATTAAAATTAATCGAAAGCGATTAAAGTATTGACACTAATTGAAAGTCTAGCAAACAAAATTATGTTGCTCCAAGTTCAAGAGATAAGGAAATAAATTATGGCCGCAACAGTTCTCGAATTTAAAGCCCCGGCAGCGGCAGCTTTAAAGTCACGCCATCTAGATGGGCCATAGCCATAGAAACATCTAGCGAGATTTATAAGAAGTAAAATTAATGTGGCAGCGCGTCGGAAAACGCAAAGCGGAAAAAAAAACCAGTGAAAGAAAAGTTGAGCAGAGAGCAGCGATGATTTCTCAGGGTTGGTAGGGAGAAAGGGACGGGCAAGGCAGATAGGACCAAGTCGGAATTGGAGGACGTTTATGGAGGACGATGAGATCCAGGCCTGCAATTCGAATATATTCTTAACATTTTCGTTGCGAAAATACACACAAGAAGAGGGGAAACTTTTTAGAGAGCAGAGGAAAGCATACCAACTAACTTTGATTTTCTTGGAACTTTCCCTTTTTCCGGCTTTAAGATACACTCATAAAAAAAACCTGAGAATTTCTATAAAATCTATAAAAATCTTTCTTGTTTTAAGAAATTTTCTTTTAGAAAGGTACTTTTAAAACAAAAAAATATTTCTTAAATCAAGAGACGTAATTCCCAAAACCATTCAAGCAGAGCTAGAACTGGTTGGGAATTAATTTCCGCCAGAGAGGAAAAAATTAAAAAAAAGATATAAAATTATATTTTTAATGGCTCCTTTTTCTCAAATTCAAAGGCGACTTCGCCATTGAAAACGTAGCCCAAGAAATGACAGATTTAAATTTTTCTATTTTTAATAAAACGTTTTTCATAAAATGTTGTATCAAAAAAGAACTTCTATATTTAAGGAAACATTTTCTAAAAACAAGAAATATTTTTTCTAAATTTAAAAACAAGATTTCTAAAATTTTGAAATACATTTTTATGAGTGTATTTATATATAGGTAGACAAATAAATAAATAATCTTATTAATTAGAATGCAAATATAAGCCCTAGTAATAAGCAATAGAAGACAATAAAATGCAAAATAAATTGTGTGCTTTGCAAATCCTTCGTTATACTTCAAGCTCTGTAATTTTGTGCATTGGCTCTAGGCGTCTTTTCTTACCTTCTACTTAACCCGCAGGGGCAAACTAATAAATCAACTTGCCATGTATGAAATAAAATATTTGCGATGGCCGTCTTAGAGAGCAATCCTAAAGGATACAAAAGGAATTGGATTGCAAGCGGGACACCTGCTGTTTAGCTGGGCAAAACGAATTCATTTGAAGGCAATTTTCATGCATCGAAACGTGCAAAATTCCGAAGCTCGAAATGCAGACGAGCATGTGCTTCCGGTGTTTCTTATCCTGTCCGTCCGCTCTGCCTTTGTTTATCCTGTTGCCAGTCCTATCCCATCCACATCCACATCCCATGGCGTTTTGGCAGTGGCTGTGCGTAGTATTTATCCATCACTGACAATGTCAAATATATTGCCCATGATGAATGACTCTGCGGATTTGATGAATGTGTTTTGTGGCTTGTGCTTGCCGACGAGCTCTGCCCATAAAAAGAGGCCATGGAAACGCCAAATGATTTATAAAAATTCGACCGGAATGGCATTCAGTGCAGACACGTCACTTTTGATGTAGGCGCCCAATTGAAGTTCTGCCCTTGGCTTTTCCAAATCAAACAAAAGCGAAATGGTTTTCGTTTCCCCACCTCGCGCTGTTCAATGTGAAAATATTTGCGGAATTTAAATCGGCTGGCGATGAATCTGACAAATGTTTTTCGATCTTGTTCAACTCAATCTCATAAGTAATCTCCCGGGATTATCACAAGTCAAAACATTTCTATTTTCAGTTCAAAAGGTTCCGCAACTGCCTGCAATTATGCCTCATAATTTTCATTTGCATTATCAGACAGCAATTTCATTTAGCGAATTTAAATATTTTTACTGCCAGCGCAAGGGGTAAAAAAGCGAAAAAAAACGATGAAAAGACCAAAAAAGAAAGAGGGGAATAAAATTATAAAGAGCTGGCCAAGACAATGTAATTGCAGTTAATGAAGCTGTTAAAATACTAAATAAATAAAGCGCAGCCGGCAGAAAGAAATACAATAAAAGGAGGAACCGAGGGAAGTACACATGATATAAATTATGTACCAGGTCAGGCAGTCGGATGGGCACGTTTTCTCCATAATGGTTGCTTAATTTTAATGAGAAATACATAAGAAGGGGAATCCCTCTGACATGTGTGAGGGGAAAAGGTCAGAGCTTCGCCACGCCAATCGAACGACTCCGAGACTCTTAAAGAGATTCTGGCCCTCGGCATGTGTCCTTTCAGGAAGTATTCCTCATTGGGTGGTTTGTGTCCTTCGTTTCTTGTATCAGCTATGAAAAATGTTGTGGTAATTACATTTAATGCAGCCCACATGGGCACCAAAAGGAGGAATTTCCCCTCTTCTGAAGCCATTCTCATTAAGAAAGAAATATATAACTGTAGTGGGAAGTATTACGACAGAGGGTACGTTTACTGTACGTGTATATTTGTAAACTTATAAACTCGACTTAATTATTTGTTGGGTTTTTTTGGTTATATTGATTCCCTCCTAAATCCTTAAATCTGTAAAAGTTCCAAATTGCGCAAAATAGTTTAATAAAAATGTATTATATTTTATATAGCATATAGAGTGGGGTAACATCAACATCTACTGGTTGACAGCTGTTTTGTGCAGGCTGGTAGTAAACCTTAAAAATGCCATTAGTTTTAAAAATGTATAATAAATCCCTATAAACTAAACAAGTTTAGCGTTTTATTCGTGTTCCATGGCGGAATCTTGGCATCCATTAGGCCTGGCCGGCGGCTGCTGATCACTGAATATTGGAGGTTATCCTACGCCAAATGCCTCCTCTGCTCGTCGATGCCGCAAGTGCGTTTAATGATTCAAAGCTAGTCCAGCTAGACCATTGGATAGGCCATTAACTACAGGCCCCGGCCATGTTTTATGGCCACGGGAACACGTTCAAATTGAATACCAGCCGCCTCTTTGCACCGAAAACTTTTTCCTATTTTAAAATGAGGCGGGCTCGGGTTGACGGGGAAATGTGCATGATTTTTGACAGTTAAATACATTTTGGTGAAAGCACTTCAACGGGTCGCCTTTAATTCGAATTTTTGTGTAATTTTATTGCACTCGAATTGCTGTGCGTGCCGAGTCCTTGCTGTGTCCTGCATTGTCCTGTCCTTGGCCGCCTTCCAAGTGCCCAGAGCCGGAGCGAAAATGTGATCAGAAAAACATTAATGCGACAATTACGATGTTTTTAATTGTTTTCAAGTCGCCCTGTATAGCATTGCGAGTATAGTTGTCATCCTGTAACACCATCGTCCTTCTATTACCACCCCAGAATGTCCCTGCCCGAGAATGGGTAATTAAAAACGTGTTATGAAGTGGGAAGGAAGCAGAAGAAGTTGGAAAAAACTTGGCTCGTTGGGTAAACAGAGGGGAAGCGTTAATTGCCACTGTTGGCAGAAATAAATGTTCATTTTTCGAGAATTTACTGCATAAACCGAATGACTGATGAGGTTATAAATTATTTCCGGCGTCAATAAACGCACAAATGAAACTATAAAGTAAGACCAGGTCTCTGTCAATATTTCTTGGTAACAGCAAATCGATTTATAGACCTATGGTTTGAATGGGTACAAACCATTTTCAAGGACTTTCTTGGCATGTTCATGGAATATAATGCAGAAAGCATTCATTGTATAAAATTCGTAAAAAATACTTTAATATTTTTATAGACATGGGCCTTTAGGTCTATCAGCTGGGATACTTTCAAATTTAACAAAACGCATACCAAAAATAATCAACAATTTTGAAAACTATTTTTTTTGTTATTTAATAAGTTTAGTTTTATATTGTTTCTTGTTCCATGTTTAAGTAATATGTTCAACGACTTAAAAAATCAATATAATTTTACTGACTGTTAAAGGTTTTATAACAACTTACATTTTAAATTTAGTTAATGCAAGTTATTAATTTTAAATTTTTAAAAAATGAGCAAAAACTTTTTTAAAGTTGTGAACGATTTTCACAGCTTATTTCTAGTCCTTTCTTAAAAGGCTTTTCCTAAATTCTTTGACTACAAACAATTTTTTCTTAGTGAAAAGGTCGCCAGTTTTAACTCTCTTACCTCTCCTAGACTTAGAAGAATTTAAAATTTAAATATTATTAATAGTTAAACGGAAACTGATTCACAGAAAAACACTTTATTAATTTTCTAGACATTTTCACAAAAATGTACTAGTAATCACTCTACCAAGCTCGTTTTATAGTTGATATTTACCTGCAAGTGTATTTAATCCATCGGTTCTGTGCTTTAACCTTCACTTCTTATTTGACCTCTTCTCAATTATAAAGGAGAGAAAAAATCGTATGGAAAACGCAGTGGAAGTTGGTGGAAATTTCATTAAATTTTCATTTCTAATTTTCCAAATGGATTAACGCTAAAAGATGCAGAAATCTTTCATCATAATTAGCACGCGGCGCAGGCACGCGCCAGAGCGCGAAGGGGCGGCTGAAGTGGAGGGGGCGTGGCCCGTCGTCCAATGCATAGTTGTCCACCACCCATACATATGTACTCGGTCATATATATATACCCTTATATATATGTGCTTGTTCGCGTCGTGCCCTGTTTTCGCATCATTTTCGTTTTGGATTTTTTCGCTTTTCCCTTTTTATCCAATTTTTATGCTTTCGTTTTTACATGTTCTTTGTTCTTGTTTTCCATGGCCTTGGGCCCTTTGACTAACTTATTTTCAACAATTTGCGACGTCGCCCCACCCCTTCGTAGTTTCCCCCCGCCCCTGTCCGTTAATTAAGCGAACAGATAGAAATTCCCTTAAATATGCTGGAGTCTGTTTAATGGAAATCATAATGAAATCAGGGCGGAAAAGTCAACCCAATGAAGACGGCTCAAATGAGGCAATTTTGTCTTTGATATCCGTTGGCTTTCATCAATAAATTGGTCGAGAATTATGGGCCAAACTAAATTTCTATTGATCTGGGTTTAATATGGGTTTAGTTTGCTTGCACAGAAATTTCCCTAACTTAACCGAAAATCTCATTAAATTGAAGCAAAGACTGGCAACATTGCATCATGACTTCCAGCCCTTTTTGTTCTCAAGTTTTCCAAAACTCAAAAGTAACTCATTTGGTTTGTGCTGCAAAATTACGGAATACTGTCACGTATGTTTTGCTTTTTAGAATATTACCACAGCAGAAGCCAAAGGACAAGAAAATGCATATCAACTCGAAACATAAATTTGGGTCAAAAAGTTTAATTTAAACAAGTGTTGTTGTCGTCTTCGGTCTGCTGTGTTGATACTCGTACTTTCTTTGTTGTTGCGGGCAGAGGAGCCAACAACATCACGTATACGCAGTGTAACACAAAGTACAAATAAATTAGTTGCACTCAAGGCGGATGGGATTGGCGAAGACGTAGAGATTGCTTGGGTTGGCTTGCTTCGGCTTGGCATGGGTTCTGCTGCGAAAAACTTGGCAAACGAATGCCAGAACGGAAATTTACTAATTTCAAAGTTTCGCACGCATTAACCTCGAAAATCTGTGTGCAACTTGAAGACACTTGCAATTGCAGAGACACCCCGAAAATCGAGGGAGTCTCCATCTTTCGTTGCTTGGTGCTTGTGCAAATAATTTGGGTCACGAGCTGAGCAAGCAACAGGGATAAGGATTTGGATAAGCGAGGGGTGCTCAGAAGGGTGATTCGACTTTAGAGGTCACAACAGAAACCTTTATAACCCCTCACATTTGAAAAACGAGAATTTTCCCAAAAATTAAATGGATATGGTAATGAAAATGTATTTTGAATGAATGGAATATTGAACATATTTGGTAGGTAAAATACCATAGATATTTTAAAACAAGTATTATTGAAAAATCTATATTTAACTACCAAAAAAGATTGTTTTCCCTAAAATCGACTCACCCTAACAGGGAGTGTACACTGTAAAGCAGCTGACAAGTTAACGCTGCGTATACGTAACCCCCGAACAGGGCCAGGCTAAAAGAGGCTAAGGACAACAAAGGCACGGGTGAGCGGCAGCCGAGTCGAGTTGAACTATTGTCAAGTTTTAACCTCGATATGCAGCGATGTAAGATTAGGCGTCGTCTAAGCCACACCCCTCCGTGGACCCCTCTTCCCACGCCGCCCATGGAATGCAGCGCCTTGGGACAAAACAAAAATAAGTAGCAAAATGCCAGGCGAACTGAGCAGCAGCAGGAGCAGCGGCTCACTGTCATGCCAACGCACGGGAGTTGAGAATGGTCATGTGTGGCATCGGGTGTGTTCTGGGGGGCGGGCTGTGATCCAGGGTCGTAGGGTGGGGGTGTGGCTGCGAGGAGCGGCTCGAGTAATCATGCAGCGACGCCGACGACCCCTTGAGTGCATTACAACAATTGAAATTGCCGGGGCTGCGACTCAGACTGCGAATGGGCGGCTGCTAATGTGGGCTTATGTGGGATCAGATGGTGAAAAATATTTCAAATAAAGTGCTCTTTAAATGGCCCTGCAAAATATAACATTTTTGTAAAGTATATTAAAAATCCCTGGAACGGCCTTTAAAAGAAAATGGTGCGATTAATATTTATTTTCTAGCTTATTTTAAGAGGTGAACTTTTATTTTTTAAAATATGGTGTCTGAAATTTAATTATTTTTTAGGACTTAAGGTTTCATTAATTGCTCTTACCAAAATTTGGGTGTTGAGAAAATGTTATTGTGAAAATATTATTGAAGTGGATATAATCGGAACTTCCGATTCGGAAGAGACACAGAAAACTATTTTGTTACATTTTTTACGTTCTTTAAAACAACTTTTAGCGCAACAGATTTTTCAGCAATATTGTGAGATTCGCCACGTCCGAAAAAAACCATTCGGTTTTTCTAGTTTTGCCCATTGTCGCTCGTTGACTGCAAACCAGGTTGAGGCTGCTGATAGGTGGGAGGTTCGAGGTCGGGTGTTTGAGATGAGGACGACTCGACCCGCTCGCTGGCCTTTTTGTGCGCATTCATCATTATTGTGGGCCCGCTCCTAAGTCGTGTCACCCGCCCAACGCCCATCCATTACAACGCCCCCGACAAGTGTGTCAGGTCCAAACGGCAGTCGGCGGTTGTTTCGCGGCGTACAAGTTCAAAATCAACTATTCTTGGTTGGGTTTTCAGGCCAGACCAGAAAGCTGCACATTTTCCCAGCCACGGAGCTTTAATCGAACTAGATTCCAAATCGAATTTCAGTTAATTTCTGGAACAAATTCCCGCTTGGCAAATGCAACAAATGGCTATAAATAAACTAAACCCATGACCCCATTAAAAAATCAGAACAAAACTCGAGTAAATAAACCGAACAACTTTAGCTGACCAACGAAAAAAGTTGGGAATAAACTACGAGCGAACTGCACTCAACTTGTAATGAAGTTTCAATATACAAATCAATAAGGACCAAACGGGCAGGCCAACCTCCTTAAGTCCAGGACCTGCAGTCTGCACACCGCCCGGAAAATTGGAACAAAAAGCAAACAACTTGAGCGTCGAGAGGCGGAGCAACAATCTGTGAGATGCACAGATGAGGCCCACTGATGTTTGGGTCAGTTGCAAACTTTTTAGACTCCTTATTCCCGTAGACGGAAAATCAGGGACGTAGAGAGGCATGGGTCTGTCTATGGCTGGCATCGGCAGGAGAAGTTAATGATGTCACTTCCACTTTTACCCAGAGGCCGAAGACATCGACCCAACCGCCTTCGATGCGAGCTGGGGCAGACCGAAGTGAAACGTGTGAAAAATACGAAACTATTAAACTATCGCTGGGCACAGAAACAGAACCACAGAAAACGTTTAAGCCACAAGGATAAGGGGGCCATGATTGGAGGGATCATCGCATTGGGAAGACGTAGCCAAATAAAATTTTCACAACGATCTATTTCTATCTGTGTATTATGTGTTTAATAGTCTTGAGCTAGAGCTACCAGAAGTAAACCAAAATTTAATTTTATAATATTAACACAAAAACGGACTTTACTACTACAATCATTACATTCAATAAGAAACCAATGCATTAAAAACTTTAGGTATCATTATAAAAATTGTGAATAGAATTTTTTAATGTCGGTTTTTTAACCATTTATAATTAAATTAGTTAAATAAAAAATATATTTCGATCATTTGATATTTTTTTATACAGAGTTTGGTCTATTCCTACTCACTTTCAACCTTTTTTTAAAATCCGCCTTATTAAAATCATGCTGAAAAACTTAGCTTTTTAGGTTTAAGTATTTAAAATGGCCAAAAAATCACTATAATTATTTGCTAATAGTACACAACGATCTATCTATAGATATGAAATACATTTTTAAGTTTTTCTTTATCACAGAAAAAAAAACTTAATTGCTGCCGGTGCCGTCAACTTCTTTCAAATTTGTGGAAATATTGCTGGTAACTGCTCGACCCTTTTGATGTAATTATAATCTGACTCAAACATTTGGCTAATTCCACGCGTTTAAATACGAAAACAATTACATCACTCAAACCTAAATGGGGGATGGGGAATAGGGCTGGGCAGAAACACCAATAATCGCGCAACGCACTTAGCCAAATTTCAAGCAATTAAATCTTTAATTCGCGCTTAAAAGCTGTTTTACCCCAAAGATACTCCCCGGCTTCCATTTTCCCTATTTTCTGCAGGGGGTTGCTAACTAATTATAAAACGGATGCGCCGCATTTGCCACCCCGAAGCTCCCCGTCGTCTCCTCTTTTTTGGGGAGCGCTTTGTTTAAGGCCGCAAGTCCCAACCAGAAAAGGGACAGATAAATGCGACGGTCTGCTCCTAAAATAACAGTATTTTGCATAATTGTTGACCCAGAAAGTCCGAAAAGAAAGCAGCAACAAAACAGGGGAACGATGCTGCAAAGAATGTAATTTCTTTTTCTTATTTTCCCCAGCATTTTCCCTCGGCGTCGCTGTGGGAACCGCCAGTGATTTGTAATTAGGAAACGGCCGCCAACTGTCGCCTTGGTTTTGGCCTGGCTCGGACGATGCCACGCCCCATTTGCACCGCAACGGAGGCGGTGGCAGTGGCAGCGGCAGCAGCAGCGGCAGCGGCTGGAGGCATTAGCGAACGTTAAATACCCAAGTGCCATCTGCTAAGGGGAAAAGCGGCTACAAAAAAAGGTGACCGGGAAAATTAAATGAATGAAAAGTGCTAGAAGAAAAGTGTAAAGCAATGACGGCGACGCCTGGTGCCCCCTCTCACTCCCCCTTGCCCACACTCCCTTTTGGCCATTTTCGCAGTTTGCGGCTTGGTGGAAAATTACGAAAGGGAGGGGATGAAAACGCAAAAGGGGTGGTGGAAAACTGTGGCGAAGATTCCACCCATTTGTGTGCGTAGTTGGCGAAAGTTTATTAAACATTTAAATTCACTCATTTCGTTTTGGGACTGCTCCTTTCTTTTTCGGCTGGGGAAATGACCAAAAATTGAAATTATTTCATGTCCGGTGTCACCATTTTGGGCTTCCGCTTTGGGTTCGACTTGGAGTCGGGGTCCTCGGCTAGCGCCCTTTTGCTTCAAAATAAATCCATTGATGCAGAACTTTTCAAACTTCATTTTCAACGGAAATTTATAATTTTGGGCCAGCGGCCTTGGCCGGTCCTTGTTTACTCATGTCCTGCATGCTTCCGTTTTCCACTTTTCCATTTCTCTGCCTTTTGGACCACCGGAAAGGACCTTTTCTTTCTGCATAATTTCGGGAAATATGTTTGCAGCAGTTGGTAATATTTCAGGAAAAGTTTGGGGCAATGATTTATGGTGGGGAATTCCTTATAAAACGGTGTAGGGGAAGAGTTCCCCATTTTAATTCATACGAATTGATTTAATTACTTTATACTGCTTACGAAAGGTATTGATATTTTGCAAGGGAAAATTTATTTGGTTTTGTTTAATAATAAAGTTTGCTTCATAAAGCAATATCAATGAAGTTTTTAACTTTTTATGCTTTGGTTTGTATTGGAACTAGAAATTTTCGGCGCTTTTTGATTTCTCTTATCAACTGATCCTTCAAAAAATAACCTGCAGGAAACGGAATCAACGGAATCGACCGTCACATAGCAAATAAAGAACAAAAAAATAATTTACAAAGACTGGGGATTGAACCGAGGACCTCGACTGTTTTATTTGTTTGGTGTTAAATTTCCCAAGACATTTACACTCTAGGCTATACTTTTGGATCATATGTAGTTCAAGTGCAACTAGTTAAATTCCAGTTGCCTTTTAAATATACTTTAACATGTATTTTTTCTACCAATTAGGTATTTGTGGAGTTTTTCTTGTCCGAAAGGTACCAGTTCGAGACAAGTTTTTTTATACCCGTTACTCGTAGAGTAAAAGGGTATATTAGATTCGTGCAAAAGTATGTAACAGGCAGAAGGAAGCGTTTCCGACCATATAAAGTATATATATTCTTGATCAGGATCACTAGCCGAGTCGATCTAGCCATGTCCGTCTGTCCGCCTGTCTGTCCGTCTGTCCGTCTGTATGAACGCTGAGATCTTGGAAACTATAAAAGCTAGAAGATTGAGATTTGGCATGCAGATTCTAGGGGTTAATACGCAGCGCAAGTTTTTCACGCCGATGTGCCACGCCCTCTCTAACGCCCACAAACCGCGAAAAACTGTGACCCGTTCTGTATGAACGCTGAGATCTCGGAAACTATAAAAGCTAGAAGATTGGGATTTGGCATGCAGATTCTAGGGGTTATTACGCAGCGCAAGTTTTTCACGTCGATGTGCCACGCCCCCTCTAACACCCACAAACCGCGAAAAACTGTGGCACCCACAGTTTTGAAGCTATATTAACGGGAAAAGAAATGTGTATTTGCTTCATCAATACATATTGATAGACCAAAGTGAGAAACCCCCCTTTCCCCCTAACGCCCACAAACCGCGAAAAACAGTGGCACCCGTCTGTATGAACGCTGAGATTTCGGAAACTATAAAAGCTAGAAGATTGGGATTTGGCATGCAGATTCTAGGGGTTAAAACGCAGCGCAAGTTTTTCACGCCGATATGCCACGCCCCCTCTAACGCCCACAAACCGCGAAAAACTGTGGCACCCACAGTTTTGAAGCTATATTAACGGGAAAAGCAATCTGTATTCGTTTCATCAATACATATTGATAGACCAAAGTTGGAAACCCCCCTCCCCCCTAACGCCCACAAACCGCGAAAAGCTGTGGCGCCCATAGTTTTAAAGCTAGAGCAAAAGTGTAAACGCAATTTTGTTTGGGTTATTAACGCCTACCGAAATGTAGAAGAAATTTTTAAAATTTTTTGAAGCGGCTGCTTGGTTTGCCCTGCTTGAGACTGCTGACTTAAGCTGAGTAACGGGTATTTGATAGTCGAGGCACTCGACTATAGCGTTCCCTCTTGTTTTTTACCAGTTTTGTACTATTTATTTTTTCGACTAGCACAAATTGTCTAGACCCCAACTAGTTGTTTTTTAGACTAGTTCGCATTTTTTTTCTGCAAGGTAGTATTAAAAGTCTGGAAATAATTTATTGTCTTGCTTATAAGGCAGGGTATTATTTTTTTAAATTTATTAATGTTATTAATGAAGCCCCACCCGATCAATGAATGCCTTATGGTCTAAATACTGGGAAGAACATAAGTATAAGAAATCAATTTCTTAACCTTAAATACTAATCGATCTTAAGCCCAAGACTACCTGCAGGGGGATGAAAGCATCTTAACAAATTTTGGCAAATGACCAACATCGCTGCGGAGGTCGAAGAAAACTCTCGATGAGAATACATCCTTGTCGGTAATAAAATCGCTTTTAAGCATAATCCTTTGCCAGCGCAAATCCCATTCAAACCGCTCGGCTTGGCTTTGATTCCGAAAGCCCCGAAAACTTTTGCGCCCTCAAATTGAAAGGAGTTTTTGTTGTGCCCGTGTGTGTGTTGGTATGTGCTTGTGGCTAGGCTCTTTGGCATTAGCTACCCACCTTTGCTCCTTGAGCCACCTTTCAATGGCTCACCTTGCGAGGAGAGCACCCACAATGGGCACCCACACCCACATCCACCCGGTCGCATTCAGGTGCTCACTTATTAGAGGAAAAGCAGGTGAAACCCATCCTTGAGGCGGTGACGTTGCACTCGGAAGTCAGTCTGAATTTGCGGCCCAGAAAATGGCAATAATGAAATCAAAATGTGAATGCCCTTTGCATTTCCTACTCACAGTTTGACCCTGTTACGAGCCTGCTTCAAAGCAAAAGCATCAGCTCTGCTGAAACTAAATCTGAGCCTGGTCAGCCCCCAGGCATTTCCTTCGCCTGCCACGCCCCCTTGAATAAGCACTCATTAGTTCCCTTTCCGAGAATTGTGCGGCTTCGCTGCTTTGGCTGCTGCATAAAATTTGCATTTGAATGCTGCGTTCGAAAAGTTGAGACAAATCCATGGCGGGCATTCCCGTTAAGCTGCGGTTGCCGTTGTGAGGATTCGTTTTGGGCAGCAGGTCAAAGCTATATCACAGAAGCTTATTCAATTTATCAGATTTAAATTTATATAGTGCGTATTTAAAACATTGAATTAAATCAATCTTTTTGTTATGACAAAATGTTTTTAATGTTCACAAAAATTAGCTATTAAATAAGTTGTTGTAAAAGAATAAGAAACTAAATATTTACTTTTAAATATTGTCATATTAAATTGTCACTGGGATAAGGTTAAGAAAAAATATTTTTTAAAACCAAATACATTTTATTAAAACCTGATGAATTTCTTCATACTTAGGTTTTAGGGTCTACGAGTATTGAACACATTTTTTTATTTTTATTTTAAAACGGTGTTCATAATTATATTTAACTTAAAAATTTTAAAGTCACTTAAATTAGGATGAAAGGCACATGTTGGTATTTATTTTTGAAAAGCACATTAAAGTTGGTTTACTATTCCCGAAGATACAACCAAAGAAGTGACTAATAATTGGGACTTTCCCAAATTCAAAATGCCCCCACTACCAGCGCTGATAAAATACAGATTTATTAGATTTGTTTAGGACTTGCACATTGGCAGACCTAAAACCGACATTCTAACTACCCTAAGTCCAGAAAAATAGTTGATCTACAATTTTGAATTGTATTTTTAAAACAACAAAATACATGAAGAAAAAATAGTTGTGCTACGATTTTAATTGTGGACAACGTGCACAAAGCGCGCAAAAGAAGAATGGAAAATTTATGTATGTACAATATAACCAAATTTAATTGAGTTTCAAAACTTAAAAATCTGGCTTTTACAAAAATAAATAATTCACCTAATGACCGATGCGTTTTAAAAAAGCGAAAGATAAAATTGAAAACCGTTCCAGAAGGTAATAAAATGCAATAATCAATTTTAATCATAACTGCCAAATAAAAAGTTATATTTTTTCTGGGTTTAACTTTAAAAATCGATCCTTTACCTTTCATACCCACCATCTGTTCTACTTTGCTTCCATTTAATTACGATCCTTCTAGTCTGGGACCACGGCCGAGATTTCTTTTATTTCGATATTCTGCTCCCCGCTTTGATTTAGAAGGCAGACACAATGCGGCTGTAACCATTGTTGGTCATCGTCCTAATGGAAATTCGCAAATCAATCCCTCAATCCTTTCATTCATGTTCGTCCTTGATGTTTAGCCTGGAATTAGACAACAAGTTGACCTTGACCCGATGCGCATTGTCGAACACTTTGGGCTGGCTGGATTAATTTGATACTCCTGCGCCGGCATTCATCCATTGTGAATACACTTGAATTGATTTTATCAAATTTCTAATTTAAATATTCTCGAATTTAACTTTTAAGCAAACCACGTTTAATAAAAATATCTAAAAATGAATACAATTCGATATCATTTGACGCGCACTTATCATTAGCAATGGTCACCCTAATGTACAAAGCAATCGTTCATGAATAATCAGCAGAAATCGCCATTCACACGTAAACGTGAACTATCGATACTTGCGGCTCAGAGTTGCATTCGCCATCTTTGGTAATACCGCGTTTTGGATTGCAATATTCCGCTTTTGGACAATAAGTGAATTTCGACAAATACGATGGCCTACAAATTCGGTAACGGACAGGGTTTCATGCACAATCCTGCTGACCAAGATGATCTGATCGACATTAATGAAGGCGGTATGGATTTCGAGGATGGCCAACTAATGATCTGTGAGGAGGACATGGGCAACAACGCTTCTGAGATGGATGGGGACATGACTACGGATGAAGGTTCGCAAGGCCCCGAAAGAGGTCTCGCCGTTCTGATGGCAGCCATTGATACTTTCACAACAGAAGATGGATGTATATCCAACGATCATTTTACCCCAGAGCCGGAAGAACTTGCAGTGGAAATTCCTGAAGAGATCCAACCTATAGAATCAGGATTTTTTGAGGAGCACCGTGATTATTCAGACCAAATCGACAACTCCTACAACGTAATCTCCACTGAGTGTTCTTCGCATCCCTCTGAAGAAGTATCCCATTTGACGCAGCTGATCCGTTTTCAGAACAAGACTATCATTTACCAGTCGTACTCACCACCTTCGATCCCCGGTTTGCATGTCTGCCATTGCCCCCGCTCCCACAATAACCCCATCCTGGAGGACTACTTCGGATTCGATATGTTGGAGGTGGCCTGCATTTTGCTCAATTCGGCGGCTGCTCGAATGGATGCTCCTGTCCAGGTGGGCGAAGGGACGGTGCGAGGCATTGCCGACGGCCTGACCAAAGCCATGGATTTTGCTGCCGGGGAGGGCATTCCACAGATCGGACGTCATGGCGTGGGCCGCCTAGTGGCCGCTATTATTCTGGAAAGGGAGACGGGCATCCTTCTGGCCTTGGGCGTGGCCCAATTGGTGCCTCAGGCTCTGATCGACGACATCACTGGGGACGTGGCAGGCATGATGCTCCATCAGGTAACTCGCGGATTCGGAGTGAACGACAACTACCGTCGCATCATCTCGGATAACACCGGACCCGTTCTCTTGTTGGTGAACCAAATTTCAAACTAATAGTTTAAACTTTAACCCGATCTTACTATCTGATAATTTTATGAAATCAAATGAGGTTCAGAAAAATTGAATCCACTGCCAAAGGTATAATTATTTAAGAAGTTATGTTAACCCGGTTTTTAGATCGACCAAAAGTTTTGTATTTTAAATGCAAATATTTTCATACCAACATATGAAATAATACTTAACCTGTAAGAGCCCTTGTAAAAAGTTTTTAAGTTTCAGTAACCTTTTAATCACAGAAAAAAGAACCATATTTTATACACTCCAGAAAGCAAAAAATTTGTTTTCCAACTTAACATTGAGTCGACTAAAAGACTATACTGAAATTGTTGGATTTTAATAATGTTAATACTATAAGAGGTACTTTTTTAAGAGCATAGTTATTGAAGTCTTGCTTGCTGATTCTTAAAGAGATTACTTTCCAGATACAGGAAAAGATTTTAAAATTTAAAGGAGAAATATTCGTAACACCAGTGAAGCAGAATGATTAATGATTTTAAAATGTAATGCGAATTTATTATCTCTAATTTTTTCAAGCTAAAAGTATCAGTATATTTACCTAATTTACCTACTTTTCGATGCAAAACAAATAAATAGTCTTATTTTATACTTACCATAAAGCCAAAGAATTGTTTTCTTAACAGAGCCAATTACCCACATGTTGCTTCGTCGAAAAGAGGCCATTAAGTTATTCAATTTTATTATTTTATTGTATGTAATGCAATAAATTTGTCAGTTAAAGTTTCACATAGTTCTTAGTTTCGTTTACATATGTATGTGTAAGTATTTCCTTTCGTTATTAGTCGGTACTTAACAATAAACTTTGCTATATCATGAGTACACGTGAGTTCGAGTGTCTGTCTTTAAAAAGTAATGTCCACACCTCGCTTCGATTTCGGGACGTTTGCGTGTAATGCGATTTATTTACAATTAGTCGGGATGTTGATAATTACACGTATGGCGCCTATACGTTAATCGAGTTGATGAAAAACACTTAAGAGCTTAGAAATGTATTTTGATTTCGATTTGTATAGTACTTGCTATGGTCATATACGCCGCTTAAGTCTAACAAAGTTTCATTGTTTAACATTCAGTTTTATGGGGTGTCCAATGGGTTGTTGGTGGCTTTTTGGCGGGAAAATAAAAGGCTGAAAGTTAGGTGGCGGGGGGTGGCGAGGTGGTTGTGGGTGGCTGGCTCAAAGGCGGTTAGCCGCAGACCGCGAGCATTTGATGCATGCAAGCCGGAATGTGTTAATTGTCCACACCCGTGAAAAGAATCCCTGTTAAATTAACCCTCTCCTGCCCGCCCCCGCTGTAATATTGACCACAGAAATTTATTTCCGTGGCTTTTTTCTCGCCCATCTGCGGAGCGTGTTTGCGTTTGCATTTGCTCACAGCTGCTTGCGGTTAACTTGTCCCAGGATCAATTTGTTAAACGCCCAAAGGCGAGCGCATCAAGTATACGCAGGGTGTGACAAACGGCGCCTTGGGAGAATCGCACACATAATTAATGCCGCTTTGAGGGCATTGTTTGAGTGGGGGAATGTGTGTGTGGCCTGCACCTAATTGCAATTAAGTTGAAGCTGCAGCCCCAATTTCCACGTTGCGAGGGAGCAGAGACAACTTTAATTAATTTCAGACGATTTTTATGGGATTTGCCGCGGATCGGGGAGTGTGTGTAATTAAAAAGGACGTTAAGTGGATAAATAAATACGAGCCGGGCCTGCGGGTTCGCGATGCACACGATGTTTACACTCTGTCCGTTTGATTTCGTTTTATTTATTTCTTTGGCCGCCCTCCGCCTTTGTCTCCTGCCCGCCTGCTATTTGTTTATTTATTTTATATATTTATTTGTATCGTTTAAATGCAATTCATTAGTGTTTGGAATACGTCTCTGGTTGGATTCTGCCATTTATATTATTTGTATATTCAATTAATTTACATTTTTGTTGAACGATTTCGCAATAGAGTTATATACAGTTCGCGATTCAGTCCGCTCAATTCAATAAATTTACTTTCGTTATCAATTAAATTGTTTTTGTTTGCCTTTCTGCCGTTTTCTGCTGGATGTCCATTCCGATCAATGCATGTATTTGCTATAATTTTTTGTTCCTTACGCAATTATTTACTTTATGAATTTTGGTTTTTCCCGCATGTTTCGAGCTTGTTCGTGAGATAAGAGCACATAAAATAGAGTTCCATAAATTGGCTATGCAAATGTTTGCCATGTCGCACACATATCGGAAAGTTCATATTTGCGGGTGTTCTGTTTGCCAAAGATAATGTTAAATAAACTCCTTGAAAATCATACAGAACTTCTCCGATCCTTCGGACGGCCTATTCGAGGGTGTACAATTTTCGGTTGAATCTATGGGCAAAGGAAGTTGGATTTCCCCCGACAAGAAACGAGGTCGACGGCCGGAGTCCAGTGGTATTTGCTAAAAATAATAAATATTCAAAATTGTCCGGCATCCGTGAGTGAGAGAGAGAGAGAGAGAGAGGGGGAGAAAGTGTGCGAAGAGTGCGGGAGATATGGCTAATTGAAAAGTTCAGGATGTCGCCACATAGGAAGGAGACTGCCAATGTTGTTCCAGACTCAAATTGCCATGCAAATGCATTCGAGTTGAATTTTTCCAAAAACGCATTCGTTTGATGGCAGGAATTTCCCAGACCCCGTCCGTTCCCTCTTCCTTCCCGGTTCGCTCATGCGGCCCGAATGGATTCAGGATATCGATGCAATTTCACATTGGACTGCATAAATATTTACGGTTATGCATTTATGCAATCTTACTCGGTATTTTCCACAAAACAGAGCGGCCCGCATCCAAACCGAAACACCCAAACAAAAACTACATAACAAAGTCAGTTAGGAGTCTGCCTAAGACTAGGGGCTTACTAACTAGTTCGCTTAGAGCCGGTAGAACTTACGATTAGCTGGGGCACGGGGTTCTCGAAACTGCCTGCCTGGTAATCCGGGGATTACGGAATCATCCTCTATATGTATTGGTTATTAGTTAGTGGATAAAATCAACTAGCTTACAACATGCACTCAATTATTACGTTTAATCTCTCTTTTCTTCTCGCATTTGCTATTTGGGTCTATCAAATTAATTTGGTTTTTACTTTTACGTTGGCAGAGTGTTGGGATCCCCATCTTCTCGCTCTCTAGTAGCTGCTGTCTGTGTCTCGGGCCCTTCAGTTCGGCTTGGCGGCAGTGACATGTCATGTGCGGTGGCCCACTCCAATGATGATGACGCTGAGTAGGAGCGCCAGGATGCTGAGGGCGTAGGCCCGGGTGGTGGCTGCCGACGAGGTGACCGCCGAGGCCGACGATTCGCCTACGAAAAATCAGAGGGAAATATCAAACATTGTGGCAATTTGTGTCTCCTACACAGAAAGAAAGTGTACTGAACATTAAAATGCAATTTAATTGTAAAATTTTATAATTTAGCAGGCACATTATCGGTGATTACAAAAAATATATTTTAAATTTTACCAAATCGGTCTTTATTAAAATCTTTTATAAGTTTAAAAAAAGGGCAGAGCTAAAAAAGGTGACTAAGTTCAATAATAATGGTGTGCTAAATTATTTATTTTAGTTATTCTTATTTAAGAAATATTCAATTTCATTTCAGATCAAAATAATATAATCTAATTTTTCTCAAAGGTAAAATTTGAGTGTAATACGGCTTTAAGCTTAAATTACTATAAGTTTGGATTATATTTTTTGCGTGAAAATTCCCGCTCTGCAACTCACCATTTATTATGTTCAGCGTTACGGTCGCACTGGGGCTATTCGACGGGCTACATGTGTAATTGCCAGTATCGCGCTTCTTGGCCGACTCGATGATTAATGAGCCAATCTGCAGAAGAAGAAAAACACAGGCCGCTACAGTAACAGATTCAAGTGGCCAAGGAAAAGTTCGGAAAGAAAAAGATAAACACAGGCAGTTTTCATTCGGACATGGACACACGTATTCCAAATATTGGGCATGTGCCGGAACTGACTTTTTGCGCCGTTCCAGGGGAGCAAAGTTATGGAGGCAATTAGGCGAAATGCGACAAAACTGAAACTTTTGCGAAACAATATTATAATATTTCTTGCTTGCCAGCAGCAGCCGGGAAGCCATTGGAAATTGAGAGTAATTAAATTAAAATCAACAAGGGAGTCTTTGGGTTCTGGCTAAGTGTAAGAATAGCTAAATTACAAAAAAGAAAATGTTTTTAAGTCATTTAAACATTTAAATAAATTTAACATACAGAAGATGCTTTAAAGATTAAAACAAAAATAAATTGAATTGGTAAAAAAAAATAATTGACGATGATTTTAATAAATAATCTTAATAAAAGTGTAATTCATTATTTTTGTATTTTGTAATAAATTTGTAAATTTCTGTTATTTAATAATTTAAGTTAACTTTATTTTTATTTACAATTAAATGATAAAATCTTCTATGAAAGAGATAAATTTATAAATGAAAAATAAAATAGAAATAAAATATATATATTAACGGTTTTTTTAATTACTGCGCATTTTCAGAAACTATTTTCATAAATAATTATAAATAATCATGCAATATTTTATATTTTGTTTTTGAGATAGATTTGTGAAAGTAGAATGTGAAAATAAAAAATAAATGATAACACCTTTTTTGAAATAGGTAATTTTATAAATTGAAACCAGTTCTCTATCTAAACAAAACTGCTTTCGGATTTTGTTAATTACTGCTAATTTTTAGCTGTGCACTTACCGTGCTTTGGCCTTCTCCGGAGGCCTCCGGCAGGTTGGGATCCAGTTGCGTGCGGTGGCGGCGGGAGTCGGCCGCCAGTTGCTCGGCGCCGTGGTACCACATGATGAACGTGGGTGGCTCCAAGGCTCCGCGCACGATGCAGCGGAGCACCACGTTGCTGCCCGCCTTCACGTAGCGGTCCGGCTCTCCCAGGATCTCCGTGCGGGGAACTGCAGGATGCGGAACGGAAAATAGGGAGGGCGCATAAGTGGAAGTGGCAAATTCGGCGCTCCAAAATTGTGTCATTTCGCTAATCTATTGAATTAACAGCTGCGAGTCACGTCGCACACGTAAATCTGGCTGTGGCAGAGCGGCACTCCGCCTCCGAAGAAAATCCACTTTTCAATTTTTCACTTACTGATTCCAGCATGAACTACCCCCCAGATGTGCCGCCGACCCGGAGCCCGGGTGATTTTTTGGCCAACAGACACGCACATGCATAACAAACTAAGAGTTGTGTCAAACAAAAATGGAAGAAAAGCAGCAAAAAAAGTGGCGAGTGAGGAGCACACACAAACGAACAAGTTGGAAATGTTGGCGCATACATTTTCACACGACCTGCCCCCCGGAAAAGTGGGAAAACTGGGCGTCTTCATTTGCCGGGGCGACGTGAGCTTTGAAATTTGACAAAATCACGTATACGGCGAGTTTTCACTGCTGTTACACAAAAATGTGCAAAATGAGTGCGCCGAGAATTTACACAAAATGCCCGACTATGCCCCAGAGTATCTGTGTGGGCCTCCAGTGGAGTAGTGGTACGGCAGCAGTGGAACACGCGCCACGTTTTGGTTTGACACCAAACTGTGTCAGCTTGTCAAAATCGTCATGTTGTTGCATGTTAGTTTTCCAGCTGCTTGACTGGAGATTCGCGACACAGCAGCAAAAAATATATGCAAAAAAATGGCAAAAATATACATAGTATAGCAGCTGAAGCAGCAGCGGCAGTAGCAGCAAGTGCAATGTTATTAGCAGCCGTTCTACTTTATCACCCACGCAACCTGGCTCTGGGGATATCCCCGCCCGGTGAGAGAATAATTTTCCAGTCAGCAAATTGTGACACGCATATGGCTCTAATTAAGTTTGGGAGGAGTGGGATTGCTGTAATTAAAAGTAGCAGTTTAAAACGCATTTAGGCAAATACGCGTATGGTTGCTACACTCATTAAAAATCTCGCTTTTGAATTGTCTACCCTTTAGATGTAGAAACAATTCTTCGCCTTAAAATATAAAAAATCTTTTTTAAAACATTTTGAGAAAGAAGTTTTTTAAAAATAGAAAAACGTAACTCTTTCATTTTTCGGGCTGTCGCTGAAAAAAATTCTCCGTTTTTAATGAAGCATTCGCCTTTGAATTCCAGAGAAAACCACAATTAAAAATAGAATTTTGTTTCTTGTTTTTCAAATTTCTTCCGCCCTAACGGAAAATAATTCCTAACCAATTTTAGCTCTGCTTGCATGGTAACTATTGACTATGACATTGATTTCACTGCTGATAATTTTTTTTTAATCTAAGCCGACAATTTAAGAAATATTCTTTCTTGGAACAAGAAAATTTTTTCTTTTTTTAAAGGCCTCCTTCTTAAAGAATATTTGTTGTTTTAAGAAATTATTTTCTTCAAACAAGGAAGAAAACAAGAATCACATTTCTTGTTCCAAGAAATATTTCTTCTTCCTTTGCGCCTATCTAAAACAAAATTTTTTAAAGCAAAAATTCAAAAAAAAATATTTTTCTAGATTTTATGAAAATTCTCAGTAATTTTTATGAGTGTATCTGTTTTCTTTACATGGAAGTACTAGTACCTATTACATTTATATTATAAATCACTTCATTTCCTTCTTTCATTATCAATTAAGTAATTATATTTGCATTCTGCTCCCTGATTAGCCGCAGCCCTTAACAATCGCTTACCTTTGCCATGCGGAAACCAAACCCCAATTCAGTGCAACTAGGCTATCGCAGGGAGACATTTTCAAATTAATTTTATTAAGAACATCGATTCCCGAACTATTATGCTTGGTCCTTAGAAATAATTCTGAAAAGAACGCAGCTGAATGAAAACCGCAGAAACAGAAACCCGAAAACTTTGCGAACAAACTAAAGTTGACCACACTTTCAGCTAATTCTCCCAGCACAAAGGGCACAGCAGCCGGAAGGGAATGGGAATTGGCTAAGAGTGTCAAGCGAATTGCAGCAACTTAAATTAATTGAGTTTATGGCGAAATGCTTTTAGGGAAATTAGTCGAGGGGAGGTGCGCAGACTTCAGACTTCACAGGGAATATTGTCACTTTTGATGGTGAGATAAAATGCGATCCCCAGAAAGAAATAATAAAACCAAAGGAAAACCCCAAAATTGGCTTTGGCCATACAAGATTAGCAGCAAATTAAATAAGCAGACCGGGCCATCCGAGAGTGAATACGAAAGCAGGCAACGAATGAAAAGCTCCAGCCCAGGAGACGAGATGAGGATGAGATGAGCTGAGCAGAAAGCGAATCTCATAAAACCAAATCTAGTTTGTCGTTCAATGATGTAGAAAAAAATATATTCATTCATTCGGCATTCATGTGTGCGTGGCCACCGTGGGTGTGAATGCCTTTTTTCGGCGCGAAAAACGAGAGGCGAGAAGCTCTCCCCATTCGGATAATAAATATAAATCTGCCGAGTTGCCCGGGAAAAGTTTAAAAGATTATTACATAAGTTTGCAGCTAAGCAGACTTGATGTTTTTCGGGGCATTAACAACGATTTGGCTCCATTGTGCTGCCCATTTCTTTGACCTAGAAACTTGAGTAAATGAACCAAAACCAAAGGAACTGACATTTTAACCAGCAACAAAGCAAACAAGAATATCTTCTTCTTCGTCTTCCCCCGCCACCCGCCGCCCCTGTTAACATAACAAATTGACCGAAAACTACGAGCCTATTACCCCAACTTTGGCTCTGCATCCGAATATGGCCCAGAAATCAAGCAGCAGGCTGGCAAAGGGCACAGCCTCAACATAAAATCCATTGCCAAAGACTCGGAATCGAATTCATTCATTCACCAACGGGTGGCGAGGGGTCAAGGCGGGCGATCTGGGGGTGATTTTGGGGCTGTGGAAAGTGGGTGGTGCAAAAATCGACAGCATGCAAAGGGAGTTTTAGCCGTTTGCACAGACAAAACGATGCAATAAATACAAATTACATGGCAAAGGCACAAAATCAGCCAAGCAGCGCGACACCAAACGGGGGAGTGGGGAGAATGGCGAGGAAAACTGGTAGGAAAAACTGGCAGGAAAAACTGCAAAGGGGTGGCCAGGGGGCGGGGGCGAATAGGTGCTGCCGATAATGGTTATGGCCAGCTGAATTGGGAGAAAAGGAGCAAAGGAACCGGAAGGACCACGCACACCCAAATTCAACTTCAAACAAACAAAGGCCGATTGGACCACGACGGGGAAATGGAAATGGCAATGGACGAAGGCCAAACGACTGCAAATAATGGTTATGCAGACAGGGACAGCGGGTCGGGGCGAGAAAGAGACGGATCGCCGAATCCCTGCCGGGCATGAATAGAAATCCTTTATGCTTAAACTTGTCGTTAGATTAACGCAAATGTGGCCGCGCATACGAAATTCAGCAGGCGAATATTTTTGGCTCCAGATGGATACCTGTTGGTTGCCACGCCCCTTGCCGATTCCTGCTTTCTCGAAGGAACCACTCACAAAATTATACCTATATTCAAAATAAAATTAAAAAAAAATATAATTCTTCAATAGCTATTCTTTACATGTTACAAAAATCTTTAATCTATTCTGTTTTTCACCCGCGGATCCACGGGGTGTGATATGGGCGACAAATCACCCCCTCTTTGAAAATAAGTACAAGGAAATGTGGTATTCAAAAAGTATGCAACAAATAACTTCTTCTGAAATCCCCCCACAACGAAATCCTGAAGAAAATGTGATATTCAAAAAGTATTCCACAAAAAATTTCTTCTTAAAACCCCTCTACAACAAATTCTGGATCCGCCACTGCTGTTTTATAATAAACAGACATAGAATTATAAATACATTTTTTATAAGAAGTCACTAAATAAACTGAAATTGTAGTTGATAATAATTCACTATTCCTTAAGATCAAACATATTTTATGAAATTCCTTTAAAGGGCAAATTCAGTTTTTATTTCAAGTATAATATAACGAGATAATGGTGATTTTTATTCCCAGTGCACACGCACACATGAGGTTTTGACACACATGCGCAAGTGTTTAGCATACAAATTAGCTGAGCCGGAAATGCGAAAATCACTTTTTGGCAACACCATTATCCAGTCTATTGCCCTTGCCCTCCTTTTCCCCCGGCTCCTCCCCCCAGCTGAGCGTGATGTGTCCTTTTTTGCCAGCAGCTCCTTGGGCTGGATCTCCATAAAACCAAAGTGTTAGTTGGATAAAAGAAAATTCAATTTGTTGGCTTCAAATGCAAATTGACTTTTTACTTTCACTGCCTGGCGCTCTCCTTTTCGTTTTCGTTGCTATCTCAGCCGGGCTAAATTGACCTTAAATTGTCAAGGAATTTGAAATGATGGTGTAATTCCCGGCCCGAAGGCAGTGCTTTTTGCCGGGCGGGACTCGGTGTAAAACAAACCTCAACCGCAGAACGGACAGATATGCTGGTGAAGTTGCAACAGCAATCGTTTCAAATGAATGCATCCGTGTCATAGATAAAATCCGAAATCCAATAGCCGTGGCCAAAAAATATTCGCACTGATTTCTGTGTCGTAGCCCCAAGCAATGCGGTTGTTATTGTGTCGGCCAGATAAATAATGTGGGCCAGAGCCAGGGAAATTTCATATCAATTACAGGGCCCAGAACAGCCTCCGATGCCCCGACTGACATTTACATTGTTCATTTGGCCTGCTGCTGCTGTTTCTTCCGGTATGCAAACATGAAATTTAATTAACTTTTTACTCGGTGCTCTCGGTGTGTGTGTCAGTGAAACCAAAACGAAACCAGAGCCCGGCACGTAAAAGTTTTCTCGTTAAAAAACTTGACCGACCAAAGAAATGTTCCGTCTGTTGGTGCGAGTGTGTGCTCTTTTTTTTGGTCGAGTTTTGAGCAATTCAATGGGCAATGGTCAGCAGCCGCAATTTGAATGCAATTTAGTGAGTAATTTGAAATGCAGCAGCCGCATGAAACATGCAAAGATCTCGGCCCATGTGTGGCCCTGCCCTTTGTGAGAGGGCTGCAAAGTTTTCGCATTTGCTGCCACTTGACCTTTGGCCCTCCGCCGCCCGCAAATTACACGCTCCAACTCATTTAGAGCCGGGTGTCTGAGTGCGAACTCATATTCATAAGCCCCGGCCTTGGTCTTGGCCCTGACTTACCCACAACTTGCAGCTGGACACGCGCGCTGACTTTGGGCTCCGTGGAGACCTGGCACTCGTAGGACCCGGCGTCCCGGGCCTGCACATACTTGATCTGCAGGGTCCAGTACTTGTCCGGCTGCTTGATGGCCAGGAATCGCTGGTCGGCTATGAAGACAGCCCTGAAAGTGGGAGACAAAATTGGCATTAGTTACGAGTTACAACTTTTAATTTAGTTTAACTTAATTTGTTAGCCAAGTATGGTTGTCCTGGCAACACAGCATACATTGTGGGTAATTTTTTAGAACCGAAGAAATACTAGCAAAAGTTCTTGAAATAAAATTATAGAATTTCCCCCTGCACTTTTAAAACTATGTAGCACTACTAAAAGGGGACATTAAAAATTATAATAGCAGAACTTATTTAAATTATCAACCCCTAACAGCATAAAATCATCACTTTTAACCTACATATGCTTAAGAGGTAAGGAATCCGACAAGTTGATCCTGCAGAAGTGAGCCACACCATTATTACTGGTTTGAAAACTCCAGGTAGCAGAGCTCCGGCAACCGCGGGCCATTCGCACTGACTTTAAGCGCACATACCATACAGCATAAATTCTAAACAAACGAACAATGGCGGCAGACCCACTTAGTCGAGTCCTCGCTAAGTCCGCTACTAATGGCCACTCAAAAGACACTCAAAGTTATTTAGTTGCGGCATTTAAGCGGCAACTAGAGGGGGAAAGAGTTGACAACAAAGTTGCGTGTTTGGGGCAGGCGGCATGCAAATGTTTTTGTTGGCCAGAGGAAGGGAGGGTAAGGGGAAGAGTCAGTAGTAAAATAAGTTGCGTTTAATGTCATTGTTGCGATATTTTTGTTCCTTCTTCCTAGTTGTTCCCTGCCCCACCTCCCGTCCGCCCAAATTGCCCCCTGCACTTTGCCTAAAGTGCAAAAATGTTTCCGTCATTTGGCTAAAATGCAGCGGAATGGCCACGCCCACTGCACACATGCGTTGACATTGCTTATTATGTGCCCCAAAGCCGCCGCTTGGCGTGGACCCTCCTGTCCCCTCCGCCCCCCGCCCCCTCACTAACAAGTTTTGATGCTAAACCCAGATTAGACCCTTGCGTTTTGCACTCGTAAAACTCGACATTTTATGACTTTTGCCATTTCCTCGGTGCCCCGTTTTTCCTCCTCCTAAACTGTACACCCCTGGCTGTATTTCTTATCAAGATTTTGTAGTTACTTTATAATTTTCATTTCATTTTAAAGTTTTCCCAGCGCGCTTGACTCTTCCTCGCTTCTTTTTTCCTGCTTCCCGAGTTCTTGGTGGTCCCTTACTTGCCGTATATTTCTGTACAACTGCTTTTAGCTTGCTCCTATTTTGTGGCTTTCTGCAGTCTCTCTGCTCGCTTCTCAAGTACTGGGAAGTGACCCGATCCTGCATAAGTTGCCATCTGCAATTTATTGTTGTGGAAGAAAATTCTGTGTGCCGGTCCTTCTGGTTTTCTGTGATATTAGCCACTCGGTTACTCTGGATAAGTGGGTGCATGGAAAAAATATTCCCAAGTGGACTAATCAAATGGTTGACCCCTTGGGCGTTTCAGTCAATTTTAATGGAGTTTTGGGGTTACATGCAAAAATAATTTGATTTAAATATTTTATCCATTTATGGTTATACCCTTTACTAGGGTATATTTTATTCATTCGGGTAAGAGATAGCGTTTTAGCCGAGTCGATCTATAAAAGCTAAAATTTTGCATGCAAGTTTATCATGCCGATGTGCCACACCCCCTTGCCACCAAACGCCTAAAAACCGCGAAAAACTGTGGCGCCCACAGCTTTGAAGCTAGTCTATATTTTTTTAAGGGAAATGTATTTGTTTCTTCAATACCTATTTATTGACCAAAAAAACCAAATCGGACCACTCAGTAAAAATTTAAAGCAAATAATTAATTGCCCGCCACATAGATGGCGACACTTTTATACGACTGCTTGGTTTGAACTGTTTTCCACTGCTGGCTTTAGCTGAGTACCGGGAATTTGATAGTCGAGGCACTCAACTATAGCGTTCTGCAACACAGTCTTCAACACTAATGCCCATACTGCATTTGTCAATGTCCATAAAGAATGCGATTGTTCTGGTTAATTAGCTCTTTCAGACGTGTGTCACACCTGCTTACTTTAGAAAAAAAACTCAAAAATCAGTTCGTTATAGACACTCAATATGTCCAAGTGCGTGGCTCATTTTTTGTGCGCTTTAGTTTCTTTGGGTCTTTGTAAAGTCCTTGCTGAGACCGAGAATCCACAGTGTCCTGGTGTTCTAGTAAAGGACCCACTTAATGTACGCGGAGAAGTGTGCCTGGTGGAACTAGCACCTATGCTGGAGCTTATTGCCAACCAGCAGAGGAAAAAGGGCATATTCAATGAAACGCAGGAAATGCTCGACAAGATTGCGGGTCATCAAGAACTAAGGGAGAAACATTTGAAGGCTTTGCAGACTAATATGGAAGATCAGTTAAAGGTACTACATGACAAGGTACAACTGGATACCAAGATAATAGCCCTGAAAAAAACATTGCTCGAAGCCAGGAACGCACTTAAAGTTTCTCTGGATACCAAGAAAGCTCCGCCATCGAATGTTTCACTGACAGTCAATGTAAAATTCGAGAAGTTTGGTAGCAAGTTAATTTACATCGAAAAGAGCCACAGGAAGGATTGGTTTAGTGCAGCGAGCAAATGTCGTGAGATGGGCGGCAAGCTGGCGTCACCCCACAACGAGACTGAACTGTTTTTTATCAAGAAGAAAATTGAACCCAAATGGTATTGGCTGGACTATTGCAATCTGATCGATGTGCAGAAGTGGGTTTCTTTGGTCACCGGAAAGGAAGCCTCGTACTTGAATTGGGCCAAGGGCGAGCCCAAAAAAGATGGTGATGCGCACTGCGTTTACCTTTACGACGGACTGTATCATGCATTTCCCTGTGATGATAGAAACTATTTCATTTGCGAAGTCAACGAGAACGACGTCAATAAGAATGGAAATGTTAAAGTTCCAGATAATACAAATGTTAATTTAAATTTGACTGTAAATGTTCATGTAATAGATGAAAGAGAAAAGGAAAAGAAAAGGGAAGAGGAAAAAAAGAAAGAAGAGGAAAAAAGGAAAGAAGAGGAAAGAAAGAAGGAAGAGGAAAAAAGGAAAGAAGAGGAAAGAAAGAAGGAAGAGGAAAAAAGGAAAGAAGAGGAAAGAAAGAAGGAAGAGGAAAGAAAGAAGGAAGAGGAAAAAAAGAAGGAAGAGGAAAGGAAGAAGGAAGAGGAAAGAAAGAAAGAAGAGGAAAGAAAAAAGGAAGAGGAAAAAAGAAAAGAAGAGGAAAGAAAGAAGGAAGAGGAAAAAAAGAAAGAAGAGGAAAGAAAGAAGGAAGAGGAAAGAAAGAAAGAAGAGGAAAGAAAGAAGGAAGAGGAGAGAAAGAAGGAAGAGGGAAGAAAGAAGGAAGAGGAAAAAAGGAAAGAAGAGGAAAGAAAGAAGGAAGAGGAAAGAAAGAAAGAAGAGGAAAAAAAGAAGGCAGAGGAAAAAAAGAAAAAAGAGGAAAAAAAGAAGGAAGAGGAAAAAAAGAAAGAAGAAGAAAAAAAGAAAGAAGAGGAAAGAAAGAAGGAAGAGGAAAAAAAGAAGGAAGAGGAACGAATAGAAGATGAGAGGAAAAAATCTGAAAAGTGTAGAAAGAAAAAAAATAAAGTAAAGAAATGTACTGCTTGTTGGACAGAGAATGGTAAGAAAAAGTGTCATAAGTGTAAGGTATTTAAAAAAAAAGATAAAAAGAGGAAATGTACACCTATCCCTGAGGAGAATACCTATGACGAGAGTAATAGCTATGACAATACTAACATGTATTATAGTTATGACACCTATAGTAGACCTAAAAGATTGAGATGGAGCTTAGGTTGGTATTATTTATACTGGTGGTGGGAATAATTAAAATAAAAGCTCTTGTAAAGAACACCGTTTATACATAACCATACATTTTTTAATAAAGAAATTAAACGGCGTAATCGATATCGTACATTATTTTGTAATCAATTATGAATTAGTTATTAATTATATAAGGTGTTTTTTTGAAATGGAAGGTATGTACAATGTACATATGTATCTTCAAAACAAGAGGGAACGCTATAGTCGAGTGCCTCGACTATCAAATACGCGTTACTCAGCTAAAGTCAGCAGTCTCAAGCAAGGCAAACCAAGCAGCCGCTTCAAAAAATTTAAAAAATTTCTTCTACATTTCGGTAGGCGTTAATAACCTAAACAAAATTGCGTTTACACTTTTGCTCTAGCTTTAAAACTATGGGCGCCACAGCTTTTCGCGGTTTGTGGGCGTTAGGGGGGGGGGGGGTTTCCAACTTTGGTCTATCAATATGTATTGATGAAACGAATACACATTGCTTTTCCCGTTAATATAGCTTCAAAACTGTGGGTGCCACAGTTTTTCGCGGTTTGTAAGCGTTAGAGGGGGCGTGGCACTTTGGCGTGAAAAACTTGCGCTGCGTATTAACCCCTAGAATCTGCATGCCAAATCCCAATCTTCTAGCTTTTATAGTTTCCGAGATCTCAGCGTTCATACAGACGGGTGCCACTGTTTTTCGCGGTTTGTGGGCGTTAGGGGGGAGGGGGGGTTTCCCACTTTTGTATATCAATAAGTATTGATGAAACAAATACACATTTCTTTTCCCGTTAATATAGCTTCAAAACTGTGGGTGCCACAGTTTTTCGCGGTTTGTGGGTGTTAGAGGGGGCGTGGCACTTTGGCGTGAAAAACTTGCGCTGCGTAATAACCCCTAGAATCTGCATGCCAAATCCCAATCTTCTAGCTTTTATAGTTTCCGAGATCTCAGCGTTCATACAGAACGGGTCACAGTTTTTCGCGGTTTGTGGGCGTTAGAGAGGGCGTGGCACATCGGCGTGAAAAACTTGCGCTGCGTATTAACCCCCAGAATCTGCATGCCAAATCTCAATCTTCTAGCTTTTATAGTTTCCAAGATCTCAGCGTTCATACAGACGGACAGACGGACAGACGGACAGACAGACGGACAGACGGACAGACGGACATGGCTAGATCGACTCGGCTAGTGATCCTGATCAAGAATATATATACTTTATATGGTCGGAAACGCTTCCTTCTGCCTGTTACATACTTTTGCACGAATCTAATATACCCTTTTACTCTACGAGTAACGGGTATAACTAGTTGAGCCCTTATAAGTGTAATGCTATTATACCCTTGCAGAGGGGATTTTAATTATTTGTGGTCAGAAGTTTATAACGTAGTGATAGATACATTCCCAAACCTATAGGAATATATACAGTGCAGGGCACCAGTATGGCACAGTCACTAATTCAAAAATTTCCCATGTTCAGGCGCCATTATAAAAATGGCTGGGTTTAATAATTTAAAACAGCAATTTACCAGGCGGTGAAAGAGACTTTTCCGATCCTAAAAAGTGTATATATTCATGATCAGCATCACTAGACGAGGCGATCTTCTTTCCTTTACAAAATACTAGCTCTGTTGTAGAGGAAAATTTTAAGACAACGTTTTCGTTGGGTTTTTTGTCATATTTACTCTCGTTGGATCCCTATAATTTATCAATTATTGCGGAGCTACAAATCTCTTAAAATTACCGTTCTGGTGGTGTCTCAAGAGGAATGGATAAATTGTTATGACATGCGGTTTAATATTTACTTTAATAACGTTGGTTATTATTATCTATTCTAAATGTAAATGAAGCACTGCCTATATACATATGTATGTTTGTAAGTTTAGCATTTCGCGTCGTCACTTTGTTTACTTCTTTCCACACTGATTAAAAGGGACTCCTTAAATTATTTTTAAGGGAATGTGCTCCCTCAAAGGTGCACAATTTCCGGAGGGACTGCTTGTGAATATGATGGGGTGTCCTTTCGCTGGATAGTTGGTGCGGAGTCCTTCACTTGAACCTCAGACGTATCTGCCATGATTTTCTCCCCCAGCCGGAGAGTTTCATTTCCTTCGCTTCGCTTATCGCATCAGAGCTTTTTCCGCAGCTTGTTGCGGTTGCCACTCGGAGAATCCCATTAAGAGGAAGCTCATCTCCTGCTGCACATGCAGCTCCTGCTATATGGCACACATCGTCCGTGTGTGTGCGCAGATAAGAGATAACAAAGTAGTCGAGAAACACCTGGCTGGGTAATTACCTCGACCGCCGCCCAAGGACTCCCGACTCCTTTTGCCAACCGTCTCGGCCAAGTAATCCTTTGTGAGATGCGGTACGGGAGCGAGAGGCCATAAATTGAGGAAAGCATGTGTCCAGCGGCAAACAAAGGACGCCATTGCACGTGACATTTATATGATAGTGTAAACACATCATTTGCACCATTATACAACACACTAGCAGTGTCGCTGGCTAAAAGTTTTTGAAATCTATTCCCATTATGTTTGATATGCCGGGGAACTGCTGGCGAAGGACAAACAGTTGGGGTTTTCTTTTGAGCGGGCAAAAAGAAGGAAACTTTCTAGATAAATGTGACAGAAGACATTGGAGCAGGAAAGAACTCGACGCACACAATCAACTGGCAGCGGAAGCAGCAAATGCAGGACGACCGATTTGGCCCGAAAAGGGGCGAGGTGGTGGCCGAGGAGGGGCGTGTCCACGGGGGCACGAGATCCGAGGACACTCCTCTGGTGGGCACTGCAGGAAGCAATCAGTAAGGACACTATCTCAGCTAAATTTCAATGCTCGCCGCCCGGCAATGTTTTCCCTCAGCCAGCCAGTCATTCATTCATTCCCAGCCATTCATCCTGGCCCACACAGACACTCACTTACTCTGGGCCATCGGCATCCCGTCCCCACACAGCCGCTCACATATGGAAGCTACTCCGCAGGAGGACAAACAGGCTGGCTGTCTTATCTAATGTGAAAGGTTCATTGGTTTTACTTTTCTATCAAAGTAATAAGCTGGAAATGTTCGCCCTGCCCCCTGCAGCTCCATACGCCCCAAAAGGCAAACGTGGCTAAAACAGAGGAAGGCGAAGATGCACAGAAAGATCAATTGAGGAGCTATCGAGGTGCACTTAACTAAATTGAACACTACTGTTACATATATTTTTTTATATTTTTGGTGCAGCCTTTCCTTTTATTTAATTATAACACATTAAAAAAAAATAATCATTGGATAATTTATACGATTTTTAAAAACCCAACACCTCTACAATTTGAGAAACTCACAATTGGGACCCACAATCGTAACACTTTATAGGTAATCTGATTAAAGAGCAACACAGTTCTTTCAAATGTTTTTTTAAGTGTAAAATAAAAGAGAGAGGGAAACAACAAGCCGAGTCGGAGACAGTTTGAAGTAAAGTTTTACTGCGTTTGATGGGGAGGGAGGTGGAAAAAATGCAATGAAATTGCACACTTGCGTTTCCGCTTGGCCTGTCATACAGGAAAAACAGAAAAAGGAACACATCCACCGTCCTGCATCCAGAAGCTCGAATCATTGATGACACACCGGCATCTCCTCCTGCATCGGGACACACAGATTGAAATTGAAAAGGCTCTTCGGAAGCTTCAAAGTTTGTGCTCTTAATTCATTTTGTTGTAAATTGTTTTCGTCTCAATTGAATTTACAAAAATATCGAAGGGAATGAAATGGGCAATCTCTATGGAGTTCTGTCAAAAGGATGTTGAAAAAACTAAAACGAATGAACAAAACTGTCTTTCAGCTGGGGAGTTGGTAATCTCCGAGGTTAGGAGTAAACAAGTGAATTGGCTTCCACAAAAGTAGTAAATGGTTTTTTGATTATTTAAGAACGAGGCAAAGCTATTAAAATGTTATTAGTGACCCAGAGCATTCTCTCGTAGTCTTGATTATCAATTAGGTTCAAAGGTTAACCACCTCAGCCCTACAGGGCCATTCGTTGTCATCCATTTCGGACTTTACGAAGGCATTTTCGCAACTCATAATATTTTAATTGGCAAATATCATTACTGCTGACGGCCATTCATTATTTTCATGCATGTGGCCGGAATGTCTGAGACAGAGCAATCAGTAAATCACTAACAAAATGCAATACTTATATCTGAGCGCTTGTGCGAACGCAAGAATAGCAGTTGAAATCGAGCCTGTATCACAGTAATTACGCAAATATTTATGCTCGTCTGTGAATTATTACGTTTATAGCACTTGCGCTGTCAATTACGCAAAATAACAGAGCTGCGTCCCCAAGGCAGGCGAGAATGCCCAACGATATTAACGACTCCGAACGGGGAGGCATAAAATTGATTTGTAATTGTCAGCAGACACTCGACTCCAAATGCCTGGAAATGAGTTTGTTAATTACCTGTCAACGGTCAAGATGTGTCCATCTCGCAAACGAATCCAGGACACCGATTTGTTGCCCAGCTGGTTGACCTGTGGGAATAAAACAAACAAATCAGTAAGAGAGAGGAAATACAAATATATTCACTACTGTGTAAATGGGAGAGTGGAAAAGTGATGGTTAATACAGATGTATGTATAATTACTTTTTTAATTTTATTTTTTCAGATAATGGTACAAAACATTTAATTAATGATGAAATCCTGCTAGAGGACAAAAAAAGTGTTTCACATCTCAATACCTTTTCATATTCATCTCTGCTTTCAGCTTTTTATACCCGTTACTCGTAGAGTAAAAGGGTATATTAGATTCGTGCAAAAGTATGTAACAGGCAGAAGGAAGCGTTTCCGACCATATAAAGGATATATATTCTTGATCAGGATCACTAGCCGAGTCGATCTAGCCATGTCCGTCTGTCCGTCTGTCCGTCTGTCCGTCTGTCCGTCTGTCTGTCCGTCTGTATGAACGCTGAGATCTTGGAAACTATAAAAGCTAGAAGATTGAGATTTGGCATGCAGATTCTAGGGGTTAATACGCAGCGCAAGTTTTTCACGCCGATGTGCCACGCCCTCTCTAACGCCCACAAACCGCGAAAAACTGTGACCCGTTCTGTATGAACGCTGAGATCTCGGAAACTATAAAAGCTAGAAGATTGGGATTTGGCATGCAGATTCTAGGGGTTAATACGCAGCGCAAGTTTTTCACGCCGATGTGCCACGCCCCCTCTAACGCCCACAAACCGCGAAAAACTGTGGCACCCACAGTTTTGAAGCTATATTAACGGGAAAAAAATTGTGTATTTGGTTTATCAATACATATTGATAGACCAAAATGGGAAACCCCCCTCCCCTCTAACGCCCACAAACCGCGAAAAACAGTGGCACCCGTCTATATGAACGCTGAGATCTCGGAAACTATAAAAGCTAGAAGATTGGGATTTGGCATGCAGATTCTAGGGGTTAATACGCAGCGCAAGTTTTTCACGCCGATATGCCACGCCTCCTCTAACGCCCACAAACCGCGAAAAACTGTGGCACCCACAGTTTTGAAGCTATATTAACGGGAAAAGCAATGTGTATTCGTTTCATCAATACATATTGATATACCAAAGTTGGAAACCCCCCCTCCCCCTTAACGCCCACAAACCGCGAAAAGCTGTGGCGCCCATAGTTTTAAAGCTAGAGCAAAAGTGTAAACGCAATTTTGTTTGGGTTATTAACGCCTACCGAAATGTAGAAGAAATTTTTTTTAATTTTTTGAAGCGGCTGCTTGGTTTGCCCTGCTTGAGACTGCTGACTTTAGCTGAGTAACGGGTATTTGATAGTCGAGGCACTCGACTATAGCGTTCCCTCTTGTTTTCAATGTAATGCATTTCTTTTAAAAGAAGATTTAAGTAAAGTGAGATGTATGTTATAGGTAGGTACACATTTTTGAGTTTATACACAGTTATAACGCATTACCTAATCATTACCCCTTGCCCAATTTATGACAATTTTGATAAACTAGATATTAAGTTTCTTACAGTATAAATGCTTATTACAAATACCAAGTCGCTTCGAGGAGGACCCAAATCAAGATTAAACCCCCAAACTGCAGTATAGAGACCCGCCGCTCCATTAACGATAAGGACAACCTCTGGTGATTAGACGGTCTACATGGGAATTGCTCAACAAGTGGAAGAGAAACGTCAAAGTGCCGCCACACACACACACACGAGGGTGAATTACTGCAACCAAATGCAGATGGGGTCAGGAAATGGTATGTGGGGGCTAGTGGCTGCCCACAGAAACTACATTGAAATGTAATTAAATACCGAAATGAACATGAAACCCGGCCGGCAGATAGACAAACAGGGAGGCTCAGGAGCAGAGGCCTCCGCATGTTTCAGATATTATCGAAATGTGTCGTAGTTAGTAAATCTAAAATGCATTTATAGGCGCACACACAGCAGCATCTCTGTTTGCACTGAAGCGATTTTGTCCATTCAACACTTTGGTCCCGGGTTGGTTTAGGACTCGGGTTCGGTGGTGGGTTTACTAGGTGGTAGGGTTCGGACTCCTGCAGGGGATCCATTAAATGTTTAGGTGCTGTCACCGCCCTGTAATTCCGATGTAATGGTCTCATTAGGAGCTCGTTGCATGTGTCGCATTTAATTGGGCCTCAGCCCGGTCGCAGGCGGATTACTAATTTAGATTTGTGGAAAATTCCAGTTGCGAGATTACTTTTGATTGCACCGACATCGAGAATCAGTTTTCCTCCGCTTACTTGAAGGGCGCATTCTTGGGCCGGAACAAAAGTTAAGCTTCGACAATTACAAATAAGCTGCTGCTTGGAATATTTCAAATATGTAAGCCAGTTGTCCCAAAAGGATGTACTTCTCCACCTGATGTCATCGAATGCCCGGACAAGTGAGGCCAATTTGAAAAGAAGCGGACCGAAGAGCAATCTTTGTCCGACTCCTGTTCATGTCCTTGTCCCTGTCCCTGTCCCTGTCTCCCTCCTGGCTAAGAGGACTCACTCAACTGTGGCACTTAATGCAGCATTTGAACAGAGAACGGAATGAAAGGCTCCCGGAGAATGGAGAACGGCCAAAGGAGCATCGAACAAACTGGGCGTGTCATCCTGGACGGGCATAAAGTGTAAAGCCAACGACGAGTAATTGACGAAAATTGAGATGCGAGCCTTATACTTTTCATTCCTGGATCGGGAAATGATGGCCTGGGCTGGTCTGGAAACGACGGGAGGTGGGAGTTGCGATGTCGAAGGTCGAAGCCCAGAGGAGCTGTCTTGGCTGTCGTTTGCTGAACTCTGCGGAGGAGCACTTAATTGACCATGACAACAAGAAATTAACATTGCTCGGCTGGAAAATTACAGAACACAGGCTGCTCGGCCACCCCATCATGCATTAAATATTTCAGCCGCGATTAATGCGAATTTTCCAATGCTTTGTTCTTTGCCAGGAAATTTGAGCTCTCGAATTGCTGTGCTCTCTCTCGGAATAAATTTGTCTTTAAATGAGTGGCAAAAGACTGTAAGAAGGCTTTGTGAATTTACCTTGAATTTAATCCCTGTGTTTTTCTAAAAGAAAATGATATACATTTTCCTTTTCTAGGCTTTCACCTGAAGCTAAATTCGAGGACCTATTAAGCAGCCATTCATAACAATAATGTCAGCTGTGCTGGCTACCTAAACATTTACTGTTTGTTTTGGCCTTAACCATCAAACAAACGGCTGAGGGACTGGCAAACACTTTAATCCCCGGATCAATGGCTAAATTAAATAAATATTAAATAATTAGCACGAGCATACCATTGGCAAAAGAGTCACGTAACGTGACTGACCCCGACACCAAAAACTTGGCACCGATTGCGATGCCATAAAACTAATTTGTTGAAATTTAATTTTCAGTTTTCGTTTATGCTAAATAAAATATTTACAACTTGTAAGCAAACAATTTGCCTGGCTGCGTGCCGTGGGCATTTTCCACTTCCCCATTTTCCCCCGACACCTGACTTTTCCCCCAGATCTTCCCGTTGGCCTTTAAACACCTGCGCAAACAATGGAAAAGCGTGTGAGAAATCGCCCGAGAGAGTCTTGGCCACGTTTGTTTGGCATTTGTTTTTGAGCCTTGCGTTAAATACACAGGCTGCGGTCACACCTCGTCGTCCTCGTCCGTCCAGGACGAAACGGGCATCCGACAAATATTTGCGCAATAAAATTTAATGTGTTTTCTATTAGGACCCCGACCAGGTCACGCTGATGAGGACGAGGGCAGCCACAACAACAATAATAGTAATAATTACAAATAACAACACGCACGCACCTCCACCAAGCGGCACGCAACTTCGTTTACGAAACTACAGGCGAAATTCCTTAGCTCGAACAAATGTGTGCGACCAGGAAAAAACTTTCAGTGGTTACCTGAAACTTTCTATATTTTTAGTTCTTTGTAGTAATCTTTTGAATCAGGCCAATTCCGGATTCAACTTTGTAGTGTTTGTACTAAGATGCTTTATAAGTATTTTTCTAAGAGATTTATTTATGTTAATAATTATTACTGTTTATATTACTGTTAAGATAATTTAAAAATAATGTCTAAGTCGAACTCGAAAAAAATGTTAGAATGTAAAAGTTATTTGTTCTACAAGTTCTTTTTGGAATACAAAAACTGCAAAAACTTTTTTGGAATGGAGTTTTTTATTTACAACAATTTTTTTAGTACAAATGAAAAAGTGAAAATCTCCAAGCATGATGAACAAATTAATTAGGGTAATTCAATAAGTGGCTTTGTAAATATAAATTTTTTTTTTTAATTTTTCCTATACCGATTTTTTATACTTTGTTATAAATATTGTATTTATCATCTGCTTGCATTTGTTTTGTATTTACTTAAAAATATTACTGAGTATAATCCAATGAATGAAAATTTGTATATAATACTGGGTGATTCATACAACATCAAACAAATTTTGATAGGATTTCTTAATTTATTTGATTCATTTACTGTACTTATATTAAGTCTAAGTATTCAAATTCAATAATTTTCCAATATTTATATTCCCGAAGAATCCTACTAATTAAATGTTTAATTTAGTTCTAGAGAAAGAACAATTTACTTGGTCAAGTTTGAGTTAAAGAAGTTAAACTGTACGCGCAATAAAACGGGAAATAAAGCAGGAATTATGAATTTATTTTTCTGCTAGTTTAGCTTGTTTGGCTTCGGAAATTGAGATGGGACGTGTGGGTGGGAGATAAAGAGGGCTAAGACGGCGGAGCACTTACCCGACAGGGCAGATACGCGTGTGTCCCGATCTGAGTGGTCACATTGGAGGTGGCGTAACCATCCAGATAGGGCTCCACGAGTCCCGATGTCGCCGACAGGGCTGATGCCTCCGGCAGAAGCGAGGACACTTGAGCCAAGCTGGAGAATGCGGTCGCCGATGATGGGTCGCCGCTCTCGTCGGAACTGATGGCGGTGGAGGCTGCCGATGACGACGCTGTCCCTGCTCCGGATCCTGATCCTCTCCCGCCTGCCGCCTCCGCCGAGGTCTGTGTGTGCGATGCTGAAATTGATTTGGGGGCAGCCCAGAGAAGCGGGAGAAAAAGTAAGAGAAAAGTGGATTTCTTGTTAATCGAAATGACAATTTTGGGCTTCGATTTCACCAAAGCACATGTCACGTACATGGCGCTACTGATGCGGGTATTTGTGTTCGGGAGGGGGCGATTTTGGATGGGCCGTGTTAGTTGATTGGCATTAAAGCTGCAGGCGAACATTCAGCTTTAATTTGCATACGTTTGTGTAAACACAAACGCAGGGGAGAATAATTTAACCGACGTGGAAATACATTGTTTGCATTTAAGTGTTTTAGGGTTTCTTCAAAAAGAGTAGCTGAACACAAAGGTTTTATATAAGCACCAAATTGCTCTGAATAAAGGATTAAAGCTTGAGAAAAAGATTTATTCAATTATTTTATTCAATTTAAAAACTCAATCCAATTGAGAAAAAGTTTTCTTAATCCTTTATTGGATTTAAGAACAATTGAAAAGCCTGTTAAATTCCGAGAAATTCTATCGAAATTATCGATCCCAGCTCCGCTTAGCTTAAGTCGGTTAACGATGGTAGGCAGTGCTATTTCTTCATATTTTATAAGCCACTGCCAGTGAGTCCTTGTGTATCTAAGATTTCTTCTCAATTTCACCCACTAAATTATTCCTGCTAACCGCTTTCACATGCCCCACAAAAGCAACAGTGAGAGCAGCAGCGACAAGTTAACAACATTAAACGGGCAATGTGGCAAACGAGTGTAGGGTGTTTAAGCCAGATCCACACAAAACCGCCAAGTCAGGAGCAGGCGAAGAAGGAGGTCTAACCGCACTGGGTGGCCAAGTGGGTGGTGACCAGCTCTGCAACTGACGGGCCATCCTGCGGCTTCCTTTCACATCCGAACTCCAGATACACACACGTACTTGTCTGTTTGCCAAATGCCAGTTTTTCGGTTTCAAATGAATCAATGGCGTTTAAGTGGCTTTCGGGCGACAGCGTCGCCATCATGATTTTCGCACCGCTGCAAAGTTTTTTAATGAATGCCGTTCATTAAAATTGATTGTTGTTTGGTGGATCCACTCGCCGTGCCTGGCTTTCCACCCCCTTTTTGGGGGCAAATATTGTCGAACGTCCAAGGGACGCAGCAATGTCGATGAGTTGGCAGAATGCGGAAGGTCCGCTAAAACGCATGCTATTTGCTGAATTGCCAATTAACTGGCAATTTGGGCTAAAGCGAACCGAGGCAGACCCCCCGAATCCCCGATATTTCCCACTTTCCCCTTCCTACAAACCAAAGCAATTGATTTTATCCGTCTGGGCCTTTATTTCTGCCCCACGACTGAACAACATTTTCGGTATAATATTAATTTTTGGTTGGAGTTTGGCGGCAAGAAAACGCTTTTCGAGTTTTGACTTTGACATAATTGTGCCTGTCGCTGACAGTTTGATATTTTTTCGGACTGTAGAACTGAATTTCAAATTTCTCACAAATCGATGGTGAAGTGTGATAAATGTGCGGGTTCAAAGCACCCTGATTAGTTGATTGGAATAGGATTTTAAACTAAAGGTAGATTGTAGAGTGCATGAAATTTAAAATTAGTGATATTATTTTCGCAGAGAGAATACTGACGTTCTTATCTGCGATGAAAATGTTCTTAAAATATACAATTTTTTAATAGAATATTTATTAATGTGCTCGAATCAAATTGAATTTATGAAAACACTGGTTTTTTGAAAAGCATATATTTATCGAAAAGTTGTTGAATAAACGCCACTTAACTTTTCACTTCTTACTATTTTGTTTTGATATTAAGAACATTCAACTCAAAGTAAAAACACTTTTGCTTATACAAACAAAAATATTAAAAAATGTTAAGTTTGTCTTTTTGTTGAGGCATTTGCGTAATCATTAAAACAAATAAAATTTTGTTCCATATGAATATGATATTAATAAACAAAAACATATTAATATTTTAAAACTTGATGCCTGGGGCGACGATTCATATTCCTCAGAAAATATTTTATATTTTAGTCACAATATAATATGATCATTTTATGAGTACAAAAGCGGTTATATTCAGTTGGAGCTGGAAAATAAAAAGGACTCAAAAGTTGAGTTGGTTGGAATAATAATCAAAATAGAAGCCATGCAAAATTGAATGACAAGGACGTGTGCATACGTAAATCGTACAAAAAGGTACCAGATCCGACATAACCATGCCTGAATTTGTGCTCCAATTAAAACGACGAATGTAGCGTAAAATGATTTCGAGTTTGACAACTTGCACGTCAATTTAATTGGTGCGAGCTCTTGACGGCCAAAAAGGTGGCAGTGACAGTGGCAGTGAGTTCCGGGCGTATGCATAGCTGAAATCAGCAATCATTTCATCTATGCCTATTTTTTGCCTTTCAGGATGGCATATCGGCCCCTCTCCGCCCCAACCCCCCGATCTGCGCCCCTGACAGGGGGGGGCAGAGCCACGGCAACAGCCGGAAAAAAGAAAAATAGTCAGGGAGCTGGGGAAAGTGGGCGGTGGAGGGCGGTGGCGTAATTGACAAAAGGTTTCATGCATTCAATGCCACTGCCAGGCTCGTTGTCGTCCTCTGACAAATACAGCGCCCAACTGACGGCTCGGCACTCCCGGCCAAGTTGTAGGACCCGGCCAGAAGGACATGCCCGCTGGCAGCCCACACCCAACACTCTCACACACACAATCGACACGCAAAAATTGGAGAGAAACGCGCTGAAAAGATCAAAGCCGTTCAATTGTCAGTGACGACAGCCGGAGAGGTTCCTCGGATGTGGATGTGGATGCGGATGTGGATGTGGACGTGGCGGGGGTTCAATCGGGGGTGGTGATTTGTCAAAGCAGGGCCCTCAAGGCTGCCGCCTCCCGGTTGCCGCCCAAATGTTTAGCTCAACTTTCACCAAATAAAACAGATGCCAGAAATTTGCTTAGTTTGCATTTCCACACGAAGCTGTTGATTAACGTGTGTGGCAAAGGGAGGGACGGGGATCCCAATCAGGGAAACTGAGAATAAAAATGAAAACAAAGACGAACGCGATTAAAGTGGTTGCTTAGTTTCAGAGGTCTTCCATAGATTTATTATTCCCTTTAAAGAGTCTGAGAAACAAAATGTTCCTTAAAAAGAAAGAGAGATCTGAAAGAATATTATTAACTTATTACTTGAAAAAATATTTAAGGTTGGTCTAGTTATTTTAGTAAAAAAATTTAGGGTAAGATGATGAAATTTTAGACAAATTTGTTAAATTACTGGTTATGGCTTTCACGTTTTTATATTTTTGACAAAATATTTGCTCATTTATTTTTAATTATTTTTTGAGCACGTTTATATATTTACATTCTCTGTCATTGTCGTACAAATAGCTTTCATATGATTTCATATGAATACTTTTCATTACACCAATATATTAAAATATATTATTCGCAGACCGAAAATATTTGTATATTTTTTTATATGTTTATAATGTTTCTTGTTATTTAATTTTCGGACGTTTCTGAAAGTGGCTGAAATAAAAAGTATCTTCATTGGCCATCAATTAACTTGAATATTTTTCAACGACATAACATTTTGTATTAAAAACTCAAATGGAAATGTCAGGAGAAACCATTTTTTAGGGAAATAGGCACACGGAAACACACAAAACAAATTCCAACCCCGGGCTCGTGATCTCTGACGGGTTCAAGGTGAGTGGATATCTCTTGCGGCTCTGGCCATTTCCCAATTAACCCGCTTTCCCATCAACAGCACGAATCGAAGATGTGCAGCCCCTGCTGTGGACCTTGCTGCGGACCCTGCTGTGGCCCCTGCTGTAGCCCCTGTTGCGGGCCGTGCTGCAATGACTGCTGCGGGTCCTGCTGCAGTCCGTGCTGCAGCCCCTGTTGCAGCCCCTGCTGCACCCCCTGCTGCAGCCCTTGCTGCACTCCCTGCTGCGGTCCCTGCTGCACGCCATGTTGCACGCCCTGCTGCCCACCGTGTTGCCCGCCCTGCTGCAAGTGTTGCTGCCCCCCTTGCTGCACCCCCTGCTGCACCCCCTGTTGCGCCCCCTGCTGCACCCCCTGCTGCAGTCCGTGTTGCGGCCCCTGCTGCTCCCCCTGCGGCGGGTCAAAGTGCAAGTGATCCACGGAAGCGAGATTGGAATCGGAGGCAGGAGCCAATCGCAAATGTCACCACAAGTTCGTCGAGCTTGTCGGAGAACCGCCAGAGCCCACCTGCTATTACCAGCTAAGGCAATCAAATACACGAAAAGTCAACAGCAGACCAAAGTTTTGGGTCCCTCGAGGAATGGGTATTATGAGGCTGTGAGGATGTGAGGACATGAGGGGGCTTGAACCATCTGCTCCCGGGGCCATGTTAATGAAGACACAGATTAGACAGCGGGGCCCAGGCAAAAGTTGGTCATCCCCAACTTATGCCAGTTAGTGCTGTGTAAACTTTTTGGCCTCTTCCAAAAATTAATTAAAATCAGTTTCAAGTTATGTGACACGAGCACACACACAAAAGAAATTACATTACAAGCCAAGACGAGTCAACTACATGGCAACGAAATCTGTTCGCAAACTTACAGGGGCAAAGGTAATTATTCTGCAGGATTTCAGATGTTTTTCGTACGCTTGATACTCACATATCTTGAAACAGGATATTATGTGAATATCTCTACTTCATTACATAAATTATGAAATAATATTTCACAATTAGGTTGTTGTAAAGAAGCTAAAATTATTGTTAGAGATTTTTAAAGACAATATTTACTCTCTTAGAAATAATCTTATATTTTTACAAGTTTCAAGGCAAACAGAATTAAATTCTTAAAGTAACATTATGTTTCTCGAATCACCAGATACTTTTCAACAGCGCCTCCCTACCGGAAGTTATTTACACACAGATGGCGGCAGCTGTCGCAACTTTGCATACTTTAATTAAACATTTTACAACACATTTGTGCATTCAAAGTGGATTCTCGTTGGATGTCTCAGGACGTAGCCTGCAGGCCTGGGCGAAGAGTAAAAATAACTTGTGACATGCTGCTGCGGCAGTTGTTTAATCATTTCACTCGAAATGCTTCCAGGCCCGCCGGCCATAGCTCCTCCCCTCTCCTCCCTTTCCATCTGTAGTTTTCCTGGGCGATGTGAACTTAATTAGGGTTAATTAATACTAGAAAAACACACAGACATATTGACAAAGAGCAAATTGGTGTGCTCAAGAAGTGGCCCCCCGTGCAAATGTGGGATGAGGTAGCCGAGGTCCTTGGACCAAAAGGGACACCAGATCCTGCGACAGGAAATGAGTTTTCAAAGGCCGGAAGGCAGCAATTATGGCAGTCGCTTTGTGTGGACTGTTAATTGGTCTGGGAATCGACGAGGCCGACGACTTTACGATATTTCATAAATTGCAATTTTACGATGCCCCCAAATTGAAACCAAATTGCAGGCTCAACCTTGAGATTTGCATATCCAGGGCGTCCTTTTCGATCTTATCCCAGAGCCATGTAGCCTCCTCGCCTGTTTGTGTACTTTGTGAGTGTCGACGTCATGTAACGTGGCAAATCCAATTTGGCCACGCCCATGGGGCGGTAAGGAGCAGGAGTTCGAGTCTTCCCCCCGCCCGACTGCTCACTCAATCTCAATAAAGCAAAAGAAATTTTCTCTCAGAGGAGAGGAGCCGAAAAAAAGCGCCTTTGGCAAATTTGTTATTGGCCCGGTTGATGCAGCATTCTTTGAGGCGCAGCCAAAGAAATTGGATGAGGCCAGGTGCCAGCAGAGATTCATCCTGTATGCAGGTAAATATTTGCCCATAGATGACTCCGGGCTTAGTTTGCCCTCGGCTTATGCGGATTTAATGCGGCTTCGGGGCCTTGAACTGCATTAGATGCTCGGCAGATTTAATTAAATTCGCTTTTGCGGCAAAAACCATATCGAAATGCGAAATGAAAGCCAATTTGATGTGATTGCACTCAATGAAAGTCGGAAATCTTTCTCGTTCACAATTTATTTTCCACCTCCCGTCGACCTGTCGGTAAATATTTGATATGCGAGCCTGTGCCATTTTTAATTATGCTTCAAATAAACATGACGACCGATATTTGGTCTGCCCGCTGCAATAATATTTAGCCAGTTGTCCTGATTTTGACTGCGACGCACTTGTTTTAATGCATAAATAAATATTTGCGTTAAAGTGAAAAAACCGCAGGCCCAACACACGAACATCATTCAGTACATGCATCCATGCCTGTTCCATCTGTATGTGCTGGAAAAAACTGACAGGCATTAGATGTCGCTTAATAAACCCTAATAGTCTGTGGTATCGTGTCGGAGTGTCTATCAAAAACACACTTTTCGGACCACCCGCTTTCCGTTGTTCTATTTTGCAATTTTCTATTTTTCCATCTATCAATTATGCACCGAGGGCGGTGGGCGAGGGGCAGGGAAATTCGCTTTCATATTATTATTTGCTTTGAAACGAAAACTGTCAGAAATGACCGCAAATGTAAGCGGCGCTGGCTGGTGGAAAATGCTTTTTGCGGCCGCTTCAGCTGCATTTATCGGTTTGACATTTCCAGTTTGCTAACTCGCCAGCAATAAAAGGAATTTCACAAAATGAATAGAATAACAGGCACCACTGTTTTTTCATCTTTCTAATTGAAATTTACTGATGGACTCGGAATCAAAACTAATATTTGCTGGCCAAAGAAATACATTTTAACCTGAATGAATTCGCTTTTGATATTTCAACCGTCGGCTAATTGATTTGTGCGCTCAGCAGATCATTTTGACATGGCTAATAAGTTTGATTTTTTTATGAACACCATAACTAAAATAATTGCTTTATTAGCATTAGCATTGTCTTAACGCTCAGATGAACTCGAATGATAAATTGTGAATAAAAAATGTAGATTTCATGTTGTTTCAGCTAAGTATCGCAAAGTATTCAAAAACTCCAGAATATATCTTTATTTTTTTATCTAATATTTACATCCACATTATGATGATATTATCAGAGGTCAATAAACTGTTAGGATATTACAATATGCTCATTTACATAACCACTGCAATACATAATTCCAATTATTTAATAAATCAAAAATATGAAAATGTTCGCTGTTAATATATTATAGTTTTTCGACTCCCAATTAGTCATATTAAAAACCTGCACATGTGGAAAGATAGCTGCGCTAATGCGCGGCGAAAACAGCATTTTCAATTTGTTAAACAAATCCCGCACAAAATATGGCAACCGAGTGTTCCCGTATTCTGTGGGTAATAATTAATGTAATGCTCGTGTGCGGACTTCGCTCGGATGGAGTCATTACGGATCCGGGATAAATCCTGAGGAGCGGAGGTATGTGGGTCATGAAACAGCTTGATATCTTTACTGCGCTCTCTACCTGTGGCTATGGTTCATCCATCATTAGTTGGACACAAAAAGAAGGATTTTATGATGTGGTAATGGCAGCATAAAGGACTCCACGGGAGTGAGTGAGTGTGTGCGTGGCAGTATTTTTTATGTTTTATGCCTTTTGAGCAAACAAGTTGGCGTATTTTTGAGCTAAGCTCGCAGACATAAACTGTCGGCTGGCCCCTCCACTCGCCCACAAACTAAGCCACAACTTCCGCAACGTGTCATTCAAGCCACCCACATCATTACGACCCCCTCCACACACACACACTCTGCCACACTCTGGCCCATGTACTCACTAACACACGTCCAGGGAAGGACGACTACTGGCTGTACGTGCTAAGTTGTTATGGCGCTGCTCTACGTAACTCTCTGCTCTGTCGCATAACTTAGTTTTCCACGCTTAATACAGTTTTACGGGCCCCCACTTTTTCCCACCGCCTGGCCCATGGAAATACTTTAAAACGCATAAAAATTCCGACACGTCGTAACCTCAGTGCTTTTAACAGCTTCTCCCCAGCTCATCGCGAACCACAGCCCAGAGATCCAGATGCAGGACCCATCCCGAAGCCCCGTATACATACATATATAAACCAAACCCAGAGTCAGCAATCAACTGCACTTCCCAGGGACTCTCGCTTTGTTGCAAGTCATGCACATCAAGTGGAGTTCCTGCCGCTCGTTGTTACTGCTTTGCGCGGTACAACTGCAATACGGGGGTATACTGAATTCGAGAAAATATATCTTATATTACATCTTTCTGAAACGGCAGTGACTGACAAGAACTGAGATATAAAAACCCGAGTTAAAGATGCCTTTTCTTCGTATTAATTAAATTATGCTCATGTAAGGAAAAGATTCCCTACTTTGATTCTTTTATAGTCTGATTCGTAACTGAAATGGATATAGCTTTTTTCTCTTTTAAAGACACTTTATATAAGGAAAGGGTTAGCAAAATTATCATAAAAATATTAAATAATGCTGACAACATTATAATTAAGGCACATTTGGTTTTGCATTTTTTAACACTTCAGTTAAGTACCAGGTATCCCAGAGTTGCGACCCCTGATTATTGAGCTCTACTTGTTGTTCCTAGCGTGATGTTGTTGTCTAACGGACGCGGTTGCTCCGTCTGTTCCGCTGCAGTTAACCTGCAAAGTAGCGCAATTTGTTGATAGCAGGTTAAATTTCATTTTCCCGTACACTTTTTACATATATTTCGTTCCACGTTTGCTCCTTTTTTGTAAGCCCTCTAATGATGCTGCCAGCAGAATAAGGCCGGCGAGGGGGAAAATAAGATGCATGTGGAAAATGTGGCGCATCCTAAACACGTTTTGCATGAGGAATAAACGTAATTGTTTTTTCTGTGTCACAGTCGTTTGTATAAATAAGGTGTGATGCTGAATTAAATTTTAAATTGAATTGCTTCCAGGGGAGCGATAAATATTACACGTTTTTCACACGATGAAGGAAACTTTAAATCATGCAACAAATTAAATTCTATAGTGATATTTGCGATAAGGGCTAAATTGAGTGAATGTTTTACACTTCAAGTATTTGTAAATCATTTTAAAATTAAAATGCTCCCAAGAGGCACACAAATATTTTGCTGGCCAAGAATTTTATTGGTCGACAAAATTCATTAGCTTTATGCCCACAAGACTAACCAGGTAGTATAAACTTTTGCGCAATTATATAAATTTGAATATCCTGCCGCCCCCGACGGCTTCACCTCTGCTGGCGTTGACATTAATATCACTTTACCTCAATCTGTCCAATTTACCAATAAAACTCTTGAATCTCGGCTCGAAGTGCTTTAAACTGCAATGGGCCAGGTAAAAGGCAGGAGCGAGTGAGTATTCGGGTGTGTGTTCCTGTGCTCTCGTGTGTTTGTTTGTGCGGTTGGGCTTGTGCCTTTTAACTTTTGCATAAAAACAACGAACGCAGCCGGCAGCAGTTAGTGGATGGATGGATGCAGGATGCAGGCCAGATCCAAGCCAAGGATGCAACTTTCAGCTGCTAAACGAAAATATAAAACACTTAACTCGACAATTCCCCTCCCCCTCCATTTGTCCCTCGAAGCAGCCAGATCGTCCTCCACTATGCGACACATTCAACTGCACCCCGGATCCCAGAGACTGGCAACAATTTGATGGCGCTGCGCGGAGCAGGGGAGAAGCCCTTTCAGCCCTTTGGGTTGGGCCAACAAACCCAGACACAGCCAGCCATCCCCTGGCTGTAAATTTAGGTCACTTTTTGGCAGCCAACAACAGTGAACCGGAAGTGCAGAAAATTTGGCCTAAAAATAGCATTTATGTGTGTGCAGTTCACAGGCGTAAAGTTTTACGAACTCGATTACGATTACGATTATGGAGGCACTTTAATGAAAAAATTAACCCAATGAGTTTCTAGCCGCCTGCCAAGTAAGCAGTTGGAAAGGAGGGAATACTAAGTGAATTTTAAAGAGGTAGCCAAAGTGTTAGGTTTTCTATTTAAAAAGAAAAGTTTTGTTTCATTACTAAGAAATTTTGGTAGTACTATTTTTGATAATATTTCTAATTTTATTTCTAATTTCATAATAATTTTAGGTTATATTTCGGTGGCTCAAAAATGTATAAATGTTCCAAACTCAAATACAAAGAGGAACGTAATAAGAATATATTTTTTTAAATTATAAAAATACTTCAAGAAACTGCCCGACTTGGCCCACTGTGCCTGCGTCATGGGTTCGGTTTAGTGGGGCATTGAAAGCGCGGCTTACAATGGCCGACCACCAACCGGCAGTGAGGGACGAAGTGAAAGGACTTCACGTGGCTTTAATAAATAACAGCTGAAGTTTAAATTGCCGTTAGCATAAATTATGAGCAGTTAGAGACGTTGCCTGCATTCAGTGAGCGACGCCTTTTTGGCTGCGAAACTTCTTTCACCAGCTCGTTTCCCTTTCTGGTCGCTTTTTTGGCAAGCATCCTGCTGAATGGAGGAACTGCTGCCACTCCTTATGCATTCGACTATGCATAAATACATATATATGTCTGTGTACGTATATTTTTGGGCCAGCCAAAAAACACAAGATGAAAAGTTAGCGGCGCAAAGTGAGATTTCAATTTGGCTGGCTCGCGTTTTATGGCGGGGAGGAAACATTGCCGGACTCATAAAGCATTTCCGGCACTCATGAATCGGTTGGGGCCCTCGAGGCTTTTGTCCCCGCTTCTAGGGCTCCCGACTACCCCGATATTGTGATGTTTGGAGCTAAAGTTGTTTGCTTTCTTTTCGCCCAAAAGCCGAAAGCCTTAGAAAATGGAACGCCGTCTGGTGGCTTCCTGCTTCCTGCATCCATTACATCCACCTTCAAGAGTACACTGAAAAAGAGTCCCTAAAGTGGTAAGAAGTCGGAAATGTTTCGACATTTTGTGTACTTCTTATTTTCTATAGAATACGAAAATAAAAAGTTATTAATTTTGCAGGATACTTTGAAAGCTTTAGGCATTTTTTTTGGTTAAAACCCCTTGAGACTTGTGTTACACTTCGCGTAAAAATTGGTTTCCGTGTATAAGAAAGCCCAGTCTCCAGCTGGGAAGCTTATTCGCTGCATACTTTCCGTTTGCTCGGTTTTGTCTCACTTTCCCAGCAGCGAGTACACATTATATTTCCCTCGCAATTGTTTGGCAGCGAATAAAAGAAAGCCCGAGCCGTACTACCCATATCATGGCCCAACCCAACCGGAGTCCAAAGTGGGTTTGTTTGTTGTGGGCTCGCAGGAAGTGAGTTGGGCCCGTGGATTCCATGGAATGCAACGACCATGACAGGGCACATGGCTCAGCATGGGTTACGGCATTCGAGTCAAGGGGATGGCTGGCATACTTGTGTGTGCATTCCGCCAAAACATTTGAATGCCAAGTATTCAAGCAACGAAAACAGGGCTAACTGCAGGCATATCAGCCATTCATCATTCAGCGTTTGAAGCCCGACACAATCGACTGAATGGCAAACACTTAATTTAATGAATATTGAACCAGTTATACTATCAACGAGATTTATTTGAATGCCAAAGCGAATACCTAAATGGAATTCTATACGAATGCATCTAGTCCAAACCCTACACATATCCCCCATACAATGTCAACAGGCTGACAGGATACAGCATCAAAGCAAAACAATATAAAAGCTCGGGCTTAAGTGGAGATTTGGTTACCCTAATCTGGGAGAATTAGTACTTCGATCTTTGTTTAGTTTTAAATCGGAATTTTCCACAATAAAACTGGGATAGAAACCGAAAATCGGAGTATACAAATCTGAATATTCTTGTGTACAAATTGTTAAGGATTGTATTTTGGAACTCTATTTATGCATTATTAAAAAATAAGTGTAAATATAGTAGTTGTATCCCTTAAGGAATGAAATTTTTAGCCAGTAAACTACTTGATACTAAAAAATTTTCGAACTTTTAACCAAATTGCATACATCTTCAGTAAGAGTATTCAAGGAAAATGTAAATCCGTGGATGGTTTTGTTTCGATTGCAATCATCGGCAGGAACAGTGGCACAATAAATATAACAATTGAAACGGCAAATACTCTGAAAACGGATTCCTATATATGCACGAAATGAAAATCTCTAATAAAAAAAGACATTTCCATTACTGCGATTAAATCGTCAGGACAAAGCACACACACACCCACAGAGGCAGTCGGATACAGATAGCGACTGGCAGGAGATAGAGGTGGAAAGCAATTCTGCTGCGGTCTTTGCCGAGCTGTAAGGATGAGCCCTGTGATAGGATTTCAGTTGCCTGCCATTATTTCAATTGTTGTTGTTTATATTCATTGGATTCTTGCCCCTTCCCCTTCTCTCCACAACTCACCCCCTCTTGCAGCATTATTATGAGCGTTTTATGTGCATTGCACAATCGGCCTGAAGGTTGACCATAAAATATTTTCCACCACCCATCCGATGATATCAATTTTTACGGCTGACAATATTAGCCCGACATAATTATCAATCTTTATGGGCCGAACTGAAATGGTCAGCAATAAAATGCCAAACGTAGATCGGCGATAACGAATGTCCTCGGCCGCAGAAAGGATGTCCTCCTGGCGCAGAAAATGTTGTAACACATGTGTGCACGTGCTGATAAAATTAGCAATTCGAAACCATTTGCGGGGATCTGGCTGGTGTGGTTTTCGGGGGCGGAAGGAAACCTGATATTAGCAGCAGATATATTCATGTCGACTGCTGTCGGGCGTAAAGTCATGGTGCAGCCAACGGGGCGGATGAGTGTTGCCGCCAACGGGGCGGATGAGTGCCAGTGCCGCTGCACCCGATGGGGGCCCTCTGGCTGTTTGCGGTCCATCCACCTCCTGGTTAGGAGGGGGCCCCTTCCCATTTTCCCTCCTCATACTCCACCTCAACCGCCCACACAGCGCGTGTCGAAGCATCTCAGTCGGAAAATGGGTGACAATTCATGACAGGGCATGAGCAGTGCGCGTAATTTGCATATACGGCCGTTCGTTCGTTTCGATGGTCGAATTCGGTTGCCTGGTTGCCCAGCTGGCCCGCTCTTTACATTTTATTTTTCCCCTCCTCACCACGAGCCACAGCATTCGCAGCCGTATTGGGCGGGCAGTTTTTGGCATTGACTTGACTGCACTTAGCCCCATGGCATTACCAAATGTCCCCCTCATTCTGGCTGCATATTCTGATAAAAATCCCCTTTTCTATGCAGTTTCCCCAACGAAAGCGGCCGAAAAAAGGGCTACTAAAATGCAAACCTCTCTCGCACATTTTAAATGCAAATGTCACCCCATGGAGGGCACATGGTAGTGGAGTTGGAGGTGTCTTTGTGGCTTGCCAGCCGGCAGATTAAAAGCGAAATTAGTTTTTCCTCTAATAAGCCAATCCAGCTTGGGCGAAAGCAGTTGGCGACAGGCTGAATTTCAATTTAGACGGAAGTTATATTCTTGTATTTGAGAGATAAGGCCGCAGATTCCCTGTGTGTGTTAATAGCCCTTGGTTGGGGGATTATTTGTACTTTTCAATTTAAATATAAAATTAGTGCACTACCTCGGAATATACGAACAAGAACTATTTAGGCCGTGCAAAGGTAATAAGTTATTTTTGAAAACTGCACCGAATTATTTACACTCATATTCTCTGCTGTTTAAGATTTTAATTTTAATTTTAGAATTAAGTTATTCACTGAAAATTTAAATATTTTGAAAAATAAGGAGACATGGATCATGCCCTCTTGTTTCGCCTGTTCTTCCTGCGCATGTGCTTCTTCCACTTCCTCCAGTATTTCTGGATCTTAGTGGCCGCGCGGTTCATGGCGAACTCAAGGATGCGGTGCTGCCGACGCCTGGCCTCTTCCTCCTCGCGCTTCACCACGACCTGCTTGTAGACCCGCTCCACCTTGCGGAACCCAATCATATATTCGTCGAGGGCCTTCTTGGCCTTCTGGTGCTCGTCGGTCAGCTGCAGGTTCTCCACCATCTTTTCGCCAATGCTGTGATCGTACTTCTTGATGATGGCCTGCAACTGCAGGATGAGCTTATTTCTGGGGGATTCGGGGGATTGGATCAGGAAAAAGTCGCTCTGAAAAGACAATATGACTCACTTTTCCTCACGAAACACCTTTTCCTGTTTCAAATAGGTGTTGGTCGATGTCTGGTAGTTGTTTCGGGTCTTTTGCAGCTGTTCTTCCAAATCGGACTGTCGCTCCAGACTCGACTTTTTGTTGGCGCGAACCAAGCGAGTGCATCGATCGCTGGGTGAAGGATAGTATTTATAACCTACTGAACTATCAGAACTTCCCTTCTTTGATGATCACCACTCACATTTCCTTCTGGATGCGTTCGTTCTTCTCCCGCTTCTTTTTCAGCAGCAGATCCTCGTAGTTCTGCAGGTAGGCCTCCTTTTCGGCCATACGAATCCTGATGGCCGCCTTCTGTTCCCGGATCCTTTGGCGCATCTCCTCCACCTGCTCCTTGACCACCTCGTTCTGCTTGTACATGGCATGCAGCTGGCGCTCCTGAGCGATGGCGTCGGTGGATGTCCTGTACAAGCGGTCCTTGGCCAGGTCGTAGAGCATCTGGAATGCCTTCAGCAGCTTCTTCTCGTCCCCGCTCATGTGGTTGTAGTAGCTCGGAAACAGATGATACATCTTGTGGTTCCGCTGGAAGAAGTCGATGATCTGGATGATGCCGTGGTCCATCAGGGGCGGCCGCTTCTCTCGCAAAATGAACTCCCGTCGACGAACATAGGACTCCACCAGGTGAACGGCCTTCTCGAATTTGGTGTCATTCAGAACCTGCGCCAAGTGCTTGGGATGTTCCAGCAATTTCGGCAAGATTAGCGAGATCTTCACCCGCTCAATTGCCTCTTCCAGGACACTCAGCACACAGCCGATTTGCACCATTCGCACGTTGGCAAAATCTACACGGGATTGGGTTGATTTAACAACGAAGATTAAGATCCAGAACTTTAGCACTGCTAGCACTTATTTCTCAGAGGGTTAAAATCTTAGTTTAATAGGATTAAAAGTTTTTATTAGAACAAAATAAACTTTTAGAACGTTATGTTTACTTTAAACAAATAACTTTAGTTATAAACATATATGGAGACTGCTAACCACTAAACTAGTTGGAAATAATTGCAAGGCGCCGCAAACTCAGGAACTTTTCGAATGAATGAAATCGGTGTTGTGTTATAATAGTATAAGTGAGTATATAAAAGCCAACGGCTCCAGAATTTTTCAGTTTCAGCTATGATTTTGCGTGTATCTCACCGTGCTGGGCCAGTTTGATGTCATTCTTCTTATCCGCCGGCATCGATTTGCCCCGCATCATTTCTGTCATGCTCATCTTGGTGTTTTTGTTTATAAACTGGTCTCTTGTGAACTAAACATTTAATATTTTATTTATTTTTTTGTTAGTATGAAGAGCTGCGCCAGCAGCATTTGCTGTGAGGTGCTTGTTTTTATTTGATTTGTGCTTTTATTTTTTTTTCGTTTTTGACAGCAGTGTTCGTGTGAATCTGTGTGGATTTGTTCCTGTTCTGAGCTGAAATTCGGGGCTGCCGCTTGATAGAAGCTAGCCCTGTTACCCTGATCCCCTAAACGATGTCGCCAATTTATGTACACAAATTCCCATATTTACAAAGCGGATCCCCAACACATCTATCTGCCGCTGGGTTCGCTCCGCTGAGCTGCAAACTTGCTCAAGTGGAAGCTCTTGTTTGGACTCGAATCAAGTTGACATTACATGGCGTGTTTCAGTCGCGGACTGCGGACAAAGTTTCTAAACAAATGCCCCGGAATTTGTGACTACAAATGCAGCGCTTCCTGCTCGATGTTGGATGCACTTTTTTTGCAGCTCTTTGTGCGCTCCTCTGTTCCGCTGTGTTGCCAAAAATTTATGGCTAACAATATTTTTGCCTGGCAAAAGACGCACACAGCTCACAGCAAATGGCAAACAACTTGCTGCGAGTCACAGGCGAGGCACCTAAATAAACCAAATGCGCGGGGAGGGGCTGGCAGCTTTCCAGGGGGGTTTTTCGGGGGAGTTTTCGGGGGAGTTTTCAGGGGCGTGGAACAGTTCTGGGGCGTAATTTGTATGCACTATGCGAACAGCCTCCGACTCCGCCTCTGAATCTGAATCCGAATCCGAATCGTGCTGTATGCGCCAGTGAACTCTTTCGGCTTTATCTTTTTCCCCAAGTTGTTTGTGTTTTGAATACCCTACTCGCAGTAGGCCAATCCAGGAAATTTCAAATTACGGGGGTTGAAGCTATACCCCCTGTAATTTAAAATTCCTCATTAAAGTGCATTGTCAAATATTTATTAAGTGTGCAGCTGAGGTATACAAATTTGGAATTCAAATTCTATAGTATTAAAGTATCTTGTTTTTAAATTATTCAGTTTCTAAATATACTTTTCTTAAAAAATAAATTAATCTGTCAATTGCTGAAACTATTTTCTCTCAAGACATTTATATACTTTGGAACGATTCTCTAAGCTTTTCCAACAAATTTTCAAGACGTACGTCACAGAAATCTTTTCTAATCACATCTCTTTATATATCCGAAATTAAGTTAAAAGAGATTTCCGAAAACAAAATGTATTCTTTTAGAAATTCTATGTTAGGATTATACTCATTTCAAGATGAAATTTGTACAAAGTGTATCAACTTTTCGTTAGAATGAAGAACTTTGTAGTCACCATTTTTTCTGTCGCATTTTCTATAGCCGATGTTGTTGCTGTGCGCTTATTGCATTTGTCGCGATTCGTTTGGCTCGCACAAAAACAAATTGCCGGAAGTATGCAAATGTATGATGCAGCTTATCAGATATTGTTTAAGAGCCTGCACTCGTTGCCTGATTCTGGAGTAGGAAAGGGGGTGGTGGGTGGAAGTGGGGCGACTGGGTGTTTTGGGGCGTGGCATTTGGCACGGCGCTCATTTGCCTTGCAAAAGACGCGCCTCCCGTGAGCAACCAGCAAACAAGAGCCAAGCGACAGCAAATAACTTTCAGAGACACTTGCACCCCGAATACAAATAAAAAACAAGAAAAGTATCGGGAATTGAACTGTCAGCTGCAGCTGCACGTTGGGGAAATCGAAATTGAATTACATTTGCACTTTATGCTAAAGATCCATCAGACGACAGCAGCAGCAAATGGAGGGAGATAAAAACTAATTAAAATGTTGCCAAACAATTTCGAGGCGGCGAAAGGAGCCAAATTCCAGGAAGAAAACTTAATTTAGATGAGTGATGACCAGAAATATAGGCAAGAATTAAGAGGTACTTTAATTTAGAAAGTCTTGCAAAATAGAGCTGGTATTTTTCGTTAAATTTAATGTTTTGCGGACTCAATATTCATTATATATTTATAAGCAATTGAAATGTGGTTCTATTAAAGCAAAATAAACTTCATGAATAGTTATTGAAAAAATATGAAATCCACAATGTTCTAGAAACCGAATAAAGTTTTAATAATTCACAAAACATTCTATAGACCAGAAGCATTAAAGGTTCTGTATTATTATTTAGATTTTTGAAGATTTACATCATAATCATTACAAGCTTTTACAGTTGTGAGGTTGTTCTTCAGGTGCTAGCTGATTTGGTCAGGTGGGCTTTGGCCTTTTTTTCGGCAAAGCCCTTGTCTTTGTTCGAGTTAATACATTGGCGAGTGGCTCTCGATGTCATTTATCAACTCCGAACTTTCTGACATTTATGCTCTGTGACAAGCAGGTCCAGGGCGACAATCACTGGAGTCTAGTATTTGGGCTCGCAAAAGTTCTTTCGACAGATGACACATTTTTCTCCAGCCCTCCTACATGACTACTTGATATTTCCATATTTCTTTAGACACACTGTGCTGGGCTGGGCGGTCAACCCCCAGAGAAGCACCCCCTATTGATAAATGATGCTGATGGATTTTTATTGCGCGGTCCTCTCGGATGGAGAGGGGAAGATAGCCGGACCTGGATTTTCCAGGGGGCGGCTTGGGCCACATGTATGTATGACACGCTGTTGGCCGGCTGCTTATCAACGGTTTAGCGCGGCTTGTGTGCCTGACAGGTGAATAAAAGCAGCTGTCAACACTTTTTTATCCCTGTCTTGTCGAGGTGTGTGTGTGTGTTTGTGTGTGTGGGCGAACTGGGTCCATTAATATTGATATAGAATATATTGATTTTGCGTTTTGTTTTTCAGCTGCCAAGGAGCATGCGAGGCGAAAGATTAATACCTCTGCTAGGATGCCAAACAACTATTTGAATAAGCTTTCGGGGGAAATCTCGAAGGCCCGAATCGCAAATCCTTGAAACCGACAATTAGCTTTTGGCCATTTCTGGCCAAGTTGAGCACTTGCCAATGATTTGCCTTGCCGGTAAGCATATTAAATATAAATTGCCAGGCCATCCATCAAAAGGCTCAAAGGAAGAGAGGGAGGCCAGAAGTCAAATTGAGAAACAACTTCAATGCCAATTGGCCAAATCCGAATGCATTTTATGGCCACAAAATCAATTCAATGGCTCAACAAGATGCTCAGTTTATGTCGGCCGACGGACGGAGGGCGTGGCTGCTGCACTTCTCGCCTTCCGCCGGTTGAAAATTTTATGTTTAATTTATTGATACACTCAGCTCGCAATAAAAATTGATGGCAAAAACACATTTACACACACCGGATGGGGGCGAGGCGAGAAGTGGGGCGAGGGGCGCGGGGCGTTGGCCATAATTTTTCATTTCACTGTTTTGTTTCGCAGCAGTCGTGGGAAAATACGCCGCGGATAAACCCGAAACAAAAAGCTGGCAAAGTAGCAAGCAGCAAGGAAAAAAAGGCGAGCAAAAGAAAATCGAGCGAAAATTCTTTTCTATGCGAGAGAAATTCATGAAAATGCCCGACGGAACTGGAAGCGAATTTTTGTGATATTTATTTGCTGGGCCAGGGAAAAATGGGAAAGAAACCCAGTTGCGAGAACTGCAATAAAACCGAGCAGACAAAACAGACGGAAATGAAAGCAAAGAAATAATGTCCCCGGCTTCAGTTTCTGTTTCGGAGCCAAGGCAAGCAGAAAGGAAAGTGAAAAGTTGCACGAAAAGAGCGAGAAACTAAGCCGAAAACGAAACCAAAGGCGCAGCGCTGTTGATTTTATTTTTACTGCCATTGCCATAATTTATATGCGCACAGATCCGACGCTGCGTATACGCAACGCAACGCAACTCTTGGCAGCTGCACATTATGCCAAGGCCTTGAGTACTTAAGTTGTGGCAACGGATTTATTTTACTTAAAGGCAAATCGAGAGAGCGGACAGCTGCAAATCATTTTTAAATGCTTACAAATTCCAACACAATTCACAACTTAAATAAATTTACTGCAGGCGAGTGGGAAGCCCAGAAAAAGTTATGAAAAATGTGGAGCAGCAGAAAGCAAAGCACAGCAAATGGAAAATAAATCAATCTTACACTCAAAGTTGGGCATCGGGCGGCGATGGGTGGGCAACCACACTCTCCCAGAGAACGGAAAATTCAATAAAGTTTAAGAATGTTGAAAATATTATAGCATACCTGCGGGCAACTGCAGATGCAGCTGTGGATGTGTGCAGAGGAAATTCTAATATTTGTATAGTTGGCCAAGTTGTACATGGAATTTCGCAGAACCCTTAATGGCTTCACTAGCTTTCCGCCCCGGCCACCCGCTTTTCCGCACCCGTCCCATTCATTTTTTCCCATTTTTTCTCTGCCTGCACCGTTGCCTGATCATTTACAATTCAACATTTTGCAGCACCAGTGAATTATGCTTTTCATGTTGGCCTTTTCCCCAGTTCTGCGCCGCTCGTTTCCAACGGTTTCCGGGCATTCGCGGTCTATGGCCCATTTGTGTGTTTTGAGGCTTTGGGCGACGGCAGTAAGTACGCTAATAGCTTCTTATGACAGCAATGAGGTAAAATCATGCGAAAATTCAATTGGACGACTCTTCCGGCAGCGCAAAATAACCAGAAAGTGGGTTAGGTGATGAAAAAATATATTCGGATTGTAAACTTAGCATGCTCAAATTCATTTTTAGCCAGAACTTTAAGAATTTTTCAAAATATAACCCAATAAATAATATCTCTTTTTGTGATAAAGCAATTATTTTCAATATTCTTCGAGAAGCGGGCCTAAAAATATTATACAAGTTTTATCTAGATTGAGTTAAACTGAAAAAACCGACTTAGATTGCAAAACAAATAGCTTCATGTTTGAATAAAAAGCCAATATGTGGTTATTTTAGCGTTTGCTTCGCCGAGAAATAACAAAAAGTTGGGCGGACGAATGAAAATAAATGCAATAAATTTGAAACGCAACAAATATGGCCAATCATCCACTCGCTCTAATTGATTCCTAACTCTCTACTAGCAGCGGAATGAAATTGACTCGGTTAGAAAATAAATTCAGCTTAAAACACTCCTTTGCCGTAAAAACCAATCAACAGAGAAATTCAATTTGTGTGAAAATTCCAGCATAAATCGCACGTATTTTTTTTACCAGACTCTCGATTGTCTTTCATTATGCTGCAATAAATATGCTGGATGGTCAATCGGTGGCTGTCAAACACAAGGGCACCGCAGCTCCTGTCACATCGGGTATAAAATTGGGAGCTGTGAGCTTTGATAGACTAACGTTCCAACTTAATAGGAGTTATTTCTTTTTTTAAGGTAAAACCCCAGCTAAGTGAGTTGAATTGTTTTGACATTGAGTGGCAAAAAAACCCCGACAATTGAAACAAATTAAAGGTTGATGGGGTGCGAGTGGTCTGCATCCACTGTTGTCGGCGTGTTAACAAAACCACTTTATGCAGTTCATTGAAATTACCCCCTTTATTCCATTTTTTACTGCTTCTCCAGAGCAATTAACACGTACACACACACACAGCCAGAGCAGCGGGGATCATAATTGTTGTCGCTGGCAACTGGAGAGCCAGAAAACAACTGCGATGGCAACAACGCCAGCGACGGTAAATTCGAAAATTGAACGAGGTGGCTGGAAGGTGAAGAACCAAACTGGGGAACATCTGTTTCAGCCAGGCACTCATTCATTTTTAATGTATGCAACTGCAATTGAGCCGCCTCTGGCTGAAAAGCAAATGTCAAGCAGCTTTCCACCGCACACGCCACTCCTTCGCCTTTTGGGTTCACTGAGAAAAAAGTTCAGCATTGGGTTTCGAATATTTAAAACATTAAATTTAAAATTTTTAGGCGTTCTTGAAATTGTTGTAATAAAATTAAAATGTAAGGTTTAAACTATTAAAACTAGTCAGTTAAAGTCAAATGATTTCCATCTGATTATCTCAAAAATATTTTCTGAGGCCTTTTAAATTGTATTAATTTAAATTCATAATACCTGCATATAATATCATGTAAACTGATAAGATATTTCTTTTATTTTTATTATAATACATTTTTTGGTTAGTTGTTAATTTATTGTACATATCTAATGATATTGAGGGTAATTCATTATCCTGAAACTTAAAGCCTCTACAAGTATAAAAAGTAAATACTGTTCCTCAAAGTCTGCCTGCCTTGAATTTATTTCAGTTGGTGGTTCGAATTATAAGAGTTTCGACAGATATGCCTTTTTTCAGTGAGCCTATCGCTGAACAACCTTGTTTTCGGGGACACGTCTTTGACATTGCGCAAGGAGCCAAGGAAATTGTCGAGGATATTGGGCCATCGAAACACTAATTGATTATGCCCTGATTAGTTCGGATGTCGAGATACATCGCGAGGGTCCTGGGTGTTTGGTCTCGGGCTAAACATTGGGGCACTTACCGATTGTGAGGCAGAGGATGCCTCCGAGGAGGAGCTGGGTGAGCTGGGCGCCCTGCAGGGGCCGCGTTCTCGTTTCGAGTGTTTGCATTTCGGATCGACTGCGACTTTTCCAGGAGCGCATCCCCTCCCGCGAGGGAGCGAGAGCGATAATGTTCAGTTACGCGGAAATAGTGCACAGCTCGGCACTTTCAATGGCTTTTACTGGCTTCCAGTGGCGGATCCAAGGGGGACTGTGGTCGGGGGAGCTACCGCTCCAGCTGGGACTTGCGAACGCATTTAACACCTCCTGGAAAACTGCGGAACTGCCGACGCGGCGTATACGCAACGTGTGCCAACGGTCGGGTCTCTCTTTGGAAAAAGCGCCCCGCCGACTTTCTGCAAACGTTCACAATTTTACTTTCGAGTGACTCCGTTGACAGTTTGTCAAATAATAGTTCTCGTCGTCGTTTATTGTTCGGCACGGTATCAACTGTGTTTTTATGGCCAATTTTATTGCCCTACAATCGCTCTGCTGCTCATAATTTGTTTAATATTTCTTTCCGTCTCGGTTCCTCGGTGCTTCACCAGTGATTTCCACTCTTCGGACCATCAATAACCGTTGGCTCTGGGCCATGTTCACTACTCTGGCGTTCGTGGTGGAACAGCAACATCTGTCTCTGAGGTTAAGTCCCACTGGCCCTTTGATTCAGATTGGATTTTGGTCGTTTTCCGTTTTTGTTTGTTTAGCGCATTTATCTGAAATGAAACAAAAGGCAATCGGGGTTTTTAATGTTCCGTTAATAGAGAATCGATTTATTTTAGACTGCTAAATGCCAAGTGATTTACTGTAGGCTCTTTACGGATGTGTGGGAGTGTGGGCATGTGGGCTGTGTTTGCAAGGGCCGCAGGGCTAACGAACACACACGGATATGTGTGTGGCGAGCATTGTTATTGTAGATAATTGCTTTTGGCCGGCTCGGTTCGGAATTCGTGTTTAGTTTAGCGCTCAATTAATTATCTCAAGTTTCGCCATTTGCCGGCTTAGTTTGCCGGGAATTGGCCTCGGGCCACATGGCCACGCAATTTGTATTCAATGCGCCAAATTACTCCTCTCGAGCATCTCAAACAGTTGTCAATTAATTTAGCTCTCCGACCCCCCTACCCCCCTACACGAGTCCTTTACTATTGGGGAATTTAATTTAAATTAGCTGGACTTTCAAAGAGTTTAATATTTGGACTAGAAATATGAAAATTTGCTATAGCTTTTGAAGCTGATATGCATATTTCCAATCAGTAGTATGCAAATGCGGGTTCTGGCACAATTACCCCGGGGTGCAGGTCAGGCTAATTGGCCCGGAACCCGCGTTTCACAACTACAGAGATGTTATTAAAATGTATTGTATTGTACAAAACTATTCCGATATTAAAATATAATCCGATATATTTGACAGCTATTACCCATGCTCTTTAATTTCCGCTCGCTTTAAGAACTCCGCTCTGCTGGAAACTATCGCCTATACCTCACATGGATTTACTTGGGTAATTTTTCATAGAATTTTTCGTGTCGGCAGCAGCTGGCGCCGCCAAAGTGGCACACGACTGACGCTCTTTGGGGCGCTCGCAAAAAACAAAAAAAGGCAAACACAAATTTATCTTCATAATTTTCCACACGTTACTGGCAACTCATCTGCATAAGCACGCACACTCGCTGGCACTCTCGCACACAGGCGCACATGTGATGTATGCAACGCTGCAAAATGTCACCGAAAGTGAAAGGCGGAGGCAGTAATGCTGAAAGTACACTCCAAGCCCCATGCAGCCCCCCACTTCCCGGCCCCCCACCGAATGTAGGCCACTGGCAGCAGCAGCAGCAGAATGTTGACTTTAACGTTGCCGGCGCAAGTGAAATTTATGCAACTGACGGCTACTGAGGGGATGGCGGGGGGACCGGCGGAAAATAGGGGCTCTTCATCTCCGCAGCCGACTTTAAAGGCTTTCCAAAGGTCGAGTGGTGCGTTCATAATATTTTTTCGGGTAAGCTCCCGGCTGCAAGATTTATGCGGGCGGTCGACGCAGCGGGCCCCGTAATTAAAAAGTTTGTCTAAACAATTCTCTAATTAAATATTATTCGTCTGAATCGAGAATTGTTGCTGAAACTCGTTCGCTTCGGCCGGCGTGTGAATATTAATGACTTGACATTTCGGTTAAACTTTGCGAGTGGGGAAACTTGCCCGCAAATGTTGCTCAATTTCGGTCGAGGGTTTCCGTTTCCCCTCCCCGTGTTGGCAAAACGAAACGCAATTAAAACACCGCCCCCTGCGTGGGAGTCAACCCTTTAATGGCTTAATGACGAAACCACGAAGTACATAGTTGAGCGGCCAAATTGAGCAGCACTTACTTATTCCGAGCGAACGGAGTCCAATACTCCACATCTGCCCGGCAAGTCGACTTCACAGCAGCCGAAAGTGACGAGGGTGTGGTGTAGTAATTGAAATTAAATGGCATTTGAAAGTTTATTTAGCTGGCAGTTTGTCATCTCATTAGCCCATTGATCGACTCAAGTCTTCAATTATTGTAATTGGTGCAATCCAATTTAAGTTGGAGCGGTATTCAAAGTCACTTCAGCGACTAACTAGGTATGAAAACTAAATTTGCCGCAGGCAGCAGACTACTACATCATTCTTTCCGCTGCTCCATCCATTTCGGAGTCCCGGGGGAAATTTATCTAAATGTTGTTTCAAAACTTCAACTTCCACCGAGCAGCCTGCTCTCTCTCTCTCTCAGCCCTTTTGTTGCTGTCCCTTTCTTTATGCCACTTTTTTCGCACTCACTCAGAATCAGTTTTGTAGCAAGGCAGCTCTGGTTTCGGCCCTCTCGCCAACGAACTTGTCACAACTAAAGACATTACACAACAGATTACGTATACGCCGGGCGGGCGCTGAAACAAGAGGTGATTGGGCAAAGTTCGCATTAAAGTGTGCCTCCTCCTAGTTGAGAGCAGATTTACAGCAGCAAATTTTTATGTTATTGCCTGGCGTGTGTGCGTGTATTGTTGTGGGGTCGGTGCGTCGAAACTTTCCTCCCCCGGCTGCTGAATTAATGTCTGTGGCCCCCAGCAGGCGGCATCCCCTTTCATTTGCCGAGATGTTTATCCTTACATCTATAAAAACACATTCTGCGCACAGCCCTACACACATGTGCGCCACTGTCCAGGCCCCCGGCACGTTCAGCCCACTGATGTAGTCTAGTCAAAATAGTTTCCCCGACTCCCGGCTGTCTCCTGTCCTGTCAACGGGCCTGAGTGGAGCTCCACTTCTCCGTTCTGCGTTGCTTTTAAAAGCTTAAGCTGGGCAAACACTTTCCCACATTCTTAATGAGTGCTTGCCTGGTTGCTTGACGCTCCACTTCGAAACTCGAAATTTCGGTGGGCATTGTCAGAGGAAAACAGAAGCTAGAACTCAGACAGGACCCCAAGATGTTGCCCCAAAGTGTAGGCCCTATTTATTGTTCAACTTGTAACCGGTGCAGAATATTTATACTTAACAAAGAAAACAAAGAGTCATTGAAAGTAAGATGCATGACTGCTATTTGTTTAATAAAATAATGTACTCAGTCAAAGCCCCCATGTTCTTAGTTCTAAACAGTTATTGAATTGTTTGAAATGGTTGATATATTTTCATAAAGTTTTAAATGTTTGTTATTAGTTCTACATAACCTTCAATGAATAGCTTTACTTTTGTGTTGGCATAACTTTATTACCAAGCGCTGTTCATAAAACTTACTCAGCTCGCCTTCATTAGTAATAAATCTTCGATGGTTATCTCTATTTTTGTGCTGCCATAACTTAAGTATTGATTAAAGACAGAAAGGAAAACCGACAAACCACAGAACCTACAAGTTTCCCTTATAAACTAAGTCAAAGCTAAGGAAGGACTTTTTATGTGTTTTTTACACACACCCAGAGCAGCATTTTCGACCACTGGAAGTCATTTCTGCTTTGTTTTGCAGCCAAAATAATATCTGAAGGGTCACTCAGGCACATACAACCGACTTGGGTAGAAACGGAAACTATTACGACGGGCACCGAAAAGTCTATAAAAGCAAATGCTGCCTTCTCCAGCGCCTTGAGATCCCCACCCCGAAAAAGGAGGAAAAGCTAGACCTGAGCACGGAAGGCGGAAAATAAAGTCGACTATAAAAATCACAGGTTTATATACATTTTTTGAGGGCGGCCAGTTGCTGGCGTCGTTATTTTTGTTGCTGCAGTGTTTGTTCTACATCAGAGTTCAAAGTTGTTTTTGGAAGCACTTTTCCCCGCTTTAAACAGCGATTGACTGGCTGCCTTTTCCGAAAAACTTCCCATTTCGGGGTGAAATCGGCGGGGTGAAGGCGGCCAACGATTACGTCAGCCGGGAGTTTGGCATCTTGTCACTGGAAAGTTAATCAGGAAAAGTGGCAAAGCCAGTTTCTGGTTTAATCCTCAATTGAAACTTTGGACATTCCCCGAATGAGCTCAGCGATCGGCGGGAATAAACAAATTATAAATACGGAAGAGAGAGGCGAAAAGTTCGGGAATTTGCTCCGCCTTTTTCTTGCTCAGCACCAGAGGTCTTGGCTCGTGGCATCTAAGATGGCCATCCATAAATCAGTTTTCACACACACACGACTGCCATAAACTTTGATCTGTTAATAAATTGCCTGCACTTAATCATCCCAGGTAGGAAGAAGTTTCGGTAGGTATATAAACTCGCACATAAGTTGGAAAAATATCTGCCTCATTTATTCATATGGCAATCTGGGAGAAACTTAAGCAAACAGTCGGTTCCAAGAATTATTACTGCCGACTTGGTAAAAATTTAATTTATTGCTCATACGCCGCGTGGGCCCGCTGAGTGTCCCCAGTGCTTTTAAAGTGGATCCCCGCTTGTTTTTGGCCAGCACACGGACATGGACACCAAGGCCCAAACGCAATTAACACACACTAGCACAAGCCACTTAGCGAAGTGTGGGTGAAAGCTAATCGCTTCGGCGGCCAAAATTCCGAGCCCCAGTGCGCCTGCCCCATTTGCGATCCCGAAATCGGGCAAACTAATCAATGAAAGTGCATTTGTTCTTGGCGGCTGCATTAAATTTAATGCCAGCTTTTGGCCCGCAAAATTTACACCCGCCTGCTCGTTACTTTGCTCATTTGTGTGCGTAACCTGCACGGCGCATCCCGGCATCCTGGCATCCCGGGCATGTTTGCCCAGATGCAACTAAGCTTTATTTGCCTGTTTACCCTCGCATGGCAAATAGAGATCAAGTCAACGGCAGCAACAATGGCAGTGGCAACTCCAATGGCTCGTTAAGCCAATAGCAACGACATTGTGTGCTGATGCAGCAAATTTTCGCATTAATAAATCTTTTGTTTGCCAATAAATTTCTAAACAGCAAACGTCTCTCTTTCTTGTGCTCAGCTCGCAGTTTGTTTATTCATATGTTTGCTTGCCATGCTGGAGAATTTTGCTTCCGTCACCCGAAACATAGGTAAACATCGCCCATGTACGTATAAGGTATACATGTAGTTGTAGTGAGCTCCAATATTAAGTAGAACTTAAGTTCGGGGCTTTGGCGCACTTCTAATCAGTCAATTCCCTGGATATTCCAATTACCTCAATCGAGTTACTAGGGGAAAATAGTCTTCTTGTGTTTCGGGGAAATTTGAATATCTGTGCGGCGAGCCTCTAGTGTCCCTAATTGCCACATGTGAGAGCAACAGGATATTTACATGCAAATCAACCTACAAACGCACTTCAAGGGAATATCCAGGTGGGGGAAAAAGTTCAATCATGTAAATGGTTCGTCAACCAAATTGGGGCGGCTGGGGTAAATCACAGCACACGCAGGCACTTTTGGGGAGGGCACTGCGGTCCATCTAAATAACTACGTTTGTCCTTGACCTCAGCTGAAGGACATGTGTCAACCGACTCACAGAACACGTGCAATTTCGGCCAGCCAAACTCCGAAAAAATCCGAAAGCTTGATTCGTATTAAAGGTGAAAGTGAAAGCTAGTCTGACTTGTTATTGGCATATGAAATATTTATTATACGTTGACCTTTCCTAATGACGTAGATCCGTATTACGGCATAACTGTTGACATGTCTTATTCAAATGTATCGATACTCAACGAATTTTACTTCAATATGATACCAATTTACTCAGGACTATGATTGATAAGCCGTGGGCTTGCATTGACCATACATTACTTAAATAATAGTAATTATAATATTATAATAAATATATTTTATTTATCTTGGATTTCTTTTTTCTTCTGAACATTAAAAAAAAAGAAATATTTATTAAATATTCCGAAAATGTATAGTTTATTTTATCTAATTTATTTTAAATACTTTTGGGGTGCCAAATATCACATAATCATTTTTAAAATGAAAAGCTTACATATTTTATTTTCCAGTTACACCGCTTATGCCAAGGTAATACCCTGTCGATCCTGATTTGTGCGAAATGGAATCAAATCAATTGGCCAGCCAGGGGCTGAAACAAATCCCAATCGAAATTTGTGTCAATTTAGTAAACGTGAAATTGTGCGTTTATATTTGTGTATGCATATTTACACAGATGTATCCTTGCGCGTTGAGTGTGGGTTTCGTTTCGTCATTGTGTGTGCTTAGTCGCATATATATTTTTGAATATTTCATGACGCAGCCGAACGCGTTGTCATTGCTGTTTAGCCCTCGTCATTGGCCCTCCCCACATCCCTATCCGCATTCAACCCTAACCCAATAAGTTTTTGGGGCACTTTGTTGTAGAAAATAAAAGTTTAGCTTTTCACACGTGCGCCAGCCGCCTCTTTTTTCTGCGTCCCAGCTGTCAACTCTTTACACAAATTATTAAAACATTTTCCCACGAGTGTCAACACTTTCGGCGGTCGTCATTTCGGGCCGCCAGGGAGTCGCCAGATAGACAGGGGGCGTGGCAAGTTGGGGGCGCTGGGACTGGCGGAACCGCAATGAGACCTCTTTAATATTTAAGGCAAGTTGAAAAATGCAGAAGACAAAGGGATCTGCTCGGCGCTGGGCGCAAAGTTCAACCGTTTCGCGGTTAAGTGTGACAATATTTTATGGCGAGTGTTAAGGGTGCTCCAGGGGTGGCTAAATCTCTTCCGCCGATGGAATGTATATAGCCCGGATTAACCGGGGAGAGTGTAATAAAAGTTAAAGACGACCAACTGACTCCCGAAAGGGGGCAGTGTGTGTGTGTGAGCCAGTTCGTGTGTATTTAGGTCGCTCCTGGGGGCAGACGGCTTCATTAAGATAAACCAATAGCTGCTAAATTGTTAACATTAGGCATACATAATGAATTACGGCACGAGGTCTCCTGAAAATTTAAGTGAGCTACCCACGAAAGAGGAGCTGCGAGCACAAGCACCCGGGCCCGGAGGTCCTGGCGGCCCTGGTTATCTATGAGCTCGTGGGGCGCTTTTGGGCGGATTCCTTGTCTGCTGTTTAGTCATTCGTTTCGCTTGTTAACAATTTCTTTGAACCAGACAGGCGACAGCAGCGAAGACTTAGGCATTTCACTCAGCTGCACCTTTTCGCCTTGAAGGTTGAGTGGCGGGGCTGTGGATGCGGATGACTGGCAGATTCCCTCTGCCATCGCAGCTGGGTATTCATAATTTAATGCCAACTTACACGACACTTGGCGTCATTTCGCATCGTTTAGCTCAATTTTCGAAGCGCTTGCACAAACAGGTTTTTAATGAATTTGTCTCGCTTTATCAGGCCGTCTTCCTTTGCCACCTCATTTCGGATATGGCAATTTTGGGCATTACTTATCGTATTACTTGGTTCGAAAGTTCTTAGGTTGTCAGGTGTAAAAATAATACCTATTACGTCAATAAATGGGTAAAAACTAAAATGGAAATTTTGGAATGTTTAATTACATTTGATTAATTAATGAAGTAATTAGAAAATATTTTAAATTCACTTTTGAAATTTTAAAAAGTATTTCCAGGACGCAGGATTCACGGGGAGGCATAGTAAAATAAGAAAGAAGTCTGCAGTAATTTATTTCTTATTTCATGCTAAATCAAGATCCCGACAAGGTGGAAGTCACCTTAAGATGGAGTGGCAAACTTCAGGAATCTGGCGGAAGTGACAATGAGACGAGGTTGCATCTCCCATTTCTTGCGGTGTAAGCGTCTTGGGCTTCTCCTTGTTTTGTTGTCGCATGTTCATTTGCAGTTTTCGGTTTCCCTTGTCTGGGCCGCCTTCAACTTTGCCTCCTTGTGGCCTCTAGAGGTCATGTGCTTTCCCTCCCTCCCCTTTCGCTTTCACTTTGTCTCCGCTTAGACAATTTGTGGGGTTTTGGCCCCGGGCACCCGCTTTTCCATCCGCTTTCCCGCCCACCCTCCTCCCGCCCTTTGGCCGGGCAGCTCTGCTGTTTGGTTGCCTGACTTTTTACATAATTTTGTCGCTCGGCTGGCTTTGTCCTCCTTTTGGCTGCCGGCCTCACCGCCCACTTTCGCCGCCCCACAGCCCACTGTCATCCTGTTTGTGTTATCCTATGTGTTACTTTCATTGTTGTTGGCGGCATTCTGTGAATTCGTTGTGGCCATTTCAGCTTGTAATTCACTTAAAACCGCACACAATGACAAAATGTAGCATTTGTTTCTGCCTCAACATCCCTGCGAGCCAGAAACAGAGGCTTTAAATTATGTTATTAAATTTGTTTACCAAGGAATTTGGAGACCCCCACCCCCGCCACCCATCCCGAATCAAGTTTACTAAAAGTTTTGCTCCGCCGGCACTTGACGCACAAATCCGACGGAGTCCCCGGCATAGTTCTGTCCCATTTTAATTAAAGCCAAGTTTCCAGTAAGTCCCTGGCCTAATCGAATTGCCAAGTTGAGGGGGGGGGCGGTCTGCCACGCCCCCGCCGAGACGATAATACCTTAATCCACCCTGAAATCCCGAGCACGCGTTCCGGTGGCGATGATTTCGCTTGATTGCTTCGATTGTTCGCAATTTGCCTCGGTTCTTCGCGACTAAGTGCTCCTAAAAACTTGGAACTTGGAAAACGGCTCGGCTCGGCTGAAATGGAATGGCCTGGAAGAATAACATGGAGCCTCACGGCTCGGTTGAACTTTAATTGGCGGGAGCCGCGAGCCCGAAAAATGTCTCATTTTTTGCGCGACATGAAAGCGTCACATTATTTAATAAAAACTTGCTCCTTCTGCCTACTGGGAACAATGCCTGTGCGCAGAATGGCGAATATAGGACGGCTGCGAAACGAGGCTCGGGGCGCTATTAAATATTGACGCGCCACACAAAGGCGGCTAAATGCCACAAAAGAACTCATAATGGCGACTTTGTGCCACTCTAATGCCATTTTATGTGCTTTATTAGGGCCCACGAGTGAGGAGCGGGCGGGGGCCTGGAGTGCCTGGGAGACATTCATTTAAGGCGATTCCCCAAGTTGTACAACATCAAACGCAAATTTGTGTCAGGTGAAGCATTAAAATTACCAATTACCGCACAATACCAACTCATTTGCCCACAAAGAAGGCATTACCTGCGGCCCAAATGCGACACTACACTGGGCTTAGGAAATCTCAATTAGGATTAGGCAAACTAGTTATTTCAACTATGCGGAGTCGATTGCGGAAAGTTGGCTTAATCAAACTCAAGTGGCGAAAAGCAAGCAATGTACAGCGAGGGGAGTAACGAAATCTGGATAAATGATAATAACAATATTTCCGTTTTCTCAGCCAATGCTTCTTAAAGCTGCCCAGAAAGGTAAATTCCCATAAATCTTCTATATTTTCGTATCTAAAGCTGAATAAAATGGACTATAAAACAGGCGAAGACCCAGTCCGAAAAAGCGTCAAGAAAAGCCAACTTTATGACTCACTCTAGCATCAATTCGCTGCTCTCCTTCGGCACCTCGACCCCAACTTCAACCCCACAGAAAGTTTCCCGGGGACGCCAGCATCCTGGGGCAGGACTACAGATACGGATGTATGGACATTATGGTGCGCACGGTCAATTTATTACGTTCGCGCTTTAGCCGCTCATGCATGGCTGCACATTAAAAAGCAGATTTAATTAACTTTGGCCAAACTTTTATTAATATTGAACGCGTTTATGGTGGGCGGCGGTCGGTGGGCGGGCCAGCTGGCGAAGCCCCAGCATTCGGCACCCGATGCGAAAAAAGGAAAAGGGCGTTAAATGCGCTAAGCAAGTTTAAGCCGTAATAATAAAAAGTAGCGCACAAGAAAATAAATAAATAAAAGACATACCATCAGCACGCATTACGTACACAATTTACTTTATTGCATAAACTGATTATAGTTTTAATGCCGCACAGGGCGAGACGGGAAAAAGCCGGGCCACAGACTGGGAAAGGGGGTGGTCCTGGGGGCGGAGACGTTCGACATTCAGGCTGGCGGGCAGGAAAACTTTAATATCCTGACGTTATTATCATTATTAAACTGTGAATGGCATAATAAACGAACAGGGTAACCACAGCGAGTCGCGCACAGCGCTCATTCCCAAGTTTCTTGAAGTACGATGGTCTGGGAGAGCAAAAAGTGCAGAGAATTCTGAGGAAAATATAATAAAATTCTTCTAAAGATTTATATTTTAATCAAAATATTAAAAAAAAAATTATCAACTACTGCAAAGCTTAATAAAAATGTTATTGAAATAATTTTATTTTATAAGATCTAAAGAAGATTTTTCTTCAACGTTCTAAAACATTTCTCAATTTGTATTTTCTTCCCACAGAATTTTCCACTGTGCCTTAAGTGTAGCTGCAAAATGTTGTGTTTACCGTCAACATCCGGCTGAAGTGCACCAGCTCCGGGCCAGAAGACAATACGCCCCGTTATCGATGTGCGGCTTGGAGTTATGGCCGCGTAATAATCTATTGAGATGCGTTTTATTGCGCATACGCCGCGTACGCCGGCCAAAGCACTCGGCTGCGGAGTCGTAAGCACTTCCATGGCCCTGAGCTGCACTTAAGATCCACATGCATTAAGAGCCCCCATGGCTTTCGCTCGATGGCGAAAAGATTTGGCATTCTGGGTCGGAGAGCGAATGTAAGCGGAAAACTGTTGCTAATTTCGAATTGCAGACGGGATTGGAAAGTCTGAGCTGCCGGCGGCGAAGGCAACATTCGGCCACAATTCCATCGGCATTGATTTCGCTTCGCAGCTGTTTTCGCACAGGCAACGGTCACTAATTAGTCGTTAATGATGCATTTCCCCAGATTGCATGTCCCGATTATTTCGTTTCACTTCGTTTGGCTTGGGTTACCCACAGAGCACGCACATGCTTGCCGAGTTAATCTTGTATCTGGAATCCCGGCAGACACGCAATATTGAAGCCCTGCGGAAAGTCAACAGCGAGCGGCGGATAAAAAATCTTCTTACTCACGCCATGAGTCGGAGTTTTCCCGCTCCGTGATTCCTTTATCCTTATTTACCTGTAAGGAGATAACAGCAACGGGCGTCTCGGAGTGTGGAGGGGTAAAAATTCGTACTTGGCATTTCAATTTGCTTTGCATATAATTATTATTGTATTACGCATACGCCCCATGGGCCACGCACTCACTCTCGCACACAGGGAATTATTCCGGCTGGCGTGCATGATACAACTTTCCCAACTTCAGCCACCGGATTTCCATGTGAGTACACAGGGAAAAATTTGCATAAATCCAGGAAAAATATTTGCATTGCTCAGCTACCCGCTCCCCGTTGTTCTGCAGCATTTAAGCCATTAATTTGCATTCATGGAATGTTGCCCGTTTCTGATTTTAATTTCCAGCCAAAAATATGTACCCTCAAGCACTCAGCAGCTGGGCAGAAGTTTTCTTAGGATTTTTAGCTGCTCTCCGTTTGCATTGTTCAGGGAAATCATATTTGCCCCGCTCAAGTGGCTTCCGTCAATGTGCGGGCTTTAAATTTAAAAATATATCAGCGGGAAAACTCATCAATTCGTGGAAAATTTATTACGCGTCATTTCTGATTATTCGCCGAGAATTCCCGCCTGACCGAGGAAATTGACATCTGGACTTGGCTGTCATTAATTTGCTTCGTTAATGTGAAAGCAAACAATGTGCGAGTGGCGCGGAGTCATTATTTTACATTGTAATTAAAATTATGCCACTCCACACACAAGTATTCTCGATAATGCTTATGCAGGACTCAATTTGTTGTTACATAATTACAAGAAATAACACCGCGGGCCATTATGAGTGCAAACAAAGGCCACAATTAAAATCATTAATGCCGCAGTAAAAAGTACAAAGTCAATGGGATTTGCACTAAAATCACTCCCACTAATTAACGCAGCCCCCTGGCGAAATCCCTCGTTGTCACGAAGATATTATCTGGCTGTCATTCACTCGGAAATTCGACTCATTTCCCCGTTTAGAGGCTTCGAATGTATGTTTTACCGGTATCTTGGCCCAGCATCTATGCACCTGGCCGTAAAACTCATTCGGTGCTCAGTGAACAGCGAGCTAATTGATTACAACAAATTCAATTCGTGTTTAATTAAATTAAAATTTTGATTTTATCACAACTCTGCCCCGAGGCATATGTTAATGCCCAGGGGTCCTGTGGCCGGCTTTAAATGGGAATTTAAATGGAGTGCCAGCCCGAAACGGAAGTGAAGCAGCGGGCTGTGTGCAATTACCCCACCTAATTAATGATCTGCCGGGCCGCAAGTACGTGCTTGATTAAAATTTGTGTGTAGCTAACGCATTAATTAAAGTTTCATAAGAAGCAGCAAGCGAGTCGGGAAAAAAGAAGGTGAAACAAGGACTCCTATTTAAATATTTATTCCACTCATTTGTATTGTGTAGGAGCGACCCCGAGACCTGGAGACAGAAATTACCTTTAGCACACAAATTGCATTTGCGTGTCAACCGCAGTGCGTCAAAGGGGGCGGGAATGTCCTGGGGGCGGCCCAAGTCTGAATGTGCGAGCGAGTGAGTGAGTGTGTCTCTGGAACATGCGAAGCGTGCGTAAGTCGGCAACATGTAAACGCGTATTAATTAAGCCAAAACAAAGCGCCGCCGCTCAAGGAGCAGACGAAATGCGAAGACGACGCCGACGACGAGGACATGCAAAAGGAGTGGCACATGGCAGGGGGCGTGGCAAGTCGAGAGCTTGTTCACTGCCATTTCCCCCTGTCAAGGCCTCAATGTGTCCGTAGAAAATGGAAATGTCCTTATAATACGCCAGACGTGGCACATTTAATTTCTTTTTTGTGTGTGCGGCTTTCTTTGACTGATTCTTTTGATTCCATTTATACGTTTTAATTACACAACCATCTCACATATTACTCGCATATCTCACCGTAGTTAACAGGCGTTTTATTTAAACAGTCCCCTAATGAACCAGCCGCCCTCCCCCCGCTCCGCTCGGCCGGCGGGCAGGTGAATAGCCCTCGAAGTTGTCGGCCTGCCGGCGACACTTTTCCGGCATTGTCACACCTGTCAGCAGCAGTCGGTCCGAGCTGCCACAAATGTCAATCCCGCTTTAAATGGAGAGCGAAGTGGAGTAAGCTTCGAATACATTTGCATCTGCGGCGGACCAATTAGAGTAAAATCCAATAAGCACTCGCAAAAATATATATTAATTGTAAATTTAAAATAATAAGGGTTTATACGATAGCCATTACGCTAAACTAGATTTCAAATCACCTGTACTAATTTTCCAAAGTTCAAAAAACAAAAGCAGTTTGTTTGTGCCTCAAAGCATTCTAAACACCTTTTTGTTTTAAGATAATATTATGACGAGTTAATTTGCTTTTTTGAGGCCAAAAATATTTTTAAGAAAATTGTTCGTAACTGAATCTTCCTAATTCATTTTACATATTGAAGGGTAACCAGCAAAATATTTTTAATAAATTGAATTACTTTTTTATTTTCATTCCAATTTTATACGCTAACGGTTTTCTGGCTCTTATTCCGGCCAACAGTTTTCGTTTGAGTGCATTGGATAGCGCGAAAATGGGCTGTCATGGGGCTCCAATTCAATTTTCGTGCCCACTTTAATTGCAATTCGTGTTAATTTGGCCAGCGAAACTTGGGTTAACAACCACTTGAGGCGGCCAGCTGCCACTTCATCGGTCATTATGGTCAGCCATAAACAAATCAGCAAACAAAGTGGCCGCCACCTGCCACCTGCCGCCTTTCGATGGCCACGTCGCCACTTTACACACCCACTTTTCGCACAAATTGCACGTTGGGCGCCACGAAAAGTTGCGACCCCAAGGAAAAGGAAGCGGAAGAGCCGGGAAACCCGAGCGAAGAAAGCGAAGGGAAACAAAGGAAAGAGCGAAAAGAAAATCATTCATTATCATGTCACGTCAATCGAAAAACAATCTAATGACTGCACATGATTTCTATCTCGAATCGCTTGGACAGGAGGCTGAAAAAGGGGGCAGGCAAGCCGGAAAATCGCCCCACACACGCAGCCGGCTCACTCACACATGCCCACAGAAGTGGTTGAAAAGTTTGCGGCCAAACGTTTATTATGCATTAGCCATGCTTAAACGGTTAAATCAACTGTAAATCTCTCTGCCCACAATAAGGTCGTCGGGGGCGGCCTTCGATGGGCGGTCAACTGCACAAGTCAAGTGTGAACTGTGTGTGGATGAGTGTGATTTGATAAATCACAGCGATACCAGGCTCGTGGGTGTGGCTGTGGGGCTTATCGGAAACTAAGATACCATGGCATAGGCTTTTCCAGTTGATTAGGGAGTAAGAGTTTCCCAGGTTTCGCTGTCAATTTTATAAAGATTTTAACAATTTTTAAGGATTAAAAAAGGTGGCTGGGAACTGTTTTACTGGTATAATCTTATAAAAAACGTAATAGACTGGCCGTGTAAAGTCAACTTTGTCAGCACAAAATATTTTGTATAATTCAGTTTCGTATCTCTTAATTTTTTACTATGTACAAGTAAGTAATATCTAGTTTTTGATAGGTATTTATCATTAATCATTTCTTTTTTAATTTCAGCCGTAGAGCCACTACGTAAGTAGCGATAGTCCTTCCATTTTAAATATTTCTACATTTTCCTTTTGCTAAGCAGTAGTATCCTTGAAGAGGCGGTAAAATTGGTTTATCAGTATCCCCTGCTACCGGTCCCACTAATCGATTATGGCTTCATCTACAATCTGGTTTGCAAGAAGCCCCGGGATGTCAGTCTGCCGTTGATCCTCGAAGTGGAATCGGAGCACAAATCCAAAGCCAGTGCCTCTGAGAAGCCAAAGAAGGTACCCAGACTCTCATATCACTCGCGATCGAGCTCAATGAGTGAAGAGGAATCGGAACCGAAAGTGGAGACCAAATACCGCTGGAACTCGCCCCGCCTGATGATCCTCTGCGAGGACGGGGATATTAATTGTGCCTTGCACTATCTGGTTGAGTCCCTTCACGATCCTTTCGCCTGCAATGCAGTGGCCACTCTCTTCCTGCAGGAATCCATTCTTGACGAGTTTGTGGATCGAATGAAAGATCGCTTGGAGCCACTGAGCTCGGATATCTCCACTCATCCTGCTTATGTTAAGACGCTGGAAAGACTGCAGCAATTGCAGGCCAAGTCCATAGTGGGAAACCCCAAGTCGGTGCCCGCGAATGCGAGTCCCATTCTGGTCTACGATCTGTGCCATCGATACTTGGCTGATGGGCCCACCGGTGTCATCACGGTGCACACTTTCAGGACCATGAAGGAGGTCATCGACCTGCAGGCCAAGGAACCACTTTGCTTCACCTCCGTCTGCATTTGGAACGAAAAGCTGGGAGCCGCCTACGAACTGGTGGCCCGTCTCAGCCCCCTGATCTTCCTGCTCAACTGCTACTACGTGGACCTCGATCAAATCAGTCTTTCGTTCATATGCAACTTTAACTCTGCCAAGATCATAGACGGCTACCACTACGAGTCGCTGACCTTCAGGGAGAAGCGTAAAATCGTTGTGCATCCCGTTGGCACCATCTGGGGGAAGCTGGCACGTGATGCCCTCGCCCAGTTCTGATCGCTCCCTGCGGGGTTAACACTTGAGTTCAAACCCTTCGTCTGGCAGCCAATTTAAATTACTAGTCACTGATCGGGGGGCACTGACTAATTGACTTTCCGGCTGGGCAACTCAATTACCAATTTAATTGCTCAAACAAGTCTGGAGCTTTGGCCTACGGTTTTCCTGGGAAACTCAACGGGCCTCTTCCCCGGGGATAATCAATGGAAATTGTGAGTGACTTTGTATTGTGAAATTAAAAATTCCTTCTGCGAAGTAATTCACCTAACGTGCCAATAATTTCAAAAATTTACTTTGCCCCATCGCCACTTCCCCTAATTTCCCCGCCTTCCACGAGCGCACAACAAAAGCAACAAAGGCGGTTCGTGTTGGCAACAAAATGTTGAGGCTGCCAGGTGAGTGGGTGGTGGGTGGTTAGGAGTCGGTGGTTGGGTGGCAGGTGGAATTCCGAAAATGCCATAATTACTCCACTTGCTGCCTGCTAAGAGATGGACGTGGAAGGGGGGTTGGTGGCAAGGAAGGGGGGCTGGGCGGTCATATTAGTGGCACATTTCGGCTTGTTGGTTGGCCAAATAATACGGGAATGACTTTGGCCAAACGAGGGTTGGGCAACTTTATAATGTACTTCCGTTTGCTTTCATTCACATGGCAGCGGAATATCAAAATATTTGACATTTGCATAAATAACACGGGCAACGACGGCGATCTCGGGCAAGTTGAAAGGCAAATAAGGCCGTACTTCTCGCAGCCCAGCCCCCTAACCACACACATATCATGCCTGGAATTGGGCAAATTTAAAAAACCAGCACATGCCATCGCCGGAGAGCAAGTGGGACGGAATGGAGGCGAAATATGCAGCGCAGGCAGCGAAAACAAAACCGTGGAATTTCTGCCCACCAGAGTCCGGACTCCTGGCTACGGACTCCGCCGGATGGGTGAGTCCGGTGGCTATGGGCAAATAAGATTTGCGTGGAATTCGGCCGAATTCAGCCAGCTACGAGGGTCCCGACCCGCTGTGCGCCGCGGCTCGGTGTGGTATGGTATGGTATAGCATGTCGGCAAAGCACGGCCTGCTCACTAAATAAACAAATTCATAAACAAACAAGTGCGAAAAATATGGGACTTTGCTTAGGCCCCCGTTTGATACCCTGATGGAGCCATCCAAATGAATTGTTCAATATACGAGAGAGAAAAAGTTGTGGACCGGGCAAAAATATGAAATACGTCGAAGGGCAAGTTTTTAGCTGCATAGGCTTTTTGGTCTCCAAACGTAAAAATAATATTTGAATCTTTATATAAAAATTAGAAGTTTATAAAAATATTATAAACAAAATTATAATAATATGTAAATTTATAGAACACAGATTCCAATTATATAAACTTTAAAAGGGCTATTAAAAAGTGGTTCAAATATATTAAAACTAAATAAAATATATATATACTTTATTTCAAATAATTTAATAAATATTTTATATTCGTTAAATAAAAATGGAAAGTTTATGAATAATAAAAACATTATAAATAAAAACATAATATGTGAATTTATAGAACTCAGATGGTAACAATAAAAAACATGTAAATTATATAAACTTAAAGAAACTATTACAACTAATAAAATATAGGTATACATATATAAAATAAAATAAATAATTTAGTATTTATTTTAGAACTATTGTTTTTGACCATTTGGATGCAAATAGTAAACCAATGGTTGAGAACATTAATTGCTTTCTACTTTCCGAAATTATATCTTTTGAAATCTCAATATTAGAAGAAAAAACTTTTTTCTTAATACCCCTCAGTCTTAAGCCAACACTACCCCACGTTAGAGCATATCGCAACACAACGGAAAAAAGCCAAATGCGGAAAAACCCCAGCGCGAAATGAAGTTTATTTATCCAGCGAATGGGCAAAAATTAGACGCGGCTGCATGCAAATTGGCAATTAGGAAATCCTTTATTTTATGAATTTTTCGCCAGAGTGCCGATTTCATTTTCTTCATGTTGGCTCGTTCGCTCCGGTTGGGTTTGAAATGCAAATAAATGACTCCACCTCCGCATCCACATCCACTTCCACTTCCTCATCCACTTCCATCTCACGGCGTTGAAGCCCCATTTAGGGCTTTCAGTCGGGTGTGTGCGGGATTCGAGTGGGTGAGGAGTTCCATTTTTCACGCTTTTATTTGGCATTTTATTTTGGTAACGTATTTAATTTCATTGCAGGTTTTTGCCGGTGGTAATTTCGGCCATATGAATGGAAATGAATTCTGTTGAGTGGAGAAGGTTAACTTCGGCAACTTGTGATGTATACAATTTGAATGAATTATTATGGGCGAATTCTGAGTGGTGTTTTTATGGGATTATCTTTGTAAACAGTGGCAGCTTCTCTCCCAATTGCTGTAATCAGAGACTTAATGAGTTTCTAAGAGGTTCGCTGTTTGTTTCCGCTCAAATATCAAAATAAACGCCCCCATATGTTTTGGTTTTTCTTTTTTTAGCCTCCTCCTAAAAGCAATAACAGACTGGCCGGGATCAAATGCGGATATCTCTTGAAAAATAAATCCACAAGCGATAAATTTTGGCGAGCGGCGAACTCCTGAGGTTGGCCTGGAAACCGTTCACTTCACTTCAATTCCATTCGATTTTCGACCGTTGGTAATTGCAAAGGTGAGGGCCGCAAAAAGGAAAATACCTGGGCAAACAGAAAAAACAAAACAAAACGAAGAAAAGCTGAAAAACCCATGGAGAGCAGAGTGGAAATCTCAGTTAAGTTGAAAGATTACATCCTGTGTGGAGGGGACGTGGGTTTGCAACCTTAACTAAAAGTCAATTCCCAAATCAGCACAGCCAAATGACTGCGAAAGTAGCTTATTTCAATCGAACGTTTTGCAGGGCTCTGTTTAAATTGTGCAAATCCTTTTATTTTAACGACTTTAAACTTTTCTATTGTCTGCCTGCTTTTCCCACTTTTGCGCTTTCCGTTTGCTCCTTTTTTGGCCCCGATTGTTTGGCATTGTTTCATGCAAGTTTGATTTTCAAATCAACTGCAGGTTGCCTCCACCTTAATCCTGTCCCTTGTCCCTTGTCCCCACTTAGTTGCTGTTGCCGCTGCTGTTGTTGTTTCGCCCCATTCAGTTGTCAAAATAAAAACCTGGCAACCTGTTGCTACGGAGGATTACTCGTGCGTTGAATGCCCCCATCTCCAAAAGTCCCGCCCATTCCGTCCCCCCGTCCCCCTGGCCACCATGCCACGTATAGAGGAAAAGTTTTCGCTTTGATATTTGATTTCTGTGCTGGCCTGCAATGGCAGAAATCACCGAAACGGAAAAAGGTTCAAATTACCGCGAGTTTTTAGCCGTTTTCCGTCGCCAACATTTTCGTCCTTCTGTTTTCGGTTCTGACGTTTTTTTCGCTTTCGTGTTGTTTAGTGTTGTGTGCACTTTACTTTTCGGCTTTGACTTTTATGCCATGCTGGTCTAAGTTTCGGCCCAATCAGGACCTGCAAGGACTCGGGGCCACTCTGGTGGTGAAGTGGGGATTGGAAGTTTTGACAAATATGCCGAGCAACAGAGGCCACTCACTGAGTTCATGCCAATAGGATTACGGTCGGAGTATCGGACACATGAAAAATATAGTTTTTTTAAGAAAGTTTTACTGAGATATTTGAAGTAGAAAATGTTAAATAGAAAAATCAAATGTATGATAATGCTACTAGCTTTGTAAATTGTATTTTCGTGTAGATGAAAACTCTAAAATTGTATTTATAATTATTTGTAATAGAAAACCTTAGAAACCTTTTATCATAAAAACATGTGTGTTAATAATAAAATACCAAAAAAATAACTTTCTTGAGTACTTTTCATTTAAGAAATAAAATTTTAAACTTTAATATTTATAGGTGGTAATGGTAATGATATAATTAAACTTTAAAGGAGAAATAAAGTATAGACCACCATACGCTCAAAATCTATTCAATTATTTTTTTTTTTCATAAGAAGAGGATAATTTTTTCAATTTATAGAAGTTGACATGACACAGAAAAATATGTGATTGCTCTGACTTAAATATCTTATATTAAGCACAGACAATTCACTTTGACAATATTCCTTTTTAAAAACCGCACGCCACTTTAACATCCGTTCAATATCGATTTAATTAATTTGAGAAACGTTGGGGCTGATTAAATATTAACAGAGCCGACGTACTTATGCATGTCGACTGTCGATGTGAGTGCCAGCCCCTTTTGAGGGATCCTGGGGATCCTGCGGTCGGCTGTATCGCCTGACAGCCATTAGGAATATTGATTTCCATATCGCAACATTAACCAACGTCAGAAGGCAACAAAAAGTCGCATTCCCGAGCTGCAAAAAAAGAAAGTACAGAGGGGATACGGGATACCAGCACTCGCACACACAGGCAGACACACACACACACACATCTAAATACGCTGACGTAATGTGAAAATTATGCGTTGTAATTTGCGCCATCAGAAGGAAACGGAAAGGCGGAAGACGACGCACTCAAACAAACAGAGGAGTGGGAGGGGGCGAGGAATGGGACAAGGACAGGGCGTCGGAAAAAAGAAAGGAAAACAAACGCAGAAAAAACACGCAGGATATTCCGAGCAAGAAAAAGATATAGGCGGGCAAACATACACATTTACATATGCTTAGCTGTGTGTGTGTGTGTGTATGCAGATGTGGACATGAAAAATTGGAACACTTTAGCAGTCAAAGCTGATTCACAGTTCCTATCTCCCCGGCCCCCAAGATTTCCCTGTTGCTGTTGGCCTTGTTGTTTTTTGGCACTTTTTCACCATCGTCCTCTTCATCTCACTTTTTTGCTCGTGGCCCAAAAGGAAGTTGTAAAAATAAAACATAGCACGTTCACAAGTCCCCAGAAACACCCGATAGAATGCCACGATTAGATGGGATCCGACCTAGGAATACCCGCTATATGGAGAGAGAATGATAAGTATTTGCTAAACATAACTGTTGCTTGTTCTTATTTCTCTGTAAAACATTAAAAGTGCATTTAATACTTTAAAAATCCCTTGAAGAAAAATGTAATCAGCAAATTTCGAAAAAATCAAGAGTCATTGTTGAGTAATAACATTGGATGATAAAATAAAAAAATATGCTAGCCAACTTTTAATGAAGGTATAAAGTGGGTTTAAAACAGGCTGTTGGAAACAAAAACCAATATGTCAAAAACCGTAATAATAGAATGCTTAATAAAGATATACTGTAAAAATAGGAACTGTAAATCTCTATCCATAAAAAAACTATCTTAGAAGCTTGGAAAACCAATGCAAATAGATCGATTTTGGTCTCCCAAGTTTGGTTCCCATGTTACAAACAGTCACAACAGCGCATCCCTCTCTGTTCCTCGGAAAACAAAGAGATGGGAGGGAAAACTGAAGGCCCGAAGGCGAAGAAAAATAACTACATGAAAATTTGTGGTCGCTGAGGAATGTGGCAAGCGAAACACAGTGGAGCCACCGAGGGAGGAGCTCAAATTTGCGGGCACTAAACGTGGCATGTGGCGAACTCAGCATCAGCATCTCAGGATCCCAGCATCCCAACTTGCCTGCTTTCCAACCAAGCTCCATTGGTATCCAACCTGCGTGTGTAAATGCTGCGAAATAAATTTGTGTCGCTTGCAGCGTTGGCAAAAAAGAAATGGAAATAAAAATGTGTAACAACGGCAAGAACAAGCAAAGCCTCATAAATGTTTACACCTTGTCTGGGTGGAAATTCAGGCTCAGGTGGGTGGCATTGGGTGGCGGGTGTTTGCCGCACGCACAAAACGTGTCAATGACGCAGGTGGCAGGGGGTTGGCGTAAGGTGGGAGGTGTGAGGTGCTGCGAGTGCCGCTGATAAACGTCGTTTTAATAATGATAATGGCTGACGTTGCATCCTGTTGCACAGTGGAGCGGAAAGGTGTGGCACCTGAGGAGCTAATGAACTCAGTGCGGGGTGCTTTACGACCACAGTGAACTCAACTTCCTGACCTGCTCAAGTTAACCCAATAAATACCTTTCTTCAACAGATGCTGAGTATAATTATTACACCCATTCTTAGGTCATTTTAGTTAAAAGTTTACATTTGACACTTATCGTTTAGAAAATTTGTACTCGTTTCTAGGTAATTTTCTAACAGAAAAATGATATTTTCCAAGTTCTTCAGAATTTGTGAGTAAACCACTGTACCCATACTTTTCCCACACGTTTGAATCATTGTTTTTCCCACCCTAGCGTGTTTTGCGCAACTTTCTGCTATTTTATGCTGTGCAGATACAATGGACAGCGAGAGACATTTAAAATTTTCGTCGAGCTGAGTACATAATTTGTTTAATGGTGATTTATTGTCTGGCTGCTGGCGCCTCGCTCTAACAAATGGTAAAAATTTGCAAATTCTTTTTCTTGCTTTTCGGGTAGGATAAATGTGCATTATTCTTTATGGCCCACATTTATACACTCGGTGTGTGTGTGCCAGATATTCCTTTCACTTGGCTCAGCTTTTTGTGCTTCCACTTTCCAATTGGCTCGCTTCTGCCTCGTTTGCCGCAACTTTGGCTAATTTTTTAAAGTTTTTTATTGTTCAGGCTTTCGGTAATGTATCCATTTTAGCATGGCACACTTTGCAACACTTTTCCGGTTTCATACATTTAATTAAAATAGTTTTTGCTGCCATTTAATGAGCTTAACTAATTTCCAGTTTGGTTCGACAGTTAAATATGTTGCAACTTTTTATGCCTGAGGGACGCAAACCTAATGAGCATGGGTAATTAATGTGCAAATTTAAATGACGCATATTTTCCATAATCAGTGCAAAAATGTGGCAAATAGAATTTACGGCTAATCTAAACACTTTTAAGATCATTTTAAATGTTCTCTTTTTTAAATGGATATTTTACATTTAATTTACAGCCTCTCATAAAATGTTAGCCACCCTATTCTTAATGAGGCAACAAAAAAAGTAAAGGCCTGACTCTTGACATGTTAACAAGATAAACAAATAAATAAATACTGCCACTCATATTGAAATAATGTTGGGGATCTGCGCCGCAATTAAAGTTAAAGCAACAGCTTGAAAATGAATATTCGGTCGGTATCGCGGTGTCGGAGCGTACGGAAAATGAAATTAATATTAAACAATGCGTGACATTTTTTGCAACAAAGCAGAGGCAACGAACGCTCTCGCAGGATGTATGGAACCAACAACCGCACCTCGTTAAAATTGTATGCCAAAATGGCTGCATATATGTGTGGCCAAAACAAACAGCCAACAAGGAGCCATTTCGAAAAAGTTAAACAAGCAAACATGGCACAAAAATATACCGAAAAAGAAACACAATATAACGAAACAAAGGGAGCGAAGGAGGAACCCTGAGGAGAATTAAAAATTCAATTGGCCACCAGCCTTGGGATAAACTTTCTTTCGGAGTTTACCCCGAGAAAATGAATACGGTGAAATATGGTGCATACGTAGAGCGGAAAAAGTACATGGTGGCTAATTATAACCTTCGGATGTAAATATTAATCAATGCCACATATGCCAAACCGCCCGGCCAGCACTAAATGTGTGACAAATGAAATATTTAAATAAATTTCAGACCCACAAACATTTTGACATTTTTCGCACTGACAAAGTGCCGCAAAAAGTTGCAAATTGTGGTTATTGTGGGGACAACACAAAAGCTCCAAAAAGACGAATAATTTCAAACGAAACGAGCGCCCAACTCGATGACTTGCATTGGGGAATGCGTTAAAGTTTTAAATTCAGAAAAAGTTGTTACCCAACATGGGCGTACGGAAAAACTTTCGGATCATTATCGTCATGGCGATGATGATGACAAACATCGGGGGACAGCGGGTGGTCGGCCTTTTTTCACAGCATTTGAAACGGAAGTGATTTCATCAAATATTCATATTAACTAATTGGATTTGATGCCAGTTTGCATATTTTGTGTGTGTGTCCTTCGCAGCGGATATTGCCCGTCGAGCTCATCAGGCCGCCCTTCCGTTAGGGACAGTCGTAATTTAATACACACTGTTTATTTTAAATTAAAAATTTATTTACACACATGTCACCGAAGGACGTGCCTATCGAAGCGGAGTGTGTTTTCCGGCGGCTTTCTCCCACGGAATTGCTTACCTAAAAAGAGCAGAGAGAAAAATAACTATGTTAATAGGAAAGCTTGATTATGTGCATATTTTTTATGTTTACGATATCTTTTGACTTTAATTATAATGGATTCAGAAATAAAAAAGCTATAAAGCGCATACATTTTAAACGAAATTTAAAGCTATGCCAATACCCATTTATTATACATTTTACACACAACTGAATCCATTTGTTAAATTGCCCAATATAAAAGTTAAATGGCACCAAAACAGCAAATTGTCAGATTGATCAATTAAATAGTAACTCCCAGAACAACAAAATACAGACAGTATACTAGTTCAATAAACCAAGCTACTAAAGGGTAGATAGTACTATTTTTAATGGTTACTATTTTATATATTGCTTATATATTTTAATTCATACAAAAAAATCGATCAGTAAAATTAATCAATAAATAGTCAAACAGTTTCCAATTCTACCAATTAAATAGTTATTCACACAACAACAAAATACACACAACTGACTACTTTGTATTAGTTTCACTATAAAATAGTAACCAAACCAAGAACAAAATATTTTCAACGGCAGTTTACTATTTTTGTTTTTTTATGTAACTATGCCAATGGGTTTATTTTACCCAAACATTTTTTTTAGGTGTTGTAATAGTTTACTTAATAGTTCTTGATGGTTTAAAGTATAATTAAATCCTTAAATCTTTGGATATATTTGGCATGTAAACTAGCTATAATCAGTCCCTCGGAATGGTTAGTTCAAACTACCGAAATATTAACAAAACTTTACCAAAACTTTTCATATTTCAAGAAACAGCTCAAAGGCCTGTGTGCCTAATCAAACTATTCTACCTTCCACCCTCCTGATTTGACAAACCTACTGGTGGAGACCAACTTTAGTTCCAGTCTTTTCATTAGCATTCAAGGCGGGCCACGTTCTCCCGGCAGAAGCGATGAATAAAATAACAAACATGGCGAGCGGCAAAGAAAAATAAACCTTCAAAAGGCGGGTTGGGGGAAAACAAGGCGAAAATGTGTCAGTTAAAGTGGCGTATACACAACATGTGGGCGAAAGCAATGAACTCCGCGGAAAAACTTGGCTCAGCTCTTGACTCAACTCTTTTGGGCCAACACTTCGCCCCCTTTCCATTACGTGCACGCGCCAAAAAAGGGAAGAAAACGTGGCGAATATTACAAAATATTAAAAAAAAGAACGGGGAAAATAAAGAAAACTCTGCTGTGCCAGTGGCAGGAAGAACGGAAAAGCACGAAGTGGTGAAGTGGCGAAGGGAGGGTGCGCTGCAAAGGGAGCTACAAAATAGCATAGAAAATTAATAATCGCGCAATTTTTGCGCCAGTAAACAATGAGAAAGTCTTGGCTCGTTAGTTTCCTCATTATTCTGAATTTTCAACTTGCTCTATCTCCCTCCACGAGTCTTTTCCCCACCCCTCGGTGAACTTTTCTTTGTGCCCCGCCTCTTGCAGTTCCAGTCCAAATCCCTGAAAAGGACAAAACGCAATGCTTAACTGAAAATGGAACGCCGGCAAACGAGCCTTAAGGTTGTGGGTTTCGGCTCCGAACTGGGTTTTCGCCGGGCTGGCTGAGACAACTGTCTGACAAGATGAAGAACGCGATTTTACCGGAAAAATAATAATGAAAAATGCGATTTAATATCATTTTTCATAACAACAAATTTCGCCAGTCTCCGTCTACTCTGCCATTTCGCGTTCCCGTTTCTCCCCTTGAAGTGGAGTGCAAATGAAGTGTTGTAGCTAAAGAAGTTCATGGAACCTTAATGGATTTCAGTTTTGTCATATTTCCGAGCCATGCAATTCGCGAGGAAAAAACTCGCTAGGAAATTAACGACGATGAAATCTCGGTGATAGGTTGTTGAAATTTTGAGCGAGTAAGAATAAATGGATTTTGGGTATGCCTCCTGCCAAGCTTGAAAATAAAGGTGTACCTAGTATAAATTTCTGCTAGTAAAATACAAAATGATTGTAATATCGCTTTAGCTGAATTAAGGAAACTAAATATAAAATATGGTCTACAGGAAAGTTTAGTCAAACTTAAGTTAGGAAACATCGCAGCGCTGAAGTGGTTGAAAATTTACATTGCTGGTTATGAGAAACGGACTTACATTAAGCGCTCCGCGATTTCTATGGCAGACCGAATAACTTTGTAATGCGTTCAAACTGAGGAATTGAAAAGGAATGGGCAAAAGTACCTAAAAAAGTATTATTAAATAAAAAACATTCATAATGTAAAATGTACTCAAACTGAACTTTCAGTACCGTTGTGAATTTAAAATACTATCAGAAATATTATCGTAAAGATTTAGGTGGCATATATAATTATTTCATATCCACTAATTTAAGGAAAGCCGATAAGTTTTCCATTAAAATTAAACTTTTATAAATATTGTTCTAGTCAAATATTTTTCAACAAGTTCAATAATAATTTCTTTAAAATTCATTTCAAGTACCTAATAATACTCCAGTTTTGTTTTGCGTGCACCTCCTAGAACCTAGTTACCAACTCACGTTGTGAGTCTCTAATAGCAGATGGCCGAATTTATTTAATCAGACAACCTTTTGTCGAGGCCCGCAGACAGAGAAACACGTTTAAAGGGCAGTCATGCAAATGATACCAAAGTGATAGAGGCAGCACAATTCCCATCGAAGCTGCTGACCAACAGAGTACAACGGAAAACAGGGAAACAAAATCAAATTACAAGCGGGCAAAAAAGGAAAGCGCAGAGCCAAAGGGCAGGCGACCAACAAGTTTTCCTGGGTGTCGACTCGAATTCGCATTGGAGGCGAAACGACAACTAAATTATTAATGCACAATGAACTTGAAGCGAGAGCAGCTCGGGCAAGCGGCAAACCAGAAAATATGGCCAGCGAAAAGTTGAGAAATATATGTACGGCATGTGAAAGTGGAAGTGGGTATATGGGCGAATGCAAATGACATTAACTTGGTCGGGAGTAGGGCAAGGACAAGGGCATCCGACGGTGTAGGAGTAACCAAAAAAGGCGGCGAAAAATTATAATACGTGGACAAATTGCGTACAGGACAGCAGGTCCTTTCGCTCTGTCTCTTTGTTCTTTTTGCTGTCATTTCATTTTGCATTTTAAATCAACATTTGTGTTTTAGTCACATTCCTGCCGTGCTTCTCATGTTTTTTTTATTTTGATATGCATTAAAAAGTTTTCAACTTATTTATATAATTTTTCATGGGAATTTCACCTTTTGAAGTTTGGATATGAAATGCGTAATGGTTTTTTCATTGCTGTTAAATAAACAATTGAGTGGGTGGGAGTTGGCAAACTTTTCCAGCTGGGGATTGATACCCCGGCCTCGAGAGCCCCTCATTTATTATACACTCAGCCGGATGAGAAAGGCACCCAAAGCCGCTTGCGTGTATGGGACTAATCAAATTCTGTCATTTAATTTCGGCAACTTTCAGGGCATAAAGGTTAAATGCTGCTAATGCGAAGGGGCTTCGAAAACCACTGAGGTGACCATTAGCTCTTTAATTTATGGCCGAGAGCAGTCTCTTTAGAGGCAAATATCCGTAAATCATGGTCGAATTTGATGTGAATATGTTCCTTCGATTTTTAATGATCCTTTTTACACTCAAAGCTTTTCAAAAAGAATTTATTCCTTTTCTTGAATATTAAAAATATTTATGTTTTTGTTCTTAGATGTAAAGTTTTTTTAATCCATCCACAAATTGGTTTAAAAAATGTAAAAAAAGTTCTCAACTGAAAGTTTAGCCTTATAACTTAGTGTCCACCATATTTATCTTGTGAAAGATATTCAGTTAGAGATAATGCTAATTTTCAGGGTTCCATTTCCAAAGTAAATAATTAATTAAAATAAAAATAATAATATATATATAAATGTTGGATTGTCAGATTTTTAATAATATAAATAACAATATATATCTAAAATCCCTACAATGAAATTCCCTTACAAAAACTTCCGTTTAATTTGACTACTTTAATTTAAGTGTCTGCCCATACAGAGCACAATCCCATTGCGATTCCCATACCTGTACCGCACAAATAACCAATTTATATTCAATTATCAATATTCCGTGGGGGCTAACTTCATTGGTCGAGCATCCGCATAGTTATGCCCTCGTGGCGCGTAAGCAGCTTAACTATTTTAATTTTCAACCTGATAGGGTCATTTTTTGCCATTTCATTTCATGAACCATATGCTGCGTGAATCAGGGCGATCGGGGGTCGGGGACTGGGGATTGGCTCACCTTTGTGCGATTTTTCAATAAATTCCCGGGCTTCGTTGGCGGCCTCAGAAAAGGATATCCAAAACACGTGACAGATTTGCTTGGATTACATACGCATTACACACACACGGGCACAACCTCACTACCACACAAAGCCACCGCACTACACATCGGCTTGTGTGTGTGCGAGAATATCTGTGGATTAACTTCAAAAGGAGCCGCACAATTCAATGATGGTTTTGCTCTTGTTATTTCTGCTGATATCCTCAAGGATGCACTGCGAGAACGTCGCCTAGGCGGCGTATTAAGAATCAAGCATACGCCAGGGCGCCACGCAAATCAAGCATACGCCACCGGGACGCACAGCAACCGACGCACGAGAGTCACGGCTGGAGTCACAGTCACTGTTTTGGGTCACACTTGCTGGCAGTAACGGTACACACTGAGCGGTTGACACAACTGAAGCCCACGACAACGGCATTCGAAGTGGCGACGGGTGATTTCAGCAGTCACGACGACCCCGCAAAAGCTCGGCCAACTCGCATGAAAAGCCGAGCTAGCCAGCTCGGAAAATGGCCATTTAAGAGACCGGAGCTCTCTTCGCGAAGAGAGTCCTTTGGGTGCGTCTGCCGGTGGACATGCGCAGTGGGCCATTCACCAACTGGCAGTTCCAGTGCCTTACTTTATCCCGTGGATACGTCCCAAAAACAAACAGCAACAGCTGTTCCGCGAGGCGCGGAGGACCCAAAAAAGCTGTCCTCGTTGTTGTCGGCTTCCCTGACGCACTCTCCCGATACTGTCCGACTTCTGGCTCTATGGGAGCTGGCTCTATGTGTCGTGTCTTAGGTCAGAAACGTCGGCATCCGAAAGGGGGTAATGGGCAGGGGGCGGTGGTTGGATGACGGGCGAACCTTTGCCGGTGCTGGCAGAATTTTTAATTATGATAAATGCCCATTCATAAAAATGAGTGGCATACATTTGCGTTGCGTGTTTATTTTTATATTTCGTATATTTGGTATATTCTGCATAATTATTATTGCCATTATTATCTCTCCTTTTTTATATCTCCACTGTCTTCTTGTGCGCTGTTTTTGTTTTTGTTTCGCTGTCAGTAATTTGTTAGCTCCATCTTTGATGGCTTCCCTCCCCCTTCTGTTTGCACTTGACAGGCCAAGATTTATGCGACTGCAGTTGGTGGTGATTGCTGGGGAATTGGAGAGCGGCAATGGGGTGGCACTGGTAAGTGGTGAGCGGTAAGTGGTAAGGAAGGGTTAGGCGCCTGATGATCGAATGCCGGCTGCAGGTGTTGATGGCCCAGATGTGCCTCAATCACCATCAGCGTCAGTTAATAAAATCACAGCACGACGTTTGATGAATTGTTGCGAATCTTGCCACTGACATTTTTGAGAGCAAAACGTTTATCCGACTATTAGACAAGCATAGGCCGACAATTATAAGGGGGAGTGGGTCTAACTAGATCTAGTAGCAAATTATTGGCTTCTTTTTTCGATAAGATTGGATTCTTTCAAGGGACTAGCTTTTTTATTACCAAACAGTTTTGGTATAAATAATTTCTGGAAATAATTAGAGTATAATTTTTGAGTTTTTAGTAGTAGTTTTGAAATTTTTTATTGCTTTCTAAAAATTTGTTATTTGTATTACCAAAACAAACGAAATTTATATCATCAATTTAGTAATAAGATGCGTTCAAGACTTTTGAATTATACTTATTAAAACTATATATTTTTTTGCTCCCTTCCTTTAAACGGTTTTTAAAATCTTCCGAGGTGCTACTCAAGGTGTTGCGCCTGTAAACCATTGTTACGAGTAGGGTTGCGGGATGTTAAGTCCGGCAGCAACTCATCTCAATGCAATGTCCGACCACTCGACAAAAACCAAATTGACCAAAGTTAATTTAACCACTGTAAACAAGCCGGGACCCAAGTACCCGAGCACTTGAAGTGCTTCGCTGGCCACGAGAAGAGAATAAGGTGCAAAAAAAGACAGATCGGGGGTGAAGTCGGATGAAAACCGGGAGGGGTGCTCGCAACATACGTATATGTACGTACTGTTGTGGAAATCAATTGAAGCGCCAACAAACGCTTCAATCAATTTTACTTTGGCAAACATTGAGTGCAAAATAAATCACAGCACCGACTCGAGACGATGGTGGATGCTGCTCCCCGAGATCCTGGATTTTGGACCCAGGAAAAGAGGGATTGGGGATGGGGATCCTGCCACCCACTGAGCTCATCCTTGTGTTTATCTTATTTATGCAAAGCTGTGGCAAACACCAACTATAACAAGCCAGGATGTGCGGCAAGGCAGCTAAAAAATGAATGAATTCAATGAAATGTGGGTAAAAGCTGAGGGAGAACGAAAGATGCAGCGAACGAGAGAGAAAGAGTGCAAAAAAATGCAACAAACCGATTGGCAATGTGCGAGTGTGCTTGTGTGGGGACATCATGCTACTTGGAGGCACATCAAACATCTCAAACGGAATGAATAATTTATAGACGCAGGAGGACGGAGAGAGAGCCAGTCGCGTAAGCCAACTGCACGGAGTTTCTTTCGCACAGTCAAGGGCGTGGGCAAGGGATTTCAGAGGTCTTTTCCACCCTTTTAATTTTTCTACCCGTTACTCGTAGAATAAAAGGGTATATTGTATTCGTAACAATAAAGTATGTAACTGTTAGAAGGAAGGCTTTCCGACCTTATAAAGTATATATATTCTTGATCAGGATCACTAGTCGAGTTGATCTAGCCATGTCTGTCCGTCCGTCTGTCTGTCTGTCCGTCCGTCCGTCTGTCCGTCTGTCCGTCCGTCTGTCTGTCCGTGTCAACGCTGAGATCCCGGAAACTATAAGAGCTAGAAAGTTGGGACTTTAAATACAGACTCTAGGTGTTCCTACGCAGCGCAAGTTTATCATGACGATTTTTAAAAATGTAATATTAGAAGGGTGAATTAATAATCCACATTTAGTTTTATAACAATTCAGAATTTAAGATAGAAAATTGACTGGCTTTATTAGAGTTTTGCCAATCATGGAATGGCGCAATATTCACATTTTTAATTGCACTTTATTTTTTATTCGTTCATCAATAAACGCAACATTTAAATTAATTTACTAAAATTAATTATTCAAATTTAATTTGAGCAGTTGACAAAATATTGTAAATATGTACTATGAATTTCGTGCAAAATGTATTTATTTTTTATATACATATATGGGGGTTTAAAAAACGTAAATTATTTTTTTCCCCATTTTTGGAAAACGTTAGAATTTCTACACCCCATTGGATGCGCCCCTGTTTGCAAGTACAGCTCTCAGCCAGCCACGCATTAGTTGGCACACACATTCCATTCATGGATTTCAATGCGACTGACAAAATAAAATGGCAATGCCGATGCAGAATGTAAATGGCAACCTGAAGTGCTCGGGATACCTTTGCATTTATTTTCATGTTTCGCACCAGCACTCGCACCCAAGTATGCAGCATAATTCCCGCAAAGCAAATTTATTTTGAGCACAAAGCAGCCAAGTGTCGGTGATGCACTTGCAGCATTTCATATTTACGGGGAAAGTCTGCTCTATGTGCCGATTGTCGTTCAGCCAGCATTCCAAATGCGATTATCGCGTTATCAAATTTGCTGTTTCCCAGGCGGCATCCATCTCATATTTCCAGCCGCGTCAAACGAAAAGTTTAAATAAACGACTGCAGGAAACTTTGCTAATCTGACGGAAAACAAGTGAGGACCAGAATGTCGGAATGGAAATCCAGCCAAAAAGCAGCGCAGTTGACTTTGATGCTGGTTAGACCGCACTGAAATTCGTCAATTTTTGAAATGCCAGCGAAGAAATCAAGGCGAAACAACTGTCTCGTGGTAAATATTAATTTAACTTTGCGCATTAGCCGAGCAATGACACTTGACTGTAGAGAACCTGTGGCACCACATCGCGTTAAAAGCTAGCCACAAATGTTTGGGGGGGAAATTCACCCATCCCCCGCCCACTAAAACTCCCACCTCCCAGGGGGTAAACCTCAGTTATTTGTCTATTTGCCTGTGCGAAATTTGATGCGCTGTCTGCCTGCCGGTTTTTTTGGTGGCAATGCTCGTAGTGCCGCTGCTGTTCTGCCTCTCATTATCGTAAATTTTTATGCTAAATACATTTCGTTGTCGGACCCAAAAATACAAACAAATACAAACCGAAAGCGACAAAAGAAATCCGAGATTCCCTTCGTCATACACTATGCAAATGGGATACTCTACGCAGGAAAACAAGAAATTAAAGCCCGGTAAGAAATTATATTATTTACCTGGCTTCCCTAATATATTTTTATTTAAAAGTTCTTTAAAAACGAGACGATAAAATATACAAATAATATGAAAATAAATAACTTACAACTTTGTCATTGATGCCTATTAAACATTTTTAAAATGAATTTTAAATTGGTAATTCTTTGATAGATTGATTGTGTATTATACAAATCTAATTCTTAACATATTCTCTAGTTCTTCAAAAATAAAAAGACATTTCCCTATCAGATTAAAGTAGCGATACACAAAGCTGGTAAAATAGAAGAAATGCTCCGTTTAGACCAAAGGACATCAGAGTACCGCCATTTGTGGCAGCTGCTGCCACGTGGATGGGACTCCTCCGCTGGCCAACATAATCAAGGAAACTCGCATATGGGGGGCGAACCTGTGGTCTCTGACAAATTGAACAATTTAAAGAGGGATTTGTGGGTTTATTGTGTGCCTGAGCCGGACTAGGTCCCGCTGTGCTCCAAAAAAGTATTCAACTCCGGAATCCGAATTAAAATTTCCACACGGAGACGCGCTGATAGAGGTAGACCGAAGATAGAATGCTTCTGAGAATCTTCCTTCCCGAAATATTTTTCGAGCATTGATCGGTTCAGCTCAAATAGTCCCATAACTATGAGCCATTCTCTTCTCTTTTCTTAGCGGTCTACTTCCTACTTATAACATAACTAAGTTTTGTTTTAATACCAGTCTGAGAAAAAAGAATTGCATAAAAAATTTGGTTTTATTTGGTTTAGTATAAGTAGTTTAACTGTTTTTAAGTCAAGAACAATTTCTTTCTTAAGCATTGTAGTCACTTCATCAATCAAAAAGACTATGAAATGAAAATCTCCATACAATTTTCAATTAATTGCCTTTTTGATTGAGGTGAATTTCAGCCATTATAAAGAAAAAGGTCAAAAGATGATTGCTTTATTTCCATAGCCTTTTCTAAATACACTGTAATTTTATATGTTTTGCAAGAGTTCCAGTTTTTTTTTACTTATCTCATCGGATAGATGATCTCGTAAACTCTCCGACGCACTCTTTAAGCAATTTATTACTTTAAAGGCCTCTTTCCTTATAGGCTCATATTCCTTCCCAATGACCTGTTTATTATTATTATTTCTTATCGATTCTTCCGATTCGTGTATATATTTAAATAACTCCCTGCCACTGTATTTGTCCTTTTCCAAGAACCGAAATCGTTGCAGGCCCAATCCTTGGTGTTTCTCCGATTTGAGTTTAAATGATTCCAGCTCCTGAATTTTCCTCTGTAATTGGTTGCCTAATTTCCTGTTCCTGCACTCAAAATTCCGGACCATTTGAATGGCCAGGTCGGCTGATTTTCGGACCGAATGCAGCTGGGTCATTTGATGCCTCAGTTTGTTACTGTTAATCTGCATCTGAAGGATCTCAGGGTGGACTTCGTCGGGCTTGGACAAACAAATTTGTTCTTGCTTGCAGAAATCGATATTTGGACATTCGGGAATATTTGTGGAGAGTAGTAGATTGAGATGATTTACGCGCAGTCTTACTCGATTAATTTCCCCATAAATATCAGTTAATTCCAAATGACTTTCTTCAAGTGATTCTTCCACCGCGTCGTCAACGGTCGGTAATCTTTGTGATGTGAGATCAGTTTGCTCCTTGCAATGGAATACATTTTTCGGTGTAGATTGAGTAAAAATCACTAAATTATTGTGGCCTTCTGTAGGGGAAAGCTCTCTTTTCTTTCCAGTATCCAGGTCAAAAATTTCTGGCGCCTTGCATGGTAAAAAATGGAACTGCGCTTCATTGAGTTCATTATTTACGTATTTATCCTTATCCATTTAAAAGTCAACTTGAAACCAATATCCAATAAAGGGAAAATAAATAAACGAAAATTAACTGAGAAAATAACTAACAAGTAAAATATTTTAAGTGTCTTTACGCAAATCTCAGAGAAAACTAATTCAATGAAAAATAGAAATGAAATGTCATTAACTTTTGACACTATAAGTTTTGTATTAAAAAAGTTCGTAATTTTAATAACAAAGGTTTTTTAAGCAAAAAACGAGGGCATTTTTGAGTAATATATTTTAAGTTCTTAAAGTATTTTTTTAGAGTTTCATAAAAAAATGTAGTTTTCAACGCAGATGGGACAAGTAAACAGTAGTTGCAGACATTTTGCAATTCACAAAGGAAGACGTAAGAAGATGCATTCAGGGAGCAGCGTCATTTAACCCTCCTCTAAACCATACAAACACATGCAAGGCAAACATATACACTCAAAAAAAAGATGATTTTTCAATGTATTAAAAATCTACTCAATTGGGGTGAGAAAGAAACCTCTTTGGGTAAATCTTAATTTGGTAATACGTGCATTCTACCACAAATTCACCCAAATAATTTTCTACGTCAAACCACAATGTATACATTTCTTCTTCGACACTTTAAACATTTGTAAAGTAAAAAGTATTGGTGGTGGCACAATAACTTTATTATTCCTACATGTCAGAAGATCTAATGCTTGATGATGCACCTAGAATTTTATTTAGTGTAGCTAGAACAAACGTGCAAGCCCGGGTAAAATCCGCTCAATTCTTTTTCATGAGAAAACTTAATCCGAGCACTAAACAAGTTCTATGCGAACTTTGAACTAGTTAAAGAAGACCACAAAATACGGTGGTAAAAAGCAAAGAACATAGAAAATAAATAATTTCGGCATCCTTGTTAATATCAAGCTAATTTCTTAATGTTATAATCAAAATAAAGGTCTAAAGTTTAGACTCTAAACCACTGATATTTTAAATAATTGTTCTAACGTCATTAACCCGAAAGAGCCCCTAATATTACAGCCACACCCGATTTCCATTGATCACAATGGCACAAAGAGCATCGACGAAGTGAAAAACAACTCACGATTAGATGATTGAACTCGACTATCCGCTTTGTTGGATAGAAATGGTACAAAGCAACCGCTTTCCATTGCATTGAATGACAGCGGAAAATGAAGTAAAATCTAATTAAAAACCTTTGCCCGATGCTGAACCATGCGAAAATCACAATTGTCAGCGTAAAATTCACGCGCACCTGCTCGCAAAACTGACGAGCACACAAACACTCGCACAGACAGATGGACAAACACCGGCGATTTCCCATACGCAAACAAATAGAGGATTCCGATTCCGAACCCGAGTGGAGAGAAAACCTGGCAGGTGAAAAACAGACGTCGGCTGTCCAGCTCCCCCGAATGCGGAATCTGGCGAAAACAGAGCAAAAGTTTTGGCCAGACAAAAAAGGAAAGACGAGCTGTTCCCCAGTTAGGAAGCGTGCAATACTTAGTGATGCCAAAAGGATGTATTCCAGATTTCACTACCTCAAAATATGAAGTCTAATCAACTCTAAACTAGTAACGAGTGTACTCGTATTTACTATTGTATTATACTTATTATTAAACGACATGCTTTGGTTAAAACATCTAAACCACTTTTGGGATTGAGAAATTACCCAAAAATTTTTTTATTTCGATTTTATTTCACCTATTTTCCCCGACTTCGGAACATCTGGCACCTCTGTCTGGTTGGGATGATGCCGCGGGGTGTAAGGGGCAGATAGCCTCCAGGAGCGAATGAAACGCGCTGTTGCACACGAAAAATAACAAGCTGCGTTGGTCAATTCATCGAATGTCGGTCAGGGCTGCCACCAGGGAGAAAGTGGATTGGGCGAGTGGGCTGTGGGCAGTGGCAGTGGAATGTTGGATCCCGGAGCCCGCAGGAGGGTCAGCCCACCTGGCTGGGGGTCAATGCAAGGGGCGCCATAAAAGTTTCGCACCCAGGCATTTGGACACCATTGTTCGGGGAGCCAGTGGAGCCTCTGTGTTTGCTCTGTTTGAATTAAAAGAAATTAGTTTAGTTATGCCAATGTCCCCCGGGTTACTCTATTGAGTTATCGGCATTGTGCGACTGGGACAACTTGGGGCCGGAGGCAGGAGACAACTCGGATGGATAAATTGCATTTATTATGCGAGTTTTTCCTACCAACTTGTGTGCGTGTGTGTGTCCTCTTTCCTTGCCATAGTGGTAGGTTTTTGACAAAAATGCGAAATTTTGCGTGTTGCTCTTCTGATGTCGGTTAACCATTATGTGGCTTGAATATGCCATTTCCATTTTAATGCTCTTGGCAACGGTTCAACTCGTTGGCTGTTTGGCGACAATTCTGCATTTTTCCCCAGCAAAGTTTAGCTCGTGCGGAATGTGCTCCAATTGTGATTGTGTTGTGGTCTAAAAAAATTCGTTAACACAAAAAACGAATGTACAACACATAAATAATACAAAGGCGAAGAGTATAAGTGAAACAATATATCTCTATTATTAATCATATATATTTAAGTATTCAAATAGTATCAAAAAATTAAAAAATATAATTCCATGTTAAATAAAATTAGATTTTCTTTCTTAAATCCCGTAAAGGAGGAATACAATAATATTTAATATATTTAACGCATTGGTATTTATCCGATAACTGTATAATTGGAGTCTTCGCAAGTATCATACACTCATAAAAATGTCTTTCCAAATTTTAGAAAGCACGCCTTTGAAACGGCTAGCCTTTAAAAATAGAAACCAAATTTCTTGTTTTAGAACTTTATGACTGCTGATAATTTTTTGGAGTCTTAGCCGAAATTTTAGGAAATATCTTTCTTGAAACAAGAATAATATTAATTTTTTTTTGTTTTAAAGGCGTCTTTCTAAAAGAACATTTCTTGTTTTAAGAAATGTATTTTCTTCAACCAAGGAAGAAACCACCCTAAGAACATTTCTTGTTTTAAGAACGATTTTTCTTGTGTCAAGGGCGTCTTTCTAAAAGAAAATTTCTTAAAGTAAAGTCACCTTTGGCAAAAATTCAAGAACGAATTTTCTAAATTTTATGGATATTCTCTGGTTTTTTTATGAGTGTAGAATATCCTCTCTTTAAATTCGAAAAATTCGCAAAATGTTGACAGTTTTTTAAATGTAAACTCACGAATATGTACAAAAACTAAACAAGAATGTTTTAAAAATATAACCATGTCTATCCACCACTACCAGTGACGAACCAGATTATGCTCATGACGATGGTTCAGTCGAAATTGATAGTGGAAATATGTGCGCTGAATGGGATATTTAGAGCGCCTATCAAACACGAACACAATAAATCTTCGTCACGGGCCCAAATTGACATTTTACAGCCAAAAACCAGAAACCAAAGCCACGCGGAGGACAAAGTAAGTTCCGTGGACCGTGCTCCTGCCGCTTTTTTGTTGCTGCGGCTGCCGCTGTTTCCAAAGCCACTGATATTGTTGTCAACAATGATGGCCCAAAGCATCAGCCACATGTGTGGGAACAACAGCAACAGCTCATCCCTCAACAAAGTGCCCTCACACATGCCGGCCAAAGCCAAACCTTTATTGCCACATCTCCATGGAGCAACAGGACCAGCAGCGAAAATGTAATATCTGGCACAGGGCTTGCGGATTGGGGGCGTGGCTCTATTAGAGTTAGTCCGCTGCCGCTGACGATCCGAACTCATCGCATTATCCTTTGCCCTGGTGGCGGTTACTCGCTCAAAATAATTGCACACTGCACCGCCAATAAACTGCTCGTCGGTATACAGAGAAAATAATATTTTTAAAAATATATTAAAACAATTTTAAATTATTCACATTGTGAAGTATTTACTAACAAATTTGGACCATTAAATATATAAAATTAAAAACAGAAAGGTTATAATAAAAAGTTAATTAAAATCAAATCTGTTAAACAGGATTTTGTAGTCTTCTAAATTAAAATCTTTTTTCCTTATTTTGGCAATATTGATATGCATATTTATTTTATTACATTTTTCTCGGTGCGTTTTTGAGAGTCATCTGTCGACGCTGCCTAATGCCAAAAGCATTAAACGTCCGACCAGCTGTCAACACAAAAATTGCCGCGGCAAGCCTGAGATTCTGTGGCACTAAGTATATCAATTTAAAATAGCTATTATTGTTGAAAGATTTTATTATATTTATTAAAAAAGTAAGTATCTATTTTAAATAAAAATTAACCTTTATATTTTCAGAGAATTATTAAAAAAACTAAACAAGATTTTTGAAGTTCAAAACGTTCTTAAGGTATTTAAATCAAGTGTACTTGGCTTAATTGCTTTATAAAAACGAAAATGGATCCCAATAAGAAAGCGTTGCTTAGAGTTAAAGTTCTAAATAAATGTATTAATATTAAATGTTTTTGGCTAAAAGTCGTACACAAAATTCTTGTGCAGCTTTTGAGAAATGCTCCAAGTCTTCTTTCAAGTAAAGTGTTGGGTTAATTTGAATTCGTGCGATAAGAATATTCAATTTTTTCAATAGGTGTGAGATCCAACGCGCTGGTTTTTTCTTTCCGTATTCATTTTAATCTTTTTGGCAATCCGCATCAGGCCAACTGAATCCCCCATTGGCCATGCCTGTGTCAACAAAGACACAGGGGCGGAAAAGATTCAGATATGCTCCCGCTTTGGTGGGATTGTCATTTAACATTTGGCTATGTTTACCCTATACTAGTTACGTCAAAGGGTATATCCGTGAGTTTTCGGCAACCTTTACCGACACACTTTTATGTCTCAAAGGTGATTAAGTAATATGTCATTTCTTAAAAGCCAAATCTTTATATGTTAAGAAAGTTTTCATCCATATAATACTGCTCATTGGGTACACAGCATACTTTGCACCGGATATCTTATAGTCGGAGCACTCGACTACAAGGTTATTTCTTGCTTTGCTTTCCTGCATGTCTGTTCCCAAGTGGAAGTCGCTGTCTGGGGCCTAGCAGCTGCCGGGAGCGCATTAAATCCTTAAGCACTCATTATTATTCAATCAGATATGGAGTCGAATGCCTTTTTGTTTGGCTCTCACTTGGCCTCGCTTTCTGGCTGGCTGCGCCGTGCGTGGGCTCACCTAATGACATTCAAATTGCTTCCATCTCCGGTCGGTTTCAATTGGAACACCTTCAACAAAAATTAATGGAATTATAGATCACTACGCTCAAGGAAGCCAGCTCCCCAGACATTTCTTTGACGACGGGTTGAGTGGGACAGTTGCTGTTCCTTAGTGGTTTATAATAGTGATTAAGTTTATCTCAGATTTCACAAGCTGAACTATTGCATTTTGTAACCAGCATATTTGAAAATAAAAATGTTTTTGGTTAACATTTGGGATTGGTAATAAAAGAACGATACTCCTAATTTGAGTAACTACAATTATAATTAAAAATAAGTTTAGGTCAAATTTGGAGCAACGTAAACCATAATATTATAAAAATATACATTTGAAATAAATTTTTAAAATTGTAGGGCCGTATAAGTTAAATAAATTTGTTTTTAAGTTTTAATATATTTGTTTTTTTGGGTGCCCAATAACAATGGTTCTATCACTTAACGCACTTAAAAAACATCCCCAGGTTGTCACTTCGTCTGTCAACTATTTATAACTTGAACTTGGTCGTAAAATTTATGTGCATCGTAAAGGCCGAAAGTTTGAGCAACGCACAGGGAAAATGTTGTGAAATCAAATTTACACACAAACCATCCCTAATGACCCAGCCCACAAACAGAACGGAAACGCGGAGGCGCCGTTCCGGAAAAGGACGAGTTCAAGACGCGGGACGGGATGTCTGGTTGGCGGGACTTCATTCCGCGGGACTGGAAATTGTTTAATTTCGCCCTCGCTTAATTATCTGCAGTGTGCCGGGTGCTTAAATTATAATGGCGCTGACCTAATTGAGTAATAATTAAAATTAAGTGCATGCTAAATTGTTATTAATTATAAAGTGCACGCGAAGATGCCACCAACTTCCATCGATGTCGTGCAAAGGAGTACTTAAAAGGAACAGGATAGTTGGTAGCAAGTGTCGCCAATTGGTGAACTGAAAGTTATGTTCCAACCAGAAAATTTAGTATTGTAACCTTAATTAAGGATGTACATTTTGATGCCAAAATTAAAGTATATAATTCTAAAGAGAATATATATGGTTAAAAGGTATCACACAAATGTGTTATAAAATCATACCTACTCTAACCTTAAATCTAATAACTAAATCATCACTTATCATATCTTAACTTCTAAGTGATTATGAAAAGTACCCACCAATATATTTAATTCATTACTAAATTATAGGAATGTAAACATGAAAATTAATTTTTTTTCTTATTTTAGACTCTAAACTTTAGAGAAATATATTGCTTGTTCAAATAGAGGAGTCAAACACTGACTATAATATCTTTTTATTTATAGAAAACAATTTATTCTGCCCAGTAAAAGTTGATTTACTTTTGGTAACGACTAATGGCTGTGCCCAGAAATTAAAAGCGGCAGTCGCAACTAATGCAATCGCACCCTCATTCAGATAGAGGGACTTCAGCAGTTTCAGTAACACATTTCAATATAAATTATTGTCAATGGGAGTGCATAAAATGTCGCATGTAGCTGCAACATGAAAACACCGAACAACAAATATAACCAAGGCTAAAAACAAAAGGAAAAACCCAGCGAATCGCGTTATTCATCGTTAAAGCAACTGCAGGCTGCAGAGCGATGACGACAGCGTCGGACGACGAGATGGATGTACGGGGCGTATGCGCAATGCGATATGCAACAAATTGCTAAACAAATCAAATTTATTGCCAGAGCTTGCCAGCATTTGCAGTACGCATGTAAAGCGTCGCCGAGATAGCAGAAATTAATATGAGTCCGCGCCCCTCGTTTGGCTATCAGCGTTGGTATAACTTCATTTGGACCCGGTTTGGTCCAGTCCTCGGTCCTTTTGTAGCTGTTTGCATGGTTTTCCCCACTCGCGTTTCATTCTTTCGGTTAAACTGCATTTTTGCCGGCGCAGACTGCATGCATAACAACATGGCGGTCGCTCCGACCGGAAGTCCGAGTTGTACGGCGTTAAATTTATGCCAGAATGCGGCTTCGCAGCGTTGCAGTTGCAGCTGCAGCGTCAGATCCTTTCCATCCTGAAGTTGCTGTTTCCCCACATTGGTACAATGGGTTAAACGAGATGGACAAGATGGAAGCAGGCGGATGGAAGAAATCAGGCGCGAATTCCAGGTAAACCTTTCCACGTTAATTTCAATTTATTCCGATTTAGCAAAAGAGAATTATAGTTATTTTTAAGAAAAAAATATTAATTGTAAGATAATTTGTAACTTTTCAATTTATTTCCTTTGAAAAGAGAGAATTATAGTTTTTTTTTTTATGATAAATATCTTAATAGTATGGGGGTTGTAATAAATTTTCAATTCAAAAGTACAAAATTCTTATATCTAAATTTAATTTTTTTCCATTTTTATGTAATTCTTTCATATATTTTTGTTTTTAGACTTTTAATACAAGGGACTTCCATTTTTTTTAATCACAAAAGAATATTAAAATACCCTAAAAATATATTTTACTACCAAATTTGTAAAGTTAAGCAAGGCTTAAATGTCCTTGACTGTCGCTCTACCCAATAACGACTTTATGTTGATAGACTCATGCCCATTGTCGCCGCTTGGGCAGTTATCCTAGTTGTTGATTTTTATTTTCTCAATTAGGAAGCTGTTTTTACTATTGTTGTGCGCTGCGTACAGTTAAACAAACTAAGCGCGGGGTATGCGGGTGGGTGGCAAACATGGCCACGCCCCCTCCCGCTGGCGTGGGGCGGCGGCAGACACTTATTCATCAGGCGGAAGTTTGCTTGCCTCACCCATTGTTGCTGCGGCCGTTTGTTGCTGTTGTTGCCCAGCAGACTTGTTAGTTGTTCGTGGGTGTTTGCCGCCTCATGCAAATTGCATAAGTAACGAAAGCGAGGGAAAAAACGCCTGGTGAGAAGTAAGGCGAAAAAGCAGAAAGTAAAAAGTAAAAATCAACAAGGAAAATAGTGGCAAACAAAGTTGCTTTTGCCAAACTCCCCCGTACACTCGTATATTTTTTGAATTTATATTTAACTGTATTACAAGGCAACTTCTCCCCCAGCCCATCCACACACCCGCTTACGTCCCCATCCCCATCACCAAACCTCCATCTAAAGCCAGCCAACGGAATCGGAAGTTATAGTTATGCCGCTTGCGCGGACGCATTCTGCAAATATATTTTTGCCAGGCACAACAGCAACAAAAGTTTATTTAAAACTTTTGCGGTTAAGCTTGTTACTTGCCAGCTACTTTTCCGAACGCCCTCCGCCCCGAAATGCTAACTCGTTTAGCTCAAGAGTTCCGCCCTAGAAAATATTCGAGCTGCACTCTGCCACAGTTTCCACGGGGCGAGCCATAAACATTTTCGAGCAGCACGTGTAGCCCATCGGTGGTCATAAAAATTATACAGACTTTGGCTTTGACTCCGCCATTAATGTCGAGAGGTGTCCGACCCCGGGCGCCGCTCAATCTCGTCTTAATCAGCTGGCGGATTAACCGACTTTATGCAGCTGCTTAAATTTTCAGCATTCTATTTGCTACCCCTGGTGTTGGCATCATAAAAATTTTCAATTTCATTTGCCTGCCACAAAGAACGGGACCAGCAGAAGCAGCAGCAGGAGCATCAGGAGCCGTAAAGGATCCGGAGGCGAAGCAGCAAGGAGCAGCGGCAAGTGCAGGATGCTACTGGCATATCGATGACGGCCACTGCCACCTTTTCCCCGGAAATAGGGGATTCTGCTGCAGAAAGGAGCGCTGTCCACCCCGACAGACCGGGCCAATAAAAGTGTCGAAGGCTGCCTGACAAAGCGCCGGCCTGCTTTGTATTTATGATGAGACCTCCGTGCCAAAGTCCCTCGTCGTGCCAATCCCGTGCCTCCTGCGGGTCACACAGTGTTCTCCCGCCCAAACCCCCTCCCCTGAACGGAAGCTGGCTTGCACTGCTCACAGGAGCTGGCACCCAAACCAGCTAGCTATTCCCGGTCTAAATCAAAGTACACTGGAGTGTTGCAATTAATTGAAGAATTTAATAAGTGGCAATCAAATTTTATAAAGGAAGGGTGATTTTATTGAACTATTACTAATTGCATTTTCAGGAATAAATTTGGATCAAAATTAAACTTCGAGGATTGGGTAAATTTAAGTGATTGATTGTTACTTTTTTCGAAAATTAATTAACAATTTATACCAAATTATAGATATCTTCTTAGAAAAGTAATAAAGCACTCAGTAAAAAGCTATAAGCAAAGAATGAATTGTCTGCCACATAAATGGCGTCACTTTCAAGAGACTGCTTGGTTTGCACAGCTTTCCACTGCTTACTTTATTAGCTGAGTACCAGGTATTTGATAGTCGAGGCACTCGACTATAACGTTCTCTCTGATTTGGTTTAAATTTTTTCCACAGACAACCTTTAAATATTTCTTTATTATCAACCTTTTCCCGATTTGAGTGACAGCTTTTTTCCTGCTTTCCCTTTAGCCTTCCTTCCTAATCGCCAGTTGGCATCACTGACGTCCCGAGCATGTCCTGCAGTTAGAGTTCGTGCGGGTCACAGTGGGATGCCTGCCATGCGAATTGGGAGCAGTGGAGCTACAGCCTCACCATTGATGGAATTCCAATAAATCCTCCTCTCAGCTGGCTCCTCTTTTGCTCGGGTGTGTGTGTGTTTTAACCGCTGCAGAAGCAGCAGCAGCTCTTAGTGCCATATTTTTGTTGGGCATTTGAATTTTGAGCTTTTGTGGGCTGGTGTCTCCTTGCCCGTCTCCATAGGAAATAAATTATGGCTTAATTTAATTTGAGGTGCCTGCCCGGTCACCGCCTGCAACTGTGGCGAAATCTGTCTGTGGTTGCTGGATTTATATGCAAGCGAGTGCGGAGGCCTTAGATTAGTTGCCAATTCGCTTCGGTCCTTCGGTGATGCATGGCAATAGGCGATTTCCGAAAATAAAAAAGCTTGCTTTTGTCCATGGATGCAAAGAAATCTAAAAGGAGGAGGTGATTGGTTAACTATGGTTGAGAAAATGGTTCTGGGTCTAAAAAAGGCTTATCTAAAGCTGATGATGATATGATGATACGGTAGATCCATAATTTCAATTTTCTCTTCCTGAAAAAATTAAATAGATAAAAATTACAACAAATACAATAATAGTAAAATAAATTCACAATTTAATTTTCTGTTTAGGGGATTAAAATTCGTACGTTTAAAGTCTAATTAGCGAGTAGTTTTCACTTTATTGCCACTGTCGTCCATTGTGGTCCTGAGCGCGGTCGACATGGCCCGTTTTCTGGCCACATCCACTATGGCGTATTCCCCGACGATCTGCACCAAATGGGTCAAGGCGTTTGTTAGTGTGCAGGATTTGTGATTTTCGATTACAGAAGACTCCAGAATGTATATCTTGAGGGCAGTGGCCAGCATCTAATGAAAAGTACAAAATATATCAGACATTTTCTTAAATATTAATTTTTATATTATGAATTATGTATGTATTATGGTATTATGAATTCAGCCAGAAGTTTGCAACGCAGTCAAGGAGACGTTTCCGACCCCATAAAGTATATATATACTTGATCAGCATGACTAGACAAGTCGATCTAGCCATGTCTGTCCGTTTCTACGCAAACAAGTCCCTTAGTTTTTAAGCTATCGAGATGAAACTGTACCAAAAGTCGTCTTTCTATTGCAGGTTGTATATATACATATATTCTTCGGTGTTTTTTGACATATAACCTAAAGCTTTTCGGAATATTATTATTTAAGTTATTTTAAATTTCGAATAAAATTTTTGAATAATCGGACGTCTATATTATATAGTTTTCATTGGAACGATCGAAAAATTAATGGGAAATTTATAGAAAAAAAATGTAAGCTTCGTTAATTTCTATTGTAGTCTTTTCTACTCTGGAATATAACTTTATTTTATTAATTTAGAATTTCGAATTAAATTTAACATAAATCGAACGACTATCACTATGGACGGCAGTCCATGTAGTGACGAAGCGCACCAGGAGAGTGTGCGAAGGCGACTACTATTATATAGCCGCAGAATTGAAAATCTGCTGTAATGGTCCGATCCTCGCGAGTGATACACCAAATTAAAGGTATTCCTAAAACTTAAAGGATTGCATACCAAGACCTCAAGAAAATCAATTGGTTTGGGAGAGAGAGCGGTGAAAGTGTAAAAGTGAAAATTTAGAAATTTGGATCTGTTGGGTGGTGGTGACAGCAGTTTTCGTATTATTTTGACATTATTCGATCGATCCTTTCTAGGGCATCTATATTATATCAAACAAAAACACCTCTTAACGAGGTAAAAACTAGTGACGATCGCACCTTCAACATACAAAAGTTCTGATATCAACATTTGTGACGAAAGATGATTACACACATGATTAAATACACTTTTTAAAATTTATTTTTTCGGCACTCTGCAATAGTTCGTGTGTTCTTAAAAACTAGTCTAGCCTTTTTCCCTTTATAGGCATTGCAGAGTTCCGAAAAAATAAATTTTAATTTCACTAGTTTTTACCTCGTTAAGAGGTGTTTTTGTTTGATATAATATAGATGCCCTAGAAAGGATCGATCGAATAATGTCAAAATAATACGAAAACTGCTGTCATTTTGTTTGTTGCAACTTGCAACAAATACGCAAAGATCTGCAAGGATATATGAACTTCGGCTGACCGAAGCTAGCTTCCCTTCTTGCTTAAAAGAAAAATTATTTGGAAAAAATTGCAATTTGGACTTTTGTACGACTTACCTTCATGTAATCAGGATCAATGCCATTTTTCAGATGCATGGGAAGGTTTTCATCCAAGGCCAAGCGAAATTCTAGATTAGTATCCAACGTTTGAACCAGCTTGGACATAAGCTTCATCATTGCCATCGCATGGCCGTGCAGCTTACTTAGGTTGATTTTTCCATCTCGCCTAAAGAAGTTGATAAGGCTCTCGTGACGAGTAAGAAAACTGGGACACATAATGAAGGCGTGTATAATTTAGAACTTAATATGTTAATAAATGATCTCTACCTGTAGAAATTTTCCTTGCCAAATCGGCGCTGGAATGGCTCAATTAAACGCCAGGCATTGCGCAGGGACGCCTTCTCCGTCTTTGTAAAGTCATTCTCATCGGGTCTGTAGCTTAGATCTAGTTCGGGCAGCGGCTTCGGATAAACCGGCAAGTCCACATGACGACGCTGGTCCTCATCACTTCCTTCCGATTGAAATGTTTGGCTAAAGTGGCTAATTTGGCTCATATTCTGTAATAAATATTATTCCTGATCGTGATTGATTAAAACTCGAATCCCCTCAGACTGGTTTTGGTAAGAATAACAATGCTCACTGCGATCTGTTTACTGGAATTAAAAAGTTTCCATATCTTTAAAAGATTATTTCGGAAGCATCACTGTGCACAGTGTCCACAGCTGTGTTTCTAGACCTTTATTATTTGGTAATCAAAATGTATGCAAAAAAAATTTTGTTCTAAATAAAAAGGACAACAAAAGTAACGGAGTTTAAAAGTTTTGGTTTTATTTGTAAACACAGATCCGAAACTTTAATGTTTTGTTAAGGTAAGAATGTCGCAAGACATTACACTGAGTCTCATAAAATATATTTTGTTTCTAACGGTCATAACAAAGACTTATCACCACCTGATAATTTACATTTTAAACTAATTAGTGTTATATTTTAGTTTACAAAATCAACTTTCATAATGGTTTATACAGAAATTACATCCCTAGTTTTGAATGCATTTTTTACTCCTTTTCGAGGCGACGCAATAATTAATGTGGTGCTTGTTTAAAAATACGTAAGCACAGCAGAAAAGTAATCCGAAAATAAAGATATGAAAGCGAAAGTTGAAAGTTGAGCAGCGGCAGCAACAAACAAACAAGCAAACAACGCATCAACGCAAACAGCATGAAAAGCGCGTGGGGTGAAAAACTTTTTCGGGCGAAATTTTCTCATTAAGCGCAATGCAGTTTGCCACTCCCACCCCCACTCCCTGCCCCTTTCGCACTGCTGGCTAACCGGAAATGCATCAGTGTCAGTTTCGCTGGCTGCGCAATTTCGTTAAGAAGTGCGCAAAGTTGTTAAATTTTACGATTTAATTGCGAAACTATTAAAAATTACGTCGCCTTTCGTTGGGCGCGAGCTGCAGTTGCTGCCGTTGTTGGAGTTGCTGCTGCGGATGTTGCTGCTGCTGGTGCTGGTGTTGATGTTGCTGCTACGGCTGCCACAAGCAGCAATGCCGCAAAGTTTTAAGTATCAAAATGGAGCGCTTAATGGTGCCCCCATAGTCACACAGAAAAAAATTAAATAAAAAATACAACTTCTTAGAAGAAAGATCATTTCATATGTTTAATTTATTTATGGCATAATAATATTATATCTTTCCAATTTCAAGATTTTATAAGACTGTGTTTTAATTGTCATTCGCTTTCGGTCAATGTAACTACATTTCTTCGCAAATAATACTCAGTTGAATACAAAAACGTTTTGAAATGGGGATATCACACCTAGTGAAATCCACTTTTCCCAATTACCTGTCGGGTCTGCCGATTCCCGATAGTTTCGGCGGTTGGTTCAAGCTCTCCTTCAAGGATTGGCTGTCCCTGATCCCACCCACCGTTGTGGTGGTCGGAATCGGTTACTTAGGATACCGGGCATTTCGCCCAGCGGGAAGGGCCAATTGCTCGGGCAAAAGCGGACCCTGCAACAACCAAATCCGGAAAAATGAGGCCAAGGTGGTGGACATCATCGATGTAAAGGACATAGCCGGCCAAACGGCCTTCTGTCGCTGCTGGAAGAGCAAGAATTGGCCCTATTGCGATGGCAGCCATGGCGAACACAACAAAGCCACCGGCGACAACGTTGGACCAGTTGTGATTAAGAAGTAAATTTCAGCGGTGCAACGATATTTAAAACGCCTAGCATTTCCTTGTTCAAATTCTCTCCGAGCTGCTATTTGCTTGGTTGAACTTCTTCGAAACACATACTTTCTGCTATCAGAACCCCGTGTAATCATAAGCAATGGATGGTATTGATGGATTAACTTAAAGGAAGTCAATAAAAATGTTTAAAAATATATAATCCCGATTGCACTAATTAAGATTACCGATTACATTACGATATTTATGCCTGAACATACCAAACTTCAAATTGTGCAATTTGAATGACATTTATAAAAGATTTTTTTTCGTGTACTCGAACAGTGACAGGCTTGGCCGCATATCTACTTTGGCACATTGGCAAAATATGCTGCCTACCCATGTTTTCCAGCCACCGCACTACTCGCCAATTTTTCCGCACTTTGTGACCCTCGTAAATATAATTTGAGCAAAAGAGTTTATTAAAGTTGCAATTGATAGGGGGAGAAGTACTTGGAGCCCCTGCCAGCCACTCGCGTAATAAAATGACAAAATGAAATGGTTAAATTAATGTGCAGCGTAATCAACGTTCGCCTGCTAACGAGAGCATGAGGAAAAAGTTGAAATCTCTGGCCCGGCAGTCAAGACAAATTAACTTAATTACTCCAAACTGACGGCGAGCCCGGCAAATGTTCCTCTCTGCCCCCTGAACTCGCGACTCAGCCGCCCTCGCAAAGGTGAAAGTTTCATATGGCACTCAAGGAATGGGAGGTTGCCATCGGGGAAATGGGAATGAAATTATACAAATGATTTAAGCAGAATATTTCTGTAAATTTGTTGGATGTTCATACTAATTTTATTGCAAGCGTATTTTGCACCCAAGTTGGTAGTGCTCGAGAACGAAAGTTTTGCCTTTGAAGGAGATCAGGTTGAGTCAACAAAGTCGTGATTCTTGGTATATTTAACCGATTCCACCAGGAGTTCAGACCTACTTTACTTTAAATGTGCATTTACGGAACCTAGAGATAAACTTTATATATTTTTGCATATAGTTGGCTTATTGCTATTAATACTTTCATCGCAAGTGAGAAGTGCAGGAGTATCACAAATATAATGATTTATATTTCATCGATTTAATAAATAATTGGTTCAACCTTGGATTAAATAGGTTCAAATCGTCTGCATTTCCAACAATATTTAAGATGAAATTACATTATTCCAATTTCCACGCCACACACACAAACATCCTGATATTCGGCTCTTAATTTGCTTGTACTCATGTTCATTTGAAATATTTCAATAGATTGCAATTGATATAAAAACCCCGTCTGCGGTTAAATTGTATGGCATGGTAGATAAACAATAATTACGCACATTTAAACACACGCAAATTAACTTGAGCGCATACTCGTATGACCCACAGTGTGTTCAGTTGTTGCCGGCAGGATGGTTGGAAGTTGGGATGGCTGGATGGTTATATGGTCGGTTGCCCAGTCGGACTGCTGGTCTGTTCTGGTCATTACAGATTTATCGCAACATAATGTAGGTGTGCACGATTTATGCACAGTTTGCTGAGAGCGACAACAGTAACGATGCCAACAAATCACAGTCGGCAGTAACAACAATAATGATGCTATGGCACGGCCACCAAGAAGCGCAGTGGCAGCAGGCACAACAAACACAACAAAAAGCCCCCAGCCATCAAAAGGCAACAATGGAAGACCGGAGGCCGTGTGCATGTGGGGTGCTGATTGCCACCTATTCTGGTACACTAGGAAAAAGTATAGTAAGTTTTGATCAGAGTAAGCTAACCTAATTAAGATTCTAGATGCAAAATATATTGGTATACATACTAAAATATTTATATATAGCATCAATTACTAAGCAGAAAAGCAACCTTCGCCTGTACTTTTAGTTATTACAAAAACTTAGTAAAATCAACTGTAATAATTGTCAAACAGCCCCCAACCAGCAAAATTGTCAAAAATAGTTACTTTCACAACAACAAATACACACAAACAAGCAAAGACACACACCCAAAGCAAAAACAAAATACACGTAACTATTTTTGTAGTTACTTAACTATCTTCAACTTAACTATCAAATTTTTTTGTGTGTATAAATAAAAACAAGAGAAAGAATGTTATTGTCGATTGGCTCTATCAAATATCCATTGCTCAGCTAAAGCAAGCAGTCACAAGCAGTGGCAAGCAGGGCAAAGCAAGCAGTCGCTCGAAAGTGGCGCCATCTGGACACTTCATTATTTACTTATAACTTATTACTGAGTGGTCCGCTTTCTTCCACGGTTTGGTAGGTATTACTAGAGCCAACTACACTGCATTTGCACTTTTACAAAATCTGTTAAGGGATTGTCCATATATTACGTAATCACAATTTCGGTGATTTAACAATATACCCTTTTAGGCTATTAGTAAGGAGTATAATAAGTAAATATAAGGACCACTTTCTATTAGTTACATTTTTATAATTCATCCTACTTCAAAACGTGTAAGTGGAACCATACAAGATTTCTCCAAGTGTAATTTTTGCGTGGCTCTGGAGCTATCTGCTCGGAACTCTGGCGAAATCCTGCCTCCCGCCTGAAGTGTTCCGTGGCACACATCGCTAACTGTGTGTGTGTGCGGAGAGTGTGAGGGTGCGTATGCGTTGGGATCAGCCCTTTGCGGAAGCGGAAACGCCCCACAAATCGTGGCCTAATGATCGGGCTTTTATTTAATTAATTGTTGATAACAGTTTCATGCCCAACGGAAATGCGTCACCGATGGTTCGCCTCAGCCCTCAGTCGTTAACCCTTTAGCAGCCAATCCTCAGCTGGTGTTTGCGGAGACTCAAATTGTGACTCAATTCTCTTCGTCGCTAATTTAAGGCCATCACATTCTTTGCTGGGTGCGAAACGATGAGCCAAATCGATCTCACAGCCATTAACGCTGAACAATTCTGAGATTCTTGTTTGTCCGATTTCTCGGCAATTTCACGCCACATGCAATTCAATATGGCCAGAACCACCCTGCCCGGCCCGGCAAACTGCCACCATCGACATTCGCATGCCACACAATGGGATAATTAAAATGCTGGGCTGTGGCATCGATAGAGATGCACGCTTAATCCCATGTGACGACCTGGAGACGCAGGCGGCGGAGGAGGAGGAGTGGTCGTGGTGTCCCAGTGTCATTACAATGCAATTATCAGTTACAATAAAAACGGCCACAACTCAAAAATTTAATTGAAGCCCACGCACGGGGGCGTAATTGTTAACTTTCATTACGTAATATCCGTAACGGGCCCCGGATCCGGAGTCGAACTCGGGCCCGGGCCCGTTCAGTAGCCTTGGCCTCTTGGGGGATTATGGGGAAAGTGGCGGCAAAAAGCTGAAAAATTGCAATGCTTTCATTACGCATCCCATTGCATATTTTTGTTGCGATTCCCGGTGCTCTTTATCTCCGCATTTTACCCTCCCACTGGCCGGGCAATTACGCCAGCACGCATATATCAATTAATTACTTTTATGATTCCATAAAACCGAATCGGACCACCGCCCAGGACAGCCCACTTGACCCAGCCGGCGTAATGACAGATGCAAATATTTGGCCGATCCGCGGCAGGAATTGCGGGTCGATAAATTCGCCAAAGTCAGAAAGTCAGCCAGGTGCAAATGGATTTCAAAAGAGGAAAGGAAGCAAAATGACGCCAGGGATTCTTTTAAATGCATTTAAATTATTGAACGGAAATCAAAAAGCTGAAATGTCTTCCGACTGGTAAATCAAAATTATTTTTAAGTATTTGACCATTTTATTTAATCAACTTAATAAATTAAAAAAGGCTTATCTATTAAAATTTTAAATTTCTACAGAACCAATCAAAATTCTAAAATTAAAAAAATTTAGAATATATTTAAATTGCATAACGTTAATACATTATTTAATTAATTTTGTTTTGTATTTGGGATAGGGTTGTTAAGAAAATCGATGATACAATCGATTTTTTGAAAAATAGCAAGCATTGATGCTTTGGGCTCACAATCGATACTATCGCTCCAGAACATTTTTTTTGTGATCGATTGTTTGACAAACCTATTTTGAGGAATAAATAGTTTTCACTGAGCTTATCACAGCTACAAGAAAAATTAAGATATGTAGGATTTTTTTTCTTTACCAGGAAAACTTACGCTTTAAAAAGGAAAATAAATAAGAATACCCTATTGAATAAATATGGGGAGCAAGATTCACCTGAAACTTTATTTTCCCGTTCCCCAAAATTATAATCTCCTCACCTACATTCCATAAACACACTCCAGAGAGAATCTCTTATGGATGCGGGAGGATATGGATCCAGATATATATGTTCAGTGCATGAATATTTATAATGCAGCAGGCGGGCTTTCACTTCAGACCCAGTCAAAGGAACTCTCATTTTAATGTATTCCCTCGCACGACTTTCATTTGTTTTCACTTTCGTTTCCATCATGGAAATGATCCAAACGGGCGGAAAATATCCTCCGCTCCACTCGGCGCCGGCGAAGAAGTAAAAGGAGCCCGGGCGAAGATTTCAAGGGATTTCTGCCTTCTTTTCTTGGACTTTAGTGCAATTTCCTTGCACTTGCACAGCTAACAGCCTCGAAGTGGGAGCGTTTTGTTTGTTTGTTATCTCGGAAAATTGAAGTGGCCTTTAGTGCCCATTGATGGTTTGCCATTTGATATTTGATTTTATTTATACGCACTTTTTTGTTAATTCAATTCGAAGAATTGACTTTCGAGTGCTTATGAAAATTGTCAATTTCATTTGAACGCTTTCAAAGAAATTCAATTATTATTGGATTTACACCTAAGATGTGTGTGCCTTTGAGGGAATTTGTTTGCTTTACATTGATATTTGTAATTATTTTTGTTATTCATCAGGGCAAAGTGTTCTTGGTCGGCACTGTTTGTGTTTCCCCTGGCAATGCGCAATCGAAATTTAATTAAAATCTAAGCCCTGAGAGGGCAGACCTTTGTCCAGAAATTGCAGGCGCTTAAATAATAATTACTAACAAATCAAGGAATAAAATCTAATATCTTAGTGAGTGAATCCTTATTTAATTTGGCAAGCTTTTATGGTTTCTGGGGAAATAACGTATCCAATTAACAGCGTGTTGATGGCCCTAAATTCCTGTTTGCAGGGGAATCCCCACTTGGCCCTTGCATTCGCCATCCATCCATCGACCATTCCAGCTATGATTTCCCTGCTCCTCGGCTGCTCCGTAATGAACAGCACGGAATAAATAAATATATAAATTCTTCAAGATTATAAATTTTATGCAGTTGTAAACAATTTCAGACATGCGACCGCAGGCCGGGTGGGTATCTCACTGAGCGATGGGAGGGGGGGATGGATTTTCCATGGAAAAAGAGGCGGATGTGCCACAGTTGCATAAAATTGCATACGGAAAACTGAACCACCGCAACTTCTGGGCCAACGTCGATGGCTGCGACGGCGTTGTGGCTGCGGAAGAGTGGAGCAGCTGCGGAGTGGGTGGCGGTGGGTCGGGTGGGTGGCCAAGTGGGCGGCCGAGTGGGTGGCAGTGGGGCGCATGCATCCTTGGCGGACATTTCGGTTGCGAGGCACGTTTTAAAGGCTTGATTTATGCGCACTAACTTGGATTTTACAGCCCCCCTCTCGCAATGCCCTCTCTCTCGTTTCATCTGCGGCGGCTGCCACTTTTCTCTGTGTGTTCCTTTATTTTTTTGTGTCGCATGGAAAGGATTATTTAGAGTCAGCGGCGGCTTGCAAGCGTCTCAACGATAAGGACGCACGACGCCGGATGAACGACAATAGCCAGGACGACGAGAGCTTGGCATGGGAATGGAAATGGGGATGGGGATAGGGATAGGGATGGCCGTCTGATGACGACAAAAGCGCTGCGATCATCGCCGCAAGACAACTGTGAGGAATGAAAAATGGAAATGGCCCTGTGGTCTTGGCTGGAAACGAGTTCTAGCCACAAAAACTCACACCAAGTTCAAAATCAGATGCAATCAAAAGATGGTGGTCCGAAAAATTATCGCAATAGATTAATAATAAAAAGTAGGGATAAAGATAGCTACCGCTTAAAAAAGGTTACCATTTTTAAATAGATTTCACACTGTAAATAATGCGTAATTGCACTTTTAAGTCTGTCTGCACGCTGAGCCTATAAGCAAAAATATAGATATTTATATTCTCTAAAAAATCAGTATGGCTTAGTAAGGTGTAGTAATCAGTAAGGTTTCCAAATGATAATTTTTTATTAGAAGAATCACATTATACAGACTAGTAGTCTAGTAGTCTTTGTATTAACCCACCACCATTCTGCTAATTTAAGCCCACTGTCCAGCTTTAGAACGGAAGCTGGAAATGTGTGTGTGCTGCTACGTCGGTCTCCACCGTAAAATATCAGCCACTTTCGCCGCAGATAAAGCTGTCCACCCAACCGAATGGCTAACCTAGATGGGTTCTTCTACGACGGCGGCACATCCCAAAATGCGGCTAAGGAGACATCATAAAGTGCACCTCGACGACAACAGCCACACAGCAACAGAACGCAACGAGCTTCGGGAGTCAGTGCGTTGCCCTTATAAATTTCGCCATTTAATGTGCACCTCCGCTGCATTCGCTTCGATAAATAATTCCGGAAACATTCCTTGGCCGTTGGCATCCGGAGAGTGTGTGTGGGTTCCAAATGCCAAATGAACATCCGTTTTGCTCTGCTAGATTTCACCATTGTTGGCAGCAATTTCAGCAGCTCTTGCGAGGATGAGCACGTTCCAGGGAAGCTGCTAACCAAATTCCGAACAGAGTCACAGACGCATAAAAATAGGTAACCACATGTAAGCAGCACTGACACTTGAAAATACAAGCTTTTCTTTTTCCGATTCCTGGACTTTACGACTTTAAACAAAATAATATTTTTTAACGATAATTTCAGAAATTTCAGCTATCTACCATAAAAGTTAATAAAAATCTTTGCATCAAAAAAAAAAATTGCCATAAAATTTTGATCAATTTTAGATTATCCCACATTAATGTTGACTTGATATTACACATCTCACCAGTTCGAATATCGAATGTTTCATTTTTCAATATCGATTTTACCATTATTGCCTGGTAAAAACGATATGTGTGCGTGGAAAAAAATTAAGGGTTTTAAATTTCAATTTAAATTAATTTTTTTTTGTTTCTTGGAAAGCTTTAAAATAGTCTATTTTCATTAGAAAACTGTGTTCGTAAAAAATTAATTATCTTAACTATTAATATTTTTAATTTCTGCCATGAGTGACGTAATTTGTAGCACTGGTTCTATAGCTGACAAATCTTTTGAAATCCAAAATGTCTACAGAATAAGTTGTAAGTGCTTGGTCCTTACACTCATCTTCTTCATTCCTTTTATGGAACTTATGGCAAAACTAACAAACTGAAATAGCTCAAAGCTCAGATGAACCTGTCCAGCTCTCGCTGCCCAAAAGGGAAATTTCGCTCTCGGAAAACGCCCCAGGGCATTTTGCCGCAGCTCCTCACTCGGACACTTCCTCTGCGCAAAATATGAAAATTAATTAAAACTTTGGCAAGACACGCACACGGTAAAAAAGAGGGAAAAACGAAACAAACAAACAAACAGACAAAGCTAAAAGACACAGGCAGAGTTGGGGAAAAAACTGGAGAAAATTATGATGACCATGATGAAGCCAAAGGTGAGGAAGTGGGGGGTGGGCCAGGGGGGCGGATACAGGAGCTTTCCATTGGGGTCAGCGCGTGCGGCAGACGTTGCTGCTATTAATCCATCCACACTCAAACACACGCACAGGAATACCGGGACAGACACAAGTTCATAACGCGAATATAAAAACGCTGCAGGATATCGCTACAACAGACAATTTCCGGGCAACTTAAACTTGAAGACGTCCCCCAGATCCTCAGCCCACGCATCCGGTTTTGTTTGCCAAGTTTCTGCTTCGCTGGACTTCAATGCTTTTGGTCAGAGCCAAGAACAGTCAGAATCAGCTCCAAACGCAGCAGCAGCCCGCCTATATAGTATATAGCATAAAGTTCCTCTTTCCTACCCGCTGCTCCCAATGGACGCCGATGAAGCCTTGGCTGAATTGCGTGCTCCGAAAAAAGAAAAAGTGGGTGGGAAAAATTAAATTATTAAAACATCACCGGATGTCCATTGAGTAAAGAGGCAGAAGGCTCAAAGGAATCTGTCGCAGCTGTTAACGAAGTTGTCCACCGGGATAGCCTCTCAAGTGGCCAGTTCGCCAGGATAATCGCTGGAAAATTTCAAACCAAGCCTAATTTCCGGCTTTTATATAAAAATCAAACAATCGGCTAGAGATCCGGATGGGGATCTTTCTGCTTTGAATAGCAAAAATGAATAATAAAGTTACCTAAATAATCACTATTCAGTCTTGGTGAAGGAAACCCCAATAAGGCATCATATTTAAACAATTTCTAAAAATATTTTTGTTTAAAAGTCCAGATTATTAAATCGATTCCAAACCAATTTATAAATAAATTTTAGTTTAATGTGCACATGATACTTATTTTAAATATTCAATAATTGCAAGCTGATCGGCTAAAATAAAAGTCAATAACATTTTCTAGTTTTCACAATTCAAAGCCAAATAATATTTCCACGCTCAAATATCACAATTGAAAAGTACCATATCAAGTATTATACCGATTTACCAGTTCAGGGGTTAATTTGCATAACCGATGGCGACCGAAGCACTTAAATAATTCATATGGCACTGCAGTATTGATAGCCTGGCAATAATAAATACGAAAAATGGGCAAACACTTTGAGGACAGAAAAAGGAGAAACCGCAACGACTTTTCGGTGGCAACAGATTGTTCGGGCGTTTAATGCATCTTCAACGTAAAGTCAGGTATGGGGTCAGATATGCCGAGCAAATATGCCAGAGAAGAAATGTATGTTCGTGTGGCAATATATACCATATCCCCCCAGCTCGGAGGTCGCTGAGAAAACACAGATGGGACACACTTAGCCCACCAGCCATTTCACAGGGATTATGGCGTATTCAGTTGGCACCTGCACTGTGTTACAGAAATTTAACAACATAAAATTAAACATTTTTAAATTGACTTTTATTTCTCATATGTTTATTAATTTTGTTAGTCCTCCAGAATCTATAAGGCATTTATTGGCATTGGCTATTGATTAAAGTAAGAACTTAAGCAAAATCATAAAAATGTAAAGGTCTTTAAAAATATTTCAAAAATCTTTCTTGAAATTTATATTGATTAACCGGTTGTCCCTTAAAATAATTGTGGTTTTATGATGGGATAAACATGTAAATAAAACCCCGCTTTTTACTATACGCCTTAGAACAAAAGAATTTACAGACATATTCGTACACTTTTATTATAGATTTTGATTTATTTTTAATCCACACACACCCAAAAAAGTATGCTACGAAAATGCAACATTCGTCGATGTTATCAACTAAAGTGGTTTATGCTTTGTTTGCGTAATACACTCACCCATACAGAGGCAGGGAAACCACATTCAGAAATTCTTTCCAAGCACATTTCGAAGCCATTCTTTGAAAGTTATGTAAACTTTATTGCGGAAGACAAGGGCCAGGTCGAAGAAGAAGAAGAAGCCTGGCCAAGTGAACAGGTAACTATTAAATAGCCTGTCATCCCACACATACTACATGACATAGTTGTATGCATAAGCGGCTGGACATGGGCGAATATGGGTATGTGTACGTGTGTGTGTGTGTGATATCCTTTCAGTGGGGCAGGAGTGCAATAAAGAAATGACAACAGCAGAAGAACAGTAAAAGCTCTTTGTATGCAAATGCAACTCATGTTGGATCTGGATCCACTTACAAGTGCCCCTGCACCACTGCACCACCTGTCCCCCCGTTTCGGCCGCCCCTTCGATGCAGTTCTATGCTGATTTTTTCCCGCCACTCGAGTGCTCGAAAAGGCGAGCCAGACCACTCCAGCTGGATGACCACAGAAATTAAATGAAATCTTCTTTATGTTTTGCCCGAAGCCTACGGGTAAGTGCTCTCCTGGCCCCAGGACTTTTGTATGTTGCCGTTGTTTATTTGTTGATTTCCACAATTCATTGTTATTTGCTTTATTTATAGTTTTCCTTCAATATTCCCGCTTAAAAGGCAATGTGGTGCGAAAAATACAATGAAATATAAGCAAAGTTTGGCTCAAAACAAAAAGTTTACGACGGCTTAAAAAGTGGTGGAATAGGAAGCTGCTTTAAAAGGGGTAAGGTTTTTAAAAAGGGGTAGATTGGTTTTCCGCTTGCTTTGTTTATATAACAATACATTTTATAGATTAATGTCTCTTCTCAGATAGAAGTATCTTCCCACATGTTTTTAAAATATTATTTCATGTATAACTTAAACAGATTTCGAATCTTAAAATAAAGTTTGTTTTGATCAACATAATATTTTTTGACTCTATAAGTGAAGTCTTAAAACGAATTATTGATTTCCTATGATTGGGAAACAGGATACATATGAGTCGCAACTGTTCCCCATATGCATTTCCGAATATCTCGGCAGTCTTAAGAACCATTGCAACCGTTCCACCTGCCTTTTGGTAACACGGACTTGGACACTCACATAACCACACACGCGTGAGTCGGGTCCTGGCACTTGGCCGCTCTTCATGGCTGATTTATGCGCTGCGAGTGCAGCGGCAGCCAAAAGTGCTGCCTGCTTCAAGGTACGAGAACGCTCGCAAAAGTGGCTGGCCACGCCCCCTTTTTGGCGGCCCCAGCCTAAGTGGTTTATACCCGGCGAGATTTTAGCCGAAATACCTATAAATTTTAACTCGTTCGTTGTCTAAGTGGGCAAATACAAGTTGCCGCATTCTCATCCGCATCTGCAGCCACATCCACATCCACATCGACATTCGGCATTTTTCCCCAACATCCTTCTTCTCTGCCTTTTGCTACAACTTGCAGCACTTGTGAAAAGTTTGCGAAATTGTTGTCTAAAAAGTTTCTCCTGCGGTTTCATGTTTTTTTTTGGGGGTTTGCGTTAAGCTTAACGCACAAATTATTTGCCCAACTTGGCCTTGCTGCACTTTTGGCCAAGGGAAGTGGCGAAGATAGGAAAATGTTAAAGGCACAAGGTGTGCTAAAATATTTAGAGCCAAGCCACCTTAAAAACAAACCTTTCAAATGAATTGGGAATTGTGTTTAACCGAAAAGGCAAAAATAATTTATGCGCCATCAAAAAGGGAATCTGCTGCGCGGGTCCTTCAACCACAAAGGACTTAAAAGCAGGACTGGAAAAAATCTGGCCACATAATCCCTTGTAATTATGCCCAAATCGCTTAATTTTGCAAATCCACCGCGATAATTAACTAAAAGTGTCATTAAGTTTTAAGCAGAAATAAGCAACAATGTGCGACTCGAGTTGGGATTCGAACTCTGTGAGGCAAGGACTCGATGGAGATGGTGATGGGGATGGCGATGGCGACTTTGTCAACAATAACAAGCAACGTAATTACGCTGGATCCAAGACTGGACCCAAAGCCGCCACAAAAACAAAAGCAACGACAGAGAGCGAAAGAGAAATTAAGCAAAACACAAAGAGGATGCGGCCAAAGCCTCGAACAATGGCGAATGGCGACAAGGATGCCCAAAAAGGGACACCTAAGAAGGTTAAAGGCAAGTGGTTCGACCATGAGATACCTAGTACTACGGCTTTCAGCAAAAAAAACATACAAAATATATTATTAATTCCTGGAGAGAACGAATTTATCAAATGATTTGAGTCATACTTGGGTACCTAATATTTTAATGCTCATCTCATTTGCTGAATAACTGGGAAGTAATTATTTTATATGCAAATAAGTATGACCTTTTTTATCAACTCCTTTTAACAAACCTGCAAAAACATAAAAAGAAATTCCCATAATTGTAATGTTAATTACTTTTAAAAGCCATCTATCAAGGAAGTGTCTTCAGACAACCCAAAAGAGTAAGCATACGCACATCATACAACAAACGTACATCATACTTTACATCATACATATTGAATATTGATAGTATAGGAAATTAGTTATAAAGTAAAACATAACTTTCTTTACCTTATAAACTTCAATAAAGAATGTAAAATGTTCACCAAATCACCATAAAAGGTATTTTGATGGTCGCAGATAGTGGTTCGAATATTGTAAATTTGACTGCAATTTAATATTACAAATATATGACGTATAAATTATTATATTTCAATGTTGAATTCGACATATTTTATTCTATGTAACATTACCTAGGACCTTGCACTAGCATACCCATTAGTGGGACAATTACCCTGTAAGAAGAGAGGGCGGGTCGGGTCGACTTACACTAAACATCCATTTGGGTATTAGCCGGCGAGGCGGAAGCCGCACAAAGCGTGCCACCATTTGCGCCCAGCTGGGATGCCCAGTCGCGTATCCGCAGGATGCAGGACTCGCAGGACTCGATGGACTCGCTGGACTCGCAGTGCAGGCGGACCGATGACCACGCTAAGTGCAGGTTTACACAGGCCAATGATTGTGCGCCCGGCGATTGCGTCGGAGATCCTTATTACAGACCGCGCTAATTCCCATTTGAGATTGTCGCCCCTGCTCGGCGACCTCGTCTTCGCCCCGTCCCCCCATCCTGCGGGCTGGAAAAGCGCATCGGAAAAGTGTGGGTGTGGGCGGGAGGACCATTTCATACCCAAGAGCCAAGTGAAACAACAGCGGAAGCTGAGAACAGCTAAACACGGAAGCAAAGTGAGCTGGTGAAAAAATAGCTGGAATTGCCGTCTTTGTTTGTCGTCCTCCCGGATTTCTCCGGCGGGTGTGGAAAGAGTGGAGGGATGGCGGATACAAACATGGGAAGCAATCAACTGAATTTTACAGTGCATTGGAAGACACACTACCCGAGGCACGTATCATTGACCCAGAGCATGGTACAGGATAATAAATAAAGTCAACAGATGTTTGCCACAGGAAGAGGTGACGAAGAAAAAAGTAAGGGTATCTTAAAGATATCGAAACTATATGAAACTGAAATTCATCTTTGCGTATTCATGTCTTAGAAGAATCTTAAGGCTGACTAGGAGCCTTAAATCTGGAAATAATTATATAATTTTCAAAACCTGCAAATTGAATCTTAAGAACAATAAATATCAGCGTAAATATCAGATGAAAATATTACTAATTTACAAAAACGTTTTTCAAACATTTAAATATGATTTTTAATATGTTCAAAATACATTAGGCCATTACTGTTGAAACTCTGTTAAGGATACCATAGGTTTAAAGCGCAAGTGTACAGAATACATTAACTAACAATCATTCAATCCTAACAAACAGCCACAAAATAATTCGCCTGGAGTAGAGAGTAAAATATAGCGTATATAATGGTTGCGTTGCTGGAAATAAAAAACACCCATTTAGTGAAACATTTACGATTTTTCCCTCTCTGAAGGCCCAGCTTGCTCCATTGCCATGGATACTTTGCAGCACTTTCGGGACAGCTTAGGGAAGCCATTAAACTTACTTAAAGCATTTTGAAAAGCTAACAAACGTCAACGTCAGTCGCAGCCCTCGGAGCTGCAAGTCCGAGACCAAATCCAAGAATCCAAGTCCGAGTCGAGCTGTCAGGGTGGGGCGAAAGTTGCAGTGCAGTGCTGAACAGAGCAGAGCAGAAGGACTGTAAATAAGTAACAAGGATATCCAATTATTCCTTCACCACAGCCCACTGGCTGGCAAAGTGGCTGCAGCGGGGCGAAGGGGACTGTGGGCCGGAGTACGTATATAAGTACATAAATGCCCGGGCCTTCAGCAAGGAGCAACGATTAAAATGCTGGGGTCCTGGCCCAAAGGCTTTCATAAATTTGCACATAATAAAACGAAATCTTTGCCTAAACTTGGCCTATTAATGTTGGTACACCACACGCACACATACGCACACCCACACGCACACACATGCCGGCTCAGTCTGCGATAGACAGAAAAAGGACACTGACTCAGACAGACAAAGTTTATATTCAATTCCCAGGCTAAAATGCGAAAATGCCTAGAAATCCATTTACGTAAATTCTCTATTTAGCATGCATTCGGGGCATTTTCATTGTTTTTTATACTCTTTATTTCCTATCCTCCAGGCTCCGCTTTTTTCCCCTTCTGTCATCAAATTTCAAAGCTAAGCTGTAGTTTATTTTGATGGGTTTTCGCTCTGGCACCCGGCTTGCTCCTTTTGCTGACCCATTTGTGTGTCCTGCGGCACTGTCTTTGGTTACAGCCCCATCGCTTCCTTTTTTTCCTGTTTTTGCGAGTCGAATATTATCGAATTTCGATTGTCTTAGGAGGCCCAAGAGTTTGGGCATGAAGACCCCAAATAAAAAAAGAGAGGAAAAATGAAATTATGCGCATTGAGTTGTTGGCCAGACCCAAAACAAAGATGATGCCTGGATATATAGCCATATATATAGAAAAAGAGTCGCTTGTGTGGGTGCTGGCAGATTTGTTTATAGCTTTGCATAAAAACAAAACCCGAACATGGGTCCCCGAGCTCAATAGTTTGTGGTTCTGGGTACACACCGTATCAATATTAAGGAAGGTAACGAATTTCCGGAAATTTATTTTCGGAGGATTAAAGTTTTACTTGCATTTGCAAGTTGAATCCACAGCGAAGTGCTTCCTCCATTGGCTTTTGGGTCATTACTTGACTTCTTGTCCCGGAGTTTGGCAACAACTTGAAGTCAGCTTAAAACTTGAGAGCTGGCTCACACACACACACACATTTATGGATAAGTCCTTCTCGGTCGGTGAGTGTGTGCGAGTGTTTGCCACTGTAACTATGTCATTGCGGTTTCCTTAATTCATTTTGTTTGTAGGCGGCGCGACATTGTCACTGTCATCGTCATCCTCATCGTCATTGTCAGTGGAAACCGCAGTCCACTGAGTGCAGAGACACAGGCAGCGAAAGAGACGGGAACACTGTCAGCGATAGAGGCAGCAATACAGACAGAGAACGTGGCACTTTAAAAAATTATAGACTTCATTATTTACAAATTAAAATAATTTAAAAAACTTACCTATAAAATGACAAGTAAAACAAGTAAATGGAAAACAAAAATGCTTAAGTTCTACCCACCCTTGGGTAGATAATATATCTACCCTTTCAAATATATTTTATTTTATCGGTACATGGTTTACCATTTTCTTTTCAAGTGTACAATGTGATGAGCCAGACGAGAAGCCTTCTCCAGCTGTTGTTCTCGGCGTTGTTTTTAGTTGAATGGCAGCGCTAAGCGGATTAACGCTGTTATTTTAAGTTCAACAAACGAAACGAAGAATAAATTAATGAGTTTTCACTGTGGTCGAGCAGACGGCATTCGGCCCACCAAATGGGTTTAACAGCAGAAAGCCAAAAGCCCAAACGCACACACAGAAGCCCCGGGACTTCCTTCCCCTGCCGAAATGTGGGTTCATGGACCAAGTCCCAGCCATTAAGCGCACTCACCAAAAACTGTAATCTGTTCCGTGTTGCCCTATGTTTGATATACACTATCCGAAGGATTTATCAGGTTGGGCATTATGGAACGGAAAATTATTTATATTTTTTTACAAAAGGTACGGAAATATTTTTGCAGGGTTACAGAGATATTGTAAAATTTTTTAGGTTATATTAAGTCCTTATGAAATATATTTGGTTTTACATTTACATCACCACTTTGTCTTTATAAATCTTGTGCTCCTTTGTGGATCAAAAGCATAAAAGATACACCAGAGTCAATAAAAAAATAAATATTTTCAGAATAAGATATATTGATTCATAGGAATATCAAACAACCAACATGGTGTATGAATTCCTAATTTTTGGGATCAATATCAAACAAAGTACAAGTAGGATAACATATTAATGTTGCATCCCTAGGAATCACACTTCTTTTTAACATCAAAACTATTTTGTTTGCTAACTAAGATATCTATGCCTTAGGCAAGGAAACATCCCTTGAATGTAGAGCTAGAGCTAACATCCGGTTTCTATAATTTTTTTCCGTGCAAGAGTTCTCTTTCCTCGTTTTTTCTCCTCGCACTTGCATTTGTATTTGTAATTGTTATAGTTTTCGCATTGATTGTTCAACTGTGGGTGTGTGCATGGGAATGTGCCGGACACTGAAATTGTAATTAGTTCAAAATTTATGCGGACCCACTTCCGCATTTTTCCCGTCGAGGATCACGTCCGCATACGGAGCTTTATTTTTTATGTTCGCGTTGCCGACCACGTCCTGGAAATTATTATTGGTGTGTATGGGTTTCTTTTTGTTTTCATTCCTTCCTTTGTTTGCTCCCTTTTTTATGAAAATTCTATGAATTTCCAATCCCAAATCGGATTATGGCATTAGCCGGACTCAGTGCGCTGAGAGCCATCGCGTAAAAAAACAGCAATTGCAGGAGCAACAAAAGGAAATAAAACTTTCGGGGGCCTGAAGGTCGAGGCAGGACCGTAAAAATGTGTTGGTCATGCTGTGAGCAAAAAAAACCTCCAATAATTTGAACTTTTATCATAATGATATGCAACTAAGCCGCCAACGAAAAGATACACACAGCCATTTAGCCGGGTTCGATGTCAAGTGCACAAAAGTTGCGGTCCGCGAACGCGAACGAGGAAAAGAGCAAAGGGTTGCAAAATTGAGCTGCGATGCAATTAAGCAGTTTCCGACAAATTGCCATCCAATATTTCTGGCCAGGACAAGACGGTCCCCCTTGAGTTCCACCCGCTTCTCCATCGCCATTCCCGCCAGGATGCATCCGCCAGTTCATCCGCTCCGAGCTTTGACGAGCACAGCCAAGCGGATAATGGAAAGCGCTCAAAAGTCCTCCGCCTTTGACGGCTCCTGACTCTGAGCTGCACTCAGATGCTGGATCTACTTAGCCGCTCTAAGTTCCTCCGACATTTTTGTATCGCATTGCAAAATTCGCCACAAAATTGCGGGTAATTAGCCAAAGTTCTGAGCTCTGGTAATTGATTCGCCGAAGTTGGGCTGCTTAGTCAATGAGATTGATAATTAGGATATTGAATGTTGTGTTTTAAGCTTGAAACTACTAGGGGAAAAGGTGGGGGAACAACTCGTTTGATTTATTGGAAATAAGTTTAAAAGGTAGTAATAGCTTTACGTTTTAATTAATTTGCATTAAGCAGGGTAAGTTTATGGCTCACATGATACAGTTTACCATTTCCATTAATATTCAGGATTTTTATTATTTTAATTGTGTTGTATCTATCGAAATATAATAGCATTAAATAGAATAATCAGATATTTTTACGATTCAAAAATTAATTAATAATAAAACAGTATACAACAAAAGGCTTTAATGTATAATTTAAGTATTTGTAAAAATAAAAAAATTGAAGTTCTGATTAATATAAACGCCTAAGGATTTTGTAGTCCACCTTTAAAACAAACATTCTCCCAACTTAATGAACTTTTCACAAAAAACTTAGTTCAAACACACACATTTGTTCCTTGTGCTTTGGGGGGTACCATTGACAAACGTTTTAGCCTTTTAACCGGGTTTGTTTGTGTTTCCCTTCTCAATTCGCCACAAAGTAGTTGCCACCCGGAAGAGGAAGAGGATGGGGACACAGGGCGAAAAGAGGCGGAGATGAAATTTACTTTAACGAACTCAAATTCCGTGAAGCTTTTGAGTTGGCCAGAAATTAACTCACTCGCCTACACTGTCCTACGGGAAGTCAAAGCCAAAAGCCGGTGCAGAAATGCAGCAAAAAATACTTGGCTTTGATTCCTTGGCCACCTCCTGTCTCTGTCTCTGTGCCTTTGCTTCGGTTCGTTTTTCTTGTGTTTTATCTTGCCGGCTCCTCTATGGCATTCATTATGCCAGGACCCGCCTCTGTCCCCCGGCCTGCACCTAGTGGCCCCTCGATTCGCCTTCATTTATCACAGTTTGTGCGCATTTGTCGACTCGCCTTATCCCGAGTGGGTGGCCTAACATCCGCAGCCGCTTTGACAGCCCCGAGATCCCCGGGGAAAACCCCGAGAGCCCCGAGAATCCCGAGACAAAAACGAGAATTCTCCGGGAGTGAGTGGCAGTGGCGAGTGAGTGAGGCAAGTTGTCAAAGGGAACGCTTGGCGGAAAAATGTCTTTTAATTAGTGTTTAATTGAATTGCAAACTGGAATTTTAATCGAAAATTGCAGCGGGTCGACTTTTCCGCCCCGTTTGGCTTCAAAGTTTGCATTGTCCACTGAGCTAAATGGTCTGTTTGCTTTGCCAACTCGGCTTGGCCATTGATAGCCCAAAAGTCACTTGTCGCTATTACCGAAGATTGTCAATGGACTGCGGTTAGATTGCGTAGGAGATACAATTAGGGACTTGGACTCTAGATGGGTGGACCTTAAAGCTGGTATTTGTAGTTTAAGTAAAATGCTTAAGCTATTTTATTTGCAGGCTTAGATTTAGCTCAATATAATACTCATACGCACTGTTGACGAATTGAACGATTTGAAATATTATTTTTATATTTTTGTTTTATTATTTAGTTATGATTAATTATTAAAAATTTAGTAAAAATGTTCTATATTTAAAATCGGTTGTTAGTACCTTTTAATATTTTTCTTTAAGAGCATAACCAGCGTTATAATGCATTTGTTAATATTAATTGATTATGAATCACACATCGTAAGGATATTACTTTAAGAAACATTAATGACATATAACATCAAAAAGAGGATTTTAAGATCTTCCAGGGCAAAGGTATGCAGACTGAAAACCTCTACGTTGCTCATTTGTCCTTTAAATTGCAGAGTAAATTGCTGGGCACCACATGCCCGCCCGGGTTAATTGATTATAATTACATACATGTCCTAATGCAATTCATCAAACGCGCATTGTCCCCGGATCTCCAGGCCGCCGTGCCCGTGCCTCGACTCCCATTTCTCCGGGTGGATCTCCGGTGCTACGGTTCTCGGGTCCCCCGGTCTCCCGGTTGTCCGGGCCTCCGGCAGAACGCCCTGCACGCCTTTGACGACAATAATGAGCATAATGATGCTGCCGGGGCTGCAGGCCATGCGGATGCTGCTGTTAATGCCACAATAAAGACCGCAGCATGGATGCCGATGGCCCGAGGAGCGCTAGCTCGGCTCAGGCTCACGTACAAATTGCATGATTACTATCAGGGATAATTAATGTTGATGCCAGCGAGACTCAAACATGTTGGCCGACGGCGGACGGCGGACGGCCGACTGACGGTTCAACAAAAGGCCAACTCGGCCAGGGAGTTCTGGCCAACTCAAGTCCCTGGGCCACATGCTGGCTTAGACCGTTGATATGGGGTCTCGAGTCTGCAAGTTGTCAACTGCAGCCAGTCAAGTCGATCGAGTTAACCCGGCTTCGTGGCTTGAATGAAACTAAAACTTGCTGTAACTTAACTTTGATGTTGAGCGCAGGTTTTTCGGTTCTGCTGGTTCTGGAAACTAAATGGATGGAAAGTAAGCCGCCCGCTGGCAGCAATTAATGTAAATCAATTCGCATCACATAATGCCACTGCATAAATGCCAAATCATGGCAAATACGTGAGCATTCAGTGGCTTAGCCATGTCCCAAATACTTGCAAATTCCAATTGAATCAGGCAAATTATCAGGTGCGGAGGGCGGTGGGGAAAAGAGGGGGCCGCCACACACAATTCTCAAATTGTTTGGCTTGAACACCGCACAAAACCGTACGTAATGTAATCAAACGTATTGAAGTTAATGAGCTACTTAACCGACTTCCCACTTCCGACCTGGCACTGTATCCCATCCACAGTGGAATGTGCTGCTGTGGTGAATCATATAATTATGGGATGCCTTGAATTAGGTCGAGGACCCTAGTCGACCACAAATGCCCGTAGCGAAGGTGAGCTTAGGCCGCAATTAAGCTGGAAAGGTATTACCGCTTTTATACAGCTTTAAAGTCATTTGCTGCTGGTCAAAACCCCTACTTATTACCTGAACAGTTCCTATTTCTATTTTTGAGCAACCACCTTTCAGAACCTTTGACAATGCAATCGATATCACCACTTTAATGCGTGACAGTGTATTCAACCTTTCTATGTGTTTTAGATCTTTAACACATATGTAAACAGCGCCTAATTCGCATCCCTATCGATAGCCAGATAGTGTTGTACAACGCCTAGTTGGTAGTGTTGCCAATAGACGACAGGAGAGCTATAAGAGAATTCGAACGAGAACAACGTGTGCAGAGCGTTTTATAGTTAAACTCCAAATGTATTATCCTAATCAATTATCCTAAGTTAATAAACCTACATACCACTCGATAACCTACCCTTCACAGTTCAGAAGTGGGATAGTTGAGGTTGGATATGCGTGGAGCGGAGTTGTGCAAGAATTCCAGGAGAAGCAGCAAGAATCGTCGGCGTGGAAAGTTTGCAATGGGATGTGTTCCCAAAGGTCTATGTGACAAGGAAAATTGCAAATAACGGATGTGTTCCATTTCTACGTGGCAGACGGATTCAAGGCAGAAAGATCGGGAATCTATGTGAACCCGTGGAGTCAGAGCAGAAGGATCGGGAATCTTAGTGAACCCGTGGAAGCAAAGCAGACGGACAGGATTCTTAGTGAGCCTGTGGCCGCAGAAGTCTCAAAGAAGTCTCTAGAAGCCAGAGCACATACACAGGAGTTGTGTGTATTGGTGAATTTCACAAGCGCATGCAAGCCTTGCGAGGTACAGATAGTTGTCTCGTTCGCTCGCGAGGTAGTTGTTGTTGTCACGTTTGCACAAGAGAACTGCCAACTTAGCTAAAAGAAAATTCGAGAACAGTAAACTATGCCAAAAATAGCGGATCTTAAAGGCGACGAATTAAGGTTCCTGCTACGATCGAGAAACGTGTCAGTTTCCGGCACAAGAGCCGAATTGGTTCAACGGCTTATAGAGTTTGAACAATCGGAGGACGTAGAGCTGCCAGCAGCAGTGGGGCTCACCATGCAGCAAGAAGAAGCGATGTCAGCACAGTCAGCGGCAATTTCTCAATTGCAGAACGAGATGAAGGAGCTAAAAGGCATGTTAGCTCAATTAGTAACTCTTCAAATGGGTAATGCAGCACCAGCAGAAGCAGCAAATCAGCAGCAGCAGCATATCATCGATTTGGACATCGAGGAAATCAGCAACGAAAGGAGTATTCCTGCGCAACTTACCAGCAGCGTAAGGCAAGCGTCAGTTAAGGAAATCGCCAACACCTTGCCAGAGTATGATCCCAGCGACGACAACGCCATTTCAGTCAATCAGTTCATCGATCGCGTCAACAAGGTGGTTGATGCTTATCAGTGGGACGAGAAGTTCCTATTGCTCGCCATTTATACACGACTTAAAGGTCCAGCCAAGATGTGGCTAGATTCATCCCCCATTCTACACACGACAGGATGTTTCAGGATGTTCGCCCTTGGGGTGCGGTACAAGCTCAGCGAAGCAGCGGTTTTAAGATACGTCCGCTCAGGTCTACAGCATCGAGAATTGCAAAACAGTATTGCAGCCATTCATTTCTCGACAGTGAAGCAACTTCGTGATGCAGCCGAGTCGTATTTTGTAAACAGAGGGCGTTCGTTTGCAAATAAGAAAGAATTTTCATCAAAAGCCAGCAACTTTGAGCAGAAACCAGACAACGATATCAAGCCGCCCAGGTCGAAGGAATCCCTGAAGTGTTACAATTGCGGAGATATGGGACACTTCGCCAATTCGTGTCCGAAAGAGAGGAAAAAGTCACGCTGTACCAAATGTAACAAATTCCACGAGCCAAATGGAAGTTGCCAACCCACCAATGTCCTTCGTGTAGGAGCCGCAAATCAGGACAAGCTTTTCACCAGGAAAATCTGCGTGCACTCGCACGATTACAGCGCCTTCATCGATACAGGTAGTCAGGCCAGTATCATCCGCCAATCAGTTGCACAGCAAGTCAACGCTGAGCGCTACAAGTGCTCTATGAAAATTAGAGGCATTTGTGGAGGTTCATGTATCCTCACAGAATCGATGATTTTGGACATGGACATAGATGGAAAAACAATCACAGCCAAAGTTTACGTAGCAGAAGACGATCTGTTGCAGGAGGACTTCCTTTTGGGACAGGATGTCATCATCAGCGCTCATCTCGAGTTGAATTTCCCAGACGAGTCAAGGATCGAAGGAGCAGTTCATCAGCCGATAGCCCCTGCAAGCGATACCAAGATCGCAAAACTTTTGGACAATTTCCACAACGCAAACGAAAGTGAGCAAATGCGCAGCTTGCTGGAGAAGTTCGCCGATGTTTTCTCGAGAGGATTAGAAGGCATTGGAAAGACAAGCATAGTCAAAGCAGACATCATCGTCGAGAGCAGTCAGCCAGTAGCTCAAGCACCATATCGTGTTTCCGAGCCAAAGAAGGAAGTCGTCAGCAAAATGGTTGACGAGCTTCTCAAACAGGACATCATCACAGCATCCACATCCGAGTACGCCAGCCCGGTGGTGCTCATCAAGAAGCCGAATGGTAGCGATCGTATGTGTGTCGATTATCGCCGACTAAACAAGTTAATCAGGAAGGAAAATTTCCCAGTACCTAACATCGAGGAGCGACTGCAGGAAGCGAAAAGATTTAAGTACTTTTCATCCCTGGACCTCAACAGTGGATACTATCAGATTGAGATAGCCCCAGAGAGTCGAAAATTTACTGCATTCATCACCACAGACGGATTGTACGAGTTCAAGCGACTTCCATTCGGGTTGAAAAACGCGCCCGCTGTTTTCAATCGACTCATGGCCGAGCTACAGAAGAAAGTAAGAAAGGGAGACATGATGCACTACATGGACGACATCCTTATTGGTAGCCAAACGTTCGCGGAGATGTACGAGAATCTTGAGAGGATCCTGAAAGTCTTAAAGGAGTGCGGATTAACTTTGAACCTGGACAAGTGTGAGTTATATAAGCAGTCAATAACATTTCTTGGTCACCAGATACACACAGAAGGAATCAGTCCAGGGGAAATCAAGACGAATGCCATCAGAATGTTTCCGAAGCCTGCCAATGTCACCGATGTGAGAAAGTTCCTGGGTCTCACCGGTTATTTTCGGAAATTTGTCGCTGGATATGCCATTATCTCAGCACCGTTGAGAATCCTATTGCGCAAGGATCAGCCATTCATTTGGGAAGCGCCACAGCAAGATGCCTTCGACGAGCTGAAGAGTTGCCTGATCGCGAATCCAGTTATCACCAGTTTTCGCCTAGATGCCGAGCATGAACTACATACAGATACCAGTGCCGTTGGTTTAGCAGGAGTATTACTACAACGTGAGGACGATCAGCTGAAGCCGATCGCGTACTATAGTCGAGCTACTTCCAAGCCGGAGAAGAACTATCACAGCTACGAACTTGAGGCTCTAGCTGTCGTGGAATCTTTGGAGCGATTCAAATACTATATCTATGGCAAGAAGATAAAGGTTATCACCGACTGCAACGCCCTGAAAACATCGATGGAGAAACGAGAGCTCATACCCCGCATCGCCAGGTGGTGGTTGCGTATTCAGGAATTCGACATAGACATCGTTCATCGAGCTGGTACACAGATGAGCCATGTCGACGCACTAAGTCGAGCGCCATTCGAGGATGCTCGACAGACGGACACAGCGTGCCTTAAGATCGCCAAAACCATAATCGACGAGGAGGATTGGCTATTTTCCATACAGCTGCAGGACGAGAAGATTCAGAAGATTGTCGCCGACATGAAGTTGGACAAAAAATCGGAGACTGACGAGTATGTGATCGAGCAACATCGCTTGTTTCGAAAACATGACGGCAACCTGCTATGGGTTGTGCCGAAGCAATTAAGATTCCACGTATTGCACGAATGCCACGATAAAGCCGGACACATGAGCACCGATAAGACAATGGCTCGAATTCTAAACTTGTTTTGGTTTCCCCGAATGCGAAACTATGTGAAAAGCTACATCAAGTCCTGTGTGGGCTGTGCGTTTTACAAATCACCAGGTGGACGCCAGGAAGGTCAGTACCACTACGATGACATCGAGCCGATTCCATTTTCAACGATACATATGGATCACCTGGGACCATTTCCGAAGAGTTCCAAAAGAAACGAGCATATTCTTGTGATAGTCGACGCCTTCACCAAATTCACCATAATACGAGCAGTGAAAAGTACAGCAACTAAGCACGTCCTGGATGTACTGCAAGATGTTACCAGCTACTTGGGAATGCCAGATCGAATTGTGACCGATCGCGGTACAGCTTTTACGTCCAAGGATTTTGAGAAGTACTGCACAGAGAGAATTATTTAAGTAATTTGTACTCAAACTGAGTATTTTTCTTCTTGGAAATTAAGCATGAACATATATACTCATTCTGAGTACAAAATACTAACTACCAGTACAAATTTTTCAAAAATTGTTTACTCAAATTAAGTACATTTTCTTATTATTAAGTACATTTTTACTCAAATTGAGTACACAATGCACTCATCTTAGGAAAATATTTGGCTGGTCTTTTAAAAATGAGTATTGCCTTTTCTCAAACTGAGAAAAAAAAATTTCTCAAATTGAGAAAAATATTCTCAAATTGAGACAAATATTCTCAAAAAGAAGAACTTCCTTTCTTTATTCTGGGCTATACCTTAAATGATAATTGTTTCATAATTATGTGAATAATAACTGTTATATAACTGTTATAAATAAAACAAACTTACTTTTTTTTCGACCCAAGTCGCCTTCTCCGACACTCGAACTCGAGACCCTTGTGTTCGTGCACGCGCGCACTAACCGGCTGAGCCAAACAAGCATCACGTTCAGCAATGTCCAAACCGCGTATAAGATGTAAATTGTAATGCTTGCAATCAATTGGATTTTAAACATTAAATGGAATTGGATTGATTATACCATAATACAATTATTTTAAACAAAAAAAAAAAAAGCTAAAAAAAAAAAAAAAATGTATGTGTTTACCGGCATGGGAATTGAACTCACGACCCGGACAACATTAGCTATCAAATATTTGATGGCAAGAGTCATTTACTCCCTAGACCAGCATTTTAAAGGGGTTTCTTTGAGTAGTGTCATACTCATTATGGAAATATTTGTACTCAAATTGGAAGTTAAGGAATTTGTTTCCTAAAATTAAGATTTTTCTGCTCAGTTCAAGTTTTTTTTCTTAAAGTGAGTACAATTTTTACTCAATATAAGTTTTTTCCCAAAATTTGTACTCAAAATCAGTACATCCTGAAATTGGGAATACAAAAACTCAATTTCAGAACGTCATAATTCTCTCTGTGTGCAAGTCTAATAACGTGAAGCACATCCTCAATGCTGTAAGGACACCCAGTGTAGGGCGCTTGTCGTTTTTAAATTTTCCCCTTTAATTTAAAATTCCCGCCAGGCTTTGAAGTTGCCGCCAGGAAATAAAATGGCAGATCAAAATTCAAATAAGTTCTGTTTTTTACAACACTGAAAAGACGTGTTCGATAAAGATTTTGAGTAACTCTGGTCCCATACTTTTTCGATAAACAAGTCTGGCTTTCGATTATTCGGTCTTTCCATTTTGTACCGTGGCCGTGAGAAGATCGTTCTCTCCTGAACATATTTTCCTAAGTGTTATATATTTCTTCAACCGAAACCAAATCGTGGAAAATATCAGACATCCTCAGCCTTTTATAGGGTTTTCTTTTACCAGTGGGTTCCTGTTGATAAAAGGAAGTAAGTTTAACTATTATTTAGTGGAAAAACCCCTCTTCTTATAAAGTAATGCGTTTTATAGGAAAATTCTTGGAAGTCGAGTTTACTCCTTCACGTGGCTTACGGCCAGGGGAAATTTTTGCCCAGATTTTCGTCGGAATCGTGGAAAATTGAAATCGAATTTACTCCTTCACGTGGCTTACAGCCTAGGAAAATTTCTTCCCAGATTTTCGCCGGCATCGTGGAAAATTGAAGTCGAGTTTACTCCTTCACGTGGCTTACGGCCAGGGGAAATTTTTGCCCAGATTTTCGTCGAAATCGTGGAAAATTGAAGTCGAATATACGCCTTCACGTGGCTTACAGCCCAGGAAAATCTCTGCCCAGATATTCGTCTGCATCGTGGAAAATTGGTTCTTCTATTGGTTCCCGTTTTTCTGTGAAAATTTAATACAGCGCCACCCACGTGATCGTCAGGATTTCACCATAAAACATCAAACAAAAATTTAATCAAAAAAAAAAAAAAAAATTGAACATAAAACTGACAATTTTAACCAGTGTTGCCACCTAGCGTGCACGGTAAAAATTCTTGTGAATTCTGTTCCAAACAATTCTGTACAAATTCATGCACGTCCGTGCCAACTAAATAGTGCACCTGGTGTCTCACATACATACATAGTGCAGCCCTCTGCTGAAAGTGCACAAGTGGGCAGGCCCAAGCCTGCAACACTCACTTTTTGATCCAGTCCAGTACATCAACACAATTAAATTAATTCTTATCAACTAAATTCCTATTCGTAATTTAAATTAAATTTCTTTACCGCTAAATTAATTAAAACATAAATATTTAATAAGCAATCAACGTAAATTACTCAAATCCTAGTCTAATCAAAGAATTCGATATGCAGTAAGCAAATCTCGTCATGAGAGCAAGTGTTTAAGCCCCTGGAAGTGTTTTTCCCTACTTAATCTTTACCTACAGTCAATTGAAATGCAGTTTTCAAATTTATAAACAAAATTACAGCCAATAATACAACATATTGAAAGCGCTTTCAACGTTGGATATTTTTGGGGTAAGTGATCGGCTCCGGTCGTAATGCTACATATTTTGATTGACTGTCTACTATAATATTTCAATGATTTTGATATTTTAAAACGAAATTCCACCATGACTAAAATACTTGCTCAGTGAAATCAATTACATTTAATATTTTTTGAAATCAATTTTTAGTTTAAATTAAATTTTCTTGCTTTGATTTAAATATATTAATTTAATATGAGCTTAGCATAAACTTTATATGAAATCCAACTTTGTAACCTTTATGATCACCTTTGTTAGTATTAATTGTCTTACATTAAACCTATTATAAACATGCATTGCTAAATATTTTCTAATGGAAGCTTGCAGCGATGAAGATGATTAGGAGTTAGGCGTGTGTCGAAGGGATCACCAACCTGTGTCAGGTTATGCGGCTGTGGTGATCATGGTAGGGTGGGCAATGTCAGCGGCAATCAACATCTTCGCTGCTGCACCGACACACACACATCAGCTGTTGCCATTCCATCTAGGCAGCACCCTTCTTTTCAGGTATTCCCTTTCACTTTACCCCAATCTTAGTTCTGTCCCCTTACAATTAACCTGAAAGTCAGTTCGCGCGCGAATTTAAATAGGATTTTGTATTGTAATATGCGAGCAAGTAGCACGGTGGATCAAATTGGAAACTCACTCCCTTTACCGACGAAACAAGAGCCGGAACCAGCGCGTGCCCCACTTGAAGCTACATCCACCATCTTTCGTTGCTGTTAGAATCATTCGTGATATGCTACAGTATTATATTATATATAATAATCTTATTTTGGCGCCCAACGTGGGGCTAAACCGGCATAGCCCGATTACAAATATTTTGTAAAGGTAGTCACTTCCATCTGACTAGGTTTCTATTTCTGACTTTGAAGTTTTAATTGTTTTTCATTTTTTCTCTTTTTTAGTTTAGCTGTTTAGTTCCGTGGATACAATAATTTATTTATTGCCTAGACTAGCAGTTGAACATAATTTTTTTGTTAGATAATCTGGATGTGTTATAATTAATTTTATAACTCCGAAATTTAACTTAAAAATAATCGTGTGCAGGCAAATTGTGATTAGGAAGCGTTGTTTATTGGTTTTTACGTGGATGTAATTGCTACGGCCATCCCGTCTACTGACACTTATTTAACTTGCATACCCTACAGGTTTATTTTATTGTGATCGTGAGTGGCAGAAAGTTAAATTGTTGCCGTTTGCCTTTTTGGCTTTGGCTGTGCTTCGTGTCCATTAAGGTAAATTTTTTTTTCTCCCTTTCGTTTGAGGATTTTAAAATTTTCATTGACGTTGCGATCGTGAGTTTCAGGAAGATGTTGTCTCTTGCCTTCTTCGGCTGAACTTCGTGTCCGCGTATGATTGCTTAATTTGCTCAACAATCTATACTTTGAAGGCGACATTCGAAGAGTTGATACTGGATACAGGATTGTGGACAAGAAACCTGCCGATCAACTGACTTCGTTCGTTCAAATTCCCTTTACTCTTTCTATTCTTCAACAACTGTACTATGAATAAGATCATCGAAAATTGAATCTGGATGTAGGCTGTGGACAAGTTCTAGGCCTTCCGATTAACGGATTGTGATCGAATTCCCTAAACTTTTCTTTTCTACTTTTCAAATCCCTTGTAATACCTGGCTGATGTTTGACTCTTAACTATTTGAATTGCTTGCATGACTTCCAAACTTTTATGATTGATTACCTTTTTCATATACAGATTTTTATTCAATTTCTTCCATTTATAATATTTTATTGTTTTTTTAGATAGGCTAAAATAATTTTTCTATAGTTACATTTACAATTTCGGTGTTGAAATGCCAGTACCGCGCACTGACGATCTTCATTGTCACTGTTGCTCTGATATTATTCAGTCGGAGTCTGATCTTTATATAACCAATTGTGGACATAGTTTCCATCAAAAGTGTCAAGACAAACCAGGAAGGACCTTGTGCCCTGTGTGCAGAGAGTCCCTGACTCACTTAACTGGTATTCCATCCGATAGTTCTGGTGCATCTACTTCAAAAGGAGTAGGTAAAACCCCCGTACTTCCGATATCGGTTTTGACCCGATCACAAACTAAGCGACTGGAGGATCTCAGTTTTAAGATTCGAGGACTGATAGGAATATACGATCAGAAATTGAACAACGCAAACAGCGTTCTAGTGAGTCCTTCGACGACTTTTATGGTGTCATCTCTGCACTAGCGGATAAACTAACAGAACCATTGTCTGAAACAGCCTTGGTCGAAATTCTCAGAGCTAACCTCCTTCCAGACATTCAGCATGAAATTCTATACGAGTCAACAAGTACAGTTGTTCAATTAAGAGCACTGGTTCTCAAGCGTGAAATCTTTATGAAATCTCTTCCTAAGTCCCAACCTTACTTTTCTCGCTCTGCTCCTCGTAAAGTAGTTTGCGCGGTCGATCCTCAGATCGAAGAAGACAATTATGAAAATGAGGACTTCGAGGACGAGTTTGAAGTGTCAGCTTTGGATTTCCCTTGTTGGAATTGCGGAGTTAAAGGACATCGCTACCAAGAGTGTATTGCAGAAAGAAAAGTCTTTTGTTATGGGTGTGAAAAAGCCAACACTTACAAACCAAGTTGCAGTACTTGCTTGGCGAAGCCTGCAAAAAACTACTTGGCACGTTTACAGACGAAAAGTACACGCCGACCGAGGTCGTCTCAAGAAGACACCTCCAACTAGAATCCACTCCCGATATCCCAAACAATTATAAACCAGACTTGACTTACATACCGGATTTGCCAAGTAATAACCACTGTGAGACCACGAAACTGACACCATTCGGAAACAGATCAGAGAAGAAAAGAAAGCCCTTCTATCAGCTATAGTAGGTAAATTAGGAGACTATCGGCCATATGCTAAAGTATCAGTGTTGGGAAAGGACGTGATTGGTTTGCTGGATACAGGTGCTTCAGTCAGCTGTGCAGGTGGATCTTTGCTTCCGAGATTCTGACGACGGACCAGCCCATTAAACCCATAGCATCTTCGGTCAGAATAGTAGATGGTCAATCTCAACAAAACCAATATTTGTTATCAGGGAATCGCAAAACCAGTCTCTTTGTATATTGTTCCTTCGCTTTCAGGAGACTTATACTTAGGAATCGATTTCTGGACAAAATGTAATCTTCTACCAATTAATCTGACAATATAGAGGACTTACAAGGTAGATTTGTTGGAAAGTTCCACGCGAAGGACTTAAAACAGTAAACATTTTGCTACTTCTTCTCCAAGCGCGTATCTCCCTTTGTTGATTTCATCCCCAAAGTGTGATTTTGGTGGGGGGGTATTTGTAGGGGGCTTGTCGTTTTTAAATTTTCCCCTTTAATTTAAAATTCCCGCCAGGCTTTGAAGTTGCCGCCAGGAAATAAAATGGCAGATCAAAATTCAAATAAGTTCTGTTTTTTACAACACTGAAAAGACGTGTTCGATAAAGATTTTGAGTAACTCTGGTCCCATACTTTTTCGATAAACAAGTCTGGCTTTCGATTATTCGGTCTTTCCATTTTGTACCGTGGCCGTGAGAAGATCGTTCTCTCCTGAACATATTTTCCTAAGTGTTATATATTTCTTCAACCGAAACCAAATCGTGGAAAATATCAGACATCCTCAGCCTTTTATAGGGTTTTCTTTTACCAGTGGGTTCCTGTTGATAAAAGGAAGTAAGTTTAACTATTATTTAGTGGAAAAACCCCTCTTCTTATAAAGTAATGCGTTTTATAGGAAAATTCTTGGAAGTCGAGTTTACTCCTTCACGTGGCTTACGGCCAGGGGAAATTTTTGCCCAGATTTTCGTCGGAATCGTGGAAAATTGAAATCGAATTTACTCCTTCACGTGGCTTACAGCCTAGGAAAATTTCTTCCCAGATTTTCGCCGGCATCGTGGAAAATTGAAGTCGAGTTTACTCCTTCACGTGGCTTACGGCCAGGGGAAATTTTTGCCCAGATTTTCGTCGAAATCGTGGAAAATTGAAGTCGAATATACGCTTTCACGTGGCTTACAGCCCAGGAAAATCTCTGCCCAGATATTCGTCTGCATCGTGGAAAATTGGTTCTTCTATTGGTTCCCGTTTTTGTGTGAAAATTTAATACAGCGCCACCCACGTGATCGTCAGGATTTCACCATAAAACATCAAACAAAAATTTAATCAAAAAAAAAAAAAAGTGAACATAAAACTGACAATTTCAACCAGTGTTGCCACCTAGCGTGCACGGTAAAAATTCTTGTGAATTCTGGTCCAAACAATTCTGTACAAATTCATGCACGTCCGTGCCAACCAAATAGTGCACCTGGTGTCTCACATACATACATAGTGCAGCCCTCTGCTGAAAGTGCACAAGTGGGCAGGCCCAAGCCTGCAACACTCACTTTTTGATCCAGTCCAGTACATCAACACAATTAAATTAATTCTTATCAACTAAATTCCTATTCGTAATTTAAATTAAATTTCTTTATCGCTAAATTAATTAAAACATAAATATTTAATAAGCAATCAACGTAAATTACTCAAATCCTAGTCTAATCAAAGAATTCGATATGCAGTAAGCAAATCTCGTCATGAGAGCAAGTGTTTAAGCCCCTGGAAGTGTTTTTCCCTACTTAATCTTTACCTACAGTCAATTGAAATGCAGTTTTCAAATTTATAAACAAAATTACAGCCAATAATACAACATATTGAAAGCGCTTTCAACGTTGGATATTTTTGGGGTAAGTGATCGGCTCCGGTCGTAATGCTACATATTTTGATTGACTGTCTACTATAATATTTCAATGATTTTGATATTTTAAAACGAAATTCCACCATGACTAAAATACTTGCTCAGTGAAATCAATTACATTTAATATTTTTTGAAATCAATTTTTAGTTTAAATTAAATTTTCTTGCTTTGATTTAAATATATTAATTTAATATGAGCTTAGCATAAACTTTATATGAAATCCAACTTTGTAACCTTTATGATCACCTTTGTTAGTATTAATTGTCTTACATTAAACCTATTATAAACATGCATTGCTAAATATTTTCTAATGGAAGCTTGCAGCGATGAAGATGATTAGGAGTTAGGCGTGTGTCGAAGGGATCACCAACCTGTGTCAGGTTATGCGGCTGTGGTGATCATGGTAGGGTGGGCAATGTCAGCGGCAATCAACATCTTCGCTGCTGCACCGACACACACACATCAGCTGTTGCCATTCCATCTAGGCAGCACCCTTCTTTTCAGGTATTCCCTTTCACTTTACCCCAATCTTAGTTCTGTCCCCTTACAATTAACCTGAAAGTCAGTTCGCGCGCGAATTTAAATAGGATTTTGTATTGTAATATGCGAGCAAGTAGCACGGTGGATCAAATTGGAAACTCACTCCCTTTACCGACGAAACAAGAGCCGGAACCAGCGCGTGCCCCACTTGAAGGTACATCCACCATCTTTCGTTGCTGTTAGAATCATTCGTGATCTGCTACACCAGAGCCAATGGTCATGCAGAACGAACAAACCGCATAATTCTGTCAATGTTATTGCCCTCGAATGACAACGACAAGCGTTGGGATGACAATATCCGATCCATCCAGTGGAGCATTAATACAATGGTAAATAGCACTACTAAATGCTCCCCATTTCAGCTTCTTTACGGTTACGGGCCCCGAGATATTCTCAAAAACACGATTACCAACGTCATCCAAAGCCAGGACCAAGAGATGCTAACAGATGCCGAATTGGAACAGCTACGAGCAGATGCTGCGACTTCAGTCAACGATCACCGAGCTGCTGCCAAGCGACGCTAGGTTAGGTTAGGTTAGGTTTGAACGGCTGCCAGACTATCGTCTGGCACACTTAGACCTCTATGGGTCCGTTGTGATACCGTATGATCTCATTGTCCCTTTTTACGGGAACCCCCGTCTCTTGTGTCTCGTCCTAGAGACCTAGAGAGCATCTCATGCTGATTAGCATGTCTTCCACCCTGAAGATTTTACAAAGGAGTTTAAGTCCTTGAGATTGATCTCCGATATTTCGTTCAGATCGTTAAGGAAAGGATATCCTAAGTGCTTCAGTCTAAGCCTGCAGAGGGCTGGGCAGTAGCAGAGAAGGTGTTCCACCGTTTCTTCTTCTTCCTCGTCCCTGCAGCTTCTACAAAAGTCATTTTTTGGGGCTTTTAGTCTACCGGCATGTGTGCCGACTAGCCAGTGGCCTGTAAGGGCTCGAACTACCATGCCACACTCTGTGCGGCTAAGTTTGAGTAGTGCTAGCGTTCTTTTATTGTTAATCACCGGCCATGTCTGATGTGTGATACGGCACTTTGGTGCATTCTGCCAATTAGTGTTGGCTTGTTTGATGAGTTCGTTTCTAATATTTAGCTTACAAGTTGCCATGGGCATACCGACACTCTCCTTTTCCGGAAGGAGAGGCATGATGGTGCCCTGCCTGGCTAACTCATCCGCTATGCAGTTGCCTACGATGTCCCGGTGACCCGGAACCCATATTAGGCTGATAGTAAACTGTCTAGCCATCTCGTGGAGAGATTTGCGACAGTCTGCTATTGTTCGTGAGTTTGTGTTTGTCGAGTAGATTGATTTAATAGCTGCCTGGCTATCACTATATATATTGAGGTGTCTACTTAGGTTGGTGTTCCCTAAGCAGTCGACTGCCTCCTTTATAGCGTGTACTTCCGCTTGGAAGACGCTACAGTGGTCCGGGAGTCTGAATGACTTCCTGATGCCTAATTGTTCGGAGTATACCCCTCCGCCAACGTGTCCGTCCAGTTTTGAGCCGTCTGTGTAAAAACAGATTGCGTCTGGCGAGCCTGGTCTGCCCTGCTGCCATTCCTCCCTATCTGGGATCAGGGCCTCGAAGGGTGTGTGTTTGTACTCATAGGGTTTACATAGGTCCGTTTTCTTAGGAATTGACTTATCATGCTGAAGTATATTGGCATGACCGTAAAGTTGGGCTTTCCATTGCCCAGTATCCCTTAGTCGAATGGCTGTCGATTTTGCCCTTTCCATGCCTGCTAAGTCCAGGCTCGGGAGGTTCAAGATCGCATTCAGCGCTTCGTTTGGGGTAGTTCTAAGAGCTCCACTAATACACAGAGCCGCCATTCGCTGTACTTTGTTTAGTGGAGTTAGGATACATCGTTTTCGTAGAGCGGTCCACCATAAAGCCACTCCATATAGGAGAATTGGCTTGACTACCGCTGTGTAGATCCAGTTTACAATTTTGGGTGACATTCCCCATTTTAGCCCAATTGCTTTTTTACAGGAGTAAAGTGCGATTGTTGCCTTTCTGATTCTCTCTTGGTTGTTCAAGCCCCATTTAAGGCGCTTATCTAATACCAACCCCAGGTATCTGGCGTGCTCGCTAAAAGAGAGATTGCAGTTATTTAGTGTGGGTGGGTTGAGTTGTGGGATCTTGTACCTATTCGTAAATAGGACAAGCTCCGTTTTTGAGGGATTTACCCCGAGTCCGTTCTTTATCGTCCATTCCGATAGTATTTTTAGTTTTGCGGTCATAAGATCGCAGAGTGTTTGTGGATACCTGCCATTAAAGATGATGGCGACATCGTCTGCGTATGCCACCACTTTGCATCCTCCTCCTTCCAGGATTCGCAGTAGTCTATTTACTGCGATGTTCCACAGAAGGGGGGATAGAACGCCCCCTTGTGGGGTTCCTCTGTTCACTAGTCTAGTTTGGGTTGAGGCCCCTAGTGCGGCCGTGACCATTCTGCTTATCAGCAGTTTATGGATCAGCCCCACTAGTTGAGCCTCAGCCCCTAGTTCAGTGAGTGAATCCGTTATTGCTGTGGGTAGTACGTTGTTGAAAGCTCCCTCTATGTCTAGGAATGCGATCAGTGTGTACTCCTTATTGTTGAGTGATTTCTCGATGCTACTTACCACGACATGTAGCGCCGATTCTGTTGACTTACCCTTGGTGTAGGCGTGCTGTGCCTCGGACAGTTGTGCCGGGTTTATGGTGGCTCTCAGGTGTAGGCTTAACAGCCTCTCGAGGCTTTTAAGCAGGAAAGATGTCAGGCTTATTGGCCTGAAGTCCTTAGCTGTGGTGTGGGTGGCCTTTCCTGCCTTGGGAATGAAGACCACTTTCGTTTCCCGCCATCCGGTTGGTAGCTCTCCTACCGCCAAAATGGTGCGGAAGATTTTCCTAAGCCAGTTTATAGCTAGCTGACCAGCTTGTTGGATATGTGCCGGTATTATACCGTCTGGTCCCGGTGATTTGTAGGGTTTGAAGCTCTGAATGGCCCATTTAATATTGCGGTCTGATATGAGGAGATCTAGATTGATCCCTTCTCCGCCAATTCTTTCTGGAGGTTGCCCAGTTTGTTGGCTTCCCGGGAAGTGAGCGTCTAGGAGTAGATCTAGGGACTCGCTGCTAGAGTCCGACCAGGATCCATTTGCTCTCTGTAGATAGCCTAGGGGCGCGGCTGTCTTGGAGAGTATTTTTCTGAGCCTTGCAGCATCAGTCGTTTCTTCTATATCAGAGCAGAAACTGTGCCATGCGGCTCGTTTCGCTCTTCTAAGGGCCTTTTTGTACGAGGCTAATTCGCGTTTGTAGCATTGCCAGTTCATTTCCTCGTTCCCTGCCCTTGCTCTGTTAAACAGGCCTCTGCAGCTGGATCTGAGGATTGATAATTGTTGCGTCCACCAGGGGGGTTTTTTCTTCCCTCTTGGTTTCCCTATAGGGCATGCAACTTTGAAAGCTGAGTTGCACGCATTTGTGAATATATCTACTGTTTTATCCAGCTCATGCGGATCAGTTATGTTTTCTGGCGGTTCCATTGGAAGGATATCCGTCAGAACTACTTTGTACATGGGCCAGTCAGCCCTTCTGGGATTTGCGTAGCCGACCGGCAAGGGGGAGTCAAGGGACAATACTGTTTCAATAAATCTATGGTCTGAGAAAGAGTGCTGGTCAGAGACGAACCAGTTACTGACTGCACTTACCAGCGAATCTGATACCAACGTTAGATCTATGATCGTTTGGCACACTTTGGTTATGAAGGTAGGGACATTTCCCCTATTGCATAAAAATAGGTTCGAGTTAAGAATAAAATCAAAAAGAGACTCACCTCTATCGTTGTTGTATGGGCAACCCCACTGGGTGTGATGGGCGTTGGCGTCGCAGCCTATTACCAAACCTGTCTTGAGCTCTTCGCATTCCTTTGCCAGTCCTCTGACTAGCGCGTCTGGGGGGTCTACCTCTTCTGAGGCCATGTAGGCCGATAGCAGCCTTATTGAGCCAATTTGCAGCTCCAGGCTTATTGCCGTGTTGTCTCCGTTGCTGTAATTGCGAAGCAGAAATGTATTAAGATGCCGTTTGGCTAAAATGCAGGTTCGAATTTTACCTTGTTTGGGGTCAAGCATCAGCTTGTATTCTTTTGTTCCTAGTCCAGCAACCTTGCCTCCTGCTATCCAAGGTTCCTGAACTAAGACCACGTCGGCTTCTCCTTTGGCAAGGCGAAGCAATAGGGCAGCGGACGCTGCTTTACTGTGGTGTAGGTTGATCTGCAGGAGTCTTAGTGACATCCCCAGCTGCAACCTCCACCACAGTAACGTCGGCCTCCGAATCGCTCAGGTCCACTTCATCGATTGCCGGTCCCAGCGCTCGCATCTCTCTGCTCAGCGATGAGTCGGTTGAATAGCCGTCCTCCGGCACACCAGGGGCCTCCACTTCCTCCGCAAGAACCTGCTCAGCTGGGTTGCCGGCAGGGCTTCCTTTGGAACTGGAGTCCCCTTTGTAAATCTTAATATGTACGGCGCTGAAGCCAAAATTGAGCACCCCCCGAGCAGCCTCTATGGGAGCGATCGACTCCTTGTTGAGCACCACGATCGCCTGATTGACATCACCTGCATGCTCCTCCACCTTTACGACTTTCCAGTCCTTAGTGGGGAGGTGTGGGTTGCACTCTTGCAACATGTAAAGGATATCCTCCGGTGATTTTATGGCCGCTGGGAGCCAAATTCTGGCCCGGGGTCTACTGGGGACGTCGCACCAATCTAGTGCGACTATGTTCGCCCCATCGTAGACTGCACCGAGCTGCGCTGTCGCCTGCTTATATAGATCAGCTGATCGCTGATTGTCGCAGGCCACCACCTTTACACTGCCCTGGTACCAGCCCGCGTCCATGCAGCAAGGCGACGAACCGGGCTTCTCGCGTACCATACGCAGGCAAATAAGAGACAGCTGGGACTCAACCGCCTTCCATTTGTTTTTGGGGATCCTGCTCTCCGGATTTCCCCTGTCAACGAGTCCCAGAAGGACCCGATCTTTCGCGATCTCGGCAAAGGAGACCGACGGCTGGATCTTCGATCTCTTCGCCGACGGACCAGGCAGCTCTATAGAGCGTTGCCTCTTCACCTGGGCGCCTTCCTGTTGGGTGCTCTCCTGCCCATAGTTTGGGAACACCGTCCTGGCCCACTCTACCTTCTTCAGCCATTCGGGCGAAGGCGTGGCGACTTTGCTTCTTGCGTGTGAGCGCAGGGTTTGGGCGGCCATCCGTCTCTCTGCGTACGTAAACTTCGTGACACCAGCGGGTGACCCGATCGACTTTGCTGCGCCTACCGCTGTTTTAGGCGCAGATGCGCGCATAGCGGAGGCGTTAGCGACAGTCTTTCTGTCCCCCATCACCCCTTGTTTGGGATGAGGCCCCTTCTGAGCCTTACTGGCGTTAGCAACAGAGCCAACGCTCGTCGTTGCAGTGGTGGGTTTGTTAAGAGTACCCGTCTCTGGTTTTGTCTTTTTATTTGTTGATGCTTCCATATTTGGTCCCACGAGTTGCGGAGAAGGGGAAAGGTCCGCCCGGGCAGAGATCCGCGGTACCCGGGTAGGGCGATAGTTAGAACAGGGGGTCGCCGTCTCCCTGAGCCCACCGTTCAAGACTGGGCTAGTTTTTGATCCGGGCCCCCAGCCAGGCTGACTCTCGGCACGGTCCGAATTACACCTTAGTCCGGCCCGGAGTGAGATGATGTGTGGGAGAGGAGGGGGTAGGAGGTGTGTGGGGTTTTGGGGTATGTGTAGAGCAACTATTTAGATGCGGCTGAACAAATCGCATCGTCGGTACTGCGCCGATGCAAGATACCCGCTGGTTGTCCGGGGCTGATTATTTGCTGGGGCTTCCGTCCACGATTCCGTGATTGACTTCTGCCACCAGTTTATTCACAGCTGACCTCCGGAAGTGGAGGTCGTTCGCTATCCGCAACCTGCGACCCGCTCGGTGGCCCCAGCTAGGCGGCTTCGGAACCATCTCACAAGTTCTTCAGGCCGAGCAAGCGACGCTACGATGCCAAACATTCAAAGCCAACTGTATACAGCCTTGGAGACCTTGTGTTGGTCGAGAACGAGCCGTTCAGCACAGGAACATCACGTAAATTGGAGCCTCGCTACAAAGGTCCTTTCATCATCAGCCAGGTCCTGCCAAACGACAGATATCTGGTCGAAGATATCCCTCACGCCCAACGAAAGCAGAGACACTACACGTCGGTGTATTCGTCCGAAAAGATGAAACCGTGGTGCGAGCTGCCACCAGATGATGAAGACGACCATTTGGAAGACGATCCATCCCATGAATCCTGCTAGGACGCAGAGATTTGTCAGGAGAGGCCGACTGTAAACAGCGCCTAATTCGCATCCCTATCGATAGCCAGATAGTGTTGTACAACGCCTAGTTGGTAGTGTTGCCAATAGACGACAGGAGAGCTATAAGAGAATTCGAACGAGAACAACGTGTGCAGAGCGTTTTATAGTTAAACTCCAAATGTATTATCCTAATCAATTATCCTAAGTTAATAAACCTACATACCACTCGATAACCTACCCTTCACACATAGAAATCATTATAGTGTCAATTAAGTGTCCAAAATTTACAAGTAGGCTAAATGAATCTCAAACTTACGTATACTATGTTTATACTATGGGAATCATGATTTCTTTAAAGCGTGATATAAAAATAACCCCTGTTTATACGATACAAGCGAAATCATGAAATAATATAAGCAGGGATGTCACCCCAGATATTTCTTGACATTTGTATAGGGCTCTGTAGAGGCAAAATAGAGCAGAGTAGTCACCCCACTTATATTATTTGAATTTTATATAGAGCTCTATAGAGTTAAGTTGGTTGTGCCTCACCACATCATGCATTGAGGCTGAAATCATAGTCAACTTTCGTGTGTTGCCGAATTCACGAAACGGTGTTTATACACTCACAAATCGGCTGAAAGCATAAAATGATAGCGTGAATTCGACATCGTATAAACACAGTAGTAGTATAATATTTACAAACATAAAACAAAATGTCATCGTATGTGTGTGCCGACCGCTGTTTTAGGATGACTTTTAATCTGCTATTGTGAAGTTTTCTTATTTCTTTTCCTTCCAAATATATTTAATTCCGTTTCAAAAAATATCAATAATTATATAATTTTAAATGTAATGTTTAATTTTTATTTAACTGTAGGTTAATGCAATGGGCCATAAGATCCTTGTCTTCCTTAGACGGAAATAACCAGCCCAAGAACTCGACTAAAACAGGCTGCTGCTCGACGACAGTAGAATAGTCCTCATAGGAAATAACTCCGTCCCTGTCCAAATCAAATTTCTTCATGAGAAACTCAGTCATGTCCTAAACAACAAAATATTTTGAAAAAACTATAACCTTTTGGCAGTGAGTGCAATGTTTTACTAACCGCCTTAAGTTCGTTAAGCTCATCTTCGTCTTCACCATAAAAGAATTTTTCACAAGCAGTACCCACTTGCTCTCGATCAATAACGCCAGTTCCTTTGGTGTCATACACCTGTGTAAAAAGTCCATTAGATGGCTGGAAACATAGGAAAGGACACTCATACTGACCTCGAAGGCAAATTTCATTCGCACGTGGATGTCCTTGGTTGTGTAGAGATGAAAGAGGTGGATCCAGGCCTGGGGACTCACATATTTCGTATCCTTTGTGATGGCCAGCAAAGTGCGTTCAATTACCTGCACATTCGCCACATTAAATAGCACGAGAAAGATCTGGTAGAACTGCTTCTTGGTCATCTTCTTACACTGAGGTCCGTTGGCCTTGGAGAACTTGTAATAAACGACGAGCAGACAAGTGATGTCCGTCTGGGACATCTCTGAAGTTGCGGCCAACTCCTTAATCAAACTGCCATAAAGGGCCGCAAATCGACTGTTTTCCATGTTATCTATAGTGGCGTCTAGATTTTCCATGACTAAATCTTTGAAATATCTTTAGGTTTTTTTATTGTGTAGATTTATTTTGTATTTTTTTGTCTTTGAATTATTTTAATTTTTTTCTTGTATTTTTATGTTTTCTGTTTCAGTTTATTTGTAGTTTTGACCTTATACACACATATCTTGAATGTGAACGATAACTTTATTCCCAAAGCCTTCTTCTTATACATTTTTTCTACGAACTAAAACGATTACTATAAAATTGTATACATTATGCAAAATAAATATGTTTTACACGGCTAGCAGTGAATCGGAACTATTATTAAATTGTAAACACAAATATTCTTAGTGCGAAAAATTACAGATAAAATACATTTGGATACTTGCGATTTTAAATCTTTGTATTGAAAGATAATAAGGTGGCTAAAAACATGTTCTACAAATATTTTAGAAAATTTGTAGGTTGAAATGGTCCCTAAATTGGAACAGTTAACTTTCTTAAATATTTTTCAAATGTAATGATTTTTAATGGACAAACTTTTATTAAAAACCATGCCCAAGTCAGACTACAATTTTTAATGCTTAAAGTGTATTTTAAGTTTTCTAAACTTTAAAAAATTTAAGGCATCCATTAATTCCTTAGCAATGTACAAAAAAAAGTTTTTTTGTACACCCACTACTTGTCAAGAAAAAGACTAAATTACCTTTGCCTTACATTTTTTCAATGGAAATCAAATATTTTATTTTAGAAGTTAATGAGCAATTAGTAAAATCAAGAAGTATCGGAAGCTATAACCCTCTACCCCTTTTTATTAAAACTAAATAAATAACTAAACTAAACTAAATAGATTAACGTGATCTTTAAGGAAGTCACTCTATTATAACTCTGGGTTACAATAACTGAGCATTGAGTCAATGTTGATAACATGGGCCATGAGATCCTTCTCTTCGTTCGACGGAAACAGCCAGCCCAAGAATTCAACCAAAACGGGCTGTTGGGAGACAACTGAGGAATAGTCCTCAAAGGAAATGACTCCGTCCTTGTCCACATCAAACTTCTTCATGATAAACTCAGTCATGTCCTAAAAGCAATGATTTGAATGATTTAGAAGATTAAAACCAATCGCCATTCAACTCACCGCCCGCAGTTCAATGAGTTCATCCTCGTCGTCACCTTCAATAAAGAATTTCTCGCAGGCCACTCCCACCTGCTCACGATCAATAACACCGGTGTTCTTAGTGTCATACACCTAAAAAAAGGAAACTTTTGTAATTCTTTAAATATGTTTAATAGTCCCGCACCCACTTCAAAGGCAAATCGCATGCGCCTCTCAAGATCGTCTGTTGTATAAAGATCGAAGAGGTCAACCCAGGCCCGTGGACTAACGAATTTCGTATCCTTCGTGATCGCCAGAAGGCTGCGTTCGATCACCTGGACATTGGCCACGTTGAAAAGAACCAGGTAGATCTGGTAGAACTGGTTCTTCTTCATCTGCTTGACCCCTGGTCCGTTGAACTTGACGAACTTGTAGTAGACGCAGAGCAAACAGGTAATGTCCAGTGTCGACATCTTTGAGTTCGCAGCTAACTCCTTGATCAGACCGCCATAAAGTGCGGAAAAGCGGCTATTCTCGGTGCTATTGATCGTTGAGTCTAGATTTTCCATGATGCAACTGTTCTATAGAGGTGAATTATGTACAGTCTTTATGAAGAATTATTGATGGCTTTCTGATTGTGTTCGGTTTCTATGGAATGGTATTTACTGGACGTGTTCTAATGTTTTTGTGGATTCATCAATTAGAGTTTATATGCCATCTGCCATAGGTTTCCTTGGCCTGCTTTACTGCAATTGAAAATATTTAAGGTCGCCCTGCCTAAACGTTTTTATGCGAATTAAAATGTTTCCAGTTTCGTTTCCGCACAATTTGTCTTGCCTAACAAAGTTATGCCGTAAGTCTCTCCCAAACGCCGCACGAAGAATATATCAATCAAAACTCTATACCAAAATCCAGCCCAACTCGCCTGTAAATCCGCCAACACTTGGCGATGTCAACTTTGGAGACATTAAGGAGCGTGAATCCTTGCCGCCCGTTCCCTTTATTTTTCGTAAGGCTCTCCTCTTATTTTATTGTTATTATGCCGTGTCGGGCGGTTCAGCCGCCTCCTCATTACTTTGGTATTTCCGAGGGCGTGGCATGTGTGAGTGTAGGGGGGCGGGGGCATACAATTACACAACAAAGGGAGGGGGACTCCGAACATTTGTTACCCCAAACAAAATGGCTACACAGCCATTTCCGCCGAATTTCCACATGGAAGGCTTTACACCCATCTCACCGCTTTTGTTTGGATTATTATATTCGCGTTTCTCATGCGCACAGCTTTCAGCTTTTGGCCCAGCCTTTGTGTGTTTCGGCCGGGTTTCTTTCAAATATTTATTCGAAATGGGGGACAGATGTAGTCCATGTAGCGTGGCTGATGTATTTTTTATGTCGCGGCGTTGTTTTATTGCTTTTAAATTGCGCTCGTTACATTCCCTGGGATTCTTTGGGGCTGCTGCTGCGACTTACCCAATCTATTTGCAATTTGTCTTGCATAACCCTGACACTTTTAAGTAGGCCTGGGCTCCACACGTTAATCATTTTCATCACACGCCCATAGCACACTCCCCATTAAACAACACTGAGTAAAAATATACAAAAAAAAAACAAAGTTATTATTAATTAAGAAAAATCAACCATAACCACAATGAATCGCATCGACCTGACTCTGGACGACATGGCCAACAACAAGTTCCTCACGATATACAACAGTCTGATCAAGAGCTTCACCGCCTCCACGGAATTCTCTTCCAACGAAGTGGTCAGCCTGCTGATCGTGTTCTACAAGTATGCCCTCAACAACGGATCCCGCATGATGTCCACCAACCAGCTCTACAATCTATTCCTCGTCTGCTTTGGGATCTTCGACACGACCATCATCGACCGAATTCTGATGAATATCACGCACGACGGTCGTTCCGTCTCTCCAGAAGCCTGGATGCGACTGTTCTGCGTGTTCTTCACCGGAAATCTACAGGAGCGAATGAAATTTGCATTCGAGGTGGTTATTTCACAGCATATTTGGTTCTGTTTATGATTTAGGTTTCCAGTTTTGATAGTACATAAATAGACTCCTACAATTATTTTTGTAACCTTTGAATACCTAATTTAATGCCCCTTTTTAAATATCAATATTGTTATAAGAAACATTTTTAATTTTAGTGTTAGGCTTTTTGAACACTTATTATTTGGTTAGTGAAACTTTATTCAACATTTAATAAATTCTTTTATTAACCATAGGTTTACACTAGTGCTGGTACAGTGGCTCTGAATCGTGAGGTGGTCGGCGTGGCCATCGAAAAATTCTTCTGTGGCGATGACGACGATGAAGTCAATGAACTCCGAGCGGTGAGTTTTAATGTGGAAGAATATGCTAGAAGCTAAACTTTTTTCCGAGCAGGACATGTGTGAATTTATATTCGCCAAATTCGACACGGACAAAGATGGAGTAATATCCTTTGAAGAGTATTCTGAAATCGTCCAAAATCAGCCAGGTCTGCTCGAGTTCTTGGGGAAAATCTTTCCAGACGACAAGGACAGATCATTGGTTGCATACTGCCATAACATAGAGTCAATGTTTCCGCCAGAAGATGAATATTAAAAATAACGCTTTTCTTTGTGGACAAACACTCTTTGTATTTATCCCAACTTTATATATTTCCAACCTGCTTAGGAGAGATTCCATAAAGTAACGCAAGTGTTGAAAATTGGCGCTTAGAGGCTTGCAAGCCGGCTTACAATAAAGTCATTTTCCATTAAGTACACACTGGGAAAAGTTGAAATTGCCTCCGCAGACTGCGAATGCCACTGCGGGCACTTCTGTTGTGTTTTTTGTGCCGAAATCTGAGTCTTGTGTTCATGTTCAACTCCTTCCGAATGCTTTTCGATGGTGTGTAGGCGGTGCGGGAACTTTTGTTTGTCTATTTTGCGGCTTTGTAGAGCAATTAAATTTGCGCAGCATATGCGGGCTCCGGCGGAAAACATGGGAAACTCACAGACCCAGCAAAATTCTAATTAAGTTCCCCCAAAAATTATGTGTATGGAGGTTTCAGATAAAAGGGAACCCGATTTCATACGTTGGTAGGTTAAACAATAGTTTTACATGAGCAAATGTTTCCTTTTCTGGGAAATCCACTGAGAAGTGTCACTGATATCTGCTCATTGGATAGAATTAAATCTTTTAACATATTTTAATTTCATTATTTTAATATTTGTATTATTCTGGCATTAATTAGAAGGATAATGATTAGTAAATTATTAAGTAAGAAAACGACATTACAGATATGATATTCTTCCCAGAAACAACTCGAATTTAGTGACACTCCTCCGACAGTTGGGTGAAATGTTTAAGAACATTTCCACCACGAGACGCTTGGGAAGTTTTACTCTGTGGCTGCCTTCCTCTGGCATTGGGCCTGCCACAGATTTCTATCCATCCATCAATGGGTGTGCGTGCGACGGGGCGTATGGGTAACATCGAAATCGAAAGCGGAGAACTGAAAGTTGGCCATCAAGTTGTGTGGGGCAATCAGCGAGATGCCAGAAATCGGATTGCCTGGGACAACAATTTGGTGACCCAGAGTCATTGACACGCCTCGTTTTCGGGGGCATTGGCTGGGCATTAAATTCAGCGCGTGACTTTCGCCCCAGACATTTGTTGCTGGCCCGCCCCAGAAAATTCTGCACAAGCCCGGTGCGGGATAATGAAAAAGGGATCTGAAAAGGCTCAGCAGAAAGCATGAAAAGTGACCGCGACATCCAGCTGGCAGCTGCCCCACACCCCACTCATTTTTTTTTCTGTTGTTTCGTTCGGCTGGAGTTCAGAGTTCGTCACGACTTTGCCACTTTGCTGCAAAAGGGTCCTCGGTTTGTTGTCCTTTTTTCAGCATTAACACGCGGCCTCCTGTTGCATTTCAGTTAAAATGTCGAGGGTGCTGCCTTTTCCCCTCCCCTCCGTTCTTGTGCCTCGAGTGTGTTCTCACCGAAAAACAATGCCGCAGAGCAAAAACGCAAAAGGGCAGCAACAAATTGGGTAAAAACAAACATGCTCCCCACATTTGTATTCCAGAGCGACGTATCCTGCTGTTATCCTTTCGCGTTCGTCAGTCCATTTATCGCAGCCAAACTTTTGACTGGCAACGGTTTGGTTTCCTTTTCGCATTTTTTCACCGCCTGCAGTAAATCTTGCAGTGCAACCGGTTGGCATTTTTATGAAGTTATACCACAAACTCAGCTGCATTCCGTACGCGGCCCAGTGCATTAACACATGCCAGATGAAAATGTGAATTTTCCAAATGAAATGGCCGCCATGAGTGAGTGTGGAGGTGGAGGGTCCCGAAAAAATGGGAAGCTTTTTGCTTCGACGGATACAAACATGATTAACCACCGCTATTAAGGCATCAATTTATGCCTTTTATTTGCAAAACGAAATTCCAGACGCAATATTCCACATATAATCGATTTATAGAGTCGCGTAAGAGCACACAGAGAAAAATGTAAGTACATTTGTTTTTGAATTGAGGACATTCGTTCTTAAAAGCGCATTCCTTCATGTAAGCACGAGAGCATGCGTTCTTGAAAACCGGGTAATCACGTTTTGAGATCAATATATGAAAAAACCGGTGAGAATAGGAAATTTTAATTAACACTTACCTATTAAGATCCACAATGTAAATTCCGCCAATTTAAATGGATTCAAGTGGATTAAACCAACATTAACTTAAAAAATCTCGTTTTACTTTTAAGAACATTTTCATCTCAAATAAATTCTCTCTGTGCAAGATACAAATTTTCGTTCGCGATTCCTTTTCAGAACAATAAGGGAAACGTAATACAAAACATATTCTATTAGACATTGCCTAAAATTTATTTTAAAATAAGAGAACAGAGTACGCCAAAATGTTTAAATTAGCTATATATTGTATTTTACATTAGCAATTCGAAATGAAAACAAACAATTCGAGCAGAAAGATAAAAATCATAATGCAAACAAATTGCCTTTTTAGGATTCAAAGTGCCGACAGCGGCGAAGTCTAATGCGTTTATGCCCCCGGCGAATCTGCGCCTTCAAAGGAAGAGGAAAATGCGCATTCTGCCCTTGCTTTTTACGATAACGATAACAATGATAATAATAATCCGATTCGCATAACATCAGGCGATACGGTGGCGAGGGACCGGAATGCCGAGGCAGAAGTGCCAGGCGACCTGGAATCGGTTTGATTGTCACATTGTCATCATCTGCATATTAAGTACAAGTGATTACACCCTCGCACTCGCGAGAGCCAGGTATAGATACAGATATACAGGTGAGCACATGTCCTTGGGTCCCCGGGATGATGTGTGCTGCATTGAAAATTCGGCATTTAAATCCAACCAAGCAGCAGGGAATAAGAAAAACTCCGAGCACATTGCGCGCACGGAGCACAAAAGCCAAATATCTACGAGATACATATGTATCTTTTGTTAACGAGCACGAATCGGAGCAAATGTAAATGTTTTCCAATGTGTTGGGGGGGCGGCGGCTGTGAAAGGGGATGGGATCCCAACACGTTTGACACGGCGGCAAGGAGAAATCAAATCAAATCGGTTTTTGGGCGAGAACGGAAATCGGAAACGGAATCCATTTCAGGCACGTGAAGTCGTTTGATTATCCTGGTCTTTGTGCTAATGATAGAGCGGTGAGTCTCCAAGAAAGTGCCGCTCCATTGTTGTGCTGAATTGTATATCGTACAAATATTCTCCATAATCTCTCACGTGGCACTGAAGAGGAAAAACTCATTTGGCGCAACACAAGCTCCAATTAAGTATGACCAACTTCCACAAATGACTGTGCTGCACTGAACTCGTCCTGGGACTGCATATGCACAGTGGTGGTCAAAATTAGATATACTTCTCCTTAACCAAATCATGATATGTAGCCAAACTTTTTCAAGTCTCACTATTTTCCAGAAAGTTATTATATTTGATCACCTAACTTCTTCTTTTCTCTGGAGCAGTAGTGTTGCTACTATGTTGACCCCAGGTGTCTGTACACTGTTTCGTTTTCTTTGTCTTCGGAACGGAATTAAAACTAAGCACTTCGGAGCACACAACTGGCATAAACAAAAGTCAGACAATTGGGAGTGCTACAGAGTGGGCTAAGAAGGAAAGTGCAGGGGTTGCCGGAAGCAGGAAAAGCTGCAGACCGACTTTGGCTGCGGAAAACTCGTACTTGAAAAATCGTAAAATTGAAATTATAATTGCCACTGCAACTGATTCGAGGCGCTTCTTCGTTGCTCGTTGTCTGCTGCCAAAGATGCTCTAATTACGCCCCTAAGTGGCTGGAATCATTAAAATGCTTGTCAAATAATAATTGCCCGCAAACAATTCATTTCACCGGCGGTTAATTGCTGTGTTTTAAAGTAGATCCTTTGGGGATTTTCTGGCAATCCCATACCTCTTACTGGGGAACTCCAAAGCTTAAGCCACCGACCGACTCCGGTTGGCAGGCGATGGTGAAGTGCATGTGGCGTGCCGGATGTTGTGACAGTGCCAAAAATATTTCCACATTTTCCCGCAGACCCCGGCAGGGATAAAGTCCAAACCCTGGCCCTGCGGCACTTTCAGTGCTCCACATTGCATGGCATTCATTTTTTGTGATCCGCATTCGGATTCGGTCAGTTGTTCTACATCGCTTTTGTGCGCTGACATTTTTGCTAAATATTCAAAAAGTTTGCCCGCTTTGGTGTCTCACTCGTTTTTTTTGTTGTCGAGCGGATTTTTATACCATATCCGAATGTTTGTCGTACACACCGTTCTTTTTGGGGGTCCAAATCAGGCTGATGGCTTTCTGTTTTCCGTTCGATAGTTCCGTGCGACAGCTACACACGTCGCCAGGACACCGGGACAACAGGACACCCGACAGTTGTTAGCCCCGAGTTTAGTTTTCGACTGCGTTACGCAGGCAAATCCACGATGCGAATGAAATGGTATGTGAATTTAATCTCTTCAATGGCAGCTCAGCTCAACTTTCAATGGTAGCCGTGGGTCAGGATGAAATCTCGAATTTAAATGGCCGGTACTAATAGAAGTTCTCAGTGATTTTAGGTATACAATAAGGAATTTAATTTACTTAATATATTTTCATTATTAGATTTAACCTAATTTGATTTATAATCTTGATTACACTAGCGTTTAACCTTGATTACTTTAATATGGTAAGTTGGTGTTTTTGCATCGATTTATTTTCTTGCAAAAATCAAAACCCATTCGATTGATCTTTACTACCTGTATTTCTATCCTAAAGGTTTTTACTGCCTAGAAGTTAATTCATTTAAAAGGAATAAATGTCCTTCCTTTGAAATTTCACCTCAGAGATCAACTTCAAATGATAAGTCATGGGAGATGACTAAAGTCCCAAGTTTCCACAGGATGTCATTGCTTTCAGCAACAAACACAATTTTGTTGTACCATTTCAACATGGTAATATCTTTTAGCTCCTTATGTGTGGCCATTCATTTCGCATTTCGGAGTTATCGGAAATGCAGCAACACTTCAGACTCCAAATTATTTTTAAGTACCCAAGAACTGTAAATTGCACAAAAGCCAATTCTCGGCATTAGGAAATTGTTTTGTGCTGCTGTGTGTGTTTGTGTCCTCGAGAGCAACAACGATAAGAAATCCGAAATAGACAAACGTAAATGTGGCCTCTTCTACGGGGTCCAAGTGTGTGTTGAGTCCGGGTTCGATTCCCTCGCATTGAAGAAGCTCCACTAAGCTTTGCCTTAGATGCACGGAAAAAAAATTAAACTAGTAACCAAAAATTAGATTTCTTTTATAGGTAAATAATTTACAAATTTATTATATTTAAATACGAAATCATTTATGTAATTATTTTAAGATTTTTGTATCACCAATTTTTTATAAAACGGGACAAACGTAAAATATTTGGAAATAGTGTTGCACAGAATACCGACTAAAAGTTATGCCGCTACCTTTTGTATTACTCAAATTAGAGAGATTAATAACACTTTTGTATATGCACTAAAGTCACAACCATTTCTTTCAGTGCACAAAAGCCGAATGAGGCGCTGTGGGAACATGAACCAAAGTGTTTGTTGCATGCAACTGATTGCAAAGGATTTTATGGCTGTTGCTGCTGCTGCTGCTGCAGTTGCCCTTCACCGTTCACCCTTCAGCCATCGTCCAGCGTCCGGTGTCCTTAGTCCTGTTCTTCCTGCTGCTGGCCCCTTGGCAGGGCGATGCAAAAATCCACAACAGCAGCAGCTGCCGATCGCAGCAGCAGCAGGAGCAACAGCAATGCTTAAGTGCTGCAGTTTTCATGGAGCAAGGGGGACGCCGGGTGGCAATGGACTGGCGTGGGGTGAAATGTCTGCTCCGGCTTCCTTGTTGCCACAGAAGGTGTCGCTGCACTGGCACTGGCGCGCTGTTGTGGCAAAACACGAGCCCGCATCAGCAGCAGCAGCAATGCCAGTTGCAGCAGCAACAGCAACAGCACGGCAGCAACAGCAGTAAAATGTCGACATCAGCATTACATGCGAGAATTGCTCGACTGCGGATTTGCAGTTTAATGGCAATGCAACCAGGCAACTGGCAACCCATCGTCGCAATCGGCAGGCAATCGGTGACGGAAATATGCTGCGGTGCCGTGTGATGCGGTTGCCATCCTGTCATCCCCGTTCCGTCCTTGGCCCCGCCGCCCGCTGCGTGATTAGCTGGCAGGTGAGGGCCAAGGTGCAATTTTCCACACATCGAACTGGGGGCTTTGCAGCCTTCAAAACAGTTACGCGATGTTCGACTAAGGCCTTGCCAAAATAATTCGAAGCGGCATTTAACCGCCTCTCAAATCCACACTGTCAGCGGCATAATGCGCGGGTAATTGCTTTGGGACATCAACTGCAGAACAGCCGGCGGATTCAAACTTTTGAAGCTTTTAGAGTCTATCAGGCAAAAAGTTGCCTAAAAAATAATTTAATTCATCGTTGGTCTTCAGATTTTACTTTAATAATATTTGTATTTTTAGGGGAAATAAAAGAGAAATAATATATATTTTTTGTTGAATTAATAAAGTGGGAAAACAATTAAAAAATAACAACAAAGTAAAAATACAGTACAAAAAACACCCTTCAACAATAAAATAAATCATTTTCAATGCCCTGTAAAAATATGTAACTAGTGTTTCATAAAAGTGATTTTTTTCTTATTTGAAATTATATATTTTCTTGAGCCATTAATGATCCCGTAAAAATATTCGGGTTCTCCATATCAATTTTCAACATAATCGCATGTCATTTTTCACTAATAAGAAAACAAACTCATCAAAGTCGATTATTTTTATAAAATAACGTTTAAGATTTTGGAGAGGTTTGCGTGGCCTCATACTTCTCTCGCAGGGGATATAAAAATATGCCCAACCGAAAAAACTCAACAAGTTTTCCAATAAAATTAAAAGTTTGCCTGCATGCACAGATTTTGCAGATTTCACAGAATCCATTGAAAGTAGCAAATACAAATACTAACGAAAAATAGGAAAAGCTGCCTGGGGAAGGGGGGCGTGGCGGGGGCGGTGGACAGGGGGCAGCGCTGCTGGCAAAGTTTTGATTGCCAATAAGGATTTACAGGTGATAATACAGCATAATCTGGCCACGTTCCACGTGCCGCGTTGGCAGGGCAACATTCTGTTGGAAAATTGTATCTGGAATTTTGTAGTTACCTTGTGCTCCCCGGCTTTGGCCCGCTATTGCGAGCTGCATGCGCGGAAAAGAGTGGAGCGAAATGCATTAAAATGGATTTCGAAACTTTAAAACTCAATTTCAATTGCACGGAAAAAGTTTCGCGCTGCGATTTGCATATTTACGTAAAAGGGAGCTGAAAAACAATATCATCCCGCTGCAGCAGAAAAAAATATATGAATTCTTAGGTCCACCTGGGATGCTCACAAATTAATTAGTTTCGCTTGTCCCCAGATCTCGCCCTTCAACATCACCTGCAGATGCTGCTGCCTTTCGACTTGGAAACGTGAAAAACAAAAAAAGGTCTTCGCCTCTCGCTGCCAAGTGTAATAATTTGAAAAGCCATTGCGCCGCTGCTGCGAACGGAAAAATTCATTTGAAAAATTAAGTTTTCTCACGGACAGCGCCGCGTCACACCGTCGGCCAATGGGGCGTATGAGTGACCTGATTTCCACTTCTGTCTGCACTTAATTACAAAATGAGAATGCATCCAGCGGCACGGCCGGCAACTACAGCTACAACAAAGTCCGCGCAAACAAATTTCAATATTAAAATTCCTTTTGCCCCATAGTTTTGGCGCCGCGAAGGAGCAGGACGAAAATGGCGGAGCAGGGTGTCGGAAATCGGAAGTCGGATGTCGAGAGTCAGAGGCCAGGAGTCATGGAGACAGCACAGCTGGCGAATGCAACTGCGTGATAATTAAAATCAAAGCGCTCGAAAGAGGTCAAGACTCTCGCTTGGATTGCGAAGGGGACATCGAGTTGAATTCTTGAGTACAATAAAGCAGAGCAGCACACCGCGGCCATGGATATTGTCTACATATAAAAGTATTTGATTATCGTATAAAAGAATTTTGTGAGTATCAGCCCTCAAAGGAGGTAAAGAGTAAAGACGACTGTGGCGAAAATGATTGATGATCGACTATATAAATACACTTTATAAAATATTTGCAAATCCGCAAAATATCTAATCAGAGTTGTTATTATTCATGAACCATTTTTAATGACTTGTAGATTGAAATGCACAAAATAAATTAATTTCGAATATAATGATATGTTGCATAATAAGTTTAAATATATTCAATTATTATAAACTACGTCTCATCAAATTGGGAATTTAATAAAAAGCTGAAAAATATTTATTTATTTATAAACAAATTTTACTTGACGAAAAATTAATTATATTTTTATACTCCATTTGTGCCTACATTTTTCAGTATTTAGCAAACAGTCAAGTCGATAAAAATTTTTAGTTTAATTTCTTATTCTAGAAATTTGAAAGTCCCAATAGCTATTTTTTAATCAGGAAAACATTTGAAGAGTTAAACACAGAACAGCTGCAAACGTTGACCTCCCATCTATACACTTTTTCCAGAAACGAACTAAGATAGAGGCTATACCCGAGTTCCAACTACCGTAATCGTAGTGAAGGAGGTTTCTGTTCCCAATAGCTGCACGATTCTTGGATGGATTGGATGGCAGAGAGGGGAGCTGCATGCGTTACTATCAAAACAATGAGGAATAATTAAAATTCACCCTCAAACAATTTGTGAGCTTGGGCGGAGGGACTCTCCTACTTTCTGTGCGAGTGGGCGGGAAGAGGCGGGGAGGCGGACACATGCTCATAAATAAATTTATGTTTGCTGAAGTGTATTGGGCGTGCCAGGATCCCAGCTCCCAACTCCTGGCTCCTGGCTCCTGGCTCCTGGTCCCAGTTCCAGTTGGCCATAAATTTCTGGCTGTTGTTGCCAGCTCCGACAGCTTTCAGACAGCTGCAGAGGAAGAGACAGAGCGTGTTTTTCTTTGCAATTACAAGGACTTCTATTTTATCATCCTGTGCAATGTATCTGGGGAATTCGGGGCTGCTCTTTCGAGTTTTGTTTACTGTTTGACTAAATCAATTTGCCCAGCAAGGATATCATCGGGTAACTCGGCCAAATTAGCAGCCATTTAAATGCGCGCTTTAAGCCGCTTTTCCCGCGCTCTTGTTAATCATACTTCACACTTTTCGCAAAGTTAACCTTTGATTCAATTTATCAACTTCAATAAACAGAACAGCAAAAAATGCGACACACACACAGGGGCCACAAAAACCAGATAGAGTGAGAGAGAGAGAGAGCGGGGCCTTCGCAAAAGTTGCGCCTGCGAATCGCAAAGGACTAACGACATCCTTTGAACGCTCGCAAATAATCCCGCAAAAACCGAGAGCTTAACTTTTTCAGCATTTATGGGGGGTTTCGTTCGCCCATATTTGGGCTAAAGCCCTTTTTGCCATTCGCCTAGTTTAGCACAAAGTTGAAACGTCAACGCTGTCTGATTCTGATCGTATGCCAGCAACCGACGCAACCAACAAAAGCAACATTGTCCCTGCCGCTGATGGATGGATAGATTCCTGGATGCACCAATGGATGGATGGATGGGCTGCACCAGGCCCGAGTCGAGTTCAGTTAAGTTGGTCCGCTGCGCGGTTTCGAGGCCCTCGTTTGTGTTCCTATGTACCAGTGATACGCTTGACCAACTAGCAACAGCATTTTCGGGCCGGAGTTCCGTTAAATTCCGAGTTGATTATCAAAACCACACAGCATTAGGTACTCAGGATGCAAATTAAAAAATCTTTAATAGTTCAATGGATGATTTAACAACTAAATTAACAGTTATTCACTTTAAATATTTTTGGTAATAGTGTATCAAACTAAATATGGATTTGATTTTTTTTTATAAAGTCATTGGATTTTTTTTATATGAAAATCAAAAAAGGTGTTTTTTAAAAACCCAATTTATTAAATATTTTATATTTTCGTATATTATATTTAAATTTAAATATTTTCGTTCACCTAAATTATATAATGAATCATGACAAAAGCAACCACCAAAATATATTTTTGACTGGCGATAAAGTTAGTTAATGTGTACACAGAGAAAAAACACCAAAAATAGTCATCTGTCGGGTATTTTTTCATATCAATATTGGTCCGTTCTGTGTTCGTATCAAAATGATATTTTTGAATATATATTATTTTTTACCATATTGATATGAAAAATTGATATGAAACAATATCAATTCCATATTGTTTCATTTTTTCTCTATGTACTAAACTCCTTTACCCCAAGACATGAAACGAACCGCTAGGTCTTTGAGACTAAACTATTGAAGGACGATGTCCTTAGGGATATGCTAGATCTGTGAAAAGTTTTCATCACTTGAACTCCTGTCCCTTGCCTTGATTCCCTGAGCTTGGAAATGTCTTCAATGGCATCCGACACTAGCCTCCATCATCAATTCCTGTCGATGGATAGACAATGTTTGCCTACACACGAAGGCACAGATGCAGACGGACATATACATATCCAACCAGTCTGAAATACAATCCCAGCCGATGTTTCTGCTGCTGTCGGACTTGCCGAGGGTCTCTATTTATTTGTTGTAATAATATTAGTTTTTGCATTTATGTGCGAATGTGTACACACAAGAAGCATCTTTTGTTTTGCTCATCTTTCGCCGGACCTGGGCCACTCCGGAAATAAGATTAATGCAATTGGGAAATCCAACATGGAGCAGTTGTGTTGGCTCTTCTGTTTACTTTTGCCCCAGCTCTGCCAAATATTGGGAATGATATATGTATATTTATTTATATGCTAGTATTTCATTAATTGTGTATTCGACTGCCCTTACAAGTGTCCCCGCCGTCGCACTCGGGCGGCAGATTTATTAAACAAACACTCGAATTGATTGCAATGGAAATTACACATCTAACTGCCATTCGGAAGTGCATGTGGGCGAAACATTTGATTCAGCAGGAATGCACTCTACTCGAATTTTATTGTAGAAGCTTTGATTTCGGTGAAAATATTGTGTCTTTAAAATCTAATAAAAACTCTTCTAAACGAGGAACAAAACTAGTGACGATGCCACCATCAACATTCAAAAGTACTGATATTAACATTTCAAAATTAAAAAAATTTTTTTTTATTTAGCCCGCCTTAGCAAACTACTCCTTTTTACTTTCCCGGGCATTTTTTATTGCAGGATTCCGAATGACCCCTCATATTAAGCGCATTTTCAGTAATAATATAACTAGGCTAGTGCGAGGGGCAATTATCCCCACTGGCCCAAGAGATCAAATTAAATTTAAAATTAAATTTTCACTTTTACACTTTCACCGCTCTCTCCTCTCTCTCCTTCCCAGTTTCCTGAGGTCTTATTATGGAATCCTTTAAGTTTTAGCAATACCTTTAAATTGGTGTATTACTCATTACGATCGGAAGCATATTTTCAATTCAGCGGCTATATATATTAGTCCCCTTCGCACACTCGCCTAGCGCGCTTCGTCACTACGTAGACTGGCGACCACAGTAATATATTTTTTACTTTGAGAAAACTTGTACAATCAAGCTTTGGAAAACCTTTCATATCCACTCCAATATGTTAAGTTACTAAATACCTAAATTATGCGTAAAAGCTTATAATGATTATTTTAGAAATATTAATATTTATGTTTTTGGCGGCGTTTGAGGTATGTGATAAGCCTAATATATCTGAATACGACCACGAGCTCAAAATTCATTTCAGGTCGACCGTATTTATGCCATGAACATGGACAATGCCCGGATAGTTCTAAGAGAATCAAACAAAAGAAGGGATCGCCACGGAGTGCCACATTTATCTCTGGACATGACTCTCAGCGAAGGATGCCAAACATATGCTACGGTAAGATTAAGATCAGCTCATCGTACTGCTTGCCTAAGAGTTTTTATTTCACAGAAACTGGCCAAGTCGAATAACTTTACATATTCGGACCCCACTAATAAAAAATACACCGAAAACATCTGCAAATATGAAATTAGAGAGGGGGCTCTGTCAAGATGCGTCCATAATTGGTATCATGGAAGAAAATTTGATAAGTTAGACCCCAGAGCTAGAGAGTTTACTGCTTTGATTTGGAGGTCTTCGCAATATATGGGATACGGGGATGCTAACATAAAGTAAGTAGCCTATTCTAAAAGTAAGCGATTAATTATTCCATATTGTAATCCAAACTTTTTTTTTATAGTGCTCTTCAAGGAATTTTTGTGGTCAGATATACTCCACCCGGAAATGTCCCAGGATTATACACGGACAATGTGCCTCCCAAGAAGGAAAAGGAGAAAAAAAAGCATAAGCATAGGCACAAGCATAAACATAAGGACAAGGGGTAATGCTTACATAATCACACTGGGTTTTTATTTTTTATTATATTACATTTCAGAGATGATGCCAGTCGCCTGGATTATCGATATGCCATTTTAATGTCGAGTGTTTTTATTCTATCAACTATTTGGGTGTGAAGCTATTTTCCGTGTTGTACTATCTCTGCACTTGAACCCCACCCGGATTAATTAAATAATTAGTGTAAAATAAATTACATTATGTTTTTGGTTCTAGAGTTTTGTAAGTTTTTTGTGTAAAAGTCATTAAAATAGAAGTCAATATACCCATCGCTTGGCTGCTTTACCGCTCTGCAGTTCGCATATTTCCATCTCCCCAGCACTCACTTCAGATGAACTGGTATATAATGGTCGAGGGAACTCGACGACAACGTTATCTTTTGTTTTATTTAGAATGGTAAGTTAATCGTAAAGAGCTGCTGTTTGCAATATAATCAAATACACCAAATATGGAATGTCTACTGAAATTATTTAACATCTATATAATCAAACTTCATAAACAAATTTCGTTATTATTTTAATAACAAGCAAATCCAAATAAGTTTTTAAACAAAATATAAAACTAAAATGTATTTTTACAAGTATTACTTTATCGTTTGTCCTGCGCTGGCACTTCGTAGGCTCCGAATGCCCGGACATGTTCTCTAATCCGGACAGCATTTATGGCTATAAAGCCACCCGCATCCTGCGGCACATAGCCACCGTGGACGTCCATGGATACGAGCTGTTCGTTGTAAAGGGCTCCGACGTCCTCCGCCGCCTTTCGGGCAACGGCGCGGCAATATCCAGGTGCCAATTCCACGGTCACCTTTCCGGAGACCCGTTACTCGGCTAACTCGATGCATTTACGGGCATAAATCGCCTCCGGACTGAACCAGAAGCCATTGTACACGTAGTCGGCCATGCGATCCCGCAGGACTTGCTTGGTGCGGAGCACCTCGCGGTCCAAGGCAAAGACCTCGAGGTCCTGGTGAGCAGCGTACAGGATGGTGCCTCCGGGCGTCTCGTACACCCCACGCGATTTTAGCCCCACATAACGATTTTCAACGATGTCAATCCGGCCTATTCCGTAAGATCCGCCCAACTGGTTAAGGAATTCCAGCATCTCCAGTGGTTTGGTATAAACTCGACTGCTGGCCAAATCCTCCACACTGATGGGTAGTCCGCGATCGAACTGAATGACCAGGCGAACGGGATCCCGAGGTGCTTTGGTCACGGGATCAACGGTCATTTCGTATAGATTGTCCGGAGCCACGGTGTTGGGATCTTCGAGGATTCCGGACTCGTAGCTGATGTGCAGGATGTTGGCATCGGTGCTCCAAGGAGTGGCCGGCTTGGCGCTCACCTCGATTCCGTGCTGTTGGGCATAGGCAATGAGATCCTGACGCCCCTGAAACTGGCGGCAGAACTCCACATCCCTCCAGGGGGCAATGATCTAAAAAATTTAAAAGAGTATATCAGAAATACTTTAAAATACTTGTAAACGTATGTACATTCCATATTTTAAACAACAATTTTATCGAAAAAAATCACTCACATACTTTAACTTCTAAAGTTATATATAGGTATCGTAGGTGTCACAGAAATCACTTTCAACCAACATTTCTTTCAGGATTAAGTAGGTAGACGAAGTCACCATATTGCCAAACTTCGAAAAACCATTTTCTAAACTTATACAAAACTCTCAACTTAAAACTCTTCCTATAGATTTTGGTTGGTATGTTTCTAAACCAGTGGCCGATCCAGTATTTTTTTAATGGGGGGATTTCAGAACACATTTTTGTTGCTTTACTTTTTAAAAACGCGCATGTTTTAAACCCATTGTCGACGATTTCTTACAACCCTATTTTTGGTAGCTAAAATTAGTGTAAGATTAGAGTAGTCTTTGGGAAGTACACTGTATCGTTGCACTTGAATTGTGATAAGGGGCTGATAAGTTTAAACAGCTGCCCCTTAAAACGCTTATCAGTCGGCCTGATACCGCTGGGATGTTTATACGCACCTTAAGATCCGGTTTAAGGGCATAGGCGCACAGCTCGAAGCGCACCTGGTCGTTTCCCTTTCCGGTGGCTCCATGGGCAAGGTACTTAGCCCCGCACTGGTGGGCGACTTCCATCAGGGCAACGCTTATGCAGGGTCGGGCCAGCGAAGTGCCCAGCAGATAGCGCTCCTCGTAGACCAGGCCCATCTGTATGGCCGGCCAGATGTAGTTCTCTACGAAGGTCTCCTTCACATCGGCCACGATCACCTAGGAGTCAAATACATAAGGAAGTTAGTTTACAGACATTCAAAACAATTTCGAATCCTATAATAATAAATTCGTTCGTTTTAATTTAAAAACAAAAAAAACCCTATAACCCATCTTCTAGCTTTCATTGTTTCCGAGATCAAAGCGTTCATACATCCTGATGAAGAATATTTATACTTTATAGGGTCGGGAACGTTTACTTCTGCTCGAATACAATATACACTTTTATTCTACGAGTAACTGGAAAGCCGTCTTTGAAAATGTTTGTTTTTTTAATTTTATAGCATTAGTAATTTAAATATATAAATTAATTTATTGTTTAAGAAAGTTAGTTGTTTAAAAATTAATTTTTATTTTCCGTCTAAAAATATATTAAAAGGCGTTATTCTCAACTTACCTTCTTTGCACCAATTTTTAAGGCCTTCTTCTCGGCGGCGGCAAAGTCTTCCTTTTGACCAACATCGGCTAGGACGCATATAACCTCATATTGCTTGTCCAACAACCACTTTAAGATGCAGCTAGTGTCCAGGCCACCAGAATAGGCCAAAATAACTGTTTCTCCAGCCATATTTTCCTGCTGGACGACCGTTCGATTCGCTTGTGCAAAAATACTGAATAGGAAACATTTTCTAGCTCATTGAGCTCGGAATCTAAATCTCTGTCTAATCAAAAAAGCTTATCGGTACCCACGTGTGAATCTCTCTACAATTAGCTTTAACGATAAGGCGATGGTGTCGGCGTCGATAGCAACAGTTCTAGCTTTCTTGTACGTTTTGTTGGAACTAGTTTAAGTGTGTATAGTCTGTTGTTTTAAAAATATAAAACAAGAATAAGGCTTTACATTTAAACAGGAGAGAGCGCTAAAGTCGAGTGCCTCGACTATCAAATACCCGTTACTCTGCTAAAGCAAGCAGTGTAACGCAGAGAAAACAAAGCAGTCGCATGAAAGTACTTGGTCTGATTACACGGGTTTACAAAAAAAAATTGATGAAATACGCACTTCATGAAACTATGATTTTCGGTCAAGGTACATCTCCCTGAGTAAGAAATGGGCACTTTTAATTTTTTGTATGGTACAGTTTTTTTTTAAAGTGTAAAAAACGTTTTTTGCAATATTTTAATTTCTAACTCGAGTTGTGGTAAACCGATTTAGGCTATCAAAGACTCATTTTATAGGTAAAAGAATGACCTTTAACTTTCTTATACACAGCATTGAGTTCCATTCATTGGTGTAGAAGCTACACTTCGTCAAAGCTGAAAAACTTGGAAAAAATGAAAAAAAGCTGGCATAAATGGCTACTTTAAAAATACACGCCTAAAAACCGAAATTATTTTTATAGCTTATATGGTTAGATGGTACTTATACAAAGAAAACAAGCTAATGATCGTTAAAATCCGCCAGTAAATTTTTTTGATATGAATTTTTTAAGCTCGGAACAAAGGTGGTTTTTTGGCCGTTTACAGCTGTTAACTGGGGTTAACAGGGCTCTAGCAGGGCTGTAATGCACCTTTTTACCAACTCAAATAATCTATATAAAATCGAAGCTTTGGTTGTTTATTGAGTTGATGGTCTTGTTAGTTTGCTTAAAGATGTATCTATAAGTAGAAGTTATAAAAATAATTTCGTTTTTTAGGCGTGTATTTTTAAAGAAGCCATTTATGTCAGCTATTTTGCATTTTTTCCAACTTTTTCAGCTTTGACGAAGTGTAGCTTCTAAACCAATGAATGGAACTCAATACTGTGTATAAGAAAGTTAAAGGGCATTCTTTTACCTTTAAAATGAGTCTTTGATGGCCGAAATTGGTTTACCACAACTCGAGTTAGAAATTAAAAAAGGGCAAAAAACGTTTTTTACACTTAAAAAAAAACTGTACCATACAAAAAACTAAAAGTGCCCTTTTCTTACTCAGGGAGATGTACCTTAACCGAAAATCATAGTTTCATGAAGTGCGTATTTCATCAATTTTTTTTTGTAAACTGGTATAAGCTTTGGTAGATTTTATTTTGATTAAACTTTTAGACAGGCCTAATAGCCTGACATAGCATGCATATGGGCACAACCTTTGTGAGAGGATCAGTTAACTAAATGGTGGTCAACCGATTTTTTAAATGCATTTTTAGAACACTTGTAGACCTCTAAACATTTTTATACCCGTTACTCGTAGAGTAAAAGGGTATATTAGATTCGTGCAAAAGTATGTAACAGGTAGAAGGAAGCGTTTCCGACCATATAAAGTATATATATTCTTGATCAGGATCACTAGCCGAGTCGATCTAGCCATGTCCGTCTGTCCGTCTGTCCGTCTGTCCGTCTGTCCGTCCGTCCGTCCGTCTGTATGAACGCTGAGATCTCGGAAACTATAAAAGCTAGAAGATTGAGATTTGGCATGCAGATTCTAGGGGTTAATACGCAGCGCAAGTTTTTCAAGCCGATGTGCCACGCCCCCTCTAACGCCCACAAACCGCGAAAAACTGTGGCACCCGTCTGTATGAACGCTGAGATCTCGGAAACTATAAAAGCTAGAAGATTGAGATTTGGCATGCAGATTCTAGGGGTTAATACGCAGGCAAGTTTTTCTCGCCGATGTGCCACGCCTCCTCTAACGCCTACAAACCGCGAAAAACTGTGGCACCCACAGTTTTGAAGCTAGATTAACGGGAAAAGGAATGTGTATTCGTTTCTTCAATACATATTGATAAACCAAAGTGGGAAACCCCCCCTCCCCCCTAACGCCCACAAACCGCGAAAAGCTGTGGCGCCCACAGTTTTAAAGCTAGAGCAAAAGTGTAAACGCCATTTTGTTTGGGTTATTAATGCCTACCGAAATGTAGAAGTTTTTTAAATTTTTTAAATCGTCCCACTCAGTAAAAAGTTATAATCAAATTATGAAATGGCCGGTAGATGACGCCACTTTAAAGCGGCTGCTTGGCTTGCCCTGCTTGAGACTGCTTGCTTTAGCTGAGTAACGGGTATTTGATAGTCGAGGCACTCGACTATAGCGTTCCCTCTTGTTTTATTTAGCATTTTTCGATTCGGCCCCCAAATGGCGAGAAAATTTACAAATAAAAATGTCCTTAGTGTTCCAAATTCCATAGTTCCATTTTTTATGCGATAGTTAGGCGATGTTTTTTCGGTGCAACTCTGAATTCTTCCTTTTGACTATAAAAATTAAAACGTTGAAAAAATTAAAAAAATTTTAAGCTTGTTGCTAGCGGAAAAGCCTTTGCAAACAAATTATGGGTGGGCCCAAATTTAAGCTGTTCTGGGACCTGCTCTCCCCCGTCAACAATTTGTAAGCAGGTTGATGTGTTTTAAACTATTGTTGTAAGCTATTTATTTTTTTGTACAATAAGATTAGGAGAACAACATTTTACAACAGTTCTCCCGAGTTTAACCCACCATTTCATTATTTTGAGAAAAGCTACTTGAAGAGTCAGCTGTTTTCAGATGTGAATGGTGCTCTGTAGGAACACGAGCTTCATATTTGTCAAAAAACCGAACCGTTTCACACGGATGAAGCGTCTACCCTAATTTGTCTTACAAAAGCAATTGAGCAGCTTGGGGAATCCCCTAAAATCTATGTCATAGTGACATTGCAAAGTCTAGTAAATTGGAACTAAGTAGTCTAATAATCAAGTAAACTTATAGTCGTCGAGCATAAAATGTACCGCCGTAAGTTAATTTTAAAGCCTTAATTCCACTCAAACCACTAGCAATGCGGCAATGTTAATGCTACCAACAAGCTGTTCATTCACGCGGCGAAATAATAAAAAAATGCCTTACTTCCTTTATAATATTTTAAAACCTTTCAGAACCCTTCGATTTTTGGTTTACGCTTTTAGAAAATGAGCGTACAGCCAATAAGCTGAAAAACAACGTAGAGCTCAATCAAAAAATTATTACTGAACTACTGGAGACCTTGCGCCCGGAGTTTCCTGCTACATCAATTCAGATCGATCTTTTCGGCTCGCGTATATTAGGAGTGGCAGGTCCTGACTCGGATCTTGACTTTTATGTGGATATTGGTAAGAGCTTTTCCTACAAATTTATATTTTTTCTGAAAAGAATTTTTTGGAAAAGGCGAGTCTAGCGCTTTATACCCCAAAAAGCTTACCGAAAAAGTTGCCCAAGAAAAGAAAATCATTACCAAAGCCCTACAAAACAATCCTTCGAAATGGACCATTCTAAAAAATGCGGAAGGCAACTTCTCTTTAATCGTTGTCCGGCATAAGAACTCGAATATCCAGTGCGACATTAATTTTTCGAACAGCATGAGTTGTCGGCAGAATAAGCTAGTTAACTACATCTTTGAACTGCAGCCGATCGGTGAGTGATGTCGGTACTTTTGAAAGATCTAAATCTAATGGTTATTACCTAGGTCGCTTGATGGTCATCTATCTGAGGGGATGGGCTGAGAAACATCATATGCGGACGGTTTTTCGCAGCCACTTGCTGGTTCTAATGGTAATATTCTTTCTCCAAGTACGTGGAAATCTACCAAGTGTCTGCGAACTTCAAAATCAACTGATTCCCGATGTTGGTCGTGAGTACATATAAACCCTTTGGGACAGCTATGGAAATATTAAACTATTACACCAGTTTACAAAAAAAATTGATGAAATACGCACTTTATGAAACTATGATTTTCGGTTAAGGTACATCTCCCTGAGTAAGAAATGGGCACTTTTAATTTTTTGTATGGTACAGTTTTTTTTTAAAGTGTAAAAAACGTTTTTTGCACTTCTTTAATTTCTAACTCGAGTTGTGGTAAACCGATTTGGGCTATCAAAGACTCATTTTACAGGTAAAATGCCCTTTAACTTTCTTATACACAGCATTGAGTTCCATTCATTGGTTTAGAAGCTACACTTCGTCAAAGCTGAAAAAGTTGGAAAAAATGCAAAAAAGCTGACATAAATGGCTTCTTTAAAAATACACGCCTAAAAACCGAAATTATTTTTATAACTTCTACTTAAAGATACATCTTTAAGCAAACTAACAAGACCATCAACTCAGTTAACAACCAAAGGTTCGATTTTATATAGATTATTTCAGTTGGAAAAAAGGTGTATTACAGCCCTGTTAACCTCAGTTAACAGCTGTAAACGGCCAAAAAACCAACGTTGTTCCGAGCTTAAAAAATTCATATCAAAAAAATTTACTGGCGGATAGTAACGATCATTAGCTTGTTTTTTTTGTCGAAGAACCATCTAACCATATAAGCTATAAAAATAATTTCGGTTTTTAGGCGTGTATTTTTAAAGTAGCCATTTATGCCAGCTTTTTTGCATTTTTTCCAACTTTTTCAGCTTTGACGAAGTGTAGCTTCTAAACCAATGAATGGAACTCAATGCTGTGTATAAGAAAGTTAAAGGGCATTCGTTTACCTTTAAAATGAGTGCTTGATGACCGAAATCGGTTTACTACAACTCGAGTTAGAAATTAAAAAAGTGCAAAAAGCGTTTTTTACACTTTAAAAAAAAACTGTACCATACAAAAAATTAAAAGTGCCCTTTTCTTACTCAGGGAGATGTACCTTAACCGAAAATCATAGTTTCATGAAGTGCGTATTTCATCAATTTTTTTTTGTAAACCCGTGTTATTGAGGTTACAATGTTACCTCCAAAACTTTGATCTTAACGTTGTTGATGATTATGGCTTAAACCGTTGCATATTCCTTACCATAACTGCTCAAAAGTTTAGTTACATATTATTAATTATTTACGTCATTCGCAGCGTGGATAACTAAATTCCGTAATTTTAAGTTATCCGACTTCAACATGAATACAATTCCAAAAAACGCTGACCAGACTCGCAGAAAACTCGCAGGCTTTTTTAGCTACTATTCGACATTTAATTTTTCGATGTTGGTTATTTGCCCGTATTTGGGAAGAGAAGTCTTGCGCAGCAAATTAACAGACTTAATGCCTCAAAGGTAAGATTAAGTAGTTACTAATTTACACGAAGGTCTAATGGTTTCAAGTTTCAGATTCAGAGAATTCGGAGGCCGAAAACGTTTCGCAAAATCCCATGTTGCTATTCAAGACCTTGTAGACCTTGCTTGTAACAAGGGGGGACCCATCAAATACAATGATTTAGAATGCTTTCTCAGGAACTGCGTCACAGAAACCAAAGGATTCTTTAAGCCGTGACTGATTAAAGAGTTAAACGAAATATAAAAGAACAAAATAAACAAATGTAAATTTAATGCCTTACGCCATCGCCCTTGTCCTTGTACGAATTCCGTAGACCCTCGTTAACTCTAAAATCGGTCTAGTTGAAATACAAAATAAAACAAAACTTAAATACTTTTAATTACAGAATGCTGGAAAACTAAGAAGTAAGTAAGAATTTTTGATTTTGTGAATCAAGATCAGGTAAATTCTATACCGACGAAAAACCTAAAACCCAATATTTTTCATCAAATGGGCTTTAAATGTAACTTTACCAACAAAGATCAGTCAGAGCGAATTGATGCGAACAGTTTATGGGTGGAAAGACTGAATGGAAATCCACGAATGCAACAACTTAATTTTTAAATATTATTAGCCTCGAGAGAAAAAAAAAGATTTGTTTGACTGCGAAGTTGTTATCATATTTATGTAATATGGTCAGTATCTTTGTGCACCTTAACTTAAAAATACTATATTTAAAACTTAACCATTTTGCGGATGTTAGAAGAATTTGGTTTCTTTTACAGTCTCAATTATTTTTCAGATAAGTGCATCTCTGTGTTTTTTGTGTTCAATTTTCAAAGCAACTTTATTAGTATAGAAGAAGTTTTCATCACACTAACGCGTATGTTTAAAGGCGATTTGGTTTAGTAAACTGTAACTGCAAAAAAACAAAATATAATACAAAATGTTTCGCTTTGAACCTTATAAAAGAAGTATTGCTTCAATTGAACAAAAACGCACTACCTATTATTTTGACCGCAGTTGTATATACACAACAGAACCAACATTCCCAAGATCCGAACCTTTGACCGTTTCTATTAGCGGCCGTAAGATGGCGAAAGCCGCGCTGTATCTTTGGTATATCCAACCACGGTCATACTAAGCCGTGTTTCGTAGAAAAATTAGAGGTGAACAAACATCGATGTTCACAGACAACGATGTTTTAAAAAAAAATAAAATTTGTTTATTTAATAAATTAGTTAAATACTATAGGTATGGTTTACAATATTTTTAATTTTTATTTATTTATTTTAATAATTTAAAAAAATATCAGCATATTCATATTATGGTATTATAGGTATATGTACAGCTTAGATACGAAATCCGTTTTCGTGAAATGATTCCACACATTAGAACTTTCACGCTTCCTCTTCGAAGGGGAAGACGAAGACTCGCAGATTTCCTTATCTGTTTCTGGAGTTAGAAAAGGTATTAATGGTTGGATATATTTATATATTAGTTTCATAAATCCCTATGGTTTACGAAGTTTTCCATGGTTAAAATCCACCTCCGCTTATCTTCTACACCACCAGTTGAATCTTTAAAAATATGTTAATACAGTAAATAACTTAAATTATAAACACATTCTTCGCGTACTCTTTGCACCGTTTCTCAAAAATATATAATGTGACAAAAACATCGATTGTCGGCAAAAATGTTTCTTCGATGTTTCTATCGATGCTTATCCACCTCTAGTCTAGTTTCGTGGAAAAATGCAATTACGCTCCGGCAAAACAAGATTTTAGCCTCGTAAACATTGGAAATTTATGGAAATGGAGATGGAATCCGACAACAGTGACGACGAGGGATCGATTGGTAATGGATTGGACTTGACCGGCATTCTTTTTGGCAACATCGACTCAGAGGGCAGATTGCTGGAAGACGAAGATGGTGAGGGACGCGCGGGCACCGGATTCGATGCGGAGCTCCGGGAGAACATTGGATCCCTGTCCAAGTAAGTATATGTAGCTATCTGGACGGAGTACGAACAAGTATCTAGTTAAGTTATTAGTAGGATTATAATAAAAATAATATAGAACTGCACCGTGAAAGACAAATTATACATACCTGAAGTTATCAATTTACCTCACTTTCAGAATGGGACTGGATTCAATGCTGCTCGAGGTAATTGACCGCAAGGAGGCCGAGCCCTTATCGGAGGACGAGGACGAGGAAAAGTCTGAGGCCAGTGCCAGCGGAGGACTTAGTGTCTTCGATGCCCTCAAGGCGGGCGTAAAAAGTGACGAGAAGGAGGATGGTGCCGTAAGAGCCCAGGACGATGCCATAGACTACTCGGATATTACTGAGTTATCTGAGGATTGTCCACGCACCCCGCCGCAAGAATCAGCGACATACGATGACTTAGAGGACGCCATCCCCGCTACAAAAGTAGAGGCCAAGCTGAGTAAGTTGCAAACGTTAGGTGTAAAATCAGTAAAGTTCAGCAGAAGCAGCGCAAACTCCAATATATCATGCTTCTGCTGGACATGTAAATTTGTCTCAGGATATCTTTTAGATCCTCAAAGAAAAGAGTTAAGTTCGATACACAATTTACAATATATATTGCCTAAGCGATTAACAAAAATAAAACAATATTTTTTTCAGCCAAGGACGACAAGGAACTAATGCCTCCACCTAGCGCTCCCATGCGATCTGGCTCTGGCAGCGGAACTGATGAGCCGGCCAAACCAAGTGACGCCTCCAGTCCCGGCGGCGACTCCAAGTCCGCCGATGCCAAAGGTAAACAGGGGTTTGAAATCAATTAACAATGATATTTAACATGATTGATGCCTTTTAGACGCGGACCGCAAACTGGACACACCGCTGGCAGACATTCTGCCCTCAAAGTACCAGAACGTGGATGTGCGCGAGCTCTTTCCCGACTTTCGCCCCCAAAAGGTGCTACGCTTCTCGCGCCTCTTCGGACCGGGTAAACCCACTAGTCTGCCCCAGATCTGGCGGCACGTGCGCAAACGCCGCCGGAAGCGCAATCAGTCCAGGGATCAGAAGGTAGGAACTTTTATTTTCGCATTATTTAACCCTTATAAAAACTTCTTGCCTTGCAGCTGACCAATACCGGTGGCTCCGATTCCCCAAGCGACACAGAAGAGCCTCGAAAGCGTGGCTTCAGCTTGCACTACGCAGCGGAGCCAACTCCGACGGAGTGCATGTCGGACGACGAAGACAAACTGCTGGGCGACTTCAACAGCGAGGACGTGCGTCCTGAGGGACCGGAAAACGGAGAGAACAGCGACCAGAAGCCCAAGGTGGCCGACTGGCGTTACGGTCCGGCGCAGATTTGGTATGACATGTTGGAAGTGCCCGATTCCGGCGAGGGGTTCAACTATGGCTTCAAGACAAAGACGGCCACTTCCTCGTCTCAGCCGCAGGTCAAGGAAGAGCGGCTCTCCCCAGAGGGAGAGGGCGAGGAGCCTAGCATTGCGGACGATGCCTTCCTAATGGTCTCACAGCTGCACTGGGAGGACGACGTGGTGTGGGATGGCAACGACATCAAGGCCAAGGTGCTACAGAAGCTCAACTCAAAGACGAATGCAGCTGGATGGTTGCCCTCCAGCGGATCAAGAACTGCTGGCGCCTTCAGCCAGCCTGGAAAGACGTCCCTGCCAGTGGGAAACAGCACTGGTAGCTCCAAGCAGGGCTCGGCAGCATCTAGCAAAAAGGCCCAGCAAAAGTAATTTATTGCCGTTATAATTTACCAGTATTCTCGCCTAAAGTTCCATCTGTTTTAGTGCTCAGGCAAAGCCAGCGGAGGCACCCGATGACACCTGGTACAGTCTGTTCCCTGTAGAGAACGAAGAGCTAATATACCACAAGTGGGAGGACGAGGTGATCTGGGATGCACAGCAAATGAGCAAGGTGCCCAAGCCAAAGGTGCTCACCTTGGATCCCAACGACGAGAACATCATCCTGGGCATACCCGACGACATCGATCCCTCTAAAATCAACAAGAGCACGGGTCCTCCGCCAAAGATCAAGATACCGCATCCACACGTAAAGAAGTCTAAAATCTTGTTGGGCAAGGCGGGCGTAATCAATGTGCTGGCGGAAGACACTCCACCGCCGCCGCCCAAAAGTCCCGATCGTGACCCGTTTAACATATCTAATGACACGTAAGTAGCCTGCAGATTTTACAGAAGCAGACGTTAATCTGTGTTCCCCCTACAGGTACTATACACCCAAGACGGAACCGACACTGCGCCTGAAGGTTGGTGGTGGAAATCTAATCCAGCACTCAACTCCAGTGGTTGAACTGCGGGCTCCGTTCGTGCCTACACACATGGGGCCGACGAAGCTCCGCTCTTTCCATCGCCCCCCACTCAAGAAGTACTCGCACGGACCGATGGCCCAAGTGTCGCCGCATCCTGTCTTCCCACTGCTAAAGACCATTGCGAAGAAGGCCAAGCAGCGAGAGGTGGAGCGTATCGCCTCTGGAGGCGGAGACGTCTTCTTTATGCGCAACCCGGAGGATCTGAGCGGCAGGGACGGAGACATCGTGTTGGCCGAGTTCTGTGAGGAGCACCCGCCGCTGATGAACCAAGTGGGCATGTGCTCCAAGATCAAAAACTACTACAAGCGCAAGGCTGAGAAGGACAGTGGGCCACAGGATTATGTCTACGGAGAGGTCGCCTTTGCGCACACCAGTCCCTTCCTGGGCATCCTACATCCTGGCCAGTGCATCCAAGCCATTGAGAACAATATGTACCGGGCGCCCATTTATCCGCACAAGATGGCCCACAACGACTTCCTCGTTATTCGCACCCGGAACAGCTACTGGATCCGATCGGTGAACTCCATCTTCACAGTGGGCCAGGAATGTCCGCTTTACGAAGTTCCAGGTCCAAACTCAAAGCGCGCTAACAACTTCACTCGTGACTTTCTGCAGGTAAGTTGTGTTATCTGAACGGGGTTTCATTCGTTTATATTTCCTTTGTACTCTCAGGTCTTCATTTACCGCTTGTTCTGGAAGAGTCGCGACAATCCACGCCGCATCCGGATGGACGACATAAAACAAGCTTTTCCCGCCCATTCCGAGAGCAGCATCCGCAAGAGGCTGAAGCAGTGCGCCGATTTCAAGCGCACGGGTATGGACTCCAATTGGTGGGTTATAAAGCCAGAGTTTCGCCTTCCCTCCGAGGAAGAGATCCGAGCCATGGTCTCACCCGAACAGTGCTGCGCCTACTTCAGCATGATCGCGGCTGAACAGCGTTTAAAGGTTAGTACCAAAATCAGGTAGCTGTTTTGAATTTAATGGCTTGCTGTTTAAAATATTACCATAAACAAACAAATTATTATATCTAAAAAAATCTGTCAACATTTTTTCTTATTTTAAATGTTGGTATTAATTAATTTTAACATTCATATGGTTCTTCAAATACAATTTTTTTGCGGTTAGAAAATTGTTAAATATATCTTATTCCACCTTAATTATCTTGCTCGTATCAGCTAAAATTATTAACATTAAATAGCGAATTCATAAACTGGTACTCAATTTTATAATTTATACAACATTTTATATATTTTTAGGATGCAGGCTATGGAGAGAAGTTTTTGTTCGCCCCGCAGGAAGATGACGACGAGGAGGCGCAACTGAAACTTGACGACGAAGTGAAAGTAGCTCCCTGGAACACGACTCGAGCTTATATCCAGGCCATGCGTGGAAAGTGCTTGCTCCAGCTGAGTGGTCCCGCTGATCCCACGGGATGTGGTGAGGGATTCTCCTACGTTCGAGTGCCAAATAAGCCTACGGTAACAAATGTTTACTTAATAAAAAAAAATTGAACAATTCATAATTCCTCATACAAATATTACAGCAAACCAAGGAGGAGCAGGAGTCGCAGCCCAAGCGGTCAGTTACTGGAACCGATGCAGATCTGCGAAGACTGCCACTCCAACGTGCAAAGGAGCTTCTGCGGCAGTTCAAGGTGCCAGAGGAGGAGATCAAAAAGCTTTCCCGATGGGAGGTTATTGACGTGGTGCGCACCTTGTCCACGGAGAAAGCGAAGGCCGGTGAGGAGGGAATGGATAAGTTCTCCCGTGGTAATCGGTTCTCCATTGCTGAGCACCAGGAACGTTATAAGGAAGAGTGCCAGCGTATTTTCGATCTGCAGAACCGAGTGCTAGCCAGTTCCGAGGTGCTATCCACAGATGAGGCAGAGTCCTCGGCCTCCGAGGAATCTGACCTCGAAGAACTGGGCAAGAACCTGGAAAACATGTTGTCAAACAAGAAAACTTCCACGCAACTGTCGAGGGAGCGTGAGGAGCTGGAGCGCCAGGAGTTGCTCCGCCAGCTGGACGAGGAGCACGGCGGGCCAAGTGGCAGTGGAGGCGCCAAGGGAGCTAAAGGCAAGGAGGAGGCCGGCCAACAATTGCTGGCAAGCAGTAATCAAGGTCGCATTCTTCGCATAACGCGTACCTTCAGAGGAAACGATGGCAAGGAGTACACCCGCGTGGAGACTGTGCGGCGGCAGCCGGTGATCGACGCCTACATAAAGATTCGCACCACCAAGGACGAGCAGTTCATTAAACAGTTCGCCACGCTAGACGAGCAGCAGAAGGAAGAGATGAAGCGCGAGAAGAGACGCATCCAGGAGCAGCTGCGTCGCATCAAGCGCAACCAGGAGCGTGAACGCCTAGCACAGCTGGCCCAAAACCAGAAGCTGCAGCCAGGTGGCATGCCGACTTCATTGGGTGATCCCAAGAGCTCGGGCGGTCACTCGCACAAGGAGCGGGATAGTGGCTACAAGGAGGTCAGTCCTTCACGCAAGAAGTTCAAGCTAAAGCCGGACTTGAAACTCAAGTGCGGTGCCTGTGGGCAGGTGGGTCACATGCGAACAAACAAGGCGTGTCCCTTGTACACGGGAATGCAGAGCAGTCTGTCCCAGTCGAATCCTTCTCTGGCTGACGATTTGGACGAGCAGAGCGAAAAGGAGATGGCCATGGATGACGACGATCTGGTGAATGTCGACGGAACCAAGGTGACGCTAAGCAGCAAGGTGCTCAAACGGCATGGTGGCGATGACGGCAAGCGACGCAGTGGCTCAAGTTCGGGTCTCACGTTAAAGGTACCCCGCGATGCGATGGGCAAGAAGAAGCGCAGAGTGGGTGGTGATCTCCATTGCGACTACCTTCAGCGACACAACAAGACGGCCAACCGAAGGCGCACAGATCCTGTAGTGGTGTTGTCCTCCATTTTGGAGATCATCCACAACGAACTGCGTTCCATGCCGGATGTATCACCATTCCTTTTCCCTGTAAGTGCTAAAAAGGTGCCGGACTATTACCGCGTGGTGACCAAGCCCATGGATCTGCAGACGATGAGGGAGTATATTCGTCAGAGGCGCTACACAAGTCGCGAGATGTTCCTAGAGGATCTCAAGCAGATTGTAGACAACTCGCTCATCTACAATGGAGCACAAAGTGCCTACACTGTGGCCGCCCAACGCATGTTCACCAGCTGCTTTGAGCTGCTCGCCGAGCGCGAGGATAAGCTGATGAGGCTCGAAAAGGCCATAAACCCTCTACTGGACGACGACGATCAGGTGGCTCTCTCGTTCATCTTTGACAAGCTGCACACGCAGATTAAACAACTGACCGAAAGCTGGCCTTTCCTGAAGCCGGTCAACAAGAAACAGGTTAAAGACTACTACACGGTCATCAAACGGCCCATGGACCTAGAAACTATCGGCAAGAACATTGAAAGTGAGTTATTATTATTATTTAATTGCACTCAAGTACTAATATTTACTTGAATCCCAGGTCATCGCTATCACAGCCGAGCCGAATATCTGGCCGATATCGAATTGATTGCCACCAATTGCGAGCAGTACAACGGCAGCGATACCCGCTACACCAAGTTCGCCAAGAAGATACTGGAATACGCGCAAACCCAGTTGGAAGGGGTACGTTGTTATAGCCTTAATATCTGCAGGCTAATCTAATATTTTTTCTAAATAGTTCTCGGACCACTGCGCCCAGTTAGAGAATAACATATCCAAGACGCAGGAGCGTGCCAGGGAGAATGCACCAGAGTTCGATGAAGCCTGGGGCAATGATGACTACAACTTCGACCGTGGGAGCCGGGCTAGTTCACCTGGCGATGATTACATCGATGTGGAGGGCCATGTGGGACATGCGTCTACATCTAACTCCATCCATCGCAGTATGGGAGCTGAGTTGAGTGGCTCTCACGCCGCGCCGTCATCGCGGAAGCCTCCACCTCCAGGCCCTGGTGAGGTGAAGCGCGGAAGGGGAAGACCCCGCAAGCAGCGCGATCCCGTGGAGGAGGGTAAGTGGGCTTGGGTCTCTTACTTTACTTTAAATACGCCTCAAGGATATGTGGCACTATCTCTACAATTGCATACATTTACATTTTTACATTTACTCTTTCTTCTGGACTTCTTATGAACTATTGGTATTGATCACGCTTCCTCCTACATTTCGAAATCAGTAATCTATAAGAAATAGAAACAAAATTTGCATATGGCAAACTCTTTGGTTATGGTTGACACGGATCCGAACGGATCTTTATGCTTATACTAATCCCAGACAATTACTTCGATTTAAGTGTAGTAAAACTTAACTTCTGGTTCATTGAGATATCATGTAGATGGACGTTGTCGCCATGCATGAATCTGAATATATATATAGTAAAACCAAGAAATGATAAATTACTCCATTTTTGAAAATTTAGCATATGTATAAATTATTTTTTGGATAAATAATATATTATAATACAATTAGGTGTACATGTAAACCTTCGTATTAAAAGGTTTACAGGTGTATACAGTTTTCTTACCATATTTAGCTATAGAAGTATTTTCTTTAAAAAAATATTTAGTACTGTAGAAATTTTATTATTAAACATTTTCAGGAAAAATATATTCCAGGTAGATTACAATTCATATTCCATTTTAACTGTAAATAGATCAAAATCAAATGTGAAATGAAAAAAAATTGAGTGTTAGGTCAAGAACTGCAGAACAAAAAATAATCCTCGTCCTCCCTTTCAAAAAAGAATGAGGAATTCTACCTGTTTATTAATTTTAAAGTTTCAGTCGTTGATATTTTGAGAATCTCCTGATTTTATGACAGAAGAAAACAATTTTGTTTTGTATCTGACACAACGAGAACCTCCTAGCGAGGATCCCATTGCAGTACAGGAATATACACGAACAAATGAAAACGACCGAAAACCTTGATACTGTTACCACCAACGAACTGCAAAAACTTTTACCTTTTTCTAGTCAAATCCCAGAATCCGGTTAAGCGTGGTCGGGGCCGTCCGAGGAAGGACAGCCTTGCCTCAAACATGAGTCATACGCAAGCTTACTTCCTGGATGAAGGTAAGCCTCTAATCGCCGACTAATCGGAACTTAGCCCTCGAGCTACCACACAAATACTCACTTGCATTAATTTTTTAATACACATGAAACCCAAAATTGATTGACACCTCCACTGCTTTTTTCACACGCACCTCATTTTCGGTTTGGATTTACTAGTTTAGATGACTTAACTGTAGTGCTAACCCGAAATACTTAACTAAGTAGTTACACTTTTGCCTGATGTCTTATAATTTAAAAATTTTAAAAATTTTAACTTAAACTTGCAATTTTTTCAGTTCTTGGTAATGCACAAACCGCCGAGAAATACTTGAACGTTTTAATATAATTAATTTGCTTTCCATTAGACCTGCAATGTTCAACGGATGACGAAGATGATGACGAGGAGGAGGATTTCCAAGAGGTCTCCGAGGATGAGAACAATGCGGCCAGCATTTTGGATCAGGGCGAACGCATCCACGCACCCGCCGAAGGCATGGATGGCATGTTCGACCCCAAGAACATTAAGACGGAGATCGACATTGAGGCCCAGCAAATGGCAGGTGGGTGTTTTTGGCCAAGGGCCTATTTATTTCGGAAATTTCTTTAAGAGGAACCATTTACCTTAACTACATTAAATTTGTCTCATAATTTATTAGCTACTTATAAAATTCGCAAATCAAGGATAACAATTCGGTTTAATCTTATTTGTTTTTCGTAATTAAAAATTATTGTTTGGTAAGAAAAATGTGTAATTGATAATTAATGAAAACTCCTAAATTTATAAATGCTGTGAGTAACTTCCATTTGTGAAATCGGGTATCAATTACATTTCTGATTATTATTTTTATAAAGTCAAAATTCATAACTAATTTTTCGATCTAATTCTAAACCTACACATATTACCTAAACCTACCTTATTTCAAAGTTTAATACTAACCCAAAAAACACTTTCGATCGCTGACTTTGTTTGGATTTTGTTTCCATTTCTGATTTTACTCAAATCGCCTGAGCAGAGGAGCCGATCGGCGAAGATGACAGCCAGCAGGTGGCCGAAGCAATGGTGCAATTAAGTGGCGTGGGCGCTGGCTACTACGCTCAACAGCAGCAAGGTCTTTATTATCCTTACTAAGTGTTTGTGCTGTGCCCTTCATGTCCATGTCCCTACCCCTTCATCCTACATTTGATGTGGTCATCAAATACACTCTTACTGATCAGAATTTTCAAAATATTTCAGACGAGTCCATGGATGTGGACCCCAACTACGATCCCTCCGATTTCCTGACCATGCACAAGCCTCGCCAGAATATCGGCGAGCCCAGCAGTTTGCAGGGCGCCTTTACCAATTTCCTCTCCCATGATCAGGATGACAATGGTCCGTATAACAGCGCCGAAGCCAGCACAAGTGCCGCGGCAGCATCTGCTATGGGTATGAGTCTTCCATCTCAGGAGGATGACTCCATGGCCATGCAAATGCCGCCCGAAATGCCTTCCAATACGATGAACAACGGCATGGGCATCGACGATGATCTGGATATTTCGGAGAGTGATGAGGAGGACGATGGATCCCGAGTACGCATCAAAAAGGAGGTCTTTGACGACGGAGACTACGCCTTGCAGCACCACCAGCAGATGGGGCAGCAATCGCAGTCGCAGATCTACCTCGTGGATTCGTCCAACGAGCCCACAAACCTAGACTACCAGCAGCCACCGCAACTGGACTTTCAGCAAGTACAGGGAATGGAGCAGTTGCAACACCAAGTGATGCAGCAGCAAATGCCTCCACTGCAACAAGAGCAGCTGCAGCAGCAACAGACGCCGCAAGGAGATAATGATTATGCCTGGACATTTTAGTGAATAAGTATCATTGTTAGATGTAAAAGCCAAACAAATTTCCATTTATTCTTTTGTGTGAGCACCTCTGTGGAAATACTATTTACTTGCGCTTGAACATTTACTATTATGTTTGTACTTTTCCATTTTCTGCTATGATTTTTGTTCATTTATAACTGATCTTTATTTAGTATCCGCACTTATCACGATCATACAATTTATAATTATCTAAATTTAAAAATAAATACAAACTTCCTTTGGAAGCTCCAAACAAAGATTCTCTGTTACTTTGAACAAAAACTGCTTACACAGACTGAAATGCAAGTATTCAGCTAACTTAAGATATTCATTGCGCATTTGAGACCCCACAAAAAAATGCATTTCTTAAGGAGCTGTGCAGATCCAGGCCGGACTGCCAATCGTTTTATTTTTAATAGCTCAGTTCACAGTTAACGTGATAACGTAAATCTTAGCTTAACTTGCATGTCACAGTTGTCCTCCACGGTGGCATGACGCCCATCTCTATCCTCCTCCACCGCTCAACCAATGCGCCCTATTGCTTTGAGAATTGTCGGGTTGCACTCGAGCGAGTTAGTGATGCCACATGGCCTTCGAGAGTTCCCGCAGTGCGGATCTTACAGCAGCTTCAGATGTCCGGTGACCCGGTCGATGTCCTCGGCAGCCGCTGGACCCACGGCCAGCACAGTCTTGGAGTTCGCCTCGATCTGGGTGCGACCGGCATCGCGGATGAGGCACGTGTTCAGCTGCTGGCGCTCGGCTGCCTTTTTGATGGCCATCAGCTCCGCCTCGCTCTCGACGCGCACGGCTATTTTGGCGCATCCGCAGTTCTCCCAAGCCCGCAGTAATCGGGGTGTCCTAACCACCGCCCGCTGGTAGGCGCCCACCGCTCCGTGGCCACACTGGGCGGCAATCTTGCCCTTGCCCATCTTGAGGTCGTTGCGCACCACAAGGACCATCTTGAAGTTGTCGTTGAAGCCACCGTAGCCCTAATGGAATGGTAAAATGATTAATAAGTAACCTTTCGGAAAACAATCCTAACAATAGTTAGAAAAGGTTATTCTGGGATTTTTCAACCATTTTCTTTGAGAATTCCTATATATACAAAAATTTCCCAGTAGATTTTAAATATTATTAAATATTTAATAAAATAATTTATTGTACAAGAATGTGTATAAAGGAACCTTGTTTCAAGAAATAAATGTAAAACAAAATATTTAGAAAATAATAATTCAAACAGAAGTACTAAAAACCATTAACCCCGATAAATTTGTATTCTTATATGTATATACAAAAATTTCTCAGTAGATTTACAATATTATTAAAAATAATAAAGAAATCTATTGTAAAAAATGTGTATAAAGGAACTTTGTTTTAAGAAATTAATGTAAAACAAAAAAGGATTTGAAGAAATTATAAAGTATAACTAACGATGAGATTTATTTCATTAGCAAAACAAGAATTGAATACCAATATTGGAGATTTAAATTTTAAACATAAATGTTAATGGCGCTTAATTTGGAAAAGCTAACCGGAGTCCCTTTGGATACTATAAATTCTAAAAGCTTACTGCACTGCTATTCTTATGACCGTCAGTGTAGGTGTGTTCTATTGCATTAGTGGTAGCTGTGAAAAGTACCCAGTTCCAGGTGTTCCGATGGGAAAGACCTCTGGAAAACCACCCATGAACTCCTGAGAGGTCTCCTTCTCACCTTATCCGATACAGGAGCCTCGGAAGCACTGGACACTGAGGATCCGGTCAAGGATGAGGCCGCCGCTCCCTCGTCGGCTGGAGAATCCTTGGCGTCGCCCCGCTTCAGGGCGTAACGGTAGCCCACGAAGAAGGACAGCATCACAGCCAGGCCATTGATGATCTGGGTCGAGTCCAGCAGTTTGTCGCCCATGTCGTTAAGTTTATTTCCTAATTATTTCGCGAGAAAACGCAACCGATGGCGCTCACTTCACGTTTCCGAATGCGGTCACACCAAGTGCGGATTTCTTACCAATGGTACGGTCTTACCAATGGAGGTGGCTTTTCTAGTTATTAATTACAATGTCTGGCAACACTGGCTAGAGAGAGGGTATTCAGTCCGATAGATTCGATGGTATCGTTGATTTAGTAAATTTATATTCAATCAATTTTTGAGTACATCCTATTTTTTACTTATATTCTAAATATTATTTTCACTCCAAATCCATTTTGAATACCTTGGTAGAAACGAATCAAAAAATAGATTTAAAAATTCTGTTTACTTACTATCGTAACGTATACTCGATACTGTTCGCCGTATCGATACTATCGCAAGTGGTTAGCCCAGCTCCAATCACTATGCCACATACGTGTATGTAATTTTCTGTCTTCGTGGACGAAGCGAGAAGTTCTGTTAAAGGGCCGTTTAATTGCATTTAGATAGGTTAATATCCCTTTCAAGGACCCCGAACACACAGCCGCAGCCATGGGCGTAGCCAGCATGTTGCAGATCGACGAGATGCTGGGCGACTTCAACAGAATGAACAAGCGTCAGGTGAGCGGCGCCGCTTTTCCGGCCATATGCACATATATAGCATCCTGACCCGGATTATCCCCTCCCACAGTCGCTGTACCAGGTGCTGAGCTTCGCCATGATCGTCTCCTCGGCGCTGATGATCTGGAAGGGCCTGATGGTGGTCACTGGCAGCGAGTCCCCGATCGTGGTGGTGCTCAGTGGCAGCATGGAGCCGGCTTTCCACCGCGGCGACCTCCTCTTCCTCACCAACTACAAGGAGGAGCCGGTGCGCGTCGGCGAGATTGTGGTCTTCAAGGTGGAGGGCAGGGACATACCCATAGTGCACCGCGTCATCAAGCTGCACGAGAAGTGAGTAAGCCGGGATGAGCGTCACAGAGTGGGCACTAGGATTGATAGTTAAATTGCAGTGAGCGCCAAGAAGCCCTATATTGAAGTTTTTGTATCCTAGGTTATGGTTGATTTAAACCTGTGCCCTCTGATGGCTTTGTGTCATTGGAAGGATTGCTTTGAGGTTCCATTTTGGTTTGAGAAACATTTATCGTTAGCTTCCATGTTTACAAATTGTGCATAGTTGACAATGTTGTATAGACGAAATATTCGGTTAGTTTCTCAACTAATTCATATATTGTCAGGTACAACTAACTATTTTGTAGAAGAGAATGTTCCCGATCTATAATACAGATCTAGATGTTAAAGATTTAGCTTTTCAAAGGGTTACTAGGAGCGTGACTTTTAGTTAGATAAATAACGTTGTTTTTATACCAGAAAGTTTCAGAAATCCATTCGTACTGAAGCCCGAATTTAATTGGATAGGACTTCAGTTCCTCCAATTTCTATTTTAATATAATATTAAATCTTCCAATTTAAATCTTTTGTGGAATACAGAAGTTTTATTATTAGTTGCTTGATCCTGACCAAACCTAAGTAATGGAACTAAAAGGTAGACAACATTTAATTTAAGATAACCAATTTTTTAAAAGTGTTGTTAAAATATGTGACCATACATAATATTTATAGCTTAAAATCATTTGCAATTTACGCATTTTATGGTGTTTCACCCTAAATCTACAAAATTCGCTTTCAAACCACATTGCTAAATAATCTGAACACCTTTCGACAGGGAGGATGGCTCCGTCAAGTTCCTGACCAAGGGCGACAACAACAACGTGGACGATCGGGGTCTGTATGCGCCTAACCAGCTGTGGTTGACCAAGAAGGACATTGTGGGCCGGGCCAGGGGCTTCCTGCCTTATGTGGGCATCATCACGATCTTCATGAACGAGTATCCCAAAGTGAAGGTAAGTCCGAGCTACACTGCGCTGCTTTCTCCTTAATTATTTCTTAATTTTCCCTCGTTTCAGTGGGCCATCCTCTCCATTCTGGCTATTTTCGTGCTGCTGCATCGGGAATAACGGGGTGCGCTCTTAATTTGTAGGTACAATTTATAAGTAGGAAGTGCACAATCTCGAGCCTGTCTGCATTTTCCAATTCCTTACCACCCCGAACAGAAAGACCTTTGTGCGGAGCTGAGTTTCAATAAAGATACATGTAACAATTTTTAATAGCTGGAGGACTTTTCAAAGGTGAGAAGCTGTTGCTTGAGGGCTGCGCCCCAGTGGTACTTAGATGCTCCATTCTGGGACACAATCCGGTGGCAAGGAATAAGGATGGCCACCTCGTTTTTGGCCACGGCACTGGCCACTGCTCTGATCGCTGTTGGACGACCCATTCGCTCGGCCAGCTGGGAATAGGTGAAGGTCTCCCCACTTTTCAGATCCACGAGAGCTCGCCACACGGAGATCTGGAATTCAGTGCCCATGATGGCAATTGGAATCGCCTCAGAGTTCTCCTTGTCTTGCCCGAAGACTTTATCCGCCACAAACTGGATCATGGAGTCGTCCTTCCGGAGCTCCGACTTGGGCCATCGCTTCTGCACTTCATCATAGGTTTCCGAAACGTTTTTATCGACAAAGTGAAGAACACAAATTGCGACTTGGTCTTTCGAATTCAGTTTGAGTGGCTTAGTGACGCCCATCATCATTTCGCCGAATTTGGTGGTCAGGAAGCTAAAACTAATGGTCTCCGGCGGACTCTCCATTGGAATTAATTGAACCCGGGCGTTCCGAGCGAACCACATAGCTCCGAATTTCACAAGCCAAGTCTTAAAATTTTTTTGTGAACGAAAACGTGCAATGTGACCACCGCTAGAGCGCCAAAAAACCCTTCCTACTGGGCTCAAAATTAGGGTTGCCAGATCTAGTGACAAACAGTGTAGTCAGACAAGTAGGTTATTCTTTAAACTGTGGAATGTTTGAATATTTATCAGCTGTTTATCAAGTGTTCCTTACAAATTAAACTTTCTCAAATTTCAGCCATTCAACAACGTGGAGACTGTTGCTTCGTTGTAATATTTTACAGTTACAAGTAGACGTTATTTTCTTTAAATTCAAATTAGAAAGTACAATTCTACTTCTTATTTTATTAATAATTTTGTACTTTAACTAACAATCAAAACTATATAACCAATAACAGCTGATTGAAAATTCCCATTAGCGAATACCTAGGGAATTTTCAAACCTTGTCCAGTTTTGACCGCGGATTTAGCTCGGCAAACATTTTGTACATTTTGTTTTCCTTTTAAAAATAAATAAAATAGTCAAATACGTACCTGAACTATATCTCGAAAGATTTTGCCATTATTTCGTTTCAATAGTTTCAATCAATGTTATTTTTTTGGAATTTGTGCCGAATCCACATCGTACAAAATCCACTTTTAGAAATTTCAACAACTTTGATAAATGCTGAAAAGTAGAGACATTTAATTTTATTTAGATTTTTGGTAACAATGAAATATTTTAGTAGAACCAGCATTTTTATACCCTTGCAGATGGTGTTATAATTTTGTTCAGAAGTTTGCAACGCAGTGAAGGAGACGTCTCCGATTCCATAAAGTATTTTTGATCAGGATCAATAGGGGGGTCAATATAGCCATGTTCGTCTGTCCGTCTGTTTCAATACCGTTTGCGAGCTCAGTTTAAAATTTAGCGACTTAAAACTTTCATAGTCATCCTAAAACAAGCGTACGCAGATCAAGTATGAAAATCGACCCGATCTGACGACTATATCCTATAGCTCCCATAGGAACAATCGGATATAACTTGCAAAAACGGACGATTTTTCGCGCAGTGTAAAAGCTATTGACATGAATCTTTCCAAATCGTACTTTTTTGTGTATACCTTGATCAGGGTAAAAGCGCGTGCCGATCGCACGTCTATATCATATAGCTGCCATACGAACAATCGGATATAACTTGCAAAAACTGAAGATTTTTCGCGCAGTATAAAATTTATTGACATGAATCTTCTAAATCGTATTTTCTCTTTAGGGGAATTAAATCTTCGGCTTGCCGAGGTTAGCTTCCGTTTTCGTTTACTTTAAAACTAAATTAAAAAGTATATTTAAAGTTGTTGTTACTTTGGTAACAATTTGGACAGTAATTAACAAAAAAATTCAAATATATATGTTAAGAGTTACACGAAAATTTTTAACTAATAACAGCTGTTCAAAAATTCATCAGTAACCTGTTAGGGTCGTTCCCTCAATTTCTCAAATTTTATGTTGAATTTTCAAAAATTCATGAATTTAACAGTTAAGGGAAAGTTTGAAAGTTGTATTTACGTAAGTATGTACATTGTACATATGTAATTAACATTCCATACAAATTTCGCCTAAAAGATTTGTGTGATACCCCCGATGAGCACTATATTGTATAGTCGTTGGTAATACTATGGTTTACTGTCCTGTGCTAAGTACATTGCCGAATTTCGTAAAATTTGCCTTCGATGAGCCGCAGATTCTTGTGAACATACAAAAATTGAAGTACATTTTAGCAAGCACGTAACTTTTGTATTGGATTCCAAGATTCTTCATGTAAATTCTTAAGAGATTGCGGTCCAGTGAAGACATCGATATTTGGAGGGGAGGTCCGAAAATTTAAGAATACTCCACAAAAACTACTATTCTACTACAATAGTATTATTTGTTTTGCTCAAGTAGTGAATCATTACGAAAATCAAAGTATGGAATTCTGCAATCTATAATGTGGTCTTAAAATCCTATCTATCATCCATATGCAAAAATGCGTTTGATGAATTTCCTGGTTCAATTTCTTGTCGGTAAAATAACTTACGTTATCAAAATAAAAAAAAAGAAATCAATAAATCCCATTGAAATTCAAATTTTCATAAACATGTGATAAATATATAAAAAAGTGTAATCCCCAAGGCAAGTCTGTCCGTACAATGATAGATTTGCATATGGTGTTTTGACCATGGGTCTCGGTTTCCAATTAATCATGATATCCTGACCCTATTTAAAGGCTGTTTTGGCGGCTGCCCCTTGCAGTAGAAATCCCCAGTCGAATGTTTCTGCGCTTATCGGTGTACTTGGAAATCGACGGTTACCAAAAATAAAAACGTCCACAATTCGTCAGAGATATCTTTGTAATTCCCATCGTAATAATATGTATACTTTGTATATTAACAATTTGCAATCGGGTTTCGTTTATTGTTTATTCATACATGTGTTGTACAGTTAAAATTATATTACAATTAGGACTAGATTAAATATACAGACGTACATCAAGATTGTTTTACCGATTACTTTCTAGCTCAAAACGAATAACTCGGGGCATCCTAAAACTTAGCTAATAATACTACAGACGAGTGGTGATGGTGTGGAGGGTTTACGCTAGGGGTTCTACTTGGTATAGTTTTGTAAAGTTTTCAATATTTTAGTTTTGGATTTTCCTTTTGATTAAGTTTGTATTCGTATTTTGTCAATTGCTCTGCGTGCTTTTAGGTAAGTTTAATTTTTTAAATAACCCTGAGTTTAGTTTATGCTAGTCCAATAAACTTTAGCTGCGGCAATGCGAAATTTTAGTTTAAGTATTTACAGCCCCTATATGAATATGGCACCTCGATTCCACAAGTTCCTAGCGTTTGATTACAGATTTTGTTTGGATTTACACTCTCAATTTGCTACGTGTATGACATAATATTTATTTAATTATTGTATTCCCTTATTTAGTTTATTTCTTTCGGATCTTTTGTGCATTTTCTATTAATTTATCACAACAAAATGCGTCAATATTTTGGCGGCAACAACAACAATAGCATAACAATAACTAACAATGAAGAAAGCAGTTCAACTTTGTTTGGTCGTGGGTGCTATTAATGCTAAAGTTGTTGGAGGTGCCGAAGTTGCTCCTGTGGTCAGGTCATTTCCGCCCAGGTCGCTGCCCTGCGGCTTCATCTGCAGCTCCGGTGGTTGTTGTTGCTGCTGCGGGGGCTTCTCGCTGATCACGGGCGTGGAATGCTGCGTCAGGATGTCCGCCGGAATGAGACCTTCCTTCACCCGCTTCTTCTGCTTCATGCGGCGGTTCTGGAACCAGATCTTGACCTGCAATAAAGAAGGGAAAAAAGCATAAGTCCGAATGCTATTATAATATTTGTAAGAATCTTGTAAGCTTTTGAGTATAATACGCTAGCATAGCATAGAGGTAAATATATTATATTTCAGCAATTATTATAACCGTTAATCTTGTATTTAGAGGTGCAAAAGTATGTAGCATGTAGATGGACCCTATTAATAATATATATATATTCTTGATCAGGATCACTATCCAAGTCGATCTAGCTATATCTGTCTGTCCGTCTGTATGAACGCTGAGATCTCGGAAACTATAAAAGCTACAAGCTGAAATTCACCACACAGATTCTTTAGGTTCCTACGCAGTGCAAGTTTATTTCAGCCGCGAGCCCTAAAATGATCCTAGCCCCACATTTTAACACTGTGTAAATGCAGTTTTGGTGGATTTAGTAATATCTTCCAAACCGTAAAAGAAACTTTTTAAATCGGACCACTCAGTAAATACATAGTTATAAGCAATTAATGAAATATTGTGTAGATGGCGCCACTTTCAAGATTCCTGAAGCTGAATAACGGGTATTTGATAGTCGAGGCATTCGACTACAGCAGTCTCTCTTGTTTTCTTCAATTACCTAATTTAAATTATTGTCAACACATATATTCTTACCTGAGTTTCATTTAGCTGAAGCGTATTGGCGATTTCAATGCGTCGCGCCCGCGTCAAGTAGCGATTGAAGTGAAACTCCTTTTCCAGTTCCGTCAGCTGCTTGTTGGTGAAGTTCGTCCGGCCGGAGTTGTTGGTGTTGCTGGAGAGGCTGCAGCTGCTCAGTCCGGATCCGGATCCGTTGCCCAGACCCACGCCTACGCCCATGCCGTTGGGATGGGCACTACCCGCCGTCGCATTGTTGGCCATCATCAGGGAGTTCTGCACGGCCAGGACGCCTCCGATCCCAGAGGACCCGTTGCCCCCAACGCCCACAGGACCGCTCACGACGCCGCTACCCCCGCCTCCGCCTCCACGGCACATGTCCAGCTGTCCATTCATCTGGTAGTCGTGTATGCTGGCGATCCCGCTGGCAGGTAGTTTCGGGGCTGGAAGGGAACGAAAGAGGGTTGTGAGACACACTGCACAAAAACGATAGAAGTAATGAAATTTACATAGAAAAAACTGCACCGCTCACATAACTCCTAATCAGGATATTTTAAAAAATATATTTATACCCTTCCTACCCTCTGGAATCTTTTTAATGATTTTAATCAGAAGTTGGCAACGCAGTGAAAGAGACGTTTGCGACCCCATAAACTATATAAACTAGACGAGTCGATCTAGACATGACCGTCTGTCCGTCCGTCTGTCCGTTCGTACGTTTTTACGCAAACTAGTCTCTTACTTTCTTTCTTTTGCAGGTTGTATAAGAGTCGGAACCGGACGGCTTCCTTTCTTGTTTTTTGTTAACCCAGTTGATACCCAGATAATAATAGAGTGGAGTGGGTCCTTAAAAGCACAGTCACTTCACAAAATTGTTTGGTGACATAATCACTGATCTGACTCATATACCTCTAAATAGATCACCATTTTTTAGTATGTCGCAAGTCCTTTAAGTACCATATCTGCTACACTTCTCCATAAATTAAAACCACTTCTCTATAGCCACATAAAATCAACAAAATAATTTCAGAAATAAAGTAATTAACTGAAAATTTTTCAGATGATTTCTTCAGTGTAGTATTGGATTCTGTGTTTGCTTTGTTGTGGTCTCTGGCAAAGGGAGTGAGGTTCAGGTGAGGCGGGCGATCCCTTAACGTTGATCTTTAGCTGTCGCAGCTAATCATTGTGAGAGTTTCGACCTCGCCGGCTCATCCTACCCTCTTCCCCAAACTCTCTCTTTCCCGTTTGACTTTTGGCTTGTTTGCGTGATTTTGCATTTTATTCATAATTTGACATGCGCCCCGTGGCTAAAGCCGACGATGATGAAAATAATTCCTTTTGGCCGTTTGCCTTTCCATAGAAGGATTTAATGTGCTCAATAGGTTTGTTTGGAAATATTGGGATTATCTTGGCAGCGGGCATGCGGTTCCTTAACTCTGATTCTCTGATTCCAATTTTAGCTCTCACTTTGGTTTGTGGGAGGTTCAGGAATTATTATATCTGTGGGTTTGTCTGGGACTTAGGATCGGTTTTTAGTCCCGAAATTTTCTTTAAAATGTGATGAGTTTGTGTTGGGAAAGCGGGTAATTGCAGGTTTGTTGAGGTCACCAATTCTCAGGTGTCATACTATTCATGATTTCAGAGTAAGGAATTTAATAAAATATTTTAAAAGTCCATCCTGAAAATGTTTGTTTTCTTAGTAGTTTAATTTATGGAGCCACCGGTAGTTGGGTATATAAATCGCTGGCCCTGGAAGCTCATAAAAAACCTTTTAACACAATCATAAATCTTAAAAACATTTCTACAGCTCAAATCAATTAATAAGCATTATGCGACCATCAAGAGTTTTCTTATGGCTCGATGATGACGGCGATCAAGTTGAAAGGTGCCGATCGGTGGCAATATTAATATGAACTGGAACTCACGTTTAGTTATCGAGTTGGTTTAACAGTTTTTAGGCAATTGGCCACTGCTAGTGCAATAAATCAAACCAGAAGCCACGGGCAATAAATAAGTTTTACAGAGCCGAATGAGTGATGAATTTATGACTGCTGCTCTAAGTGCTACTGATACCCAAATTGGCATCCAGTCGAAATATCCGCACAGTAGCTGGCGCGCACCTTTCGGTGATTTGGGAGTTGGAGTTGTTTGCGCGGATCGATCGATAAGTGCCAAGTCGGGCTGGAGACTCAACTCTCCTATCGTAATGCATACAGGAATGTCTAAGAAAACAAGCCCCAGGATTACCGTGCCGAGTGGCCTGGCTGCATTTGAATTTTCCCGCAAACAGGCAAACAAAACTGAGCAAACGCGACGGCAGTTGCACCGCCAGTCACAGTCGCAATCATAATCACCTTCACGTTCCCATTCACGGTAGCAGTAACAGCAGCAAAGACTGTGACAGTTGGGAGTTACTGCATTCCGGTTGGGCTATCAAAATGCCGCCGCCAATCACTGAACAGTGGTGAGGAAACAGTCGATTTGTATTTATAACATATTTCAGAAGGTGCAAATTAAAGAATTACTGGCTTTACAAATTTGTATTGTGAAGATAGATCTTATGATTGGAACAAACTGGTAAAATAAATGACTAAGCTAGTAACTTTTAATATTTAACCTTATATATCTGGTTACTATAATGAGTGGGTCCTATTAACACTCACTTTCATTGCAAACAAATAATTTAAAATTCAAATTTTCCAATAACATAAATAACGTAAATCGTAATACAATGTACTTCAATAGTTGGCGATTTGTGGGAATATCTCCTTTAATCGAGGTATTACTTTTATAGCAATATTTTAAATTACTTTTTTTAAAATTTAAAACAAAACAATTCAACTCCTTTGTACACCCCAGATGTAAGAGAGATAAACAGAGATGATTGTACAAATTTTTTACTAAAAAGTAAACCAAATTATCGAGGTGTTCTAATAAATATAATATTACAATTTGATCAAATTAAAAAAATGTTTAATTTATTTAATGGAAATATAAAACCTATAATGTCCTTGGCTTAAGGTATGTAAACTTTTTTGTTCATATCTCTGGCTTCACTGTGGCACGGTGCGGCCTCTGTTAGTGGCACGGCTGCCTCGGTCGCTGCTGGTGTCGCTCGGGTTGTCAAACATGTCGCGGCCAGTTGGCGGCACTGTCGCTTTTGTCCGGCGCCAAACGATATCTACTGTGTAATATTAGTTTTAGAGAGCATTATCGGGGTATCGCTTCCACTTCAGTGCTCCGAATGCCGGGTTCGAAGAGAGCAAGAGAGGTGGGCGGAGCGGCGGAAAGTAGGGAAACTCCGCTACTAACGGAGCCAGAGCTACCCCCCCTTCCCTGCTGAAGGCCATCCCAGAAGGGGGTAGGTGGGATAGAGGGCTGGCTCCGTGGCGCTTAGGTGACACTGTTGACAATCAATGTAAACAACCAGAGTCGCTGCTGCAGAATTCACCGAAGGGGCGGATGAGCCGGGAAGGGGAAAAGGGGGCTAAGTGCAACAGCTAGGGGCGCCACACGGAGTCAATGTAATTTGATAACATCTCAACTAGCGGTAATTACAATTGCAGGTTTAACCCAGTCAACCGTTTGTTGACTTTTGTATATCTTGATTGGGGAGAATCCATGAAAGATGCACAATCAACTGTATTTGTCTTAGTCAGTTTAAAGATAGTGTTTTTAAAGAAAATACTATTAAAGATTCTAGAATATTAATATTATAATAATTATAAATCAGCTTCAATTAATACTGTTCAATAGACCAGAGTTAATTTGTAAATAAAAAAATTAAACCAATTTACTGGTAACATTTTAAGTTCAATACTTCATAATTAATAAGAAAACCTTTTTTCTTTGTTGACCCTTTGGATTACCTGGTATTTGATTTACCTTTTATCTACTGCCCATTTAATTTGACTCGCAATAGTCTAGTCTTTGTCCTTGAATTCCACGCTTCAAGTACAGTTCCCGGAGACCGTGAATCATCCGTTGGAGAACGGCCATTTTGATATGATATAATGATATTATCATTTCTATTATGCAGGCGCCACTGCCACTTTACGGAGATCCCCACTCGCCCACATTCACACACTCGCTGGCAATCTGTGAGCCCGGGTGGCATTACATGGGGTCCGTTTTGGGGCGATTAAGTGGGCCTGAGGCCTCAGGCCCGCGGCCGTAGACCAGAGACCGCAGACCGTAGAGCGAAGACTGCATACCCGAGACCGGAGTGCGTGGAACGCCGTCTGGCCGGCGGCTCAATTGATAATAATATTTAATTCGAGTGCAAATAGAAAATTATATTTCAATTAAAAGTAAATTGTTTTAATTGTTGATTAAACAGAACATCAACATCAACGTCATGTGGCGAAACTTTCGAGAACCGATTCTGTTGCCCCTAATCGGGGCCCATAAAAGTGCACGAAAAGCTGACCGAAATATGCTGACGATCGGTGGCTTTGGTGACGAAGTGATTGATCACCTGCGGGTAATTTATGGCCCCCAATCGGAAGGAGGCGAAAGAGCTAATATAGACCATAATATTTTGCAATCAACAGAGGCTGGATTATGTGCTTCGGACGGGACAGATGTTCAACTCCGCTGGCCAGAGGTCAGTCGGCACTAATTGAGTTGGCAGTCTCAATCTCAGTCGAAAACCCTTTTCGGGGGAGGGTTGACCCAGCTAATTAGGCACAGTCAACACTCTTTGGCATTTCGGAGTCCGAAGCACGGACCCTCGGACTCGAACTCGGACTCTGACTTGACTAAACTGCCATAATCCCGTCGAAAATCCACGAGCCATGTCCATTCATTCTGTCAGTTTTATTGGCCGCCTGTCAACCCGTGACTTTTTCCACATGTCATGCAATGATGCAGTCGTATCTTGGTATCTACATTTCAAACACGAATCGTGAAATGCACAAAAACCGAATTCCCATAATTGTATCTACAGATCATCGTTCCCCAAAAATATCCAACCGCCTGCCACAAAGGTGAGGTAAAGTTTTCCAGCTTAATTGAAAGTTTTGTATGGGCATAGCAGACGTCCCGCGGCTTATTAGTCACGATGTCTAACACACATGGAAATTGTTCGACAAAGGGCTCGAGGTTTTTGAAAGAAATCACCCAAAAAGAAACCAAACTGGCAGCCGTCTGAGTCAGATATTAACCTTCTGCGGCGCACTGGAAAATGTCCCAGCTGGCGCCCGAGCACCAAATTCTTAATCTTGTTAACTGTCTCTGCTGTCTCCCCGGAAGAAGTTTTCAATTCCTTATCAAACATCTCAATCGGCTGTTTACCTTTCGGAAAATTATGTCGCCGTCACACACGACACCACACTTAACTCGATTTAAATATTTACACAGATACTCGACTGCACATATTTGTGTTATCTTAATAGCAACGTTTTGGCTACTGTTTTCTGTTTTCTGTTTATTTTACTTTTATTTTCCGTTCTATAGATTACGCTGAATTCCGGTAGCCATCTGATAGACCCGAAAATCAAAATTGTCGACATTATTTGTACTACATATTTTTTGCCGATAAGAAATTGCCCAACATAACGACATGAAGTGTGTTCGGGGGAGAAAATTAAATTAGACATGTTGTATAGAAGTGCATGTAAAATGGCTATGATTATTTTTTAATGGAGATTTGGATAATAAATTAAATAAGAAATTGGGAGCAAATTGGTAAAAGTTTATTCCGTTTATTCTCCGTGGATCTGGGTATGGTTTTCTACTCAATAAAGCATTTTTATCATTACATGGCCTAAATATTTTTAAACATTTTGCTTTTGTATTTAAGTTATTTTTTATCCTATATCGTAAGATCTATTTAATAAAATATTAAAACAAAGAAAAACTTAAATCGCTACGAATTTTGATATCATATACGAAACACAATAGAACTGATGTTTATTTTGAAAAGAAAATGTCGCTTTCAGTTTGCATCGATAGTTTGATAAAGTTATTTTGAAGAAAATTAGTTGAGTTTGACAATTATTTGGTAGATTATCTTTCGCTGTTTTGGCGATAATTGGCTCGAGTGGCTTTCTTGTTCGCCAGCCGATGGCATTGACAACTCCACATTTCCGACTAAAAGCACTTTTTTAGAGCTAACTATTTGTTGGTAGCTATTTATTTTTAAACTTGGCTAAAGTGCTTTGACTTGCACGTATAAATAGAAGTGAGTAAGTGAAATTACTGATTCCAGGGGGTGAGTGAAGTTGGAAGGGGGTTGGTTTTTCATTTGTGTGAGTTACAGCTGCTCTTTCGGTCTTGTGTTAATTCAATTCAATGGCAGCAGCAAAAAAAGTAAAATCTTAATTCGAATAATACATTCTGACAAGATGACGGATCACCAAACGAAAATGCACGAGCACATGTGCAGATGTGTGGATGTTCATAGTTTCCCTTTTTGTATTCGTACATAAGTACATCGTATATGCGGACATTTTCCGAAGAGCTGTTGAAATAAGGAAAAAATAAGGGTGTTTGATAGGGTCTAAGAAAAAGGAAGGATGGAAAAAATGCTCAAATAAAAATGGCCGCCAAATGCCAAAAAAAGAGGAAATGTGGGCTGGCACATATAGAGGTACGGAGATATATGTGTGTTTATATATACTTCAGTTGGGTGTGCGTGTGGCTGACAGTCAACACTTTGAGTGGCTCCACTTGACATGGCCCTTCCCCATCCAAGAACCCCCTCCCCCTTCTGCCACCGTCCCGTACTCCTCCACTTTTTGATGATTTAATTCAATTAATGCTCCATTCGTTCGCACACACGAACATGTCTATATTCGCACACACAACACACCAAGTATTTGCAAATTAAAATGTCAACAAAACAAATTTCAAAACATTTTGCCTCTCAAGTGGATGGCAAGGAAAAAGGTTGCTGCTTTTGGTCCTTTGGCTGGCTTTAAAAGAAATATTTTTCGACAATGATGCTAATGTCATCATCAATCTTCGTGCCTGCCGTGGAAATTCGTGCAGACAAGACGCCGAGCCTCAGACTTCAGACTGTCGCCTTCAATATTACCCGTATAGCGGCGACTTGGCCCGTAGGCCTCGGGTTTACTTTTGGATTTTCCCGAGTCCCCCACAAAAAGTGTGTGTATAAAATTTTCATTAGACAAATTAACAAATTTTACCGACTGGTGCGAAGGGGTGTGCGGGGTGGGATATGGCGGTTTATGGGGCCTCCGCTGAGACAAGTGGCATTAGCTAAACTGGCAACCGACTTGACTTGTTTACATGAGATAATTTCTATATAATAAATCATTTTTCTCTTTCTCGGTGTATTTTTTACTTAGCTGTTCTTACAAAATTGAAATTTTAATTTTGTTGTTTATTTTGGTGTTTTTTTTTGCTTGTCCTTGGATTGGAACTGTCATACACAAGTGTTGCGAGGCTTAGGAATTACTCGGGCACAAAATCATGAATCATGTGGTTCAAAGTCCTCTATTTAATCGAACGTAACTGAAACCAGTCTTCGGTTTATTAGGAAAAAAATTAAACTTATTATTTTTCTAATATTATTCACAAGTATTAAAAAAAAGCTTTATTTATATAATTTTGGAACTTGAAAAAAATGTATTGTTTTACGATTTATATGTATTTGAAATATTCGAAGGCGAAATATGAAGGTATAAAGCTTTATATTTTATGAGATAATATTATATTTTCCCCTCAAAATTAAAGTAGTTAAACATAATCGACAGTTCTATATTCTTTTTAGTGTCAACAAATATTATAAGACAAACAATATGTTGTTGAAACCCATCATCATATTAAGAATAATATGAAAATAATAAACGCTTTAATTCTCTTGCCATCAATTCTCAACCATCATCGAATCAAATCTCTTCAATCTAAACTAAGCCCGTATGGGGTCGTACAGTTAATACCCTGATACCACCCTTCTGTCCTAGTGGCCGGGCCTAAAGATAGATAGGATACATCCATCAGTTGGCCCTGTTCGCGGCCGAAATGAAAATTAAATAAATCAAACCGGCAGCCAAGTTGAAGTTCAGGCGTTCATGGCTAATACCCCGCTGGCCACTAGAGTGTCCACTTTAAAGCCGCCCGCTGTCCATTGTTGTTATCTGCGGGGTGGAGGGGCGGATCGGGTGGGAGTTGGGCGTGGTGGACACCTTCCCTAATGTGCCCCGATATCGTCGAACGGAATCCGAGGCGAGAGCAGTAAAACTGGTAACAATAATCGAAATCAACAATGGGACTTCAAATTGACAGCTTTCGTTTACCATTTTATCTACTGTTCGAGGGTACGGAGAGAATTTTGGGACTGAAATCACCTTCGCACACCGACACACTGAGAAATCGAGACAATTGTAGAGCTCTGGGGCTCAGAGCGGTCCCTTTGATTCGCAGATCAATTGCTAAATGCTCGAGCTTTTTGACCAACTATTCAAAGCGCACCGCAGAGCAAGAGTTTTCATTGCCCGAGCCATTTGTCTCATTGTTTTGGCCGATTTTTTCGGCCGCAAATCAGTTTGGGAACAGCTTAAATTGTTGGCCGACTACTGTTTGTCTCGTCAAATGATTCATTAGGTCGCCAAGTATTTTGTTTACTGCTGCCGCTTACAACGAAACTCCATTTAAGTGGAATGGGGTTTTTCTTCCAAAAAAAGGGTACTTGAACTTGATCGGAGTTTCCGCGTTCTATAAATAAATTCCTTTTTTAATGTAAGCCAATGAATTATTTATTTATAAATCTATAAGCTTATTTCACCAGTTTCGCTATAATCGATAATCCACTTCAGTTGCACCCCCAGACGAGCCACTTGAGGTGAAATTTATTTTTAGTAATATCAACTTAAAAATAACGTTTAGTTTGGAAAGGACAGACCTGAACCCCGAAAGTCCCCGCCACAAATAAATCACAATCAATTAGCCACGTATTGATAACCCTATCAGAACGAAAGTTCTCTGGAAAATCGAAAGACTACGATGACATTGTGCAATTTTGCAAACGGAAAGAAGGGAAAACAAAAGGCAAAACCCCAACGATATTGAGCCGCATTTATCGTCGATATCGACGTGGAGGGGGCTGAGTGTGTTTGGGCTTGTGTCAGGCCACGTAACGCGATACTTATATAATTTACTAAATTATACACTTGAAAAGTATTAAGGCGGCCAGCGACGCCGAAGGAAACGGAATACGGGGCGCCATGGATATGGAGAGAAGGAAAACCTTGGGCCAACGCCAACCGAATGCAAACAGCAGATAAGATATCCGTATCCTCCGCTTTTGGCGCACTGTTTGCACCAAATGTCCGCTCAGGGCAAACAACTCCGCGCAGATACCCACATCACTGTGTGTATATTTGTGCTTAATATTACATAACACATAGCGAGGAAGGACATCGGGAAAGCGCACCCTTGAGGGAATATCCTTTAATGCAGCGTGCTCGGACTGCCACACATTTTCGCAAAGTGAATGTGGCTTTGTTCCACATACTTTCTCGGTCAGATTGATTGAAGACTTTTATAAAGGCTTTTATGCGTTTTATAAAATATTTAAAATTGTCTAGTGATTTTTAGATGTGAATTTTCTAATAAGCTGAATTTTCAAGAAATACATTAGGGTATATTAGATCGAATTATCATGTGTGTAATTCATAAGTTCGGTTCTGGGAAGAAACTTTTGTTTGGATACCATATTTTCTAAACGAAAATGGACAAAGGATGGTGCAAAATTTTTAACTTTTAAAAAATATATATAACTGTTGGGTAACTAGTAGTTCATATATCGGCTATAGCGTTCTGTCTCCTTTTATTTTTGGGAGCAGCTCTGCCCCTTTCTCCCTTTCCCAGACCCCTCGGACTGTCACGCGAAGTGGACTAATGTGCTTCTCATGTTGTCTCCAGAAACTCGCCTGGAATCGAGTCAGACTTTATGAAAACTGACATTTTAGGTGTGTAAATGTCACTGAGACAGTGCAGACGGAGTTCGGTTGGCAGTGGAGGTAATTTGGAGTGCAATAGGGATTCGGAATCAAGACTGACCCTTTCCATCCCCACTTAAGTGGTAATTATTGTAAGTACTGACCGGGGCTTATCACCTAACAAATCGATTCGTTGATCGGCCGAATAAAAGTCAAAGGCCAGGGCTAGGCTCCTTCTAGTTCTGCGATTTTCCTCGGACTTGGACCCCTAACCCTGATTGAGGTGTGTAGAGAAAGGGAAAGAGACAGAGGGGAATGAAATTTAATAATACGCTTTCAAAAATGTTAACTCAGCGCGCGCCAGCCAACGAAATTTGTCACGACACATGCCATACAATTTTTGGTCCCGGTTTGGCCCTTTTTTGTTTTTGGTTGAGGTTGGAGGAGGTATACGAAAACCTAAGATAGAGATGGAAGCGTGAGAGGGTCGCGAGTAAGCACTGGGTTTTTTAGTCAAACGAAATGTGGTCTTAAAAGTGAGTATTATAAGTCTTTTTACATAATTTTTAGTACATATTATATTTAAGACAGCCAATTTAATTTACTATTGCACAATTTTACTTTTCAGAAAGTGTTTGTATATTTTTTTTTTAAATAACCAGAATGTTTATCTTTTTGTGTAATGGATTTTAAAAATCTTGTTCCATAGTTTTTTCCAAGGAAATTTAAGTAATATATGCATATATTTTGATTAAATTAAAATTAGCTTCTTAAGAAGCCTTTTTATTTAAATATTTATTATGGTATCACATTTCTAACCTATAGATCTATATGGCATGATGATTATTTCTCATATCTGCGATACTCTAGACCTCACTTGCAACCGCTCACGCTGCGATCTCTAACTAACTAGCCTCTGTGACGGACCCAAGAGCTCAGAACCCAGCCACTGACGATGACGATGTCGGTGACAGACAGGCGGGCGGGGCTCCCGGTTGAGCTCTCGGTTCTGTTCGGTTAGGTTGAGTTCAGTTCGGTGCGGCTGGGTTTTGGGCAAGCGTTTGATGTTATCTCGCATTCCTGGTGGTCACTTTTCTATCCACAATATCATTTCATTTAAATAGTCTGCCTCATTTCTCGTCCACGGGCCTTTGTTTCGGGGTTCTCGTTCGCCGCTCGCTGGTTTATATATCTTACCAATTTTTGTTTTGAAATGCACGTAATTAATTCATTTCGTTTTCATTGTGGCACATTCGTCGCTCCTCGGGCCGCGTCGCGTGTTGGTGTCAAGAAATATCAAAACATCACATCAAATAAATGTTGAATACCCCGAGCAAAAGCCCCTCCCCTGCACTTCCAGTGGCCCAGAGAACTAACACCTTTTGCAGCCTTTTGGCCAAAAGTTTTCTAGTGTTTCGTTTTTCCACCAACATTTATGTTAATTCGAGTTTCCTTCACTTTTGTCAGCTATTTTCATATTTCATATTTTCTGAGCTGTGGCTTTGCGTGTGGAAATTCCCACCCGCCCTCGGGGGAGTGGGCGAAATTCCCGAACAAAGTGGTAGATCGTTTAAAAAACAATAAAACACGAACAGGAACAGAAACAGAAACAGCGGCGAACTTGCAGTTGCCAGGCATTAATTAAACTGTTCAACCACAACAAGGCTGACCCGCCTCGATGGGAACTTTTCAATTACGATTGGGGCCCATCAAAAGGCTAATAAAAGTAAACAAAATTATCACTATATCAGGTCGTAAAACTTTAGTTGGGTGCTAATAAGGGATAGATATTCGGAAGATAAGAAGAATGAATGAAAGGGGAGGGGAAATCTTAACAGATTAAATATTAAAAAAAAGGGTATTCATTTCACAAAACAACAGATTTTATTACAGATTTTTTTAAAGCGTCAGTTTATTCCACTCGAATCTCGCATAATTCAAACGTTGAGTTCTAAATACTTTAACCCTGACATTTGAATGATGGATAAGTTTTTCGTTTCCTTGCTTGGCTTATTTTGTTCAACTTTGGCTAATTTTAGTTTTATCTAGGTGTCATCATAATCTTGTCAAAAGTATTTTCGAGATTTCGCACATTGATTGATATTGGTTACTGGAAAAGTAGAAAGTTCTTGGGTGTATTTGCGTATCTTAAACCAATTCCTAGTCAGTGACAAATCCCTGTAAAAATGTCCATTAATCTTCATGGCGAGCTCCTTTTTCCTTCCTACTCCGACTGGCGATCGTGGTCTGGTTACTGAAAAATGTTGATTAACACATTAGAGAACTCTTTGAATCGAAGACTGGCCAGCGCACATCCAGTCGGTATGTGCGTGAATGCCAATATGTCGAATGCTACCATTTATAACCATGATTGCTGATTATGCTGTTTCCCTGCCTGAAAATGGATGACATGACAGATGGACCCAAGCATGTGCTCACAGCGAGCAGCATCTTGCAGCATCTCCCAGCACCCAGCATCCAATATCCAGCACCCAACATCCCAGAGATTCCAGGGGAGCCACGAGGCAGCAGATCATTGCTCAGTGACAGTTCGGTTGCAGTGAGGCTCAAACGAGAGACTCTTATTTAAATAATCATTTTTTCTGACAGCCAACTTGACTTCCAGTTCCAGTTCGGCATGCCGAGGAGCAGCCCCTGTCCCCCATATTATGCTCCGCCCCTGGCTGCAAGTTTCATTCTGGATTCGAGCTGCATCTCCCGACCGCTGGCTGCACGCTTTAATTGTTTGTTTGACTTGTGGTCGCCCCTGCAACACGTCGAGAAAGGAAAGTATTCCACATCGATAGTAAGGAATAATTTCAAGAATATTGTAAATAGAAAATTTTATTTTATTGCTTTAATTAACTGTATTTACTTTATTATTTGGTACCTTCAATTATTTCTTCATGTATTATGATATGATGAGATTTCATTCTGATTTTCTACGATCAATCAATTTGAAATCTCTAAAATGTTTCTTTTTTAAAACCATTCCTTAACTTGTTTGGTGCTATAATAAAATTGTTACTTCTGATTTTAATCAGTACTAGGATTATAATGATAATTTGAATAATGAGTAATAAAGAAATAAAATGTATTATAATTTGTCCATCCTACGGTAGGATTCTGTAAACTATAGAACGAGCATAAGAGATGTGCAGGTGGAATCACGAAGAGTGTTTAAAAGCTCATAAGGGATGCGAGTGCAATTAAAGTTTACCGAACCATTCCCAAATATAGAGATAGATAACCCGATTTTTAAACAACACAAAACTACCAATTAATCATTACAAATTAATTAATTTTCTTTCCGTGCAATCCACATCTCTCTGCCCCGCCCAGCTCCCTCGTCGTAGCGCCTGGTTCCACTTGCACGCGTCATTCGAGGGGCTTTTGGGATCGTATTTGGGTCTCGAAGCGGTTCGGTTTTGGGTGCGGCGCGTGGGGATCTCGGATCGGCGATCTGGGATCTCAGATCGACTGCGTTCGACTTGGGCCTCTGTGGCGTCGTTTAATTGAAAACGATGCATGTAAATGACACTTTTCAGCATTAATAAGCAAATATTTGTATGATTATTGGTGTAGCCCAGGGATTAACGTTTGAACTGTAAGTGGTCCGACGCTCGATGCTCCGATATCAGCGATCAGCGTCAGTTGTGCAACCCGATTCATGAACAGGTTAAGTGCATTACCAACGGGCCCACAAACAAACTCAAATCGGTCAGCAGGTTTGGGAGGATGGATGGATGGAAAATGGGTAGCAGAATTTTGTGTACCAATAAAAAGACAGTCCCTACAGGTATTTTATTTTTAAATTTTAAATGAAACGTAAAAAATGTGTAACTACAATTTTAAATATTTTGAACTTAATTCCATTCATAAGATAGCTTTAAAAGTATAACATTTGGCCTTAAATTGGTTCTACAACCTTTCCCAACGTTTATATTAAATTCAGGGTGAGCCATAAACACCTATGCCTTATTCAGTAAGTTGTTATTTATTTATTCGACTGACCTCAAACTCTAAGAAAAGCAATTAAAAGCTTACGCTCGAATTTTGTGCAATTCACGAAGTATCAATAAAAATACTCGTTTATTCAGTGGCAGCTGCTTCTTTTGGATAATCAACATTTTATTTATCGCGTACATTATACTCGGTTCGAATCTTTTTTATCAAAGCAAATACATTTTCTTAGCTGGCTAATTCCGAGATACAGAACTCCACTCGGCAATGTGACAAGTGACAACCTGACTGACTGCACAGGCATTGACAAAATTATCTGAAATATGCAAGAAATATGCCAAAAGGAGAGTCCAAGAGAACGGCGAAAATTATGAGAGGTGGAGTGGGGCGGGGCGGTGATCGGGGAGAATTGAGATTCTGTAGACGGGGCGAAATCTTTGGCATTTGAAGAGACATTCTTATTTTTAGGTGACATGCCCTCGGTTGGACGTCTTTCTTGACATTTTGTCTGACGCATCAGCATTATGTTTGCTAATATTTCTGCAGCGCTAATTGTTCATACATATTCCCATACTATTGTTTATGTTTTATTTCTTTAAATACTATTTACATTCCTTTAAAACTTGAGATACTTTTGTTTCTGTTGAAACTGCTTCTCCGACTTCATATCATTCTCATTCTTATTCATCTTCTTCTGGTTTCACTGGTTGACTGATTCTTGTATCTCGGCCTGTCAATCAGTTTTGAAAGTCATCGTTTAAAGATTTTTGAAATTTTCGTATTTTCTTTTATATGCTCGTTCTTTTAATAAACCATCTTTTGTATGCATAATTACTGTCTGATAAGTTTAATATATTCCTTTAGCTAATATGTGATCTATTGAGCGAGCCACTTAAGTTGACACTATTTCTATAGTCAGCTAGGTGAAAAGTTGAAATGTGGCAATTATAGAAATATGCGGTTCTTTAATTGCCAGAGGCGTTGGCTAATGAGCCACTGTCATATGTTTAGTTTCATCTAATAAGCGGATATTATTTCCAAGTGGTGCGATTGTGTAGACATTCAGGCAATTTAAAAGATTTCAAAAACTGTGAAATATCCAATCTTAAACAGTCAAAATTATAGGGGATTTAAAATACTCCTAAGATTTGTTTATTTAATTTATTTATTTTTAAATGCTAAAACTTTAATATGTTCGTATTTCCATTCCTAAAGCAATTATTACCCCAAAGCGATCACCACTAATCACGATTATTTAAAATGATTTGGTATTTTTTTTACGTTTTCTACATTTTTAAACTATATTTATAAAAAGTTTTTAAAAAAACATTGTTTGGTATATTTTTAAAACGTTCTTACGCAAACTATAGATTCCTCAAAAACTAAAATTTTATCAACTCAAAAATCAAAACCATTTGATTTGAGCTTTCGCTTTCCTAAATGTAAACTTGTGCAGACTCTTTAAGAATGTTTAGAACTTCGAAAAAACTTCTTTCGACTTAAATTCTTAGCTTTAGACTTACCTTGCGGCTTGGGAACATTCCTCTTGAGCTGCATCCACTTGTAGGTGGGAATGCTGCTGGAATGATTTGGCGATTTTGATTGTGTGCTCGCAGGATGTGCGCCATTCGAGGCGGAGGCGGTGGAGGAAGAAGTGGAGCTGCCGGGGGAGATCACTCCTCCGCGTTGCTGGCGGCTCATTCCGCCGTTGGGCGACACGGAGTTCTGATGTTGCTGCTGTGCCGCTGGCGATTGGTTCTGCGGGTGTTGCTGCTGCTGATGTCCCTGCTGCTGCTGTTGCTGCTGCAGCTGTGGGTGTTGCTGGTGCGAGTTGCTGGCCAAGTTGGCCAGATGTCCGTGGGCCAGGCCGTGGTGCATGTGCGCGTGCATCCCCAGCGAGTCCATGGCATCCAGGGCATAGCCCCCGGCCAGGTGTTGCTGGTGGTGCCACATCTGCGACTGCGTGGCCTGCTGCATCATGGGATCCTGCTCCTCGAGCACCAGTCCGGGTGCATAGCTGGCATGCAGCACGGCGGCGTACTTCTCCTCGATCTGGCCGGCATATCCGTGGACCGGAGCCTGGGCCTGGGCCGTAGGATACATGCAGTCCAGGTTGGTGTACATCATTCCGTTCTCCGAGCTGATAATCGCCGCCTGTTGCTGCTGTTGCTGCGTATTGCTGGTGGCACTGGCATTGGCGGCGGTCACGGGTGAACTGTTGCTGGGTGGTGCAACGGTGGCCACAGCGGCGGTGGCGTAGTACGAGTGCACGGAATCGCTTTCGTAGTAGGAGTCCGCCGGCGAGTGGCTGCTGGGGTGGAGAGGAGTGCCCGGGTTTCCCGTAGCCGTGCTCGTGGTGATGCCATACTCCGCCGCACTTGGGCTGAAGAGATGCGAGTGCGGATAGTGCTGTTGCTGCTGCTGTTGTTGCTGCTGCTGCTGCACCACCTGGTGGTTGCCCGTGGGAGGTGGAGTCAGCTGAGCCTGCTGCTGTGGATAGTAGTTTCCGGGGGAGCTGCTCTCGTACCCGTTGTAGGCGAGATGCTGCTGGTGTTGCTGCTGCAACTGCTGGTGTTGCTGCTGCTGCTGCAGGTGGTGCTGGTGTTGCTGCGGGGCAAAGTAGCTGCTGGCATTGGCGGTCGCCCCGGTGGTGGTGCTGTAGCCGTCGTAGGCATTGGCATGTGGGTGGTGGTGGTGCGGGTGGTTGCCGTACATGCTGCTTACGTCCATCATATTGTCCAGCCGGAACCACACTTTCGCGTAACTTCGATATAACAAGTATATCTCTTTTTTCACTTCACTTTGACGCACAGTTCTTGAAAGTTATACTTTAAGTATTTGGTTATTGACAATATTACGCGACGGTCGAGTGCTATCGGTTGGGTTTTTGGGGTTTTATCTCTATCGAACTGCAAACACGACTCCCGATGACGACGACGACGTGCTGCCTGCGCGCTTACCAAGTCGTGACTGATTACTGGCCCGAACCCGATTTCTTTCAGACCATCCAACCGCTCGATTCAGGCCACGCCCCCCTCTGGACGCCTGTTGTCTCGCCTCCTCTCGTGGGTGCTGAGCATGTGGTTCGGATTGTCGTCTCGCTCGCTCTCTCGGGTTCCTCGCATGACTGGCCTTATCAGTGGTTCGGGGGTTAGTCATATATGTAACGTATATTCACTACCGGTTTTTGGCAGTTGCCGTTTCCATTTAGATTTTCTCGTTCTGCGTTTGCCCGTGTTTTTTGCTAGCCGCCATGGCAGGAGCGGATTGCCGGCTACTCAAGATGGAAGATCTAATTATGCAATGAGCTGGTGGTGATCTGGCTGTGATTATCAATAGTTGAGCTAAGACATGATAATCTTTAGTTCCTCTTGTTATTAAACAATACTATCATATTCTTTAAGACACTAATTAGGAAAGTTAAGGATGGGACTAGTTTTGGAAATATTTGGGTATGTTCCAAGATTTCCAAAACTGGAATGATTGGGAGAAATTATCCTTCTAGATTTATTGAAGGCTATAAAAAGTTACATTGTGGGTTTAGGGATAAATACCCCCCCCTAGTATACAAAGTAAAGAGAAAAGTCGTATTTAAAAACAATTTGTTTTGAAAACACCTTTTACAACTAAATCCTGAACACGCCACGGGCTCTTGTTCCTATCAAAAGAATAAGAATGGGTCAAAGCATAAGACACTGTAATATACATAACTAATTAGTATGTTGAGCTTACACAGAAACCATGCACAGGAAAGATTTTTTGAATTTCCATATACGTCAAATATTAATCCAACAAACTATCAATAATGGCAGTAAACATAGCAAAAACCGTACATATACAAAATATATTATAAGAAAGTGATGGTCAAACAAAATATACATAAATATCACCAGATTGCATTTAAGTTCGGATCTTACTGCTTATTCATTAAAATAAAATAGTAAAAACTCTCCGCCTACAATACGTTTGTTTTATTCACAGGTTTTGGGTTCTCTGTTTTGGGCCCAAATCGCTTCCAAGTTAATCCGGCCCTGCCGCCCGCTGATAGTATTAAAAGTTACGCCCCTGACCATGCTCATGTCGACGTCTTGTTTTAACTGGAAACCCAATGTTGTGTATTTGTTTTGTGGTTTTGGCACGTTTTAGCACCTCCGCACGAAATTCCCAAATGAATTGACGGGCAGGTAAGGAAGAGGAGCTTGTCAGGGGATTGAAATTGGCAACTGGGAACTAGGAACGGGCTTCGAGACTGCGATTGCGATTGCGGCCTGGAGGAGCTGCAAACGGATGCTGACTGTGGCAGCTGTCAATCGTCATTTGCACATATGACAGCTCATCTATGGCAGTGCTGTGGAATTTAAATCGCCGTCGAACGACTTCCCCCGACCCCGATGGACTCCGACTCCTGACATTATCTGTGCCCCTGACTCTGACTCAGTGGGATGCAATTCGTAGGCGCCCCCTTAGAGTTATCCGGTGTATGGGTCTGTCACTTGGCAGGGATAGAGATACAACCGTCAGATATCTTCATGCACCTTTCACGCACAATGCATCATCTTTGGCTGTCTGGAAAACTTCGTTGTTCGCTCCTTCCTCTTTCGGATTGGGAATTTTTCGTTTTTTGTACAACTTGATTGACATTTTCACAAGTTTTTGTCTCTACACTCGCACGGGGAATTTCGAGGGCGAGGGAAAGGAAGGTTGGAGTGGCCATTCGTTTCGTCCTTTCGGGCGGTCCTGCCCAACTCTCCAAGGTGATTTGTTATATTTTTCGGACAGCAGCAATTAATAGTAACAGGATGTGTGCGAGAGTCTTTCAATATACACACATATATACATTGTACACAACTAACATAGCTCGGCCCAATCCCGATCTCAAACTGAAACTGTCCCACATGGCTAAAGCGAAATGTATGTAATGGGCAAGCTATCCTTGTTTCGGCATTGTATTAGGATTGGGATGTTTCATGACAGATCCCGGGGAGTTAAGCGATATTTCCTCTTTTTGCAAATGTTTGTGTCTTTAATGTAGTTGTTTAACAATCGGTAAAGCAGGAACGAAATCGTTTTTTGCCAAAAAATTCAGGAGCCAGCTTTGCCGTTTCGATGAATCGATATAAATTTATTCTACTGAAAAACCCATCAACCAAAAATATCAAATTATATTTATTATTTTATTTCGAAAAAAAATTGTGTAAATTGTGTAAAATAAGACCATATTTTTCAGAGTTTTATAAAAAAGTCTAAAAATACCATCTTTTTGTCATCGAAAAATAAATGTTTTTCTAAACTTGTAGGGGAGGGATCTGTAGTTTGGGACGGTCTGTAAGTTGGGACACTCCATTTTCTCAAAATTTTTCCACTAAAATTTTTTTTTTTGTTTTTTTGTAGTCTTTGTTAATAGACTAAGCTTTTGATCGGTACCTAACACGTGAAGTTTCGTAAGCGAAGGCAAAAATGGGAGACTAAAAACAAAAGGTGTACCAACCTACAGACCTCTCCCCTATTCAATATTTATTTACTGGAAAAATTGGAGTCAGAAGCATAAACTATTTACTATAAAAGTCCATAGATAATTGTATTGAAAGATAAACGAGAAAAAATACGATTTGGAAAAATGCATGCTGATACCTCACATACTGCACGAAATATAATAAAAATAATCAAATTTGGACCGATTTCACGTACGTTCGGCACTTTTAACCTGGTCATGGTAGGCACAAAAAAAATCAATAGTTTTAGCGCGAAATATCTTCAATATTTGTAATGTAAACTATGTTTGATATGTTCCAAAGTAAACTGGACTTTAAAAAAAATAACAAATGGTTTCTTCGGAAAATATAATTATTTTATTCAATACAGTTTTTGCACGGTCCAAAAGCATGTTGAACAAGTGTTTTAGGTCGTTGGCCGGTATGCCGGCAGTATGCCGGTGCAAGCCTTTTGCACGTCTGCATAACGAAAATCGTATAAGTTCGTATTAAACAAGACTAATAACACCAGTTTACAAAAAACGAGGACGGAAGCTAACTTCGGCAAGCCGAAGTTTTAATACCCTCGCAGTCTGCTATAAGTCTTAAAGTAACAAAAAGAATCCTAATTCGGTAAAAAAACACGAAGTCTTCTTAATACAAGAGACACATTTTTACCGATTTCACCCTATTATTCCTATGCGAGTTATAGGATATAGACGTCCGATCGTCACGCGCTTTTACCCTTATCAAGGTATGCGCAAAAAAATACTATTTGGAAAGATTCATGTCAATAGCTTTTACAATGCGCTAAAAATCTTCATTTTTTGAAAGCTATGTATATCCGATTGTTCCTATGGGAGCTATAGGATATAGACGTCCGATCGGGTCGGTTTTCCAACTTGATCTGCGTACACATGTTTTAGGACGACTGTGAAAGTTTCAAATCGCTATCTTTTAAACTGAGCTTGCAGACGGTATTGAAACAGACGGACACACGGACATGGCTATATCGACTTCCCTATTGATCCTCATCAAGAATATATATACTTTATGGGGTCGGAAACGTCTCCTTCACCGCGTTACAAACTTCTGACCAAAATTATAATACCCTCTGCAAGGGTATAAAAATTGATGAGATACGCACTTCATGAAACTATGATTGGAACTCAGTGCTGTATATAAGAAAGTTAGAGGGCATTCTATTCGCTGTAAAGTGAGCATTTGATGACCATATTCGGTTTATCAGAACTCGAGATAGAAAATAAAAAAGTGACAAAAACGTTTTTTAGGAAATCATAGTTTTATAAAGTGCACATTTCATCAAATTTTTTTGTAATCTGGTGTAATCAAATTTCTCATTTGAGAGATGGAGTTTCAAGTTAAAACTTTTTTGTAATGTTTTCTTTTACATCTTTGCCTCGACTGTAAAATACCCGTTACTCATTGTGAGATGGAGATATGCAAGCAGTTAAACAAGTTTTCACCTGAAGTGGCAACATTTAGTCTAAAATAGTTAGGTACTTATAATTATTATTTATATTTTAGTTGTGCACTACGCTTTTGTAGTTTCTGAGACCTCAGACGGACAGGCAGACAGACGTACTTAGTCAGATCGACTCGATTGGCATCCTGATCAAGATCAGTTTAAAGGGCCGGAAGCGCTTCATTTTTTTGACGAATATAATATACCCTTTTATTTTTCGAGTAACGGAAATGCTTACGATTGTAAAGATTTTGATATATAACATATTTAGGAAACTAAACAAATTTCGATATATAGGTAAACATGTTTACCTTTTGCCGAAGCTAACTTTATTTATTTTTGTACCCTAACCTAACGAAGTGAAGTAGATGTCCAAGTATTGGTGTAGATCTGTTACAATACGTGTGGACGTAGATCCAGTTTAATAACGGCCCTGGTCGAACGTCTGCAACCTATAGCTTCAATATAAACTTAACCAAGAGAGAACGCTATGACGAGTGCCTCGACTATCAAATACCCGTTACTCAGCTATAGCAAGAGGTCTCAAGCAGGGCAAACCAAGCAGCCGCTTAAAAGTGGCGCCATCTACCGGACATTTTATTATTTGCTTATAACTTTTTACTTTTAGGCATTAATAACCCAAACAAAATGGCGTTTTCACTTTTGATTTAGTTTTAAAACTGTAGCTTTTCGCGGTTTGTGGGCGTTAGTGGGGGGGGGTTTCCCATTTTGGTCAATCAATATGTATTGAAGAAACGAATTCACATTTCTTTCCCGTTAATCTAGCTTCAAAACTGTGTGTGCCACAGTTTTTCGCGGTTTGTGGGCGTTAGAGGGGGCGTGGCACACCGGCGTGAAAAACTTGCGCTGCGTATTAACCCCTAGAATCTACATGCCAAGTCCGAATTTTCTACACCCAGAAAAAAATCCGTTCGAAACGTTCAAAAATCAAGCCCAAACGGGGTCAAAAAGTGCGTAAGCCCGTTTGTTGTCAGTTCATGAACGCTCGTTCAACGAATTGGGTCATTTTAAGAACATTTGGGGTTGATTTGAGAACGAAAAGTTCATAAGAAAGAAAAACAAAAACCAGATTTCTGGACTGGCTGTTTTTTTCTGCGCGCCTGGTACAGACGTATTTAATCTCATTACTTAAAGTGGTTGAATTTTTATTAATAATTATTGTATATTAGTTGTTGTTCACATACAATTTATTTATTATTAGAAATACATATAAACATTAGAAATAATATTTTATTAAAAGTTTCTATTTACGACGTCTTCTCGCGGGCTCGAACCTGGGCTAATATGTGTCAGAGACGGGCCATGGAACCAATTTTTCAAGCACGGCCAAACGGGAAACTAGACTTGCAAGTGTTTCGGTCCGGAAAATAAATTCTTAATGAACAGCGTTCGCAATTTCAGAACGATTGTGCAAAATCTAAGAACCATCGTTCAAAGCTTAACACTTTTTTGTGACGCGTTCATAATTTTACCCAAATGTTCGTGATTTGACCCCGAGAGTTCCTTTTTCATGAACACAAAATAGCGAACGGATTGTTCGTAAATCATGAAAAATGTTCTTGATTTTTTTCGTTCTTTTTTTCTGGGTGTTGCTTCTAGTTTCCGAGATCTCAGCGTTCATACAGACGGACAGACGGACATGGCTAGATCGACTCGGCTAGTGATCCTGATCAAGAATATATATACTTTATATGGTCGGAAAAGCTTCCTTCTACCTGTTACATACTTTTGCAACAATCTAATACACCTTTTTACTCTACGTGTAACGGGTATAAAAATTGATGTTATGGACTTGTAACTTAGGCTTCTAATTTTGCCTGATTTTACAATACTGGGCTAACATTCTTGGTGATCGAGAGACTCAAAGCCATAGCTATAGTAGAATCCATATGATGTAGAAAGACAAATTTTGAGACATTGTGTATTTGTAAAAGCTGAGAGGGTTTTAAACTAAATATTCGAAGTAAGGTTAATTATGGTCTTAATGTTTTCCTTTTCCCAATTAGTCACTAAAGTTCACTATTATTTATGATCATTACTATTATTTATAAATATCCCCCTTCAACCCAATAACAACTTTAAGGTATATCTATAAAGATCATCATATCAAAATCGATTAACAATAAAGGCCATTTCCACACCGCACAGGTAAGTCCATATGAGTGTCTAGTCGAGTGCTTGATGCACCTTATGACTTTCGGGGGATTTGTAAGTCGCGCCATTAACGTCTGTTTAGCGCCACGAAAAGCGTCGGAAGTAAGATATATGGGCTAGCTGACGTCCCCGAGAGGCGTCAAACTCAAAACTGACCGAGAGCTGACGCCAAGTTGATGGGGGCGCCGCTGCTGTAACTTCGAGACTCCAAAAACTTGAACTGCCGTCGTTCGATTTACGTTGATTCGATTCGATTTTTGTTACACAGCTTTGGTGTCTCCCCACGGCAGCCCGTATCTGTCCGGTCTTCGGCTTTCGGTGTACGTAGTATATTGTCCAGTGTCCACTGTCCGTTGTCCGCCGGTGTTCCAGACGTGACGTGACGAGTAACTGGCGTAATTGGCAGTGCAACCAAATTGATGGATTGCCCGGCGCCGACTGTCACCGCTCCAAGAACAAAACTTGGCGGTACTTTTCGGGTTTCCTTTGTAATTTTTGGGTAAATCGATATTTGTGCCATTTTTTTGTGTCGTGTTTTTTGGGTCTTTCGGTTTTGTGCAGCTTTTGACTCTTGCGTTTTGTTCGCTTCTGTAATGATTAATTAATCGAATGTACTTATCAGGCTCTGCTGAGACGGCGACGGATGCCTGTTGCATGTTGGCCAAGAGTTGTGCTAACTGGTCCGTCGCCTCCTTAATTGAATGTGGAATCGGACGAGACAAGCTCATTACGTTTATGAATAGGATTTTAAGCTTCCTACCCCAATTAGTGCTGAATTCATCACATGTCCATTTTTCGGCTAATTCCAAAATTTCTTTGCGGGGATCTTGTCCAGTATTTTCTTGATTGATACCTGTAATTGGCGACGCCTTGTTATTTTTTTGTTAAGTTTTTATACAAATTCCTCAAAATACATAAGTCTGTGGTTATGAGTCGGTTAAATGAGGTTGCCTTTGAAAATTATCAAAGAGTTTCGCTTCCTTCTTTATTCTGGGATGTCACAGAAACCTTTTGCAACCGAAATTTGTTATATTTCTTATGTACGGCGAACCTCATTAATATTCTTTTTTTTTACTTAAAATGTGAATAAAAGGTTTAAAACTAATAGCTAATAAACTTATTTAATTACCTATTCATTGATATATATAAATAATAATATATTTTTTTAATTTAAACGAAAAACATGTATAAAGAAAAATAAAGGAATATTTTGTCCTTTTTTACATTCGGTTTTCCCTTTTTGTACTAAACAACTCTTCGCCTACCAATAAAATTCCGCTTTAGCGAAATCCATTCATCCCACCAAAAGAACTGGTATGGGTAGAAAATTAATTAAGTTTTCCTTAAGTTTTGTATGCAATGTATCTTGCTCAGGTTCAGAGTTGTTTTTTCACAGAGTTGTAGTCTAAATTATATTTAATGCGAATTGTAAAAGCTGATTTTTTTTAATTTTATCTGAGCAATTTAGCCAAGCATGTGTATTTTAATTATACAACTTTGTTGAAACTCAAAATTTTTAAATTTTTTTTGAGCAATTTTACCAAACATATGTATTGTTAATAATAAAGTTTGTTGAATCTCGGCTATGTTTGAGAAATATTTTGGTGTCCATTTGACGAAGTCTTTAACTTGCTTTAACGCAAAGTATAAAAGTTGCGATTGTCCATCTTATTACTATATTAATGGAACCAATGACACATTTTTTTTTCAATTTTTAAGACATTTATATATTTTATATAATCAACGTGAAACACAAAAAAAAATGTGATAATAAACTTGTTGCTGTTTAAATATTTAAGATGTAACAAGACCTTTCGATTTCCTTCTAGTAAACAAGGTCATACATTTAATAGCTAATTTTCTTAGCATTAATTAGGAAGAAAGAAATTTATTTGTAGATCTCATTGCAAAGTTATTCTCTAAATTGTGAAACTGTGTGTGTAAACTAATGTAAAACGCTTTAATTGCGTGTAAAATTGGTGTAAAATGTAGAATACTAGTAAATTAAAAATGGATTTAAAGACAACTTTAAAGATAACTCTAAACTTTTTACTTGAAACATTTCAATTTTGACTCGTTAGTATTTAAGCTATAGGGTGTAGAGGTTTAATCAGTGCAAATATGATCTGCGTGTAGCAAATAAAATCAAATGTATTAACACTAAGCTCGCACTGCAAAATTGTTTATCATTAAAAATAGCAACCGGAAATATTAAAATATTACCCACTTGAAAACCTTATCGTCATTGATGGCAATTTCCAAAATTTAGGGCAAATACTTTTTTGTGAGTGTTTCTGTCATGACAATTACATTGACTTAACTTTAATCTTTAGTGAGATTTGAACAACATAAACATTGTCGAAGTACTTATGAATGACCTTGACTGTTTAAGATGCAAAATTATGCAAAAAGGCATCGGGCAAGATAATAAAGCCACCCGGCATTAAAGAAAATCCTATGTCTCAAGAGTCTTTCATTTTTGAATCGGATAAAGTTAAAGCGAGACAACCGGCTGCACACTCTCTTTATCCGCTTCGCAACTGAAGCGAGCCAATCGGAGCAGACTTCTACGGAACAGCCCCGCTACACAAATATTCTATCCAAAACAACATTCTACCCTTGTTTTCCTGTGCAGCTGAACAGCATAATTTAAGTAACTGCTGGGCATCGTCTTTTATTCTTGATTGGCAGGCTTCGGGGAAAAGGCATATTCGCAGTTTGTGTAAGACTCTCGCTGCGACTGAAATTATTTACAATAAAATGATCAAAATTAATTAAATTATTAAAATGTAAATAATTGTGAAATATAATAAATTGTGGATAATCTGTGAATTTCCCTTATCCTAGTCAAAGCTGATACAATTCATATTAATCTATTTTAACTAAATTTTAATTTTAATTTTTCTAATTCACGAGAAATATAAATGATCAAGAATTAAAATATACACAACCCTTTCTAATTTAACAAGAAAGGAAGCTAACTTCCCTCAGCCAAAGTTTATATACTTAATTTACTTGAGTATGTGTAGCAACAAACAAAATTGGCACTAAATTATCGATCCTTCCTATGGCAGCCATATAATATAGTCCGATTTATGTTAAATTTAATTCGAAATTCTGAATTAATAAGAGTGTTTTATATTTCACAGAAGAAGAGACTACAATAAAAATTACGAAGCTAAAACTTTTTTCCTATCCCATTAATTTTCCGATCGTTTCTATGGGAGCTATATGATATAGTCGTCCGATCCGGCTGGTTCCGACTTATCGGAAACGTATCCTTTACTGCGTTGCAAGCTTCTGACTAAAATCGAATCTGAAAAAAATGTTCTGAGAATTCTTATAAATAAAATACGAACTATTAAAATTAAATCAGAATTATTAAAATAAATTGTTTTTATATATACTATACTATACTATACTATACTATACTATACTATACTATACTATACTATACTATACAAAGTAAATATGTATTTTCACTATGCCCCTTTTTTTACTAGTGTATAAATAGCAGTTGGTTTTCATCGGAGTTAAGCACCATCTGTTGTACAAGTTCGCAGAAAAAATTATCATTGCATACTTTTCAGCGGAATGAAACATTAAGGGTATTCCCTAAACTGTTGAATTGCTGAATTGTTGAAAATTCAACAGAAAATATTTTACGGCTTTATTTTTTTGTTGTTGCGTGAATAACTGCGATCATAGTATCATACTTTTGAGCGGGCCTGATTAGATTTTTTTAACGTCTTTAACACTTTTTTATTTACTAACTCGAGTTCTGATAAACCGAATTTGGTCATCAAGTACACATTTTATAGGTAATAGAATGCCCTTTAACTTTCTTATACACAGTCATACACATTGAGTTCCATTCATTAGTTTAGAAGCTTCACTTCGTCAAAGTTGAAAATGTTGGAAAAAATGCAAAAACGCTGGCATAAAAGGCTACTTTTAAAATACACGCCTAAAACTCGAAACTATTTTTAAAACTTATTTGGTTAGATAATACTTTGACAAAGAAAACAAGCTAGTGATCGTTACAATCGACCAGCAAATTAATTTGATCTGAATGTTTAAAGCTATTAATTTTTAAAAAATATTTTTTTAAAAATATAGGATTTTAAAAAAATATTATTTTACTTTACTTTACTTTTCGCATAAGCGAATATTTTTCCAAAATAATGCTGATATTACATGGTAAGCAAATTTTCATATTTATGGGCAGATAAATAAAAAATTTATAAAAATGTAATGCATTTTTGCTCGAAATGTTTACGCGAAATGGTGGAAGGAGTTGATATCCCGAATGTAAGTTAAAAACGGTCTGAAAACCTGTCGATTGCCTGATAAACTCGTTGAGGCATCTCTGCCCCAATTAGGCGGTCTAGAAAGAGACTGGACTGGAGGTCCCCGCGGTGACCTTGTTAAGATCCAGATGTAGAAGGAGAAGCAGATGCAGGGCACTGTGGCATTGGGTCAACGAGCAGTCAGCCGCCTATAAAAGCCGATGGGCCGCCCGAAGTAAACTTGTGTAAAATCAGCTACCGACAGGAGCAAACCTCAACCCTCTTCCTGAAAATTCAATCATCATGTTTAATCAAGTAAGCTTCAATGTGCTTTACATATCGAGATGAAACTGATCGTATTTGACCACCCGCAGATTGTGTTATTTGTGGCTCTTTTAAGCTTGGCTCAAGCTGGTTTACTGCCCGTAAAATCCTCGGGAAGCGACGCCACCTTTGATCCCCATCCGCACTACTCCTTCAACTACGATGTTCAGGATGCAGAGACCGGAGATGTAAAGTCCCAGTCGGAATCTCGAGATGGAGACGTGGTCCATGGTCACTACTCAGTCAATGATGCCGATGGTTACAAAAGAACTGTGGAATACACAGCCGATGATGTCCGGGGTTTCAATGCGGTGGTGCGCCGCGAACCGCTTTCGAGTGGTGCGGTGGTTGTGAAGCAAAAAGTTGTGGCCCCCAAGGTTCAGTACCAGCCTCTGAAGAAGTTACCACTTTCTCAGGCCTCGGCCCTGGTGCATCGATCCTTTGCACCGGTCATTCACCATGCTCCAGTGACCCATGTGGTTCACCATTCAGCTCCCGCGCATTCATACGTTTCCCACGTCCCTCTGCTGAAGACCTCCTTGCATCACGCTCATCATCCCCATGCCATTTCCTACGTGTTTTAGAATTGGATCATTTAGTATGATTAAACTATTTCTGAATAAAATATTTTTAAATAAAAAACGTTCGGATTTTATTTATTTTCAACCAATATGTTGACTTAATGACATTATAAAGTTTTTAAAAAATGTTCTTAAATGCATTAATAAAAAGAGAAACTCCCTTCCAGGTCTAAGGTTTCGATATTTTTTGTAAGGCTATGATGATGCATTTACGATTTAATTAGTTATATTTTACTATCTTTCTTTCTTTTTAATAATTTGTTTATTTCATAATAACTCCACATAAAAATAATATCTCCTGAATAGACAGAAAAGCAAAGTAATCCCTAAAAAGCATGCGCATAAGAACATAATAAGTCGCGTCATGCTCATTCCATAACTTGGTTTTCAGCAGGAATACCGCCAAAACATCCGCAATCACAGCTCGTTTTTTTTTGGGTGGGCATTCGGAAGTGAGGTGTCGCACTAAAGTTAAGCTTGAAATCCAATTAGCGTCCAACTGGAGCGACAGCCACCGAAAATAATCGTTTAAGGTCGTCGGTGGGGGTGGGGTTACTCGCTGGCCAGACTCGGAGTCTCAAAATTGCTGGAGGGGATTGGAATGGGAATCGGAAATCGGTATGGGTGAGCTTGCAAGTGCACAGTCGATTTGAAAAACCGTTGTTATGCATTTGCGCATGCGCTGCATACGATATGGCTGCTATTAGTGAGCGAGTATTTTTCGAAAGCGCAAACAAATGCCAGCCGATCATCATTATTACTGGATCGATTTGGGGCCGGGGGTGGGGGTTTCTAGTGCACGTACGTATTCGGGTATGCGACTTCTGAGGCCAATATTAATTCGGCCGGGCTGCCCGCTCAAGTCCAATTCAATCAAGAAGGCATTATGCTCGCCGAGGCTTTGTCACCGCTCAGCCTTGGCAGCGTGCCGCCCACCGCCGTCCTACCTCAAGTCACCACCACCCCACGCCCCTCGCCTGCCGCTCCAGCAACAACCGCTTCTAGTCTTAAGCGTCTCGCATTTTGATATGGTCGACGTTGTCTTGTGACGCAAGTGCACGCCGCTGACATCGCAGCCGGGCAGAGTGCCATCGAGGCGGTATAAAAGCCCCAGTTGGACGCTGTTCAAATCAGTTCACCACCAATTTCGGTATCTAGAGCAACCCAACCCAACCCAAGCAACCAAAAATGGCATTCAAAGTAAGGATCGAGTTCTAAGCGGAGTTAAAGAAAGTGATACATGATAAAAAGTGATAATGATCAGGGGAAAATAAGTACCCTTTCGCTTTTATTGAAAAGTGCAATGTAAATTAATTAGACCAACTCTTCTGGACCATTGCAGTTCACCATTCTCTTCGCCGCCTGCATCGCCGTGGCCAGCGCTGGCATCATTCCCGCCGCAGCTCCTCTGGCCGCCGTGGCCGCCCCGCTCCAGGTTGAGGAGTACGACCCCCATCCCCAGTACACCTACGGCTATGACGTGAAGGACGCCATCTCCGGGGACTCGAAGACCCAGGTGGAGACCCGCGAGGGCGACATTGTCCAGGGCCAGTACTCGCTGAACGACGCCGATGGCTACCGTCGCATTGTGGACTACACCGCCGACCCCATCAACGGATTCAACGCAGTGGTGCGCCGTGAGCCCCTGGTGGCCGCCGTTGCCGCCGCTCCCGTTGTGGCCGCCCCCGCTCCAGTTGTCCGTGCCGCCGCTCCCGTTGTGGCCGCCCCCGTGGTCCGTGCCGCCCCTCTGACCGCCACCTACGCCGCCGCCCCCGCTCCACTGGCCTACGCCGCAGCCCCCGCTCCCCTGGCCTACGCCGCCCCTGCGCCCATCGTCAAGGCCGCTCCCCTGGTCGCCGCTGGGCCCGCCATCGTCAAGACCCAGTTCGCTTCGCCTCTTATCTCGTACGCCTATTGAAAAGCTGAATAGGCGACCACGACCCGATAATTGCCGTTAGTTGTTATTGAATAAAAGGATGTGATCTAATTGAATGGAATTCAAGTTGGTTTTTATTCTTGGTAGTTGGGTGTTCGAATCATTTTAATTCTTGGTTTACAGTTTTGAATATTCCATCACAGAAAAAATAAATATCCAAAAAGGATTCGTTACATAATCGAATTTCAAGAAATCAAACTATTATTATAATTTGTAGTTTAAAAATGATTTGCAGCATTTTAAAACTGTGTTGTGACATAACCAAGACGATACAAACCAAAGACGATACAGTGTAAATTGAGCATTTACACGATTTATTAAAATTAAATTGCATTATAGTTCATATTGAATAGACATAAAGTTAACTTTTAAAAAATTTATTTTTAAAAATCGATAAAAATCTTAAACAGACAGAAGGAACCGTTTCCGGCTCTATTATGTATTATATATTTCGTCGATCTATCATAAAAATTTTTTGCAGTTATTATTAATTTTGCTTGGGGAAAAACTTTGCATCAAAACAAAGGAAAAGCACCAGGAAAAGAGTTTAAAATTTGACTTTCACAAAAATTTATAATATTTCAAAGGGTGCTTAATAGGTTGAGAACATTATTGTGTTATTTAAACGGAATTGTGGTGTTCTTCTTATATAGGTGGCAAAAGTTTATATTATAAGTTTAAAATATGAGTAGATTTAACTTTCAAACTTGTCAAAATAATTATGCCGACCAGTGTACATCCTTTCAATTCCCAAGGCCTTTCTTGATTTTTCCCTTTTCGTTCCTTAATGTGTTCTTTAAATTTCCTAAGTTATTATTCACGCTGACACTGTAGGAAGCAATTGAGTTACACCGGTAATTTATTTTAAGCTTCGCTTCATTTCTCGCTGGTTAAAACCGAAAGTGCCTGTCACTTTCACTCTCCCACGACCGTTTTCAAGGGCGCCGCAGAAGAAAGAACGCATGTTTAAGAGACTGCTACTGACAAAGTAGCACTTACTGTCACAAAGAGCCAACAATGAAGTAATGTCGCATAATTGGACAGCGAAGCCGCAGTCCAACACGTCCAAGAACGCACAAAATGCGCGACAAAACAGCGGTGGCAATGCCAGAAGCCAATGTAAGGTCCATAAAATAGTTCCAGCGAATATAAATTTAAAGAGGGAAGCCCCAAAAGCAGTTTACTCATTCATGGAGCCGGTGTAAACGGGGTTTTAGGTCTGGTCTGGTTTTCAATGCGACACGAGCATTGTTGTAATTCGCCTGGCTAACTTTATGGGCCTCGCCGCGAGTTGCGCATGCGCATTGGCATTAAAATCTGAACTGCTGGCGTGGATCTTTTAGCCGGTGTACATACATGTTAAACATGGGAATGGAAATGGGCAGCCAAGTCCGTTCGCTGCAACGGTAATTAACAATGCCAACTGACTTTGACCTTAACCCTCGCCGTTGTCCGCTGTCCGTTGTCCGTTGTTCACCGTCCCCTTTAAAGTACCTTGGCATATTTGCACTTGTCCGCGTTGGAAAGGCGGTCGGTCAGATAAGGAAAACGATTCGGGCCCAATAATGTCGCGTAAATCATTCTCAAGCAGACCCGAATAATGCGAGAGACTTGGCGAAAGGTTTCTGGCCCCGCCAAAGCTGCAACTTAACTGACCTTAACTGGTTTCCAAGAGCGCATTACATGCATTAAATTCAATAAGCCTTCAACGCAGATGGTTTTATTGAAATGTTCCGATCGATGCGTTTTCTTTCCGATCGGATGTCTACCCCAATTTTCGATGATTGGTGTAAAATGGGTCGGACGCGAACGCCTGATCAATTTGGGGCCCTTAATGACTTATTACTGTCAGTAAATTGATTACAAAATGCATATGCTTGAGAGGGCTTTGGGAAGAGCCAAGGTAACGCAAAATAAGCACTTCCATTGACGTTTATAGGGTGGGATTAGGGAAACTCCCTATGCGCCGTTAATTTTGTGCCCTTTAAAGGGTTAACATGATTAAGATTTGTACACCGCTTGAGGGACTTCATTTAAGTCAAGACCATTTAAACATTACTAATTTATTTCAATTTTTGCAATGTATCAGTTGTTGATTTGAATTAAACACAAATATTTCATTTGAATTAAATACTTACGGATTATTTTAAATGAAGCACGGGAAACTGCCATAGCTGAGGGAAAAACCTTAATAAAAATGCATTGTGTTTTGCTTGAGCTTAGAAATATTCAACAATTTATTGATCCTACAACAGATTCCACAAATCAGTTGGCCAGATTCTTAGTGGTGCTGATGGTAGGCCACTGGAATGGGAGCAGCAGCAACGGGCACTGCCACGGGAGCCACGGTCTTCACCACGGTCTTCACATGATCCAGGGGCACGCGGTTGACGACGGCGTTGAATCCGTTGACCGGGTCGGAGGTGTACTGCACGATGCGCTTGAAGCCATCGGCATCGATCAGGGAGTACTCGCCATGGACCACATCGCCATCACGCTCCTCCACCTGGCTCTTGGAGTCCCCGGAGAGGGCGTCCTGCACATCGTAGGCGAACTTGTACTGGGGATGGGGGTCGTACTCCTCGGCGGCCTTGGCCAGAACTGGTTGGGCGTGGGCCACGGCAACCGGAGCATGGGCGTAGGTGGCCACGGCGGGGGCGGCCTGGTACACCTGCTGGACGGGAAGGACTCCGGCACTGACGGCCGAAACGAGGGCGAGAACAGCGAAGAACTGCGAGGAGAAGGGAATAAGTTCTGGAAAGGATCAGGATCAGCACTCTTAGGATCGCTCACCTTGAAGGCCATGGCTCTGGGTTTGGAAGTGGGCTGGTTGGTTATCCGTTAACTGCTACGAAGACAGAGAAGATGTGGAATGATTTACTGGACCACGAGCACTGGTTTTTATACCCAGTGGAAAAGAGCAAAAAGCAAAATGCGAATAACGAATTGAAATTGATTAATTCGCTGCTGGCCAAATGATTTTTGTCACTTTTCATTTTTTACATTGAATTGTTGTATTATTGCTATGCTATTTACCTTATTAATTTATCGACTGGAAAAGGGGCAATTACAACTGCCCACGCCGTGGGCAAGCGATACATTTATGCAATCCGTATGGACATGCAAATGTGGTGCGGCTTAGTGTCATGGGAGAGACCCTCGGATTTTGTCTGTCCCTCCGCGGGCTATTCGCGAATCCGTCGCTTTCACTATTCTGCCTTGAGTGGTATATCATGTTACCAAAGCGATCTTTTCGCTGGGCGACCAGAGAGCTTAAGATAACAGCGAGTGTGGAACTGACCTACACCGATGACTGGTTAGAAAAGTAACAGACCCAAAAAAATGTGGAGGATAGAGTACAAATATAAGAAATAATTTAATATTTAGAATAACTGAATCTTAAATGAAACCATAAGTTTAAAGAATTCGGATAACTAGACAGCAAAATAAAATAAACGATATTTTTAAACTAGCCCTAACATAATTAGTTATTATTGCTGGAAAAAGATGGTTCCCGAAGATAAAATGCGAAACAGCTAGGAAAATTGTTAGCACACGATAATGTTCCCAATCCAGATATAATTATGGTATCCCAGCAAAGATAAAACATGAAAGAACAATATAGTCAATTTGACTTAAATCATTGCTATAAAAAAGTCGTATTACAACTCAAATGTTGTTAAACTTTTCATTTTGTAAAGTTTGTCTTCATACATATATTATTTAAAAGGTGTTCTATCCCTTAATAAAATATATTGACATGTGCAGAGTTTTCAAACCTTCTGACATTATCATTTATCATTTCGTTATTTAAAGTATTTAGTGATACCAATTAGAATAACATTTTAAGCGGAATGCTTTCATATCTCTTTTCAAAGGTTTCTTTTTACCTGTATGTTTTTTTTCCAAAAAAAGACAAATAATTCTGAGCCAAATAAATACAAAATAAAATTAACATAACGAATCACATTTTATTATCATAGAAACAAAACAACAGATTGGATTAACAACGTGGCGTCGTGGATATTTACAAGTTGGCAATGGTGTAAGTGGGGGCGGCGTAACGCAGAGGCGTGGCATAGGCGGCGGTACGCAGGACAGGGGCAGGAGCAGCCACCGCCAGAGGAGCAGGGCGAACGAAGGGCGTGGCAACGGCCAGGGGAGCGGACTTGATCAGGGGAGCTGCAACGGCCACTGGAGCCGAGCGGACAATGGGTGCTGGGGCGGCCAGCGCAACAGGGGCCACTGGAGCGACGGGGGCGACGGCCTTGACCAGAGGAGCAGCGACCTTCACCACCGGTTCGGCGGCCACAACGGCGGCGAGTGGCTCGCGGCGGACGACGGCGTTGAATCCGTTGACGGGGTCAGCGGTGTAGGTCACGGTGCGCTTGAAGCCATCGGCGTCGATCAGAGAGTACTCTCCGCGGACGATGTCTCCGTCGCGCTCCTCAACGTGTCCCTTGTTGTCGCCCGAAAGAGTGTCCTGCACGTCGTAGCTGTACGAGTACTGGGGATGCGGGTCCACCTCCTCCAGCTCGACGGTCTTGGCCAGAACGGGTACGGGAGCAGCAGCCACTGCCACAGGAGCAGCGGTCCTCACGACGGCACCATGGGCCACGGCGAACAGAGCCAGAGCGATAACAATCTGTGGATAAATTACACATGTTTAATATATTTATTTTAAGATAATACTATTATTGAACACAATTCAGTATTCTTTTATTTGTTATAATGCACTGGTAATCCTCTTGAACGCTTATCCTTCGATTAGGAATACAAACCTTAGCTGCCATTGTTGGTTATATGATTTTGATTTACTGCTGCTGTCTTGGTCTAAAGCCAAACACTGAATGTCTGACCCAGTGTGGGCCATTGGATTTTATACGCTACTTGGTGACATTGATGACACCTAATTGGAATTCATTTTTGGCGCATCACCTCGAACGTAGCGGGTGGCTTGTAAAAATTGTCACGCACCTTCTTCAGTTCTGCCAATTTGAAAGTGTTCGATTGAAATACCCAGCTGCACTTAATTGACAACGCTAAGCTAATTTTAATTACTATTTTCCAAGACATTTAAGATTTTTTGGGAAACGTGTTTCATAAACAGAATTTCAGATACTTATAAGCCCGCTGATGAGAATTCCAATATATAACTAAATAAATACCTAATTTGAATACTGCATATTAATTAATGTTTTAAGTTAGTTTGTCAAATATATTGGTACAAATATATTGTTACTAAAGCGAATATATACCTTACAGATACTACCTAATAAATAGATTTTTATCGTAAAGTGGAGCCGATTGGATTCTCGGTGTTCCCCTTCTGAAGTTACTCAACTGCCAATAAAAAAAATTAAATGTATTGATTTGTACTTTAATAGTAAAGAGTATTTCGATAACTTTAATTTTTCTATCTATCTTTAAACAACTGCTATTTTGGACATTCATTATAACGTTAAATTTAATGCTCCCATTAATAGAGCTACAAAACTACAAATTTTAAATCTAAGAACAATATGATATTCCAAAATCACCTTTAATTCAAAGTAATACATTAGTTTTTAGTTCTTGTTAAAAGACTTATTACCACATTTTAATGTAATTGAGGTTTTCTAATCCACTCCCAGTTAATTCCTTTTTAAATAACTTACTTATTAATTCATTAACTGTTTCGTGAAACAACAGGTTTCGGCCAACGGTAGTGCCAATGCGCACGCTTTTCGTATCTCTTAGATAAATTGAATTTATTTTGATGACAAAACACAAAGATACAAAGATTGAGCACGGCTTAAATGCTACACTTTTTCCCTCTCCACACACGTTTAGCATAAATGAATTGCACTAATTACGCCAAGAGCGTGGCCAGCCGGCCTAAGCAACTTCGGCAATTCCACGGCAGCAGCAGCAGCTCGAGAAATGGCTCCATCTTTGTATATAAGCGGAGTGTTGGCCCAGTAGCCCTCACAGTTCGCTTCACCTTCCAGCAACCAACAGCAGCAGCAGCAGCCACCAAACCAAACCTCTAAACATGGCATTCAAGGTTGGCCCCGAGGATTTAGCCCAGCCCCAGATCCCAGATCCTAATCTGTGCAATTGCTCTTACAGTTCGTCGCCCTCTTCGCCCTGATCGCCGCCGCCAGCGCCGGAGTTCTTCCCGTCCAGCAGGTGTACCACGCCGCCCCCGCCGTGGCCACCTACGCCCATGCTCCGGTTGCCGTGGCTCACGCCCAGCCCGTCCTTGCCAAGGCCGCCGAGGAGTACGACCCCCATCCCCAGTACAAGTACGCCTACGATGTCCAGGACTCCCTCTCCGGAGACTCCAAGAGCCAGGTGGAGGAGCGCGATGGCGATGTGGTGCGCGGAGAGTACTCCCTGATCGACTCCGATGGCTTCAAGAGGACCGTCCAGTACACCGCCGACCCCATCAACGGATTCAACGCCGTGGTGAACCGTGAGCCCCTCGTCAAGGCCGTCGCCGTTGCCCCCGTTGTGAAGACCGTTGCCGCTCCCGTTGCCCACTACGCTGCCCCCGATGCCTACTCTACCTACGCCGCCCCTGCCGTTGTGAAGACAGTGGCTCCAGTTGCTCACTATGCCGCCCCTGCTGTCGTCAAGACCGTTGCCCCAGTTGCCCACTACGCTGCTCCCGCTGTGGTCAAGACCGTGGCTCCAGTGGCCCACTATGCCGCCCCCGCTGCCACCTACACCTCCTACGCCGCCCCCGCTGTTGCCTACCACCACTAAGAATTGAACCCTGTACGCATTTTTGTTATAGTTTTACGAACGCCCCTTACAAATACACATATATTTTTATAAAAAAAATTTGTATTTTGGTTATCCTCAAAACGGAATGCAGGGATGTCCCCAGATTTACGGAAAAAGATTCTGGACTTCATGACTTCAAATGACTCGCTAATATGTGTTAATCTGTTTTCTATTAGGAGCTCAATTTTATATCCAAAAATTTTAGTGTTCAACAGCATTTAAGACTTGTTTATGTTTTTCTTTAGTTGTTTTAAATTTATTTTTAGAAGGGTATTTAAAAAATATGCATTATATACAAATTGAATTAATAATTCAAATATAATTTACTTCAATATCTTTGGGAACATTTTATTACATCATTTGATAGAGAGTTGTATCAGTTTACTTCCCATTTCATATTTGACCATGATTGCGCACTTATCTGTACCAGAAAAATATATTTAAGAAATCATCCACTGGCTAACGAAATTAAATCAGATTACCTTATTGAAAAAAAGGATATTGAATGGTATACGTACAAAAAAAAAAACGTATTTTAGGTTGAGAAGGCATAACTAAATCAAGTTGCTCGCTTAAGTCTTTATTTTGATGACAAAACACAAAGATACAAAGATTGAGCACGGCTTCAATGCTACACTTTTCCCCTCTCCACACACGTTTAGCATAAATGAATTGCACTAATTACGCCAATAGCGTGGCCAGCCGGCCTAAGCAACTTCGGCAATTCCACGGCAGCAGCAGCTCGAGAAATGGCTCCATCTTTGTATATAAGCGGAGTGTTGGCCCAGTAGCCCTCACAGTTCGCTTCACCTTCCAGCAACCAACAGCAGCAGCAGCAGCAGCCACCAAACCAAACCTCTAAACATGGCATTCAAGGTTGGCCCCGAGGATTTAGCCCAGCCCCAGACCCCAGATCCTAATCTCTGCAATTGCTTTTACAGTTCGTCGCCCTCTTCGCCCTGATCGCCGCCGCCAGCGCCGGAGTTCTTCCCGTCCAGCAGGTGTACCACGCCGCCCCCGCCGTGGCCACCTACGCCCACGCTCCGGTCGCAGTGGCTCACGCCCAGCCCGTCCTGGCCAAGGCCGCCGAGGAGTACGACCCCCATCCCCAGTACAAGTACGCCTACGATGTACAGGACTCCCTCTCCGGAGACTCTAAGAGCCAGGTGGAGGAGCGCGATGGCGATGTGGTGCGCGGAGAGTACTCCCTGATCGACTCCGATGGCTTCAAGAGGACCGTCCAGTACACCGCCGACCCCATCAACGGATTCAACGCCGTGGTGAACCGTGAGCCCCTCGTCAAGGCCGTCGCCGTTGCCCCCGTTGTGAAGACCGTTGCCGCTCCCGTTGCCCACTACGCTGCCCCCGCTGCCTACTCTACCTACGCCGCCCCTGCCGTTGTGAAGACCGTGGCTCCAGTTGCTCACTATGCCGCCCCTGCTGTCGTCAAGACCGTTGCCCCAGTTGCCCACTACGCTGCTCCCGCTGTGGTCAAGACCGTGGCTCCAGTGGCCCACTATGCCGCCCCCGCTGCCACCTACACCTCCTACGCCGCCCCCGCTGTTGCCTACCACCACTAAGAATTGAACCCTGTACGCATTTTTGTTATAGTTTTACGAACGCCTCTTACAAATACACATATATTTAAAAAAAAAAATTTGTATTTTGGTTATCCTCAAACCGGAATGCAGGGATGTCCCCAGATTTACGGAAATAGATTCTGGACTTCATGACTTCAAATGACTCGCTAATATGTGTTAATCTGTTTTCTATTAGGAGCTCAATTTTATATCCAAAAATTTTAGTGTTCAACAGCATTTAAGACTTGTTTATGTTTTTCTTTAGTTGATTTAAATTTATTTTTAGAAGGGTATTTAAAAAATATGCATTATATACAAATTGAATTAATAATTCAAATATAACTTACTTGAATATCTTTGGGAACATTTTATTACATCATTTGATAGAGAGTTGTATCAGTTTACTTCCCATATCATATTTGACCATGATTGCGCACTTATCTGAACCAGAAAAATATATGTAAGACCAAAAGAAGAAATCATCCACTGGCTAAAGAAATTAAATCAGATTACTATATTAAAAAAAAGGAGATGGATGGTATACATACAAAAAAACGTATTTTAGGTTGAGAAGGCATAACTAAATCAAGTTGCTCGCTTAAGTCTTACGGTTCTTGCGGCCTTTTACAGGCGGCGGGAGATTTTATATCTTTCAAATAGGATGATTGTTATCATGAAAGTAGTATTTTTAGTAAACTAATTAATTACTACGGATTAATTGTAGATCGCTAATGATCACTACATGTAGTTCAGTTAATCACATTGTTCTAAAAATTCGTAAAAAATTAATTTACCATTTTTTCCAAAAATGTCATAATTTTTCATCAATGATATCGTCTTCAAATTAATTGAGTTACTATCATTAAGCATTTTTTTATTGAATGTAGATAATTAATTAACTTTTTAAGCTCCGAACAAAAATATCTTAATTCTGGGGCATTTTTAAAAAGAAATCAAATTTGGTGATTTCAATGTGATCCAAGGTGGGCATTGGCCAGTGCCGAGGCTGTCGATTATTATCCCCCCAGTGCCGGCACTCAACCTCAACCGTTGCCAAAGCCAAGCCCCAACCAGCTGGCTAACAAAGAGGAGCGAAAGGCCAAGAGGTCTGGCTAATGTGGTTGCGATAGACCTTTGTGCGGGAAATGTGGAGCAAATCATTTCTTGCCCGGCAATTGGACACACATATTTCGGGCCCGAGTCAGCGTCAGAGCCTGTATATACATAGTTGCCGGACTTGATAGCTGCAGATATGTCCCAAGTAATTTGAGATTCAATTTGTGTGCGACATTAAAATTGCAAAAAGTGCGATTGTTGCTACCGGATATTTTGGCAAGCCCGAAACCGGTCTCGATTTACCCCTCTCCACTGAAGTGCGAAAATCGAGCACGGGCAAATATTCGCGTTAAATTGCTCACGCTAATCATGACCAATCGGGAAACACTAGCCAAGTGCTTAAAATGTAAATCTCACACTTCATAAAATTAATGCCAATTGTTCTCTTTGTACGCACTTTTTATTCATATTGGGTTGGCGAAAAACCACCGATCGATAAGCTTGCTTAAGATGGATGTTGGAGAATGTAATCTCAAGAGAACACGGGCCGATATGAATACATTCCTAATCAGGTGAGCTTAGGGGCTTTTGATATGGAATAATGCAGATCATTAATTCGAGTATTTTCGGCTGTTTTAATAGTTTGGCATTGCCTTGGCCTTGACATTCCGGTGGCTAAAACTTGAGGGTTTTTGGTAAAATTGTACTGTAACGCTAAAGAAAAACTAATTGAACAAGCTGTACAATGATAATTTAATTCTCTACAAATCCTTTATTGCGGATCCACAAAAGAATTTCTTCAAAATAAATATTAGTTTTATTCCCTGAATTCCCTAATTTTGTTTTATTAGGAGTTGTTCTACAACTTCTTTTTTACAATTATTGTTTTTGAAATAAAGATCTTCTAAAAATCTTCGTTTAGATATTTGAATGATTTATTGAACATATTTACATTGAGGTTAAAACTAAAAAACAGAACTAGACTAACGAGCTAAATGAGTTGTCATAATGGGATGTATGCGGGATAATACTTTCGCTTGTCAGGTGATCTGTGGTGGCAATACCCTTACTGGTGGTGGTAGAACTCATGACCTTCGTGGGCGGCCTGCGAGTGGGCGGGGGACTCGTAACTGGCGTAGTGGTGCTGCTGGTGATCCTGCTCCTGCGGCTGCTCGGCCTGGTGGGTGGTGTAGGCGGGGGCGGTGTAGGCAGGGGCGGCGTAGGTGGGGGCCACGTAGGCGGGAGCAGGGGCGGCGTAGCTCTTGATCACGGCAGCGGGGGCGGCCGGGGCGTGGTGGTACTGAACGGGAGCAGCAGCCACCACCTTATGGTGCACGTGGGCCAGAGGTTCGCGGTGCACCACAGCGTTAAATCCGTTAACGGAGTCAGCGGTGTACTTCACCGTGCGGCGGAAGCCATCGGCGTCATCCAGGGAGTACTCGCCCTGCACCACATCGCCATCCCTGGACTCCACCTGGCTCTTTGAGTCCCCGGACAGAGCATCCTGCACATCATAGGCGAAGTTGTACTTGGGATGGGGATCATCGGGGTAAACCTCGTGGCCGTGGGGATGGATTTCGTGCTGCTTCTGGTAGATCACATGCTGCGGCTGGTGGGCCTGGTACAGCTGGGGCTGCTGTTCGTGTTGCTCCACAGGGATAAGTCCCGCGGAAGCGGCGGCCAGGCAGCAGGAGACCAGAGCAATCAGCTGGAGGGGTAACAAAATAATATTATTAGCCTGTTGCCAAGGTCCGAATTACATCAGCCTGGGTTTACCTTGAAAGCCATTTGGCGAGTGTTTGAGGTTGGTGGGCAAATTGCAGAGCGAAAGAAGCGAGACTTTGTCCTCCTTCTGTGGAGTGCGTGGTTTGAATAATAATTGAACCGCCGCTGCATTTGTATTTATAGACGAAATTTTCGTTGGCCCCACATCTCTGGCCCATTGTCTCTCCGCCGGCCTTTCTTTCACTTTTTTCCCTTGCTGGCTTACAGAAATCACTTCGATCGTAATTCATTTGCATGCCCCCCGCTCCGCCGATCGGTAGATTTACCCAAAAAGATTTGCACCCACGAGTCACACCCATTTCGCTATTGTTATGAATGGGAGACGGACGGCGAATAAGCGGACAAAGCAACCAAAGTCGTTACAAACAAAAGACTTAAGCGAGCAACTCGCCGCGGATCTGCGATTTGAGGATCGGGGGATTGGGGGTTCGTGGTTTTGGGGCAAACTCAAGTCATGTAAGTAACCCAATAAATCGCTTGATCGATGAACAGCATTGCACTTGACACAAGCGCGCACACATTCAGAAAAAAATAGAGAAATACAGCCAAAGACACACCTCCTCCTCCTCTATCCTCTATCCCCGTGGTAAATGACCCAAAAAAGATGCCCGATCACCTCATGGATAAATGGACAAGTAACGTTTGAGCTTTCTGGTTGAAGCTTTTTGCTCTCAGCTTTACAGCTATAATTGTGGCATTGGTAAGTGCTCAATCACGGTCGCAGTTGAAATGGGCAGGAAAGTGACTCAACCGGCGGCCAAGTGATGTAATAAAATACTGTACGGGGGCTGGCAACGAAAGAATTTCATTTGAAGGTCGCCGTCAAAGTAGTAAAAGCAGCGAAATGATCTAAACAAATACTTAAAAAGGGTGCGTTACGGGGCCAAATGTTTTAATTGGACTAGTCCATCAATACCTGACAGGGCATAATGTTTTATAACTTATTAAAGCGGAAATCCATAACCGCTCAAGGTAAATTTTAAGATATGATACTAATTGTTAAAGCTAATTAAATCCAGCCTATGACTGTCTAACAATAAAAAACGAATAAAATAAAAAATAGTTTTAGAAAAATTACTTTTACGATCGAAACATTGCCTATAACTCGATATCTAATATCTAAATTGAGTACATATATTTTAATTACTTCAACGAATCTAGTAAGTATTAAAAACCACTTAAGGAATCAATGACCGCTTAAGGCCAATTCAATGCGCCACCCATTTTCGATTTCAATTCACATCAATTAATTTTAGTTTATTTTCATTTCACTTTCCAGCGAACGTTTTAATTAACAAATTTGTTACTCCCATTGTTGTGCAAAAGGTCCGAGCTCATTACCCGACAATCAAACAATGAGACTAGAGAGATCAAAAGAACGATTCCAATCTCGTCTGACGTGCGTCTGGCCGCGAGTCAAACCAGTTCCTGTTCGCTATTTCGTCCAGTCATCGTAAGAATACGAATCGAAATAGGTGATACAATTGGAAGGGAAAAGCCGGCAAGTTAGATCCGTTAGAAACAAACAGAAACACCAACCGGAAGCCAACTGCCTACGTGCAAAGTAACATACTCGTAAAAAGGTTTCAAATTCATTTATTTGACCAATTTGTAATTTTTTTAAAAAAAATTTAGATTTTTATTTTTTTTATTTAGTGATTAATTTGGCATAGTTTATTTGATCTACGATTTGCGGCTGTGTTACTGACCCCAAAGTCAGACGGCTATATAAGATATCATTTTATACCCGTTACTCGTAGAATATAAGTTCCTACGCAATGCTAGTTTAATTCAGCCGAGAGCCACGCCCACTCTAACGCTCACAGTTGCCTTTAAGGACCCTAAACGGATATAGAAGAAATTTTTTAAATCGGACCACTCAGTAAAAAGTTATAAGCAAATCATTAAAGGTCCGGTAGATGGCGCCACTTTCAAGCGACTGCTTAGTTTGCCCTGTTTGCGACTGCTCGCTTTAGCTGTATAATGGGTATTTGATAGACGAGACTCTCGACTATAGCGATCTCTTATTTAACTTTGATTTTATTTCGGTTTTTCGAATTCCTAAATGGTCACCGAGTAAAAATATATTAAGTTTAATTAGCAGTTCAGACTATTAACAAATATCTAAACTTTAGATTCTAAAGTTTTGATAAAAATTTCAATGAATATCTATTTGAACCAGGATTGTTTTGATTTGATGGTTTGAACCCTGGGGCGAGCCTGGTTTCGGATTCTCGAACATCGCAAATTCATTTGAAACAAGAGGGAACGCTATAGTCGAGTGCCTTACTCAGCTAAAGTCAGCAGTCTCAAGCAGGGCAAACCAAGCAGCCGCTTCAAAAAATTAAAAAAATTTCTTCTACATTTCGGTAGGCGTTAATAACCCAAACAAAATTGCGTTTACACTTTTGCTCTAGCTTTAAAACTATGGGCGCCACAGCTTTTCGCGGTTTGTGGGCGTTAGAGGGGGTGTGGCATATCGGCGTGAAAAACTTGCGCTGCGTATTAACCCCTAGAATCTGCATGCTAAATCCCAATCATCTAGCTTTTATAGTTTCCGAGATCTCAGCGTTCATACAGACGGGTGCCACTGTTTTTCGCGGTTTGTGGGCGTTAGGGGGGAGGGGGGTTTCCCACTTTGGTCTATCAATATGTATTGATGAAACAAATACACATTTCTTTTCCCGTTAATCTAGCTTCAAAACTGTGGGTGCCACAGTTTTTCGCGGTTTGTGGGCGTTAGAGGGGGCGTGGCATATCGGCGTGAAAAACTTGCGCTGCGTATTAACCCCTAGAATCTGCATGCTAAATCCCAATCTTCTAGCTTTTATAGTTTCCGAGATCTCAGCGTTCATACAGACGGGTGCCACTGTTTTTCGCGGTTTGTGGGCGTTAGGGGGGAGGGGGGTTTCCCACTTTGGTCTATCAATATGTATTGATGAAACGAATACACATTGCTTTTCCCGTTAATATAGCTTCAAAACTGTGGGTGCCACAGTTTTTCGCGGTTTGTGGGCGTTAGAGGGGGCGTGGCATATCGGCGTGAAAAACTTGCGCTGCGTATTAACCCCTAGAATCTGCATGCTAAATCCCAATCTTCTAGCTTTTATAGTTTCCGAGATCTCAGCGTTCATACAGACGGGTGCCACTGTTTTTCGCGGTTTGTGGGCGTTAGGGGGGAGGGGGGGTTTCCCACTTTGGTCTATCAATATGTATTGATGAAACGAAAACACATTTCTTTTTACGTTAATCTATCTTCAAAACTGTGGGTGCCACAGTTTTTCGCGGTTTGTGGGCGTTAGAGGGGGCGTGGCACATCGGCGTGAGAAACTTGCGCTCCGTATTAATCCCTAGAATCTGCATGCCAAATCCCAATCTTCTAGCTTTTATAGTTTCCGAGATCTCAGCGTTCATACAGAACGGGTCACAGTTTTTCGCGGTTTGTGGGCGTTAGAGAGGGCGTGGCACATCGGCGTGAAAAACTTGCGCTGCGTATTAACCCCTAGAATCTGCATGCCAAATCTCAATCTTCTAGCTTTTATAGTTTCCAAGATCTCAGCGTTCATACAGACGGACAGACGGACAGACGGACAGACAGACGGACAGACGGACAGACAGACGGACAGACGGACATGGCTAGATCGACTCGGCTAGTGATCCTGATCAAGAATATATATACTTTATATGGTCGGAAACGCTTCCTTCTGCCTGTTACATACTTTTGCACGAATCTAATATACCCTTTTACTCTACGAGTAACGGGTATAATTAATGTAATGTAATGTCAAATTAAATTAAATATATAGTAGATAAGATTTAATTATGCATTATAAAAATACTCGGAAATTATATTACAATCGCGATTATATATCTTAATTCACTTAATAACACTTTGACATTTAATTTTATTTCATGTTTCGTTACAGTTTTCAGAAGAATAGCAATACCACATAATATTTGATACCCGAAAGCAGCCGGCAGATATTCATCTTTAAAGTATTTAAGTGCCACGTGAGAACATATTTTATTTTATTAGGAAAAGTGCCGCCATTCATGGTTCATTTACAGAGTTTTTCGGGTGCAGGCAGACGGCATTCTCGCAGCTTTCCCCAGAGGAAACTCACTCGCCTCGGCCTCATTCGTCAACCAGCATTTGGGGTTTTGCCTGTCAACGTTTTAAGGTATTTGCAAGAGAGGTGCTGGACCAGGACAACTAAGCCACATGATGCCAATGTCGTCCCATGTCGTCGACTACGCACATTTCTGACAGAAGCGGTGAAAATTTAAGATTGATCACCGGGCCGAGTGTTTGCCTGGAAATTGGTTGAGCTGTTTGGGTGTCCGGGTGTCGATGTCGAGTGCCGGCTAAAACCCAAATAATGTTGGAAAATGTCTGCCCGCAGCAGGATCCGAATCCCCCGAAGGATGGGCTAGACCGACTGAAGAGGGAGTAGCCGTCAAGTTGGATTAATTTAATTAGCAGACCACCACTCCACCCGGCAAAACACCCCTGACCAGGCACGACTGCAACTGTGAGGTCAATGCTGCGTGGAATTAAAAAATTCCAACGGAACGAATTTGTATTGAAAATAATAAAAGTAATCACTTCAGTAGCCCGCTGACCGTCAGCGGCCGGCTAACTCGAAGACATTGTCTCTATTGGACAACTGTTGAAAAAACGTCTGTTAATTACAATTTAGTTTGCTTAATTTCCGAGGGAAACACTCGAGCACTCGGGCACCGACATTTGTTTGGCTTAATCATCGGCGAGCGCAATTTACCAAGGGTTAAGCTGGAAATAGTTTATGGGAATTACAGTGCGAAGTAAACGCTGTCCAGCCGGCGACTCGAATAATGCCAATTAAACTTGCACAGAAACCAGTTCACTTACCATTTTCTTCATGTCTCATTTTTGGCAGTAGCCACCTCGCCATCAGCCATCAGCAGCAGCACCTGTACCTGTGCGTCCACCTTTGAAATCTGCTGACTGTTCGCTGGATATCTGGTGGCAATCGGCTCACATATAGTTTATAGGCTTTGCTGCCGGGCCTGACCTTGATACACATAAATTATTGTTTGCACTGCGGCCTTTCTTGTAAGATAATAATGAAATATTTGTGTAGATTCGTTGGACTATTTTTAAGATCACACTGCAAAGTAAAAGTCATGGGGGGTGACGAGAAACTAGTAGAAACTAGGGGTGTGTCAAATATAACTATAAACAATAATTATCGATTTTTAAAACGCCTAATAAGTTTAAAAATGTTCACAAGTTACCATATTTAATACCTTTTTTTACCTTTACAATATTTTAAATGGTATTCTATTTCCAGAACCTATTAAAACGCTGTAAAATTTCAGTTCAATAAACTTTTGAAATTTATCCAATCTTCTGGAAATGTTCTGGTTCGCCGTCTCCACTCAATTACGGATAAGTCGATATCAGCCAGAAGATATAAGCCCACAAAAAATAAACACTTGATTGGATTTTTTTTGCTTTTTTTGGTAGCCTATTGTTGTTTTTTGTTTATTGTTTACACCTAAACTTAAACTCAAATGTAAATTTTGTCCAAAGGGCCGAGACGACGTTTGGTGGGTGATGGATGGATGGGTGGTGGATGGCTGGTGCGGTGTTGTGCGGCCTTCCAACGATTCAATGTTCCGTGATGAGTGCCAATAGGTGTTCTGGCCAGGTGCGAGCCCTGATTGAGCCCTAGTTGTGGGTTCTTGGACGGATCCGGGCTGTCATCATTAACAACTAGATGTTGGTTTGTGCGGTTGAAGCTAAATCCTGATCATTTTGGTTTGCTTATTTTTGAGAGCAGCTGCAAGGCCGATACAGAAAAGAATAATCTGAAACAATCGATAATATGGATAATAAATTAAAATAAATATTATTAAATGTGTCCAAAATATTTTAAATTCGTTTTTGACCTATTTACAAACAGCTTATAATTTCTCAACTTTTATTACAACACTTGAATAATCTTTATGTTTGTGAGATATTAATTTTTCTGAGATGTTTTGCATATTTACCTCTACATATCTGCCATTTGGTGGTCTGCGAGCAGGCTGAATCCTGAAGAAAGGTATCCAAAGGTGGGTTTTTGGTGGTTTTCTTGGTCTGACTGACGCCAAGGCGCGATCGCAAGCTGCTCCTGGTCCTGAACCTCTCGGACTCAACACAAAACACTGAATGAGCCAGCCAGGAGCCCCTGCTCTCTATTTATACGAAAGCCGGCGATCGAAAGCCTGTTTACCCCTGTTGAGATTCGACGGTCCTTTAACTCACTTCATCGGGCTTGTTTCTGGATTTCTTCCCTACTCCCTTTGTTTTCCTTGGGCTTGTGCTTTCTGTTTTTGTCCGGTTGCATTGTCAGTTTGCATTGTTGTCCGCTGCTCTCTGGATGATGATAATGACGATGGTGAAGTTGAGAAGGGTTTTGGCTGCGTATCGACGATGCGGAGCACCCGAAATCAGAAATCTTCCACTTGATTAGTCAGACTTTGGCTTCGAGAAAGGGTGATGTCGAAGGAAGCAGTTGGCTAGCTGAGATTGCAGCTTCTGACCTTGGAGAGCCCCTCCAGAACGGTGCGTCAAGAATCGAGAATTGTTCTTTAGAAAAAACAACAGGTGTGCGATATCTAGCTCCCCCTAAAACTTCCTACGAAAGCTGTGGGAAAATTCAGCATCGAACTAGAAACAAACTGCTCCTTGCTGCCCAGCTCCCCCGAGGAGTTGTAAGACCATTTATCACCCGGCAAGTAAAGTCATGACCCCATAATTTCCGTTTTATATTACACAGATCGACAACAAAGGGAATCTCTTTGCGTTGTGGTAGACGAGGACGAGTCCTTCCATTCAAATGGAAATGGAAATGACCGACACAAAGCCCAGGAATTTGTCTGCCCCTTCAGACAGACAGAGGGATCACGATCAGGATCAGGATCCGCTTGGGTATCGGAATCATCAAGCAGGCCAACGCAGTTCGTTGCCCTGGCAGCCTCCTTAAAGGATCGCCGAACAAAAAACCAGACTGCACCACCAAAAGCACCGCGTGAATTGCATTGCTCTAAGACTGCAGCAGTCCTTTAACAAGGATATGTTGCTATGATGTCTGTGAACTTTTTCGCACACAAAAAAAGGCAGAACTCGTTATGAAAACAAGCACATAAATAATGCAAACTTGAACAGGACGATGTGAACGACCTCTGAGAATCCCTGGCCACGAATCTATAGAAGTATACTTCTGCATGAGCACAGCAACCCAAAACACTCTTTGTTTTCGTGATATAAGTCTACATACTTGTATGCATTTTTTTATTGGTGCTGTCAATAAATAAATGTACAGTAATAATAAAGCCAACAATTCTATGTACAACGTCGATTTAAGCCGGGATTCTTAGTGGTGGTAGGCGACGGCGGGAGCCGAGTACGAGGTGTAGGTGGCAGCTGGGGCGGCGTAGGTGGCAGCGTAGTGGGCGGGGGCAGCATAGTGGGCAACGGGAGCGGCCACGGTCTTCACAACGGCGGGAGCAGCATAGTGGGCAACTGGAGCCACGGTCTTGACCACAGCAGGGGCGGCATAGTGAGCCACTGGAGCCACGGTCTTCACAACGGCAGGGGCGGCGTAGTGAGCCACAGAGGGGGCAGCGTAGCTAGCATAGGCAGCGGGGGCAGCGTAGTGGGCCACGGGAGCGGCAACGGTCTTCACAACGGGGGCAACGGCGACGGCCTTGACGAGGGGCTCACGGTTCACCACGGCGTTGAATCCGTTGATGGGGTCGGCGGTGTACTGGACGGTCCTCTTGTAGCCATCGGCGTCGATCAGGGAGTACTCTCCGCGGACCACATCACCATCGCGCTCCTCAACCTGTCCCTTGTTGTCGCCGGTCAGCTTATCGTCGACTCCGTAGGAGAAGCGGTACTGGGGGTGGGGGTCGTACTCCTCGGCGGCCTTGACCACGACCTTCTGGGCCACGGCCACAGGGGCATGGGCGTAGGTGGCCACTGCGGGGGCGGCATGGTACACCTGTGGGGCGGCGATAGGGGCGTAACCGGCGCTAGCCACGGCAACGAAGGCGAAGGCGAAGACGAACTGGAAGGCACAATCGTTAGTTCTCCATATGGAACTCCTAGCTGGGATGTTCTGATCCCGGATTCCCGACGAGATGACTCACCTTGAAGGCCATTTTGCTGGGAGTGCTGATTGTTAGTTCTTTACAGAAGTGAACTGGATCTGCGAATGATACTTTTCTTGGACCAATCCACAACTTTTATAGTAAATCAAGCGGCCAACGCTCTGCTCTGTTTTGGCCCAATCCGCGTGGCAGCGAGCGTTATTTTCGCGGTGACAGCGAAATATATTTAATGTTTCTCGACTGCGATTGTTGTCGGGCAATAACTTGTACTTCCTGTTCGTGGCGCTAAGCTCTGTGGGTGTGCAAATGCTTTTGGCCACAGATTCTAAAGCCGTCAGCACCGAAAGAGTGAAAGATTCCGGGGAAAGGTTTTGCAAAAGGGCTTGGCCCGGTTTATGTGTGGCTAATTGCTTTACTAATTTATTCGGCATAAAATGGTAATAGGATGTACATTACTTTTTAGTTTGCTTTTTTTTTTTATAGAAATATATGAAAATATTTCATTCAGTTTTTTTACTTGTTCGTTGTTACCAAATTTTAAGCTTGGATCTCTTCTTAAGCTTCTTAAAAATTCGTAATAATCTCTAGATAAAATCATTATTATTCAAACGGTTTCGTAATCTCATAGAAGTTATGTAACTCTAAAAGGAAGCCGGTTATTTCAGGAGAAGGTTGATTGACCTTTTGTTTAGCATTTTTATTCTGCAGGGTGCCAATTAAATTTTTTTCATTAAGAATTTTTTTTACATAAGAGGAGAAATAATACATATATTTATTATCTTTATTGCCGAGTTATAAAGGAATATCATCCTTATGTGTATGGAAAAAATTTAATTTATTTCTATAGATTTCTTACGTTTACAATCTAGATATCACACTGTTAAATATTATAAATATTAAAAATTAATTTTCCAATTAACAAATTTTCCAAAAACAAAAAAAATGATGGCATTCCAAGGTTGGCGATTCAAGGGCGAGATATCTACATTTAAAAAAAAATTTATGAGTGTAGGATTTGGAAGGCTAAGCCCCTTATTTCTTAGTATTATATTTTATGCAATAATATTACTGCAACTGCAACGTTTAAAATATGTTATGTACTACAATATCCCCTAAGGTGGCGACATCAATAAAATAATTGCATTTCGTAATATGGAAATCACGGCCTCATTCAAATTTATCAGATACTTTTCGCCTCTTGCGTAATCTGCAAGAATCAAGGCCACCCAGCTTCAAGACTCATCCCCAAACCCATCCTTTGCAGATCTGCGATTAATCGGAACGCTATTAGCAGATGCAATCATTTCACAACGACCAATTTGTACGTGGGCACCTGGCGGAAGGGAAATCCCGCGCCAATCCGCCGAATCCTTTCTAAATAATTGGACTGCACTCCGCATTCGCCAATCTCCTCTCTTGGCCCTCTGTCGACGGCTCTGCCGGCTTCGCAGTTGACTTCGCAGAGCGGTGACTTCGCGCTAATTTGGAGCATGATATTCAGAAGGCCAAGCGTAAGCACCTTGCCTCACCTGAGCAGAAAGTGCAAGCGCGGACTATAAAACCACTGGCCGGGCCAGAAGCCACATCATTCAGCCCTCAGCACCGTTTCTGCAAAGAACAAGACCTTAAATCCAAGAAAAAACCTCTAAAATGGCATTCAAGGTGAGTCCTCCGTACCATATCCCACCACAGTTTTGATCTAACGATTCTGTCCTGCAGTTCGTCTTCGCCCTCGCCTTCGTTGCCGTGGCCAGCGCCGGTTACGCCCCCATCGCCGCCCCACAGGTGTACCACGCTGCCCCCGCGGTGGCCACCTACGCCCATGCCCCCGTTGCTGTGGCCCAGAAGGTCGTGGTCAAGGCCGCCGAGGAGTACGACCCCCACCCCCAGTACCGCTTCTCCTACGGAGTCGACGACAAGCTGACCGGCGACAACAAGGGACAGGTTGAGGAGCGCGACGGCGATGTGGTTCGCGGCGAGTACTCCCTGATCGACGCCGATGGCTACAAGAGGACCGTCCAGTACACCGCCGACCCCATCAACGGATTCAACGCCGTGGTGAACCGTGAGCCCCTCGTCAAGGCCGTCGCCGTTGCCCCCGTTGTGAAGACCGTTGCCGCTCCCGTGGCCCACTACGCTGCCCCCGCTGCCTATGCTACATACGCCGCCCCTGCCGTTGTGAAGACCGTGGCTCCAGTGGCTCACTATGCTGCCCCTGCTGTCGTGAAGACCGTTGCCCCTGTTGCCCACTACGCTGCTCCCGCCGTGGTCAAGACCGTGGCTCCAGTGGCCCACTATGCCGCCCCTGCCACCTACACCTCCTACGCCGCCCCCGCTGTCGCCTACCACCACTAAGAGAACTGCCATTTCACATTCCCCAACCCTTTATTGTTATAGTTTTACGAACGACCTCTAAAAATAAACCAATATTTGTCATTTAAATAGTTCATTTCTCTGCCTCACTGTATCCGGCTCTAAGGATATGTATGCCTTTGGGCTAAAGTGAACTTAAGATCCAAACACAATTTAATTATTTTTGCTTCATTAGGGCTCAGTTCGAATGGCTGTGAGGCCAATTAATTGAATTGGGCTGCGACATTGAAATTCCAGTGCTCAAGTTTTAAAGTTTAATTGGATTTTTTCTTTCAATCGTTCCATTCCATTCAGAGATCCATTTGCTACACCCGCTACGATTCGATTCAGCTCTGGAAATTGACCAATCCTATCAGCGAATAATAAATCATAATTGAATAGGTGTAAAGCACACGCAGAAAAAACGCATTCTAATATTAAGTGCGATTTGTACTGACTTTCGGAAAGTTTATTTGCGATCGTTTTAATAATGACCCTATAATAACCCTGGGAGCTATAGGATATAGATGTCCGATCGGCACGAGCTTGTCACGAAATATCTTACATTTTTGCAAGCTATATATGATTGTTTTTATAGCTATAGGATATAGACGTCCGATCGGCGATTTTTAAACTTCAACAACTGTGAAAATTTTAGATCAAAAAATGATCATACGGACATGGCTACATCGACTCCCCTGTTGATCCTGATTAGGAACTTTATGGGGTCAGAAACGTCTACTTCGCTTCTGAACAAAAATTATAATATTCTCAGCAAATTCGTCATATCTCGTATCTTTCTTACTTACACAATGGTTTTGGATTGGTTTTTCTCAGTGCTTGTGTGCTTATATAAGTATGACACGGATATTAATATGGCAACTTGGCCAGTTGGCTTCCGGTTGGTGCTCCGGTAATTCTCGGTCTGTGCAAATCGGTCCTCCGGCCGGTGAATCCAGTTAAAATGGTGAAACTTATTGTCATTTTCGATCATGACGTAAAAGAATATAGGGCATTATAAACTTGTTTGTCTCGCAGCCAGACTCACGCACCGGGAGAGTGTAATATGTACATTACATTAATGGCTCAGCCTCTAAAATTTATAAATTTATCCGAAAACCAAAAAAAATGTATTTATCGTTTAGGCGCTGGACACCAACAACCTTAAAGCCTAGTACTCAGTTCGGCTAAGAGTTTCACTAGTCGAAAAATTTGATTATTTGTAGTGTGACGACGAAAACTGCTAGCTAACCATGGGAGTAAGCAAGAGGCAAAAAGTTAGCTAACGCCTTTAAGCCTAATACTCAGTACGACGAAAACTGCTAGCTAACCATAGGAGTAAGCGAGAGGCAAACAGGCAGCTAAGGCCTTTAGCCTAGTACTAAGTACGCCGAAAGCTGCTGGCTAGTATATAGTAAGCTAAGGCCTTTAGCGGGCACTTTTTTCCACCGCAGTACTTAGATGAGTTAAGAATATCGTGGGGAAATACCGAAAAAATACCACTTTAGCAGATGAATATCGATGAACGATATTCTAAGATTGTCAGATTTGATCTTTGGCTGTGTTTGTACAGAAGCTGTGTGGCAAAAACAAATTAAAAATGGAAGGAAAACCACTGAAAAAACACCTACAGCCATGCCAACAGCAAATTTAAAGCTTTGCGACCTAGATGTTCAACATTTTGTAATATTTTAAAATTGGCGCCAATTGATTTAATTGCTCTGTGCGGGTGAACTCTAAAAACTTCGGTCACACTACAAATAATAAAATTTTTCGGTTAGTGAAACTCTTAGCCGAACTGAGTACTAGGCTTCAGCGCAAAAAATCGCCTGCCTTGATTATTCTATCAGCTGTTTGGGTATAAGTCAAAGGCAAAGTCAGCTGTGATTTGGTTTCTTCCTCTTAGGGCCGGTTTATCGAGTCCCTGAATGTGACTACGTGGACCATGAAGGATAATTGTGAGTCCTTTATTGTAGATCTGGCGACTGCTTTCTTTTTCTGAGATTTTCAATTTACTTGAGGTCGCAGCAAAACATGGAGCAGAAAGGCAATTAGTTGATCTGAACCTAAAAATGAAATATAATTATTTTTGTTTTGCTTTTCGAGCACAGAAAGGAGTTATCAAAATACTAACCATCTGCATTAGCGTTGATCTGTTCAACTAATGGCAAATATCTATGTTCGTTAATTTTTTCATTCAAAATCGGAACAATTTAGCTTTTAAAGCTTTCCCATTTTATTAAAAGAGTCGTGGCAGTAGGGTGTAAAATTTTAAAATCGATTTCCACCTAAAAAAGCATACAATTAAAATATGTTGATATAATATTTTATTTTTATTACTTACCAAGGTATATGCCAAGGAATGGGAAATTAGCTTTCAATTATTTAAAATCGAAATTATGTTTTCGTTCCTGCCTTCGGTGTGCAAAATTTCATCTCTGCGATTGTAGTAGCACTTTGTCAAATTTTCTTGGACTAAATGCCACGGTTCGTAAAAAACTTTTAGCCACGCATAAGCTACAGCAACTTCTAGAAATTAATTATTTTTATTAAAAATTATGCCATTTTGGCCTAATGTAACTTACCCTCGTCACTTACAGGAACAATGTCGGGCGATAACTGCTCTAATTCTGTGGATTCTTCAGTGGATTCTCCTGTTTTTCGTAGATATCTTATTGTATTCTGGTATTTGTCATATAGACGAACAAATACTTGTTTACCTGATCTAGAAAAATATATGTTCTAGAAAGATAAAGCATTTAGGTTAATTTTTAATTTGCCAAATTATGAATTGGGATTTACTTTAATACCTTATCGTCATTAAATGTTTCTTGTATTAGAGAAGCAACTTTGAGCATTTCTCATCTACCCAATTTGATGTTATTTTTAACGTGCCAAATAAAGATGGCCACTATTAAAATTTTCGACCAAAATCGTTTAATTTTTTATTTTCGTTAAATGTGCTTAAAACAAATTGTCCCATGGCATGTTCAGCAAGAATATTTTTAAAGTTCAACAATAGTTTACATATTAATAATGTATACATTTATTCAAGTTTAGACTATCTGACACTTTCTGATATTTGGCCCAATTGGTTTTCCTTAAAGTAAGGCAAAAAGAACAAGAGCAAAGAGTTTGTAACATTTCAAAAGTGTCAGATAGTCTTCAGCGCAGAAAATCTTTTTTAGAAAGTTACAACTGAATTTTTTCAGGACTGGTTACACATTAAATTTCCGTAAAGTCAAGATCAATTTGAAAAATTAAAGACTTCTTTTCATTATCATTTGAATGTAGATGTTGATATTATTGAAAACAAGAGGGAACGCTATAGTCGAGTGCCTCGACTATCAAATACCCGTTACTCAGCTAAAGTCAGCAGTCTCAAGCAGGGCAAACCAAGCAGCCGCTTCAAAAAATTTAAAAAATTTCTTCTACATTTCGGTAGGCGTTAATAACCCAAACAAAATTGCGTTTACACTTTTGCTCTAGCTTTAAAACTATGAGCGCCACAGCTTTTCGCGGTTTGTTGGCGTTAGGGGGGAGGGGGGTTTCCAACTTTGGTCTATCAATATGTATTGATGAAACGAATACACATTGCTTTTCCCGTTAATGTAGGTAATGTAATGTGGGTGCCACAGTGCCCGTAATGTGGGTGCCACAGTTTTTCGCGATTTGTGGGCGTTAGAGGGGGCGTGGCATATCGGCGTGAAAAACTTGCGCTGCGTATTAACCCCTAGAATCTGCATGCCAAATCCCAATCTTCTAGCTTTTATAGTTTCCGAGATCTCAGCGTTCATACAGACGGGTGCCACTGTTTTTCGCGGTTTGTGGGCGTTAGAGGGGAGGGGGGGTTTCCCACTTTGGTCTATCAATATGTATTGATGAAACAAATACACATTTCTTTTCCCGTTAATATAGCTTCAAAACTGTGGGTGCCACAGTTTTTCGCGGTTTGTGGGCGTTAGAGGGGGCGTGGCACATCGTCGTGAAAAACTCGCGCTGCGTAATAACCCCTAGAATCTGCATGCCAAATCCCAATCTTCTAGCTTTTATAGTTTCCGAGATCTCAGTGTTCATACAGAACGGGTCACAGTTTTTCGCGGTTTGTGGGCGTTAGAGAGGGCGTGGCACATCGGCGTGAAAAACTTGCGCTGCGTATTAACCCCTAGAATCTCCATGCCAAATCTCAATCTTCTAGCTTTTATAGTTTCCAAGATCTCAGCGTTCATACAGACGGACAGACGGACAGACGGACAGACGGACAGACAGACGGACAGACGGACAGACGGACAGACGGACAGACGGACATGGCTAGATCGACTCGGCTAGTGATCCTGATCAAGAATATATATACTTTATATGGTCGGAAACGCTTCCTTCTGCCTGTTACATACTTTTGCACGAATCTAATATACCCTTTTACTCTACGAGTAACGGGTATAAAAATAGTTAAAGTCCTCTGTACAATAATTAAGGTAAGAAAATACATATAAAAAATAAATAATTATGTTACGATTTTAATTGTAATGCTACAATTTTCCGGTCAAAAAAAATACAACAAATTGCATGAAAAAGCAAAAAAGTCGTTGTGTTAGGATTTTAATTGTGGTGTCACTATTAAATGCCCCAAAAAAATACACGCGAACAAAAAAAATAGTTTTGCTATTAATTTGCCAAATGAATAAAACAACAAAATACATGAACATTTCGTAAATAGCTTTTCTACTATTTTAATTGTTAAATACTATTCAATGACCCAAATATAAAACAACAAAATACATGAAAAATTCAGAAAATAGTAAACTACTATTTTTCTATGTTCATTTTACATAGCTTTTTTTTGTGAGTAAAAGCAAATCGGCTTTCTCGACTCCTTTAATTTATCTGAACGAGAAACAAGTTAGAGCACAGAATTAGCTGTAAAGCGCAAAAAATGGCGTGTTCTGATTATTCAATCAGCTGTTTGGGTATAAGTCAAAGGCAAAGTCAGCTGTGATTTCGTTTCTTCCTCTTAGTTGGCTTTGTAAAATCAGCTGTCATTTTATCGAGCCGTAAACGCTTAGCAGGGAGTCCGAGTCCCTGTTAATGTTAGCTCTCACATTGAGGCTAGAGAAAGCCAAAATACCTTAGCAGGGACTTTATCTGTTTATCTTTCTTTTACTGTTCCGGCAGTAATTTCTATAAAAGAAATTTTATATTTCATTAGAAATTTTTCTTAAAGGTTGGTCGACCTAGTAAAATTTGTATATTGAAAGAGCCGAAATTATATCTGTTCTGTGAGCAAAAACCATAATTTTTGTTGACAAGATTTAAAACATGTTTTGCAATACGTAAAAAATCACAAATATTAAATACTCCTATAACTTATTGAATAGATGGTTCCATTTTGCTAGAAAATACCAACACAGAAAAATTGAAAATGACTTAGCAAGAGTAGCGGATGCTATGGAAAAATAAAATTCGAATCGAGATGATAATGAGTGTGGATTCGAAGTATTTTTAGAAAATGAATTAAATGAAATGGACAGTCTGGCTTTTAATGAGAGAAATGTTTCAATTTAGGACGAGATTGCTCTGCTTAACAATGATAAGAAGAGAATATTTGACGAAATTATCAATACTGTCTCTGAATATTGTATAACCTAAAAATAAGACTTCTTTAGTACTAAGAACTATGTAAGCAATCACTCTTAGGGCCGTTTTCTCGTCCGTACTTTAGTTTGCCTGCCGGGACAACGGAGCGATAAACAAAAAATGGTTCACTCGTCCTTATGTTAGCGCAGGTAGCGACAAATTTTGTCATGGTACTTACTCCACCGTGCAAAATTTGTGCGGTTGGATTGTGAGCAAGTGTTGCCAGACATTCGAGCGTTGTTAATCTGGTTCCACTGTTCATTCGAAAACAGCTGATTCTATTTACAGTTAAATATGAATCAAAATTGTTCAAGCAATCTAATTTATTTTAATTTATCTTCAAACTCTGTGGAATATCGTCGAATTGTCTGAAGTGCGAACCTATCGGCGCAGATATCAAGACCAGAGAAATTACTTCGAACATTACAGTAATGAAGAATTTGTTAAAAGGTTTCGCTTGTGCAAAAGCATGGCACTATTTGTTTTGCAAAAAATTGTTTTGCGACTTGAATCCAAAGTAAAGAAGTAAGAGCATTCATTTGGTTTAACTCATTCCTTATAATCAAAAACCATTATTACAGGGAAACGACAATACAGCCATGGGTTAAGCTTCTAATAGCTCTTAGATTCTACGCAATATGTTTTTGTTCTCCGAAACCAGTTCTACAACGATGGTCTCCTGTTCATCGGTATAAGTTTTACCGCGAAACTTCTTTTCTGCCGACATTGTTTTTTTATTAGTTTGAAATTTTTTTATATTATCAGCTGTTAGTATGACTGTTTTATGGTATTTTTCGATAGTTTTTCGATTAATTTTTCACAATTAGTTATGTACGTCAAATTAGCGTCGGTGACTTAGCGGCGATTGTGGAACGGTGGAATTTGGAACATGGGGCCAATTTTTAAATTATGATTTCTTCGGCTTCTGGGGACCAAATTGAACAATATATAATATTGTTTATAATGAAAATATCTATCGATCTAGATAGGTTGCAAGCCTATCCGCCTTCTAGAAGTATATTAAAAATCTATTCAAAAAATCGTGTCCCCACAATTTTCTTTATTGCTCCCCTCACAGAGGTTGTACCAATATGCACGGTAAACATGATTATTGGGCGTTAATTCAAGCTTCTTGTCAGAAAGTATCATTAAGCTAAAGCCGTCAGTTTTTGAGAAAATCGCCTAACAGTGAATGCACCTCGGATTTTTCCCATACAAAAGAGGGGGGCAAATATTAAATATTATACCAACATGCACGGTATATTGGCAGATTGTGGATTACCCAAAGCAAGTTCAGTGAAAAAATCATAAAGATAAAGCCGTCAGTTTTTGAGAAAATCGCTTTACAGTGGGGGAAGAAAAAATGTTAAAAGAAGTGCCGCCAAATTCAAATTTGAACCAGTAAGTTCCAAGACATGAACCACTATGTAAAAAATGTATTCATAACACTAACCTTATGGGAAAAAATCTGATTCGACGCTAACTCTATTTTCAACTAAATTGACTTTCACAGACGTTGTACCAACATGCACGGTACATCATTGGAAAGGAAATTAATTTTACTAATTAACTAATTTGGTTCGGTTAACGAAAAGCCGTCAGTTTTTGAGGAAAACGCATAGCGCGTTGTCGCCATCTCATTTATTCCAAAATTGGAACCAGAACGACCCTGTTCTACGCTCCCAAGACTCGTACCATATGGGAAAATATTTATGTTTCGACGCTAACTCTATTTTCAATTAATTAGACTTTCACAGACGTTGTACCAACATGCACGGTACATCATTGGAAAGGAAATTAATTTTACTAATTAACTAATGTGGTTCGGTTAACGAAAACCCGTCAGTTTTTGAGGAAAACGCATAGCGCGTTGTCGCCATCTTATTTGTTCCAAAATTGGAACCAGAACGACCCTGTTCTACGCTTCCAAGACTCGTACCATATGGGAAAATATTTATGTTTTGGCGCTAACTCTATTTTCAATTAATTAGACTTTCACAGACGTTGTACCAACATGCACGGTACATCATTGGAAAGGAAATTAATTTTACTAATTAACTAATTTGGTTCGGTTAACGAAAAGCCGTCAGTTTTCGAGGAAAACGCATATCGCGTTGTCGGCATCCCATTTATTCCAAATTTGTAACTAAGAACACATTATATCGATATTTTCACTCCCGATTCGCGGGAACTTTACTTCAACTTTCATTCAACGGAACCGCAACAACCTTAAACGTGACATCGCGTGTGGCCTTAATTAAATGCGTAAGTATTAAAAACCACTTAATCCCTATTAATTATAGTTTAATAACATTCTTATTTTACTTTCAGAACATTGTCAACTTCGTCGTAGGCGATGACGAGGGGGCTCCCCCCCCAAAACGCCGCCAGCGCCAAGAAGAACGTTCGAACCGAGACCAGGTGCGCGAGCGTCGGCGGCGCCGCCGAAATCGCCGTCGACAAGAGGCTGCCGCCAATCAGGCTACTGGCCAGGAGGCGGCCGAGGTCGAAAATGCTGGCCAGGAGGCGGCCGCAGTCGGAAATACTGGCTAGAAGGCGGCTGCCAACGAGGCTGAATAATTTAAAAAAACATATGTTCTCATACAAATTACAAATAAAACAAACGTTGAATGAAATTTAATGTATTATTTATTAAAATCGGTTCAGTAGTTTAATTTTAAGAGTTTCACTAAAATGTATTAATTATTTCTTCTCCAGCCCTGTTACATTTGTAGAAGTGCCCTTCGCGTACTGGCAACATCTTGGCGCCATAAAATATAAAACGAAATTATGTTGTATAATATTTAATAAATACAGACATGCCTTAGTTTGATGTATTATGAATTAAAATCGGTTCGGTAGTTTAATAGAAATTCCGATTTTAAGAGTTTCAGCAAAATAATTAAAAAGACCCATAAGTTTACATACGTAAATTACGTTTTTGTACGTTGAATAAATGAAAAAGTAATTGCTGTTTTCCACCGATCTTCATTCGCATTTTATTTTTTGTAGGGTATGTAAATATCGATCAATTTTTACAAATTCTGAATTCTTTAAACGTGGTCAGCTAAACAATGCTGTTTTCCACCGATCTTCATTACAATACATTTTTTCACAATTACACTAAGAGAAATATCGCATTTTTGGAATTTAATTTTTTGCAGGGGATGACAATATCGAATTTTACTAAACTATAATTAAGAGGGATTAAGTGGTTTTTAATACTTACGCATTTAATTCAGGCCACACGCGATGTCACGTTTAAGGTTGTTGCGGTTCCGTTGAATGAAAGTTGAAGTAATAGGGTCTTCCCACAGAGATCCTTCCACCATCCAGCATCCGTTGAACGGATGGTCCATAAGGTTTTGCCGTCCCGAAAATTTTCCAGTTAGTTCCCCGTTATAATTTGACGGACTTTGACGGGCTCTTTTATGCGATAGTTAGCCGATAATTTTTCGGTGCAACTCTGAATTCTTCCTCCTGACTGTGAAAATTGGAACGTTGACTATGAAATCATATTCAAACCAAGGGCGGGAAAAAATTTAAAAATGTTTAAGCTTGTTGATTTTTGGAAATTCATTATTAACATTTAGTTTGTTGTAAGCGAAAAGGGCATTGCAAGCAAATTATTATGTGTGGGCCAAAATTTAAGCTATTCTGGGACCGAAAACATTATTTTTTGCTGATAAGATTCTAAACATATTGTGCAATACTTAAATAATCACCAATTTTAGTTACAAGTGTAGTATATACTACTTTAAAGTTTAATATTGCTTTAAATGACCAAACAGCACACAATTGGTTTTGTTTACATTTTTGCTCTATTAATATTGGCTAGACAGTGGCGTAGTAAGAACGGAGTGTGGGGGTTTGGTGGTTAGGCTCCCCCCCGTCAGCAATTTGTATGCAGATTTGTTGTAGGATATGTTCTAATATTGGATATATGTTTTAAACTATTATCGTATGCTATTTATTTTGTTTTATTCTACAATAAGATTAGAAGAACAACATTATACAACTGTTTTCCCGAGTTAAGACCCCCCTTTAATAATTTTGACATGAGCAACTGCTCTTCAAGTCAGCTGTTATCGGATGGTGGAAGGTGGATGGTAGATGGAAGCTCTGTGGGAACACGAATTTCACATTTGTCAAAAATCCCAACCGTTTCACACGGATGGACTCTATGGGAAGAGGCTATAAAGTTCCCGCGAATCGGGAGTGATGCCACACTTTCAGCTTGCTTTTATCGAAATATCGATATAAAATATCGATATAATGTGTTCTTAGTTACAAATTTGGAATAAATTGGATGCCGACAACGCGCTATGCGTTTTCCTCAAAAACTGACGGCTTTTCGTTAACCGAACCAAATTAGTTAATTAGTAAAATTAATTTCCTTTCCAATGATGTACCGTGCATGTTGGTACAACGTCTGTGAAAGTCAATTTAGTTGAAAATAGAGTTAGCGTCGAATCAGATTTTTTCCCATAAGGTTAGTGTTATGAATACATTTTTTACATAGTGGTTCATGTCTTGGAACTTACTGGTTCACATTTGAATTTGGCGGCACTTCTTTTAACATTTTTTCTTCCCCCACTGTAAAGCGATTTTCTCAAAAACTGACGGCTTTATCTTTATGATTTTTTCACTGAACTTGCTTTGGGTAATCCACAATCTGCCAATATACCGTGCATGTTGGTATAACGTCTGAGAGTGGAGCCCTGTTCAGTTTAATATTTGCCCCCCTTTTTTGTATGGGAAAAATCCGAGGTGCATTCACTGTTAGGCGATTTTCTCAAAAACTGACGGCTTTAGCTTAATGATACTTTCTGACAAGAAGCTTGAATTAACGCCCAATAATCATGTTTACCGTGCATATTGGTTCAACCTCTGTGAGGGGAGCAATAAAGAAAATTGTGGGGACACGATTTTTTGAATAGATTTTTAATATACTTCTAGAAGTCGGATCTAGATCGATAGATATTTTCATTCTAAACAATTTTGCATTAAATATTTTTCAATTTGGTCCCCAGAAGCCGAAGAAATCATAATTTAAAAATTGGCCCCATGTTCCATATTCCACCGTTCCACAATCGCCGCTAAGTCACCGGCGCTAATTTGATGTACATCAATTAGTTAATTCTTCTGATGAGGGGTTGCCACCTAGTCATAAATTAGTGCGCCTTTTATTTGGAGTTTTAAATGACGAACGAGAAAACGAAAACCGATTTGCCGCCGGGATAAATTTATCCTTCCATTAGCTAAATTTTACTTTGCAGGAAGGACGAGAAAAAGGCCCTTAGCCGAATTGAATATTTAAAAACTGTGTGGTGCTGAACATAACCGGAAACGAAAACATTCCTAAAACCTTACTACAAAATAAAGAAAAAACAATAAATGCAGTAGGTAAAGAAATTATTATTTTGACACCCCGGCTCATAAAGCTTGGCCTAATGAAACCGTTTATAAAGGCACTGAACACGAAAGGGTCATGCTATCAATGGCCGCGTTCAGCAGAACAACATGATCACTGATCACTGATGGATCATTAATCAGTGATCAAGTTTGTTCTGCTGAACGCTCTTGATACATTACGACGTCGGAAAAATTCAAAATGTTGCCTCAAAACTGTCCGGACCATTTAAAATGTACTTTAAATTGGTACCAGCGTATGTTCTTTAATAAATTGTTTATAATAAACTTTTTTTGATTAAAAAGGAATTTAAAAAATTTTTTTCGCCAACCCCGCATTTGTTGCGTTGCTTACAGCCATCGCGGATACATTAAAAGGAAATAGACCTGAACAATTACAAGAAATACAACCGAATTCATGTTTTATTTTATTAATTTTGTTAATTAGACTCCATATTTCGCCTATCGATACACGCCAACAGCAATGTATCATGTATCAAGAAAAGGTAGCGTACTATTTTTACGCTACCTGATCACTGATGCAAAATTCTTGCATCATGATCAGTGATCATGTGCGTTCATCAGAACTATCGTAGGAAATATATCACTGATCAGTGATCATGTTGTTCTGCTGAACGCGGCCAATATGTTGCAAGGAGATTTAAGTGATCGGAGCTTTACTTTTAACTTTTGGAATTTTAATATTAATTTTTAGTTTTTCTTTTAAGGTACGACTTTCTAAGTACGAAACTCTGAGCGCCACCAGGATATCAACAATATTGGACCCGAGGTTTAAAGTGGATGGGTTCCGCTCAAGCAGAAATGCTCAAAGTGCTGTGACTTTGATTGAAACAGATCTTGCACCCTTAGCAAGTCCTGGTCAAATCTTTCCGAAGAAGAAAACTCTCAAACTGATCAGCTTTTTAAGTTTTTAAAATCTAAAAGTGCCTCCAGAGCTTTGAATAAAAAGATGGATACAGTTAAGTCTTTAAATCATTATCTCGGTCAGAGCCATAAAGTGCAAGATTCTCTTGAATTTTGGAAGGCAAGATTTAATTTTTATCCTTTAAGTTACTTACTTCATAAACTAATCTAAAAATTTTACAGCACTGCACAGAAGACACTGTTGGTCTGCAGACATTAGCGAAGCGTTACATGACAATTCCTGCTACGTCAACGGAGTCTGAACGTATGTTTAAAAAAGCAACGGAAGAAATTTCCACAAAAAGGACGTTGCTTAAGCCGGAAAATGTAAATAGGCTGTTGTTTTTAAACAAAAATGTGGATTTCTAACAGTTTTTTCTTTAACAAATTCATTCCTAAGTTTTAATGTAGGTTGTTTTTAATTTTTTATATGCTATCCATCGCTTCCAATGAAATAAAATATGAATATGATTTATTAATTTAATTTAATTTCGTTTTTTTAGCGTGAAAAATGTTTGATACTATCGATAGTGACCACCATGCACATCCACTGCTCGCGATTATTGCATCAGGATAGCCATCCGCTCGAAATACTCCCATGTTGAGTAAGTACTCTGAAAGCAGGTCGAATGACAACAATTTTATTTTATGTAATGTGTATCCCTATTTAAAGTTACATACCTGTATTTCTTCTTAATTCTTCTTACCGTCAACGATAGGAAAACCAAACCGAAATATACCGAATATACCAAAGACCCTAAAGTACCAGACTTTTTTCCCTTTCTAGTTTCCTATTCAAAACTATGTAAAAAAACAGGGTTATGTCAATAACCCCATAACTCCACATGTGTTTGACGGCACCTTTCTAAGATATTACTTTTTTAGAATACCTAATATAATTTTTGAATTTATATATGTATATAATTGAAAAACTTGTATCTGTAAACCTTCGCCAGCATACCCGCACTATCTTCCCACCATTTTCGATCACTTTGCATGGTACATGGTTGAACAGTCCCGCTTATCCGAAGCAACGTGATATTACTTAAAAAATCCCCAAACGCTCAAGAAAAGTTTAGACGCGATTCTTAAAAAAAAATAAAACTAAGCGAAAAAAATAAATCTAAGTCCAAACGACTGAAAGACATACTGCCTCAACTGTACTTAAAAATCTAAATTACTGTGCTCATTTACGAGAATATTTTTTAAGGTATTTTTATTCTTAAAGTTTTTGTCTTAATTATTTTTTATTCTTTCTCCTTACAACGATATCTATGCCAATATTAATATTCATATTTATAATATATTTTTGTTTACTAATATGGAAAAATTTAGAGCAACATACAAACATGACAAACATTGAAATAATTGAGAGTGCTTTAAGATTCTACATAAACCAAAATTTGAATCTTGAATCGGGAGCGATCCCAAATAGTTATCTCTAGGTAATAGATTTACTGACAGTTTCTTTTTTCGTTTTGATTTAAGCTACTCTGGATATTTACAAAACACATTTAATCAAAGTTATCATTGATTAGCATTTATGTGAGTTTTTGAATTTTTCTAACTATATACAATTTCGGTTCATCTTTTATTTCTATAGTAAATGGAATTTTCAAGCTAGACCTTCATTTTGACTTGGAGCCAAAAGGAAAGCAAGACATTTTCGATTTGTTTAGCCTAATAATGTGGAATAGAACTCCTGCTTAGATTTAAGTCATTATCTTATTATTTACAGATATGTGCTACGGACAAAGTGCTTAGGAGACTACGACACTGAATAGAATTACAAGACTCACGCCCATGCGGCGAATTAGGCTAATACGTATTTACACTTGCTTCTGACACCCCTCCTACATGAACTAACTGAGTTGGTAGTACTCTGGTGCAAAGTCGTTGGCCAGGTTGCTCAGGAAATTAAAGTCCGAGCTATTCGAGTTCTCCAGTCCGGTGATCGCAGCCGCTCCTGCCGCAGTGTTGCCATTATTTACGAATCCTTGGCCCTGGCCAGTTGGGCCCCCGTTGAGGGCGAATCCGTGGATGTGCGATGGCGGAGGTCCGACCCCCACTCCTCCGGGAATCCCCGCAGCATTGTGGTGGCCATGGATGTGGGCATGGGCCTGCGTCGGCACCTGGACGTGGTGATGGGGGTGGTGGCCATGGGCGGCCGGACCAGGGGGCTGTTGACCAGTCTCGTAGTAGCCACCACCGCTACCGGCGCCCCCAAAGTTGTTGTAGCCCTCGCAGTTCTCCATCTGCAGTCCTAGAGCACTATAGGTCTCCCCTGGGCCCAAGTGATGCATGTGCCTGTGAGGAATAAAAAGAGCAAACATGAGAACTCGTGTTCGGGACAGCAGCTAGGTATCACATTTATTTCCCCTAATTTTAGGAATATATGCCAAAAAACAAGTAATGTTGGGTAAATATTCATTTGAGTAAGTGTAACCACTTGTTTTTTGGTATTGACTAAAATTAAACAACTATACAAGAATTAACATGTTGACTCAGTCTAGTGAAGAACCTTTATTTGTTCACTCACTCAAAAGAAACCCAACATTACCAAAGACTACACTGACGCCACCTATGTGGCCAGCGAATGAACTGCACGTGGTTCGGAGATCGGCTAGAGTCTATCGAAGGCAACACCCATCACAATGCTGGGAAGTGTTGAAACTTGAGATAGCTAAGACAAAAACCAGGTAAAGTGCGTATCGAAATTATAACTCCACTGAAATGCGTGGTTAAATGCTCCTATCCCTTCACTTATAATGGAATTATTGGTAATTTATAGTTTTATATCTGAACAACTACTCACTGGTGATTGATCGCTGCTTGTTGGTGGGGCTGCTGCTGAAACACCACCGACTGGTGCTGGTGAGCCTGCGCTTGTTGTTGAAAACTCATGTTGTCGTAGTAGGCGCCGTTGTTGAAGTTGCTGGGCCCGTTAACGGGCGCCTCAAAGTCAGCAACATGGCTGTGGCTTTGGTGGTGTTGCTGCTGCTGGTGGTGTTGTTGGTGGTGCTGCTGCTGGTGGCTCAAGTACGCTCCGCCGTTGGTGTCGTTGTTGTAGTTGTAGTAGAACTGATCGCCCTGGTGCTGCTGCTGACTATTTTGGTGGAAGTTGGCCGCATTTGGTTTGGGACTCAGATACTGCTGCTTGCGCTGTTAATGTTAAGTATATGTTAACTCTCTCTCTCTCTCTCTCTTAATGTTAACTTAAAACAGTTTTTAACAGCTGTTAAACGTCGTCCTTAAGGGGGGAGTATGGTTATTTCGGCCAAAAAAAGGCCTATTTTCATGAATTTTTTCAAACGATACGGTTAATGTTAGATAAATTATTTTATTATTATATCAAAGTGCAACAGTTAAACTATATTTTCTGAAATTATCATTGAAAGAAATTTAAAAATGAGCCGTCTGCGGCCAATCTCCGTAAGCGCCTCCAAAAAAAGAGGCTTTGCGGTGAACAGCATAACTCATTACTGGATCACCAGAAAAATATTTTAAAAAAATGTCCATTATTTAAGATGTTTCTTGAGGTAATCACGTCGAGTTTTTTTTTTTTTTAATTTTTTGGATTTTTGGTAAACTTTAAAGTCAAAAACGTGATTTTAGCCTAAACAATTGGATATATTAGTTATTATAAAATAAAAAATAAAAAAATAAAAAAAAAAGCTCGACGTGATTACCTGCGGATTTAGGTACAGAAATTATGTGCAAAATTTCAGAACGATCGGTACATTAGATTTCGATGGACAATGTTCACCGACTTAAAAAAACATACTTTTCAGGAGAACGATTTAAAGTTTTGGATATGTATAGAGACGGCAGAGAACGCCCCTCGTTCAAATGGTCATATTTTTTGTAATTTTCATCCGATTGACATGAAATTTTCACACAACATTCTTAACGTGTTGTACATTAATAAAAAAAATGGAAAAAAAAAATTAAATACCATACCCCCCCCTTAAAGATGTTGAAAAATAGTAAAAAGTGGTGGAATAAAGCAAAACCTGCTTAATAGTCTTGATTCAGTCCGTAAATTGTACATCCATTAAAAATCGACAAAGTAAAATAAAAATAATTCACAATTACAAATAATTTAGAAAAAGTAATATTTTATACTTGTAGGCAATTTAAAATTAAATATTAAAAGGATGAACATTTTATAATAAGATATCTGTAAAACCATGATAAAAATTTGTGTTCCAGGTCGAATAAATATTTTTTTTCATTGCAGCAAGGACATTTTGCAGGAAAACTGTTATGGCTACTCACCTGACCATCGTCGAATTCGATGTCGTATTTGCCGTAATAGTCCTGCGACTGCTGCTGCTGTTGCGGGTGCATCTGCTGCTGCTGTTGCATTTGCGGCTGCTTGGGACTAGGATAGTAGCCTGGAAAGTAGCCGCCAGCTGGGCCTCCCCCGCCACCCACATTTCCATTTACGTTTCCACTGTTGCTGTCCGTCAGAGGCGTGGGCGTGGCAATGGCATTGGCGGCACTCTGAAAGCGTTTCTTTCCCGCCTTGCCAGCGGGTGCATTTCCCACGGCGGCGGCATCCGAATCCCGTCGAAAACTGACCAGACTGGGCGTGGAGTTCTCGTAGCCAAAGGGCGAGGCCTTTGACGAGGTGGACACCGCCTCCTTTTTGATGACCTGCAGCACACAACAATAAGGGAATAAAAAACTTTTACTTATGCATTTGTTTTGCGTGTCCTATATACATCTTATTACGTTTCTTTTTTGTTTTTTGTCTATCTTTTACATAAACACAAAAAACAATATGGAACAATATTAGATAATTCTAACAGAATTTAATAATCAAAACAGTGCAAAACTTGTACATTTTAAAGTATTTTGTTTTATTCCGCGGGCAAATTAGACAATTCCCAACAAAACTATTTATTTATTTACATATTTTCTACAATTTTCTATAAATAACTTCCATTTCAATTTAAATAATAAGCCAGAAGAAAGCCAGCCAAAAATTATCAACAATAAAACCTAATTTGTTACTGTACAGATTTTTCGAACAATTCAAAATTTGATTGGCTATTCCTATTCTTATAGTTTGAATATAAATATTTCGTAATGTACAAAATGAGCCAAAACCTGCTAACTAGTTTACGAGTTTTTGTTTTGATTCACTCCGTAAATTGCGGATTTAAAATATTGACAAAATGAAAAAAAATAATTTCGCCATTACAAAAAATTCAGAAAAATCAATATAAAATAAAAATCAATTCCAGCAAGGACATTTTTCAGCAAAAGCTTTTCGGCCTACTTACCTGTCCATCGTCTTTCTTCTTCACCTTGATGGGGCTGCTCTCCTCGATGTCCTCGTCCAGGCTGACACTGGATGCCACACTGGAGTCGGCGCTGATCACATTCGAGGCGGATACGGTGGTGCTGCCCATCAGGTTCGAGGAGATGCCCGTTTCCAAGGACGAGTTGGGAGTTACTGGAGATTGCGAAAATGTTACTAAATATATTCAGATTTTCTATATCCCAACTTACGGCTTCCAGCACTCGGGTTGTTGTTGGTGGCGCTCGGCGTGTTGTTGTTGTGACCCCGGGAATTGGACGTGGAATCGGGAATATCGTCGGAGGGCAATTCGCAGCCTTGACACGATTTCTTCGAATTGGAGTCTGCATTTGACGGGAAGGTAAGATAAAAGCAAATCAGTAGGTATATGGCCACGAATATTGATGATTTGTTTTCCTAAGTGGTGGACTGAGGGGCAGGAGCGGGAGGAAGACTGAGCGTCGAGAACCAAAGTCGGAACTCTCACGCGAAAGGGGTTAGCACGTCGAAGGCCGCCCTGCCAAAAGTCGTTCCGACCCATCCCAGCCTCTGACAATGATTGATAAGCTACACCATCTCTTACTTCGGCGTAAAAGCCTCAAAAACGAAACCATGCAAAACCGAAAAAGTAAAAGTGGAACAACTTGTTGGTAAACTCTAAGAGCGAGTTCCATTATTGGTACAGTTTTCTTATGTTTCTTAATCTTTTTGGGACACAGACTTAGGCTTCTCCTGATTATTAACATTTCGTAAAAAGATTAAATAAAATTAAAAAAATAATAACAATAATAAATTATAATAAATTAATTTTCACAATAATTATATCTAAAAATGTGCCCTAGTTTCTATTCACTTTATAGGCTTATTATAGATATATTTAAATGAAGGATTTACTTACTACTATCGGACTGATCATCGTCACCTTTGAGGCTGTCCTTGTTGTCCTCGTCGTCCGTTTTCGAGAGCGTTTGCCTCTTGTGCTTCATGCGGCGGTTTTGGAACCAAACTTTTACCTGCAACAGAGATGGGATTAGTTCGACTTCCGTCAAGGTGTGCGCAATTAAAAGTGGGAAAATGGAGGGGAGAACTTCAGCCGGTAAGCAATTTGTCAGCGGAGTAATGGAATCCTCCAGCCGTGTGCGAATGCAGCGGAATAAATTGCATTGCCGAGCACTCACCTGTCGCTCAGTAAGGTCCAGGCTGGCTGCTATCTCGATCCTCCTTGGGCGGCATAAATATTTATTGAAATGGAATTCCTTCTCCAGCTCCAGCAGCTGGGTGTTGGTGTACGCGGTGCGGAGTCGTCGGGGCAGGCCGTTTTCTGGAACGAATTCAGCTGCAATTGAGAAATTGCATTTTGTTCGTTTGAGAGACTTGCAGAGTGAATGTGAAATTTTTTCGATTTTTCTTTGTTTATTTCTCGGGGGCTTACCCTCCAACATGTCCCCGTGTGGGCGTGGCCATGGTACATACGTCAACAGATTGCATTCGCAGTGAGACTCCTCGGGTTTCAAGGATTCCACCTCTCTATCTCCGCCCGTAATCAATCTATCAGCTCGTCAGAGAGCATAACTAATTCAGCGAAACTCGCCCAACTAGATAAGAAAACTTTCAGGATTCTCCAGCGTATCTGCCAAAAAGTGCAGCTGATGCCGCTCGAGCGTTTCTCCTTCGCCGCCGAGTCGCGACACTCGTTAAGTAATTAACAAAAATCTAATCAATCAATCAGTGAGCGAAAGACGTGCCCACAGCAGGGCTCTCAAGTAGTTCGGCTACCAAACAGAAGCCTCAGCCAGCAGCTTCCATGGAAAATCGCTTCCAGGGGAAGCGAGGGAAAACTTCATTTGAATAACAAACACGAAATTATTTTAATTTTTTGACAAACCCAAAGTTGTTAATTGAATATGAAGTGGGATTTCTTTTAAATGTTACTTTTATATATTTTTTATATTTCATAATTTATTTAAATACTGAGAAGCGCTAAGGTAAAAGCACTGATGATTTCCTTTTAAAAACATTTCTCATCATCTAACAAATGAGTAACGGATCTAAATCTAAAAATCACCGCGTAAGATTGTACTTTCCGGAATGATAATAATATTTAAACTACAAAGGTATCTTGCCTACCCATATACCCTACCGAAAAGAATAATTTTATAAATCAAACTACTCAAAAGCCTCCTAGCTGCTTTTGCCAAACGCGAACAAGTTCTAATGATAGGGATCAGCAAAGTTGTTTCTGCTCCAACGGCCTGGGACATAAACTCAGCGAAAATAAATTTCTCCAAAACAAAACTCGCATTGAGTAGTAAAGAAATGCGCATATCATTTTAGGAAACTGAACATTTCGCTACCTTTTTTCCCGTTGTCGAACTTCTGCCACCTTATTTGCATTGATGCGATTGCAAAATATTTTCGTATTTTTTCGCCACTTTGCCTTCTGGCAACAAGCACGGCGTTTCCAGCTGAACGAGCTGCGTAAACAGGGTCTCAATAGCGGCAAATGGCGAAAGGAAAAGGATCCTGGCACAACCAGGATGGGGAGCAGGAGCGGGAGCAGGACGAGGAGCCAGACATAGACACTGATTGAATTACAGATGCGAGCCCGAGTTCCTTCATCAATACTCGCAGAGCGGATGCCATAAACACCACCTGGTGGGACACACACACCGCACAGAGCGAGAACATTCCTGGAGCAGGGCCATTTCCCTTGCCCCAACTCGATTTTCCCAGACCCAAGTCGCATGTACTTGTGCGAAAAGTGCCCAGATACAGATACGGAATAAAAGCATAAATTTCGCACAAAAGTTGCACCCGAAAACTGTTTACGAGCAGCCAACGGCAGCCAACGAGAACTGAAAAGTAAAGTGCACAAAAGCAGAAAATATGATTTCCTTTTTGGCGACGACGAGCAAAAAGATAATTTTCTAAACCCGAATCGGAGGGCGGCAGGCGGAGGGCGTGGCAGTGGCCGTGCCAGAGGGCGGAGGGCGGAAGGCGGGAGTGGGAAAGATGCTAGGCAGCCAAGTTGAGTGCAATTTCTGCAGCCTGGTCAAAATGGAATCCAACCAACCATCCAGCCAGCCAACCCAACAACTCCCCAAATGACAGCTGGCTGGCTTTGGCCCTTTCGAGGTGGCTTGGAAATTACAAAATGAATTTTGTTTTGTCACGGCCAGAGAGGGGAGACTGGGGAGCCATTGGAAATGTCATCAGCATGGATGAAATGCCGGAAAAGTCAGAATGGAAACTTATCAGCAAACTACGAGCGAAGGATACTTTGCAGCTGCCTTTGGATTAGGTTACTGGCAATGATTTTCGAAGGCAGGAGAATGGGGGAGAGAAAGCCTTAAGTTTAATTCTCGCAATCATCACTTGGCTATTATTTGCTCGTAAATCTCCGCTTAGGTCTGCAAATAAAATTAATTTCAATGGAAAGGAAACGCTCCTGATGATTTACAGCCCTTGGCATACACTTATTAACTGCTTCAACAGCATCATTTACATGTTAACACTTAAACGCACTCGTTGTCCACCAACAGGACCTTTCTTTCGCCACCTCTTCTGCTGAAGGACAGGATTTATGTTTATATTTGGGGCTGAACTCGCCCGGCAAAAACCCCAAGTAGCTAGGACAGGAAAGAGTTTGGTCAAAAGCGGAACATTTAACGCATTCGCCGCTCTTTAGGGCTGAAATTAAAATGAGCGTAAATTTTGCAACAATTGCACAAATGGTCAAAGGTGGCCGGTATGTTCTCGTTTTTTGCTGGAAACTCTTATTATAATCATTACACAGAGAAAAATGTCTACTTTGATTTTACCTACTTAATTATGCCTAAACCCATTCACATTTTATTTTATTAAAATTGCATGTAGTGAGGATACCAAGTAAAAAATAATTTAAAATTTAATATAACAGCTCCAAAAATATTTAATAATATTTGTACCAAATAATTTATATTATTTTGGTAGATTTATATTTAAAATTCCATCTGGGAAATACAAAATGGGATATCGGCAAGGTTTAAAAAATAATAAAATATGATTACCCAATGTCCTAAAATTGCACTTTAATAATGATCTGCTTACAAATTTTCAGATAAATAAATGTTATATATTTTCAGAAAAGTTCCTTCAGATTAGTTCAGTTCAAATACAATCCAATGTTTTATGGTGTTATGTGTTTTTTTATGACTCGTTCCTCTAAGTGTACTTGTACCCACCTCGCCATCTAAATCATCCGCTCCCCACTCACATGCCAGGGAATTTCCAGAATGAATTGTACACTCGTGGCTGTTTGCCTAACGCTAACTACTCGTGAATACTTACGTAAGTAGTTGGGGAGGGGCAGCATTTTTTGGGCTCGACCATCTCGACCACTTGCACATGACCGCAGTCCATAAGGATGCACATTAAGGACATTTGTGGCCGGTCAACAAGGTGGACAACCCAAGCACAAACCCCAACGTAACCCAAACTCTAACCCGGACACCGGACTGACCAAAGGTGGCCACTGGCAAAAAATGACCTCAATTTATCTTGTAGGTTTCGGACGGTCTAGCCGGGAGTGGGGAACTTTTGCCTTGACTTGGCCTTAAATTATGTGAGCGCTCTGCGGTTGAGCGACAACGAGTTGGCTGAAACTTTAAAGGCCAGGCAATAAGCTCAAGTATCTGCAAGTACCGAGGCGAATTCAATCGAAAACGGGGGAGCCACAATAAAAACTGGGAGACAATGGCGAGGCGGCTCAGTAGCTGAAAACGCCAAATGCTGATGCGCGATGCGATGCAGTAGAAATTCTCATTTAGCGGCACAAAAAGATACAGATACAGTCGGAGCAACAAATGCTGAATGTGGATGTGGATGTGGATGTCTCTCTGTTGCCGCTGGTGTGGGCCGACGAATGCGCAAAGAGCAGAACCATTAATCATTCCGGCCAAAGGAAGACAACAGCCAACAGACATCTGACGACGACGTCGTCTTTGGAGCAATGGAAAAAGTCAATTTCTCATGAAAACATTTTGTATCTGCATCTACTTGATATGCATTCAAACTAAACCAGCTCAGCTTTGGCCAACAAAAAGCGAGCTCCGCATAGTTATATATATTTTATTGCTCCAGACTTGGCTCGAATTTATAAAGGATACATCTACAAGAACTAAGACCGAGTTGAGTGTCTTCAATCATTTAATTGTGGGCCTGATTGACAGTTATGCGAAAAGTATAACAACACCTTCAATGGCTGGGTCCTTTCCCCGGGATTAGTTTTAATTAGCGGACAGGAAAGGGTTGACGGGTGGAGAAGGACGAAGGACGAGATGGTTGGCCGGAGATCAAACCGCAGAGGTCCCAAGCCAAACCGAGCATTGGTGGCCAGACAAACATTTCCGCTTTCTTTTCACTTTGCCCAACTTTACTTTAATGCCATTACCACCACCGACCGAAGCTGCCACAGACGAAAGATAAATTAGAGAAATATATTTAATGACTTTTCATGACCAGCAAATGTCAACAATACGAAACATTTACACAAACAGGGAAAACAAATTCAACGAAACTAAACCCTCAGGATTGTTGATCGGCACAGGAGGTGAATGGGGAGAGGACAGTGTTTTGCTCTGCTGGAGGTGTGAAAATTTTTGATTAATGTCCAAATATTTTGGGAAAATATTTATACCAAATAGGAGGGAGGATAGATCGGAAATCAAAACAAATTTAAAACTATCACTTGCTTTTGGTTAAAAATATGATTTAAATATCCCTTGGTTAAAAAAGATATTTGTCAGCTGATTGGCTGTTAATAATATTTATTTTGGCATTTAAGAAAGATTAAGACATTCTTGTACCTGCCGAATTTAAATTAATTGTACTTTGTTCAAGTATAATTATGTATTTTCCTATCAGAAAATATTGGGAAAGGCTTGCTTATCACTTGTGTGGAGTTTTCACGTTGATTTTCGATATAAAAAGACGCTGAGTACTAAACAATATTTAAAAAATATGACAACCAATTCAAATATGAAATTCTCAGTTTCATACATGTTTATAAAGAAATCATAAACTTGTATTTAATTTTTCTAGCGCTTTTGTGTATATTTTCTCTTCTCTTTGCTACTCTTATCAAAAGGTCATAAAGCAATGAAAGCAAGTAAAAGAAAACTTAAAACAGTGATACAAAATTTTCAGTCTTTTTAAAAATGTTTCACGTTTGTTTTGCTATTTTCCCCTCAACGATTTATCCCGACTTTCTCGCCACTTATATATTTTCAAAATTCAATGACATAGATGAAAGATGGTACCCTGGGAAAAGGGAGTTAGGATAAATACTTTAAAGCGGTTCAAATTGAAAAACTTTCAACATGGCCCGGCAGTTTGTAAATATTTACGATATTTGTATTATATATTGTGGCCTTTGAATACAAAAGCCCATGTGTTGGCTGGGCAGGAAAGAGGAGCAGGGTGAACTCGAGCTGAAAAAATGAAAAGATATTTCCCGGTTGCCATGGAAAAATGAAAGCTGTTTGGTAAAAACTTTGCCCAACGCTTAAGCCAGGTTACCACTCCCGCTGGCTGTCATTTTGGCCTGGTGCGTTGCTCCGCTCCTGCTCCTTCTGTCACATCGTCCTGCGGGCTCAAAATATGAAATCCATCAGGGATGCTAAGAGCTGTCAATCAAAATCAGCGAGGGAAACTTTTTTCCAGCTCTCTCTCTCCCTCGCCCATGGGGTAAATTTACATTTCCGTGGGGTGGAGGGTGCTGCGGGTGGGGTGGATTATGTTTTTGCATGTCTGCCAGATTGAAAGCGAATTAAAAATGGGAGCGGAAAAAAACTGCTTAAAGCCTCATCGCAGTCAATGGAAAATTAATGTCGATTTAAGAGCTCGCCCCGTCGGAAATTGATTTTCGTAAATACCAAAACTAAACCGAGGCTCGACTCCAATGCGATTACATTGAAAAGCGCCTCTTCAGGTGCTGACAATACTTAGTTCCAGCCGATCCGCTGTGGGATCCCCGAACAGAAGTCCGCACAATGGCCCCTGGAAAGCTCCCCGGTATTCGCAAACAATGGACAAGAAAGCGTGCCGCCTGCGAGCCGTAGAAACGAGAATGATTAGTCCCCTCGGTCTCAGTTGCATGAAAAATTATTTAACGAGTAAATTGTAAGACCCCGCCGCACACTCGCCGGCGGACCAGACAAAGACAAATACCGGAGCTGAAGGCCAAAAATCAGCTTACGATCGTTTGAAGTCTGACACCTCCTGGAGCCAACTGCCAACCCAGATTCACCGCACCATGAATGACGTTAGAGATGGGTGAGTGATTATACAGTTTCTGAGCGCTTTTGAGGGACTCACGAGTCATGAATGAAGCTTGGAATACACAAAAAATGGTGTTTTATGGGAATTTCATATAATATTTTACTTTAAAGTATGGCTATCAAAAATAGCATTGGCCTTCGAATCTCCACATTTGATTATATTTTAAACACTTAATTTTATACATACTATATTGAGAGTTTTAAGAAATATTTAAAGTAATATTGAAAATTCAAAAGCTTCAAAAAAGTTTCATAAGTTTGAAAACAATTAAGACACCAAAAAATATTTAAAATTGTACTGCAAAATGATTTTTAAAAATGTTGAAGATAGGTTTCCTATACAAACTAGCTAGGCTTCCATAAAATAAAACGTATGCGTAAATATTCCCCACACGTTATCACCTCTAACGACAATTGCAGAGCAAGAGGTAGCAGCAGCCCCTTTAGCAATGGCCGACTTCTTAACGAAATATTCCCTGGTTTCCTTATGATTAATCAATATTTTTGTTTGCGTTGCAACAAAAGCGTCGCGTTGCCAAGAGCCAAGTGGCAGTACCGACGGCTAAGACAGGGGCTGCATGGCTGAATGACTGAAAGACTGACTGACGATGTCGCTGGCATTTCTTTTCGGTTGCCGCGTTTGACAGATCAACGTGTGCTGACAGCTTTTGTGTACGATCTTCTTCCACTTTTGTTGCTATATTTGCTGTTAAGCAATGCCTGAGCATAATTAATGATGCGCGGCTTTGGGCGCTTTTGAATTTGGCGCTGGCAATGGAGTTCCATTGTTCGATCGCATTGGTTTCACGCCACTCTGCCCACCGGATTATGTAGGAATATAGTAGTGTGTACGAGTGTTCGATCGCGATCTCAGCTGAACCGAGCGGAGTTCTGGCCTTTGATTGATCTGGCTACTGTTCATTTTCACGGTTTATTGCTGATGAGTTATTGAAAATCGAAACCAAAACAAAATTCACAGTAGTCGGATAATAATTGGCTTTACTCGGTGGTGATGATCTTTGAAAGGAGGAGATAACATGAAAGTCAGTGAATTGAAAATGGCTAATGTGTAAGATGCTGAATTTTTTTTAGATTTATAGATTAGGGAAATTTACGAATCGGTTTAAATTTATTAGCATTTTTAAATACAAATATTAGTTTTATAGTATTTGGATATACTTTTCATATTATATTTATATTTACAGTTTGAAAATATTTAAGCTAAAACAAAATTTTTGAATAAAATGGATTACTTTGGGTGAAAAATAACATTAATAAATATTTTTATTCATCGTAAACATTTTAATCTTTATAGCCTGGAGAAGTATTCTTTGATTTCCTTTCCGCTCGATTTGAGTCACATTTAAATGCAAGTAATTCCGGCTCCTGGGCGCCACCCCCCCGAGAAATCTGATTCCCAAACGGGCGGATAAGGAAACCGCCAACTCACGGCTGGTCAGCCACCAGGAACCGCGGAAACCCAGGACCGGAGACGTTCGAGGAAATTGCCGCGTCCCTGGCAGGAAAACCCGACCTGTGGTCAGGCCGACTCAGCGCCTCAGGGCGCAAATGGAAAACTTGCGGATACAAATAAATAATATAAATACGGATTGAGGGGAGTGCGAGTGACTGGAAAAAGCGCAAGAGCTCGAGATGAAACTCCGCTTGAAACAACGAAATAATGCCTCATTTTTTCTTATCGCCGCAATAAAGCTGAATAAACGCTTCATTTCCATTTGTCTCGCAAGTGAATCGCCCTTAGCCAACTTCAGAGTGGCCGCGTCACTTCTCTGTGGGCAGGGGGATTACATCTGGAAGGGATTTGGGGCTCCGAGATCTGTGGGCTGCTGGCCACCCAGTCGGCTGGCTGGCCACATCACAAGGTACAATGTACTGGAGAGCTGCAGGAAAAAAACATTACTGAAAAAAATAAAATAAAAACCGTTTACACGCCAAGCTCAACTCGCTTTTTTTTCTTTTGCGATTTTTCCTGTTCTTGGTTCTCTCCTTCATCATCGTCGGTTTCTTTTTCCACTTCTTGAAGCGGCATTTTTATCGCTCCGCAAGTTTTGCTTATTTTAAACACGAACAGCAACAACAGCTCTTAAAATAACAACAACAACCGGCGGCAAAAAATTATATTCATTGTGGAAAAAAATTGGAAAAAAAGAAAAAGCAAAAGTCACTTCCGGCATGCCATAAGGAAAACGCGAAAAGTCTGCGAGTGTAGTAGAAAAGAGGAATGGAGACCAAGAATAAGATGGACAACCTCATAGTGGAGCTGGGGGTATTAGCTGGTGGCCACAACTTGAGGAATTTCCTTCATCCAATTAGATTGAAAATAGGAAAAAACGAGATATGATTTCACGTTCAAGGAACCTTATTCGAAGTACAAATTAACACTGAGATGGAGCTAACCAAATCGGATAATATATAACGCTTTACAAAACTATTCTCGTTAATTTATTTAATTTTTATAAGATTTACTAAATGATATGTTATATATCTAAATAAATAAATGATATATGAACGAATAGATATATAAAGGATTTTTTTAATAGTTCGCTTTGCTCTAACTATTTCTCATAAAAATCGTCTAGACAATCTTTATTATATTATTGCTTCTATATTACACGACTCGAGACACGACTAGATTATAGCTTAAATAACACTTGCATTCAGGTTTAACTAAATACTTCCTCACTTTTAATTTCTTACTCTCATTCCCATTTTAATGGCTTCTCACAAATTAACTTGGCGTATTTACATTTTGCAAGTTTCAAAGCTTTCAACGCAAACCACTTATTGTATATAGGCAACAACAACAACAGAAAACTATTAAAAAATGCTATAAATCTTTGCTCGATAAAATGGACGAGCAACTTTGTTGCCAACTAACACAAATTGGCTAATTGGCAATGGCCGAGCTATTTATACTCTTACGGCTTTAAAGCATTTTCGTTTCGTAATATAACTTGAATTAGTTCTTAAAGTAATGATACATTTGTGGATATGGGCTTAAATTGGGCTTTATTAAGTTAGAAATAAAATATTAAAATAAAATAAATATTAAAAAAAATACTTCAACTCCATAAACTTTCAGTTAGGCCTTCTTCCTGTTTTAACCTGTCGTGTTGGCCAATCAACAAGTTTAAGTTTCTGTTTAGCTTAGCTGCTGCCACTGAACGCACAGGCTTTCTGGCCTGTCGCAAATGCAAATTAATTAACGGCTCCGACGGCAGTGGCTTTAATTGCCGGTCCGCACCATGTCGTTCCCCGACAACATGGCGTATGCGTGATGCCACTGCTGATAATTGAATTTCAACGGTGTTCGCATGCGTTCAACTTCAACTCGTGGAGTTGCAGCTGTGGGATTGGAGCCGGAGATTCTGGCGGAGCTGCTGGTGGTGTAGCCTTCAATTTGCCACAAGCGCCGCCTTTTCGAAATGAGTTATGGGCAGTGAGCAAGTTGGATCTCGGTGCCAGTAAAAATACGCACATTTTTCCCCCTAGGACACTTGAAATAAAAGTTTTCTGCAAACCAAAAAATACTGTTTTCAGCCTGATCCAATTCCTATTATTTTAAAAAGGTAAAAGTTATTTAAATATGTTGTACATCATATTCTTAAAAACATTTAAAGTGATACCTTTAATTTTTAATAAGGTTTTCTGTTATCAGCAAAATAATATTTATATTGAACTTGTTTTGATTTTTATTTTTTTAAGTCCTGGATCAAAACTATGTTTACTGATATTTTAATTTTACATATTTTTGCCAAGTGTACTGAGTGAATTTGTCCCCTAAAATATGTTTTTCTTGTGGATGTTATTCAAGTTGTTCCTGTGGCTGTTGCTGCTGTACTGCTCCGTTGGCTTGCTCTCTGCTGTTTCCCCGGCCGATATTAACCCTCGAGTCAAAGTTTTGAGACATAAATCATTTAAATCACTAGAACATGCAACTGCCTGCCACTTGCCTCCTTGAGCCGCTCGAGGTCCTTGCGCTATGGCAAAGACATTAAATAAATCGCCTGCTGCCAAATGTTTCACATACGAATTTGCCTAAGCAACTCGGTTTTTGCCAAAGTTTTGCATTTTGTCTTGCCACCCGTCAAAGTTTTCCGCCCCCTCCGTTTCGGGGTTTTCCGACCCCCGCATCCAGGTCTCACGTGGGTCGTGCCAGATGCATGTGTAGCTCGGCTGGGGCATTACACGCAGGTGGCGACATATGCTAAATGTCACATAGTTCCTCGGGCCACCCAGCGTATGTATTTACGTATGCCTGACATACGGACACATTTATTTGGCTTATTTATGCATTGCCTGGACACCCAAACATACATCATTCACCGGGGTGTAAGTCAATTGAGCTGGGCCATATTTCATGCAATTGCTGCGAATTGATGAAACGATTATGGCATGATTGGAAACGATTATCTGCTTTTCCACAGGGAGGACAATGCAAGTGGACAGATAGTATCACTTCTCATTAGGACCTTCCAATAATGTCTATAGTTTCATTTTCGTTAAACGGTTATGGAAAAAAGCATTTGACTAGAATAAGCAAGTCATTCAGGGTTATAGCTTTAACAAGGTGCGTATTAAATCCACCGAACAACATCAAACCCTTAAATTCACTCTATATTTATTTCTTGAAATGGTGAATTAATTTGACAGAAAAATAAAAATATTTATTCAAGACCAATTGTGAGTAGATACACAGAGAGAATTATCCAAGAACTTTACACTCAAAATTATAATTTTTTACTTAAAATATATCCAACTACTCACTTTAAGTGCAAAATACTTTTCAAATAAAATACCTTGAAATTAAGTCTTTATAGGGATTTTTATCCAAAAATGGGATCAAAGTACTAGTACTAGAAAGTACTAGGCTTTTTTTTTCCGAAATTTGTCCACAAAATCAGTACATCCTCAAATTGAGAATACAAATACTTAATTTGAGAACGTCATTCTTCTTGAATAATTCTCTCTGTGCATGTAAATTGCTTAATTTAAGTTTAAAATATTTTCTTAACAAAAGAATTAACTTGACAGGTGAATTTTCAACCCAAAAGTACAGCATTTTACAGAATCAAATGCTGCCAATAAAATTCCCGAAATAATTTCAAGCAAAGGGAAAATCCGTTCAACTCGAACATGTGTCTGTCAATGCCATCGATTCCATCCACAGCCAGGAGATAGATATGAAACAAAAGGTGGAAAAAAGAGCGGATCCGAAAATGTTAGCCCTGCTCAGTGCAGTGGATGCGAAGGATGCGCATTGCCTTAATTGAAACCGTTTAAATTGCAATTAATCACCCGGCGGCTGGATGGCACGAATGTTGCACAGTTGTTGCCGAGTGGCGCAGCGAATCCCCGCGGGGGGCGGGGCAGGGGATGAGCCCCGTTGGGGTAGAGGATGGGAGGGGTATGTGGGTCCTTCCCTAGAATTACTGTCACCGCAGTGACTAATTTTTATCCTTTTTTGTCCGCCAGGAGCTGACTCTTTGTTTTAATTTGCAGCGAATTAAGAAGCCACTGGAGTAGAAGTTGCGGTAACTGTTTAATCGCTTTCGATATGCAGATTTAAGTTTGCGGTGGGTGGCAAATGGGGTGGCATTTTGATAAGTGAAAATATGGGCGACAACCACCGCCTGCGATGTTGGGCGGATGAGGATATGGACACACTCACAAAAAAGTTTTTGTCACATTGTTTGTTATACTGAAATTCAATTTATTATTATTGTTTTAATGTGAATATTTTGAGGTTTTCTTTACTTTGAAGGTTTTTGTTTTTTGTGTTTACTTTTAAGAACATTGTGCTGTGTTTAAAACGCAAACTTTGAATGAGTGTTCTTTCTATAAAAGACGACCATTATGTTTTCAAGTTATACTTGAAACTTGAAAACATAATAAAACATGAATCATAAACTGGTGTAAGCTACTTAACAGTGGCATAAAAAATAAAGAATTGTTGGTAGATTTAATATGATCTGAATACAGGACAAATTAATTTATTTTCAACTTGTTGGCAACCCTCTTTTGGGCCGCTTATAATAAATCAAATTGTTTTCTTATAACTTTTGTTCCGCCAAAAAAAGTATACTGATTACCTATACATAGGTAAGCCTTATCTTTTCTTGTTAGTATTTCCTTATAGAATAGGGTTAAAGCAATTCAATTATTTGAAAAATCGGATTAGGTTCAAAATAATAGTTAATGAATGAAATATGAAACTGCTTTAAATATTATATATTTTTTAATGCAAGAACTTTTTGAAGTGCACAGAAGACAGTAAACGGGCGGCCGATAACACCAACCCCAAACCCCGGCAAACTCCGCCGGACGCACGCACCGGATACGGGCTGCGGATGAAGGTGTGGGCGGGTCCGGAGTACGGCGGGTGGAGTGGCTCCCTTTTTTTTAAGTGGAAAAGTGGAAATAAATTAAAAATGGGTGGCATCGTCGGGGCTTCGAGTCTCGAGCGCGTCTGCCACACGACGACAACGACGCTGCCGGCTTTGGCTCTCAGCTTTTTCGGAAGGTAAAACTTTTGGATAAAACAGTTGAACTTCAAAATGTGAATTTGATTAGGATATTTGCATAAAATTCTGTTTCTGCGCCAAGTACACACTCCGCCTCACATCCTCTCCGCCCCGAGAGTCGGCCATAAAAAATCCCTTGAACACGAGCGGCGGTTTGGCTGGGGATCCGACCTGAGTTGGAGCGTATGTTCGCTGCCGGAAACGGAAGTATATAAGTCAACCTAGATTTGGTTTAGTAGCAGCTCTGCTGATACCAAGGACAAATGGCCTTTCAGTCAGAAACTTGCCGAAAGCCAGGGTAAAAGTGCTTTAAGGACTGCATTACTTAAATTTGGAGGAAAGTGGTTGGTTTGGAGTTCAGGTAACGTTGCAAAAAGTGTGCTTAAATTTTGTGAGTAAATTCTTTTAAAGTATTTTAAAGAGAATAAAACACTTTGTGAAAATAATACAAAATATTTTGTACGTTAATGTAATGCTTTCACTCTACAGACATCAGACATCATTTTCCACGGTTTAACCATGTCATCGTTTAAACCTCATTATTGTGCGTAGTCCTGACGCAATCCTTGCAAAACTCTTCCCCTATTAACGTCCCCTTATCTCTGGCTTATCCCGCCTTATAAACGCAACCTCCCCGGAGCGTCACAATTAGTCTTGCCCATAAGAGCAGCTAATAGTTTCGTAAATAGTTTTGGCCAATATTTACATGAGTTGCCTTCTGCCTCGGCTGCCTGTTGGTTTTGTTCCTTTTGTCTTTTGCTGCCATTGTGAAAATATTTGTCTTCAAATGGCCCATTGTCTCTGCCCGCTCTCTCTTCTCTCACCCCTCCGCGGGTACACTTAAAAATATTTACGATACGCATTTGACTCTTGTCTTGTGTTTTTTATAAAATGTCACAAGAACCTACCTACTTAAAAAAATTTTTTTTGGAACATCTTATATAATGTTTAAAAGTTAGAGCTTTGTATGTGACATATGATATATTTTAATTTAATGGGTTGGATTAATAGAAGATTCCAGAAAAGTCATTAACGGAAAAAAAATAAAATTCTTGGTTTAAACGAAATTGCTTCCTGATTGAATGTAGTTTTTGCTGCTGAAAGGTAAAATTTGAAGCTTTTCTAACTGAAAAGAGTTTTTTATAGAGAAAAAGCCAAGGTCTACAAGAAATATCTTTAAGTGCACACGCATCCGCAGTGGTCGACGTCCATCGCTGACGTGCGTCTGTCTCAAGCCAGTCGTCTTCGAATTCGTCTTCCATCCGCTTTCTGGCCATATCTCTCAGTCTGCGTCTGCGTTTGTATCTGACTCTATGAGTATCTGTATCTGCAAATGTATCTGTGTCTCCGCGTTTTTCTCGCCGTCTGCCTTACAAAACGTGTTCATTACAACCCGCTTGCCGTTGCTTCTGCTGCAGCCGCTGCCGCCGATCGGCCAAATGTGTCAGAGCTGAAACGTCATGATTAATGATGCAAACATGTGGGCCCGTCTCTGCGACCACGATTCCCAATCCGGCTGTGAGTCCGGCTACCTTTACGACTCGAATGCGTTCAGGGGGCAGAGACAAAAACAGCCCGCGGACAGGGCAGGGCCTGGGAACGGGACCGGGAATGGTAACGTTTTATCAAGGTAAATTAGAAGTCGAGACACCCGAAATGTAAACATCGAACTGGGCAGCACTTGGACATTAGGCGAAATTAGAAATTAATCCTGCCACTGCACCACAGATGGAGATACTTCCAAGGGGGATGGTGTGGGAAGTTCCGAACTGCGACCTCGAAGGTCTGAGCGTGGGGAGAGCCTTTTTTTTCGTCTACTTCTTTTGGGGGCGGAACTTTAGAGGTCAGGCAAAATTAATGGGAAATCCTCATGACTGACAAGTCGGAGTAATAGCTTATACACATATCATACATGATCTATCGAAAGAGGCACTGGAGTAAGAAGAGCAATCGAGGAAGTCTCAAATTATACTGCAAGAAGGATAATGGCATTACTTTAAGGAAACGGCTGAAGGGTAATGATAAGTAACAAGGAAAAATTAATCTGCTAACTATAAAGCTGGAGTCGTTCAATGAAGAAGACATAATTGAAGTCACTTTTCTAATTTTTATAGCTTTTTTTGGATTTTTTATTTTGGATTTAAATATGTTAAATTAGTTTTAAAATTAAGAAAATGTTAAAAAGAAAATAAATCATATCAATAACAAAGTTAGGAAAAATCGAAAAACATTAAGAAATAAACAATAAATCCTCTGGAGTACCTATGTGTATTTAGAACCCGATTTCGCTGATATATATGAGCCCGGGCCCTATGTGACACATGGTGTCCTTCCAGTGTGGGTGTGGGTTATGTCCTGTGAAATAACCAACCCATAGCCAGCCAATTACAGCACGACAATGCTCTGACCTCAACTCTGCTCCTGGCACACACACGCGCAACCTCACCGAGTGGTTACCGTTTTGTTGCCCAGCAGGAGTTTCAAGGGGTAAGTTAGTGGTAGGGCTGAGGGGTGGTAGAGTGGGTAGAGCCAGCGATACAATAATTGCCCTGGGCCAGGGCCTTCGACCGTTGCCAGTCGTCAGTCGACATTGTTGCGGCTTAGCGTAAATTAAATACACTTTAACAAATACTACAAGACATCCTAAGGATTTAAATAAACCAATAAACCAAAAAAATGTTTTCAAAAATGATTCGCCACTTTTTAATAGGAAATAAGAAGAATTACCAAATTCCAATTACATACTTCATCAATGAGAATAATTAACACAGTGCTCTACTACCAATATTTTTCATCAGAAAAATTCTTGTTACTAAAAGATATTCTTAATCATTTCATTTCATTTAACGCTATAAGTAACAACTTATATTTATTGCGTTAGTCACATCTTTATCATTTAAAATCATTTAAAAGTTGTTGAGCAAAATAATGTTTGCATTAAAAAATCTCACCTCTCTTGAGAAACAGAACATTAAAAGTTTCTTTTAAAAGTTCAAATTCTAACCGTTGGTTGAACACAGCTCTTTTATTAATTTTTTTTCCAGTGCAACTTCTAAAAAAGTGAACGAAGAAAAAAGCAGACCAGCAAGAACCACTACCACTCGCTATAAAAAGCCGCCATGGCGCGGTCATTCATTCATACTCGAACAGAGAACCCAAGGCATGCAATGGCCAGGTCGGGAAACCTGACATGTTCTTTTCGATCAGACAACGACCACCACCAAAAGGCAAAAAAATAATACGTTGAGGTGGGCAAATCGAGGGAATTTGGGAGGGGGAAGGGCCAGGGCCCAGTGTTTGTCATTGTGGGTATTCGAGCAAGTGTGTGTGGAGTACCTCAATCATGTAATTATTTCCTCCGCAACAAAGCCAGAAAAGAGAGTGAGAGAGACTTTCGGAGTGTGGTGGTGTGTGTGGTGTGGGCCAAACTTAAACTGGTAGCGTGTTTGTGGCTCTCTCCCTTTTCAGCAAACAACAAAAAACACGAACAAGATTGGTCTACATATATTTCTTAAATTATATACAGGTACCACTACACACACACACAGACGAATAAAAAACTTTCGTGTTTTGTTACTCAATTTAATTCAGGTAAAATATGTATTTTTCCCTGTCTGCGTTTTTTTTTTATATTTTCAGCCGTGTTTGCGTTGTTGTCTTCCCTTACCCCAAAAAAATAAACCTAAACTTTGGTCACGAACATGAAAAAGCGACGTTTCCGTTGAACCGTCTCCAAAATGGTCGCCGCTTGATTGGCTCAGTTTTTTCTCGGTTTTATGGTTGATTTGGGGCTTACTCTAGATGATTTCGATACACAAAATGGTCGCCACAACTTGGCCAGATCTTTTCCGCCGAAACGATATAATTATTTGGCTAAGCAAATTTTCAAGGGAAATCGCTATACAATAATTATTGAAATTCACATTTTTCGCTTTGCGGTTTTTTGCACACATCCCTGTAGGCTGGACCGAAATTGGTATAATAAGATTTAATCAGACTGCTGCGGTTTGGGCCCTCAAATTACGGGTTTGCCTTGAAGAATCTCCCACAAGGAATGCAAAATGTTTTTGGTTTCTTTTATAATTTTAGGCCAATTGGACAATCTTATGGTTTGTGGTTTGAGGTATTGCGCAATGGGTGAGAAATTGTTTGTTTAGCGGGTAAGTACTTACTTATGGAGTTATCACCTGAAACGAGAAGAGAAAGAGCTTTAATTAGCAAGAGATTTGAATAAAAAGTATTCTACAATAGATTGTTTAATCATATTACTTTCTTTAAACGTTTTTAAAAGTGTTAATTGTAAGACTTATATTTTGTTTTCGAATTCCGATATATTTTAATGTATAACATAGAGAACAAATAAAATTGTGCTTTAAGAATCAATTTTACCATTAAAATTCGGCATGTCATTGCAATTTTCTCGGTTTAATGTTTACTCTGGAATTTAATGGAGGCTTGCACGAAAACATGAACATAAATGGCATACATCCAGATGCACGAAAAAATCGTTAAATGCTTATTGAGGTGTGTGAATATTTTAAGTCTCCATTCGCCTGCAAAGTAACATACTTGACTGCTTCAAAGTAGAGGAGAGCAGTTTAAAATATTGGCACACCGTATTTGTTTATCTTTTTTGGTGACATAGTTGCTCCGAGCTGCCGACTATATATAACTATATAACATTGGCTAAGAAACTTTCTTTCCGAAGTTAACTTGTATCAAGAGTGGAAAATAATTAACCTCAAAGTTCGGTAAGCGGAAGTTTCCCAGCCGGTTTGACATGGTCAACACATGCAGCACGTAACGAGCGGTCAAGTGGCAGTACTTCCTATCTCCACTTTTGCCCAGTTTGTTCCTGGAACCCAACCTCGTAATTGAGAAGTTTCGATGGCAAAAAATAAGGAGGAAATCCCAGCCAGGAAAGTCTCAAGGAAGCGCAGAACTTCTCTCAGGAGTCTATTATTCGGAGGAGGGAGGAGATCCCAAGCAAGGGGTTGGATCTCGATGATGATGATGATGGGCAAAGGCAAATAAAATCATGCTGTCGGAAATAATAGCGTCTAGCCTGGAACTTAATTTCTAGAGGGTTGGGTTCGGGATCCAGTCTGTCCTTCTCTCGCTTCCCCCTTCCCCAACGAACTGCTGCCAAGTTTATGCAGTTTCATAAGCAATATTTGATATTTTTCGTGCAGCGGGAGCAGCTGCGTGATTAGCAAATATTTTCGTTTGATAATCAGCGAACATTCCCATTTCTATATGCAGCTGATGCGAAGCTCATGAATATGACTGCGCACTTTGAGCGGCCATTTCGGGTATTTCAGTTAAAGATGGAACTGGCTTTAATGGGTGGAGCTGCAGTTACGTCCGGTTCAAGCTCATGAGACTTTTCTGTTTGATTTATGAATCATTTGGAATCTATATATTGTAATCCACTTTACAATATACAAAGATAATATTTGGTAAAAAACAAAGTATAACATCAATTTCTTAATTTATTAAATGGACAACATTTTTCTTTCGGGCTGTTTGAACTTTTCTTGTTCCCACAAAAGACTTTCCCCTTAGTTCCACCTTAAAGTACCCAGTAGACACTTTCTAATCATACTCAAAGACCATTTACCTAATTGAAAAGAATGTAGTGAGCTATCTATCCATCTGCGGGTATTGTCTCTGTCCGGTGAATATTTTGCAGTCTAAAGTTTCTTTTTTGCCCAATTCCCGATCCCAGGTCCGATTCAAGGCAACTGCTCGGAGAACTTGGCATTGCCATTGCCGTTTCCAATTGGGGGCTGCTCAGGGGCGAATTCGGGCCTGACTGACAGCGAGTAGGTGTGACCGGGCTACTCATTCATTCTGACAGTTTTCCCACCCACTCTCGCACACGAAACGCAATTTGTTGGATTGTGGGCAGTGCCCCTCGAGCAGAAAAGCACTCTAAAAAAACTGAACTTAAAAATAATCCAGGAAAATGTGTTCCTTAAACACTAAAAAATAAATCTAAACCATGTTTTAAAAACAAACACAAAAAGTACATATGCTAACTTTGCTATCGAAATGTTAAAAAAAGACTCCCAAGAAATCCCACACAAAAACATTGTTCATTATATTCAAACTTTCGTAGTCAAACAATAGTATAAATGTAAAATTTTTTAGGTGAAAAATAAATAAAACCTTTTAATAATTATGTATTTTAGTCCAACGTTATTGTGAAAGTGATATAGAAATGCAATGTACACCTAAGCCTTAAATCATCGCGTATTTTCTTAACTAAATATCTATCATATTTCTTACAGTGTAAAATTACCACCACTTTAAATAAGAAAAAAGAGAGACAGGTTTGCTTGTGGCGCCAAAAAGCATTTCTCGCAGGTCGCAAGTCGCGTGTCTCTGGGCTTTCATTTCATTTCTCTCCCAGTCTTTCTTTTTGTTTTTTCGGCTCTTGCAACTAATTTTCATTTCCAACAGAGTGCACCTTTCGCCAGCAGTCGACGGGAGGAGGAGGGGCCGGGTGGAAATCTTATTAAAAAGTGAACAGAGTGCGATAAAATTGAATTTGCATTCAAAAGCCATTAACCGCAGCAGTCACTCAGCCTGCTATCCCCTTTGCACTTTCTAAGAATTTAAAAAATAGCCGAAGAAAATAGAGCTGGCGGAAAAGTCCTTGAACTCGGCTTTAATGCGAGGTATACGTATATTTTTCCAAATTTGTTTGCACCAAGGAAATTATTATTTCGCGCACATTTTGTTGACAGCTGTTGGCTATAAAAATCTATACGTGATATAGAGATATCAATAATTATTTTATATGTGTGCTCGGCAATAATCATGAATGTTTTCACTCGGCTGGAAAAATATTATTTTAATTGCATATCAATTTCACGCTCTTTAGGTCCATAGCCCCCAATTCCATACTATGGGCCATAGAGCCGCCATTCAATCAGCAGCGAAGCAACAAATTGTTCGAAAAGCCATTTGTCCAATGATCTGAACGATGCGTTTATAATAATCACCACCCACCGCTCACCTGCCGCGAACTCCCCGCTTTTTGGCCCACCTTCAGCCACCCATTTCGAATTAAAGCTAAACGATTTGGGGCCATTATAAAGCCCAGGGAACCATGTTGTCCGACTCCCACTCCCCATGGCTTCCATCTCCCTCCACCATCATGTGTTCGCCTCTATTGGTTCATAATTGCCCCACTTATTGCTATTTTTATGGCATATTACATCTAGCACGTTTGGTCCGTTCTGTTCCATTTATGTGACCTGTGTACGAATTTCAATTAATAACTCCAAAAGAGTTGTAACCACCAAAAATAATGTGCATTTGTTTACATTTATGTTTCGAGTGCTCAATAATTCCAGTTTATTCCGCACGTCGAATTGGCCGCAAAAAAGATAGATATATTTTGGAAATTACAATGGATAGCATTTTTTTGATTTTCGATTATAAAAGGTGGAAAACCCCCATCTATCTTTAACATTTAAAGAAATCAATCTAAATAATAATATTGGTTTTAATATACCTCTCTGAAACTGCCGTTAAAAATCAATCCCCATCCAATTTAAGTAGAATCCATCGATCACGAGCTGAGCAGATTGACATAATTATTGGTCTGTTGTATTGCTGCGCTCATCGCATGTCAATTAAAATCACAATTTTCAATGCAAATCAATCAGGGACTTGCGGACTTGGGCTTAACTGCGTTCAGGAGTTAAGTCAACCACCGAACAACAATTGATGTATTGCCCAACGGACTTTGCCAGACACGAGATGATCAAAAAGGTGGAGAGTGAATGAGATTTATTTTTTTGGCAAACATGTCAGACCGTTTACAGATGACAAATTCATTTTTAACACGACACAAAAGTGAAAACCAACTGGGAAAATATGTTTATATACAGAGATGTGTGTGGAGAAAAGCTCACAATGGGACATTGCAAGGCATTTTCCCCGAGAGTCGCTCATGTGGTCTGTCTGACATTTGACTGTTGCCGCCCTCTCGGACAATCTTTGTGTCCTTCGGATGTAACATGTGCACCTCGACTGTATACATCCCACTCTGCAATAGATAGCAAGCACAGAATTAAAGATTCGCCTTTAGTCTGCGTTAAACGGAAGCTTAGCCCAAAAAAGGTCAAGTCCAAAATGATGGATGATGCTGTGACACTCACTCACTCTCTCGCAGATTCCCAGGCCTAGATACACATATAGAGAAGCATCCCCAAGTGACATCTTTCGCTCTCTCCGCCCTATTCAAAAATAGCTGCGTTGCTTTTTGGGGTTGCAAATACTCCGCGGCTCTTCGATACTTCCAATCCTTATCACAGGTAGCTAACTTAATATTCGCTTTAAAAATGTCCCATAACTTTGGCTATCTGTGCGCTCATCGCATAAATAATAACTGTTAACAGAGCCCAACAAGCCACAAATTAAAAACTACAAGGAGCACTAAAAAGGATGGGAAGTTCTTGAAAATTTACGAGCACCGGAATCACGTGTCAACCACGCGCGTTCTCGGTTTCAGTTTCGGATTCGGTTTCGGCTTCATCCAACCCCCAACTCCGATCTCACCTCGCCCAACCCAGCCGAGTCCTATCCCGAGGACGAACCCCTCCTTCCCAAAGCCAGGGGTTTCCGCAGCTGTAGATATGATGCATGACTCGACGGAAAGCGGTGTCGTTGTCGCTGTTCCTGCCAGTCGTCCTCAAGGATTCCCATTCACGTGCTAAGCGTATGCGAATTTAAATCTGTTTGCCGCTGCCGCCGAATTTGAATATGGCCTGGAACAGGAAAAGGAACGGGAGAAATCCTTTGGCCCTGCGGTTCGCCGTTTGAATATAAAACACAAGGGAAGTCAACAGCCGATGACAAACAGAAAATCCATTTTCACACAAACATTAGTTTTATTTAAATCACACACTCGCATCGAGGGGTTACAGGGGTTAACCAGGAGTCGTGTGTGACTGTGATGCCCCTGCGTCCTTGTTGACTTTTCACGCTCCTTTAAATGCCGTTAAATGTGAAAGCCTTGTCGAGCTTGGGAAACATTAATCAAAAATTTAAACATGTAGGTGTATTTTTAAATAAATTATGTTTTTTGATATTAATTCCGAGTGTTGACAGCCATGATTTTGCCGTTAGTAAACTAGACAAATAGAAGCAACAGGAAATTATTTTGGTACGTGAAATCGAGTTTTTTGAGTTTTAAAAACTTGGTTTTTAAAAAAAAGGATTTTGAAAGGAGTGTAAAAATAAATTTTAAAATCCTAGAAAAGCGTACGTTATGTTGTTAATAAATTTAAAATGATTTTTGTTAAGGGTAAGCGATAATACTTTGATGATCCCAGATAAAATGTTTAGGATTGAAAATGTTACAGAATTATTAGAAGGTTACGATTATTTTTATTTTCCTAATAATCATGTAAGTGTAGGTAGCAGTTTCGAAAATTGCCCGGTTTTAATTGCACATAAAGATCTAATGGTGCACTTAATACATGTGTTTTAAGCTTTTAGAAAATCTAGAAACAGAAAAAATACCGGACCTGCATTGTTTATGCAACTCACCGGAGCGCAACTCAGAAGTAGGAATCAGTAGCCGGCAATCGGTCCGTGCGTGATGATAATTTATGACATTCTACTGTCTGGGCTTAGTTTTACATTTTTACAGTCATTTGTCTTTGGCAACACCCTCGACCGAACCTGGCTAGTAATTACTGCAGTTGGCCTGGCCCATTGATAAGTAAAACTGTGTTTTATGCAAAAACTTGGTAATTTATTAATTTATTATAGTTGTTAGGGGGCATCCCCCGCCTCGGCAGCCAATCGACCCCCCAGCGACTTCAGTGAAGCGGAATGCACGGCGATTAACTCCGAGTTGAGTTACGGAAATAAATAGGTGTACTTCGCCTACTTATGATAGCACTAATGCCCGCAACTTAGCCCAGTCTTTGAGATAAGGTCGCCAACAAGCAATTTTTATGGCCGAAAATCCAATTCAAATGTTTACAAATCGTTTAAACTGGGATCTCGGCTGATGAGAAGGAGGGCTCTCTAAAAAAAGACATAAAAATAAATCGCGTACAAATTGAAAATAATTTCGGATCTGATTTTCTTCTGGTAAGCGGGAAACCGGACAGAGATGTCTCCAGTGAAATTGCGGACAGGCGGGTCAACCACCACGGGTGGTGGGTGGTGTGGGGTTTAGTGGTGTCCCTTCCATTCCACTAAGTACACAAGAATGGAGCGTAAAAAATTTTTATCGTCGCGGTTTTTACGGAATGTGATCCGCGGCGATTAAGTGCGCGGCTTTTGTGTCATTGTCATGCCGTCGTCCTGGCCAAAAAGGGGCGGGGAGCCGGGGGTTTGGGAAGGGGGCGGCTCCGGCGGTTTATTTGCAGGGAGTCCCACGAAACCCTCTGTAATGTATTCAAATTTTTCCAAGGCGAGGCCAGAGTGTCAGTGCATTCATTTCATAAAATGCTTTTCTCTCTTTCACTTTTCTACTTTTCCCCATTTTCCACTTTTTTTCCTCTTCCAGCTTTTTTTAATTTAATCGCGGGCAAATATTTTCATTCTTACTGAAACGCTTTTAGCTAAATGAGTGGAAATAAAATTAAATCGATATTGGTTAACGTCAAAGTTTTTAGGGGAAACCTCAAATGACCAATTTGGGGGGTAAATTAAAGGAAACCCGAAGGGAGTTCAAAACGATTCTAATGCAGGAAAGTGATTTGCTTAAATGATTATTTGGTTCCTAATCCAGTATTAAATTACGAATTCGTAAGTATTACACATTTACTTTGATTTCATAAATGTCATTATAGCTCTTCAAAAAGTATTGGAATATACCTCAATTTCTGTTATTTTCGTATTAAAGATAAGATTAAGGAGAATTTGACTTCCTAATTTTTAGTTTAGATGTCAGAAGAAAGCCTTAAACATTAAGTCCTAAACTGTGATAAATTTTGGGGGCCCTTTTCCCTTTAAAAATAATGACAAATCAGTTTGCAGATAAAACCGCCCAAAAAAAACCACCAAAAAATGTGGTAGAAAATAATAATCTTAAAATTTACTTTGGCCAGCCGCCGGCTCAAGCTTAACTAATTGTAACAGATTTTTTCACAGTCACGCTGGAAAGGGAAAGGCCAAAAAAAGCGAAGGAAAAATATGGAAAAACCCTCTGGGGCGTAAACGTCTGCCTGGCATTATCCTGGCTGCGGCTGGCCAATTAGAACCCTTTGTTTGTCTTGGCCAAGACGCCGTGCACTTATCTCCATAATAAAGTCGTAACAATTAATCGAGCGACCCGAAAACGGGCCACCTTACCCAAAAGATTTCAGTCCTTGAAGGGAGCCTTTTTCGTTGGCCCTGAAAATTTTTCATCGTTTGACGCTTAATTAGTGCTTAAAAATTATTTGATGAGCCCCACTTAATTTAATGCTCGGCGACATGATTTCAAGTTTACCTTTTTAGAGGCACTTATCCACGGGGAGTTTTCTGGTTAAATGGACTTTACTTTTGGACTGGGTGGGGTGAGATTTTTTTAAAATTTCTAAACTTTTGTTGGGGGTCATATATTGTTCATACGATTTACTATAGAAATCATATATGTTCAAAGAAAAAGTCATGAATTTTTCAGTTGCAAAAATAAGGTTGGTATTATTATACATCAAACCCATATATTAAACATACAGAAAATCCACTTGTAAATCATATTTTGTTATTACACACGGGTTGTATAATATTACAATACTTTATTTTTTCGTTGACTCCACAAGTCTATTAATGTCAACCACATAATCAAGGGTATCAATAGCAAAATAAATCTTTCGAAGACCCCTCCTCCACCCTAAAGCACATTCATTGGATGTGCCCTAGAAGACTTTCGATTTTCCTATATCATAGCTCGAACAAGACTTTAGAAAAATATTTTTCTCTCCCCACATTTTTTCGCACTCGCGCCGAATTCGTTTTGAATGAATTCAACTGTAAAGGTTAAAATTATAAATGTGCAAATGACTCATCATAAATAAAATTAATAAAAGGCACCGCGAACCTGGCCCTGTCCTCCGCTTTTTTCTGACCCTGGCAGACTTTGAGACCTTCATTGAGAAAAAGTACAACGCATCAACATAAATATTATGATAAATGGTTTGTTATAATCGTAATCCTCGGGGGGTAAGTTTCGAGTCGTGCCGCACGCATTTTTTATGCTCTTCCGCCCCTCCACCCACGGAATCGTCCAGGAGCAGGATGAACTGCTTCAGTTCTCAATGGAGCAACATATGGTCGCGGGGTGGATGATGCAGATGGCGCTTCGAATGGATTGCCGCCTCTCAATAGCCGGAGCCATGGAAGTCAAATTGTTTTTTATTGGTTTACCCCCAAAGCTGCTCTTTTCAGTGAAAGTATCTCAGTCTTCTGGTGAGATCCGTTCGCATATCTCGCAGATACTTGAGGAAACGCAAACATGTTGCTCGACAATTACAAACTTTTCTTGCAGTTCATTACGCCTAATTAACACTTGATGCTGAAGCGGAAATTTTATTGCTTCCACTTTGTGTGAATGTAAACAGGCTAACAAAACAATTTCTGAGGAGAAATACCCATGTTTTACCCATACAACCCATCCTGCGAAGGACTACAGCCGAATTACGCGCCACACATTAAAATTCAGTATGCGTTGCAAACAATTTGCGGCAAACAATTGGAGGTTGCGGGGAAAAGGCAGGCACAGGGAAGAAAAGTGTTATTTCAGCCAGGAAGAAGAATTTCGAAATTTGGCCTTGATAGGCCTGGCTTAACAGGCCTCATTTAATTGGAGGATATTTAATTTATTAACTTAATAATAATCAAACAAAAACACCTCTTAACGAGGTATAAAAATAGTGACGATCGCACCTTCAACGTACAAAAGTTCTGATATCAAATTTTGTGACGAAAAATGATTTTAGATGCGACCAAATAAGTACGCTACCTAAAATTTACTCGTTCGGCCCGCTTTAACAAATATTTAATATTTACACGAAAGTTTTCTGTTGTAGCGTGCCGAATGAATAAATTTCAGGTAGCGTACTTATTTGGTCGCATCTAAAATCATTTTTCGTCACAAAATTTGATATCAGAACTTTTGTACGTTGAAGGTGCGATCGTCACTATTTTTATACCTCGTTAAGAGGTGTTTTTGTTTGATATCAGAAGTTTTTGTTTTGACCACAGTCGAAGTACCCCAATACCATGACTAGGAGTCGTCCCCATATGGCTTGGCTATTGAAAAAACGCGCATATATTAAAATAATAAAAGCAATGGTTAAACATTTTTTTTAAATCTTAATTTGTTTTTATTTTTAAGAAATTAAAACATTTTTTTTTTTAGAAATTTTTTTTTAAAGAAGAGGTTTAAGAGGAATTAATGAAAAAGACATGAAGTTAATCAATTCATATAACCGGAGATACAGATTTTCAATGAGAGGGTACTTTTCCAAATTTGACGATTTTTGGCAACTTAAAAAAATTCTAACTAAAAAAATAATTTTTTTTCGGTCAAATCCTGATACGCGTGTTTACTTATTTTCAGAATAGTATACGTAAAAAAAGTTTCAGGCAAATCAAAAATGTGACCCAATAAAAAGTGTTCGGTTTGTAAAAGAACCGCCCATTTATGAATTTATTTATTTACTTATTTATTTATTAATTAATAATTTAATTTATTTTTTTATTTACTTAATTATTTATTTATTCATTTAATTTTTTTTTACTTATTTATTTATTTTTATACCCGTTACTCGTAGAGTAAAAGGGTATATTAGATTCGTGCAAAAGTATGTAACAGGTAGAAGGAAGCGTTTCCGACCATATAAAGTATATATATTCTTGATCAGGATCACTAGCCGAGTCGATCTAGCCATGTCCGTCTGTCCGTCTGTCCGTCTGTCCGTCTGTCCGTCTGTCCGTCCGTCTGTCCGTCCGTCCGTCTGTATGAACGCTGAGATCTCGGAAACTATAAAAGCTAGAAGATTGAGATTTGGCATGCAGATTCTAGGGGTTAATACGCAGCGCAAGTTTTTCACGCCGATGTGCCACGCCCCCTCTAACGCCCACAAACCGCGAAAAACTGTGGCACCCGTCTGTATGAACGCTGAGATCTCGGAAACTATAAAAGCTAGAAAATTGAGATTTGGCATGCAGATTCTAGGGGTTAATACGCAGGCAAGTTTTTCTCGCCGATGTGCCACGCCTCCTCTAACGCCCACAAACCGCGAAAAACTGTGGCACCCACAGTTTTGAAGCTAGATTAACGGGAAAAGGAATGTGTATTCGTTTCTTCAATACATATTGATAGACCAAAGTGGGAAACCCCCCCTCCCCCCTAACGCCCACAAACCGCTAAAAACCTTGGCACCCGTCTGTATGAACGCTGAGATTTCGGAAACTATAAAAGCTAGAAGATTGAGATTTGGCATGCAGATTGTAGGGGTTAATACGCAGCGCAAGTTTTTCACGCCGATGTGCCGCGCCCCCTCTAACGCCCACAAACCGCGAAAAACTGTGGCACCCACATTTTTGAAGCTATATTAATGGGAAAAGCAATGTGTATTCGTTTCATCAATACATATTGATAGACCAAAGTTGAAAACCCCCCCTCCCCCCTAACGCCCACAAACCGCGAAAAGCTGTGGCGCCCATAGTTTTAAAGCTAGAGCAAAAGTGTAAACGCAATTTTGTTTGGGTTATTAACGCCTACCGAAATGTAGAAGAAATTTTTTTAATTTTTTGAAGCGGCTGCTTGGTTTGCCCTGCTTGAGACTGCTGACTTTAGCTGAGTAACGGGTATTTGATAGTCGAGGCACTCGACTATAGCGTTCCCTCTTGTTATTTATTTATTTATTTATTTACCTGTTTATTTATTTACTTATTTATTTATTTACTTATTTATTTATTTACTTATTTATTTATTTACTTATTTATTTATTTACTTATTTATTTATTTACTTATTTATTTATTTACTTATTTATTTATTTACTTATTTATTTATTAATTTTAAGAATTGTATAATGGAACGCTTTAAAACAATTTTAACGATTTCTTGACCCTAAAATACATTTTGGATACGCACATACTAAATTCAATGCTTTTAGGCAGCGTTAGTTGTTTTGGGCTAGCATAAGTGGCCATTTTCGTTTCTGAATAACTTTTAAACGTGACTTTTTACAGTAATGTGTTATATACCAAAATTTAAGGAATCTCAAGGGCTATACAGTTTAAAGTTTTAAAGAAAATCGTTAGAGCCGTTTTTGAGAAAAATAAAAAAAAGCTAAAAAAAAAGTTAAAAAAAAATTTGTTTTGTGCATATCTTTTTAACTATAACATTTACACAAATTACATATAGGGGGCGCTTACAGCATTTCAAAATACCTTTCAAACGAGATACAGCACAAGTCTGTAGCTTCAGTAGTTTAGAAGTTACAGCCTTCCGTATTTTAGCTATTTTTAGCTGTTTTCCCGCTAAACTAGCGGGTTTTTCCAAAAGTGGTAGAACTAAAGTTTCTTATATCGAGCTGTTGAACATCATATCAAATTTTCAGGACTTTAAAACCATGTTTTGGGACACACAGACAAACTGACAAACTGACAAACTGACAAACTGACAAACTGACAAACAGAATTAAAATTTCATTTTGAGTAGGCCCACAAAAATTTGTTTTCGGTATAACTTTTGAACGGAGCGTCCGATTTTCTGATATGACCCCTCATATTAAGCGCATTTTCAGTGGGAATACAAATAACGTAGTGCGGGGGGCCAATTATCCCCACCGGCCCCAACAGATCCAAATTTCTAAATTTTCACTTTTACACTTTCACCGCTCTCTCTCCCAAACCAATTGATTTTCTTGAGGTCTTGGTATGCAATCCTTTAAGTTTTGGCAATACCTTTAATTTGGTGTATCACTCGCGAGGATCGGACCATTACAGCAGATTTTCAATTCTGCGGCTATATAATAGTAGTCGCCTTCGCACACTCTCCTGGTGCGCTTCGTCACTACATGGACTGCCGTCCATAGTGATAACAAAATAATATAGTTATGCAGTAAAAGGTAATTGGTTGTAAATTATCAATTTTTTCAGCTTAATCTGACTTGGTTTTTAAATAAAAATTAGGGAATAATAAAATAAAAACAAATAAAAATAAAAAAAAGATTTATTAAAATGACTTCCCAAAAAGACTTATTCTCCCATCACCAAGTGCTAATCCTAAGTGTTCAAAAATGCGATCTTTACCTTTACTATTACTCATTCCCATTCACAGATCCGCCGACCTGAGAATCATTTAGATCGGTTACCACTTGACAAGGAATTAATTTGACAACGTTAACAAATTAAACTGTTAAACCAACACAAACACACTAGCCCTGTTCGCACACTGAGATAAACAAATGGTCGACAGACGGACATTTACAACATCATTTGTAATCCATATCGCTCAGCATGTCGTCCCTTCGTTTTTCGACCCGGCAGTATATGCGTATATGTATGCAGTGTGCATGGGAGTGGGTGAAAGATGTATTGACCCTTCAACGGCGCTTCGGAATGCTTCACGCTATTTATTGGCTCACTTTCACTCCGGGAAACCAGAGGCAACCAGGGACCCGGACCCGGAGAGAGATTTCTCCCCTCTGGGGAGTTCCTTTGACGGTTCCATTTGCCACTCTGCACTGGCCACGTGTTGGGATTTGGCGGTTAAACACACTTTTACACACGCTTTCCGGGGGATTAGTCCTGCTCATTTGTCAACAGGATGTGTGGTTGCTGAGTGTGGTCAATATTAATTGGCAATGTATTAGTTTAAGTCGGTGCACACACTCCAACCAACATTGTAGGGCTCTCTCTTAATAATGGCTAAATTATGTTCTTCAATTTGAATTAAAAACTTAAATTTGTATTGCTATACAATACTATCATGTACAATACTATTTAATTTCTACAATATTATTGAAAATGTATTACAATGAATCTATAAATAATATTAATAAAAATTTCTAAATATTAATAATTTATTGCGAACTAAACTAAAACTCTACGTTTTTCGTACAGAATGAGAGCTTTGTCAACTAAGTGAAGCCGTTGCTCGACTTGTGTCCGATTTAAATGATAAATTGAAACTCTCGTTTCCCATATTGCAGTATTTTCGTCCCTCCGATCTACCGAGTTTTATGGGGCCCTTGGCGAGTGAATGGGAAAATGGCGAATGGGAGGCAGTGGTTTAAAATGGTGCAGCGGCAGACACGAAATTCGTATTTTCTGTGCTGCAACATCGCCAGAGGCCCAAAGGCTTGCAATTGCAACGTGCAACTCGGCATTGCCTCGGCAAGCACTGCCCCTTCGATCGAAGGCAAAAAAAGGGGGACAGGAAAAAATATTTTGACAAATGAACCCAAATAACAGGTTGCAATCGCTCTGAGGAAAGGGGTTCGGGTTTTGGGCAAGTCGGACAGGAAAACGTATGGTCGGACAACCTTGATACCTCATTTATTTTAAATGCGGCTGCCTCGATCCCTGGCCCAGCTGTAGTTTTCTTTACTTTTTGTACTTTTTACTCCGCTTGTCGCCTTTTCGTATTTCTTGCGCAAATGAAATCGACACATTCGACTCGAGTCGAAGCGAAGGGAAATAAATGAAACATTTCCAGCGTGGTCGCTCTGCTCTCGAAAATTGTTACAAATGATCGCAAATAACAGATCTTTGCCGGCACAGAGCTGTCCATCAAAGGAGCCGAACCCTCTCGGTGCGTGATCGAGTGGCAGAGGCAAGGGATCGGGACTGGAACTTGGGCCCGGGCGGTACGGACCCAGAGTTCTGGGCTCTGGCTTTCTGGACGGGAAGTGGCGAAGGCGCCGCCATGCTGCGCCTCATTTGATGCAAGGTAAATTGCATTGATTTCTTGATTAATGACAGTTTCGCATTTCAACGACTGCACGGAGAGAAAAAAGTCCGGTTAAGGTTGTGATGAAATCTTTTAATGACATTAAAATTGGAGAAACAAGTTTGATACTTTTCTCTGACCTTATAATGTTTAGAAAGATTATTAAAAATATTTTAAAAACTGATTGAAATTTTAATTTTATATCCTCAAATTATTACGATTTTTCAAGAACTTAAATAACGTTTGATATTAAATATTTTGTAATTAAAATATTATTTTGATAGCTATGTTTATTTCGCAATGATCTTCGAATGAAGGATATTGTTTTTTTCCAGTGCAAAGTGTATCTGGACTCACCCTGATTGTTGTTGTTGCTGCTCTTGCGGGATGTCTTCTTCTCCTTCATCCAGGGATACTCCGGCACCGAGTCCATGCCATCCGGCGTTTGAGGGACGCCAACCGGATATCCGACTCCGACCCCGACGTTGACATTAACGTTGACGCCCACTCCTCCAATGGCGCCGGATCCAACAGGTGTTCCGATTTTGGGACTCTCCGGACTCAGGTGGTTGAGGAACTCGGCCATCGACGGCTGCGAATTGATGAAGCCGCCCTCGGAGGCTGCCATCCAGTAGGCCGTGTCCGCGGTCCGTTTATCACAGTTCGGGGCCATCTTGTTGACCATCAGTACCGCCGGCACCGCTGGCGCCCCCTGCTGGCCGATACCGGGCTGACCGACACCCACTCCCACACCACCCACGACGCCCGCAGCACCGCAACCACCCACTGGCAGGGACGTCTGGCCAGTTTGCACCTGCAGCGGATTCAGCGGCGATTCCGATTTTATTTGCGTTCCCATCGGGGTCGTGTCCAGGGTGCTGCAAACCTCTTGCATGGCTAGGGTTTATCTTTTCGGGACTTAGTTACTCTCTATTCCAATTTCTGAGTGCCTTATAAGTTCCTCAGCTTGGGGACCTGCAAAATCATAAAACATTTTTGGTATTCCATAAAAATTTAGGTCGAAAACTAGTTCAATTTCTTTAACAAAAATCATTTTTCAATTTCACAAAGCTTAATAACTCTAATGTCATGTTGGTGCACTTTTTTGGCTGCACACTTCTTAGAATTATATTTCGGGGTTTATTTTAAATTAGAGAACCAATAAATTTGATATATAAATCTATGTTTTTAAATTAAAGTTTTTAGGTTTCAAAAAATCATTTAATAAAATAAATTTCATGCCTATAAACTACGTGATGCATGTGGAATTCAATTAAGTTTTGATCGAAAATTGATTCAAAAAGGCATTTAATTTTTAAAAATTATTCACAAAAAATGTTTAAGAAAGAACTTAAAAATATATAAATAGTATAAACTTAGTCTTCAAAGCGTATTTTATTTGTCTCAAAAGTAGTTAATCAAAAAATCAAGTCGAATATTCATTAAAGTTCTTATTAAAAATTGATTGATAAAGGCGTTTAATTTCAAAAATTATTCTCAAAAAATGTTTAAAAACATCTTTATATTCGAAAAGTATTTTATTTATTTATTTATTAAAGATGATAGTAGAGTTTACAAAACTAAAACTAACATATGTGGCTGTAGTGCTAGCTGCGGGGCCTTCGACTACGTGTTTTTAACAGGTGAACTTAATTCGAAAAGTATTTTATTTGTCTCAAATTAGTACAAAAAATATATAAAAATTTAAAAAAAAATACGATTTAAAAAAAAAACGTTTTTTTAATAGTTGTTTATTCTTTTTTTATTCAAAAACAATTTTCTAGTGTAATCTGAATTATCTGTTGTGCCTAAACACATTCTTTTATGTGATATCATTAATTCTGATTGGAATAAGCTTAAAAGTAGAATTCGCTTGGAAAAAACTTATTATAACTGAAACTGGATTCTCCAATACATTGGCCTTCTAAAATAAAAGTGTATATAACTTACATACAAGAACGAGATGCTGCTCAACAGAAAAACAATGTTTTAAAGTTCACGATTTGCATGTAAAAAAGTTTACAAATTCATTGCGTTTTTGAACCTAGAACCTAGAACATCTTATCCACTCTCACTTTCTGCTCGTATTTTCAAACGGTTTTAGCAACTGCAGTTCAACGATTTATTCCCCAAATCTCTAAAGTCGTTTTTAAAAGATCCTAACCTTTAAAAGTTAATAGGTAATACTCATTTCTCTTTATTTAAAACTTCTGACCGAAACATGTATTAAATTTAAAAGTTTTCTTTAAAAGTACTTTTTATTTTAAGCGAATGTTTTTCAATTTGTGTAAAAGTATCTTTCTTAATTGAATATAAGAGATTTAAAGTGGCTTTAAATGCTCTCACTTACAATACACTAATTTACAGACGTTTTTACGTTTGTTTATTGATTGTATTGATCGTACCATATTAAATTGATCATCTACTGATCACTGTATTCCATATTACACTTCCAGAATTGGGTTGGCATATGCGTTCTTTGTCAAAATTTCTCCAATACCACTGGGGTCACAGTTTTCACTATTGTCTGCACTTGTTCACAGTAACTGTTGTGGCTTAGCTCTTTGTTTTTTTTTTGTATTTTTCACCGGCACAACTTTCGCGATGCGGGTTTTTGCGTAGAACTTTAGTGTGTCAGGGCTTATCTGTGGGCCGCGAAAAGAGGCGACAACCGCGACGACAACGAGGGAACACAGATCCGAATATAAATATGGCCACCGTTGTGTTTGCTCAACCGTCAAGTGCTGTTTGGGGTTTGTTTTTCGCTTTTCAGGTCGACACACACCTTTTGGCAGCCATGGCGACGCGAAAAGGCCAACACAACCGACGAAACTACCGCGATAGCGACGATAATGCAAGTACGCGCTGTACTGCGGTGCGTATGCGTAATGTGTAGACTTTGTAGTCGCTGCGATCGTTGCAATGGCCACACACAATCACACACACGCTCAGTTGTTGCAATTCGTCTGAGGTGGTTTTCTCCACTTCGCACTCATACACATGCTCCAGCACTAGCTGTCCCTTTCTGGCTATCAAGAGGTGCGCAGAACCGGTTTTTCAGGGGTTCCTAAAGTGGTTCTTATCGGAATGCACCAATTTATTGTACAAACTGGCTGTTTAAACTATTTTGAATATTATTTCTAGGTTTTTATATTTGTTTTTTAAAAAGGTCCACTTGTTTAATAATATTATTATTGTTTAGCTACCGAACCGTTTCAGAGCGAGAGCGAGACAGAGGGCTTCTGGGGAGCTTCGTGCGGTTCCCGAGAGCTGGAGAGCAGCCAACAACCATTCCATCCAATAGCACCGAACGCACTGAACTGGGATTTTGGGAGCACCATCAAGGAGTGGCCTAAGCGACAGCCACCGCATCCATCACGCTTTTTGCTGGTCGGCACATGCGCGGTGCCATCTGGAAACTGGTTACTATAGCCATTACCCGCCGTGGCCAGGGGGTGGAGTTCACGCACACCGGCGCACAAGTCTCCGGCCCTCCGATTGGCCGTTGCCTCGCCTCAGTTTGTATCTTTGCGGTCGTGTAGCCCGGGAACCCCTGCATCTGGGCCCGTCATTTCCGCAGCGTTTTCTTGCCTCACTCGCTTTTTTCCACTTCCAACGCGAACGTGTTGCTTGTGACGGAATTTATTAGCTTTTTGTTACTTACACATTCCGCAGCAGCGGAAAAAAGGAAGGAAAAAATGAGCCCGAGAAGCGAGTTTCTTCTCGCTCTCCGGCTTTTTTGGCTTTCGGGTATTTTTGACATTTCGCTTTGCTCATCGCTCTTTTTGTTTTGGGCGCCTCTTCTCTTGTCTAACCATCACGTTGTCAATCTTGGTGGCATTGCTTTTTGCCTTTTGGCCACTTTTTCGCTCTCTTTTTGCCACATTCTCCAATTCCAATCCACTCTGTGGAGTCGGCGGCGAAGGTTCGTAATTATGTGCGGATTTTAATGCACACGAGTGTCACTACAGGTGTAAAAATATTGCCACATTGGCTGCTGCATGCGAAGCGATTCGGTTCAGGAAACTCTGGGACAAAGGTGCTTTACGGCTAAAAAGTTGGATACAAATCAACAACATTTGGTGGAATCTATCAGTATCTTTCATTTTGAAAAAAAAAAGTTTACGTCTACTTATTTTGTTTAAACAAAATTCTGAAAGTTAATAAAGGGATAAAAAACATTAAAAATAATTTTAGTGATATGGTTATCGAATTTATGCTTGTTGTTATATTAGCAACAAAGTTGTAAAAACTTGCCTCAGGGTCAAATATAGTTTTTTTGGCTGAAAATTTTAGATCGCTTTTGTCGGCAGGGGGCATTTGAAATTTCAAGAAAGACAGTACCTAAGAAAGCTTTTATTACAATAATTTGTAATTTCTCATAATTTCATCAACAATATCGGTTTTAAAAAAAGTCACAATTATGTTATAAAATATATTTTATTTTAGCCAATATAATTATTTTTTAAATTAGAAAAAAATATTACAATAAAAAACATTCAATATAATAGTATAATACAATTTAATATCATTACTATTGGTTTATGTACAGTCCAATTAGGGCACACTCAATGATATTTTTAAAAGTCTAGTAAATTCTGTAAAAAGTCATAGTCTACATCCAGAATATCTTCCGATGATGTGGAACCTGCAGCAGAACTATTTGAGTCCCAGCAGAAGTTCTGCATAATTGGCTGATTCTGGTTGTAACTATTTGTATTTGGGTCTATCCCAGTCTCTGTGGGAGGAATCGTAGCTTCAAGACCCAAATAATTACTCTCCCAATTGGAATCCAATTGATTGAATGGCAGTTGTGGAAGATCCATTGGAGCAGGACAGAACTCATGGAGGTAATCGTAAGCCTGATAGGGTGGCGTGATTTGACCCTCTTTTAAGAATAAGGGAGTATTCTGCTGCATTGGAACAGTTTCCACATTTGTGCTGGCATATTGAAGAAGGCGCTCCACGATTTGTTCGTCCTTTAAGATATCCTCCCTTGATTGGAAAGTAGTAGTAGTTGTAGTAGACGCGGTCAGAGGTTCTTGATGACCTTTCTTATTTGTCAACTTCTTGAGTTTCATGCGACGATTTTGGAACCAGATCTTAACCTGCCTTTCTGTGAGTCTCAAGCGTTGAGAAATCTCAATTCGCCTCGTTCGGGCTAAATATTTGTTTAGGTGAAATTCTCTTTCAAGTTCAATAAGCTGATGACTGGTGAATGCAGTGCGGGATCTTTTCGATTTCTCCAAAGTCTTTGTTTCAGCTAAGGGAGCTGTTTCGAAGTTTAGGTCGAGACAAGGAAACATCTAAAAAAAAGTAAAAATTTAGACGTTTGTTAGTATCACTCAAAATACAACTTTGTGTTCTTGGCTTACCTCCAAGTCGCTGACTGAACAGTTTTCCACAAAATAGTTTTCGGTTTCAATGGTGAACATTTTTCTGGAGAGCGTATTATCGTGCGCTTCTGTTCGCTTTGAGTTGCGTTTTTTAACTAGATGCTCGTAAAGTAGACTCATTTGCTTATATACCTCAGATACCTTAGGTAACAGATCGGGTTGGTTCCTACCTGTCCCGCCTGCGACCGTTCTCGGTTGGTAGACGGCTAGTCTGGTCTGCTAGATGTCGCGTCTTTTTAAGCCTGACTCCGAATCAAGGTAAAGTCCAGGCTCCAGAGAATGCGACACTTTTCTGGGTAGCGTCACACGACGGCGCGAGTCTTGGCTCCGTCTGATTTCAAGGTAGCTTCAAATACGCAGTCTATAGGTTTGTATTGCAGGGATCTTCAGAATTACATTAAAGTTAAAGACGTCTAGATTATATTCCCCTAACTTTAATTTAATCGGCCGAATACTTTGAAAAACATATTCTTTGAAAGTTATGTTTTTCTGTGCGTTTGGCTGACGTAACACATTTTGAGACCACAAGTTGAAATCAAAAAGTAGTAAACCGATTTTTGTCAATTTTTTTCAGCACTTAGTATGTAAAAATCCCGAGCTTGAACTTTAATATTTAAAAAACAAAAAAAAACAAGAAAGGAAGCTAACTTCGGCCAGCCGAAGTCTATATACCCTTGCAATTAATTCCTATTTAATTACAAATTACAAAAATCTGAATTTCGATTTAGAACAAACCGAATTATAGCAATTTTGACAATAATTGATTGATCATTCCTATGGGAGCTATATAATATAGTCGTCCGATTTATGTAAAATTTATTTCGAAATTCTAAAATAATAAAATAAAGTTATATTCAAGAGTAGAAGAGAATACAATAAAAATTAACAAAGCTATAATTTTTTTCTATTAATTTCCCATTAATTTTCCGATCATTCCTATGGGAGCTATATGATATAGTCGTCCGATTTTTATAAAATTTAAATCGAAAATCAGAAGTATTAAAAAAACGATATTCCAAAGAGGAGAAGGAAATATGTCAAAAGACACCGAAGCTATAATTTTGTTCATATTAATTTGCCATTAATTTTCTGATAGTTCCTATGGCAGCTATATGATATAGTCGTCCGATTTTTATAAAATTTAATTCGAAATTCAGAACTGTTAAAAAAATGATATTTCCAAGAGCATAAGGTAATATGTCAAAAAACACATAAGTTATACTTTTTTTTCAATTATTTTTCCGATTATTCCTATGGGAGCTATAAGATATAGTTGTCCGATCCGGCCGGCTCCGACTTATATACTACCTGCAACAGAAATACGACTTTTGGTAAAGTTTCAGCTCGATAGCTTAAAAACTGAGGGACTAGTTTGCGTAGAAACGGACGGACGGACGGACAGACGGACAGACGGACGGACAGACGGACAGACGGACATGGCTAGATCGACTCGTCTAGTCATGCTGACCAAGAATATATATACTTTATAGGGTCTGAAACGTCTCCTTCACTGCGTTGCAAACTTCTGACTGAAATCATTATACCCTCTGCAAGGGTATAAAAAGAGTCAACCATTCGTTTTTTAGTTTTCGTTTAAGTCGGACATCAGTTATGATGCCCACCGAAAAGGGGGTTTTTAAGGGTCAGCAAAAATGGTCCCAGCGGTATACTTGTTAATATTTCTTCAATATTTCTTTAACTTACTTATGAAATATGCCTCTAAAATGTGACATTATACAATCTTTCGAAATAATAAAAAATAACAAAAAGATTCTTTGGCCATTTTTAATTTAAAATGTTAGCCTGAACACAATCTTTATATTTCTATAAAATTTTAATTCTATTGTAATTTTAAATTTAACTGTCTATTTAATTTACTTATTATCCACAGCTCTGTATGAAAACTTTTATTTAAAATGTGTCAATTTAAATCAGGAAGTACATTTTAATGTTACCAGTTTTTGTTACCATATCTACAGTTTGTGCCAGCTTTATCGCAGGACAGCGTAGACCCCAATCCCCGACCAGGTAGTTATCGACCATGAACGGGAAAGATTTTGGTTTTCCCCGGGGTTTTCCACGCCAGTTATGAATATCTAAGGGTTGAGCTACCTGCTTTGCAAAGGAAGAGTGTTCTGATCCGATCCGACCCTGATCCTCGATCATAAAGTGTCACTTCAAGCTAATCCAATCACCCGCTATAAAATCCGCTACATCCCCCGGTGCTACGTGCTATATAGCACAGTTTTACGATCGTCCAGGCTTATTTAAACTAAACCCAGATTTTCCTTGGGAGGGCAAATCATGGGGTCAACTAAAACTAAATCTCGTCGAAGGAATTGCGGGCTTGGAGTAAGTATACGATTATCCAAAGAAAAGGTTTTGCCAAAATGATATTTGTTAGATGTTTTTAAAAATTGTAAATATTAAGGTAAAATTGTTTTAAACCAACTTAACATTTAATAAGCAGCATCTTAAGTGTACAGCAAAACCATTTAAATTATAAAAAACTTTAGTTGATGGATGAATTTATTACCCAAATTTAATTTAAATTTATTTGTATCTGTTCAAAGTGCTGACAAAAAGTATACATTCCTTAAAGGAAACAGAAATAAAATATTATAAATAGAACAAGTAAAACCCCTCTTTCTTTTAATTTAAAACATTTGTTCTTGGTTAAGATATGAAGCCAACATGCAAGCCATTTGGCCGAACAATTTTGTGGTCACAACGGCAGGCTTCTCTTTCTCCTTAGTGAGCTCAGATAAATTGGTGTCATCACATTATAAAGTGATTTCCAGCATATTGAAATTTTCTCCAGCTTTTCCATCTCGGCCAGCGTGTTGTGTCACATGGAAAGGAGATGAGGACGCTGGGATCATATTAGATTTGCCATGTTTTGTGAACAATATTTCATCGTCAGCTGTCACAGAGTCGTGTCTTTTTATTAGTTATTTGATTATGCCAATAATAGAAACTTGTAGAATTTCATTATCGATAAAGTTTTGCTCTCGGAGGAGTATGTGCATAAATGGCTTAAGCAAATTGGGTAACAAATGAATAAAGTTGAAGATGTGAAATGAATATAAAGCATGACCTTTAATAATTATTACATATAAATATATTTATGACCATGACAATAATAGACAATTATTTCGATCTTAGCCTGATCGACTCTCGCTTAATGTATTTCTAATTGAAATATTTTCACTCTATTGGTTGACATAAATCGACGATAAAGAGCTGTAAAAACATTCCGTGAATTGCGGAAAACAATTGATTGATGCGCTATATGCTCAGATATATTTAGTCCTTTCCTTAGTCCAGATGCAATAAAACGGAGACATAACTGTCAGATAATTGCGTTAAATGGAAAGGATTAATGAGTAGATAAGAATTTTGTGCCTACTCAGTGGGGCGATTCATTTGGAGTTCCTCTATGGCCCACCCCTTCCTGGCACTCGGGCCCCCTCAGCCACCCACATACACCCAAGAACAAGATGCAACTACCGCAACAACCGTGACAAGTACAACATTTGTGTCGCCTGCCTCGGCTTCAATCTGTCGCCCTCCGCCTGTGCCACGCAACCTTTGACACGCATAAATGGAACAGTCAACCCCCTGTTCTTGCTCCACCCCTGACATCCCCCTGCTTCCGGATCTACACTGCACAAATCCCTTTTAACTTACAAGTTAACATTTCATATTTTTCTGTTTTTATTTACTTTTTTAAAAATTATAATTATAAAGTTTTAAGAAGTTACAAGTACAATAATTGTAAAAAAAAGAAGGAATATTATAAAATATAAAAAATTATATCTATCTTCAGTTATTTACCAAAAAAAAGTAAAAAAAAATAAAATTCTCCTCCTTAACAAAAATATTTAATTACTAAAAATATTTTTACAGTAAAGGTAAATCATAACTATATCTTAAAGCTCCCATTCGAAGGATCCGAAAAATAATAAACAAGTTAAAATCTATTATTTTTACTCTTGGGAATAAATTTTTAAAATATTTTTTTAATTATATTACAAAAAAATTTACCGATTATATAAGTATATACATTATATTATAACTGCCAAGGAAAATGAAACAATTTTTTGTTTCGTTGACTTTTATTGTATTGTCTTCTTTTTCGGAATAACATTTTTTAGTGTCAAGTAAAATTAATTAATTACAAAAGAATACAAAAACAGCTATAATTCGTTTGTCGCATAAGCGCAAGTAAGTCAAAATTTCGTAACTTAATAGGAATGATTTTCAAGGATATACAAACTTCAGAAAAGCTTTCTTTCTTTTCATATTTTAAATTCAGAAAATGTAAAAAAAAATTTTAATTAAAAAAATAAAACAATTTAAAGGTATTTCATATTAATAAGATGTATCAATTTACACTACTAATTTATCTCAAATGTTTTAATCTTTTAATGGAATATTTTGATGAGTGTTCAGACATGCCAATGCCGAGTGTCAGCTCCTCGCAGTACGGTCTCCGGACTGCTGTCCTGGCCCAAAACCCGGACCCGGCACAAACAAAGATCGCAATTTGACTCTACACCACGGAGCTGTCAGCTGGCAGAGAGTGAAGGAAGATTGATTACCGCCATCGAATTGTTTGCCTTCATTCAGGGTGGTGGCAGCGGCGGATGGGGAAGCAGGGGATGTGCCCTGTGTGCCTGACTTCGATTGAATGGCATCGGAATGGAATCGAAAGAGTTGAGCTACCAAACACGATACTCCTGCTGTCATATGTAAACAACACTTGAAGTCTTCGTGGGGATAGGGTTGCGTTTTAAAACGCAGACGAGGGTGCTATGGCTAAAGCTTAAAATAAGCTGTATAATCCATAATAATTTCACAATGTATGAACAAACAAGGTTCGATTTTATGCTTACTCTTTTTTTAAGCAAAACTGGTTTGAAATCATTCCCAAAACGGTTTTTTTCTAAACCCCGAAATATTAATCATCCATCCCAAAACTTTATTTTAGCTTTTCCAGGAAATCATCAATGAACTCCATCTGCTTCGAATTGAATTTGCGGGCATATTTTACACAGTTCTCAAAGTTGGACTCATCGTTGAGTCCTTTGTAGGCCATGGCGCGATACATCCACGCCCTCAGATTCTTCTCATCCAACTTGTTCAGAACGAAGTCGCAATCGACAATGCCTCGTTTGAATTTGCCCGATCTGCGGAGACAGAGGAGGATACATCAGTTGGAGAATAACCAAAGAATTCTCTATCCTGTTTTTTTTTACTTGATGAAGCAGAGAGCGCGATTTATGTAGAGAATGTGGCTGTCTCGGATATTTTCAATGGCTTCGGTGTACATATGCATAGCAGTCTCATAGTTACCCCTTCGATACTCGGCGTTTCCTAATCTTAAAATTAAATTACGTGGATAAAAGAAGTTACAATGCCAAGAAGCACTTACTTTCGAAAGTTTTGGGCCACTCGTTCTCTTTCCAATCGAGCTTTAGATCGTTGATCGAGATCCATATCGACCTGCCGCATAAACGGAAATCGATCCTTAGTCCTATCTAGACGGTTAAAAGTCCTGGGCTTTGATTTTTCTCTGAAAGCAGTGTCTTTGGGTGCAGAAATAACGGGGGGAGCAGTTTTCCGGCCAGTGATTATGAAAGTTTCCTCTGTTAGAATAGTCGACTTAGCATCGTTCTCAACTTTTTCTGGTCCCTCATCATCGTCCCTAGAAACAAATAATTCTAGCTGAAATTTATTTCCTTGGGGTATGTTGCTACTTACTCAGTCGGCACTTGAAGGTTTTCAAGCAACCTGACCACTTCTTCAACTGTTGATTCCGAATCTAAAAAGCGCTCATCGATTTGCGGGTGTTGCAGGGAATACATGTTCCCAAATATTAAATAATGACCGACGGATTCAAATAAATATTTGCTTTTTATTTGACCGTTGTGGAGTTTTGTTTATTCTAAATGTTTACCAGCTGGGCAAACTAATCGCGTGGCAACTTGGGGTTGGATTATTTATTGCCCATAACCAACTGGTTGCCTAGCAATAAAGTTTACAAGCATTGAAAGGACTATCGATAAGACCGGATTGAATATGATTTAAGTTCTAGGAAATATTATTAATGTATTATTATAATAGTATTAAAATAATATAAATATAAATTTGAAACCTTAATTGATTTAAATTGGATCATTGTGATTTTTAACGTTTTTATGAAATATTTATTTTTGTAGAAAACGATTTTGATTTTGTATGATTTTGCCAGTCATTTGCGTTGAATCGTTTACATGATTACATGTCGTGAAACATACACCTGCATACCCTGTTACTAGCACTCTGGCTGATAGTCATATTCATACTCACGCTCACATTACTTTTCATTTAATCTCATGCAATTTGTAAGATAAAGAAATGCACAAATGCATGTGCAGCTCAGCTTGGCTCAAAGGATCAATTATAGACTATAAAACATAATGGCATCTAATAATAGTAGAGCCGCAATCTCAACACAACTGAACACAACCCCTCAATCCCCCTTTCACCGCACGAAAAGCTCAACACTCAGCCAAATTTACAAAGAAAATATATTTTTCTAAATTATTCAAACTAACCATAAGCTTCTTCTAAGAGCGTTCTTAAACATTCTTATAAAGAAGGTATTTCGAAGTAAAATATTGTTACATATATTAGTTTTTTTAATACATACATGCCTGATTTATTAAAATCATTAATTAGTACTATCGTTTAAATACAAAGGTATTCAAATAAGTTAATGGTTTTCTTTTCTTAATATTTCAAAAACAGCACAAAAACCATATGTAATTTAAGTCCAAAAAAATGTTGAATACAAAAATACTTTAGGTAAAATATTAATTAATTTTTATAAAAAAAGGCTAAAGAATTACATTTATGAAAATTTCAACATTTGTTTGAATGAAAAAATATTTTAAAACATTTTTTGGTCTTTTTTTGTAAAAATTAAATCTTGTTAACATTTTATCACAAAAAAAATTAGTAAAAATACATAGATATTAACACGTTAATTTAGCCATTTTTAATCCTTTTTGTGAGTGCAGCCCTGTCCTCTCACTCGCTCCTTCGGATCACATGGTAGTGCATGTCGCTGGCACATTACCTGCAGTGGTGCATTGAGGGGCGGGGTGGAGAAAAAGATCCTGGCGAGTGAGAGCTGGGTGGCGGATATGTGTCTGTGTCGTGTGGGCCAGGCATTTAGGAGCCGGCTCACACACACTCCTGCACTCACTCGGCAACCGGACATGGACATGCTTAAGCGCCGGGCTCTCTCTTGGTTACGTTAGCAGGGAAAGGGGCGGAAACACAATGCACGGGGATAAATAATTGCAGTGCGGCAAAGGAGCCTGAACTGGTTGTAGCACCATTTCGCTGCTGCCAGCAAACCAGCAAACCGGCAAATGGACAAACGACAACGACACCAAATTGCTCACATGACGCACCGCATTTTTTATTCCGCACGAAATTCGTTGTTGGTTAGCAAAAGTTGGTAACGCTCCTTGTGGCAGCAACTCGCCGCCTGGCGGCATCATCAGCATAGATTGCCATTTCGACGTAATTGTTATAAATGAATTTCACGTAATTTAATTATGGGTTTTAGACCGATGAAAAATATACCGGCCAACGGGCCATAAATATGGCCCAACCCTATAGATGGGAGGTCATATGCTGCGTATGCGTATCAGCTGTTGGAGAGGGTTGAGGAAATGCCCGAATTACCCATGAAATGGGTACAGATGAATGGGAATTGTGAAATCAACCTTAAATACGAGTGGATGAGAAGGGGATTGCAATAGAAACCGTTTGATTGTTTGGAAACCAATCTGTCACACTCGATAATCGACTTATTGAAAGTGTAATGAGAAAATTAAAATATTGTATTTAATCATCGTATACATAAAGCCATTTAAAAGTGTTGTGTGTAAGTCCCCAATTTGTAAACAGCCGACCTACCACAATATTAAGAGTAATTATTAATGACTAATAACGTCCTGGCCTTACTTAATTTAAGACATTTTTACATTAAAAACTTACTTTTATTAATATATACTTATTAAAGGATTAATAATCATATAACTAAATGGATAGTCAGACAAATAGTTGACCAGGTGTCTCAACTGGCTTTTAAGGGACCATGCCAAATTACACATAGAATCCTCTGTAAGGGTAAAATAAATTCCGCAACAGATGCTTGCAACAACATCACGGCTCACGACTCAAGTGACTCTTGTCCGGGGGCTGGCACAACAAAAATTCAATTGAAAGCCCGAGAGTTCCTCTTTGGGACCCGTATGCTCCACTACCCGCGACCCATCCCTTAGCATTCGGCTTTCAAATTTTGAAGTGATTTTTTTCACGCATTCACAATCTTCCGTGGAATACGAAATAAGAAGAGTTTCCTGTGCCTGCTGTTCACTATATATGCATACTTTTTGTGGGCCAAAACAGTACAACCCCAGCATATGTGGAATGGACGAAAAGTTTTTCTGGCCCAGCACGATTTGTTTATACGACAGGTGTTGGCCATATCGGTGGCGTTGAGGGACTAACACGTCTGTGAAATGTCATAACGTTTAAACGTGCCAAAAATATCCGAATTGAGCCCAAAACCGTTGGGTGGAAAAATGCAAAAAAAAGGAAAGGATGAAATACAGACAAAAATTATTTTGGTAGAAAGTTTTCTATTTTAAAATTGTGCTGAACCTACGCCAGTTAACCATAAGGACAAGAAGGGTCATCAGGGATTTAAAATAGAATGTTATATTATTTTTATATTACCTAATTGAAACGCCCAAGAAACTTTGCACCAAAGATTTTGTTGCTGAATACTGTTAAAATTTCCAAAAACTATTCTGTATTTAAGAATGAGATACACATTCATTATTCCTCCTTTTTCCAAATAACCAGCTTAATTAACTTTCACAGATTCCCGCCAAAAACTGAGCGGATTTCTTAGCGAACCCATTTCATTTGCACACAAAATACATTTTGCTCGGCTGTCGCAAAGATTCCAAGCACTTGGCTTTCGAGTCCTGGCCGCGAATTCAAAATTCATTGCCAAAGGAGTGGGGCGAGCTGCGGTTGAGAACCAAAAGCTTCCAAAAGGCGATTAGCCATAAAAATTATAGATTCAATCTAATTACAAAACGCTGCGGTTGGGAATTGCGGAGTGGGCGTGCGACTTCCAAGTGAATATTTAATTTAATTAACAAGAAACAATTTGAAATGTTTTTCGCCCAGCCTGCGTTGCGGCTGCGGAATTTATTGTTATGACCAGGCCAAGACTGCGGCGTTGTCATTGTCATCAAGGCTCCGGATTCCCGCCCCCGGGCTCCGGCTCCCAACGCTCTATTCCGGCTAATAAAACCGCAGTGTTGCCACTGAGCGAATGATTGAGCTCGGGAATCGGCAAACTGGCTAACTGGAACAATGCGAACAATCTGTGCGCTGTTGGACATGTTTATTACATTGGCATTTCGCGTAATTGAAGCTGGCCCGCGGAGAGTTGTTTACTTGTTCCTGCTGTTTGCTTTTTATGCGAGTTTGATTAGCTGCCTCTGATTGCCGGGCGATTAGCCACGCCCACGCTCCACGGATCCGGCATCTATATTCATTATGGCAGCCCCGAAACATGTGCAGGACATGCTCCCGGCGAAGGCAAACCGAGCCAAAACCAGAACCGAGGCGAACCGGACCACATGTCAGGAAATGTCAACAATGCGCATGAAAATTCCAAGGATCCACCCCCTGCGCAAGGTCCTCCCCTCTGACCCGTGACTTCCCCATATGCACACTCTGAAAAAAATCACCCAAGGTTTGGAAAATTAACTACACCACAAGATAGCACTCAAATATGTTATAAGAAAGTTCTTAAATACTGTCTCAGTTATTTTTAAGTAAATGTTAATGAAATGTATCCAGGATAAATGTAATACTATATACTATATTTTAGATACCCCTTAGAATTTTCTTAAATATTTTGGAATATACAAAGTTTAAACATTTTATAAGATATCTTTCCGAAATTTAGACAATGTTTTCAGTCTTATACACATACTTGTACTTAGTTATAGATTGATTATAATTTTTCAGAGTGCACGACTTGCGAGTCCTTTGGCCGTGGCAAGTGCGAGCGACAATTTCCTCCCAGGGGAAGCAATTTGCCACACACACAGCCCTCCATTCCACACCACATCATACACCTAAGGGCCCAGGGACCAAAGGGATGGATGGGCTCGGATGGAAGGACTGGTGGAAATTCCTTGGAGCTGAGGCTGAGTGCCGCATTTCCGCGCTGCAAGACGCTGGCCAGCCACCGCAGCCAGTAGCAAGTAATGTGTGCGGTTAAATGTCCATAAATCAAATCCCAACACTCCACGTCCGCCGCTCAAGATGACCAACGGAACCCGCTCCGGCGGACTGTAACTGAAACTGAACCTGTATCTGGATGCGGATTGGGGATGGGAACGGGGCTGGACCTGTCCGAGTTAATGCGGTTGACACTTTTCTGGGTCCTAATAGATGGGCGATGCAATGGAAATTCCTCGACTTGACCTCAAGTCGCCCGCAATGGGACATTAAATGCAAAAGTGAAACCGAAGACAACTGGGACAGTGGCTAAATGGTAAAAATTACCCCTCCCTCTTTCTTTCACTCTTTTGTTTTTATTTCCAGGAGCCAAGTGCCCACTTTGGAACGGATGGGTTGAAGGATATTTAAAGGATTGATGAGGGAAAAGCTGTAAATAAAGAAAAGTTTCGTGAAAGTATCTAACTAGCCAATGTGTATAACTTGTTTTTGCAATGTTGCATGTTTAAAACTAATTTTAGCTATTTCAACTTCTGCCAGATATTTAATATATATTTATTTTTTTTTTAATATTTTACTAACTAAAATAACCGAAGTTAACCTACATTTATAAAGATGAAGAGGAAAAAGGCAAGTATATCGTTTTAATTATTTTATTTATCATATATGACTCTTATAATATTTTAATATATTTTATAAAAAAAATTCTTAACCTAAATTTATAAATGTTTTAAATGGCTTTTGTCACTGAGTTGGATTAGAATTTTGCGTCCAAGTGCCAGAGACGATTGCTTAGCTCTAACAGAAACTAAACCTAAATATATCTAGTAAGGAAAGACTCAAATTTAATTGGGATAATTGTAGCTGGTGACGCAGGGATTTATGTGGGAGATGCTCAGCTTTCGGGACTTAGGAGCCGGTTCGCCCCACGAAAGATTCATGGAGGGAGCCGCGTGCACGCTGGTGGGGATCTGATTCTGGGGGGCAGGATGCCAGGACTGGGAGGCCAGGAGCGGTGCGGACTTGGACTTGGACCAGGCCTGGGCAGCCGCCTCCAGATCCTGCTTGATGCTCTGAAGAACCAAGTCCACGTTGTAGGAGTAGTGCCCCGAAGAGGAGCTTGAGCTCGCGTTGGCAGAAGCTCCTGGGGTGGCAATGCTGGTGGCTGGAGCAGCCGTAGTTTGAGCCAGGTGCTCCAGGATCTCGCTGAGATCGTGGCTAGAGCACATGCTGTTGTTGATCGCTGTGTTGGCTGTGCCTTCGGTCTTGACTTTCACTTGGCCATAGTCCGGCTGGGCAGTCACCGGAGCTACTGCCACCACAGGACGCTTTTCTGCTGCCGCGGAGGCCTCCCTGGGATCCTGGGAGTAGGACATCAGGCGCTGCACTATGCCGCGATGGGCACTCTGCTCCGCCTGCGGCTGAGCCAACTTGGCACTGGCCTTGGACTCGCGGTGTCCCTGGATGTCCTTCTTGAACTTCATGCGGCGGTTCTGGAACCAGATCTTCACCTGCCTCTCGCACAAGGACAGCCGCTGGGCGATCTCGATCCTGCGCGTCCTGTACAGGTACATGTTGCTCTTGAACTCGTTCTCCAGCTCCACCAGCTGGACACTGGTGAAGGCAGTGCGGGATCGCTTCAGCTTCACCCGCTGTGAGTCCTGGCTGGGCTGCGACGGCAGGTTCTCGTCCGAGGACACCTGCTGCTGTTGGAGCTGCTGCGGGGAGCAGTGGTCGTTGAGGGTGGTGGGGTTGGAGTTCATCTGGTTGTAGGTGGGAGGCAGGCTGAGCGGGTTCACAGCGTGATGATGGCCGTAGAGCAACTAAAAATGGAGTAAACATCAGTTTAAGCTATAATTTGAACTTAAATCCTTGTACTTACATCACTGTATTTCACTTCCGCAGGAGTAGCAGTGTAGGGGCCCACCTTGGCCTGGTGCACTGGATAGTAATGCATGACGGATGACATATTCTGCTGATACTGCCGACTGAGCTGTCAAAAGTGGAATGATCTGCCGTCCTAAGCAAACACCAGCCTTATATACGGATCCGTTTAGGTAGGGGACAACGCAGGTCAATTCCGCCGACGCAGTGTTGCGAAAACGAAAAATTTGCCTAAGCCCGCGAGTCGTAAATCCCTTCGTCGCTGGGCTGGCCGACTGGCCGACCGGCACCTCGGAGACTAGCCAAGTCCGACGACTCCCGGCCATGGCCAATGGGCAATCTAGAGGCTTGTTTTGATCGAAATCCTGCCAGGATTTGGCGTTGCGTGAGACACAGTTCCAGGGGTCCCTGGCAGAGCCGGAGTCTAGCCAGGTAGACGGACTGATGATGATCGGCTGTCCGAGATGCGAGCTGAGAGGCGATTGTTGTCCAACTTGTAGCACCTGTTGAAAGAGCCTCCAGTGGCGGCGCTGAAAGTGAAACCGAGGCTGTTGTCGCGGCTTTTGGTCGCTCGCCGTCCGCAATTATCCTCATAATGCTATGAAAGCGACGCTGCGAGAAAGGATGCTCCTCGGGGTTTTATGCTCGATTTAGACAGTTTATGGCTTCGTTTGTTGCCAGGAGGATATGCCCGAGAAACCCAAGTCTCCGTCGCGGCGAATGCGAATCCGACGCGGTCCTCCCGTCCCTTAGGCCTTTCGTCCTCAGTCCTCGGACTCGGGAATTGTTCGCAAATTTTATTACTGGCGCTATCGGATTTGCTCCTTCTGGGAATTCGCTAAAAATACGCTGGAACAAAGGAAAAGTCATGGCAGGATAACCGTGTGGAAATGTGGCAACGTCTGAGGTACAGTTGAGGGGTTCCTAACTTAATAGAAATGCTCATATGAGAAATTTAAAACCTATTAACATTGAATTTAATCTTTTTATAACAGTTAAAATTTTGTATACAATTTATTTAATTTAATTAAATAATAATAATAATATTAACTTGTGAAACCCGAAAAAATAAATAAAGGTGAATGGCAAATATAGTATGGAAAATACTTTTTAAATATTAAATTTACAAATTTTAGAATTTTTTTCTAGAGATAGCTGAATTTAATTGTACAGTTACAAATTTTAACAATAGACACCAAATGTAAATTATTGATATCTTGCGACTTGGTTTTAAAATAAATTATCGTTTATTAATATTATAGAAATCTTTTTAAGACAATTAAAGTTTAGTATATGTATTTTGTAATCTAAGCTTAGCTTAATATTCTCATTTTTAATATTGGAATATAACAAATAATTATTTATTTGTAAGTCTTTTAAGATGCTAATAAAAAGTGTATCAATATACATTTTGAAAAATAATTTTAAGATATTTTATTTTTCTTATTAAGATTATTAATTTATAATTTTTTTCATCAATGTGATTTGCCATGATATTAACAATTACTAATTTGCAAAACGCATAAATAACAAATTTTCAAACTTGATTTAATAAAAAAAACAAGAGGGAACGCTATAGTCGAGTGCCTCGACTATCAAATACCCGTTACTCAGCTAAAGTCAGCAGTCTCAAGCAGGGCAAACCAAGCAGCCGCTTCAAAAAATTAAAAAAAATTATTCTACATTTCGGTAGGCGTTTATAACCCAAACAAAATGGCGTCTACACTTTTGCTCTAGCTTTAAAACTATGGGCGCCAAAGCTTTTCGCGGTTTGTGGGCGTTAGGGGGGAGGGGGGTTTCCAATTTTGGTTTATCAATATGTATTGATGAAACGAATACACATTGCTTTTCCCGTTAATATAGCTTCAAAACTGTGGGTGCCACAGTTTTTCGCGGTTTGTGGGCGTTAGAGGGGGCGTGGCACATCGGCGTGAAAAACTTGCGCTGCGTATTAACTCCTAGAATCTGCATGCCAAATCCCAATCTTCTAGCTTTTATAGTTTCCGAGATCTGAGCGTTCATACAGACGGGTGCCACTGTTTTTCGCGGTTTGTGGGCGTTAGGGGGGAGGGGGGGTTTCTCACTTTGGTCTATCAATATGTATTGATGAAACAAATACACATTTCTTTTACCGTTAATATAGCTTCAAAACTGTGGGTGCCACAGTTTTTCGCGGTTTGTGGGCGTTAGAGGGGGCGTGGCACATCGGCGTGAAAAACTTGCGCTGCGTATTAACCCCAAGAATCTGCATGCCAAATCCCAATCTTCAAGCTTTTATAGTTTCCAAAATCTCAGCGTTCATACAGAACGAGTCACAGTTTTTCGCGATTTGTGGGCGTTAGAGAGGGCGTGGCACATCGGCGTGAAAAACTTGCGCTGCGTATTAACCCCTAGAATCTGCATGCCAAATCTCAATCTTCTAGCTTTTATAGTTTCCAAGATCTCAGCGTTCATACAGACGGACAGACGGACAGACGGACAGACAGACGGACAGACAGACGGACAGACGGACATGGCTAGATCGACTCAGCTAGTGATCCTGATCAAGAATATATATACTTTATATGGTCGGAAACGCTTCCTTCTGCCTGTTACATACTTTTGCACGAATCTAATATACCCTTTTACTCTACGAGTAACGGGTATAATAAACATAAACAAACTAAGGGTAATGAAAAGTAAGAATGAGTTGTTGACTTGGTTTTTCCAGCATTTCCATAATCCTCCTTTTAAAACGCGCCCATTTGGGCAAGATCAATAAAAATTACGAAACTGGGAGAAACCCGATAAACATTCGTTCATGTAAAGCGCGCATTGGATTTCTGGATTTTCCAAAATTTATATCAAAGAACATAGAGGCAACAAGTTGCCTGGCGGCGCCCGTACAGTGCCTACCTAAATAGTGCGACCGGACGAGGATCGGTCGGGGAAGGTCGCTGATCAGGTAGCTCTATAAACACAGGCAGCTGGTGCAAAAGTTTTATGATCCGCGGGTGTTCGCGGAAAATCGCGAATCACATTTTATGACAGGCATGTGTGAGTATGTGCCATAAAGTGAGTTTTTAAATTCATAAGATTTTCGGGAAAACCAGATACCGTTTTCGTTCATCCTGGAAAGAGACGGAGAGAGGAGCTACGTGTCCTTCGGAGTTTGTAAATTTATGTAGATAGTCACAGCTTACTCTAGTAGAGTAGTTCGTATATTTTCCCATAATGATATAGACAAAACTTAAAGAAACAACGTTAAAGGTGCACCGTTCTAAAATTAATTTGAAGCTTGACAGATTTCAATGCATTTTGTAGCGATAAAAATAAAATAAATGGATGGATAATTTATTCCGAAGACAGCAAAAAAATCAGTGTGACTAGAACAAGTGGTCTGCATTAGTTGATAAAACAACTTGCAAACGATTCTTGGTACAAGAATGTGCAAATGTTTGATTATGTCAGACACTTTGGCATAGCATAGAAATTGAAAATATCATATCGAATATTATTGATTAAATGTTCAATCTTTAAGGGGTAATCGTTGATTTTGATTACCCCCAAGAGAAACATTTTGCATTTCGATTAGTACAGTTTTTAGCTATGTCAAATTGCTCCAGAAAACAAATTTTTTTGCTGGCTGGGAATTGAGGTGGGGGAGTGAACTTTCCCTGGAATACGTTCAAGCCCAAAAGGCCTCAAATGCGTCTGGATAAATGTTCCTGGGCTTTAGTGGAACAACAAATCAGAGCAATCGAAGCAAAGAGCGTATTGCAGGGGAAGTTTTGACTTAAATAGAGTATCACTACAAGAGACACTGAAATCCATCTCGCCGCTGACTAGTCTAGTACAAAAAACTTCGCTAAGAACAATTTACATGGATCTTAAGAGTAGTTCTAACTTACTACGCGTAGATATCTACAATCACTTGGTATTTGTACAATCAGAAACAACAGTGGTTAACCTAAAGCTATTTTAACTGCCTGGGACGCCGCTTGTCCAGGCTAATTGAAGCAGTAGGCGAACTGCGAGTTGCCTGCGGCGTTACGATGGGGATTATACGCTTGCATTATCGTATCCATCGTGCATTGATACTGGTTTGATTCGGACATGGTCACGCCTAGTCCCATTCCGAGGGGCGGCTGAGCTCCCTGTGGGGGCGAAAGTTTGCCAAACTTGGCAAAGGCTGTGCCGCGATTTCCGGATCCTGCCAAAGCTCTCAGGCCGGTGCTCATGTCGTCGCTGCTGCCATCGTCGCAGCTCTTGTCCAGACCCTTCAAAGGCTCCAAGATCTATGGAAGGAATGGACGTGTTACAATTAATATAGACAATAAGGGAAGGTAGTTTCGGCAAGCCGAAGCTTATATACCCTTACAGATAATTACAATTAAATTAATTAATCTCAGAAGTATTACAATATTTAATTATGATTTACTTGCTTAAATGAAATATATGAAATTCTGAAATATTTACAAATGTCAAGAAATTATAGGTTCGAGGTTTGTTGAAATTTGTAAATAATTCAGAATTTGTTTCAATTATTTTTAGAGTTTTTGGTACGATTTATCCCGATAGCTTAAAAGACTAGTTCAACTAAAAACGGACGGAAAGAATGATATACATATATATTTCCACTAATAATTTTAATAAATTAATATAAAATGTTATAAAATGAAATAATAATTGACTATTGTTAAGTCAAATAACTGAATGCTCCGATTTACCTAAATTATCAAAAATGTAAACAAATTCTATTAAGCTGTCTTAAAGCCAAAGTACAAAATACTGATTAACTGGGGTTTGCTTTATAAAAGCATTTATCTGTTTCAAAAAACAAGGTGGGGAGCTGGACTCTTGGCTGACCTGTAGCGTCGTCTTCTTCCTCGTTCCGTCGTCCATTTCGTCGGCCTCCGTCTCGCCAACGGCGGTGGCGCAGGGTCCGCCAATGCCGATGCCGCACAGACTGGGACTCTCGTCATTCTTGGGTGTTAATGGCTCGTAGACCTCGGAGCCCGGCGAGGCAGCGCTGCGGGCCGTGGCGGGTGCGGATGCGGATGCAGTGGCGCCAGACATGGCCGATCGCATGTAGTACGAGCTGTTGAAGTTATAGTCTGCCTCCGGTTCGTCCTTGACTAGGACACGGCAGGCGCTAGCTGGCTTTTGCTGGAAGTCAAAGTGGTGGTACTGCTGCTGCTGAGCCGACTGCTGTTGCTGTTGCATCTGGAGCGGCACGTGGTTGCTCTGGTGATGCAGCTGCTGCTGGTGGTGAGGGACATGTCCCTGTTGCTGCTGGAAAAACTGTCCGCCAGTAGCAGATCCTGGTGCTCCTCCTCCAGATGGGTACTGCCCGTGCGGGTGGCGATTGGTAAGGCCGTGGTTGTGGCCTCCATTGTAGTTGTAGTACGCGTTGAAGGACTCGCCGTAGTGCTCAGCCATGTGGGCTGTGGGAGTCGAGGGAGTGGGCGATGGGGTCAAGGCGTTGGGCGTGGCTCCTCCGCCCAAGCTCAGGGTCTGCAGACTGGGCGGATCGCCATCGCTCTGTTTCAGACCCGGCGACAGGGGCATGCCCTCGTACGACTGATCCTTGTGCTGATCCGATTGGATTTTGTGACGACGCCGACGATTCTTGAACCAGATCTTCACCTGGGCAGTGCCCAGAGCCAGCTTGGCCGACAGATCCGCCAGTCGGGGGGCCGTAAGGTATCGTCCCTGCAGAAAGTGCTGCTCCAACTCGGCGATCTGGGAGCTGGTGAAGGTGGTGCGAGTGCGACGGGGTCGCCGCATCACCAGGGAGTCGGGCAGCTCCTCTGGGGGATACATCTCTGATAAGACGGTGGTGGACAATGCTCGCTTCACACTCACCTGGCTTGGGCATCTGGTTCGGCAGATACGGACGAATGTAGTTGTAGTTTATCGCACCCGTTCGCTCATCGAAAAGCTTTAAAGAGTCAATGAGTACACTATCTTTATATAAAAACGTGAAAAGATGGTTCGCTTCGGGAGCCGAAGCTTAAATATCCGTTTATTAAATAAACATCTAACTATAAATATTGACTTAAATTTATTATTATACATATTAAGTCAAGTAATCGAACTTTCATCAAGTTATAACTACTACTGTAGATGTTAACGTATTCCAATATAATGTTAATCGAAAAGTTAATAATATGTGTACATCAATTTCTAAAATTCTGCTGATTATAAATAAGTTTTAGAAAGAGTGAATAATGTTAGAATTAAATTGTATATCATTGTACTGATAATAATAAGATTATTTTCATATTTATATCAGTTTTAAAACCTTAATTATTGAAAAATTACTAGGTCAGGGCAAAAAAATGTTTATACTGTGATGCAAAAGAAATCTTTAAAGTGATCACTGATCAATTTCTTAATATTGAGTGGTTCTCTGTATGGAGACTCCACTGTATTCATGCTTTTCTGGGCGAACTTGTATTACTCTCCCGTAGCCGTACCACTCACCAGATCGAAGGGATTCCGGAATTGTGGCGGCAACTGGAGCTGCGGATGTTGATGATGTGGGTGCGGATGAGAATGTGGATGCGGGTGCGGATGTGTGTGCGTGTGGGGCAGTGGATGGTGGTAAAAGTTTTGATCTGGCGGCGGTTGCGCCATTTTCCCCAAACACTCCGCCGCGCTATTTTTAGGGATTTTCTGGCACCGCGCGGAATTCCGCAAGTGGAATGTTGAATATTTCGTATATTATATGTAACCGGTTACGTTCGAGACGTTCGCGAACTTAATTCGCCAACATTTTGCGTGTTTGCGATCCACTTGCTTCGCATCTGTAAAGAACCGTTATTTAGAGATGGTGCGAAGGCAGGAGGAGATGGAATAGACAAGCCCAGATTGGTACAATCGATAACGGGATAATTAAATTTAAAAACATCATTAGGAATCGTTAAATAATTATTATTATTTAATTATTATATTATTATTTTGATACTATACCACCCTTATCGTTGCCTGACATTCCAACGTAATAAATAAAGAGGTCTGGCAACGCCGCAAAAAGTGTAAGTACACGGAGTTTTCACCAGAGGGCACCAACACATAACGGAAAAGCGCCCCTGTTGGAGTTCGGCTATACTAATTGCTCACTGACAAAAGCTGAATGTTTTAGGCTTAAGGCCGTTAATTTAAAATTGGTCTGGCAAAAATCCTTCTGATGATCCAGTACTTCTTGCCGGTTTTGTTGTCGACAATAATACAATCTCTTATAACTGTCTGGCCACTTCCATAAAAGCTGTGAAATTGTTGAAATTAACAGTGGCTTTGACGTCAGCAGAGTTTCTTCTGAATAGCACGGTTAAAACGGTTTATTTTTAATGGATTTGTTTAGGGATTACAATATTTGAACTTGGGGTCGAATAAAAAAGCTTATGAAATATACTACCGTTAACTTCGATCTAAAATCGGTAATATAATAATATATATAATTTTTTCATGACTTTACCATTTTTAAAATAAATTCAACCAGTCAGTTCTCCTTTAAGCGAATGTCAGAAGGCCCTAAGTGAAATATTTTTAATGACATTTACCGAATAATTGTCGTGTTTGCTTTTGGGATCTGGCATGAGCATGAGCTTGTTGCTGTTGGCTTGGCTTTTGTTGCTTCTGCCGCTGCCAACTGGCAACTGGCAACAAAAGTCAATTCACAGACACTCCAGTCGACGGCGGAGTCGGAGTGCAGCCAAAAGGCAAACAAAATACGCGCACATAGTCAAAGCCAAAGGATACACACCAAAGTACAGTGGTTGCTTAGAAAATCAATTCGAAGCTATGCAAATAGAAGTCTCAACAATGATAGTTTCGCATTGCTAAAGTAGGTTTACTAATGGCAAATAAATAAACTCTTCTATTTTTAAGGTAGTTAAATTTAGTATAATTTTATAGTTTTAAGGAAGCATTATAATTTCATATGCTAAACAAAATTAAGATCATAAAATTACAAAGTCAACCCATCTTTAAGAGTTCTTAGAAGAATTACCAATATGTCAATATCAATCAAGAACTTTAGGGGTATATATAATTTCACCTAGTAATTTTTTCTAACCTCTAAAAAATGTTTTATTAAAGTGCCAATAATAATGGGTAATTAATAGGTAATTTTCCACAAGATCGTATCAGAAACTATGGTAGTAAAGGAAGCTCTGCGTGTTTTTTCACAAATCCAGAAAAGGATTTGCGAGGACCCACTGTGCGGAATTGGGCCACAAATTCACACGCAGTGTGTGACAAAGGACCGTTCCCTTCCCGCTCGGCAGCCCGGCTGCTGAATGCCCTCCGTGTGTGCCGCTGCCGAAGCGAAACACCCAAAGAGTCACTGACAGAAACAGGATTCGGGTAATAAATTACAAAATTTGACATTTTCTGTTTTGGATCCGCTTGCGCCTGAATGCGAGCGGCAGCCCTCTCTTTCGCACGCCATCCAGCCGTCTCTTTCGCTCGGTTTCGCTGTGTGTCCAGTTTGGTCGAGCCAAGTCGACCGTTGCACACAGCAGCCAGGACGTGGCAGGACCTGGACCTGGACCTGGATCCAAAAAGGCATCGACGCAATGGTCATAATGACGCTGCCGGAATGCAACTGAGGCCAAGGATAACCCGCAGCTGGGAGGGGAAAAGAGACGGAATAGAAGCGCCCTATGCGGTCCACAGATAGTTAACTGGAAATTTATTATTTTACACAATTTACAATTATCTGATTCGAATGTGCACTCGGATGGGGAGTACGAGTCGGAGTCCGAGTTCGGGCGACAGATGCAGCTGCCCTCCCATGGGAACGGCCTCATTTCAGCAGAAGTCACCGAAACGATTTAAGATGTGATTTAATTTTCCAGAAACTGTGGCTATGGTGTTCGTCGCTCTTAAGGGGAACTTCTTCGCCAGACAGACAGCGTCGTCATCAATCATTTCCCATAGTTAAGCCGGGTTAACCTCGACGGGTTTTAGGGGGAAACTTGGCCAGCGGCCGATCAGAGGTCGGGCCGGGAAATGTGGAAATTAAGTGCGATTGTGCAGGCAGCTTCCGCGGCAAGCATAACTTTCCCTTTAAAGTGTTTAAAGGTGAGTTATGCGAACTTCTAAAAAGCCTTTGACTTTTATATCCCTTCAAGCTTATTATTATTTTTGATCCTACTTGGTGAAATTACATTTATAAATAGATTTAAGAAATCATTTTCAATTCAAAAAATATTTATCAAAAATAATACTACACCTTAAAAAGTTGTTGTTAAAAAAATATATAAATAAAATTAAAATGACATTACCAAATAATTTTTTATCATTCGACTTTCTTTTCAAATACAAAACCTTCCTTTATGACTGAATATTTACCATAATATACGATTTCCCTTTAAGTTGTATAAAAAATGCCTATCCAAAAAGTTGTACAAATTCCATACAAAATTATTAAATAGGGCTTCGATTTTTATAATTTATCCAAAACTCACAATCAATTAAATTACTCTAATTTTTTAACCTTGAGTTAAATTTATTTACTTCTACCCACAGCTTTCTTAAATTGTCCGGATGCAGCTCTTTAAATTTCCCGCAGAATTTCCCAGCATGGCTGAGTATTAAATCCCACCCGGCCCTTCGCGTTCCACCCCCTTTTGTTTTTTACTTTTCGCGCATGCGCCCCTGCCCCGACGTAGAAAGAGAAAGCGCTATACGGCGCTGGGATCGCTGGCATTTCCAGAGCGGGCAGGATATTCCAGAGGCCGCTCGCCATGGCCGTTGCTTTTGTTCGCCGGCAGCGGAAAGTAGCGCGCCATGCCATAAATCACAAATGGCTCGCATTCCACCTTTCCCACCCCGCCGCCCTTCCTTCCCCTCGTCCTTCCTTCCACGAATCCCTAAACGTTTACGGCCAAATGGCGGCTCAAATTTGAATTTGGATTTGAATTTCGCACGCCGTCTTTCAGTTCGCCCGAGGCCTCGGCCGCTTTCGCTGGCGCTTTGTTTTTGCAACGGACCGCTTATCTTGGGGGCGGGGGGCTGCCGAGTGGGCGGGGCCGAAGGGAAGTGGGCGCTGCAGCAACGACCAGCAAAACAAATCAATTAAAGGCGAGAAGGAGAGTGCATTGATAACTCAGCCCCAAGTGAAACGCACGCACAAGTAAACAATTTAAATACGAGCTGAAACGCAAACACAGATACAAAGCCCACATTTCGATGCAGAAGCAAACACAGATACAGATACGGCAAAGGCGACAAAGTAAATAACCGAGGGGCGATAAGATCCAAAACGTCGATGACTTCTTCTTCGGCAAAAACACTGCGAGAAAGTCGCTGTACATTATTTCGGAATAATTAAATAAAAAAGGTATTGAAAATCACAAAAATTAGAATTAATTTATTTCAAATTATTGTTTTTAATTTACTTACCCTAATATTTAATTGCAAAAATATGTATTTTAAACTACGTATGTATATTCATTACGTGATTGTTTTTAGGGTCTTAATTTAGTTTCTTTTTGTACAATTTTTCTGTAATCTAATAGTATGCACTAATTTCTAAAACTCACGCATATTATTTATAAGAGTATAACAATAACATGACATCACATCCAGAAATATTTCTTTGAGTGTACTCATTAAGACGCAACATAGTCTAGACGAGACAATCGATCATAACGATGTCTATCTGCCTCATTCTCGCGGTGTACAATTTTCGGGACTCTTCTTGGGTTTGAGGAGATAACGAGCGCTCGACGTCGGCGCGTCAGGAACAATACGAAGAACCCAATTCTGAGATAGAGATAAGCAGAACGTCAGCAGAGATACGGTCTTCTGAGCCGAGCTCAGAAGCCTCTGCCGATTCAGTCGAGCCCCGAACGCGAAGAGAAACGCATTGAACCCACAAGAAGCGAGATAATCGAAGGGAGGAAGAACAAAATCAACGGAAACATCCTGTAATTAAACGAAAAATATACAAATCTTTAATTAATTATTTAAAAGTGACGAAACCCACGAAAATTATAAATAGTGAATTTTGAATGCATTTATTAAAAAAATCTATTTGTATATTTTAAAATACCGTAAAAGATACAAGCTCTTATAATTATGAATGTGAAATCCAAAAATATTATTATACTTATTAATTTAAGTACATTTGTGAAACTTGTGGTATTTAAAGATTATTAGGTACTTTTTTTGAAAAACGTTTTGTAATTTGGTCTTAGCACTGCAATTTAGCAGAGTGTTATACGTTTATTGGAATTGCTAAATTAATATTTCAGATAATATGAACACCGGTTAACATTCATAATATTAACTTGATGTAATGAATGTTCTGTCTTCATTCTTATTTTCCATTAATCTTGCAGATCAGCCATGGCGAGTCTGCGGCTTTACATCGCCCTCTTCCTGGGCCTGGCGATCTCCTTAGAGTCGATCCTCGGAGCCCCAGTGATCACTCATATAACCAAGGACGTGGTGGCCAGCGTGAACGACACCGTGGAGTTCAACTGCACCGTGGAGGAGGTGGGACAGCTGTCGGTCAGCTGGGCCAAGCGACCCAGCGAATCGGACACCAACTCGGTGGTGCTCTCCATGCGGAACATACTCAGTCTGCCTGACCAGCGCTACAACGTGACGGTGACCGAGGGACCCAAGGCCGGAAGTGCCACCTACACGTTCCGCATCCAGAAGATCGAGGTCAGCGACATGGGTCCGTACGAGTGCCAGGTGCTCGTCTCGGCCACGGAGAAGGTGACCAAGAAGCTGAGCCTGCAGATCAAGACGCCGCCGGTGATCGCGGAGAACACGCCGAAGAGCACCGTGGTGACGGAGGGCCAGAACATGGAGCTGACCTGTCACGCCAACGGATTTCCCAAGCCCACGATCTCCTGGGCCCGCGAACACAATGCCGTGATGCCGGCCGGAGGTCACTTGCTGGCCGAGCCCACCTTGCGGATTCGCACAGTGCACAGGATGGACCGCGGAGGCTACTACTGCATCGCCCAAAACGGAGAGGGTCAGCCGGACAGGCGGTTGGTCAGGGTGGAGGTGGAGTTCCGGCCGCAGATCGCCGTCCAGAGGCCCAAGGTCGCCCAGATGGTGTCGCACTCCGCGGAGCTGGAGTGCTCCGTGCAGGGCTACCCGGCGCCCACTGTGGTCTGGACCCGGAACGGTGGACCCGTGCAGTCCAGTCGCCACCACGAGGTGGCCAACACGGCCTCCTCCTCGGGAACCACGACCTCTGTGCTGCGGATTGAGAGCGTGGCGGAGGAGGACTTCGGGGACTACTACTGCAATGCCACCAACAAGCTGGGCCACGCCGACGCCCGACTGCATCTCTTCCAGACCGTCATCCCGGTGCCCTCCTGGTCGTAGTTACCCCTCCCCCAGAATTTCGCAGTTTCCATTCCCACGCATAAAAGACTGGAACCCCAACCGCCTCTTTCGCATCCCGTCTCGCTTTTTCGGCAATTCGCCAGTCCGGATGCGGCCTGTGTTTATATTATTAATGATTCATTCAATTAGCTCCCATTCAGACTTCATTATTTTCGGACACACTCGAGATCCAGCGACCGCCTGTGCCTTATGAATGTTGCTCTGCATCCGTCGTTCTTCGTAAAACACATTTATATGCTTAAGTAAATAACGTTCTCTGATAAAGTTTAATCGGTCTTTTCCTATGTGGTGGGGTTGGGTGAGGACTTGTAAGTAAAGTAATAAAAGAGTAAGAGTTATATCATAAGTGATGGTTGACTAAAGAGAATGATAATATAATAAATCGGGAAATAAAATATTAAATATTGAATGATGATCTTTCTAAGATCTAAATATATTATACCAACAAATTTCCTTTTACATTTTTCCTATAGGATAAAAAGAAATTCAGTTAATCAACAGGGAAAATGAAATAAATAGGAATTGTGTAAATACATATCGTTTTGGCTATTTCTGATTAATGATCGAAGGAGTCAATAATCTATTGATTTCACTTAAACTCTTTCTATTGACTAATCACGAGATCTCCCAAGATAAGCCCCTTGAACGGCTTTAAGTCCTATCCGAGTCCCCAAGGTCCCACCTTGACACCGAAAAACAGCATGTAACCTCCATTCAGAGCGGTATCCCAACAGTTCGTACTGCCGAAAGTCATTTGCCAAAAAGTTAACTGAGCCCGCTCAAAGTGCCACAACATTTAACTCTTCAATCATGGCTAAAAAATGGCAGTCAGTTCACCTCTTGACGTAAACACTCACATGGCTGTGTGGCCAAAATAGGGTGGGGTGGGGGAGTGGGTTTGTGCCTGTGTCGAGAAGCGAACCCGAAAGTAAGTTGTTCATTGTAATTGAGAAAAATGCGAGGCATTTGTAAGGCGGCCCAACGAGTTGGGTCTGCCACTGGCACAACAACTATTCAGGGGAGTGCGGGGGAGTCCCATTCGGAGTCCAGTCCCCCACGGACTCCATTATGGCCCGAGCACATTAGTTTAACTAAATCCCCAGCCCGGCTCATCGCTCACTAAAATCAACACTTGCTAATGACTTAATTGTTTCCATTAGAAACCCGTTGCTGGAATACATTTGGCAAATTTTTCATCCTCGCTCTTAGTGCTTTACTTTTTTTGCACATGTCCTGCTGGCCCTGCGCCCCGCTCCAAATGAATCCTGGCTAAATGTCTGTCTTTATTGTAATTGGTATTGTTGCTGCTGCTCGCACGCATTCGAGCCAGAAGTCCAGGGACAACACGTGCGTCCTCGTCTGAAACTCCCAGCCCCGAACCCGACCGCCCATCCCGTCGTCCTTTGGCTAGAACATCATTTCATTGTCTGCCGGCGGAGTCGGAGGTTGAGGCTGCGGCGGCAGGAGCAGCCCAACATGGACGCCGACGTGACTTTTATTGATTTTCGGACCGAAACGAAACCTCCCCTGAGAGAGAGTCGGCAAAAGTCGATTGGAACGCAAGCTGTGAGATTCTGCGGCCCGGTGAGTTTAGGGGTGGAAATCGCGCTGCTCAAACAGGGTTTTCCTTTGCGACGACGACACCCTGCCGCAGAAAATGGCAACAGTAAGGCCTGGCTAAGGAGCCCGGCAGAACGCTTCAAGGCGAGCGAGCCTTAAGTTCCTCCTCCACTTGCAACTTCCACGAGGTTGGAGGAGGAGGAAGTAAGAGTTGGCGCATGCGCAGTGGCTTTTAATGGTTACCTTGGGACTAGTGATGGCGTTCTAGCAGTTTAAAAAAGTATCCAAATATGTATAATATATACAAATCTAATGGATAAAGTGCCCAGAAGTCTTGAAGGATGTGTGTGAATGAATAAAAATTGAGTCAGAGTTTTTAACAGTCTTAAGTGCAAAGCTTATTAAAATTATAAATGATTAATTTACATGCAATAAGCATTTGATTTTATTTGTTTTTAATTTATCAAGGTCTACTTTATAATTATAGTTAATTTTAACAACCTTTTTGATCCAAAATTAATCATAATAATTATGAAAAGAATTGTATATATATTTTTTTTATTATTTATATTATTTAATATTATATTATTTTTTAAGTTCAGTTGAACTACGAACAACCACTACCACTTTGAGCATTTATAGCTAAAAAGTGCCGCCTGTGAAATACATCAACACTGCTTCCGACTTGCACTTTTATTGGATGCTGTTGTTGGAACCTGGAAACCGAATCCGCCAACAATCTCTGGCTTCCAAAACGAGCCGCCTCCACAGGCGGACGCTCATTCGACTGGGATCTTTTGCCCAGGATGCAGTGGCCCAGATTCCGCGGCTCCAGCATCCATTTTCCCACTATTTCCACATCCTTAACGACGAACGATGAACGCGGTTGTAAACAAAGGCCGTGGTGTTGGTTTTACGAGTTGATGATGGCTGATGATGATGCTCAGTCCTGTGACTCTATATGCTCTGCCAAGGAGCTGTCATCACAATAAAACGCGGGCAGCGGCACGTGAAATTCGATTGGGTGAGTACCTCGTTGAAGATTTTACAAAAGCCACAAAAATGTGTGCCGAAGTGAAATACGAATTTGGTGATTTTATGAGTTTTCTTAGCCGCGAGTGTTATTATAATTTAAATTGATCGGGAGATCCTTGACTTACATCATATTTATAAATATATCTACTTTTTTGAGTGCGGTAATTAAACACTTATTAACAAATGAAAATTATTAATCAGTGTGTAATGCATCTCAATCTACCATCTCAAACTATTTTTCCTAAATAAATATTTAGATTTAATTTTGAAGAAGTTTTTTCTGAGTGAATATTGACTTTATGTCAACTGCAGGTTTTTTGGCAACTGAATTTTTGGATTGCGGCCAAGAAAGTAAACCTGAAATTTATCTGGTAGTTTGCCAAGAACAAATTATGTGATCAATTTATTTTCGTACTCAACTTTAATTTATAAATTCAAGGGGTCAAAATACCATCCTATCTATCAAAAAACATTAGAGAACGCTATAGTCAAGTGCCTCGACTAACAAATAACCGTTACTCAGCTAAACCAAGCAGTCGCTTAATGGCTGCTCCATCTACAGGACAATTCATTATTTGCTTATGACCTTTTAATGAGTGGTCCGACTAAAAAAATTTCTTCTACGTTTTAGTAGGTATTACTAAATCCAACAAAACTGCATTTACACTTTTACAAAATCTGTTAGGATGTGGGCGCCAGATGTCTTTAGAGTGGGTTAGAGTGGGGGTACCCAACGAACCTGTGTGGTGAGTTTTTAGCTTTTGTAGTTTCCGAGTTTGTAGTGTTTTAATAAATAAATATTACATATAATTCGTATAAATATTATAATATATAATATCTAATTCCATTGCAAGGTTTTTTCTTCAATTAACAAAATGTAATAAGTTCTTTGAAAGGTTTCAGTTCTCTTGGAACATATTTGCGGGCTATAAAACGTTCATCCTTAAATAAATAATGTATCACAGACATTATAGATTATCTTCAATTAAAATTTATTTATGTTTACTTATTTTTTTAGTTTGGTTAAAAAATATGTTTGTATTTGTGTTTCGTATTGATATCCGTTACTTGTAGAGTAAATCGGTTGTATCGTATTCCGACCCATAAAATATATATATATGTTCTTGATAAGAATCACTAGCCTAGTCGATCTAGCCATGTCCACTATAGTGGACTATAGTCTGTCCGTATGAACGCTGAGGTCTTGGAAACTATAAAAGCTAGAAAGTTGGGACTTATCATGCATTGTTAAGACTTCTGCGCAGCGCAAGTTTAAATATTTTTTAAAAGTGTAAATTTAATGTTGTGTTGGTTTGTAATACCAATAGAACAAAACATAAATCAAAAACTTATGCCAAAGATTGAAACTCCCGCTAGAAGGCGCCAGTAGTATAGATTCATGAATATATACATGCAAATGAAAGCAAAACCATGTTTTTCCACATAAATACGTAACATATTTCAAAGTACTTTATCAACCGAACAAAAGATCTTCACACAAGCAGTTATTAGTCACCGCATTTAAATTTGATCCAATTTATTGATGTCTTAGATAATTACAGGATAATTATCCAGATTCTGTTGGGGGCGCCAAATGGGGGCGGCGGTGCGGGTGGTGCAGATGCAAATGAATGAGTGCCACGCCTCCAATCAGATAATTATGAGCATGTTCGCAGTACGCGCCCATAAGTAATTGCATTGTAATTAATGCTGGCACGCCGCTCTCTGTTTGCAAAAGATAAATTAGTAAATGAATTATCGCGGGCAATAGTGGGGCATTAATTGAAGTCTCGCGCGCTTGATTTATGAGTCCTGCGCAATTTATGGACGAATGCATAACCATTTTCCCCAATATCCGTTAACATGCGGCGAGCGACAGAGATGCACGAGTGGAAAAATGGAAAACGGCAAATGCAAATGGGGAAAACTCTGCCATAAATAATAATTTAAATATTTCATGGTCCGGGCATAAAAACGAATTAGCCTCGCGATGTGCCTTAAAGCCAAATATTTACAATGGCCACTGAGTGGGGGAGTGCGTACCCAAAGAATACAAAACGGGTGTTGCAGTGGGAGTTTTACTTTTGAGGCAGTTTCAGAACAGATATTATAGGTAATATTTGGTATTTGTCGACTGTTTTTCTTTAAAATAATAATTCAAATCAAAATGTAAGTGTATTATCTATCAAATATAAATTATTAAATGTACATTACTTCATTTTATATTTACTTTTACAATATTTTCTTATTAAAAAAATTAATATTCTATTATGATACTCTTTCCTACAAATATTATTATTTGTTCGAATCTTTATACTTTTTAAATTTATGGTAAATTATAAATAATTATTTTTATAAATCTCGGCCATAATACATATCACTAGAAAGTAAACCCCTATTTCATGGTAGACCTCTTACTAAATGACCCAATTTGTGGGATATTTTTTGCAGTGCAGCGAATGTGAGTGACAAGATTGCATGCATGCATCGGTCGATGGGGAAAAGGAAGGGGTCTTGGTGGTGGGGATTTCGGTTTGCTTGTTTGTTGCCTGTCATTAATCCTTTCATGCGGAGACAAATGCAAACTGCTTTGTTCCCGCCCCCGGCTGCCGGCCACGCCCCCTGGGGTCCTGCTGCTGCGGTTGCGGTGCGTGCTCAAATAATAAATTTAACTAATTGCCGGAGCGTTTGGCCAAACAAACCAAGCCAAGCGCACAAAAGGAGCAAACTGAAATTACGTTTTGCATTGCCAAAGAGTCTGCATCTCTATCCGACTTTGGCAGCCTTTAATCTCCGTTGCTGGGCGAACTTGGATCGGAAACTTTCGAAGAGGGGGCGTGGCCAGTGTCAAAGTCAGGCGGGAGTTGGAAATGGATTGGTCGAGCTCTTCGAACGGCTTAACTTGGGGGATTACGGAGTCCACTTTTAATGATTCATTGGGACTCGAGCTTGGAATTTAATCGGGATTTAGCTAATGTACATGCCGTTATTGATCTGATAAAATGTTTATAAATTTAATAATAAATTTTAAAAGTCTAAAGCATATTCTATCTTGAGACTTAATAGTTTAAAAGTGTTTAAATATACAGTAAAATATTTATAAATATAAACAATATTTAAATAACAAATCTATTAACAGCAACTCGTTTTGAGTAAATTATGTTGTCATTTACGTTTGGGGGTTCCACTAAGAAATAAGTAACTAAAACTAGATGTAACTTGCACCTTTTAGCATTGGCTTAAATAAGTCCACGTCACATTTAAAATGAACATTTGTTTATTCAGGCTGTGCAATTGTTTAATTTGCTATTTTAAAGAGTAATGCCCAGCTGCACCTCGCTCTTAACCAAATTACGTGTGGCATCCAACATTTTTGTGGCCGCTTCCAGTGGTTTGAAGTCAGGATTTGGGGACCAGGATGGCGCACCACTGCAGAGGGGCTTAAATGGATCCCTTTTTTACGGATGTGCAGGCTGGCCTTGCGCCAAAAATGTGTAACGCATTTCGAGGCTCGCATTCGAATTCGCCGGAATGTTTTTTGTGTCCCACGTTGGATCGCATCTGGCGGATACGTTTCGGGGCCACGCCCGCAAAAAAGGGAAGCCCGCCCGATGCGTCGTTTTAATATTTCGACCAATTTAGATAACTGTTTCCATTTGCAATTAAAATGCAAAATGCAGATACAGATACGGGCGAAACTCACGGATGCAGATGCAAACGGGGCGCGTCTGGCCGTTAAAAATTTCTGTGCCCAAAACTGAAATTAAAACTTTTCCTTGACGGCCGCGATGGGCGTGGAGGGTGAGGGGGCGTGGTCGTGCGGCAGATAACTGTCTGCACTTATCTCAGCCAACTTCGATATCACGTTCGCTTCTGGCCGCCCCTCCTTTGTTGAAAATTAAAAACGAAATAAAATTAAAAATAAAAAGGGACAGCCGGGGAAAAAGAAAAGCAGAAGGGAAAACAAAGGGGAAGGGGGTGGGTGGGAACGCATTTGCATGTTAAAAGTTTTCGCACTGCTGGCATTTTATTCGCCACCCAGTGATACTGCTGATGTGTTCGGTGGTTTCGTGGTTTGGTGGTTCCTTTTCTTTTGGCACTTTCTGGCGGAAGTTCTGGGCCACCGCCATTTCGGGCTGAAATTCCAAACGGGCCAACAGGATGGGGCTTTTGGCCAGGAAGGGGAAGCGCTGCAGACGGTTTTCGGGCTTCTGTGTATGTGCCGGCGAAAATATTTATGTTTTTGACATTTAATTTATGTTTTCGCTGCAGCTCACTTAAGTGCTCGATGACAAAATGAGCTAGCAAAGAGTAAGTACTCTTTGATTGGGCATTAATTCTCCGAGGTCAAAAGCGAACGTAATTTATTGTGGGTCAGCGGACTCGGAAGCAAAGGAAATTCTTTTTATAAAATATATTTATGCTTATCGGAGCTCTAATAGATTTTCTAACCGAAGAACACACAGTTGATATGTTTAAAAATGTTAAATTCTAAGTTTCTTTGAGACTATTTGAAATAAACGTTTTGGAATTTAAATCAATCAATGCTAATTTAAATTCTTAGATTAACATTTTCTTTATAAATTACTCGTAAAAAAATTAATGATCTCAATATTTCGTTTACCGAATGTACTTTTTAAATATTTCAATACATTTGCTCTTTCAAGTGCTTTTCAAAATTCCCCAATCACAATAAAATGGTTTCAATGAAAACATTTACGACCATAATTCGCCAATAACGTTCATTATAAATTCATGTTTGTCCTGAATAGAATGATATCCATATTCATTTATATCTTCCGCCAACTATGTACTCCCTTAGAAATTCTGCCGCAAAGCTTGAAAGAGATTTCGCAGCATTTTTGATGGTGGAATCTGTCTGTTGTTTGTTGCCAGAAAGCCAAAATCCGATGCGAAATGATGAGCAATTTATCTGCGCGGAATCTGGGAGAATCTGCTGTGTAATGAATGTCCCAGATAGGTTGGTCCCCCGCCTTCTCCCAAGGATTTTCCCAGACTTTTCCGTATATCAACAGGGGGAGGGGGTTGTGAATGGGGATGGACCCACCAAGCGACTGGGCGCACATTATTTGGTTTAAGGGGTTTTCATTATAACATGCATCGCACGCCGCGCTCGTCTTTATCGCTATCGCTTGGCAACATCGAGCTGCTGGAACCCGTGTATCTATATCTATCAGCAAAAAACACACACTGCGGCAGAGACACACCCCACACCGCCCACCGCCCAACGCCCCCTATACCAGCAGCCACGCCCACCCGGAGATGAGAATCATGGTTTGGGTTGGCAAAGGCGAACATCATGGGCTACATTAAAATGTTGCCATCCAGGCAAGCAAAAGCGACTCCGCCGACAAACATCAGCATCTCCTGCTGATGGCCCCCCCGAACTCCCTCCCCCCATTCGGACGCCCCTGACTTTTAGCAGGGGGTATAAATAAACTGCCGCAATCGCCAGCATCATCGTCGCATCTGCAATTGCGTATTTGCGAGCAGGGGCGGAGCGGTCGGAATTTAGTGCCTGAATTGGGCCCAGCCGCTCCTTCTGGCTCTGCAGTTGATGCCGCCCATAACTTTTACTCTGCAGGATTCCTAGGTCCTACGACCTGGGTCCTTGGAACCGTACTCAGCCTGCGTCTGAAACACGAATTGGCATCTGCTTCAGGTTCTCGCATATTTGCCTCTGTATCTCTGTGCACCGGAAATTAGTCCAGACTGTAAACTATTTGCTTTTCTGTATGGCACTAAATATTCATATTCACGGGCTTCACAGAACTGCACCTCCTTTTATTAGCTTTTCAATGGAAAAGTATGCATCTAATCTATGGCTAGATAAATATTGTTCTATACGTATTAATTGGTTGGTACATACGAAGACTGATTTTTGTACTGCGCCCTATAAAATCCTTACACGTTTCGGTTTATTTGGAATGTTTTAACTTTTTAAATGGCTTTTAAAGTGTAGTATTTTAAATATAATTTATGCAAGTTTTCTGAACTGACTCTAAACAATTACTCATTAAGGACCTTTACCAGATTGCCCAAAAATATGCTTTCTAAAATATATGTAAAATAAATATAATTTATATGTGCATTTCACAAAGAATATATATATATATTGTAGAGCATACTTTTAGGCAAGCTAGTAAAAATCCTCAAAGTGTAATTTTTCCTTGTTTATGGCTATATCGCAATTCAATTACTTCTCCTTAAAAAAATTTTAAATTATTCTGAGTATTGGGTTTGAAAGATAAAAAGTGGCACTTTTAAAATACGTTGACAGCAAAAAAAAACCGTGAATCCGTTTACCTAGAATAGTTGAAAGTTGTCAATATTAGGCGTTTTTCCAACTTTTCCGTTCATTTGCTCAGAATCCTTGCAGTGGAGAAATTTTTGGATAACGCAGTTTAAATAGGGAACTCGTAACGAATTCAAATTGATCACATCCATAAAATTACATTTTTGATGTAACATAATGTAATTAAATCAAATCTTATTTTATTTAATTGGAAACAATTCTTTAAACTGTTAATGAGTTTATTTATTTGACTATTTATTGGTTATAATTTAAAAATGAATTTTATTCCACGAAATCAAAAATGAAATTTTCACTATCAAACTAATATATAAAAGTCCCCCTAAAGAAATAATATAAATATTTCTAAAAGCGTCGGCAGTTGTTAGATTTGGGTAACTAGAAGGAATTAAAAAATATTGTAACTGCAATAGGCGGAAAGTTGTAAACATGAAATACAACAGAAAGTGAAATGTAGAGTCCAGATCTGAAATTCCAACATCTATTTCTTTGTCTTTGTTGTACTTCTGAATTGAACTTTATTCGCCTGCCATTCTTTCTTCCCGCTCCATTTTTCCCTGCCTTTGTATTTGCGTATTTATGTATCAAGATTCGATGGTAAGGGAGAGGTGTGTCTGGACTTTCCACTTTTGATGCTTTCCTGCGCCACTTTCTCCCCCTCAGCAGCTTTCTTCTTTCCCCAGTTTCGGTCTGACTTTGGTCTAACCCGAGGCTAGTCGCATATAATTTGCATATAATTTCAGTCATTTTTTGTATCCTTTTTGTTGCTTCTATTTTATTTGCTGTTGGCGCATTTCTATTTTATGTGCTCAGCTTGTTTTGGAAATCCATGCGGAACGGAATGAAGGCGTCTCCTCCCGAGAATAGTAAATATTTGCTGATAAATGGTAATGGTGGGAACCTGTACATCGCACACTCAATAAGGCAGTTTCCTTGGGATACAACAGCCTGATCAGAATTCAAGAATAGATTTATGTAATCTTAGTTATTGCATTTTATATTATAAAGTTAAACGATTTGAAAACAAACATATATTTTTCCTTTTCAATACTGCGATTTACTTGGGGATTCAAAATATTATATATTTATATTAATTTGTATACTTTACCATTTTAATGATGTAGATGGAACCTTTCATATGACTTTTATTAATTTTTTTCGAATTTTATACGATTTCTAGCAATTAATCCTTATTGTTTTTTCTTCAAGCGGAAAAGTATGCTACATTTTAAATCTTTGCCAGGACGATCTTATCATTCCGCCAACCGTTTAATTAAAGTATCTTTTACATGCAGCAATTACAATCCCCAATTCCCCCGACTAATTAATTGTTTAATGCACTCCGGCTCGTGTTCCACTCCATTGGATCCATTCGTTTTGGACTTTTGCAGTGCGTTTTCCAAAATGGCCGTTTGCATAAATTCCGCACACACACGCACAGGATAATGGCTAATGGGGGTCGCTTTGGCCAGGGGGCCAGCTGGGGTTAAGGGTTCGGGTATCGTTGTTCGGGGGACGGGGGAAGGCGAGCTGGAGATTTTAATTACCTTTTGAATTTATGCTAATTCATATTTGAGTATGTAGCCGGCGCATCTGGCAAATGTGGGCTCCGCGCCAGCACATATCTGTATCCGCCTATCTGCAGAATGTATCTTTATCTGCGCGAGTGCCACGCGAAATGTCCACTTACAATGTGCATCGCCAAGTGCCACCATCAAATCGGGCATGCAATTATGCCTGCTTAATTTTAACCAAATTTATGCGAGAGTTCTCGTTACAAGTTTGCACCAGCCACGGAAACTTTTGGCCATGCAACATGCAGCGCGACCTTAAACATTTCACTCGCATAAAAGCTTTCGAGGGGTTTGCTGGGGGAGACTGGCCGGAGAACTCTTGAGCTCACGCTGCTGCTGAAATTACTTCTGCATCCGGTGCATTTTCGGTGCGAAATGCCCCGCAAGGTCCGTTTGCAAACCTCAAAAGCGTGAGTTTCATGGCGAGTTTTTTACAGTCGCCTTCCGATGAAGCCATTTTCCTCCCGGCCCCGGAAAGTTCCATTCCGGGCAGAAGCGGGACGGGCTGAGGGTCTTGGCTAAGTGAAAATGTGAGCTAGCGGAAGCACAGCGGGATCCTGGAAAAGCAAACATCAAATGCGAGTGCTCAGTGCAGCGCACAAATTGAAAACAAATGGCACAGGCCCTGCACAGAATTATTTTCCCTCGTTTTCGTGCGCTTTTTATGCCTCTCCACATTCCTCGTACGAATTTAAACGAGTTTTCTTGTTCGGGTTTTCATTAAGTACTTTTTCTGGCACGTTTCCACTCTGTGCTTTTTATAGAAAGTTAAACGGCAAGTATTCGAGGGCCAAAATTTAACTGAAACTGTGAGTACCATCAGTTTGTGCAGAATAAGTTTAAAGTAGTTTGGAAAAACTTAAAAACATATTTTAATTTGAGAAAATTGAATAGTTTCAAGTTCTATCTATCAAGTTGTTAGGTTTTCGAGCTTAAAGAACAATAAACAATTCCAAACATTTTTTATTCCTTTAAGTTAAAAAATCAGTTAGACTATCGAAACCGCAAATAGCAATGAAATATATTTTAAAATCAGGTTTTATAACAGAAATTTTCAGAAATTTTTAAGAACGTAACACCCGAGTGCATAATTTGTAGACCTTGTTCATATTGTGGCTTTTTTTGGTTAAGGCGAAATGCGCCCATTAGAGGAGTACGTGGCCCGAACCGCTCGGCCCATAACTCACTCGAATGACCTTCTGGTGCAGTCGAAAAAAGACTGAAAACCAGAAAAAGGGAGCGGACGAAAAGGAATGTCTATAAGGAATGGCAACTGGCAGACCTTTTAATTCCTGTACAAGGCTGCAACACCACCGAAAAAACCAGAGAAACGACAGAAAGAAATATGAGGGCGGAGGAAAAGTGGGCTGGGTCCTGCGTCCTGCGTCCGTTAAGGATTCCGAGCTCGTTGGGCATTTTAAGCGATTGCCAGGCCATGATAAATCGTGGAACTAATTTAATTAAAGTTTACGGCAACTGTGGGCCAAGTCCCTGACTTCTTGGCTGCGAATGCATATGCCACTGCAGACTGCAGTTGCAGATACATTGCCCGATAAAGGGATTCAATTAAGGAAGATACACATTTTATGCAGGTGCTTCCTTCGAGAAAGTCTAATAAAATGGCATGTAGCAAAGATAAAAAAGGAATGGTCTTGGCAGATAGAGGAACAGGAAATAAAGTCATTTTAATATTTCTCTTTTTCTCTTTCTCCTTTTTATCCCTATAATCCTATACCAAAAAAAAACAAAAGAATTTGGAATAAAATATTATGATTAAATTAAAATCAGCAATAGAAAAAATTTATGCAACGATCTGAATATTCCTTAAGTTTATGGAAAAACTATTTACAAACAATTCCGATACCCCCAACAAGAATTTTTGATTAAAATGTTTTGAGGAAATTCGCACTGCACACAAGCCAGAAAGCGCAATCTCACAGGAGGTATCATAAACTTTATGCCTTTCTGCTGGCGGTGATTTATGCTCCGAGGTTGCAATTAATGAAACTAACTATCGTGTACGTTGTAATTACGAATCTGAAAACAGTTTTGCCAGGACATTCCATTGTTCGACCATTAATTTATGGCGTTGCGACGGACACATGTGAGCAAGCCGCTTTTTGCTGCCCGCTTTTAATACAGCGGCAAAAAGGGACATAATTAACGCAAATACATATGTTTTTATGAGCAATATGCATCAGATAGTGGAATCCACATACTCGCACTTCTGTTATTGTTGCTGTGGGGTGTGGTGTGTGGTGTGTGAGGCCGAAGCGCATTATGCACATTTCGCCCGGCGTCATAAATAAACGCAGTTTTGCTGTAAATTACAGATTAAAATGCTAGCTAAAATGGGGCAGGGCGTGGCAGGCGGAAGTTTTGGACCCTGCGCCCTGCATCTGAAGACATAAATAACAAGTTCATTTTCATTTAATTGCACATTTGCGCACACGAAATCGTAAATTGCCGGGGCAACGCAGATACGAATTCGAAATTATGATATCTGCTTATAAAGTTTACGTAAACCTTGACTCGTTTCAGCACGCACAGAGGCACCCGCACCCCAGCACTCCCCATCCCAGGGTTTCCCGGGTCGGGTTAAGAATGCAAACAAATTTAAATATTAAATGCGAGGCGGCCAGTGGACAAAAGGTAAGTATTTGGGGGTGTGGGCTTGTTCTGCGTCCTTCCAGGGCGACAGGACATCTGCTCGACTGTCCACGTCGAGTACTGCACAGAAGTAACTAAAACGGCCAACGAGCAACTTTTGCCTCAAGTACACTTGGCTGTCTACCATTTTGCTGCCCTCCCATTCTGGGCGCGAAGTTTGTCGTGTTTTTCCAAATTGTTATTTTACTTTTTCTGCAAATTTCTCACAGAACGCCCCGAAGGCAGATATGCTGCCAAAAGTTTTCTTCTCCAGCATATTTATGGCAGTTCTTCCTACTTTCCCCGCTTACTGGGGAATGGCTGCTTCCGGCCATCGCGCCCGCCGGATGGGATCTCCAATTGTAACGCTCCCGTGACCTACCCTGTAGTTCCGGGCTTTTGTTTAAATGGCGTTCGATTCTCGGACTGCTGGCTCGATTATCAGAAGCTCGTCTCTACAGGTATCTCACAGGGTAGAAAGAATCAACATTAGCCGTGAACTGAAGTGTGTATGTGTTAAGTGTGTATGTAAGAGAGAAACCATAATCAGGAACCCAAAAGAGTATAACTAAATATATATTTTCTTATGATAAACAGGACAAATATTCAAGGCTTTAAGATTCGGTTGGACATTTTTTTGTTGCGCAGATTTCAGATCTAAACGGAAGAGTAAAATTTCAGTATTCATTTCTTTACCATTAAACCTCCTATTAACACTTTATAGATTTTTTTGTACCCCAGAGAAAACTTGTCCCCATTTTTGGCAGACGCTCAACATTGGCTTTCGGCAGCGGCATCTCTGGTTGTTCTTTTTATGCCGCAGAAATAAAGATCCGGAGAGAATGGAAAGAAAGGCAAAGGAAAACACATCAAACCCCAAAGCAAATACCAGACATAAACAAGGCAAACACCATGCGGGGTATACTTAATATCAGCAGCAGGAGCAGGACCACGGCCAGGACCCACCTATAAACGTCATCATAACCCAGCAAACAACGGGGACACGGAAGTGGGGAAAAAAGTACAACGTCAGGCCCATCGGAATCATTATTTATGTAGGAAAACGTGGTGAGCTGGGCCAGCTCCTTTTGGAATTTTTCCTCCTTTCCTGCCAGCATCTGCAGACAATGGCCTGTGTGTATGTGTGCGCTTGCCACTTCCTCTGCGTGTCGTGTTGTGATTTTCGCCTCTGATTTTCCACGATTCTTCGCCACTTCTTCGCACTTCACGGGGGAGTTTGGCTAAGTGAAGCGCAACTTTTACGTGGGCCTGAATTATTAATAAACGTTAAAAGGCAACGCCAATTGCCGAGCCAGCCCTCAGACACCAGTGGCGCTTCCCCTCCGATTTCCGCAGGTTTTTGCAGGTGTTCTCCTATCTTCGCCGTTTCTCGTGTCATAGTTGAGTTGATGTTTTATGTGCTAAGTAGTTGGTAAGTCACCTGCGACAAGTTGGCTGAAAGCTTATTGCTTTCCTGGCTTTTCTTTCATCTCATCAGGTTTTTGTTCCTGCCTTCCTTGTCCACCACATTTCCACTTCTGGCACACAGCTTTGATATCATTTGTCATCGCTTTGTTGGACAAAAGGACTTCAAAGCTCGCCGATGAGTTTTGCTTGTCGGTGCTAATGTCTGCAAGTTGGCTATCAGCTTTAGATCCAAATATCAAATAAATTGGCTTTTGTAATGGCAAAATAAAATAAAATGCTGTGCTTATTAATCTTATTAAATACACAAACTCATGCTTAAAGCTTTTATTTTGTTTTTAAAGAATTTGAATACAAATGATTGATTTTGGAAATTATATTCATAGACTGCATATTTACAAATCTCAACTTGATTTGGAGAATAAAATCAAATAAATAGCTTACAAAAAGCCGCTTTAGAATATTTTCCAATAAAAAGGATTAATGTACGAATTTGTTGTTTTTTTTTATTTATTTATTTAGTTTGTTGTTTTGAAAATCTAATTATACCTACGGAAAGGAAACAATTTTTTTAATCGGACCTTTCAGTAAAAAGTTAAAAGCAAATAAAAAATTGTCCGCCAAATAGATGGCGTCACTTTCAAGCGACTGCTTGGTTTGCCCAGCTTGAGGCAGCTTGCTTTAGCTGAGTAACGGGTATTTGATAGTCGAGGCACTCTTTTGTTTTTCTTACATTTATTTCTACAAATATTATAAACTGACTTTCTTGGGCGACCAAATTTCAAGTTTCAACTACATAAGTCATTTATTTTAATGTAACGCAATTATCACTGATATCTAAATGTGCCAATTAACCAGACAATACCAGAAAATTAAGACCTTGATTTAAAGTGTTTATATGCACTGAGGTTTCATAAATTCGAATTTCGCCTTTCGCTTCCGTTCGGGTGGCTTTAAAGCGCGAACTTAAACCGAATCAACTTGGCCAAATGCCAAAGACAAAGCGATATAAAACTGCCTCACGTTTCATCAAGGATGCCAGGGACGAAAGTTGGTTTTATGGCAGCTGTTGTCCTTGGGGAGGGATGCCAGCGCTCGAGAGCTGGCAAAATAACGAAAATGAAAGAATGCGATTTATTTTCGCATTGACAATCGTTTGATTTTCGCTGCGTTTTTCCTTTTTACGATCCGGGGTGTGGGTGGGTTGGAAAATGCGGATGGTTTCTGTTTTTTTCCCAGCTCTTGTTGCTTTTATTGAGTTGGCTATTTCTTTGTCATTTGAACTGTTGTTGTACGCTTGTTGGCATCCGTTGTTTTACCCGCTTTGCGATGTCCTTTGTTTTTTCGTCTTTGTTGAGTTTTCCGCTGCAGCTCTCAGCACATTGTCGTTGGCGGAGAAGGGGGGAAGTGGGTGGGAAAAGTGGTTCCCTCGTAAAGTGATTCGCACATATAATTGCTTTTGTTGTGGCACTCCTCACGTTGCCATACTACCCCCTTTTTCCCGCCCATGCCCCACACAACACCCACAGCCATTTTGCCAGCGCGTTGAAATCATTCGTCAGGATTTATGCGAATGAGCGACAGTTTTTGCCATTTGTTTGCAATGCCAGGAGGCGAAGGACAACAGCAGGGGGAGTCGGGAAAATTCAGATGGGAAAACGGAGGAAAGCGAGGGCGGACTTAAAGGGCGGGGCAGCGAACATAAGCGATGAATGATGGTGTATCCGTTTCGTGCCGCTGAAGTATCTCTGTATCTCCGCGACAAACAATTGCTGAATATATTTTACGCGTTTAGTTTCCTTTCCAGCTTTCTATACACAGAAAAAATAATTTTAAGGTAAATTCGGGTTATCAACAGAGGACGACGAAATAGACAAAGATTTATTTGAGTAACCTTCAATAAAATATTAATTTCCACATTTCACACTACTCTTAAATACCTCACCCTAGATTTATACGAAAATACAATGATACAATTATACACATTTAATAATTTTGGGAACAAAATAATTACTAAACTTCCACCTTTTTTGTTTCTATCTTATCAAACTATTTCTCTTAGTGCATACATCCTGCCCCTTCTTCTCCTCCTTAAGGTTGTCCTTTCCTTCTTCCTCTGCTTCAGCGCTGTCTATTTTATTAATTCGTTTTATTTTGCTTCGCGTGACAAGTTGACATAAATGGACAAATTGAGCTTTTAAATTTGTCCCAGGATGGACCAGCAAGAGCAACAATAAAAAGGAAAGGGATCTACGACTGAGGAGCACCACCATCCAGGGCGATAGCCAGTCAAATAAATACAAATTGTTTTGCAAATAAAATTGATTACCCGCAGCAGCATGGGCGGGGTAGAAAATATTTATTGGATTAACATAAACTGAATCCCTGGATTTATGGCTCCAAAATCGGCTTCAGTTTCGAGTTCGGCCGCATCTGGTCATTTTTATTAGTTGGGTCAGATCTAATGAACTTGGAAATTTTACAGCATTTTTAATTGTAAAGCTATAACAATAAATCATATAAATTAAAGGTATGAATAGCATTTACGGTTTCTGATTTGTATACCCGTTACTCGTAGAATAAAGGGGTATATTGTATTCGGGAAAAAATATGTATCTGATCAGGATCACTAGCTGAGTCGATCCAGCCAAGTCCGTATGTCCGTGTGAACGCTGAGATCTCAGAAACTATAAGAACTAACGCTCACAAACCGCGAAAAGCTGTGGCGTCAACACTTTTGAAGCTAGACTAAATGTTTGAACGAAAATGTATTTCTTTCTTCAATACCTATTGATTAAACAGCAAAAAATGTCTTCTGTGACTCGCCGTAATCATTTTCCAGAATTTTAAAGGTTTGGAATGCATTTAAGTAAAATAAAATAAAATCCCCTAATTTTTTGGAAATTTGGTATGTGCGCATATCAATCTGCTATGAAAGTACCCTATTGATGGGTTCCAAAATATCAATGTTTGCAAATATAATTTTTATATGCTAAAGCAAGCAGTCTCTCATTTTTTGGTCGATCAATACGCACTACACACTACACCGGCAACACAACTCAACCGGGCCCGGCAGGCGTATAAGAACAACGAACCGCTTTTTCTGGAAGTGTTGACCGACCGCTCATCAACGTAAGACCAGACCGCCAATCCACTCGGGGGGTGTTCACTGTACCTCCGCCAAAAATGTTCGGATTTACATTTTGTTTTTACATTTCGCCTAAGAATTATTTTAATTTTTTATTTTAATGACTTTTTTTCGATAGTCCGAAGTCAAAAATGTGTTTTCACCTAAAAAATTTGACTTTGGCTCAAAAATAAAATGTTTAAAGTTAAAAAATGAAATTTATACCACCACATATTTCAAAATTAAAAACAGAACTATTAAAAACCTTTTTGTGTGTTGGCATAATGCCGACGTCTTGGACTTCTTGAAGTCTAAGCCGGCATGACCTCGAGTTAGCTAAAAACTTCTATTTGTTATAAAGGTCGTATTAAAAGCTATGGAAGCGTATGGAAGCCTAAAAATATGCATTAGTGCACATTCTTCTAAATCTGTCATGGAGCTCTGATAGAGATCAAAGACAGAGCAAAGTCCAACACACACTAAGGGCTTGATCAGCTTTGCGAAGTTTACCGCTCTGGCGACGCTATAATTCCCAACCAGTTATAGCGCGGCTTGCATGGTAACCCAATTCGATCGTTGACCAAGACAGCGATTTCACTGCTGAAGATTGTAGTTGGCTACTACATGAAACATGCATGTACAGTGAAGCCTCTTCGCTCCTTTTTGTGTGTTGGCATAATGCCGACGTCTTGGACTTCTTGAAGTCTAAAACTTCTCTATTAAAAACTTTAAATATCGTTGCCAAAGCAAACCAATTATGTGTTGCATATTTAAAGTAAATACTGTCTGCTCTTTATACTGCCCTGCCCCTTGTTTAATGCAACAAAAATGCTAATATGAGACATTTTTCCGTACTGAATGCTTCAGCTTCATTAAACTATTAAGTTAAAAGCAAAACAGCAAAAAATTGAGGGATAGAAATACACTTTACAAAACGCTAAGAAAAAATTTCCCGAGCGAATGTAGTTGAAACTGCAAAAAAAGAAAACTCAATTTTTGAGTAAAATCAAAACCATTTCACAGCGACATGCTTGGAAAACATTTAAAAAAAATTATAAAAAATTATTTTGAAAATTTGTAGTCTCTTGAAATTGATGGTGGTGGTCCTTAAAAGGACCTTTTACGCGATGATGATGATGTGGATCGGATCAATTTCCAATTCGTCCGGAAATGTGGGTGAAGGTCATGTATACTTTTGAAAAAACCTCTTCGCTTGCGCTTTCAAAGCCTCTGGGGAAATTTCTTTATCCTGTATTGCAACGTCTAAACTTTCCTTCCAGACTTTTCCAGTCCTCTCCAGATATGCGTTTGTAGCGAAACTCGGGCGGAATTCGTTCTCCGTAGAGATTTTAAAAAATCGTTTCACCACTTCCGCCAGCTTATCGATCTGCTCTTTGTTAGTCGCTTTGGCTTTTGTGGTGGACACTGAAGAAGAGTTTGTTTCTAGCAAATTTGTCAGAGGATCAATGACATTGTTCCTTCGGAAAGTGGTGGCGTATGCAAGATCCATAATAAAATCGGCATGCAAGTGCGACAAATCATAAAGCCACGCAATTTTCGGAATTCGTTTTAAAATGTCATTGCCCTGGTAATTATCGCTGTAATAGCCAAACATTTGTTCCTAAGCTCTTCCTTTTTGAAAAACGAAATTAGAGCCATCAAAATAGGCTTAACCCACTCTATGTCCGCCGAGTTTTTTTGTCACTTTTAAGTATATGACTTGGAAATCCCTTCCGTCAAAGGACGACATGGGGAAAGTCAATGCCCGATATAGGAGGCGGCGTTTTTCTTTTGTTGGAATCTGAAAAGAAGACAAAAATAAATAAAATAACATAAATAATAATCTAAACTAATATAATTGGAAAAATAAAAAATTGTTAGTAGCAAATTCCTCCACACGCAGAAAAAAAAACAAGAAAGGAAGCTAATTTCGGCCAGTCGAAGTCTATATACCCTTGCAGTTAATTCCTATTTAATTAAGAATTACAAAAATCTGAATTTAGATTTGCAACAAACCAAATTATAGAAATTTTTTTATTATTTTGACAATAATTGATTGATCATTCCTATGGCAGCTATATAATATAGTCGTCCGATTTATGTACAATTTATTTCGAAATTCTGAAATAACAAACTAAAGTTTTATTCCAGAGTAAATGAGAATACAATAAAAATTAACAAAGCTATAATTTTGTTCATATTAATTTCACTTTAGTTTTCCGATCGTTCCTATGGGAGCTATACGATATAGTCGTCCGATTTTTCTAAAATTTTATTCGAAATTCGAGACAATTAAAAAAAACTATATTCTCAAGAGCAAAATGTAATATGACAAACAGACGGACATGGCTAGATCGACTCGTCTAGTCATGCTGACCAAGAATATATATACTCGGGGTCGGAAACGTCTCCTTCACAGCGTTGCAAACTTCTGACTGAAATCATTGTACCCTCTGCAAGGGTATAAAAATATATATATCAGCTGCAAACGTATATACACACAAAAAAATAAGCTATGTATAATCAACATAGAAAAATAGTAGTTTACTATTTTCTGAATTTTTCATGTATTTTGTTGTTTTATTTTTTGGGTCATCGAATAGTATTCAACAATTAAAATAGTAGAAAACCTATCTACGAAATTGTCATGTATTTTGTTGTTTTATTCATTTGGCAAATAGTAACGTCTCAATTAATATCGTAGCCAAACTATTTTATTTGTTCGCGCGTATTTTGTTGTTTTATTTTTTGGGGCACTGAATGGTGACACCCAATTAATATCGTAACACAACTATTTTTTTCCTTCATGTATTTTGTTGTTTTAAAAATACAATTATAAATTGTTGGTCAACTATTTTTCTGTACTTAGAGTGGCTAGAGTATCCGACTCATAATCTCTGGGTCGTGAGTTCAAGTCCCGCTTTTGCAGATGATGTTTTATCTTTTTTTTTTTTTTGGTAAATGTTGATTTCAAGTCTATAGATTTTCCTCTACGAAAATCATTCTTCTGTGGCCTACTGGTTAGAGTGCTGGACTCCGATGACTGCCGGCCCCGGTTCGATTCCCAGCGGAGGCAAAAAACCTGACTTGTAAGTTTAAGTATCTGTGAAATGTAAGTGTCTATAAATAGCTTCGATATAAATTAATATAAGAAATTAAATTAAAAATAAAAAAATAAATTAAAATAAACAACAATTTTTTTCGGGTAAAATACTATTTTGTAGTTAATCTCCTTTTTTATAGGTAACCTACTATTTTTTTGGGCATTGTTCTATTTTTTATGGGTTGGGGCAGTTTTCACTATTAAATCGTTGATTTTACATAGTTTTTTTTTTGTGTGTATATATATATACGGAAGGAATTGAGGTTCGCTCAAATTTAAGATAATACTGATATCCTTTTGCTAAAAGAATATTTCATTTACATTTCCACAACAGATTAAAGACATTTTGTAACCGATTTTTGTGATTTAATTTAACATTAAATATTCAAACTAATTGGTTCTCTTGCTCTTTATTACACGTGCCTCATATTGTTTAAACAAATGCAAATTTTTAAACAATTTGATTCACGGCGTTCCCCTCCAACTGACTTCCTGCTATTAATAATATAATTCTAATCGAGGTAAAAAATTAATGAAAACTAAAATACTAAAAACAAAATAACAATTTTAAAACTTAACTTATGCAAACAATCCAAAGGAATGGGATGGATGAATTGGAAGTAAGGACAATAGTTGTTTTTGCAAGTTTTTGTCTTTTTTTTGTAATAGTTTGCATACACACAAAAGAAATTGGATTGGTAAAATTGACGTATACGGATAGTTACGAACCTATAAAAAAAAATTTATGTGTATTTTGTTTTTGCTTTGGGTGTGTGTATATGCGAATTGTGTGTATTTGTGTTGTGAAAGTATTTATTGGTAGAATTGAACTTTTTTGTGTTTGAGAACTGTTTAACAATTATATTTGTTAATTAATAAAATGGCTTATCCCACTCTTTCGGCGGCTTTTCGAGCAAGGATGTTACGGACAATACTCCCCCTTTCTCCAACTCTTTGTCCACTACGGAAAAGCACTTTCGAATGGAGTTCTCCTCTTCCTCCTTTTTGTACGCGGCGACGAATGGGCAAGCTAGTATAAGCATCTCAGCTGAGATGCCTGTGCCTGTATCCATTTCACAATCACTTTGCTCACTTTCCATTCCGTAAGTTTAAGAAAACACAAACAAAACACAAATTAGAAACGACGCTGTTGGCCAGATGACGATAATCGGTCTAGTATGGTCTAGTATTTTCCGCTCGAAATTTGGTTATTTTTTTGATTGGTCACACTTTTTTTTGCAAACTTTTGTCAGTTGGTTTCACTTTCTTCGTCCCTCGTAAAGATTCCTTGTGATTACAGATCTAGTGCGTCAAAATGGAAAGGGAATTACGCGGTGCACCGGTACCGCGGGTGGAGGCTAAACGCCCCAGATTCGCCTATGGGACGGAGACCAAGTCTCAGATAAAAAAAGGGCAGGAGCAGATGAAGGAGGTACAGAAAATACAGTTGGGCTCTATCAAAAAGGCTTTTTTGGATGGCTTAAAAGCCAAATTTAGCCACAGCACCGCCAGCGCTATCATCGACAGAAGCGCCAGCGACAGTAGCGTCAGCGCTTGCATGTTCCAATGGTCATCCGCGATTCCGGCTTTAAAATTCCTCGAAAAGCCGTTGACGGACGTGCTGGCGATGGCGGAAAGCAACACCACGTACACCTGCGTGGCAAAGTGCGGCGAGTAGACACTCTTTTGTGAGGTCTCCGTCCAGGTGCCGAAGGTGGCTGAAGAGGCAGAGGCCCAGGATCGGCAGTTGCCTTCATCGACTTTGACAGCCACAGAGGATCCAGCGCAGCCGCTATAGAGGCCCAGTCGCCTTCGACAACATCTGCCAAAGCCACGCCATCGCTCAGGTTGACATCCTCGCCAGCACCTTCCAGCTCTCGAAGTCCGCGAGTGCTTAAATGGATTTCCTTGTGCGACTTAAATGGCGCTATGCCGCCATCGCCATCTCAGGAAAGGAGGAGGACGAGGACTTCCGCGGATTGGCAAGATTTGCTAAACTTGGACTGTTGAAAATTTGCCAATACATAATCGAAGTAAAGTGCATATGTTCAGAGCACGGGCTTTAAAAGGGAAACAAAAGCTGGTGAAACCTAATGCAAAAACTTGCGTACCTTGCAATTACTCGAGAGCCACGCTCAGCAATTTTAACAGACACATAGGAAGCATCAGACACAAGGAACAGATAAAATGGTGGGCAGAACATTTCAAAGGCACCATACGAGAAGATAAAATGGAAAAAGCGAATGCTTGTATTTTTCAAATACACGACCAGGCCTAAATGATAAATCATATCTATTTTCTTTAAAATGTGAATCAATACAATACAGTATGTCGTTAATTGGGGCGCATTTAAAAATTTGCAGAAAAAGACGTAACCAAAACAGCCCCAAGGACGACTTAGTGTTGCTTAGGGGGGCCATAGCCAGAGCCAGATTTGGGACAGGGGAAACAACACCATGCTCATGAGTGCGGATCAAATTGTTGATCTAGCATCAGAGGAGCAGGAGGCTGTTCTCCTCCAAGCGATATTGTCCCCGCCTAGTGTGGCCGTGCTTGCTAAAATACCATAAGGCCCGAAAGTAAATACTAATTTATACCATTTGGTTATATTAAGACATTTTTCCACTATGCGGTTTTTTTGGTATTTTCAATTGGCAACGCGATACGCGGACATGAGGTGTTTCCATTGGCAAACGCGTCTGATACAGCTGTTCTGCTATTGTCATTAAGAATGGATTTAAATAATTTATTGCTAATAAATACAATTTCAGAACAGCATTCGAACACAATAAATATGTGTGGACAAATTGCCCAAATGCTGGAAGCAAGCACAACATCCCACGCCCTGCTGCTAAAGGCAATATCGTCAAGGAGAGTTTGGACATACGTAAGCTGGAAAACAAACAAGTATTATTATTGTTAAATTAACATTTATATACATATGTATGCCTAGAATCGAAATGGGACCTTTTGGGAGACTGACGTGCAGCAAAATTCAGAAGGAAGGAATCCTTCCGGATAGACAGGAACTCGTTTCAGAAGTTGGTGGAGCTGCTGCAAGGCCTGGCAAAAAAAGACAAGTCTTTCGACGAACCATTCGTTTGGATAAAAGGATTGCTGTTGCCCTTTAATTTCGGTTTTTAGGCGTGTATTTTTAAAGAAGCCATTTATGTCAGCTTTTTGCATTATTTCCAACTTTTTCAGCTTTGACGAAGTGTAGCTTCTAAACCAATGAATGGAACTCAATGCTGTGTATAAGAAAGTTGAAGTGCATTCTTTTACCTGTAAAATGAGTATTTGATGACAAAAATCGGTTTATCATAACTCGAGATAGAAAATAAAAAAGTGCCAAAAACGTTTTTTACACTTAAAAAAAAACTTTACCATGCAAAAAATTAAAAGTGCCCATTTCTTACTCAGGGAGATGTACCTTAACCGAAAGTCATAGTTTCATGAAGTGCGTATTTCATCAATTTTTTTTTGTAAACTGGTGTTATCTACCCTACTGACTTGCACAGCAAGTTCTTAATTCAACATAAAAGAAGAGGGACACTTTTAATTAATATTAGTTATAAATTATTTTTTTTTTTATGTTTTCATTTGCAAAACAGCTAACATTTTCGCCTAAGTGTACACAGAGAAAAAAACGGTACAATTACCCGATTGATATTGTCTCCTCAATTTGTACATATCAATTTTTCCATATTAAACTAATACGAATTCATACGAACAACATAACAAAATACGAAATCATAACAATTACAGAATGCATAATCTGTAATTATATTTTTCCAATAAATAAATTATATAATATAAGAAGACATTATTCTCTTAAACATTCGGACTTTAGGGATTAAATTAAGCGGCATCAAGAACAATTTTTAGAGCTAAATCCTAATACTCAGTACGACGAAAACTGCTGGATAACCATAGGAGTAAGCGAAAGGCAAATAGTCAGCTAAGGCCTTTAGCTGGGACTTTTTTCCACCGCAGTACTCAGATGAGCTAAGAATATCGAAGGGAAATACCAAAAAAATACTAGATTTACCGGATGAATATAGATGAATGATATTCAAAGAATGCCAGATTTGATCTTTCGATGTGTTTGTACAGAAGCGGTGTGGCAAAAACAAATGAAAAATGAAAGGAAAAAAACAAAAACTGCTGAAATAATGCCTGCAGGAGTTGCGGCAATACAAATCGCCATGCCAACAGCAAATTGAAAGCTTTGCGACCTGGGTTTTCAACATTTTGTAATATTTTAAAATTGGCGCCAATAACTAGCTATGTTATTGTTTAGTTTAAGTGGACTTTAGAGGCTGTAAAGCAAAATTTTTGCTATATCTAGAACAAAAAGTCGAAAAAAGGTAATGGTAAATTCGGACATTTGTTATTTTTTTAAATCTATAGGATATAGTAGTCCGATTTGTATAAAACTTTTAGTATTATGTTAAAAACGTAAATAATCGCTATTTCTAAAGTTATGTGCATTTATATCAAAAAACAGCAAAGTTAATCTGATCGTTCCTATGGAAGCTATTTGATATAGGTGTCCGATCCGGATGATTTTAATATATAATATGCGCTGGGATAAAAAATTAAGACTGGTAAAGTTTCACGTCTATATCTTTTAAATTGACTGAGTAATTTATTTAGACCTCCAAAAGCGGTCAAATGCCCCATAGTGCAGTCCAACGAAGTGGCGCTTCGGCAAGACTTAGATATTTTTTTTAATATTTTTAATATTGTGATTAACCGTTTTTATTTATATAATTTTTGAATAATAAATGAGATTTTAATTGCTTATTTTTTATAAAAATTGTCAAAGAAAAATGTTAAATTTCGATAAAGAATTCAAATTTTTGCAATTACTTATCGAAGTTTAACACCGGCAACGATAATATAAGATAATCTAACATTACTTTTTAACAGACTTAAAAATGGATTAACATGGGTCGTAATACGTCATTGCTGACTAACACGCCATCTATAACATACATGTTCTTGTGTGTAAAGTAAATAGAGGGTAACTATTTACTTTACACAACCTTAAACCTTACGTTTTACAGAATTCGAAAATAGGCGAAGTCGAGCCACTTAAATTTATTTCCAACAGATGGATCTTTTTATACGGTACACTGGTAAAAAATCGCATATCGAAATCGAATATGTTTTTATTTAATTTTATTTACAAATTTCTTTCAACATTTTAGAAATCTCGTCATTGATTTGGAAAATAAGCATTAAAAATAGAAAATCAATTTTAATACAACATTTCAGAAAAAAAGTTTTCTTAAAAATTGGAAAATTTAAATCTTGGCTTTTTTGGTCTGTCGCTGAAAATAAATTGTTTACGAAAATTAATTATTTAAAGAAATGTGTTTTCTTCGTCAAGAATGAAACCACCCTATTAACAAGAATTACATTTCTTGATTTATGAAATATTTTTTCTTGTTTTAAAGGCATCTTTCTAAAAGAAATGTTGTTATTTTTTGGTGAAAATTTGTACTTTGGTAAAAATTGAAGAAAGATTTTTTTAGTTTTTATGGAAGTTCTGAAATTTTTTATAAGTGTACTTTACTAAGTTAACTAAATATATATATCTCCAAATATAAAAATAATTAAAACAAAGTCAATTTTATTTAAAACGTTATTCTCATAATAATGATTTTATTTAAGCATTTTATTTTTTGTATTTTCTTTCCTTTTCGTAATGCAATACTTAAGTAAATTTAGTTAAGTTTTAAGTATATGCTGAGAATCTTACGTGGAATCTTTATAAGACTTTAAGAAAGGAAAAAATAAACAACGCAATCCAACATTTTTAGGGTTCTGGAGTTTAACCGCAGTTTGAAATTACTTTAACGAATAGTTTAGATTCTTTGAGCATTTTTTCGGAGTATGTAACAGAAATAAGAAAACCTCTTTAAATGTATGTTTAACAATAATCTACCGTCAAAAAGGTGTTTTCTTCTAATTTTCGGAAGAAGTTTTCAGGGTTTACAAAAAAAAATTGATGAAATACGCACTTTATGAATTTATGACTTTCGGTTAAGGTACATCTCCCTGAGTTCGAAAATGGCACTTTTAATTTTTTGTATGGTACAGTTTTTTTTTTAAGTGTAAAAAACGTTTTTTGCACTTCTTTAATTTCTAACTCGATTTGTGGTAAACCGATTTAGGATATCAAAGACTCATTTTACAGGTAAAAGAATTACCTTTAACTTTCTTATACACAGCATTGAGTTCCATTCATTGGTTTAGAAGCTACACTTCGTCAAAGCTGAAAAAGTTGGAAAAAATGCAAAAAAGCTGACATAAATGGCTTCTTTAAAAATACACGCCTAAAAACCGAAATTATTTAATTATTATTTAAATTTAAATAATTATTTAAATAGGGGGAATGCGGTTCTTATAATATTTAACTTGAACTTGCATTTTTATAAGGGATTTTAACTTAACTAAATTATTTAAAGCTTGTTAAAATATTAAAATATTGGCATAAAAGGACTTATAAAGACAACTTTATTTCGTCGGCCATTTTAAATCATCTTTGTATGCCCCCATATCTATCCCTAAATGGAGTCGGCAGCGGAACCATTTGGTTGGGTAGTGCGAACGTCTTGAAAACCTGTCAGTCAAATTTGATAAAGGTTTCTACGCAACTCGCCTTTTAAATGTTTCTGTTCTTTCCCTGCTGGACCTATTTCGTTATGCTGGTGCCATCGCTGCCCACGCTGTCCGCTGTTTTGGACCATCCTCCTGCGCTTCACGGACTCGTAAAAGAGAATTTTAAAATTGCCTGTAGGTAGAGAAAGGGAATGCAGAGCATAGTCATTTTTCTAGTTTTAAGACGCTAAACTCGACACTTTAAACACCAAGTTACGCCCCTAAAAATGCGCAAATGCCTGGCCGAAATAAGGACCTGCACTGAAACAAATGAAATAAATTAAAGTATCTTCATAGGGTTTAAGACCCAAATAAATCTCATTACTAAGGGAAAAACATTATTGTTTGGTATAAGTGATTGTCACAGTATCACTACGAGCCATTTACTAAGGACCATGAACTTAATGCTAATTTTTTAAAACAATTTTGTAAATTAAAATATATTTAATGACTTATAATACAAATGTTTGCATTTTGTTTTTAAATCGCTAAAATAATTATAATATTTTCTTACAGTGAACACATAGTTTTGAATCATTTCTAAAGCAATGGCCACTGTCCAACGTCTACTGAAGTTTTTGTGGAATGCCAAACTGATTTACTTGGGGAGACTCCCAAAGAGGACATGTGTCACGTCGGAAACCATCCCTAATCTTTCCTCATATAAAATCCCCCTAGAAAAGCTCTCAACAGCTGTCTAAGCTGCTAATAACGAATGGACAGTGGCCAGAAATTGGGGGTCCTTCGCCCAAGTCCCTTTTAATTACTTGGAATATCAACACTTTGTCAAAGTGTCTTATTCATTAAGGTGTCCGTGGGTGGGTGGCTTTTCGAATGGGGTGGCCATTAGCCCAAACCCTCCCAGCAGAGCAATTCCATCTTCCCTTTTTTAATTGTCACTATACTGGGCGTCAGGATTCAATGCGAGTGGGGTGGGTGGCTTACACGTGTGAAATGGCCGATGATAATTACTTTCCGTCTCTTGTTTTATTCATGAGCAGCACTTAGTTTGTTTGCGTTTAATGGCTTTTCCTTTGAGAAGTCGCAAAGTTAAGGAGCTGACTGACCTAAATTTGGTTTACTAATGTGCGAGGTAAATAAAAAAATATAAAACTTACAAAAACTGTAATTAAATACGTGAAGTCGATTTATAACGGATTATCTATATAGTAGTTTAAAAACACACAAAGATCCAATTTTTAAACATTTTGAAATATTTGCCTATGATATGAATTTGATATGATGTGGAACCACACGATATCATTGAAAACCAAACTCGATTTTTAAACAAAACATTATATTTACATAAACGAAATGCAGTACAAAACATTCGCATGTTAGGGGCTATATTATTTGTAAATATGTGCCTAATTGAATTTTTTAAAATTCCAGTTTTTTTTTATTTTACTCGAAAACTACATTCATATAGATTAAACTATTTTGTTTGTTTGTTTAGTTATATTGAAGATAAATTCTAAATTTAATTTGATAAATAATAAATGCGTGTTAAACAATTTAAAGTTCAAAGTTTTAATGACTCTTCCCAAAAATATAAAAAAACCACTTGAAACACGGGTGAAGCCGCTTAAGAAAAGTTTTATTGCTTTAAAATTAAAAACGAGAATTAGAATTAGAATCTTCGGTTATATGACTTTTTTAATTATTCATCCTGTCCCACTTAATTTTATCTCAACTTAAATTATGAAATTATATTGATATTGGTTACTGTGGATAGTTTTTACTTCGAAAAGCATCATTTATTTAACACTGTATGCTGTTTTAAATTTCTTCCTCTGAAAAATCACACATTTGAAACTTGGTGAAGCATTGTTTCTTCTTAAAAACTCTACGCAAAAGTGGACTAGCAGCCGAGTCTTCACCCCGACCCATGAAAACTCCTGCTGCCTGCCGCAAAAATAGAATGGAAGCGATGAAGACGAGGCGGATTATGTGCCCAAGTGTAACTAAAGAGAATAAGGGCGAAAATCAACGAATCATTAATCAATCCTTTCATGATGTGACGCGGTGCGTGTCCTTTTATGTGTCAAAAAAAACGAAAAAACAACGAGTGAGAGAAAGAAATAAAATTACAAAAAAAGTGGGGGAAACGAAACCCGGCGGAGAAAGCGAAATGAGAGCGAGCCAGAGGGAGAAAGAAAAGAAAAGTATCTTTTTGCATGGGTTTGACTGACAGCTACGCAGGCAGCGAAGTCCAAGTGGATGAACAGGATATAAGGGATCAGGGTTGGGTAAGAGGAAACCCGAAAAAAAGAAAGTATCAAGAAAATGGCGACAACGTTTGCCCAGAACCGAGCCCTCGGCGATGGGTTCGGGCTTATTTACATTTTGAGGTCGCGTTGATTAGCTGAGTGCGGGTGGCACGGTCCCCCTAAAAATATGCCACCCACCACCCACACCGCCTTCTAGGTCACAATCTAGCGATAAGAAATGAAATTAAAATGATAAAAGGAAAAAGGGACAGACATTTAATTTGCAGAGAACGAATTTAGGACTCCCTTACACGCAAATAAAATTAAGGATGTGATTAAAATTTAGGAATAGGAAACGAAAATTATACAACTCGATTTTAAAAAATTGAGTAACTTAAAATTAATGTTGTATATAACATTTTTTTTATAAAATACTGCAGCCTCTCGTTTTTAAATAAAAATAAATAAATTAAATAAAAATTGAAACAATATTATTACCATTGGGTTTCTTACAAAAACGCATTTTAAAGATGTTTGTAAAAATGCATTCGGTCCCTTGAGCATCTTCAACTTGCAGTAATCTCTCAGAAAGCCAAGATAACTCCTAAAAAGTGTACAAAAAGCGAAACGGAAACCTCCGAACTAAGCTTCACCTGTCTGTCAACTTGGTGTCTTACATTCCGGGTGGGGAAATGGGAGAGTTTTCGGCTTTAGTGGGGCGGATGAGTGATGGTCTGGGGAGCGGGCTTCTCCGGTTTCCAGACAGATAAGAGATATGCCTGGCATCTGCTCAGATGCAGTCGCCAGCAGATGCATCTGGGAAATGGAAATGGAAACGGAATCGGAACCTTGATCTTCAGGGTGCGGGGAAAAGTCTTTCTCTCACGTGTCTCTGACGTACGCACGTCACGTTTGTCGCCGGAGAAAAGATACGGATACAGAAAAGTGACAGTTCGCCAGGAGCTGAAAAAAAAGATGGAGAAATCCAAAATCAAACAGACGATGGACATGCAGGCGGTCCAAGTTTCGGGAGGGAGACGTGGGACCTACACCAATGCGTGAATATGGAGCACATCATTAATTATGCCCCTGGGCCTGTGTTTGCCGCTGAGCCGATTTATCTGACATTTTTCGGTATTGAAAAGTTCTTCGTTATTCGTTCTTCCTGTGGATTTCTTCCCAACAAAAATAAAAGAATTTCTCCCGCTTGGGTTCCTCTTGCCAGTCGAGATCATTTGTTTTCCTGGCGACACATGCCTGGACCTTTGGACAAGCACTTACAAAAGTTACTCCTCCCGAGATGGTAAATACAGAGTGCATTTAGCCGAGGGAGATCAATTGGATTTGGTGCTACGACTTTATTAGGGCACAGCTGAGAATTTTCGGCAAATTGAGCTGTTTTTAGAAGCATCTCCTGAAGTCAATACAAAGAAATCACTTACCACCTCCACCTTTGAAAATCTTAAAAAAAAACACCTAAAAACACTTTTCTCGGCTGCATAAATTTCGCTCGAAATTAAATTAATTAAAAGATTTAAAACTACTAACTACTAGTAAAAAAAAAGGTTCTTAGATTGGGAATTCCAGGACCCAAAAATGTCCATATATCATATCAAAATAACTAAAAATTGATAAATATTCTCCAGGAGAAAATACTCGTTAAGCTTATTAATTATGTTATGTTATATAAATTAAAAAAAAAACAAGAAAGGAAGCTAGCTTTGGCCATTCAAAGTTTATATAACTTTGAAGATCATTCCTCTTTAATTACAAATTACCAAAATATTAAATTTATATTTACATGCGAGTATTTTGGAACAAAGAAAATTATAACAGTTCTTCTGTGGCAGATTATATAATATAATTGTCCGATTTATGTTAAATTTATTCTACAAAAATTAACGAAATTCAATTAAAATAAATAATCTATAATTATTTTCAATTCCTTTTCCGATTCTTCCTACGGAAAAAACGAAAACTTTTGAAAAAATTTCATCCCGATAGCTTTAAAACTGAGAAGCTAGTTTGCGTAGAATCGAACAGACAGAAGGACTTGTCTAGATCGACTCGTCTAGTGATGCTGACCTAGAATATATATACTTTGTGGGGTCGGAAACGTCTCTGACTTAAATCATTATACCCTCTGCAAGGGTGTAAGAAACTGAAAATGTAGTAAGTCTTTGTAATTTAGCGTGTATTTTGATCACGAGTCATACTTTTTATAAAGTTTTCTTTGTTAAATGCTTACGAAAAAATGTATGTGTAAACTCAACATAGAGAAAAGTTCTTTTTAATATTTTGGAATATGTTAAGGTATTTATCTTTCTTAATTTTTGGGACATTTTTTGTCTGTTTAAAGTAGTATTTTTTTTTAAATCCTAAATCTAAAGATGGGTATTCTTTCTTGTTTGAGTTTTTGTTTTCTGTTATGAATTATTATTCTTTTATGACCTATTAAATTACATAAACCTGAACTTACGGATTTAAAATGAAATAAAACCGAAAATTAAAAAATTGAAAGCATTATACAATTATTTTGCAGTTGTGCTCAACTATTTTGTTTTGTTTTCCTACGCCACAGAGTGCACTTTTCAATCGGGGTGTAAAAGCCGGGGAAAACGTTCGAGCTGCGTGACTTGAAAAAGCGAATCGAAAAAGTGCAACCTGAGCACCCGACAATTAGGCTTTGTTCATTAATTAAGGCAGCGAGCTCCGAATTGCAATGGCAAGTGCTGTTGCGGCTTCTAATCTGCACATTACAGACAAGTACTTATCGCTATGACGGGCCAAATGAATTGCTCAATTGCGAGGCGCGATGATAATTACGAGTGTTTGAACCGAGCCTGAACTTGATCGGATTTTCAGAGAGGAGTCGCGAGGCGAGAGTCGCGTCGTGAACATATGCAGTCAATTAAATAAACATTTATTAACCGAGCCACTGCACAAAAGCTGTTAACAAAGCCATTTGGCTATTTCAGAAAATGAAATCGTTCTCAAAAGGTGTTCGTGAGTCGGGCCGGGAGTTCGATGGTCGAGGGGTCGAGGGGCCAGCAACAGCGACCGAGAGTGTCTCTGTGTCTCTGGGTCCGGAAAAAAGCGGTAATTGATGGTCTTGGCCAGGACGGCGAGTGCAGTTGTTGCTTTCGACCAGCATGGAGCCCACATGCATTTGCAGTCGCCGTCTCTCTTTCTGGGCGTATCGCCGTCCCACTCCTGGCTGAATTTCACGCATGGAACTCGGTCGGCGTCCCGTCTGTTTTGCTTTACACTCCAAAAAAAGTTCTGGAGTGTACTCCATTTCTAAACCTAGCAACCTAACCCCAATTTTAAGCATCGAAACGAACTTAAATATCTAATTTAATTTGCTAAAAATGTGAAAAAAGAAGTAAATGGTAAATTATTGTCATGCCTTACAATACGTTTTACAGTCAACAAGATATGGTTCGGATTTAAAAAGAAATCTTTAAATAGACTAAGACATAAACCAAAGATTATGTGTTAGAAAAATAAAATATTTAATCAAACATTTGGTTTTTTATTTATAATGATTGATTCTTGGACAAAAATAATACATTTCCTATAAAACGGTCACTCGAACAAGGACTTTTACTTCGATCTTATTCTTCGAGTGTGGGTTCGGTTTTTTCGGCGAGTCCCAGGTTCCAGTCCCTCCCGGGCCATATACATAGTAAATTCGAATTGAATTTTGGCGGCGCGTTCATTAATCATTATTTCAATCATGAAACAAATGTGCTCGCTTGGTGCTGAGGCTTGTTGTTGTTCCCGTTGTGTTGTATCTTGTGAAATTTTGTTGCTGTTCTGCCAGTCCCGCATCCACAATCCCCTCCCCCATCTCCTCCCTTTCGCTGGCCATCTTCGATGCGCTTCAAAGATTGATAATCTCTGGGATATCTTTAAATTTAATTAGTCACATTCATAACAGACCGCCAGCCAGCGAGCCGTACCAAATTACATGTTACAACAAACCGAGCCTCGCTTTTAGCCATGTTTATGCTCCTCCCCTTTTTCCCTCAGATTTTACTAGATTCTCCGATCCACGGGGAGATACGTGTGAGAAACTGAATTCTCCGGTCTCCGGTTTCTTCTCCGGAGCTGCCGTTCGATATTTCCCTGGCCCTTTAATGAAAAATCGCCGTTGTTACTAATTATGATTGACACAGACGTAATTGGAAATTTGAGCAAAGCTCTTCGGCCCCACCGCTTCCATCTCATCCACTTCTGGCATTTCGGCTTCGACTTCGGCAGTCTTCAAAAAGTTTCACTAAATTAAAGGTTTTTGGTCCAAACTAGCCGAAAAGAAAAACTTTCTTTGATGGATAAGCGCAAGTTTTAGGGGGATATCTCAAAGTTGGTGTGAAAAAGATTTAAAGAAAGTTAGTAGCTTCCTGGACCATGGTATTTGGGTCAATCAATGGAAATCTGTGGTATTAGATACCCCTAAAAAGAACGGAGGGGATTTTAGATTTTTACGGTACCACATTTTTATTTCAAGCTCTTGAAAAAGTATAAAACAGTATCCCAAATGATGAATTAAAAAACAAATATTTTTGCTTCCCAATATGTAATTTTATAAGTTTAAGTTAAAGTTTATATATATATATATATTTTAATATTCATTAGTTAATTACCATTTCTAGAAAGAAAACTAAATAAATAGTATTGCATTCAACCTATTGAATGCTTCAATCAATTCCTTTCAATTTCCTTAATCAATTCTATCATTAGATGATTTTCGTTTTGGTTCTGTTGAAATTTTATTACAGTCATTTACAAAAATATGGATAATTGCCGAGAGCTTATGAAAGATGAGGTTCTTGAAAACAATTATCCTTTTATTGTTGCTAATTTGATGACTTAATTACGACATTGGGAATGACAAATTTGTAGTGATATGTGAATATTTTAATGGCCCCTTTCGATGATGGGTTCGATAGGGCCTCTTACCAAAACCCAGAGATCTTCTCACTTTCTTGCAAGAACTAAGAGACACGTATTAAAACAAAAATCGTAAACAGCTAGCATCATTAAGCATAATTTGGAGGAGATTTCTTAAGTTTTCGGAGCTAATGCGAGGCAATTAGGGTTTCATCTTTTCCAACCAATTGGCGGCAAAAGCCGATCGATGGTCTGCTTTTGGCCCGAAGCCTTAGTCTGGTCCACATGCAGCAGATATCGCCAACATATTCCGAGTCTCCATCGGAGGCTTCATTATGTGAGTTGTGCAGCAAAATTAAATCAATCAGAGATAATCTGTCATGGTAATGGGTGCCTGTCCAGCTCCGGTCTCCGCTTTTTTCGTATAGCCCGAAGGTCCCAAAGCGATCGGCTTCGACTCATTTAAGTGATTCGTGTAATTATTTTAAACAGCCGCAGTGTAAATTTCGTTAAACATTCATCTCCGCTCGGGACTTGGAGTTCATCTAGGCCCGATTTGGGCATAATATGACAGGTAAACAGTTGAGGCCGGTGATAAATGGCCAGTGGTATTTTGAACCACATTTAATTGTTTCAGGTCTTGGGGGAAGTGAGAAGGTAAATGCAAACTTTCGATTGGTATTGTAAATATGACTTTAATGACTACAAAAGTCAAAACTGGCTTTAATTCTGAGAGCCACACACTCGAGAGGCGTTCGGTAAGCTAGTCAGTCAATCATTAATCACTCAATCAATCATTTGGCAAATGATTCCTGGCAGCCTTCATTGTCCTGTTGTTTTCGCTGGAAGAACCTCCATCTTTTCGCTGGGGTCTCGAGCTAATCAACATCCCTGAATCCCCCATTCCCATTCCTTATCCCCAGAGTTCCCCTGGTTAGGCGGAATCTACGTCGACTTGTCAACATGTCGTTAACACAATTTCCATACCAGATTGATTGGAATTCCACTCTCTAACTGAAGGCTGTCTACGAGGGGGAAGTGGGTGGTTGGAGAGAAGCTCTAAAGTAAGGGACATTTTTGTGAATCTTCTCAATAATCAAATTATTGTAAAGTAGATATTTAAAGAGTGGTAAGTCCAAGTGTTGAGTTTGGTACAATTAATTCTCAAATTAAGAACATTCGTTGTTAAAAATCGGGTAAATGGAGCTAAAAATCCGACATTAAGTTAGTTAGCTGATTAATATAACTTTATGAACCACAACTTAAAAGCTTATAAACTATCGTATTTCTAAATATTATGCCTTAGAATGATTTATAATTTAACAGCTGCATAAGAGCTAAATAATAAAATTAAAATCCACTTAGGTCATCCTAAATAAATATAAATCCGGAAAATCAGAAAAACATTTTGCCAACCCATTCTTATGATTAGCATATACCTAATTGCTAACATTAGTCAACTAATCAGTGGCTGCGGATACCACCCATTTTGCATAATATTATTCGATCGCAAGCTCTCGGTCTTCTTAATTTTATATCACAAACTTTTGATGGCTGGCTTAAAGAAGCGAGCTGAAAACAAAGAAAATCCCATACTCGAGGCATGGTGGTTCTCTATATATATATTCGCATTGGTGGTCGTAATGTGCCTCTGTGGATGTGGATGCGACATCATTAATCACGTTTCAGTGTGTTGCCTCGTGCAGCAAGTGAACTTCCTTCTGCCGCCGCCTGACAGCCGCAACTGATTGCTGGATCTGAATTGGGATTTCGGACTCAAATGCCCCGGACAAAGAGCAAGCAATAGCAGCAAACACACATCACCCCATCGGAGCCATCCTTTTTGTACCACATCCCATCCCCTGCTGACGCAAAGCTCTCAGCGAGCCCTCATTCCTCGGAATCAGGGGAGGGCAACCTAACCACCCACCTCGAGTTTCCATCCACCTAAGGAGCTGCGTCAGAGCTGAGAAAATTCAATGTAGCAGCCACTAATGCGAGTGAGTTCAAGAGTTCCTTGAGCAACGTCCAAAATATTCAAGAATAAGAAGTTGGAAATAAAGAAAATAAATAACATTAAGTCCCTATTACAATATCATAATTTAAACTTTTATAAAAAGGAATTTAAAACCGATTTTATTGCAGAGATAATATAATTTTCAAAGAACATGTATTATTTTTAACCAAATTATAAAGAAATTCAATTACTAATGATATCAATCTTTCGTTCAGAAATTGTAAATTGTTTAAAGGTAATTAGTTTAGTTTTTATATGCTATTTCTTATAAAGAATATATTTTCCTTAAAAATAAATAATATGAAAAAGTTCTCCAACGAATAATATGGATCATAAATTGCGCTGCACTCGGGTTAAATGACAAGGGAAATGTGGTATTAAAAAAAGTAAACAACAAAACAATTGTTTTGAGACCCCACTACAGACACACATATAACCAAATCCTGGATCCGCCACATTATGAGGGCAATCTGTAAAACTTAAAGAAACCGAAAGTACATATTCAATGATATAAAGCGACTTTATTGGAATTGGTTGTAAACAAAGCGAACTTTAATGAACCACACAATAATATAAGTTAACATGCAATTCCCATTAGTTAACATTCGCTAGTCAATTAATTCGAACACTTTAATGTGGAATAAAGACCTAAACCAACATTTACACCTATGAGCTCGGCCGACGAACCACAGACTAAATTTAAGTTTTATTCACTTAACTGGCCTAATGACGTTTTGATGGTGCCCATCAAAACCGAATCAGTTGGAAGTCGATTAATTAGTGGCCATACCTCCTATACCGCCTTCCACCCGTTAACATATGGAATTGACGGCGGAGGTGGCACAGCACGTGGACCCAATTGTGAGGGGGTTAAGATATTTTTGGTGGGCGGTTCAATTATTCGGCAATTAGCCAGAGTCACATCCAGAAAAGCACTCCAGAAGTGTGGCACGAAATTATGGTTCTTTTATTTTTATATGGGAGGAGTTAGTCCACAGATCATTCAGTTTACTGCCATTATGTTTTGAACATATTTGGGAAATTTAAATTGGGGATAAGTATTTAATTAAACAAGAAATTATTAATTACGAATGTCCTTGTATATTTATTAGTAAATAATTTAAAAAAAGACAAAATAACTCGACTATTTTCATCCTAATGGTTCTTATGAGTCAGTCTAAATATTTACTAAAAACAATATTAAAGCGTTAAATTTCCGACCTTCTCGACGTGCATTATACAACAATCATTCTATCGATTTTCCATGTTTTGCTTGCTTCATTTGAATATGTGCCCGTCATCGCCGTAACAACAGCATCGGAGGAAAAATCACAGTAGTAATGATAACAACAATAACAGCCTCAACCCCAGCGAGACCACAACAATAATCACACAGGAGAACATTATGCCAAAGTGATATTCGTTGGTTGTTCAATTGAAATTACTGCAAGTCAGCCCAGACTCTCCAACTCGGTAGCAGATTTCAGTCGGAGAAATCGGCATCCAATAGTTCCTTTCCCCTCTTCAAGATCAATACTGTTGTTATCCAAGACTTGGCTGCATCTCAGCTCGTTCCTATAGGAACCCATTTCTGAAAGTGGAAAATAAATGGTCTGGTCCATATCCACACTTGTGTCTTGTAGGGGATCGATGAAAGCCCTCTGAAAATGGGCGGTGCTTCTTGGACCCAGACGACTTTTTTCGTCGACTTCAGTTTTCGAGCGTGCGCCATGACTGCCGGGGGAAACAACACACTCACAGCCAAAAAGACAACCAAAATGTTATATCTGTGAGGGGTCGTACAGTCGAGGCTAGCTAAATATGCACATCAGAGAGCTACAGTGATGGCCATGAATTTAATTTTCTGCTTAATCATTTCAAATTATTACATTTATAGGAACATTTAAAAAGTTAACCGCGCTTGAAATGCATAAGTTTTGTAAATTATTGATATAAGATGTTCTTAAAGTATAACATTTTTGAAACATTATTTCGACTGATGCTTCATCGTTTTGTACAGTAAAAAAAAAGATGTTCCTAAGTATCCTAGACATCCTTTGAAGAATTATTTGATTTTATTTTTAAACGCATCAAACAATGGCATTTCCTTACTAAATAATTATTTAATAGTACCAAAACATTATTTCTGACGAAAATTCGACACGTTACATTTTTGTATGGAGATTTTCATTTCGTAGAATTTTTGATTGAAGGGAGTACTTGGCTTAAATCTAGACTTCTAATAGGAATAATCCAAGATTAAATAAAATTTATTTGATTACAACTGCCAGCTAAATTGATTGCTTTTCTAATTTCAACTTCAACTATACTCAATATTTGATGCCCTCACTGTATCGGCGACTCTGAATGGGTGTGACTAAAAATCCCGCCGTCTCGCTCTGTCCCTGTGTTCCCTCTCTGTCGCACGCGCGAGAGAAATCACCGTTCGGTGGTGGAAAATGGCGCCCGAGGAGGAGGGTGAGAAAAGAGCGAGCAGCATGGCTGCGGCGTATGCATGGTTCTCCTTCCATCGCACTGCGTGTGTGTGTGTGGGCCGTCCTTCGATTGTTTTGTTGCTGCAGTGGAAACCCGTTTTGATGGCAATGGCGGTGGGAGAGAGCGAGCGAGAGAGCGAACTGGCGAGCGAAGAGTGGCGAAACAGGTTCGCTCGCGCGGAGAGTTATCGCCAGCGAGCATAACAAAAAATCGGCTCGAATGGAACGGTTCGTGTCCGCAGCGCACTCGTAAAACCGAAGCGTCCGTCTTTTCTCCCAGTGTGTGTTTTAAATTAAAAAAAAAAACGTTTTTTTATAACCGGAAAATAGCGCCATAATCAAGTTTCTCAGAATCACAAGGTTCCAAGGCTTTCAAACGTGCCAAAAAATAATCGCAAATCAAGTTAAAAAGTTTTCAAAACAATTAAAGTGAAAAACAGTGATATTGGTTGTGCGTAACCGTAATAAAATCCCACAAATGTGGTTAAAAATCTGAGAACAAATGAAATTTTACCCAAAGCTTTCATTTTCCAACATCAACATAATCACAAAAGAAACCACTACTGATAAAAAGTGGTGTATCTAACCAATAATACAATACAAAATACAAAAGCTGCAGAATATGTGCAAACTGAGTGAAAGTGCCCAAGAAACCGTCTAAAAAAAAAAAGAAAACAAACAAATTCCCTCTGGAGAACCACGATACCACAGATCTTGCGACATGAGCTCTTTCCTCATGGGTTATCCGCATGCTCCACATCATGTCCAGAGCCCCATGTCCATGGGCAATAGCTTGGACCCAAAGTTCCCGCCGGTGGCCGATGACTATCACCACTACAACGGACACTATTCGATGACCGCTTCCACCGGTCACATGAGCGGCGCCGTCGGCGGCGGTGCAGTGACAGGTGTGAGTGGGTCCGTGGGCGGCGGTGGAGCAGGTGGGATGTCGGGACATCCGCATGCCATGCACCCGGCGGACATGGTCAGCGACTACATGGCGCACCACCACAATCCGCACAGCCATTCCCATTCGCACACTCACTCACTGCCGCACCACCACAGCAATAGTGCGTTGTCCGGACATCACCAGCCATCCGCCGGCGGTTATAGCTCCAATTACGCCGCCGCCACTCCGCCCGCACATCCACATTCGCATCCCCACGCACATCCGCACCAGAGCCTCGGCTACTACGTGCACCACGCCCCCGAGTTCATATCCGCGGGAGCGGTGCACTCCGATCCCACAAACGGGTACGGTCCGGCTGTAAATGTCCCGAACACGAGCAACGGCAGCGGCGGCGGAGGAAGCGGAGGAGTGGTCGGAGGTGGAGCAGTGGGTGGATCGGCCAATGGATACTACGGCGGATACGGCGGGGGCTATGGGGCGGCGAACGGGAGCGTGGGCAGCACCCACTCCCAAGGACACTCGCCGCACTCCCAAATGATGGATCTGCCCCTGCAATGCAGCTCCACGGAACCACCGACGAATACGGCGCTGGGACTGCAGGAATTAGGTTTGTGCCGTAGATGTAGATATCCTATTATCAAAATTTGTAACCAGACATCAACATTTTTTTCACATGTTAGTTCTGATAAACGAATAAATATCAAAGAATGGTCCTACGAGCCGGATACTCATTCAGTTATTTAAATGTGTCTAACAGTTTAATTACAAATTTGTATTATTTATTTATACTGAAATATATTTAACGTAGTGTCCTGGTACTATTTTCATAGTTTTATCAATAATATCCCCATTTATTTTAACAGTCCGATTTATCTAAAAATATACAGAAAAAGACAAATTAATGAAAATATTTACTTGTTCTTAGCTTGGCCATTACAAAATTTATTTAACCCAAAATATGGGTCATTAACAAATGGTTAATTGACTTGAGTTTTATAACATTCACTTAGACGTGCTTTTAATATTTAGTAACTACAATTTTTTTTAGACTGAACGAAAAAAATTTGCTTTTAAATGCGACCAAAGACATGGTTAAATTTGTATCAACCGCTTTAATTTTGAAAATGTTTCATCCCTGTTTTTGCACCTAAAACTTTTGCCACTTGTCACTGTTTAGCTTAAAGGGGCAGTTTAGTTTTTGAACTTTTAAGTTTGAAGTTAAAAAATCAACATTTTAAATGAACAGAAATATATTTCAACTAAAGACCATTAACCTTGTGTTGTTATGTACTTAAGAATCATAACGGATTTTGGTGTGAGATATTTCTCTGACACTCCCGATTATGTTTAAACTTCAAACTTTAAAGTATTCTAAACCTAAAGATTGTCTAATTTACCTTCTGTAAAATTAAACAATATCCGTTTCCTGCAGGTTTAAAACTAGAGAAACGCATTGAAGAAGCTGTACCTGCTGGACAACAACTGCAAGAGCTGGGAATGCGATTGCGCTGTGATGATATGGGATCCGAAAATGTAAATACCCTGAAAAATATATTCCAAACGAGAACGCATAATCAAAGTTCTGATTGACTTGTTTAGGACGACATGTCGGAGGAGGATCGGCTCATGCTGGATCGCTCTCCAGACGAACTGCTCTCCAACGACAACGACGATGATCTCGACTCAGACAGCGATGACGATCTGATGGCGGAGACGACCGATGGCGAACGGATCATCTACCCCTGGATGAAGAAGATCCATGTGGCGGGAGTGGGTAAGTTGAAAGTTTCTCTTTTGTCCCTCCTTCCCCTCTATGTTGCGCCCCCATTTTGCGGCCCATTTTTCGGGGTATGCTAATTAAATTACTTAGCTGCCAACACCCACTTGATCCACTGACAGGCCCCTGTAATGTTGGTTCTTTGGCAAAAACAAAAATGAAAATAAACAAAATAAAAGCCAAAGACACCAGCCAACCGGGTGGCAGAAAAAGAAAACTGCGACTCCAAGCTCATTAATCAAAATCAAGAGTGCCACGCCTTGTGTCGGGGGGCGAACCGTGTTCACCAAATGACAAGTTCCTGTACATACTGCTCCTATATAATATAATGCACATATCGTTGAGTGTGTTCCATTCGCCTGCAATCAGCACTTGAAGCGGCTCCTGGTAATAAGGCCTCTTCAGCAGTTCTTTCAGCACTTGAGGCGACTTAAAGTCAACTTTGACTGCTGAATGGTACGGTGCCAATTGATACATAACATAGGGAAATCTGAAAAAGGAATTGAACAATATATTGCATTTATGGAAGGGGAGAGAATAAAACGCAGTTATTTGGTTTTTTACGGAAAGCATATTGAGTCAATTAATAAGGTTTCCTTAATTTTTTTAAGATAAAATGTTCAGAAATAATACAAATCTTTTAAAGGAATTTTTCAAGATTTTTAAACGAGAAACTCAATTCCGATTTTCTTTTTGAACATATTTATAAGATTTTGGACTCCTAACAACACCATTTCCAAAAAAATCTGACTCATTCACATTCGTTGTTTAAGCCCAACAATCAGAGCTTTTATGAATATGGTGCCGCATTATTCTTAGCACAAAAAACGGAATGCACCATCGAGTAAACTCAGACGTGGAGAACAGGTTTCTCTTGATTCCATTTCCATTCACCAGATCCCGAGACCGACTGAATGGGTTCCGTTGAGTTGAGTTGACAGTGTTGGCCTGGCAGAGATAATTACCCTTAATTGTCGCGCCCAAAACGGGGAATTCATTCAGCCATGTGTTGAGTGTGTTACCAACAATATCCACTGGCCAACTGGCGATTGTCGCCGCTTATTGTTTTAATAATGCCGAATTGGGGATGCCTCGGGGCGGCAAGTAGGTGACGAATGCATTTACTAGAGGATCGGGAGGTGGTACGAAAAAACTGATAGATTGCTTTTTAATTAGCACAGCGTCGGAGTACTTCAGTTCGACCATAACCTTGACCCAAATGGGTAATTATATCGTTTCGCTTAACGCCATTCTGACTCGCTCATTGTCAAATGCCTCGTCGGTTCATCGGTTTCCCAGTACCCACTCCAGATTTTAGTCTCACTGGGGATTTGTCGTTTCACTGTAAAAAAAAATTGAGGAAAAAAAAAAATTCGGTTAGATATACAAAAATTTATACTGCTTTTATGTCGGATTCAAAATCGCTTTATATTAAAAAGCAAACTAGAAAGTTATTTGGTCTTTAATTCAAGAACGATTCTTCTTGAATAACTAATTCCATTTTTTTTATTTATATATGATTGAATATCTTTGCTTTAAGAATAATACTGCGTTTTATTTCAGTTTTGTGCAAAGTATTCTTTATAAAAGATAATTTTACAAACTATGTTTGTTTTATATTTTGTGGAGAGATTTTTCCCAGTGTTAGCATCAAAAATCAAACATCAAAACGAAAAATCGAAGTAGTTCGTCGGACACTGGGACAGACGGGCAAACGATCGCTCAGGGGCATTTTTGACAGAGTCGTAAGGTATACTCTACCGACTCCGCTTCGAATTCGGATTCAGATTCCGATTCCACACCCCCCTCCCCCTCCACACCGACGAGGTAAAACTCCGACTGAGTGACGGATGGTCCGTGTCATTTGATGTTAATGTTGTGACATTTATCATGAGCGCACGACCACGAGAACAAGACGAAACTTGATTATCGCCAGTGCATCATCTCAGCCAGCGTCTTGGCATCCGTCTCGTTATGCCCCAAAACCCGTGACCCCGAGTCCCCTTCGGTGTCATGTTGTTCCCTTTACAAATGACTTACACTCGCTTAGCACTTGCCCGAAACTAAGGCCCGAACTATGTGTGCCTCCGAAGTGGCGTGTGGTCTCTTGCTCAATTTATTTTGTTTTTTGCCCTACGGCGGGCCTAAAACTTGTTCAAAACTTGTGCCTCCGGTCGGATAAAAGAGCGAGGCTAGGTGTGAAACGAATTTGGAGAGCAATTTGTGGATTATTTAATAGTTGCCATTAAAAGTGTTGAAAGGTAATGAAAAGTTAATGGAATCGGGCTTCATTTTCTGCTCAAGTTAATAAGTTAAATGCCATTGAAAAGAGGACGTTCAGAATGAAACTTGATTTTTTGATGTGAGGAAATTTGTATGTCCTATTTAATACAACATTTGCGTTTACACTCTAAAAATCAAAAATGTTGAAAAGTTTTTTGTATAAAATAAATGTTGTGTTTATACACAGCCTAAAACTAAATTTTAAATTCTTTATATTAATTTAATACAATAATATTAACAGATAGATCCAATTGAACAAAATAAATTCTGTGAGAAGATTTGACTGAATAATATTGATTTCATGCACGACGTCGGCTCAAGATGAGGCGGCTAAAAACCCGTACAAGTTTCGTGTTTATACAGGGGGATACACACAGCTACAGATACGGTGTAGCCGCTTTCAATGAACAGTGGAACGTGAACAGCCTTGTAACTGAATTTCAATGGCAAGTCCACGATTAAGTTTCCACCATGAGGCAGAGTTTGCCTCAGAGTCACAGTTACCCGATGACTTGCGGAAAAGCCTCAGAGGCGGGCAAAAAAAAGTGCAAGCCTCGGATACAGATACAGATTCGGATTCAGATACACGCGGCCCAGACGCAGATGCTGTAAAAACTCAGCTGGAACTGCGCCTTTTGCAAAAGTGCAAATCGCCGGGCCAGGGGGTGGTATGAGCGAGGAATCAGGGGGGTAATCACCGGCGGCCCAGGGCATGACAATGATGAAAATGACGCAGTAAAAATTAAGAAGTTCGCCTTTATGACAGATGGGGCACGAACAGCTGAGTCTCAGCTGGATTCTTCACAAAGCATAATTAGCGATCCCTGTGGCTCTCTCTTTCACTCCCTTTATTGCCGTCTCTGTTTTGGTTCGGCAATTTACGCCAATAAAGTTCTCTGGAGCTGTGCAAATTATTGAAATTGGCTTTAATTAGCGGAGCTTTTATTGCTGCTGCCACACTCTGCCCATTGTCCGGCTGGATATATGTATAAAATTTATGAAATACATACAAACTTGGTGGGATTTTTGTGGGTTCTTGTCTCGAAAGCAACGATTCTCCAAGGTCGTCTTACGCGTTCTCCATTGTTCGCCGGGCTTCGAGTTTTAGTCGTGAGCTTCTTAGCGTGTCTTTCTTCTGGTACTCTGCACTTTGGCGTCTCTTTGGTTTCGGTTTCGCTTGATTTTCGGATCCATTCTATTTCCATTTCGCTAGCACAACAAAACGTTCCGTCTTGGGACAAGTGCTGATTTTTCGACTTAGTTGAATAACATTGTTGATGGTCATTCAATTGGCTTCTTTTGTTGTTAAGTGCCAGAATCGAAAGTGAAACGAATACTTTTTAAAATGAGAAAACGATTGACTAAAGTTCAATTGATTCCATTTTCAGTAAGGTTTCTGCATTTAACATAGATGATATGGAAAGTGGTGGATTTTAAAAATAGTGGTTTTCATTTTCTTGTTTTTCTGAATGTTAGGAGTAACTATCTCAAATCATTTGTAATTATACCATTTCGTAAATATACCACTCGTATATTTTTGTAAGCCAACTTAAGCGCAAGAACTTTTTACGGCTAAAAAGTTTTTTGTTGATTTACAAATGGTTTAGCTTAATGATTCGATAATTATAGTAGAAATTGGTTCGTGTTCTTGGGAAAAATAAATATTGATAAACCTATTAAAACTTATGTAAACTTTAAAAAAGAAACAACGTTTTGTGAAACTCAAGTTTCTGTAGGTCGACTTTTTACCGGTTGACGTGGGTTGAAGTTTTGGCTGCATTGTGAATTTTACAAACTTTTTTAAAGCTCTATAGTTTTTAGCAGGAACCGGGAAAATTTCCCCTTCTCTAATTAGTTTCGCTTAGTATACGCGAAAAATCTTTTTTCTGCCACTCTTTCAACTCTACTTAAATTAACATATTTTTCCATTTAGTTGCGCACTTGGCTTAAAGCCATTGAAAAGCGCCCAAAGTATTTGCGTTTAAATTAACGAAATTCGAGTTGGAGAACGATTCTCCCACAGCGCGGCAACCAGTTCAAGTGCTGCGGGTACTTTACTTTGGATACACGATTCTACACATATGTACCCATATATATATGTACCCATGGTATATATATACGAGGGTTTGGGTGTTCTGCCCGTACATGTGTAAGTAGCATGAGCTCATGTTTATTTTTATTATTTGCCTGCCACAAATTGCAAGTCACTTGACAAGCTGCTGATGCAGCTCCCGCTGTTGTTGAAATGTTGACTTGCCTTTTTTCTCCTCCTCGTGGTTGTTGTTGCCATGAGCTCACACACTTTAATATAAAGAAAAATCGAACAAAAACACCGAGCTGCGAGTAAAGTTTTAAACTTAGAACCCAGCTGGATAACGCGGCGTATGCGCAATCTCGGTTCGGGCATTCATTAGTGCAGACCGAAAATTAATTTCTTGCCATTTGTTAGCTGCATTCGAAATGCGATTTCCTCTAATAGGTGAACAGGTTTTGTCGTTTCTTCCACGCTGGCTATAAATGCTTTTGATGAATGTTTATATAAATGAATTATGACAGCCGTTAAATATTTTCGGTTGATTTCTTTAATTTTTTTTACATTACAATTTTTGATTATTGACGTTTGTTGTTTTCGGGTTGGCACGAGTCAAATTTCTTTTTCGGATTAATCACAGACATTTACACACTCGCTGCTTATCGGGTTGGCAATTAATCATTCATATTCGGGCATCTTCTCGAATCGAATGCGAAGTGAATGAAGTGAAAGAATCGAAGCCCGGAAGTTGTCTGGTGGCCACCGCACCTCAAAATCGGGTTGCTTTAAGCCCACAAATGAGGCCGCCAGACAAGAGCAGATTATGAAATAATGCCTGACATAGTTTTCATCCGCTCTCCCCGCTCAGGTTGGGTGAAATTGTAGAGTCACAAACGCATGATAAATCATATGAAATTTCGGATGGGACAAACATGCCGACAGCCTGACTCAGGGCCCAGAACGAAAGTGTGGGATCGAAAGGGACAGCTGCTGCTGCCTACGCAGTCGGTCCACCCGCGGGCGCCAATTCTTCTTCACAGCTCTTTAGCACTTTTCCACCTAACATTCCCCTCCGAGGAGCGTCTCCCCCGGGGCTTGTGCAATCTTGATTTCCTTGGCCTTGTATGATTTGGCATTTTCATAAATTGGCTGCCATTCTTGCCAGTTTTAAATGCAATTGGCACTCTTTCTCGGTTCGTTTTTCGCCGTAAGCCATGACACTGCGATTTCCTTGGGACTGCCTGGACTGAAGTTCTTCCGCTTCGCGAGCCCCGGCAGTTTCGTTGAAATGTTGAAATGAAATGATACGCACTTATTAAAAACGAATTAACGCAGCATGCCGCCAACGCCAGCGCCGAGTTTTTCGAGCAGCTGACATTGAAATTGGTGGGTTGTTTCGTTATCTGTTTTATTTCTCTGCTCCTTTGGGGTCTTTGTAATTGATATTGCAGTTGGACGCGCCTCGGTTTTACTGCCGTCCCTTTTCGGTTCTCTTTTAATTTTCGAATCATGGTTTGTTTTCGGCTTTTGCTGGCAATCCAAATCCATAATTGATGGATTAGCTTTACATGTTAGTCCTAAGCGAAATTTCATTGATTAAATATAAAGTGTTAAAGGTAACTAAGGCAGAGGTTTGGAAAAATATTTTAATGTATTTCGTTTGAAGCCTGTGTAAAGAATAAGAAAAGGATTGTTCAACATCAATATTAAATATTATTAATAAAAGCTCAAGCTAAGAAAATGTTCTTGAACTACGAACACTACGAACCCCTTCCAATTAAAGACTATGGGCTGTAAAGGGCATTTAAACTTGTTAAATATTTTTTATTGCTATTTTTATTATAACTATTTAGACTCATATAATTTTTATATTATATATAATTGTTATTTGTATAATGCACTGGGTTATCTTTCATATGAACATATATTTTCTTTACCTCTTCTTAGGAAAAATGTGTTTCGCTAGTATGACTTTATTTTCTATATTTTTACAGAATAAAGAAGATGACCATCTCAGTGTGTCCAAAACTCCTTGATTTCCTTCATTTCCCTTCTAAAAAAGAAACTTTTAGCATTGTCTCACCTGTCACTCAGTCCTGAGAAAATAAAAATAAAAACTTGTCAGCAGCTCTTAAGCGCATCTGTTCAGTTCCCTGCTGTAGTTCTGCAGTGACCTGACCCATGTTAGTCCACTTCTGATGGACCACCCAGCCTTGTGGACGCCCCCTCCTCTGTTTTGGGGGCCTGTCAACGGTTGGCTGGACACATATCAATCAATCTAAGTTTCGGGCCGGCCGAGCTGGGATTGAAATATTTCTATCAAATCGAAAGCTGTCTGTCACAGAGCAATGAAATTTTTATAAATGCGCAACTCCCGGACGGGAAGTGCGAGGGTCTGTAGACTGGAGCTCTGATGGAAACATCAGCGGAGATGGCAGCAAATTGAAATTGATGGAGCGTGTATAAATTTGGTTGTCCATCTCCGACGGGCGGCAGGTGCGAGGCATTTATCTGGCGGCGATAAAAATTAAAGAAAACGGAGTAAGAAAGTGGAGGGGGAAAGCGGAAGGAAGCAACCCTCAGATGTGTTGAATTTTCCAGCCGGAAAAACTAACTGCGGCCGCGTAATTTTTCGGGAGGCCCAAGGACAAGCCCTGACATCCTGGCAGTTGCGCGCCATTTGATTTTGATTAATTATCCTGGGCCCAACTGACAAGCTCTTTCTTGTGCCCGCGGGCTAACCCTCTGATCCGCCCCCTCCCCGTCCCCCTGAGGCACCAACCCCTCCCCCTCGTCCTGTCCAGTTCCAAGGTGAAAGCGAGAAAAACTTTGGCGGGCCGTTTTAAGGGTTGTCAACTTATCTGGGAGATTTATTGAGAACTTGGCCTGTTATGAAACGCAATTTGAAGTGTATTAATTGTGGTGCACCACCCCCGCCCCACTATATTGTTTTTGCTCTCTGATCATTAATTATGGAAATCCTGCGTCCTCTCCGCGTACTTTACACGGAGAGAACAGGAAACTCTTTGGATATATTTCAGTGTATCAGTTTTAATTTAAATTATATTGTGTAAAACTGTAATAATGTGCCTTGGCCCATTTTTAATAACGAAAACCATTGTTCCTCTTTTGAAAATATTCAAAATTAACTATAATATACAAATTCAATTAATTTTTTCATATAACTAGTATAATAGGAGTCGTATCCCAATTATATTTTTATTTTCGACTAATCACAATGAACGTTCTTCTCTCTCCGTGCAGCGAACGGGTCGTATCAGCCGGGAATGGAGCCGAAACGCCAACGAACCGCCTACACACGCCACCAAATCCTGGAGCTGGAAAAGGAATTCCACTACAACCGCTACCTGACGCGTCGGCGGCGCATCGAGATCGCCCATACGCTGGTCCTGTCGGAGCGGCAGATCAAGATCTGGTTCCAGAACAGGCGCATGAAGTGGAAGAAGGACAACAAGCTGCCCAACACCAAGAACGTGCGCAAGAAGACGGTGGACGCCAACGGCAACCCAACACCGGTAGCCAAGAAGCCCACCAAGCGGGCCGCCTCCAAGAAGCAGCAGCAAGCGCAGCAACAGCAGTCGCAACAGCAGCAGACGCAACAGACTCCGGTGATGAATGAGGTGAGTGGAGCGTGTTGAAAGTCAACAGGAACGGGCACTTAGGGCCATCTACTCCCCACAATTGGCACTCTTGCGTGTTCATTTATAAAAATGAGTAGTTCATTAAAGTAAATTACATTCGATATAGTTTAGTACAAGAAGAGCGTTTAACAAATAAACCTAAATATTAATGTCATTATTAATATTTGGTAAAGTAAATTAAGCTTCAATTTAATGAAATTAGTTATTTTTGTAAATCCAAGATATAAAGAAGTTTAAAAGGTACATCTGAATACGGTTACAATTGTAAAAGGTTTTTTTTGGATAAAATTAACCAATATTGTGTATTCTACAAATCAAATAGTTACTCTCACAAAAACAAAATACCACAACTGAATATTTTGTAGTAGTTTTAATATTAAATAGTAACCAAAGCGAAAACAAAATACACGTTACTATTTTCCACAGTAGTAAACTATTTTTAATCAAATTTCATTTGTGTGTAGTGACCAATTTATCGAAATCCTTTTATGAATCGTTTTTAAATCGCAGTCAAATTTATTGTTTAAGTCCTACGGAGTATATATTTAAGTTCTTACATTCCAACTGATCACCATTTTGATCCATTTCTTCTCTTATTCTACCTTTCAGTGCATTCGCTCGGATAGTTTGGAGAGTATCGGTGATGTCAGCACGTCCCTGGGCAATCCGCCCTATATACCGGCGGCACCTGAGACGGCCAATTCGTATGCGGGATCTCAGCAGCACCACGGCAATAGCAGCAACAACAATGGCAGCGGCAATAACAACAATAACAACAACAGCAACCTCAACAACAATAACAATCAAATGGGCCACACGAACCTGCACGGACACCATCAGCAGCAGCAATCCGATCTCATGACCAATCTTCAGCTGCACATCAAACAGGACTACGATCTGACGGCCCTGTAGAATTAGCAGGAAGATCTTCAAGATGACTTCAGCATTGTAAATTAGCTATCCCTATCATTCTTTGTAGAATTTTGTTTTTCATTTCGAATCAATAGCCTTGCACTCGAGGCAAGGTTAAAGACAAATCGGAGTATACAGTGAACGTAGTTAGTTAAGGACCGACCATTAGGTAGACGACCCTCATTTTATAAGGTCGTAATCCCGATTCCCCCCACAAATGTTGTATATGAGTTTTAGTTAAGCACCCTAGGAGGATTCAGGTTTAAGAGTTTGTATAAAGCCTAGAACGATTTGTCATAGCTATTAAGTGGCATACACTTGGCACTAGAAATGCTTATTTGTACAATTATGGTAACTATAAATATTATTAACAAATGTAGTTGGCGTCTGTTGTGCGTATCTAGATGTATGTAAGTTCGTACTTATTTTATTGATACAAATTAAACCGAAAACTGAAAAGTATATCAAAATAAAGAGAATATATTGTATATGAAAACGAAAATAAGTAGAAATCTTTTATTTAAAAAAAGGATTTATATGGGATTTGTGCAGAGATCGCTATAAGGTACTACAATCTACGTAAGCATCAAAACAACTTTTTAACATGTAAGTGAATGTTTACAAAAATCAATACACTTGCTGCTGAAAGTGCAATTCTTATCCTACAAGAGTTTTAAAAAACCGTCGCGCAAATAAGATTCCTGAATGAGTTAAACAACCCCTTTGATTGATAGCCCCGCAGATAAGTTTCTTAGCCCGCCTACACGAGTTCCCGTAGAAGGCATGCACATTTGTGTGCTCGCCTATAATCCGCTGATTCATCATCGCTCATTGTCAACTAATTAGGACAAATTTAAACATCATGGCCCATCGCTGCTGGGTAGCCAAATTCAGAGTTGACTGGAGCTGAGCTCCTCTTGCTGGGGCTTTCGCGCTAAAGAATTCAACAGGCCTTTGTTGGCAATCAACTCGGCCACAGGAGAGGAGCTGGGGTCGCCAAATGCTAACAAGAGTTCTTAATTAAAAATCGATTCGCCAATGATTGATCACAGCCCATTGGCACCTGTTGGCTTCTGGAAATGTGTTGAACAAGAAATCCTCTCCGAGAGTGGGGATCGGATCCTCCGCAGATGGAGTGTGTGCGATAAACTGGTCTTAGCTCACTTCCCCCGAATCGGCGCGAGGCGAGGTCCTATTGCGAATTGTGGACGGCTAGTCAGGCGTGGCCTCTGTTGACAATGACCCAAGCCCCGAGTCGCCGGGCGAGTGTCCACCGACATGGGGACACAATCAATCTACCCCCGATCCCTGACAGTGGATTGTCGGGCGGGTACATGGAAACACTCTTAGCGCTTAATTTATCATTGCGAAGTGATCAGCAGTGCTCCTTGGGACTGGGGACCCGAGCCGAAACTGGAAATTGCGCGCACTCTTCCCCAGCGATAAAAGGATTAAGACCTACTTATAGACCGGAACGACCCAAGAACTCGTCCAGGGACCTGGCTAAAAAACTGAGAGATTACGTCGAGGACGGGAACGCAGTCGAAATTAGCAACTCTAAGTGATTACGAGAGCATGAGCACGTGTTAGGGAAATAATTTAACACTTTGACTTCGGGGTCCTTCAGAGGGAGAAAAGGACCGAAAAGGGAAGCCGTAATTATGACCAACGGTAGCTTCACTTGTCACTTGCCCCTGGCAAAGGACCCACCGCGAACGGTCGTTATGAAAGCTGGATTCATGAAAACAGGTTTCATCACAAAAAATATTATGTTAAACTTGGTTTTGTAATAGAAATTGTTTATGAATCTGGATCTGGTCTATTGCAATGCTTAACTATTTCCAATCATATAAAATAATAATGCTTATGAATTTTATCACAAGTATGAACTTCTCATTATATATTTTTATTCATCAGTAAGTGCGAATTTTAGTGAAATGAGTTGCTTTCTAATACTTAGCTTTTCAAAAACAAGGTCAAAACATTTCCTAAAGAAAAACTCCCCATCCAAACTTGTATATCTTTTACGAGGGTATTCGTTGAAAAGGAAAAACACTGCAAACCCTATATTTTGGAACAAAATTCGATCTACCAGCAGGAAAGAAAAATCTAAGCTCTATAATTTTCAGATTACTTTATATTTATTTGTTGCCATTAGTGTTACAGATATATAGATATTGTTATTGCACTAGTCAAAAAAGTGTAGTAGTTTAATAGTTAAATCATTTTTTATTTTTTAAATGAGAAACTTTTGTTTATCGTCAAGGCATTCAACCAGTTGGTTTTATTTTTATATAAATTTTATTTATATAAAGTGTTTGTTTTAATTGATATTATTTTATAATATATTAATATATTTAGATATATGCCAGAGGAGTATAGAACTTTAATTATTGTTCTAAAGTTCTATACTCCATATAAATATATTCCCTTATATATCCCTAAAATTACAATACCCACCAAGCCCAAGTACAATCATTCGTGATTAATATGATTCTGGGATGCTGCGTTAATCCATTAACCCCCACGAAACAGTCTCACACCTTCTGGTAACAATTGGAGGAGACCACAAATCCTGAAACCATTTGTTCTAAATGATTTTTAATAGACAAAACTCAGCGCAGCCATTCGTGTGGCCATTTATATCCCAGTCCGGCTTCAAAGAGCCAATCCATCGCCTGGGCACTCGCATGCCCAACATAATACATGGGTTAATGGTTACAAATTAGGCTGGATCGGTTGCAGGCAGCCAACACGCAAGTGGCGGGGAGTGGCAAGATGGACCAACCGCAGGCATCCTTGGAGGAGTATTGGGAACACAACTTGGGATGAGAAAGTAGTACTACTTACTACTAAATTAAATTTTATTTTCAAAAATATATCATGTTTTTTAATTGCTTACATTTCAGAATTAATAAATCGGATTATAAGAACATTCAAAATCATCTAAATCAGTCATACAAATAGAAAACAATGTTTGTACATATAAAAATATTACCAAATCATTAATATTCTTTAAACATGTGGTTTAAATTAATACTCTCAGTTCTAAGGATTCATTATATATTTGTAGCAGCAAAATCGAATGCTGTTTTACTGATCCGAGGTGTGTGTGGAAGGAGACTAAGCTGCCAATTTAATAAATGGCCAAGCATTAATTAAATCGGAAAGGAGAGGGAACACACAAGAAAAGGGGAGGGAGGACTGGAGTTGAGAGTTGAGTGATGAGACTTGATTGATTCCTGCCGAGGGCCACACTTGAGGTGCATTGTTGCACATAATTGTGGATCTGGCCTTGGCTGCACATTGATTTATTTATGCGGCCGCTCTCCTTTGTCCCCTGGAATTTGTTTCCAATTCAAACTTAATGAGAATTGATGCCTCTTCAGCTTTTTGATGCCACTCGTTGTTTGTTTTGGCTTCGGGTTGTTTTGGCATTAAACGGCCTACTAATTGGCAAGGTGAAAACAATTAGCTGACATTTCTTGGAATAGTCGACCAGTCCCCGAAGCAAAAACGGTAGCCAGCCAGGGCCAGAAATGTCCTGCGGCATTCATCAAACGGCGTAGGGGCAGAAGTCAAACTGGAATCCCAGAGTCCCATATCCCATATCCCGTTTCCCAGCACGAGAACTGCGAGTCCTTTACCGTTCTAATCCCTTCACTTGTGCCGCCCGACGGCGCGTGGGCGTGTCGCTTTGTCCGTATGCAAAAAGGTTTGTCCATCCAACGAAATTAGCAACAGTAGACGCAGTTAATTGTTCCGCTTTGTTTTGTCCATTTCTGCCTGCCAGCGTCTCACGAAAAATGTGGCTATAGGTTTCGGGCTCTAATCAAAGGGTTGAGACAGTGGGCCGAGCCGTGTCCCTTGACTTCTGTTGGGATAATCCGGGATGAAAGAGGATGAGACTGGATTAGCCAGAGGAAAAAGATCCCTCGAATGCCGCTGCGAAAAGTCAAAAGTTAGAGGAAAAACTAACGCAAAGTATTGGAAAAGCAATAGGGTTTCTGCGAGAACGAAAAGTTGCATATTTTTGGATTTGCTCAATAACTTCAGACTCTCTTTCTGCTACTCATTTCTAAAAACAAACGCTAAATATAATGTATCTTTATACCAAAACTCATTCCATTTGATTTTGCGAGTTCTTTTTGGATGCCGAGCTGCAAAAGTATCTGCGGTAATTGACATTCGGTCATTAATCAAACTGCACAATGCAGCAGCACTTTTTTTTATTATTTCAGTCCGTTTCCTTTCGTTTTAGAATTTTTTTCCGCGCTGAAAAAAAGATACTCGAATTGGTGGACACTTTTTTAATTTTTATTCTTACAAATTTTAAATGTTTAGCCAGCGAAAGAGACGTCAACACGTTTTTTAGAAAAACCAGGAGTGTAGACCACTAACCTCTCCCTGTGGATATTAAGTCCCCATTTCGTACACTGGGAAAAAAGTACTATAAAAGTTCTCAATTCCAAAATCCACCAACACCAAAGTAATCAAATTAATTAATATTTAAAAGATTATAAAAATGCTTTTGCTAAGTTACTTTCCTCAAAGAAATTGTTAACTTTAAAAGCAGAATAATTCAGAAGTTATTTTTTACTGTGTTTATACGCATCATGGCTGCCGTCTGAAGGTTTTGTTTTTGCTACTGACAGCCCCTTGACAAGGCTATGGCAGCTGGAGAAGACCTGAAGGGTCCGCAAACCCTCATATATGATGTGTGCTGCCACCCTCATTCCTCACATCCTTGCTCACTCGCTCGTCAGCCACCCTCACCCTCGCCTCTGACTCTATACCACCCCGGCGCCTGAGTGAAAGTTCCCCATGAACAGAACCCAAAAGGGACCCAGATGAAAGTAGCAGTTCCAACCATTTGCAATTCTTACCCTCGCTGCGCAGTAAGTGTGTCTGTGACAGTGGCATTTTTGATGAAATTTTATTCCGTTCACATAGCCGTCAATGTCATTTCTGCCGCTCGCTTAGTCCTTCGCCTTTTTTATGTCCTTTTCTTGATTATTTCGTTGACGTGCCGCTGTCTCAGAGTCCGGGGAAAAATAGATACACCCACACCCTTGCAACATTAGTTTTTTGTGTTTTGCGGTAAAACTCAAGTTTGGCCAATTTAAAATAAGCTTGGAAAGTGTTCATGTACCAAATGGACCCCTTGAAATCTCTGAAGAAATAAATAAATGTGGTTTCATACGTAAAAGTCGTGTGCCTCTTCCAATAACCGCTATATAATTTAATTCGACATTCTTAAATATTCTAGAAATGATATTCCCAAGAGGAGGAGGTAATATATCAAAAACACCAAAGCTATAATTTTTTGAAATGATTTTGTAGTATCCGCCCTATGGGAGCTATAAGATATATTTGTTTAATCCCTCTGGTTACGACTCATATACTACCTGCAATAGAAAACAACTTTTGGGAAAGTTTCATTCCGATAGCTTAAACACTGAAAGACTAGTTTGCGTAGAAACGGACGGAAACTCGTCTGGTGATGCTGACCAAGAATATCTATACTTTATAGTCGGAAACGCTTCCTTTATTAAGTTGCAAATTTCTGACTGCAATCATTATAACCTCAGCAAGGATATAAAAATAAATGTAATACAAAAAAATAAAGAAATGTTGAGGAACATTTTAATAATAATTTTTTAAATTATTTTAATAATTATTTTAAATTTTTTGTAATATTTGTTTTAAATTATTTTGATAGTTTTAAAAATTAAAATAATAATTTTTTTATTATTTTAATCATTTTTTTTATAATGAAAAACTTTGTTTTATAATTTGAAATAACTTGTTCAATTTCTTTGTTTTTACATTTAAAAAAGCACCATCTGTTGGATAGAAATATAAGCTTCTGAATTCGCTTAGTTTTCTTTACATTTTTATTTTCGAATTCTGAAATAAATTGAAGAATGTAAAATTCCACAGGTTTATTATTTTACTTTACACTGTCCCACTTAACAGGTATGTTATAGATGGCGTGTTTGTTAGCAATGACGCTTTACAGATCCCTGTTAAACCACCATTATGTCTCTGTTAAAAAGTAATTATGTTATTCTTGCGAGAGTTTTCACTTCAACTTCGATAATTAATCGCAGCCAATCGCAGTAATTTATTATAGTCGCAAAAATGTTCAATCCTTTTTAAACCCGATATTCTTTTGATAAATTTTGGTAACTGATAAAAAACCAAATTTCAAATTATTATTCTAAATTTTTATTTTTGTATAAAAAATGCTTATCAGAACATCAGTGCCGAAACGTAGCGCCACTTCGTGTGGGCGCTCATGGTCACTTGTTCCTGCTTCGTGGGTGTCGCCAGATCGTGGTAGCTGTCGCTCTTGGAGGTGATCCGCCTGCAGCAGGAACTAGAATTTGCAGTACACGTTGCTGTATTCTCTTTTGGATGCTGCATATTTTTACGGGGGTCCATCTGAGTAACTGGAGAAGAAAAACCTGATTTTACGGAGAAAAAAAATCATTCGTGTGTCGATAGATAAATTTATTTTGAATATATATACAATTTTAGATCGATCGGCTAAGGTTTGTTCGAGTTGTGTCCGGCAGTCTCAAAAAAAGTTGTTTCGAGAAAAACGCGTTGAAAGTTTTAAGGTGCCTGGGATATACCTGTGAGGCATCGCCGCAGAATGGAAAATTTCTACACTTTAGAAACTTTTTCCGGACTTTATTTTCTGGTATGTTATTTTTAAGACCCTAAAGATGTTTAATTTTTATAAAAATTTTAGATTTTTTTTAATTTTTACTCCACTCCACTACCCCCTTAAGTAGTGGATCCTGTTCATGCTAAAATAATTTTAGAGTCCCGCTGCTTGTGAACCTAAAAAGTAGGAATGCAACCAGCAATCGAAAAGAAACATCGCTTATTATAGACTACTAGCCAAGTATGTTTCCCGATTAGGAATCTTCTGCAGAAGTGGACGGATGTTCTCCCATAAGGTGTTTTTCACACCCTTCAGGGGGTAGTTGGGGTTAAATCCCTGCGCTGGACCTCCATTGTCCGAGGAGAACATAATAATGGAGTTCTCCAGCATGTTGGATATATTCGAAAATGCAACACTAAAAGAGTTGTTGCATTTTCCGCTTCCTGGAAGCGATCAACTACCGAACGACCAAGACGGCTTAACAATGTCAACTAATCAAACTTTTATAAAATGCGTAAGTTTTTTTTTTATTTTATTATTATTATAACTAACTATCTATATAACTATATATATAACTAATAAATATATATTTAACTATTTTCAGAGCCATTTCACTATTCACCAGGCCCCGTACCTGGTGAAGATGGTGGTCGAAAGCGGCGCCGCTCAGATGATGAAGTTCCGGATGGCGTCGGGATAAACGCGCCGGATTCGCCGCCTTCTTTTCGGATTTTGCCTGTCCTGCACTGCCAGATGGAACGCAACGAGGGCGTCGATCAGAACAGCTTATTGGATCCCCACTTCACGTTCATAGAAGATAGAAGAATTTTATAAAAAGATAAAACTATTCGAAAAGAGAATATATTGTGAAAAATGTAAACAACACAACATTCAACCAAATTTTAGAAAAATAGGTCAACATTCCATCGAAAGCACAGTACGAAACGATATTAATATCATTCACATAGAAAACGATAACATATGGATCTCCTTAGATAAAACAAATGATCAAATCTTACAGTAGGAATGCTAAATGAAATGAAAGAGCCACGTAAATAATTTACCTCCTTATATCAATTTTAAATTGTCTAATACTTTGTTTACGATAATATAAAATTATTATAATATACAATAAAACGGTATTATTAATTTTAGTTCTTAATCTTTATTGACCTTAAAAATATATATTTTTGATATGCTACCATTTTTTTTAATTATTCCATTTTTAATAGTTTATTTCAGCGGTCGTCTGCGTCCCATTTATCAGACAAAGGGAATAGTTCTAAGCGACTCCTGCCTAACCCGTACTCTATAGAGCAGAACCTTTTGAAGCACGTTTGATATGTTTCTGAGCTAGTGTGACCGTAAGGTAAGACACAGATTTTACCATATTAATTAAAGCCTAGTACTCAGTTTGGCTAAGAGTTTCACTAGTCGAAAAATTTTATTTGTTGTAGTGTGACCGAAGTTTTTAGAGTTCACAGCAACAGAGCAATGAAATCAATTGGCGCAAATTTTAAAATACTACAAAATGTTGAACACCCAGATCGCCAAAATTTAAATTTGCTGTTGGCATGGCGATTTGTATTGTCGCAACTCCTGTTTCTTCAGTGGTTTTTGTGTTTTTCCTTCCATTTTTAATTGGTTATTGCCACACCGCTTCTGTACAAACACAGCCAAAGATCAAATCTGGCATTCTTTGGTCGGCGGCTAATAGGGTCTTCCCACAGAGAGCCATCCACCATCCCCCATCCGTTGAACGGATGGTCCATAAGGTTTTGCCGTTCCGAAAATTTTCCAGTTAGTCCCCCGTTAAAATTTGACGGACTTTGACGGGCTCTTTTATGCGATAGTTAGCCGATAATTTTTCGGTGCAACTCTGAATTCTTCCTCATGACTGTGAAAATTGGAACGTTGACCACGAAATCATATTCAAACCAATGACGGGAAAAAATTTATAAATGTTTAGGCTTGTTGATTTTTGGAAATTCATTATTAATATTTAGTTTGTTGTAAGCGAAAAGGGCATTGCAAGTCAATTATGATGTGTGGGCCAAAATTTAAGCTATTCTGGGACCGAAAACATTATTTTTTGCTGAGAAGATTCAAAACATATTGTGCAATACTTAAATAATCACTAATTTTAGTTACAAGTGTAGTATATACTACTTTAAAGTTTAATATTGCTTTAAATGACCAAACAGCACACAATTGGTTTTGTTTACATTTTTGCACTATAAGTATTGGCTAGACAGTGGCGTAGTAAGAACGGATTGTGGGGGTTTTGGAGGTTAGGCTCCCCCCGTCAGCAATTTGTATGCAGATTTGTTGTAGGATATGCTTTAACATTGGATATATGTTTTAAACTATTATCGTATGCTATTTATTTTGTTTTATTTTACAATAAGATTAGGAGAACAACACTATACAACTGTTTTCCCGAGTTAAGACCCCCCTTTAATAATTTTGACATGAGCAACTGCTCTTCAAGGCAGCTGTTATCGGATGGTGGAAGGTGGATGGTGGATGGAAGCTCTGTGGGAACACGAGTTTCACATTTGTCAAAAAACCCAACCGTTTCACACGGATGGACTCTATGGGAAGATGCTATAAAGGCGTTCATCGGTATTCAACCGATAAATCTGGTATTTTTTTTGAATTTCTATAATGTTGCCTTAGCTCATCTAAGTACTGCGTCAGCTACCTATTTTCTAGTACTAGCCTTTATCCCAAAACATTTTTTAATAGCCATTTTTTTTCCGAAACGAATTCAAAAAATCTAATCCGGAATGGTTTCCATCTTTTAAATTTTCCAAAATAGGTAGAAACTGGGAGCTTTTAAAATTGTTATTTTCTTCTTAAATAACGTCCTTTGACTCCTTCAAAAATTCAAGCTTTAAGGTTCGACGAAACCGTAAGCTCTGCGGAGTAAGAGTATGCCTTAAAACATTTCCAAAGGAATCTATTAGCCGAAGAGGAGTAACAGTCGTAGCTAAAAGTGATGAATCATCGATGCTAGGCTGGTAGTTAGTGTACGCCTGGTAGTTACTCGCTTGTCCAGTGTTGCCATCGAAACTAGAGCTTAGTACTATTTTCGCAAATGACAGGGTTGTTTGTTGGTTTCCAAAGTGGTAAAGATAGCCTCATCTATACACACTATCTTTAGGGGCTATGGTATATTCCGTCTTCTCGAAGTGCGTAAGACTGATTTTCTAATCGTTCTTGCTTTCGCAGGGCTTAAGGCAAGACTTTTTAGTATGGCAGCTAGATCTATGAGCCCCCGTTTACGAACAGCTATGCTTGCCGCTTGAAGCAGTAATTTTGAGTTATGTTTCTGAGCCGTTGAAAGATCTGCTCCTTGCTTTCTCGGTCCTTTTAAAGAAAAATTTAATTTTAGATCGTCCAGCTAATTTCTTTTTCGGCTCTCCTTTGCTTTGTTTTCCCCTTAAATTTCCGTCCATCCACTTTAAATATTTCATTGCAAATTTGTTCATTTTTCTGTTGCACTTTTGCAAAATGACCAAAAAACTAACGGAAAACATTCATACTTTCTCCTTTAAAAGTGTTTTATTTTACTTAAGAATACTCTCATCGATGTGCTCACAAATGAAAGCAAACACGGCACACTGTTTGTCGCGGGACCACGTTTGCTTGCGCCACACATACAGCAGGTCTGCATTGCTATTCGATAGGTTGCTTTCCCAAAATTTACTTTAAACAAGAAGTCGCAAATAAGCGAAGATTGTGCCAACATGTACACTAAAAAAAAAAATACACACAAAATAGGCAACACATAATACACAACTGCAGAATGAATAACCATTTCAAATTTGGATTTACGTGTTGACGTTCGAAAGATATTAATTTAAGTTTTCACTACAAAAATAACCTCAACGATAACAATTGGTTTTCGTTTGCAGCAGCTGAAGCTGTGAATGGGAACACGCAGTTAGTATTTCGGTACTTCTAGGCAGTATATATTACGCGTTAAGGTCATTTTTGTTCTTGGCGTTTCGGAATATCGTTGTGGACGAAATGCATTTCCACTGCCATTCGTTAAAATACCCGCCAACGGCTCGAAACTCGGAACACAAAAACATACTTCTCTTTCTAAAATTTGTATTAAAATTAAAAAAGGTTACAGTCTAGGAATCGTATGGGAAGGAGGGTCTGACAGGTTTCAAAGTAAAATCTACTCATATTTTGAACTTATAATATAAACTTTTGGCACCTATATAAAAAGAACACCACAATTCCGTTTAAATGACACAAAAATGTTCTTAACCCAATAAGCACCCTGCGAATAGTTAAAAAATTTTGTGAGAGTCAAATTTTAAACTTTTTTCCTGAGGCTTAAAACAGAAATGTTTTTTTATGCAAAGTTCTTCCCGAATCAAAATTAATAATACCTGCAAAAAAAAATTTCAAAATCTTTTTCCTTGTATTAACTTTGCTAGAGGTGCAGATACATCGATGGAAACATCAATTTTTCGATAATATCGATGTTTTTTTTGGACCATAGATGTTTCTAGGGCCATCACTGTTTAATCTTATAGAGAATGGTGTTGTAGGCGCGACGCTGCTAGCTCCAAGATGGATAAATTCTTAACCAGTAAAGACTTTAAAAACAGCGCAGTACATGGCCAGCTGCAAATCATGTAGTTGATTGTGTACGTCCAACGTGCTGCGGCAAATACAAGGTACAATCAAGGAAAACATGGAAGGTCCGTCTCCGAAAAGGAAGCGAGGACCATCTTGCGTGTGGCAACACTCTAAAAAATCCGAAGACAAGACAAAGGCCACTTGTGCTCACTGTGGAAAAACATTAAAAACAGCGGGAAATACATCCAACCTACTGGACCACCTCAAACGTATTCATGATGTTTGTGAAGTAGATATCCAGTCACCGAGGTTGAATAGTTACATGCAACGGAATGTAGAGTATCCGTCAGAGTCCCAACAAAAAAGTTGGATAAGTAACATTTAACATGGTTGACGACGGTGGATTCCCTGATTTAATTCAGAACATGGACCCTAAATATAAAATGCCGAGCAGAACCTATTTCAGAGACACAATGCTACCTAAGCTGTACAATGAACTAAGAAAGGATCTTGGATGGATGGACTTCCCGGGCCAATGAAGCCTATCGGGGATGTCACAGAAATGTTTTCCAACCGAAAACCGTTATGTTTCTTACGTACATCAATGCACTAAAGCAACCGACTTCGGTTGGAAGAGATTTCTGTGACACCCCCTTATATTACATGTCATTTTGTGAACAAGAAGTTCGAGTTAGTGTCTGCGGCCTTGTCGACGTCTTTTAACGCCCACTAATCACTCGGCAGTGAATATTGCTGATACTCTTGGACAGGTCTTGAATGAGTGGGGTCTTCTATGTACATACAGTTGTAACTATTGTTACCCATAACGACGCAACTATGAAGAAGGCGTGCGAGCATCTGGAAATGAAACATTTTTCATGTTTTGCACCATTAACTTGCTGGTTTAAGACATTTTGAAAATGGAGATAATTCGACCTATTCTAACGAAGTGCAAGACTGTTGTCGCATTTATTAAGCGTAGCTCGACTGCAATGACAAATTTTAAGGACGCTTAGTACCTACAAGGTGGAACAGTGCCTTCCAAATGATCGAACGAATTTTACAGACCAACGAAGCACTCTCAATAGCATTACTAGGGACTGCAAAGGCTCCTGCTCCTTTCTCTGCGGACGAGGTCAATATATAGGAAGAACTTTGTGAGTTACTTCGTCCGTTTGAAAAAGCGACAAAGTTAATATCGGGCGGAAAGTACTCTACAATGTACAAGTATTGTCTTACAAAAATGTCTTTAAGGTCCCAGAAGCGATTCTAGCATTCGACACTTTGAGTGATTGCTTCAAAGATCGCTTTGGGCACTATGAAAAAAGCACGATTCCAAGGATTGCCACACTGATACACCCAAGATTTAAAAAGCAAGCGTTTCAAAAAACAAGTAACGCTGATCAAACATGTCGCGCCTTACAAGACGACCTTCTAAATGTTTTAGACAAATTGGCCTAAGAACACTCCTCAGCAGCGTCGATACCGCCTACACCACCCAATCCAACTCATTCTTCGAGCTATTTCACAACGCTTCAATTGAAATTAAACGCAAGAACCTCTACGACTCGTTCTGATGCAATCATATGCTCAGACTGCATAAGAGTTATTTACTTTTGTTTTTATACCCTTGCAGAGGGTATAATGATTTCAGTCAGAAGTTTGCAACGCAGTGAAGGAGACGTTTCAGACCCTATAAAGTATATATATTCTTGGTCAGCATGACTAGACGAGTCGATCTAGCCATGTCCGTCTGTCCGTCCGCCTGTCCGTCCGTCCGTTTCTACGCAAACTAGTCCCTCAGTTTTTAAGCTATCGAAACTTTACCAAAAGTCGTATTTCTGTTGCAGGTAGTATATAAGTCGGAGCCGGCCGGATCGGACAACTATATCTTATAGCTCCCATAGGAATAATCGGAAAAATAATTGAAAAAAAAATTATAACTTATGTGTTTTTTGACATATTACCTTATGCTCTTGGAAATATCATTTTTTTAACAGTTCTGAATTTCGAATTAAAATTTATAAAAATCGGACGACTATATCATATAGCTGCCATAGGAACTATCAGAAAATTAATGGCAAATTAATATGAACAAAATTATAGCTTCGGTGTCTTTTGACATATTTCCTTCTACTCTTTGGAATATCGTTTTTTTAATACTTCTGATTTTCGATTTAAATTTTATAAAAATCGGACGACTATATCATATAGCTCCCATAGGAATGAACGGAAAATTAATGGGAAATTAATAGGAACAAAATTATAGCTTTCTTAATTTTTATTGTATTCTCTTCTACTCTTGAATATAACTTTATTTTATTATTTTAGAATTTCGAAATAAATTTTACATAAATCGGACGACTATATTATATAGCTCCCATAGGAATGATCAATCAATTATTGTCAAAATTGCTATAATTCGGTTTGTTCCAAATCGAAATTCAGATTTTTGTAATTTGTAATTAAATAGGAATTAACTGCAAGGGTATATAGACTTCGGCTGGCCGAAGTTAGCTTCCTTTCTTGTTTATTTTTAATTTAATTTTTAATTTTATAACTGAATAAAATTTTGTTTTTTATTTTTAATACAAATTTTATTGAGATTTTTTAAGTATATTTTAAAATATAAAATAATTATGGAAAACATCGATGTTTTATTCGATGTTTTTTGAAAACCATAGAAAAACATCGATTTTTGCAAACATCGATGTTTCTGCTACACGTTACTCGTACACGCAAAAAAATTTGATTGGTAATATTGACCTATACGGATAGTTAGGTAACTATAAAAAATTTTGTTTTTGTTTTGGGTGTGTGTCTTGCTAATTGTATGTATTTGTGGTTGTGAAAGCAACTATTTAATTGGCGACTGGTACCGACTTATATACCACCTGCGATAGAAATACGACTTATGGTAAAGTTTCATTCCGATAGCTTTTAAACTGAGAGACTACTTTCCCCTGCAAAAGTATAAAAATCAACAGGCTTAAACTTTATTTACATTTTTCCCGCCATTGGTTTGAATATGTTGTCGTAGTCAACGTTCCAGTTTTCACAGTCAAAAGGAAGAATTAAGAGTTGCTCCGAAAAAACATCGCCTAACTATCGGACAAAAAAACCGGTCAAAATCTGTAAAATTTGATGGGGAAACTGGGAAATTTTCGGAACCGTAAAACCTTATGGACCATCCATTCAACGGTTGGTAGATGGTGGATGGATCTCTGTGGGAAGACGCTATTAGAAATCAAAAATGTTACATTTTCACGTTCAATTTCAACAGTTGCCCGCGCTTTCAAGAAAGCATGATTTTAACAGCATAAACATAGATGTTTATTCTACCTTTTTTTTGAAAAGTCCGCTAGTTGGCCGAACAACAGAAAAACACACATTTACCCACGGCCACAGTTATTCAAAAATGATAGTCTAGTTGCCTAAACATAATTACTGTATATTGAATGTGTAAAAAGATAAGCATAACATAATTTTTTACATAAAAAGGAATTCTAACTCCCGCCTGATATAATTTGTCTAAGTACCTTATTTTGTTGTACTTTTTCCAGTTTGTGGCTGGAACTTTAAATCGGCGCAAACTTTTTTTTTTATGAGATTCAAAAAATTAAGTATAAAAGCTTACTTCCGATTGCTAAAAAAAACACTATGAGTATTGGGTATAACTACTAAATCAATCTAAACTACCTATCATGTAAAATACACATGAAAAATGTACACAGTGTAAATTGTATGTTATTAAATTTACCAATAGCTTTCGGACCATTTTTGTAATCGCCGTTAAGTAGTGCTTGCAATTGCAATCTCTTTACTTTTTAAATTAGCTTCTCTAAAGCGCTCATAAAAGAAATTTTTGACATTTTTCTAGTGACAGGCGGTGGCTTTCTAACCCGGACGGAATGTCGGCCGGAAGCGAAAAGGTATTCGGGCATAATGGTCGAAGGATGTGATTCGAGTGGCGTCTTATGCAAATTGGGCAAAGTGCATGGACATTTTCGCAAAACTGCAAGCTTTGGCAATCCTCCCCCCGAGAACACGACCAGAAATCGACGCCACACAATCGACTTGACCCAGATGCCTTGTTAGGGCTCACACACATACAGCCAAGTAAAAAGGAACCTCACCCACACCCATTTGCGAAATTGTAATGGCAATTTGTATGCAAAATTGTGAGAATGTAAATTTCATGCAACACATCGAATAAATTGAAGTCGGCGGGAATATAAATGAAAGCGAAAGAATTCAGCAATAACAACGAAGTGCTGCATGTCCGGTAGCAAGAAATTTGAAATGTGGTGCCTAATTCAATTGAAGGATGGTAAAATTCTTGGAACTACTGCTGAAGGGTTGGAGATAAGAATATCATTACTAACTACCCTACCAAAATAAAAAGGCATACGATTTTAATAGTTTCTTTTTACCAACGAAATGTGTTTCTTAGTTCCACACGAGCTTTAAAACTTGGAAATAAAACATTTTAAAATTTTTTAATTTTAACTAATAGGTCATCTTTGTTTTTATTCCAGTAACACACAATGATACAAAAATTATAAAAATTTGTTTTTAATTTATTTATATAAGACTTACAAATTGTAACCAAGGTACTTTTATTTGTAGGTATTTAATATTTTAATTCCAATTATAAACTTTGAATTTCGGATAAAATAAGTTAAACAATTATAAAGCCAAAAATGTATATTTGAGAACTCCTAGGAATAAATAGGTATATAAATCCAGAATTGTGCCAAACAGCTTTATAGATTTTTAAATTGTTTGCCTCTGAATCATTGGCATTGAAAAGTGAAACTTTAATGCTTGGTACCTTATCTATAAAGGTAAGCCCAAGAAAATGATGTCAAGACAGCAATTCATTATCATGGATTTTATGGTAAGCACTGAAAATCTATTACTTGACTTGACAACAGTAATTGGTGTTATTTGTTGGAAGTGAGTCATATTGAAGCTGGAATAATTATTATATTATCAACTGGGTTTATAATTAAAACTGATGCTTAAATGAATATCTTTAAACTTATGATGAGATTCATAATATACATAAATAAGTATTAATATTTAGATTTTTAAGTTCACTCTTCACTTTTTTTCGGTTTCACTTGGTTTAACGATGGATATTGAACCACACAAACCTCTCTAGAACCGAATTTGTCCTTAAAGCTAGTATAAAACAAATTCGGATCTACAGGGTAGACGTGGAGCAAACTGGAGGAGAACAGTCGCAGGGGCCAAATGAACCCAGGGTGGGCAATCACGGCTGCAAAAAAAGTGAAAATGTTAATAAACATATACAATGTGTGTGTTCAAGGCGGGTAATTTAGGGAGCGCGGCAATTACATGAGCCTCGGGTAAATTATATTTATCGTGCCACACGTGATGCGACGGTGGCCGGCGGCTATACAACCGTTTGCCTTATTCCTTTCGAAATTATGGAATGACCCATAAATGTGATTACAAAGCTCGCGGTGGCCTGCCAATTAAATGGAGGCATTCGCGAGGTCTCCGTGTCCGTGTCCGTGTCCGTGTCCGTGTCCCGAAAGTCACGGAAGCCTTTCCGCCGGAGGAGCCAGCTCCGTGTTGTCTTCGCCCTCGCCTCTGGAAACCAACTGAAGCCAAGACCTCACCGAGGGCCCCGAGATTAGGCAGTAGTCCGAAAAACACAGGCCCGACCTTATCGGAAGAAGCGGCGATAAGATAAGATACGGCTGCGATGTCTTTGGGAGTGCTTAGTGCGCTTGTATCTAATTGATTGCTCGCGGATTACGGCACTTTCTTCACGTCGATAAAATGGGTGCGCGGCCTGGAAATTGGATAGACAAGAAACACATTTAATGAATGATAGATCTGCCCCTGGGCGGGTGTTAACTGCGGGGTCTTCTGTTTGCACTGAAATCAATCAGCGAGTCGCCTCGCTAAGCTCCCGACCTGGATCGCTGTCGCCAGTGGAAGAGGTTCCCTGCGTTGGGCGCCACTTCCTTAAGCCTTCGCGTTCCTGCTCCAAATCGGTAAATTGTAAATTGGTAAATCGGTAACGACGGTGCCGATGATTCAGCACTAAGCCCTGCTAAGACTGCTGAGTAATGGCCGGGGGAGGAGGTGCAGGCGGCAGATGCTCCGAGGTAGTTCGTGTGTCCTGTAATGAAATTTCAATTAATTAATGACTTTCTAGCAGGATTCATTAGCACTAAACGGCTGGCCTTAGCCACTACTAAGCTGGCAAAGTCAAAAACCTTTTCGGGGCCGGCGGGCTACGGTTACCCTAGAAATCCCCCGGATTAGGGGCCGTAATGGCAACAAATCTTGCGTAAACAAAGGAGGGAGGACGAATCGCTTGACTTTGCACACCCCCCGATGCTCGCTCTCTTTCTGTCTGCCTCCGGTGCCTCTTTGTCTGCAGCCCTTGTTGTCCTTTTTGCAGCCTCAACATGGCTGCTCGGGATTCAGTTTTACCCTGCTTCAACGAGAGAGGGAGAGAGCGAGCGAGCGGGCTCTCCAAATGTGTACACACAATCCACAAGGGGTAGCAAGGACTTTTGGTAGCGAAATAGGGGTGAAGGACCACGCAGGCAAAGGGCAGCTGGACAAAGTCGCGTTTATTTCTGTGATCATCCAGCTGAAGCTGGCTTTCGCTGGCAAAGTGCTCCATATTTCAGCACCTTGGCCAAATTAACGCCGTCTTGCCAAATCGAAATCCGCGAAAATACATTACATCACTCCAACCGAACGGCACCCCCGAATCAGAAATGCTAATTGATTTCACGTGGTCAGAAGCCAACACTTAGCGCGAAATCGTCAGGAAATATACATGCTCAACGGCCTCCCGAAGCTCGCTAATGCAGTGCAAATATTTGGCAACATTAAATATATTATTTAAATAATAGATCTGTCGTTAATTTGTTGCGCCCAAGCGAGCGAAGGATTTCGCGGTTGGCAGCGTTTTAAGTTAACTTACAATTCACGGCCATTGTGTACAGTCATGCCGAGATGTTAATGATAGTATAGTTATAGTGGGTACTGTAAAAGTGTATTTTTAGATATGGCTGTCACTCGGTTTTTGTTTTCAAAATACCCCGTTGAACAAGTTGTATTTATTCGGTGAGTTCCCCTCACGACAAAACAAAACAAGACATAAAATTCAAAAAGTTAAAAACTAAAACTTAAACCGCATATTTATTGGCTGCTTATTTCAGATGCACGTTATGTATCATTTGATGGCTGGCCATTATTAGAAAGTTGAACAAACAACTTTAACTATTTATGGTTCAGTTTTATGCTTTATCAATAAACTGTGTGTTTTCCTCTACCGAATTTAATACGCAATCATTCTAGTTTTTTATTCGAATAGTTCGACTATGCTAATAGTTATGTTCTATTAATTCTTTGACAACGGAACTTTACACTTTAGATTATTTAAATCAACTGAAAGATAGCTTCATGTAATGCCTCTTTTATACATATTTTTTTTGTCAAAAGTCATTTTTAATTTGACAAACCGATTTTACCGCCTTTCCATTGTTACCTACAAAAATTGATTAATTGATTAATTAATTTACAAAGTATTCCCCTATCTGTATTGATAAGTATGATGTACGAGCGAGTCAGATATAATTTCGGCAGTCTTTGGAAATTCTCTTGCTATTTTTGTTTGCTGATAGCCACCACGAAACGATTTTCAATCGAGCCGCAAGCTTAGGAAGTCCATTAATTACCTTTGGCTAACCTAATAACTCAGTTTTGTAAGCCTCATGAATCACTCAATCAATTTTTTTTTAAGTTTCTAACTCCTCGGGCGATTGTTTGCTACCTTCAGTTGCAAGAACAGTAGGGAGAAATGAGGAGAAACCCCAAGAGCAATCCCCTCCGGAAGTAACGCGGAAAGTGAACAAAAGACGAGTAAAGAATGCGTATCTTCTCCAGTCACCTGTGCACTCAGAAAAATTAGTTTAGTAAAATAACTCATTTTATTGGAAAGATTTTTGTCTTTTTTCCAAACCCATCCACGTTGGGATGCTGGAAAATACAAACCTACAAAACCTTCATATTTAATTATAATTTCACAAACTTTAAATATTATTTAATGTTATTTAAAAGTTCCTAATTTAATTTAGTACGTTCAAAAGAAATATTTCAATTTTAATTCTTTAAAATAATATATGTTTGTTCTAAATATAATAATTTTGGTTATTTTGAGAAGCGGCTCGAGGCCTAGAATATTTTCTTCAGTGTACCCCCTCCTACCCTCCGCTAACCTATTCCCTGGCCAGACCCATAAACCATCGACCATCCAGCAACAGATACGGCGGCACAAAGGGGCAATGACTGGCTAAATTTTTGCAATGTTGCTTTTAGCACATGAAGACAACTTCGCACATAAATCAAAGTCTCTGTCTGTGGCGAGATGAGGGGCGGGGAGGTGGCGGATCATTTACCTTGGTCAGTTCGGTGCCAAGTGTCACTGTGCACTGCGTTCGCGCCTCACTACTCAATCACCATTGCCCCACTGTACCCTCGCCATGTTGAGTTGTTTGCATCGAGCGCGGAGCTTCGGAGGCCAAGGTTGTTTCAGCTTACTGAATAATATTATTATTGCTACCTCACCTTCCTGCTATTCGCCGCGAAAATCGAGGGGCAGGTAGAAATGCTAAAAGAGAACTAAGAAAGAATTTCCGAAAACGGTTCGCGGTTCGCGATTTTTTTGCATTTATTTTGAACCTGCCCAGGTTTGCGGCATTTTGTATCTGCACATCTGTATCTGAATCTGTATAGGTATCCGTATCTTTAGCCCATATCCCGCGTAAGGGGCTCGCAGACCGGTCTGCGTCTCCGTTTTATTCTATCCCGATATTGTCGGTGTCTGTTTGTTGTTTACAAAAATACGCGCCTTCCTCTCGCGATTCTTGGTGTTCCTTCTCTTTTGGCATTTTATTTATTTTTAGTGTCTTAATTTATCTTTTCACCGGGCTTAATGAAAATGCGCGGGCAACAGAAATGCGCTCTCAGGTGGTGGAGTACAAAACAGTGGTTCCAAGCGGAGAATTTGCTACAAAAAGTGCTTAGTTGATATTTCCAAAATCACTAGAACACGGAAATATGTTTTAAATTCCGAATATGAAATAGTAAGAAATGAAATATCTTATCAAGCTAATCAGGAAAGAGCTCCTTCTAAATAACACTTATAGGATGTCAAGTTTTACAGTTTTATTCACTGTGCACTTAATAAAATGCAAGTTCCCAGGCCAGCTGCATTTCCCCGACTGGTGATTGTTTGAAAATTTGCATGAAATTCCAATAAATATGTCATACTGCAGTTACCCCAATTTAATTGGAAGAAGTTCCCAGCTCGGTTCTGTTTGGCTCTAAGTACATATGGGGTTGTTTTATATCAGAAATTCGATAAGGAAGTATGTTCATAAAAAAATGCAGCATGTGGCAAGGTCGATTCTGAGGTAAATGTAATTTCTCAGGGGGTTTTTTGGGGTTTCCAAAATGGTTGGCTTAAATAATATCGACAGCATATAGTGGCTTGTTCTGACGTCAGAATCCAGATTGTAAACAATTAACAGAATAACCGGTTTGGAATTATTAACTGCAAAGAAACGTTTTAGGACTGTTTGTTTGTTTATTGTGGTATTTTTGTGAAATAAATTAGTTACTTCGCCATTCAATAAATGTATTTATGTTTCAAAAGCTTTGAATGAAACATAAAAAACATTAAGATATTTATTAATGCATCGTTTGCATATCTGCACTCAATTATGCAACACAGCCCCAATCGTTTGGTGACCCATTGACACAGAACTGTGGAAAAGACTTCTCGCTAACAGATTTGAATGTGAAAACGCTTGACACTTTCCTTCGCTTATTCATATTTATGAGCGGCACATTCCCAATGCAAACTGTTAAAAATTCATATCTAATCTCAGGCACTCCCACCAAACACTTCCCCGCTTAGCTCCCTTGTAAGAGATTTTAATTGCCCAGAGGAATCTCGGCCAACATTGCATGCAGTTAGTGGGCCATGTGGACAAGCCGAATAATTATACAATAGCCCAGGCAAATTTATGATTCAGATTCAGGTCAAAGCCCAACCAAAAAACAAACGAACTTGTTGGCACAGCACCTTCATAAAGATATCAGCCAAGCTTTGAGACGAACAGGTCTCCGAATTGTCAGAGGGCACAAAAACCCCTTGCCGGCTGTCCGTGGTTTCAATAGGCGACGTCAGCAAATGCATAAAAAAGCCATAAACTCTAATTTACTTTGCTTTTCCTACACAGCCTGTGACCCAGCAGCCAGTTTGGTTCGCCGTCACCTGCTCATTTGGTTATTAGTCAGTTGCCGGTTTTAGTTCGAACCATTTGCATACTAAATGAGTAAAGAAACAATTGGTAAAAACGAAAAACGGTCCAAAAAACTATTTGGTTTTAGAGTGCAAGCGCTTTCTCTTACGCGTCGAAAAGGGAGATTTTTTGAGGGGGTTCCCCGAGCGAAAGCGGCGCCATAAAGCTGCGCATCCCTGGCCAGAAATCTGATGACACGCACCTTACGCGCAGCACAGCCCCACGCAATAGTTGGCCAGAAGCTTTATCGAAAGGGGTTAATGCAAGTACACTGAAAAAATACTAGGTCATAACAACTATCTCCTATCACAAAGCCATCTTAAAAATACTTTGTTTGGATTAAGTACAAATTTACATATCATTGTAGCTGAATGATACTTCTCCTAACTATATATTTAGTACCTCAAATGCATTTCTCACGGTGCATTCAATGTATTGCAGCTATTGCTATGTACGCACTCGCATTAACTGCAGCCGCCGCAGCGAACTTGGGGTTGGGTCACCACCGCCACCGCCATCATCCCGCTCTCATCCCGAGGCTTAACACTTTGCCACTTGGCGTATCTGGACCCGATAATCATCGTCTTGGCCACCCCGCCACCCACTCCCCGCCTGCATTACGGGATTATGATGGGTGGGTGGGGTGTCCTGCAGCAGCTGTCGCCGCTTTCTTGGGCACAGCCACTAATATTTCGGTATACTACTTAACCCATGCACTAAATGGCGGGACAAGTGCTTGCCACAGGGAGCGGGGGGAACTTGAAATGGGTAAGGAAAAGGGGGTTGGGTTGCCTTCGCCAGGGGGTTGTTGTTGCTGCTGATAGCGCGACAACGAGGTTGAAAGTCGGTTTCGGGTTTTTTCTCGTCTCTTTTTTTTGCGCCCGACTTTTTGGACCGCCGGGGTGAGGGGTGGGGTCGCCTTTCGGAGTGTGTGTTTCTGCGCAAATGAAAAGTGGATGAAAGGAGCACATTTCCGGGCGCTCGCGACACCACCACACTCATGAAGCGGAGCACACGGATACACTTATGCAGAGGCGACGACGAGTCAAAACGAGGACAGGCGCAGGCTTTGGAAATGGCAATTGACTGTGGATATAAGCAGCCCACCCACCGAGCAACCCGCCTCCCCGAACTGCCCACTCAGCCCCCTTTTAGTGCACATGCGTAGTGACATGGTGACTTTTGCTCAGCTTATTTTTTTTTGGGAAATTTTGTATAAATATTTGTACAGACTTTGAATTTTAAAACATACCTGATAAGTAGCGCCGCTTTAAATCCATTTATACTCAAGGTTTTCCAAGATTTTCAATCAATGATGGTTAAGGGAACGTATTTTCAACACTTTAGCACCGAGTTTTTGGTGGTTTTCTGTATATTCGGTTTCGAGTCAAGCTTATTTCACAGCCTTATTAATGGCAAGGCCCAGGGATCAGGTCGCAGGCTCCTGCAGGATAATGGCTGCTCTGCTGCGGCGACGTCAGCAGAAGCAGCGACTGGCGATGGCCGCTTTTTCTGAGAGCAGAACGCTCAACGTTCCGCCGCGCTCGGCGTCAAATTTCAAACTGAAACTGAAGTGAGCTCAGCTCACCATTTCAGCGCAGTCGACGTCCGCCGAGCGGTAAGCGGTGTTTTTTGCCAAAGTTGATAACAGCCATAATGCCCGCTCTCCCGCTTCAACCCCCTCCCCTGCCCTCCCCGGGATCTGGATCTGGGTCTGGATCTGGGTTGTGTGTGGCCCGAGCACGTAACTCCAGGGAGAGAATCGGGGCAGGAGCGTTACGTGGAGAGCTCGCGGAGAGAGCCGGGCTGCAGAAGAGAGCAGCGAAGGCACTGAAAGAAAAACGAACAATAGAGTAAATTATTGGACGTCGTTTTTACAGCAAGTGACTAATTTCTTTTAGGTTAATTTTATTAATTCAGGGGCTATAAGGTATTTTTATATTTTATTAAGAACTTTGTTTACTTACAATTTTATGTCTGTCTTTATTTCGAATTGTTTTCTTGGTAAATAGCAAGATTAAATAATATATACCACACTGACAATTTTGGTAAAAATATTAGAAATATTCATGGATTAAAAAAGTCTGCTAATTTCTAAGAAGCAAAATCAACATATACAATACATTTTTAAGACATTTTTTTAATATTATTGAGTTAAACGGTTAATTTAAATAAAAATCGTAGCAACATTTTCTTTATTATATTTGTACATGAATTCCAAAGTAAGCTCAAGTTAATGTTTTCAATTTTAGGAATTTATTTAGAAGTGGCTTTTCCTCCATAGAAACTTAAAATTTATTTCAAAAAATACTTTCCAACAATACAAAATATTTGCGCGTTTTAATTAGACAGGTGATATTCTTAATTAAAGGAGCTAAAATGGTTTAAACTATTAAATTTTTAGGTTGAAAATAAATCTATGTAATTTTTTAAGTGATTTTTTTTTACTAGATTAACATTTGTTTAAGATATGATAAGAAAAAGTAAATTGTTAATTATGTAAGGTCTGAAATTTTATAACTTCCTAGTTAAATTTATTATTTGAATTTTAACAGAGATTTGTAATTATTTTTCCGAAAAATGTATTTATACCATTCTAGTGATAACTTATAGGTTCAGGCAGGATAATTATTTGTTTATCAGTTTATTTTAATATTTTAACGTTTTTTATTAAAAAGCAACGTATTTAAGGTAGGAAACATACTTTGAGAAGAGCTAGTAACTGGAAGGCTTTTTGTATTGGTCCTTCAAGATAATCGAATAACACTACTTTTTTCTCCAATATAAAAGTTCGATACCATTTTTGCCAAATGATTAGATTAGAACGAGGGACTATGATTTCTATAAAACACCATTCCCCTATTTTTTCCTTGACTGTTTTGCCGAGTGTAGAAACTCCTGTTCTACAAACCAACTAAAGGTTTTCCAGGGCACAAATGTGGGTTTGTTCTTGGGAGAGTTTGGTTCAGCTCGTTTGTAGACATTTGTGGACTCTGTTTCCAGAGTGCTCAGTTGTCCAATAGATTTTCGTGTGTGTGCGTAGGAGGACCTCAGTTCGCTCGGCGATTTACGAGGCCAGCGTAGCTCTGCTAAATATGTATATATATGTATAAATATCCCTGTTCGTTCCCCCGAGTTCCCTTCTCGAACTCTCCAACGCGCTGCGAGTCAATGAAACTTCTTTGTCGGAGGAACGGCGGCGTGGACGCTCCGCGTGTTTTCAGAATGAAATCAAAGTGGGATATTTAAAGCCTCATTAATCAGACCGTCGCTTTGCTGGGGAAAATCCTCGCCAGGGAGACTTGAGGACCTCGTGAGGTCCTGAAAGACCCCATTCATCCGAGGGGGGGATTAGGGCAGTGGGCGGAGTCTGGTGCTGATGCGCTCGTTAAATTCAAATTTGTTGCACTGATAATTACACAGTTAGCCATCGATGGGGACACCATTAAGTGTAGTCATTTCGGTTATGAAAGTCGGTAGAAGACAACATTTCAATTAGCTTATGGAGTAAAATCATTGTGTTCCAAAAATCAGCTTAATTTTGATCAAATTGGTTGTTCCAATCGTTGAAAAAGCATCATGTCTATTCATTATCCTATGTTAGATATATTTTCAACATTTCACCTACTTAATTTACAAGCTTGCCCCTGAAGAAGGACTAAACTTGTTGGTATAATAATAATATTTATTTCGACAACAAAATTTAGCTTTAATAATTATTGTTTCATCTTTCAAACTATATCTATTGCATAATTTAACAAAATTGAAATGCACAAGAACCATATTCAATTATAACCGCGTAATCAACTAATTTTCAACATATATCAAATCTCCGTACCATCACTAGGCAGATGCAATTCTTAAAAAGTGAAGAATTTTTGACATTCGCCATTTGTGTTTTCGGATTCTGTCATATACTGTCGAAAAAAATATGAAACTAGAAATGCAAGCTGTTCTCCGGTTCTAATGAGGGAAACCCATTGTCCCATTCTTGTTTGCCATTTTTAATTTATGGCCCATATTTCCTTTTGGTTTTTCTTTTTTATGCGATGGCTACCTGAAACGGCCCGAGACTCCGGGCCCAACAACAGGTAAAAGGTCGCTAATAGTCGCAGCCTTGATGGAATTTCTCCCTGGCTCATCATCCAGCGTCATGGAACAGTTTTGAAAACGTCTCTTGACTTTGGTTTATCATCTAAATATTTGCGTTTATTTTGTAGATTAGCATGTACACCAAACGTTTTCTCCTCTCGGGTCTTTCGTCCCTGCTTTTATTGTTGCATCGTGAGCGGTGGGGCAATTTGATGATTCGTCGTAATGAATGCTAATTAAACGCATTCGTTTTCTAGTTCACTTGGCAGGCGGCAACAAACAGCCAGCATCCAAGTCCAAGTCCGTTGCTAAATCGACCAGAGCCGCCACGATTTGGTATCGGTACATACTGTATGTACCCGTTTTCTTTGTCTACGGCGGGGCAGGAAAGTGTGTCAAAAATTCTTGAGCGTATCCAGTAGCAGAGAGAAAAAATACAGCATTCTTCGATCCATACGTTAATCATCTATAACGGTTTTTCTATCCAAAAAGTACTGTAGAAGTTGTTAACTTGGTAGTTGCTCTTATCTGAATACCTCTTATCTATGGAATGCGGAGTCCAGAAAAAAACTACATCTTTGAAAATATCTAAATTATTAAATTCTTTTTATTGGAGAGCAATTTGTAGAAATATATTTTTTTATGTGTGTTTCAAAAGACGGCCAACAATAAAGGCCGAGCTCTGCGTTTTGCCGCCGGAGTGTAGCAAACATCGCACTCACACAATCTCTATCGAAAAGTCGCAGACACATATCCGTGGAGTGGTAGATATGGTAGTATCTACAGATACAGAAAGCCGACGCTGTACAGCACACAATTTGGGTATATCCACGATGTCGACAGTAAATGGAAACACAAATAAAAGGTGCTAATTTCATGAGGGTTCAATTAGATGTTGGCCTGGCTGCTGTACGATTTCTCTTCAAGTTTATAGTTTCATTTCTCTGCTATGCACGACTTGCTCGAACAGAAAAATGGCAAGGAGCAACGTATAGAATTGGTCTAATTTGAATTTTATATTTTACGAACAAAACAAAAATATTACAAATTAAAGTTAAAAAAAATTGGCTCGCCCGAGCAGGGACTTGAACCCTGGACCCTTGGATTAAAAGTCCAATGCTCTACCGACTGAGCTACCCGGGCGTTGTACGCTACGTTTGACAAAGTGCTCTACAAAAGCGAACAGGTCGTGGTAACTGCAAGCAGTGCAAAGCAGGACCCAGCAGTGTAAAGCAGTGACATTGCTACATTGTCTTAGCCAGGAAATCTTGGCATCGAAAAATAAACAAACTTCGCGATTTTTTTTTAAAATCTGGATAAATGTATTTAATTTAAACCATTGAATAACATCCACTTATTTTGGTATCCCATACCATCGAAAAATTTTTCGGTGGCAAGGTAATTCCTGGAGCAATTTAACACGTTAAAAACAGCAATTAGCGTTGTTCACTGTATCTTAGCTAAAAGTGATCGGATTTCAAATTTGTTTTTAAAATTCGTTTAGGGACTAAAAATGAAGCCCCCACTGGATAGGTTGATCATGCAAAGTCAAAAATGCTTCTTTTGGGAAAAATCAGTTTTTCGTTAAAAAAATATATATTTGAACTTTAAAAATAAATAAAAATCTTGCCAAGAGCTGGGTGCTAAAAAACATGGTCAAAATGTTAACATATATCATTGCAGATGGTGTTTTAATGTAAGAATATAAAAAAATTTAATTTTGTAGAACTTTTGCTGTTTTTGTTATCGTTAAAAGTATTTTTTAAAAATGTTCTCTGTGTACGGCTATTTCTACACTGTCTACGCTATAAACAAAATAGTTATCTATATCACAAGATACTGCTTGCAAGTTCATACAAAAATGCTTCTGCACCGAAAACAATTTCTTATGGAGAATACGTTTTTTTAGCATCAAATAATTATTTTTTTTTACATGTTTGTAAAGCTCACTTTACAAATCTCTACAGTGTTTGCACATTGTTTAAATTATCTAGTAATGAAACAAATATATTTGCTTTTAATACTTTTCTATATCATTTGGTTTGTATTTGGCACATTACTAACGCTGGCTGGCATATTTAGTAATTTATAAATATAAATAAAAACCAAATAAACATTTTTTATGTGGCACGAAATTGGCGATCTTTGAAGGAAAGGAAATTACGTTTCCCTAAGTAATGTTCTCTGCTGGCTGACGTTCGAATGCCCGGATAGCTCAGTCGGTAGAGCATTGGACTTTTAATCCAAGGGTCCAGGGTTCAAGTCCCTGTTCGGGCGGCAATTTATTTTTTTTTGCGGGAGCGTTTTGAATCCTTTTCTAAAAAAATATCGACGACTTAAAATATAGAAATATAGTTTCGAAAATAACACTTGTTTTAACTTAAAGACTAGGGAGATGGCATGTTCCTTAAAATATCTACAAGATGACCGGGTTTTGGTTATTTGTTATGGCAACCAGAGGGGAACAAAAAGGAGCGAAGATAGCTTTTGATTCAACAAAAAAAGTATAAGTAAAAGAAAAACACTGTTTGTGGCTAGCAAAAAGATTGTGGTCCAACCATATTGGTTGGGCTGATAACGGCAGTCCACTCCGGTACGCTATCCCACTACTGCCTACCACGGGAACTCTTGGCTGCTGGTTTTCACCCCTGGCCCGGTACATCCCTCCTTAGCCAACCTGAATGCCGCGGACTCCTCCATGGCACCCATATTGATGGCGGGCTTAGTGCGGACGTTCCGTCAACATGGGCTGGTCCGCTACACAGTAGATCCCAGCCTCAGGCCATCCCACAATCGGACCTCACAGAAGCGTGATTACAGAAGCTGCCAACCTTCCAGTCGAAGTGCCTGCGTCTAAAACTCAGCCCCACGTCACCACTCCGATTCCATTCGTTCGAGCGACTGCCTTATCGGCGCACCACTCTATCGACACGAAGCAGTGCAGTGCACTGCTTGACCGCAGCCGCGTTGCCAACTGCGACCGCTAAACTGCAGTGGTGCCCAAACGAAATGTCTAGCGAACGGCAAAATTTTTCAGTGATTGCCGCTATATCTAAATACAAAAAAAAAACAGTTTTTTGGTGGATTTACAAAAAAAATGGATAAAAGATATCGCCCGAGCAGGGACTTGAACCCTGGACCCTTGGATTAAAAGTCCAATGCTCTACCGACTGAGCTACCCGGGCATTGCACAAGCCCGCGCCAAAGTGACCGGGCATGTACTGAGCAGTGCGAGGATTTCTTTCACATTTTTTAGAAAAAACCAACCCTAAGAAACAAAAAATGTTGTTTATTTCCACGAACATTCCGGGATGTGTCCTGCGCTGCAGAGCAAGATATTGCCCAAAAAATGTAATACCATCTGCAAAGGATACAATAAGTATTAATATAAGCCCATTTAGCTGAAATGACAATTTTTATTCAAAAACATGGATGTATCTTTAATTTCTTATGAAAAAAATGTTTCTTAATTGCAATGGTGCTCACATAGAGAATCTACTAAGAGCCGCTGATCGGCATAAACAACCCCGAAACCGAAATCGAGTATTACTATAAATGAGTTGAAGTCGATTTGCGTCAAACCATAAGACCCATGCCATAAGACCTAAAATTCTGGAAAAATTTGGGTCTGAATCGACATCGACATCTACTACTTTACGGCATAGCTTACTTACATACACACATAAATGAATATGCAGATATTTAAATGCACATCTGTTGTAATTCGTTTGTTTGTTAAACTGCAATCTCGGTTTAGAAGAAATGGCCACAAATTCACTGGAATTAATTTTTTTTGCAATAAGTTTTACTACAATAAAAAACACTTGGCCGAACATATAGAAAATTGTCTTTACGCTTATGTACTAGAGCAAGTTAGTTTTTTTAAATAGAGTGTAACAGTCTAGTCACACTATGTGAAGTAACCTATCGAGTGAGCCAGTAACCCGATTACTCCAAAAAAGTGTTTCCACTGGGTTAACTCCAAATATCCGGTAATGACAGCTAGTGTTTGTTGTTTTTGTTGTTTATTTTACTAGGGATGGACCTTCAACGATAGGAAATAAAAATACAAAAAAATACTCAGAAATACCAAAGACCTTAAAGGTACCCCACTTTTGCCAGTATCTAGTTGCCTATACAGAATCTATGTAAAAACAAGAAAGGAAGCTAACTTCGGCCAGCCGAAGTCTATATACCCTTGCAGTTAATTCCTATTTAATTACAAATTACAAAAATCTGAATTTCGATTTGGAACAAACCGAATTATAACAATTTTTACAATAATTGATTGATCATTCCTATGGGAGCTATATAATATAGTCGTCCGATTTATGTAAAATTTATTTCGAAATTCTGAAATAATAAATTAAAGTTATATTCAAGAGTAGAAGAGAATACAATAAAAATTAACAAAGCTATAATTTTTTTCCTATTAATTTCCCATTAATTTTCCGATCATTCCTATGGGAGCTATATGATATAGTCGTCCGATTTTTATAAAATTTAAATCGAAAATCAGAAGTATTAAAAAAACGATATTCCAAAGAGTAGAAGGAAATATGTCAAAAGACACCGAAGCTATGATTTTGTTCATATTAATTTGCCATTAATTTTCTGATAGTTCCTATGGCAGCTATATGATATAGTCGTCCGATTTTGAAAAAATTTAATTCGAAATTCGGGACAGTAAAAAAAAAAATATTCCCAAGAGCAAAAGGTAATATGTCAAAAAACACCGAAGATATAATTTTTTTTCCATTATTTTTCCGATTATTCCTATGGGAGCTATAAGATATAGTTGTCCGATCCGGCCGGTTCCGACTTATATACTACCTGCAATAGAAAGACGACTTTTGGTAAAGTTTCATCCCGATAGCTTTAAAACTGAGAGACTAGTTTGCGTAGAAACGGACAGACAGACGGACAGACGGACATGGCTAGATCGACTCGTCTAGTCATGCTGATCAAAAATATATATACTTTATGGGGTCGGAAACGTCTCCTTCACTGCGTTGCAAACTTCTGACTAAAATCATAATACCCTCTGCAAGGGTATAAAAACAGGGTTATGTCAATAACCCCATAACTCCATAACTCCACCCTAGTGTAAATAGGCTATTAGAGTTCAAGTCCACTCACTTACAAGTTAGATTCAAGTGAGTGGTGCTCGGACACTTGGTTCACTTGATCACTCGTAAGGAAAAGCAAGTGATACAAGTCAAAGTGAAAGTGAGTCAGAGTGATAGAACTAGTAAGCAAATTAAGTGAGTGATTTAAATTTTAGGGCGAATCCCCAGTAGTCCTATAAAAAGCTTTTAACTGATTGTGTAGAACGTAAATTTAGCTTAAACATACCAATAAGGAAATCGCGGTTCATAAAAGACATGCCCCTTAAAAACTTGTCGTTCACCGAAGGACTGTTTGTATCTAACCGTAGAAATCCCTAGGGTGAAATTTATCTTTTCCCGCTCCTTAAGAACTCGGGGTCCACCACATTTTTTTTGGATTGCAGTCGCAAGAATCTGAGTTTTTATCAATTAACTTCTTATGCCCCAAGAACTCGCGGTCCACAGAAGAATATCTAGTGCTGACCCATACAAATTCTTACAAACATATATATCCCTCATTAAAGAAAACTCACTTGAGATTTTATGTCCCGCTCAAGAATTCGCGGTTCACGAAAGGACTCTTTACTCCTAACATCCTACAGAAGTCCAAGTTCTTACAATGACGAATGCTTTTAATATTTCGTTTATTTACTGGGAAGCATCAGATTGTCTGATAGGTGCAATTTTTTTTTACCCGTTACTCGTAGAGTAAAAGGGTATATTGTTAGTCTTTTTTTGTTCAGGTCTGGATAGTGTGAGATCAAGTCTGTATTTGTGAAAGTCGAGTCGTACTCTGTAACGGGTGATAGTGCTAGTGGTACATAATAAAAGATGCGAAAATATTATTTTTTTAAATTGGAATTTAGAAACATATTTTGGTTCATTTTTTCGCTTGAATTTGAAATGGTGCTTCTTTTTTCGGATATTAGCAACCGAGCCTGGGAAAATGATCTCTCTGAGGATCCACTCTTTCCCGGAATACAAAAAATTTCGCAACTGACTTTGAACAATAAGGGGTAGTGTTCCTTGTTTGTCTTGCACCATCTTAACACATCCAAATCCTTTCCAAGTGAAATTTTATGGAATTGGTATTCATAAATTTCCTTTTCGATGTCGTTGCCTTCAGTGTGTTCTGAATGCTGTATAAAAGTTGAAAAAATTGAAGATGTATTTGGATTGTCGACTATTTCCGTGTTGCTATGGACCAAAGTTGACATGTGTTAAGTTCACCGCAAAAATCCATGGTGCTTTTAAGTTTTCCAAGTGCGGTATGACCATATGGTTCGTTGGGTACTTTTTCGGCCTCTAGCTCATTGGATGCTGTGTTAATTTGTTTTAAAATTTCCCAAAGTCCCTGCGGGCTAGTAAGGCTTATTCCGTTTAACCTGTTTTCCTGCTTTGCTTATTTTAGGGTCTCTGTTATTGTATCCCAGTTTTTTGCAATTGTAGACATGGTAAAATAAACGGTATTCCACATGGTTTGGCAGAAGCTTATAAAATTGCGTTCAGTTCTGTGTTCTTTCCTGATTTTTGGAAATACTTCACACACTTTCAGAATTTGCAATAGCTTTTTCCACAACATTGTTCAGCAAATGGTTTACGCAATGGATACGCTCATTGCTCTGAAAAGCGCTGATCATGTTGGATCCCCGGTCTGTTACGATAACAGCGTTATCTAAATCTAAATTAAATTTATTTAGCTGTTGGACCACTCTTGCTTTTACATTAACGCCTACGAGATACACAAAATTTATATAGTTTTATTTTACGAAGTTAATCGTGGCGCGTCCGTTCCGTTCAACAAAACAAAATAAATTGAAAAAACCAAAACAAAACCAACTTGATGTGATCAAGCTTGTCGAATGTATCAGGTGGCAACGCTGTCGAAGATCCGTTATATAGTTCAGCGGCACACACATACAATGACATTTTGGCTGGTTGTGTTGTGGCAGTTTAATGGACAACATGGAGGAAGATCGTGCCGAGCAGGTATTGGCCAAAATTTCCGCGAGGGTCAAGCGCTTTTTTGAAAAGAGAAAGGATCAGAAGGAGTTCCGAAACTTTTGAAGAATTGTACTGCGAGGGTATGGTACTTATTAATTAAAGACAATTAATTATAACAAATATTGTATTAAAGAAAATTTGCCTTTTGGCAAAAACTCAAAACTCTCAGGTCGGAGCACGTGCGGAGAAGCATGGCTACGCTAGCGGGGGAAGGGAAGGAGAAGAAGTTGTCGAGGAGCCTGGCACAAGTCCGGATCCCCTTATCCCCTACATGTCAATTAGGACACATGCGAAGTCTCAACGTAAGTATAAAATAAAATAAGTTTAATCGCTGTTTTTTTTTATATTGAACCATTCATTCTTTAAGGATTAAAGACAATAATAATAGAAGCCATCGATGCTGATAGGGTAATGCCCTTTCTCAGTCCTGGCTATGCCAGTTGGCTAGCGGTGTTCCAGTGGCTCGACGGTGCCAGGGACGGGCGGCCAGAACCACCTTGAACCAGCAGCTCCTTCGCTACTGGACGGGACCCGATGAGGGGTATTTTATTTATTATATTTATATTATTATATATCATACTAGATAAAATTAGAGATACTAAATTTCTTAAATAAAGTACAAAAGTAGAAAAATAATTTTTTCTCCAAAGTATGGCCAAAAAGTTTACTTTTTAGCCCATAGTGCATTTCCATAATTTATATTTGGCTCTCCATTTAATTTGTTTAACTATCATTTTAATATGTTTTAATAAGTTTATATTTATTTATTTATTCATTTTTTATATAATTGTATTTTATATTTACGGTAGGCCCTGGTTGATTTAATCAGCGAGACGGTCAGTGGAATAGCTATCCTCCACTACTATCAGGAACATAAAAATTTAACGTCAAACCACCGCAAAACCTTGGTAAACATTATCATAGAGGAAGTCAACCGGTGCCAAACTAAATTAAGAACTATCGATTTCAATAATTTGTATAAAGAAATCTGCAACGTGTTCCCTTCTGAAATTGTAATGGAGGTAAATTAAAAAAAAAACATTAATAATAATTATAATTCCCTTACTTATTATTCTATAATCGAAAAATAATTGATTTAAATCCGATAACTGAAGCATCTGCCCTAATTTGTATTAATCCAATGCGAGGGTAAATACATATCGTTTTTTACTGATTTGCTGATACATTATTCATTTATATTATTCACAGGATTTCTATTATTTAACGAAAGGGGAGGGCAATGCAGGCGGAAAACTGTTTTCAAAGTACAAGAACACAGCCGTGAAGAAGCGAAAGCTGGAACAGGCAACATCAACTGCAACAGCTACATCAAGTGACGAGCAAATGGAGCACGACTCCATAGTTATGACTGCATATAAAAACTGCATAATCCAAACGGATCTAAAAGACACGAGAAGCGTAGAGTTCCTAAGTGCTTGGCCAAAATTTGCCCATCCAAAATCTCCGGAACTAATTGAAATTGACTTTAACTATATATATCCGGGAAAAGGACGATTGTTAAGTCAAAATTGAGACAGTTTTAAGCACAAAATCGTAAAATGGTATTCCGAAAATATAGGTAACGCATTCTGCAAACAACTGTTCTTAAAGGCTTCGAAAACTAAAAACCTTGGTAAGGAAAATTTAAATTATTTTCATTTTATATTTTTTTATCAACATAAAACGTTTAAAATTTAAAATTTGTATGTATAAATAAATCCTGGCAATCCATACTCATAATTTCCTTACTCTTTTTACAGATTCCCAAGACTTCCTCTACACGCTCTTCCTGCCAGTCGTACTGCCCACCCATTCGCGTTTTCTCGACGGATCAGGAAAGCGGAACAGGAAGGTTACGTTAGCAGACGCACAGGAGAGCATGGTTTTCCGCTTGATGACCATTAACGACTACAACAGGAGCAACAGGAAATAATCAACAAGTATTACTCGGCTAAGTTAACTGTTCAGCCCTTTATAATTGTAGTACGCATCTCCGAGGAGCACCTACACTCAGAAAAAAACACCGTGCTAAAATCAAGCAAAATCAGTCTTGATTTAAGAACGATTTCATACTTAAAATTTTAAGAACGTTTCGTACTGAAAGTTCTTGAATTGAGCACGATTTAAACTTAAATGCCAATCAAGCACAAATATTCTCAAACTCAATACAAAAATACTTAAATTGAGTTTAAAAGTATTTACTTTGAGACTGAATCAAACTTAATTCCAGTTCAGAAAGTGATTGCCATATATGTGTGTTATGTAACAAGTTCTCGTTTATTAAATGGTGTAAAGGTAATAATGGAAAATACTACTTAAAAACATTATTATTTATAATAATTAATATTTTATTTATATCGCCAATTGTGCATTTGCAAGGTAGGAAATTACTAAAAACTTTAAATGTGTACAGAAATTCTAATAATGTAATCGAGTATTACTATAAAGGAGTAGATGTCGATTTGCGTCATGTTCCCCCAGCCCAAACCATAAGACCTAAAATTCTGGAAAAAATTGGGTCTGAATCGTGTGTTAGAGGAGGTGTGCACTAAGAAAGGATTTTTTAAAATTCGGCTCCTAAGGACTCCCAGGACTCTCGAAAAATGCAAAATTTCTTGATTAAAACATTAACCATTCCCACAATTTTCAACCAAACAAGTTGACATTTTTATTTTAAGCTTTATTTGTGGAAATCTTTGAAACCCCAGAAAATGAGCTCCAACCGACTTCCGGTTGGGGCACTTAATTAATTTTTCCGCACCGATTATGCGATCGGATCCGTTTTTGGTTCAAAGTGTGGAGCTATGCCATACAATTAATAAGGTATTTTTTTGGTTTTTTTTTGACTCACGGTTGATTTTATATAATTTTTTTTTGTAAGATTGTGGGGGTTGCGGGGAGCCTTTTTAGCAGCACGTTGTTTTTGTTTTTTCTATGCTTCGGCAGTTAGCAGCACTCACGAACGAATTCCGAACACAGCTCTCACAAAAACAACGTCAGCAGAAGCAGAGCGAGAGAGTAAAGAGCAGAGAGAGTCATTTGAGGCGCACGAGAGGCGGCCAAAGTTTTTTGCTGGTTTAGAAACACCTGATCAAAATTTCACAATTTGGATACCAGAACGGATTATCTAATGAATGCAATTCTAAGTCAAAATGTGAAGCTAATCCGTTAAATCCATAAGGAATTTTCGGTTTGGCTTTAAATAATTTTTCAAATGGATTTCAAGGAGAGAGCAGTGCAAAATTTTCAGTGGTCAAAATTACATGTAAAAACGAAAACTCACACACACACATCGACAAGTCGGCATGTAAATACATATATGTATGTAAAATTATCTAAACACAAGTTTTGAAAGAATTGTTATAGAGGACGGGCGCACGAAGGAAATTGTTTGAAAGATGTGTATCCAAAAGACTCACAAGAAGCCTTAAAAATTGCAAAATGTTGACTTTTAGATCGAAATACTCCTACAGTTTAAACGCAAAAAGAGTGATTTAGGTACGCCATGTTTTAGTTTTCTTTTATTTCCGGAAATATTTTGATCGAGCTGGTGAGCCCCAACCGACATGGGGGCACTAAATGTTTTTAACCTACCGATCCTGCGTTCAAATCCGTTTTTCGCTTAAGCCATGTTGACCAACGTTCCATAGGTATTTGAGTGTTATTTTTTATATTTTGTTTTAAGTTTTGAAGGTTATTTGGGGTTAATTGGCAGCACGCTGTCTGGTTTTCCGTTTAGCTGGCAATTTAGCTGACACAAAATGGTAGATTAAAACCTTAATATTAAAGTTAATGTGGGAATAAGGTGAGGTTAATCGGGGTTAAAGTTTCGGTTAAGGCGTTATTACCCAGATTAGGGTGACGGTAAAAGTAATGTAAAGAAAGGGTGAATGTGAGTAAAGTAAGTTTTTTTTTTTACTTTTGCGAGGATCAGGTCGGTTAAGGTGACAAACCAGAAAAAGCAATGTTTAAGTGGAATTAATTAAGCAAGGAAATATTTTTTTCATGTAAGACTAGAGTGGGGTAACTGTTGGCTAAGGAAAGAAAAAATTGGTGTTATGGTAGAGAAAGTTGGTTAAAATAATAGTTTTTCGGCGTTAAGGCTGAGTACGGATGGTTAGGGGATAGGCGAGGAAATAGTGAAAACAGCATTACGGTGTTAAAAAATTGTTCCGGGGGTAAGAGACAGGTAGGGTTAAGGCACTGTAAAGGAAAGGTAAGTTATGGTTAGGGGTTATGGTAAAATATTAGGTGGGGTTTACTGTGGTAATAACCTGATCTTATCATATTTCAGAATTCTAATTAATATCCGAGCAAAATCCCGAAATATAAAAAAATCAGGTTACTATCTAAAGCATGAAATGATTTGCTAATAGTAGCGGACAACGTCGCTTCGGGTATTGCTAGTATAATATATAATACAATACAGAAATTCTAATAATATATTTATTGCTACGGCCAGATTATCCCATTCAATTTATTAAAATTGAAATATAAATATTTTCTTGGCTCCATTTGATACTTTTGTTTACCAAGTGTGGCCGTCTGACCCTAGCCTAAAGGAATATTTCTCATTTGTCGTTTTTCTATAAATAATTCGGATGGTCACTCTAAGTCACTCAAGTTTTACAAGCGTGTGCGTGAAGTGAAGTTTTTAAGTGGAATCACAAAAATAAAGCGATCGGTAAAATGAGTGAAGACAGCAATGATGATCTTCACGAACTGTTAAAAAAGTTGAAAATTGAAGAAGTTTACACTTATCTAAAAGGTAAGCAAAGTGCTCGTTTTTTCTAATACAGATGTATGTATGTATGTTTTCCGAATCAAGCGCACATGTGCAGTTCCTTATATGTGTACATATGTGTGTGCCCTAGCGCCACAACGCCGGTACTCACATTATAGTTATTAACTTCCTTTTCCTTCAATTATAAAATAAGTAAATATAAAATTTGCTTCAAGTTTAATGATACAAAAGCTTAAAAATGAGTGAGTGATTTAAAGGCCGGCGTTGTGGCGCTAGGGCACAAATGTACACACGTATACATATACATATATGTATACGTATGTACACATCGAAAAAGAGAAAAAAAATATCTGGTACTTTCATTAGAAATTTTCCGATTCTAATCGGAATTATTATAATTTATGCCTATTTCTGTACTGACTTATGCAGTCTCTCATAGATGTACACAAGTATGTATGTATTTAAGTATGTATGTACATACACACAAAAAAATAAGCTATGTAAAATCAACATAGAAAAATAGTAGTTTACTATTTTCTGAATTTTTCATGTATTTTGTTGTTTTATTTTTTGGGTCATCGAATAGTATTTAACAATTAAAATAATAGAAAACCTATTTACGAAATGGTCATGTATTTTGTTGTTTTATTCATTTGGCAAATTAATAGTAACGTATCAATTAATATCGTAGCAAAACTATTTTATTTGTTCTCGTGTATTTTGTTGTTTTATTTTTTGGTGCACTGAATAGTGACACCACAATTAATATCGTAACACAACTATTTTTTTCCTTCATGTATTTTGTTGTTTTAAAATTACAATTATAAATTGTTTGTCAACTATTTTTCTGGACTTAGGGTGGTTAGAGTATCCGACTCATAATCTCTGGGTCGTGAGTTCAAGTCTCGCTTTTGCAGATGATGTTTTTCCTTTTTTTTTTTTTGGTAAATGTTGATTTCAAGTCTATAGATTTTCCTCTACGAAAATCATTCTTCTGTGGCCTACTGGTTAGAGTACTGGACTCCGAGGACTGCCGGCCCCGGTTCGATTCCCAGCGGAGGCAAAAAACCTGACTTGTAAGTTTAAGTATCTGTGAAATGTAAGTGTCTATAAATAGCTTCGATATAAATTAATTTGTTATATTAAATTAAAAATAAAAAAATTAATTTAAAAAAACAACAATTTTTTTCGGGTAAAATACTATTTTATAGGTAACCTACTATTTTTTGGGCATTGCTCTATTTTTTATGGGTTGGGGCAGTTTTCACTATTAAATCGTTGATTTTACATAGTTTTTTTTTTTGTGTGTATAAATGTATGCATGTGCAAATTATAAAACACGGTAAACGATTTTTATTTTTTAAAAACTATTTATTTATTGGTCATTATTAACTTATTGATTTCCCTTATTAATAAGGTTTCACATTTTTATTAATTGACTTCGATTATTGAGTTCCCGATCTGCACTGAATTGGAGTTCAAGATAAGATTCTTGAAGAAGCCTCCGAGTATGAGCTTTTAGAACTTTTCTTTTGCAGTTTCCTCAAGCTCAACTTTATAAAAGCTTTTTAGTAATTTCAATAATTGTGAAATGGAATTATGCTGCGCTTAGCGGAAAATATTTGGCGACACGATAAGCGTGGGATTGAAGTGGCGTGATCTTGATTCGGATGTTTATGTCTACTTTAACCGTGGGATTGCAATGGGGTGATTTTGATTCGGATGTTAATGTTTACATTATCTTGGGCTCCAGTTGCCTTTCGTCTGCTACGATAGCTTGAGATTTGAAATCGAATATTTGTTTACAAATTCTATTGAATCTTAATGCTAAATAAAGTTCATGTTAATTCTCCCCCTTCTTAAATGGATCGTCCCGATTCATTTGATATTTGAAGTAAGGTTGGAAATTTGATTATTAAGTTCGGCATATGTCATTTCTATGTTTCTTTCTATTTCATTATTTTCCTGTGAAATTTCGGTACTTTTTTCTTTTGGTTTCGGGGTGATTATTTTTGTAAAAGTATTAAGAATATTTGTTCTTGTTTTATACAATAATCCAGTTATCAAAATTAAGATTATTAAGATTAATAAAATTAGTGTTAGAGGTAGTTGTGTGTTTCCGAATTGAATTGATGGGTTTAAAATATTAATATTATCCATACTTAGTTCAGGGTTGTTTGATAGTATATAATTTGAAATTTCGAAGTTGTTGTATTTATATTGGGATATGTAATCTAACATTTTGTTTTTTTCATTTATGTATTTAATATTGTTTATATAAACTGTGTCATTGAATAAGATTAGAAAGGCACCATTTAATTCTGTTTCGTTTACAATATTTTTTCCTGTTATTAAAATTATCGTTTAGAATTTCGAAATTTCGATTTTTTTCTCTAATTTTGGAGCAGTTTGCTTTTTTTCCGTTAAGTAAGTTAATAAAACATGAATTATCTTTTGAAAGTTTACAATAATTATTAAATACTTATGTTTTAAAATTTGTTATTTTATAAAATATTCCATTACAATATGCTACCTTATCATCTACTAGCAATACCCGAAGCGACGTTGTCCGCTACTATTAGCAAATCATTTCATGCTTTAGATAGTAACCTGATTTTTTTATATTTCGGGATTTTGCTCGGATATTAATTAGAATTCTGAAATATGATAAGATCAGGTTATTACCACAGTAAACCCCACCTAATATTTTACCATAACCCCTAACCATAACTTACCTTTCCTTTACAGTGCCTTAACCCTACCTGTCTCTTACCCCCGGAACAATTTTTTAACACCGTAATGCTGTTTTCACTATTTCCTCGCCTATCCCCTAACCATCCGTACTCAGCCTTAACGCCGAAAAACTATTATTTTAACCAACTTTCTCTACCATAACACCAATTTTTTCTTTCCTTAGCCAACAGTTACCCCACTCTAGTCTTACATGAAAAAAATATTTCCTTGCTTAATTAATTCCACTTAAACATTGCTTTTTCTGGTTTGTCACCTTAACCGACCTGATCCTCGCAAAAGTAAAAAAACTTACTTTACTCACATTCACCCTTTCTTTACATTACTTTTCACCCTAATCTGGGTAATAACGCCTTAACCGAAACTTTAACCCCGATTAACCTCACCTTATTCCCACATTAACTTTAATATTAAGGTTTTAATCTACCATTTTGTGTCAGCTAAATTGCCAGCTAAACGGAAAACCAGACAGCGTGCTGCCAATTAACCCCAAATAACCTTCAAAACTTAAAACAAAATATAAAAAATAACACTCAAATACCTATGGAACGTTGGTCAACATGGCTTAAGCGAAAAACGGATTTGAACGCAGGATCGGTAGGTTAAAAACATTTAGTGCCCCCATGTCGGTTGGGGCTCACCAGCTCGATCAAAATATTTCCGGAAATAAAAGAAAACTAAAACATGGCGTACCTAAATCACTCTTTTTGGGTTTAAACTGTAGGAGTATTTCGATCTAAAAGTCAACATTTTGCAATTTTTAAGGCTTCTTGTGAGTCTTTTGGATACACATCTTTCAAACAATTTCCTTCGTGCGCCCGTCCTCTATAACAATTCTTTCAAAACTTGTGTTTAGATAATTTTACATACATATATGTATTTACATGCCGACTTGTCGATGTGTGTGTGTGAGTTTTCGTTTTTACATGTAATTTTGACCACTGAAAATTTTGCACTGCTCTCTCCTTGAAATCCATTTGAAAAATTATTTAAAGCCAAACCGAAAATTCCTTATGGAGTTAACGGATTAGCTTCACATTTTGACTTAGAATTGCATTCATTAGATAATCCGTTCTGGTATCCAAATTGTGAAATTTTGATCAGGTGTTTCTAAACCAGCAAAAAACTTTGGCCGCCTCTCGTGCGCCTCAAATGACTCTCTCTGCTCTTTACTCTCTCGCTCTGCTTCTGCTGACGTTGTTTTTGTGAGAGCTGTGTTCGGAATTCGTTCGTGAGTGCTGCTAACTGCCGAAGCATAGAAAAAACAAAAACAACGTGCTGCTAAAAAGGCTCCCCGCAACCCCCACAATCTTACAAAAAAAAATTATATAAAATCAACCGTGAGTCAAAAAAAAACCAAAAAAATACCTTATTGATTGTATGGCATAGCTCCACACTTTGAACCAAAAACGGATCCGATCGCATAATCGGTGCGGAAAAATTAATTAAGTGCCCCAACCGGAAGTCGGTTGGAGCTCATTTTCTGGGGTTTCAAAGATTTCCACAAATAAAGCTTAAAATAAAAATGTCAACTTGTTTGGTTGAAAATTGTGGGAATGGTTAATGTTTTAATCAAGAAATTTTGCATTTTTCGAGAGTCCTGGGAGTCCTTAGGAGCCGAATTTTAAAAAATCCTTTCTTAGTGCACACCTCCTCTAACACACGATTCAGACCCAATTTTTTCCAGAATTTTAGGTCTTATGGTTTGGGCTGGGGGAACATGACGCAAATCGACATCTACTCCTTTATAGTAATACTCGATTATTAATTTTCCATTAGGTTGTGAAATGGCTTTTGAGGTATAAAGGTTACATATACCATTTATTATAGGATATTTTATATATATTATAAGTAGATCTTGGTTTTTTATTATTTTAAATGTTGAGATGTCTAAAAGATCTGAGAGTACAATTGGTTTTTGTTCATGTTTAAATATTTCTTTTATATCATTTTCGTTTAAAATTTTTGTATTAAAAATGTCTATTTTGGCTAAAGTGATAGTGTCAATTAAATTTAGTAAATCAAACGTTATTAATTGCAAACGGTGCTTTCTCAAAACCGCTTGTTTGTTAAAGATTATGGTGTTAAGGGTTTTTGAAATTAACTCAATTTCTGAAAACATTTTCGAATTTATTACTAGTTGTTTATTATTGTTTATGATTAAGTCGTTAATTTTATTTTCTACTTTTATAAGTCATCATATTCATAAGTCATCACATCCTTCTCGTCTTTGAGTAGTAAGTATTCGTTATTGGTATAGTCAATTATTTCAGTGCTGCATATGGTAGCCAGTAGAAGTTGTAAGATTAAATTTGTCATTTTCTGTAAAGAATTATTTATTTTATGTTATCTTTGTGAATTATTCTTTGTCTTTTATTTATTATTACTTTATTAGGTAGATTTTCTTTAATTATTTGTTTGTTATATCTTGGCCCTAATTTGTTCCTTTCGCCAAATCTTTTTTCGTAAACTACTTCACCAACCTCATAATTTTTGGGCGATCTATTTTTATTATGATGGTCTAACATTTTTGTTTGTGCTAACAATAATTTTTCTGGCAAATTTTCATGATCTACTTTATTATAGAGAATATCATAAGGTTTGTGATTTGTTACTGAGTGTATTGTCATATTATATCTCTGAGCTGCTCTTATAATTATTTCCGAGTAATCTAAAAGACGATATTCATCTTTTATACAGCGAGCTATTTCTGTTAAAGTTGAATGAGCTCTTTCTACTTGGCCGTTGGATAAACTATGCCTTGGATCTGTAAAGTGAATTGTTATTCCAGAACGCTGTAGGAAAGATTTAAATTGTGCTGAAGTAAAACTAGGTTCATTGTCTGTCATGATGGTTTTAACCAAGGGAAATGTTTGAAGTAATTCATAGACTTTTGTATCAATGTTTTTTTTGTTACTAATTTCTTTTACGACAAGATATTTGGAATACGAATCTATACAAGTTATGAACATTAGGCTTTGAGCATAAAATATATCTAAGTGTAAATGTTGTCCTTCTTTTTTTGGTATTGGAGCTTCGCCAATAGGAATTTGTGTTGGGTTTCTGTTATATTTATTTGTATTGCAGATTTCACAATTTGCAATATGTTGTTTTAATTTTTTATACAAGTTTGGCCAATAGTATAATCTGGATATTTGTTTGTAATTTTCATCAAGTCCTCGATGGGCTCGGCAGTGCGTTTCTTCAATTATTATTGCTTTATCTTCATTATTGGTAATATCTTGGACAAATGTTCGGGTATACAAAAATTTGTTTGAAAAATTATTTTTTAATTCTTTTTGGATTTCGTATAAATGTTCTAAGGTACAGTGGATACCTGTGGTAAGATTAGGTTGTAAGTATTCTTTTAATATGGTTATTAAATTTTCAGTTTTATCATATTCAATAATGTGGCGAGTTTTATCGAATACATTTAGTGATTCATGTATTGTAAATTTTCCTTTTCCGATTAATAATTGTTGTTTAAATTGGTTTAACGGTTTCTTTGTTTCATTAATGACATTGTCGAAACTACTTTCGGCTGAGTGTTGGGTATTTGCTTCGGAGGTATTGTCATCTTCTGTTATGTTATTTATTTCTATTCTAGATAGAGCGTCTGCGACGACATTTGTAGTGCCTGGCTTATAAATAATTTTTGGGTTAAATGTTTCTATAAAAGTAAACCATCTTTTTAATTCAACATTCGGATTCTTATCTGATATGGTGAAGGAAAGGGGTTGATGGTCGGTATGAATTTCCATTCCAGATACTCCATATAAATAATTTCTTAAATTTTTCAGTGCCCACACTATTGCTAAAAGTTCTTTCTTATTTGTAGCGTAATTTCTTTCGGGTTTGTTAAGGGTTTTTGATATAAAAGTAATTGGATTTCCATTTTGGGATAGGACCGCTCCTATGGCTAGGTCAGAGGCATCGGTTGTTAAAACGAATTTTTTTGAATAATCGGGTTGAACTAATTCTATATGAGCAATCAAATTTTCTTTTAATTCATTTACGGCTTGGATTGCTGGTTCATCTAAATTAATGGTGACATTTTTTGACATTCGTTTGGAAACTTTTCCGTTGGAACCCTCTAAGTATTTGGTTAACGGCTTGGCAATAGCTGCATAATTTCGGACAAACTTCCTATAGTATCCTGTAAGACCTAAAAAACTTCTTAATTCTCTTATATTATTGGGAATCGGATATTTTGAGATAGTTTCTATTTTAAGTGGATCTGTTTTAATCACGTTATGGGAAACGACGTAACCCAAAAATGATGTTTCTAGTTTAAAAAATTGAGATTTTTCAAGAGAAATTTTCATATTAGCTTTGTGTAAGATGTTTACTATTATTTTTAAGTCTTCATAATGTTGTTCTAAGGAATGGGAAAAAATAATTATATCATCCATATAGACGTGACAAATTTTCCCGATGTGGTCCCTTAATATATCGTCCATTGCTCTTTGGAAGATTCGGGGAGCGTTTGTAAGCCCAAATGGCATTCTTATAAATTCATATTTTCCGTTATTAATGGAAAATGATGTTTTTTCAATGTCTGATTCTTTCATTAATATTTGGTGAAAGCCAGATTCTAAGTCAATGGTGCTGAAATATTTTGATTTACCTAAATTTGATAGAATTACCGATGGGTCTTGCATTGGATACCTATCGGGGATTGTATTAATATTAAGTTTTCTAAAATCAATACATAGTCTATGCTTTGGGGTGCCATCTTCATTAGTACCTTTTTTTGATACTACTATAACTGGCGAGTTATAAGGGCTTTTGCTGGGCTTTATTATTTTATCTTCTAACATTCGACTTATTTCCTGGTTTACAAACTCATTTACTGCCTGTGAGTACGGGTATTGCCTAGAATATATAGGTTTATCATCTACGGTGTCTATTTCGCATCGGATATCTGTTCTGAATGGAAATTTTATGTTTATGTTTGAGTGGACTTTTTCGATTGTATCAAGTATACTTTTAGTATAATTGACTTTTTTTATTTTTTCAGGATTTTTTTCTGAATTTGTAATATGATTAGTATCAATGGTTTGTTTGAGATTTTTGAATTTCAAACTTTTTATTGAATTATTGTCGGAATTATCATCGACGGCGTGTTCGGAATTTGTGCATTCCAAACTTTGTTTTGAATTTTTGTCGGAATTATCATCGACGGCGTGTTCGGAATTTGTATATTCCAAACTTTGTATTGAATATTTGTCGGAATTTTCGTCGACGGCGTGTTCGGAATTTATACATTCCAAACTTGTTAAACTAGTTTTAGTATTATCTGATAAATTTTCGAAATTGAAATATTTATCGATTATATATTTCTTTAAAGGAAGAATCTTTTTTATATTATTTGTTGTCAAGAAGTTTAAGTCTTCCTCATAATGTAATTTTTCTACTTTATTATTATATTTAAGAGTGTCTTTCGCAGTATCGATAATCGCACTTATTTCTCTTAATAGATTATATCCTACCAAAAGGTCTGATTTTAGTCCTTCTATTTCGTAAAAAATGTGTTTTTTATTAAAAATTGTTATATTATGATAAAATTTAATTATTGAGAAACCGTTAACTGTAGATACCCTTTTATAAATAGGTAATTCTATTCCATTTTTATAGATTCCTTTTCTAATGTAGCAGGCCATCGCACCGGTGTCAATTAAAATTTTAAATGTTTTATTAATTTTTGAATCATATCTAAATATGTGTGGTAGGCCTATTCGTTGTTCTCCCCTAAAAAATGGTCCTCTTGAATATTATTAACTCTCATTTGTTTATTTTTTGGTTGAGCGGAAGTACCGGTAGCAACGCGTTTGTTTGCCGGATCCGTTTGATTGTTATTAGAAGATTGATTATAGTTAGTGTTTTTATTATTATCTCTGTATTGGTTTTGATTATAATTTCCTGCTGGGTACGGTTGATTGTTATAAGAGTTCTGATTTCTGTTAGAAACTTGGATACTAGGATCTATTTCCATTGGTTCAATTTTTTGTTGAGGATTATAATTAGATTGGGCCCATACATTGTAGTTTGGGTTGTTGTTATTATAACGGAAGTTGTTGTTATAGTTATTATGTTGATATTTATTATTTTGATAATTATTATTTTGAAAATTATGATTTTGATAATTATTATTTTGGTAATTATTATTATGAAAGTTGGAATTTTGGTTATTATTATTTTGGTTATATTGGTTATTATTATTAAAATTAGCGTTTTGATTGTTATTATTTTGATAATTGTTTCTTTGTTGATAATTGTTGTTATTTTGGAAGTGGTTATTGTTTTCTTGATAATTTTCATTATTTCGGTTTAATCTTAGATGATTCCCTTGATTTTGATAATTATTTTTATAATATGAATTATAAGGAATAAAATAATCAGATGCCTGACGCGGAGCTTCGATATATCGACTAGCGAATTGGGCTCTCATTTGGTTGCTTTCCATTTCTTGCACTCTAGCTAGTGCGTTTGGCAAGTCTGGTGGATTTAGTGAAAACAAAATTCCCGATATTGGGCCGTTGAGGCCGGTTATGAAAACTCTTAATGCGTTCTGACGATGTTTTAGGTTTGATTCTTTTGTTATGGGATTATCTTTTCCATGGGTCATTATGGTTTTATTTATTAAAAGTGTAAGTTTTTTATTAACGAAATTATAAAAGTCTATTACTGAATGTTTACCTTGAGAAAGGACACTTAATTCTTGTTCGATTATGTGTAGTGGTCTCTTGTCGCTAAACACAAAGTCCAGCCTGGCTAGAATAGCGTCGAGATTTAGTACGGTTCCGTGATTTGTCAGTGCGTCGTTAGCCTTTCCTATGATTTTATTTCTAAGAATTGTTAGAGCTGCGAAATATCTTCGGCTCTTTCGGACATACAATCCCATTGCAGTTTCGGCTGCTTCTCTCCATCCTACGTAGTTTTCTAAGCTGCCTGAAAATTGGGGGACGGATTTAACGACTTCTAATGTCTCATCGCATGAAATATTTTCATCTATTTGTTCAACTTTGTATTCTGTCACCAAATTAGATTTAGTTTCTAGTAATGATTTTAAATTTTTTATCTCCTCTTGTAGGGGATTTACGTTAGAAGCAATTAGTCTGACAATTAAATCTGTTGTTAAGTTCTGATTGGTAGTTGAGTTCACACTCGATTGGGATGTACCAGGGTCATTCATTTTTAATTTTTCGAAATCCTCAATTAATTTATCCAGAATTTTTCTATCACTTTAACCTTACAACTAATATTTTCTGTAACTAAATTCTATTTTAACTATTCTCACGGTTTTTGTCTTTATTGAGTGGATTTTCCTTCTTGATTGGTCTTCTTTCTGGGATGTAGTTCTTTTCTTCTTTGGGTTTCCTTGGGTTGGTCTTCCTTTTTTTTATATGTCTTCTTTCTTGGCTTTAAGTTTTTTGTGGTTCTTCAGGATTTTTTTGTTTTAAATTGTTGTTTTCGTTTGTGTTTTATCCTTTTGCTTCACTTAAGCAATTGGAACTTTTTTGTTTGATTTAACTTTTTAATATTTCTTATTGATGATTGATTAAACTTTGTGTTTAATTTTTTGATTTAACTTTTTTTTAATATATTTGTTTGCTTCACTTAACAGCGTTTTGTTTAATTTCTTGATTTAGCTTTTTTAATATTTCTTATTGATGATTGATTAAACTTTTTGTTTAGTTTTTTGATTTAACTTTTTTAATATATTTGTTTGCTTCACTTAACAGCGTTTTGTTTAATTTCTGGATTTAACTTTTTTAATATTTCTTATTGATGATTAATTAAAACTTTTTACATAGAAACCCTTTTAAATTTTATTTTGTTTTCGGGTCTATGATTTGATTGCTTTTACGCGAGTTCCGTATTTAATCTTTTGGAACTTTTGAGCACGTAACTGCACTATGAGGATGTTTTAATTTTTCCTCTAAAAATTTTGTGAGTAACTACGCGAGTTCCGTAACGATCATTTGGAACTTTTTAACTACGTAGCCCCACGTTGGGCGCCAATTATAAAACACGGTAAACGATTTTTATTTTTTAAAAACTATTTATTTATTGGTCATTATTAACTTATTGATTTCCCTTATTAATAAGGTTTCACATTTTTATTAATTGACTTCGATTATTGAGTTCCCGATCTGCACTGAATTGGAGTTCAAGATAAGATTCTTGAAGAAGCCTCCGAGTATGAGCTTTTAGAACTTTTCTTTTGCAGTTTCCTCAAGCTCAACTTTATAAAAGCTTTTTAGTAATTTCAATAATTGTGAAATGGAATTATGCTGCGCTTAGCGGAAAATATTTGGCGACACGATAAGCGTGGGATTGAAGTGGCGTGATCTTGATTCGGATGTTTATGTCTACTTTAACCGTGGGATTGCAATGGGGTGATTTTGATTCGGATGTTAATGTTTACATTATCTTGGGCTCCAGTTGCCTTTCGTCTGCTACGATAGCTTGAGATTTGAAATCGAATATTTGTTTACAAATTCTATTGAATCTTAATGCTAAATAAAGTTCATGTTAATTTGCATTGAAAGTAATACCGCGAAAATTTGGGCTCTTTTTAACTCTGTCGATGAGTACATATGTATGTATGTCGATGTCAACTAAACATGCGGATCTCACATATGTACGTTAAATTCCTAGAAAATTTTGCATCATCTTAGCTGCACAAGTTAAGGAGGCAGTTGCGCTAGGTCTGCGCATTGAGCTTAGACAAAAACTCTACCAATGGAGGAATTCTCAGGTACGTGACCAACTATAAATGTGTAAATATAATTTAAGTAAATATTTTAAATTTTGTAGAGTGAAGATAAAAAACAATTTTCCGAAAAACCTACCGATGTCGTATCCGCAGTGTCGTCTTGCGGAAAGAACGTATTGACTAAAAGTTTGCATTCCCTACTTAATGAAACGCAAAAACACCCATCGTAACCTTTCCCAAACCCTTCGAGACGACCTTATTGCGATTATAGTAGAAGAGGCAATATTCGGAAATATTGCGATTAAAGTTCCCGATTTCCAAACCTTGCTGGAGGAAATATGTTTTGCTTTTTCCAAGCCAGATAAGCGTGAAGGTAAAATATTTGCTATAAATAGTTAGATTTGCTTTTGAAATATTTTTTTATTTAGGAATATTACTTTATTCCCCGAAAGGGTAGAGGAAATCCGTCTGGAAAGCTTTACTCAAAATATAGGAATCGCCGCAGCCAAAAAAAATAGTGTACGCGATATGTGGAAGAAGACTTTTAATCTACGTCAACAAGACGTTTTCATTTATGTAATGAAATTAATTTGAAAAAATTTGACAAACACTTTCATTCTTACGAGATAGGTTATCCATCCGACAACGTATGTATTGTTAGCATTTGTGAACTTATTACTCTTCCTTTGCACTCATATACAATAAACAACGCAAAATCCTTTGTTAAATTTAAGCACTTATAAATAAAATCGAACCAACAGAATAAATACCAAAAATATAAACGATTTTGAAATTTTATTTTACCTTAATTCAAGAATATTTTAGATTTGTTATAAGAACTTGAAAGTCTAGATCTTAGTTTTAAAATTTTTCAAATAATGGGTCTTAAATAACCTGAAGCGTGCAGTGACGCCTGGTTATTTTTACAAAAAAATATATATGACACTAGCAATACCCAAAGCGACGTTGTCCGCTACTATTAGCAAAGCATTTCATGCTTTAGATAGGAACCTGATTTTATTATATTTCGGGATTTTACTCGGATATAAATTGGAATTCTGAAATATGAAAAGATCAGGTTATTACCACAGTAAACCTTACCTAATATTTTACCATAACCCCTAACCATAACTTACCTTTCCTTTACACTGCCTTAACCCTACCTGTCTCTTACCCCCGGAACCATTTTTTAACACCATAAACAAAGATAAACAATAACACACAAATACCTATGGAACGCTACGGTCACCATGGTTTAAGCGAAAACCACAGGATCGGTAGGTTAAACAAATTTAAGCGCCCCCATGTCGATTAAGGGTCACCACCTCGATTAAAATATTTCCGGAAATAAAAGAAAACTAAAACATGGCGCACCTAAAGCACTATTTTGGGTTTAAACTGTGGGAGTAATTCGATCTAAAAGTCAAAATTTTGCAATTTTTAAGTTTTCTTGTGAGTCTTTTGGATACACATCTTTCAAACAATTTCCTTACATATATGTACATGCCGAATTGTCGATGTGTGTGTGTGTGTGTTTTCGTTTTTACATGTAATTTTGACCACTGAAAATTTTGAACTGTTCTCTCCTTGAAATCCATTCTAAAAACAAGAGGGAACGCTATAGTCGAGTGCCTCGACTATCAAATACCCGTTACTCAGCTAAAGCAAGCAGTCTCAAGCAGGGCAAGCCAAGCAGCCGCTTCAAAGTGGCGTCATCTACCGGCCATTTCATAATTTGCTTATAACTTTTTACTGAGTGGGACGAGGGGGGGGCGTGGCACATCGGCGTGAAAAACTGCGCTGCGAATTAACCCCTAGAATCTGCATGCCAAATCCCAATCTTCTAGCTTTTATAGTTTCCGAGATCTCAGCGTTCATACAGACGGACGGACGGACATGGCTAGATCGACTTGGCTAGTGATTCTGATCAAAAATATATATACTTTATAAGGTCGGAAACGCTTCCTTCTACCTGTTACATACTTTTGCACGAATCGAATATACCCTTTTACTCTACGAGTAACGGTATAAACGGTATAATTATTTAAAGTCAAAACGAAAATTCCCTTTGGATTTAACGGATTAGCTTCACGTTTTGACTTAGTTTAAAATTCATTAGATAATATAATAATATAATATAATAATAATAATAATAATAATAATAATAATAATAAAATCAACCGTGGGTCCAAAAAAAAATACATTATTGATTGTATGGCATAGCTCCACACTTTAAACCAAAAACGGATCCGATCGCATAATCGGCATAACCGGAAGTCGGTTGGAGCTCATCTTCTGGGATTTCAAAGATTTCCACAAATAAAGCTTAAAATAAAAATATCAACATGTTTGGTTGAAAACTGTGGGAATGGTTAATGTTTTAATCAAGAAATTTTGAATTTTTGTAAATTCCTAGGAGTCCTTAGGAGCCGAATTTTAAAAAATCCTTTCTTAGTGACCCCCTCTAATACACGATTCAGACCCAATTTTTTCCAGAATTTTAGGTCTTATGGTTTGGGCTGGGGGAACATGACGCAAATCGACTTCAACTCTTTTAAAGTAATACTCGATTTCATAGGCAGGACAACAAAATTTGCACGTCCTCTCCCTTCGGTTTCGGGGTTTTTTATGCCGATCAGCGGCTCTTAGTAGATTCTCTATGTGAGCACCAATGCAATTAAGAAAAATTTTTTTCATAAGAAATGAAGATACATCCATGTTTTTGAATAAAAATTGTCATTTCAGCTAAATGGGCTTATATTAATACTTATTGTATCCTTTGCAGATGGTATTACATTTTTTGGGCAATATCTTGCTCTGCAGCGCAGGACACATCCCGGAATGTTCGTGGAAATAAACAACATTTTTTGTTTCTTAGGGTTGGTTTTTTCTAAAAAATGTGAAAGAAATCCTCGCACTGCTCAGTACATGCCCCGTCACTTTGGCGCGGGCTTGTGCAATGCCCGGGTAGCTCAGTCGGTAGAGCATTGGACTTTTAATCCAAGGGTCCAGGGTTCAAGTCCCTGCTCGGGCGATATCTTTTATCCATTTTTTTTGTAAATCCACCAAAAAACTGTTTTTTTTTGTATTTAGATATAGCGGCAATCACTGAAAAATTTTGCCGTTCGCTAGACATTTCGTTTGGGCACCACTGCAGTTTAGCGGTCGCAGTTGGCAACGCGGCTGCGGTCAAGCAGTGCACTGCACTGCTTCGTGTCGATAGAGTGGTGCGCCGATAAGGCAGTCGCTCGAACGAATCGAATCGGAGTGGTGACGTGGGGCTGAGTTTTAGACGCAGGCACTTCGACTGGAAGGTTGGCAGCTTCTGTAATCACGCTTCTGTGAGGTCCGATTGTGGGATGGCCTGAGGCTGGGATCTACTGTGTAGCGGACCAGCCCATGTTGACGGAACGTCCGCACTAAGCCCGCCATCAATATGGGTGCCATGGAGGAGTCCGCGGCATTCAGGTTGGCTAAGGAGGGATGAACCGGGCCAGGGGTGAAAACCAGCAGCCAAGAGTTCCCGTGGTAGGCAGTAGTGGGATAGCGTACCGGAGTGGACTGCCGTTATCAGCCCAACCAATATGGTTGGACCACAATCTTTTTGCTAGCCACAAATAGTGTTTTTTTTTTTACTTATACTTTTTTTGTTGAATCAAAAGCTATCTTAGCTTCTTTTTGTTCCCCTCTGGTTGCCATAACCAATAACCAAAACCCTTCCAACTAGTAGATATTTTAAGGAACATGCCATTTCCCTAGTCTTTAAGTTAAAACAAGTGTTATTTTCGAAACAATATTTCTATATTTTAAGTCGTCGATATTTTTTAGAAAAGGATTCAAAACGCTCCCGCAAAAAAAAATAAATTGCCGCCCGAACAGGGACTTGAACCCTGGACCCTTGGATTAAAAGTCCAATGCTCTACCGACTGAGCTATCCGGGCATTCGAACGTCAGCCAGCAGAGAACATTACTTAGGGGAACGTAATCTCCTTCCCTTCCAATCCAAGATCGCTATCAAGTGAAAGCATACGTGTACAATTTAAAATAGTTTTTATTTTTTATGCCATATTCATACATGTTTACATACTTGTTTTGTTTTTCTTTATATTTGTATGGTTTTGTGGTTTCATAGTTGAAGTTTTTTCTGTTTTTGTTTTCGATTCCATTTTGTTGTATAATAATTGCCTCTGCAATCGAACCCAGATTAAGGTAATACATACATGCGAATTTCATTAAAAATTAGTTTCGTAATTTTATTTTTACATGGAATGCAGTTAAACTCTTTGCGCCCACTAAGTCCTGGCGGACGGTGAGTGCCCCCTTAACCCAAAACTTCAAATGGTGTTTCATTTCAATCGATTGGGAAAATCATTTCATTACGGTTCCGACAAATTGCATTAAACAAACAATCGAAAATGTACAAACTAAGACTGAACAAATGTACAAAATGGGAAACAAAAAACGATTAATTAATTTGTGCTAGGTATTTTTTGTTTGATTCTCTCATTTTCCATAGTTTTGTCCGTTTTGCTTTGCCTTGCTCATTCTGATTGGTTTTCTCTAAAATTTGTCTTGCTAATTCGATATACATAATTTAGGCTTACGAGCTAGGTTCACATAGACTACCGATAGTTCTAGAATGCACTAACCTTAGCTTAGCGAAAAGTACAGCATAAATAATTACTTTACATTACGGTTATGGGTTTCCTTTAGCTTTAGGCGTTAACAATTCTCGCTTTAATCAAATTTCGTTGGCTTACTGTATCGATTAACTACCGAATTAAATTTACAGACATTGTGAGAGGCCTTTGAATAAATAATGTGGAGGGTTCAGCTGCTGTTCTAAAGAAAATCCTGATTAACTATAGCAATTTCTATGCTAAATTTGAAATATTTTACTTCCTGTTTATCTTCCGAATTTGTTCTTCAGCGGCAATTAAAAACGATTGATTTTTGATAAAATTAGTAAAGCATCTTCCAAGCTGCTAGAGCACTTTCAACAACACAAACGCAAACACACGAAATAAATTGAATTAAACAGTTACAGATACATATTTTCGAAATTTTCTCTCCAAGACGAAACACAAACATAAAAAGGCGACCCCCGAGCTGGGGCGCTCTGCTATTTACAAACTAAACAAAGCCTTATGTGGTTAACTAGAGTTAGGATCTCTACAAGCTAGGAATTAAGTACACTCTTTAGGACTCCCTGGAGGGTGCTGGGTGGGGTGGGGGATCGAGGTCGGGGGCGATACAAACGAAGAGCTAATGTTAATTAGAAATCACTTTGAAATTATTGCAGATATTAGTTTTGTTCAACTCGACAGCTTTGTCTGTTCATCTGTGCAGCTTAGGGCTAGAATTATGCTAGGCTTACAAACTAACAGCTTTTCGAATACTGCTTAGAGAAAGAGATTCATCATACTGCAGGGACCCTCGAGCATTCGCCAGGATGGAAAGGTGAAACGCTAGATTTCAACATTTCAAACTAATATTAGTTACATCTCTACGATCAAACAGCAACTTAACATCAAATATTAAGGAGAAATTGATTCATTTAGGATTGAAATATATGATCATTTAGTTTTGAAAGTGTCATCGCAAGTAAGGGACTGCGATTGCTCGGGGTTCCACCTCCAGTATCATAAACCCAAACGAACCACGCGGATATGGCTCGTTTCTTAGCTTAACACGAATCAGTTGCAAACAAGAAACATCACTGGATGTTGGTTGATCGACGGGCGGCGACAGGCGGTAGGCGATGGGCGGTAGGTGGCAGGCGGCAGGCGACAGGGGGCGTGGCCGGCGGGCAGAGCTTAGCAGCAAAACAAGTTGCAGCCGACAATGTCCGCCTTGAACTCCAGCTGCAAGTCCGGATCGGGCTCACAGTCCGACTCCAGGAGCTGCTCGAGACCCCGATCCTGGGGCCGATCGGCGGGGCTATCCTGCTGCTGCTGCTCCTGCTGCCTGATGATAACCTGAGATCAGAACTCCTGCGGATACTTGATGCAGTCGGGCGCCTGGGAGCTGGAGGCGGCGGAGGCGAACAGGGAGTTGGGACCGTTGCCGTTGGTGCCGCCGTTGGGCAGCGTACCCGGACCTCCTGCACCCGCTCCACCCACACCCACCCCACCACCCACTGGACCACCGTCCTGCGATTGATAGCCACTGGCCGCCGAGGCCGCCGCCGCCGTCTGATATGGTTCCTGATACAACTGATTGAGTCTCTAACCAGTACCCGAAAAGTGCCACGCGTCCTATGCGCTCAGGTGCGCGAACTGCGACGGGTGGATATCGAACTGGTGGTACGGGTGGCCGTAGGGACCCATGTGGTAGGGCACGATGTTCATCGAGGCCATCTTGTGCTCCTTCTTCCACTTCATGCGCCGGTTCTGGAACCAGATCTTGATCTGCCGCTCCGTGAGGCACAGCGCGTGGGCGATCTCGATCCTGCGGCGGCGGGTCAGGTAGCGGTTGAAGTGGAACTCCTTCTCCAGCTCCAGCGTCTGGTAGCGGGTGTATGAGGTCCGTTGTCGTTTCGTCTCGCCATTGGCATTCACAGTACCTGCAGGGAGAAATGGGAGACATGTGTTAGTTCGGTTGTAAAACATGAAGCGTCTGTAAACTAAGACAATAAACTAAATAGTGTAACTTAGGCGGGATATCGAATTTATAAAGTGGAAAAGGGACACGTCTTTCTAAAAGAACGATTATAATATCAATCAAGACGTACCCCTATCTTTTTGAATAACATTCATTTGTATTTAAGGAGAAATTCAATTATTTAAATATGGTCTAAAATATTCTTTAAACATAATCGCAAGTAACTTATACAGATAATAAACCTGTGGAAAAATAAAATCAATTGCATTTAAATACAAACATTTAGTTCTAATGCTATTTTCCCCCCTGCCGAACCGTTTGTTTCTGCCACAAAGCATTTGAAGGCGTTTCTAGGCAATCGTCAACCGTTCAAGTGGACAACACCGCCCGATCCCCCAGCTTTCTCACCGCTCCGAGGCAGTTAATTTTCTCATTTATATTGTGATTTTCTGCAACGTTGCGCATTTCATAAATATGACGTGTCAAACTGCCATTTGGTGGCACCCGAAAAAGTTCCAACTTGGTACTGTGTGTTTTGGCCACAAAAAGAAAGGAAAGGAAAGGGCCGCGGGAAGTTTGGCGAAGGTATCTCGCCCCAGACAGATGTTTGTCGCTTGCCGAAAACCTATATCCCTGTATCGGCAATCGTCGGAAGATAATGACAATTTCCCGTTCCTGGCAAGTCGCCCCCGAAAACTATTCTGTCATCTGTATCGCTGCTTTTGTGAGGCGAGCCGCACGAGGGCGTTCGAAGCGCGTCGTTCGTAATGAGGGGGCGTGCTGTAGCAAAGTAGACTTTTAAAAGCCATTTACCGTGGCGTGTTATTACGGCCAACTCAATTGGCCCGCCCGCTTCGTTTTGGCTTTCCAATACGCGGCAAAGAGTTGAGGTTGGGGCGGCTCTGCCATAGACAACACAGTATCTGTATCTCTAGTATTTATATCTGAGAAATGTGTGGCAGTCAGTCAATGTGATAGACGGCAACCGCTGACTTGTGAGTGCGTCCCCCTCTGTTTTTGGGGATTGCTGTCTCGCTCGGCCCCAAGTTCCACCCACTTTAAATGGGTCATGGCCCATTTGCTAAGGGGGCAGTAGTTTGGCTCTCTGTTTAAGATGACTTAAGTCGCGCGCCTTATTATTAGTCAGAAGTCTGGTTGCTTGTTTATTCTGTCCTTGACTATACTCAAGAATATAAATTTAAGACTAATTCTCTTATTTCTAAATATATGATTAGAAATTCAACTTTATATATCCATTGATTCTTCAATGTCTGTATAATTTTTTAATATTATTCAAAATGGTTCAAAATGGTTTTAACCTATTTCGTCTATAAAAATCCTACACACACCCTAAAATTTGTTTAATTTGGTAAAAATGTATATGCTTCCTGGTAAATTTAATTTAAAAACGAAGAACTCTTTCTTCTCCTGTATTTATTCTTGATTTTTAACGTAAATTTAATATAATCAACTTCTGTTGCTTGCCTTTGCCTGGCTAAATTTAACAAATTCAAGCTGCGGCTCGCTTTAAATAAAAACAGAGAGCTAAAACCGCCCACACACACTGCACACTTCCGAAAGTTTGCCGCCGTTGTTGCTGCCGCTGTCACAGTTTAGTGGTCGTCGATGTGACGTTGGCGGAAGATGTCGGGTCACATCAATCAGCGGCCAAAATCTAAATGGAATTTCTGATTAAAGTTGAAATTAATTACCGCTCGTTTAATTAAAGCGGGCTTCGGGAGAGCGCCGACATCAAAGCTCCTGCACTTCCCTGGCCGGCTGCCATCCTGAATGGGCCCAAACTAATGACCAAGTAAACAGCGAGCAGACAGTAACCAGACAACGGGCATCGGCTCCATCAGTCATGTGGATCTGGTGGCAATAGACGGGGGCTCTTGGTGGCCCAACTGTTGTGGCCGTGGCCACAAATTGAATTGCACTAATCTTGACCCATTTCGCTTTGCTGCAACTGTCAGTCAGGCCATCAAATTGGATACTGCAAGTAATATTTCTGGCTGGCCATTAGCGGGACTCTTTTCTCTTTCGGGGGTGCAAACTTTGGCCAAAACTTGGCAGACTTCCGACTTCTGATGCATGATGTGCAGACGTTTCTGAGTGCCCTTTACTATTTGATAAGCGGGCATCCTGACCTTGCCCACGAGTCCGGCCAAATCGATATGTCCTGCGAGCATAGTTTTCCTCGGGGGTCACAGACACCTCGTGTTTCCCCATTTCTTTTGCCTGACAGAGAGACAACAAAAGACAAGCTGAACACTTGCACTGCCGCCGACCATTTACAATTGTCAAATGCCGCTGTCATATGTTGCAATTTGTTTACACCACTCAAGGGCTGAATGGAGGGGAAGGTGGCGAGGCACCAGCATTGCGAAATGTATCTCTCGAATGCGTGCTAGAGTTTGGGGCGCATGAAGAGTTGAGAAAGTGCTTTTAAACTCAGTACTTCTGTGGTTAAAATAATTGTTTTGCCTAAAATATTTGTGATTTTTTTTATAGCATTACTACAATTTTATTTAGATGTTTTAAATCGATTAATTTGAAAAAATTTATAAATTTAAGTAAGTTTCCAATTTAAAAATGTAGATTATTAATTTATTCATATTGAGCACTCTTTAAATTTCCCAGAAATCTTAATATCTCTTTTGCGAATTTCCCATTTAGCTCATTATGTCTAAATCAGGCCCCTCATCTCAGTTCTACCTCCCCCCAAAGAAGATCACCATCACAGGCATCATCAGCCACTAATTCCCACTCAGATTTCGTTTGATTTCCGACTAAAGATCAGCACACATCCGCAACCCGTTGAGGCCCGGCCGAGTGTCAACACTACGGTCTCTGTTAGCCCTTCTCCGTGGTCCTCCTCCGAATACACATTTTTCTTTATTTTTTGGTTAACTACATGCGAGTAAGTAGCGCATCGCTGTCGTCATGGCCAGGCGCAATATCTAAGGCGAAAGCCCCAATGAGTTGACAGGGCAGCATCCGAAAGCAGCCCCATCGTATCCAACTCGCATCCAACGGCACCTGGCATGTCATATCACTGCCGCTTATATCACTTGCCAGGGGAGGGCTTTCGGAGGGCAGATCTCTTGACAGCGCCAATGAGCGAACATTCGAAGCGTTTTACAAGTTTGTTCCCATTTCCCTGCCACCTCACTGGGATGGGATGGCATGGTTTCGGATTGGGACTGGGATGCCAGCGCTGTATCTTTGTCTGTGTCTGGGCATTTGTGAAATACTATATAGACATATTGGATTTTGCATGTACAAACATATATGCGCACATATTTTCGAGACAGAACGCCTAAAGAATGAAGAATCAGCATGTGTGTGACTTTTTAGTGGCGTTTTATATCGTGCTAATACCCTTTCTTTAGGTAATTCTCTTTCTTATTTTTATTTATTTCACAAATTAAAAATAAATTATATAATTACCCCTTGATATCTAACTTCCATCACATTCATTTATAATTTGTTATCAACAACAAAAGGGCATCCAGACTTCGGCTCGACCCTAAGCTCCCTTCATTGTTGGTCATTTCATTTGCATTTCGCGTAAGATGACGTCAAGTGTACTCGGCTAAGAGAGCAGCGGCTGACAGCCGCTTAACATATCAGTTGGAAATTTGAAATTTTTGGTGCATCCCATTGCGGCCTGCATGCAAAAATCTGTTTCAGAATTTATTAAGTGACGATCGGAGCTCGGAGCTCCTGGGATCGCAGTGTCACCGGGATCGGTTCTGCAATTCAAATTGCCATTGTCTGGCCGAGATGTTCGTGTTCCCTGGGATGTTTAGCCTGGCCCTCTTTGCATACTCCTCGATCGACCCGTGATTGACACGGGATTAGCATACGCGGGCCTTCGGCCGACCGCTGGCAGGTTCAAAGTTAAGCTGGAAACCTTTGGCGTAGGTCAGACACCAGTGCCTTTCGAGCCGAAGTTTAATTGTTTTCTGTTTGCCGCGGCGCAAATAGGAATGAAAAAATACGACAAAAAGATACTTGCGGCTTGTCACAAACACTTGTACCGGTCATTTGTCAACGGTCTGGCGTCTGGTCAGGCGAAAAAAGAAAAAAACACATCCACTGAACATCGTCATCGTAATCAGCAACGTGTGCGGCACTCCAAGATCCCAGCACCTGGGATCCGATGGGGATGGCGCGCGGTGTTATATGGGAGTGCGGGGAGCACGATCATCTGGCGGCCTCAGTTTTGATCTTATCATGCAAAAACAACTTTGAACTTGTTGCACTTTTTACAGCGAATTGTAAACTTTACACCGCGAAAAAGAACACGACAATGCGAAATTATTATCTCAAAAATATATACATCATAAGGTGTTTGTCACGATTCCCTTATTAGGAACTTCTTCATAAGGAAATATCACTGTATACATATATGATAGTACCCGTATTGATTGATATTTTTCCCTGTGCAGATCTGCTGAGTCAGGTTGGTGTCCAAATGGAAGGTTCATAAATCAACGCACTTCCGATCATCGCAGCAGATCGGTGGCTACTTAAGGGCCCCGTGGCTAATGAGTCGTTTAACCAAAAACCATTATCAATGTCACAATTCCCGCCGAGGGTCATTACTCATAAGAGGCGGGCGAGTCAGCGAAGAATTTTGTCACAAATTGAACTAATTAAAGACAACAAGTGATCTTGGCCAAGATCGCTTGAATTGACAAGGAATTCCGAGCAGTTTTGCGGCTCTCTGGAAGTTGAAATTCCCTCAAAATATGTTTCGAACCCGAGAGCAGTTCCAGAAATAAATCAGACGCAGAGCCAGAGGTGCCACGCTTGAGGTCTGCTGGAAGAGATAAATCTTGGACCCTGGTACCCGATCCGATGCGATCGGTTCGCAACGGAGGGCCATAGAATGCAGATGGAGGAGTCAAAAGGGCCGCCGCGGGGGTCGCGAAGGGGACATGTGCAGCGCGCGGGTTAATTTCTTTCGGAAAAAGAAAATTAATCAAGTATGCGGTCGCCGGGCTATCTGAGAATGTATCTGGCTCTCTATTCGGCAGGCTGTATCTCTCGCTGGGCATGGCATTCCTTGGGTGATAAATGATGCTGCCCGGCGGTTTGACTCACTTTGTGTGTGTTATTTTTGGGGGCAGGCGACAAATGATGTGACATTCGTGATAATGAAAGTGTTACCGTGTCCTCCACCCACTCGCTGCCATTCAGCACGCGCTGGACAACAGGTGTTTTGGGGTCCATCGATGTCCACGGACCATTAAAGCGCTATTAAATCGTAGTCACAACTACTGTCTGCCCCTGTCCCCGGGTATTTATTTGTCACACCCTGTAAATGATGGATTGTGTGTGGGAATTCCCGAAAAAAGAGCAGCCACAGCAGCCGAGCTTGATCATTAATCACAATTCAAATAAAGGAAGCGCTGCAGTCACAGGATGGTGGTCAGAAAATGGCAAGAATATTAAAAACACTCCAAGAAATGGGATGCAGCCAATTTCTGGTGCCGCTGGGGCAAAACTTTTTGTATTGTTTTTTGTGGTGCGAATTGTGCGTGGCCTTGCCCTGCTCCCACCCACTTCCCAGCCCCGCCCCCTCAGGTTTTTGGGCATTCGCGTGGCTGCCTTTGGCTCGGTTTCGTGAAAAATGGAAATTATGTCAAGAAGTAAATTGATTATTTCGCTTTAAAGCATTTTTCAATTTATATTCCGTGTTTGTTGTCAACACGAACACATTCAGTTTCGTCAGCTCGACAGCCGCCACAATGCCCAGCATTTTATTTCCAGCTCTTTTTTCGCCGTTTTCTTCACTTACTCAAAAGGCACTCGAGTGAAATGACATCATGTGGCACAAAGCTCTAATTCTCGACTTTTTGGGCGACAGCTGATGCGGTTCGTTGGCAAGTATAGCGGTCGAAACCTTGAAGGTTTGCGGAGGGCAAACGAATACCCGGGTTCTTTGTCCAGTTGAAGCAGCATATGGTTTCCGGTTTTACATAACAAAGTGCCAAAATTAAAGCCTTTAGTTAATTATGCCAATTAATTTTTTATATCGCATTTGTGAATTTTTATATATTTAATAGAAATGTCTAAAAATTTAAAAGGGTTTCAAATTATTAAAAATATATTTAATTCGCCTATAAACAGCTTTGGCTTGGAACATTAAAAGAACACATTTTTTTAAACTAATAAAATTGGATCTGAAATATTTCTAAACGACCGCCAATTTTATTTTAAATAAAATAACGTTATAATACATTTTGATTGGATTCAAAGTCGTTAATTTAATCTAGTCAGTTTAAATGCACAACTAATGATAAGTTTCAACACTTTCAATCAAATATTTCGAAAGAAAAACGATTATTTTAAACATTATTTAATTTGCTTCCGCTGGAGTAATCGGCCTTTCAACTCTATAATGACTCCTTACTGTTTTGAATTCGCGGCTCCCTTCTCCAACGGATCCCACCAATTAAGCCAGCAATCGAAATCAACCTGTTGATTGGACACTCAGGACTTAAGTGCTTTTCGGGATTAAGCCAAGCAAACACCCCCGGGAGACACGTGACGCCCCCGACCAACCCACTTCACCTGTCCCCGCCCCCTGTAAATTTCTATTCCCGGCAATAGACAATCAACCCTGGCAGAACTTTCCGTAATTGTTTTCAATTCGAGACAGTTGCCAACCCCCAAACACCGAACGCCAAACGCCATCCTTCAATCCTCCGCTGGCATAATGAGCTGGGTAACAAATTATGCCGCTTGTAGCTTGTATTGTGTTGAAAATATAATAAATGAATTATCTGCATAATTAATGAGCTTTTAATTTTTAATGGCGCGTCGCAGGCTCCCAGGGTCCGAGAGCATAAAACTCGGCGAGGAACCAACAGCCACCGAGTGGTCGCTGGTTATCAGGCCTGGCATATCTTTTAGATACAATTTTAATGTGACTTCTTGCAAATTATTTATGCGCGCATTTTCGCTCAGATAATTATCGTTTATCTCTGATTTAAAGAGTTCTCTCCCGCCCGAGCAAGATGCTGGCCATGTGTGTTCGTGTTCGAATCCAAAATGACTACCTCAGTTAATTATGGGGCTCCCGAGTAGGGAGCGAGCGTCGCGCATGCGCACATAAATTAGCCGGGCTGCGCAGGAAACCAGTTCTCCGCGCCCTCTCCTGCCCCGTGAAAAGACCGCATAAACCGGGATACCCCTCCTGCATCGAGATACCCTGTTTGCGATCCGTACCGCTGCACGGTGCACGGTGCACCCATTTTTAATGAGTGTCCTGTCGTCTGCAGTTGAATGAACGCGCTACAAAATGCGGCATTGTCGTTGCCTGGCTTCTGGAGTTCTCGCTCATTTTCATTTTCCCGCTGCCGCAGCCCCATGATTAACTGCTCGGGGTCTTTGACTGGCGCTGATGACCACAGGTCCTGGTTCTGGTTTTGGTTCTGTTTCAGTTCCAAAGCCCCAACCATCCCATCCAACTCCGACTCCGACTCAGTAATCAATCACGGGCACGTTGAAGAATTTTTTCCCCGGCGATTTTGATTTACTCGCGTCGCACTCATTGACTTTCCATTAATAATTTCCTTTGTAAATTGCATCCTGTGGCAATTGTTGTAATTGTGATGAATTCTTTATTAATGCAAAGTGCGGCGGGAGCGCGGGGTGGGAGCTACTGTCAATGGCGTTAGGTTCAATTATCTTCCATATTTCTTACGCCGTCGAGGCTGGGCAATTCATTTGCGATCCATCAGACGATGCTGGCGAGCAATTTGCATTTGAATACAGGCTTTAGCCCCCCGGATTCTCCACTATTTAATTCGCTAGTTAATGCGATTTTGATGATGCATTTAAATTCAGTTATCTGATTGGCTGTGGGTTGCATAACAGCGGGCCCGAGCAAATAGAATTAGAATTGAGGCATTAAACTCAGGTCAATGGGGTTTGGATTAAGTGCTCTACACAAGCCATTAGCCGATATACTTATAGGTCGTTAATCAAACGGAAAGTTAAACTCAAATCGCGGCTAATAGAGCTGTAGAGTGCGGTTTATTTCATAAGATTTTTGTTATTCACTGAGTTTATTTTTACTTAAAGACTCTTTCTTACCGGTTCTTGTCTCAAAAAAAGTGCTCAACCCACGGCTGAATATTGCCGCATAGCTAATTAAATGGAAATACAAAACACACAGCCGTCTCAGCCAAATTAAGTTGAAATTTAACTTGAAGAAATATAGTGATGTATTTGCAAGCTTCGTTTTTAGAAAACAAAAGTATTCAACATGGCTGCCCCGGCAAACATGTCAGAGAAGATGTGAACACGAAAAAAGCGTACAAAAGGCGAAAAAAGACGCAAAATTAAAACCCAGGCAACGACTCAGCGACGGAGGCTGAAACCGAGGCTGCGGTGATGAAGATGGAGATGCTGATGGTGAAGTCAGGGCGCGGAACAAGTTTTCAAAACTTGCTACAAAGGTGTCTTTAAAAATCTTTTAATTTCGACTCACTTCCCCCGGCCGCGCGCCCCTTCTTTTTTGCTCGTTCGAGCAATGTGCAAATTTGCTGTCGTCAGTGGGGAGCTGAAAATGGAGCTGGAAAAGGAGCTCAAAAGGGCCTGGGAGCTGGGAGTCGCCGCCCGCCTTTTAATGAAGCGCGAAGTGCAGCAAATGTATCTGTATCTGTGACTGCACAAGGAAAAATTGCTCCAGATTGGGCTCCCTTTTGATAGATCTTATCACGAAACTAGGAACTTGAAATATACTTTAAGCAACATAAACGCTGAATAAAGTATTTAAAGTATCAACAAAAAAATTTAAAAAATATAACAAATATTATTTCAAACTAATTTTAATTCGAAAAAATCATAACATTTTTTGTTGCATTCTTTTTGTATACCACATTTCCGCTCACTAGGATATCCCTCGTTGATCCGAGAATAAACCAAGTATTTATTTCTGCTTTCTTAATATCAGGTGTAAAGTAATTTTGTAATGCTTGATTCAAAACTTTTTAATATTTTTTCCTGTGCAACCTTGAGCGTATTGAAAGTAAGGCAAGCTCAAGCCAAAGCGGTCCTGGCCCTCAGGGCAGAACGTTGCCAACAAATTGCAATTGTTGCCATTGCATTCGAGCTGTCACTGCAAAGGGGAGACAACAACACACACACACACAGAGAAGGCAAAGTCCCAGAGCTGACCCTTGAACCCCGGCGACTTTAGCACGCCATAAACAGGAAGAAAGCCCCAATTCGCGGCCTGCTACGAAATATGGCCAGGAAAAGCCAAGTGGAAGTGCCAGACATTTAAATCGAATTGGCTTCAGGTGGTACGCCGGGCAGCCCGGTTTTAATCTGCGAAATGTAAGCCAGTTCGTACGGCACGTAGCCGCAGACAGCAGATACATATGTATCTGCCAGATACATTCGCACACACCCGGACCACGCGTGTAACTCAATTTTCAATGGAGGAGGTGGCAGCACACGTTCCACCGCCCGAGCTGGGCAAAATCCAAGCAGGGGATCCCAGAAACCCGGCTCACTTGTGGGTTTGTCTACTCAGCCAAATAGTTTTGCCGCCTGCATTAATAATTCACAATTTCATCTCGGATTGTATGCGATTTGTGATGGTTTTCGTTTAGCTCGGGTTTTGTTTGCTGCCCAGCTCCAAGGTCTGCGGTCGAGACCAGGTCCCACTGTACTGGCTACAGCCTGTTGCTGGTTAAGATTCGGGACAGTGGGCAGCAGAATTACAAAGTGATGTAAATGTGGGAGGGTATAGATAATTTAATTTACTAAGCAAACGATTTTTCTAGCTGATAGATTTATTAAAATAAAAATTATAATTAAAAATTAAATTATACAAATTCAGTCTAAAATGTTTAGTAAATCCAAAAAAAATTGCCAGCAGAAGGTTTCCGCGCAAAAAGTTTGCTTTAAAAAATTCGAAATTAAATTCTTCTATGGATTTTTGTGTGCAAGTACTTAGTATCTATGCAGCTAATTTTAGACATTTAAGAATAATTGAGATAGGTTGAAAAATCTCCAGCTGTTTTCCCCGGATCTCCCAGATTTTAGCACTTAATATCCCCATGCGACCCACTGTGCCCAGTTCGCTTATCGCCATTGCGTCATTTCATTTAAGTTAATGCGCAAAGAGATTAATATTCTATGCGTATCTCAACGAAACCGACCAAAGGAAAAAGGGCAAAACGGTAACTGGGTGAGAAGTGGATACTGGAGAGCTGGGGATCCGGGGAATCCGGGATTCGGGGATCCGGCAATCCGTGGCCATCTGCAGATGTGCGCCAATTTGCGACTGAATTTGATAAATTCGCACTGCAGCGCTGCCGTGACACTCGGTTGAATTTATGGCTCGCACTTTTTCACCATTCAAATCGCAATTACTTTGCTTGATTCGCAATTTAATTTTCCCCCTCCCCGACCGGCAATCGAGTATCTGGCAGATATAGATACAGATATATGCACTGACCGATCCGCTGGTTCTCTAAACAATGGAGAAAGAGTAAACACATTTCGGATGCTGTGCAAGTCCATTAGAATGTCGTTTTAAAGTGAAATGGTTCTCTGGCAGTTTGGGCTCCCTTGTATCTGTAGCTGTATCTGTATCTGCATTTATTCCTATATGTGTTCCTGAGCTGCGTCCACAGATGCATCTGTATCTATCAGCGCTGGCACATCATCAGTCATTAGTGGCGCCATTGTTGGCTCTTTAAATATTGCCGTCTTTGTTGCCGGCGAGTGGCCTCCATTGTTACTGTCTCCCTCGAGTTCCACCCCCTTCTTTCCCCCTTTTTATGCGCTTTTATTAACTTTGGCCAAAATGTGGCCGACTGCCACTTGAAGGCATCAATGGGCAACTAAGTTTCATAAACAACAAGCTCTTCGGGCCATCATTCATCTTTTTCCGTGTGTGTCGAGTTGAAGACGCTTTAAAAGCGTTTTCTTCGCCGACTGATTTGGGCTATACGATGAGTGATATTTTTAAGGCAGACAATGCCTTCGGGTTAGTATATATAGAACTGCACTAGAGTTGACCTACAAAAATTCTAATATTTGAGGGATATCTAACCGAATCTAGCCGCTAATGAGCAGCTAACTTCACTTACACTGTACTGCATGTTAATGAAACTAATTTCTACGTGAAAAGTAAGGTTTTAATTTGTATAAATATTAATATTTATCATATTTTATGGTTCGATTAATAGCATACAAATTGAATATCACTAAAATATGATACAATTAGATTCAAGATTATATATTATTTTGTAGCCCTGTGTTATTGGGCGTTTGCTCTCTTTTCAGTGCCCGTATCTGGCCGACTTAAAGCCGAATGAATTTCAATTCAAGCAGAGTGATGAGTTCGCTTAGCATCCCTCGGAAGCTGAATGGGGCACCGAATTCATTAAGAACAATCGCCAGTAAAATACACTCTGTGTTTCGTGTGCCAAAAAGTTACGCTTGGTGCGAAACAATTCGACAGGCACTTCTGTTTTCGGGCTCCCATTAGCGGCCCAGAGTGCCCAGAGTTGGCTAATAATAGGCCTCGGCTTGGCCAAGAGCCGTCGTCGTCATCTGGGAACCGGAGGAGCAGCGAAATAAATTTATGTTCTACTGCACTTTCAGCACCTTGCGATGATGCCAGGCATTTTGCATTCACCTCGCGCGGTGGGCATTATAAAAATCATTTTCATTTTCGGGGGGACCTTAGAACGCGCAGAGCACCGAAATAAAAATAATAACAATCATTATGATTAAACGTAGCTATTTGAAAAGTCGTGTTCCAAGTTAATGAAAATGTAATTGGGCAGCGAATGCCGGGCGCGTTTTTCTTCCTGGCTCTGGATCTTCGGGTTCTCCATCTCCGGGCTCTGTTGTCTGGTGTTTCGTTTTTATGGGCGGGGGCAGGCGCAAAAACATTATGGCGGCAGGAGCTGGATCCGCAACAGCAGGTCCACCAGCAGACAGCGACACCCAGGCCCCAAACACCAGACCATTTCCGAGATCGGGAACACAACCCCAGTTCCACACAGAGACAAAAGGGTGTCCCTAAGCTAAGCCATTCGTTTGGATATAAAAGCGAATTAGGCAAATATTGCTTTACTTTGTTAATTATAAAAAATATTTATTGTTTTGAGTTCATGAATGTAATAATGGATTGTATTGCCCCTGTTTTAAGTTAAAACTTTTAATCTAAGTTCAAAAGTGAATTAGATATCTAACTTATTTCTGTAATAAAAAAGATTATTCCTTGAGTATTATTTAAAGGAAGCTTTAAAAAAATGTATTCATTTTCAAGTTTACTTATCTTTTCAATTTGATGCAACTATTTTCAATATAAATTGCAATCCTTTTTGATTTTTTGAAGAATTGTTATTCTCTTTATTTAAATAACCCTCTTTCTGATTTGAAACAAATTTATCCTAAGTTGATAGTTTTATTTTCAGTGCACTCCCAGTCTCAGAGGCTGCTGCATTCTGCTGCCTTGCAGCGACCGTCGCGTATCTTGTATCTGGCATTCAACTCGTTTGCAAACTATTAATTTTGTGTAACATCCTGGCATCTGCGGCATCGAGTGGCCAAAGCCTTCGGGTTGAACGGCACGATCGGCGAGGGAAGCAGAACTGCAGATATTTGCAATTTAGATTTAGAAAATAGACTTTTGGCTGGCCGTGTTCTCCAGCTCGCTGGATTTATTTTCCCGGAGTTTCCATTTTCGGCCGAGCTTCTGTTCTGTTTCTTCAGTTCAGTTACCATTATTGACACGATATTCGGTAATTATACGAATTATGTGCAATTTGGCGAAGTTTTTAAAGCTAAAATCGCATGCAAACCTGAGCATATTTTTATGTGCAATTAGCCACTAACTAAAGGCTCTTGAGAGGCCACTCCAAAGAAAAAATATTTAAATAGGTATAAGTACAGCCAAGCAGATTGTATAAATAAATAAACAGCCCACTAATTAGGGAGCGGCTGCTTGAATAAAAAATGTTCAGGGAGAAATGTCAACAAATTGACGATTTGTATGGGGAAAAAGGGGAGAGGCGATCAAATAGGCATTTGACATTTCAGCAGGTAGTACGCGAATCTTTGTATCTGAATCTGAATCTGCGGCAGGTATCCGCTGGCTGCATCTTTTGATGATCTGCTTGGAGGTCTGCCAGCTTTGGTCTTGTCAATTAGGGAATAATTTCGAATGCCAAACGACTTCACAAGACTGCATGCGGTATTAACCAAACATTCCCGTGTGTGTGTGCTTATTGGCAGATACTTAATGCCAGGAGCTCCCAGAAGCAAAAACTCTTTTTGCGAAAAGTGTTTCGCAGAACTCAGACAGCCTCGTTCGCTCGTTTTCGCTCTGAAGATGGCGTTTGAGCTGGCGTTTTTTCTTTGCATTATAAAATGGTTGCCACAGTAACAACTTGACGTGATTATATGCAATCAGCCGGGCTCCCTGCCCTCCGCCCCCCGATTGCCGCCCCACGAGCAACATGCACTCGAAATTTGCATAATTGTTAACATGATGTTGCTGTTGCCTTTCCTGCCGCCGCTGTTATTTTTACTGGACTTTAATCAGCGCCTGTTTCCGATGCTACCCTCCAGATTACCCTTTATTATTGGCATTTGCGCTGCTTGGCACCTGCAACAACGTTTTTTAATAGCGATTCTTAGTTCGGCCGCAATTATAAGAAATCCTGCACATGCCAACACACCCAGCGCCACTTCTAATAGAGACATTTGCTGTCGAAAATTGAGTTGTGCCCTGGACGCTGAAGTGGTCAGCTTAATTGCCAACCGCGGAAGGCTGTTGACTCCTGAGCTCCTAAAAATATGGGAGTGGTATCATGTATCTGCAGCTAGAAAACATTGCCTCTCGAATTAAGTTAAGCAAACTAAAGTCAGAAAATGTGACGTTACCAGAGAAACCCCTTAAAAGTATTACTAATTCTCCATGAACTGCAATGATTGTACGTGTGGGGAGTTCTGAAGAAAAGCATCGATTGCCTGTACTGTTTAAAGATACACCTAGGTGTATAATTAAGTCCGCAGATATAGTTACACATAAGTGTATGGCCCCAATGTATCTTTTACATAGAACTCCAACTATTGTAGCTGTATCCAGAAGAGATATAATTATATATTTAAAGATATAGCTGCACATAGTTGTATAGATGGCTGCCTTTCACATTGCCCTCAACCGAATATGATTAAGAAAGTAATTAAATCTCGGCGATGCATGAAAACTCAAGGAAAATGGCAACGCCAGACGGAGATGCCGAGATACACGAGCTCGCCCCAGAGATACATAGTTCCCTGCGTTCCCTGAGTGCGTCTGAGTGTGAGTGCTGCAAATGCATCTGCATCTGCATCTGAGCCCATTTCATTCATGTCTCTTCCAGGCGAAGTGAAGTTCATTACTACACCCCGCTGCAATCAATTTCTGCCGCGCTTCCACTTGCCGCAATTTGCATAACAGATACTCGCCGTTCTTGTTGTTATTGCCCGGCTGCCATGAGTAACAGATACATAAATAATAACAATGTGCCCCATTGATTGGAACCGGGCGGGGAACGAGTTTCCCCGCGAATCGAAACGGAAAATCAAACCGAGTTGCTAGTCAATATAGTACGTATCTGTATCTGTATCTGCTGACTTGCTGGCAGTGCGAGTATCCATAAATATGTGGCGGCACCTCAGCGTCTCTTTAATTGGCTGACATGTTGTGATTTCGGGTTGTCAAGAGTTGGTTGAACGAGCAAATATGGAAATGCCAACTGCAATATGCAAGCCAGCAATTAACCCTTTCATCGGGCGAAATCACCTATATTTAATTCCTCCATTGAATGATTTCAAGTGCCATTCGGTTATACTTCAATGAGCTAATGAGCGCGGCACTTGATTTATGCGGCACCAAGTCGAAGCTCGCCAAAAATATTTCCCAGAACCTGAATCTAATGATTTATACGCGAACAGAAATATTTAATTATTTTTTAGCCAACATAATAAACGAGCTGCAGGTAAGATTGCAGCCAGGTAGATCCAAGCAAATGTCAAACTATTTGCAACCCAATTAATCTCCCCCGGCGGCCGACGAATATGAAGAATCTCCCCAATAATTTGATTGTACTTGGGATCCCCGTCCCCGAGACGGCTGACTTCGTGAGTTCGCCCTGTCGATGGGTCAGAAGAGGTGGAAAAATTGGGGAATCCGACGGTGGCAGGGGGTGGCAGAAAGAAAAATCTGTGTGCGCGCCAGAGACATGATGAAAAATCACTGAACAATTTTTCGTTCACAATTTTCCAGCCCAACAAATTTCGGGTGGAAATTTGTTCGGTTAAATTTAAATATAAACCGAGCGAGGTGCTGAGATTTATATCAAGCCAAGACACCTAAATATATATATCTGTATCTCTCCATCTGTATCTGGATGTGCATCTGTATCTGCGGCGGTATTATGAGTTATTGTGGGAGTCAGCCGGCCTTAGCTGCGGGATCGGATCGCCGCACGTTTGTTTACAATTTTCACGAGCTACGATTTTCGCGGTCGAGTTTTTCACGCAGCGTTTCCCCCTTTCCCGCGCCTTCTACGAAACTGGAGAAAAATCGGAGAGTGTAAGTGCGAGGGAAATGTTGTTATTGTTTATGTATTTTGACAAGATTACCCGCGCGCACAGTTTGCCAGACAATTTGGTGCTAAGCACTCGGCAACATTTGCCTTAGCCGCCCAATGAATATGGATAGTTGGCTGGTTGCAACACCCATTCCGAGTGAGTGAGCCAAGTGTCTCGCAGAAGTGGTAATGAGCACGAGATCTGGACGAGGCACCGATTGAGGTGAGCTATCGCTGGATACATGTTGATTTATGAAGCCCATTTCTAGGTAATTATATCATAAGTGACGGTGAGTCAGTAAAGAGATGCAGCACATTATTAAACAAAAAATGGTATGTTTAAAAATGTTCTTGAAAAGTATAGTTTTTTAATTGACTTGAACTAATTTATTCTGCAAAGATTAAATAAGCACTGCGCTATGAACATTTAGTAAATGATTCAACAGAATGAGTATCTCGTAAAAGTTTCGTTTTTTGACCTATAGCAAATATAAGAAATACTTAAGAAGTGAAAACTAGTTATATCTGCCTATTTAAGGATGGTATTTCGTAAAGCATTACAGAGTTAAGTAAAGTTAAAAAAGTACTCACTCGTTCCGAGATGCACTCGCTTCATCCAGGGGTAGATCTGCGGCGGGTTCTTCTTGCCGTTGCCGCTGTTCTGGCTGCTGCCCGCCTCGTTGCCGCTGTCGCTCTCGGAGTCCGAGTCCCCGCCACCCGGACTGTGCATCGGCACGTTGACGTTGCCCGGTCCGCCGGGCACTCCGGATCCACTGTGGTTGTTGTTCAGGCTGGCTGCGGCGGCGGCGGCCGCCAGACTGCCGCCCAGGACGCCCTTGTTCAGCGACCGGGCCACGCTCTCCACCACCGAACTGGGCGACAGCTTCGGCGAGATGTCCCGGGTGGACAGGTCCTGTGGACTGGCCAGTGACTGGCTGTTGTTATTGTTGTTGCTGTTGGCGCTGTTGTTGTTGTTGTTGCTGCCGGGAACACCACCCCCTCCCCCACTGCCGCCCGGCGTCACCGGATCGTTGGCGTACTTGCAGCTGATGTTGGCCTGCTGCTGCTGCTGTTGCTGCTGTTGCGGGTGTTGCTGCTGGGCTAATTGCTGCTGCTGCTGGGCCGCAACTGCTGCCGCTGCGTGGGCGTGCTGCTGCTGCTGTTGTTGTTGCTGCTGCTGCAGGAGCAATCGCTGCGGCTGCAGCTGTGTGTAGTCCACCATATCGGGGTTTCCCTGTCCGCCGTAGGCCGCCTGGTTAGCGTAGTGGGCCTGCGGTGTGTTGGGGTACAGGTTGGGCGTGTAGGCCGCCGCGGCCGGGAAGTAGTCGTTGGCCCCCGGAGTGGCCGCCCCCGCACTGCCCTGACCACCGTTGGCCCCGCCACTGGGCACCACACCCCCGCTGCCGCCCGCCCCGCCGCCACTGGCGCCCGCACTCGAGTTGCCCGCTCCCGGGTGATTCTGCTGCGGGTTCATCTGCTGCGGATAACAGGAGGCCAGCGAGTTGACGAACTGGTACGAGGACATCGCGAAGCAGTCGGGATCCATTCTGAAGCCAGGGGTCCTAGTCGATGGTTGGAGTCTGGAATGCAAAGAGGCGAAGATTAGAAACGCAGTCTTAAGGCATTGATTCAATAATAATAGGAAGTAAGTTGTGAAAATCAGAAGGTATGGGTGCAATAAAGATAGAATATCGGAACAGCATTTAAGTGGTTAAAGTAAGGATACCCCATAATAATGTAACATACATTTCTTACCACCTTTACTTTGTGTAGGTACATTGAACTGAGTAAGTCCCTAAAGAATGATAAAAAGGTTAAGCAACCACAAAATAAATTCATTTCTTCCTCTTTAAGTTTAGCTTTGAGATCTCACTGAGAGATTGGCAACATTGTATCGAAGAAGCTGCGGGGGATTAAGTATTTACATTTAACCAAAGATAACTCGGTTGAAAGCCAGTCTGTACTGCTAGTTATTTTAAAGGGATCGGAATAAGATTCCCCAGGGCATAAATAAGAATTCTCAGTTTGATTTAAAGATAAAATGCAAGTAAATATTCGCAAAAAAAAGGTTAAAACAGCAAATCAATACATTTATTAGTCATTTTATGTTGCATTTTATGCTTGTATTATAATTAAAATTTAGAAACTTTGTATATAATACATTAAATTTCCTTTTCCTTGACTCAATCACGATCTGTGTTCATAAAATACCTGTTGAAGAGGCGAGTTAGGCAAGCAATTTTCAGGATTTTGAGCAAGCGAAACCCCAAACACTGCATCTGACTCACGCCTCTTGATTGGTTCCTCCCTCGAAGTGTTTCTTCGCCCGCTGATAATTTCACTTGCCTCTTACTTGGTTATTATTATTATTACTTTTAGAACGGTAAAGAGTCGGGTTTTTTCTTATTTTCCGCTGGTGGAGCGAGCTGGGGCTGCCTAAGCATGCAATTTAAGCGAGCCGGGCCATCGAAGTGGATATTTATATACATGTATAGGAGCTTTTGGCCGAGGAATGCCGAGGGACCGCCCACTCTTCTGGACACACTTGGCGGAAACTTCTTGCGGCTGCACTTGCTGGCGAGGCCCAGAAACCCCCCTCCCATTGCAACCATCGCAGATATTGCAGTCTTGGTCTTGGGCATGTTTGTTCAATGGCGGAAAACTCGTATTCTCCGCTGCGCAGATAGCAAACAAAAGCAATGACCCTCCGCTTCGAAAGGAGCTGAAGGAAAGGAGCTCTCAAATCGCCCCAGAGCCGAAAAAGTGCAAAAAGGCAATAAGGCAAAAGAGGCCAAGCGAGGCCGCTGCACATGAACATGGCCAAAAACTAAAAATCGAGATGGCAATACATCTCAGCAGCGAAGAATGCTGCATACCCTTTAATGTTCTATCAATACTTGTTGAAATTAAAAATTAGTACTCATTAAAAATTAAATAAAATAATAATATCAAATTCTTTTTATTTTAAGCATTGCGGTAATGTAAAAAAAGGTTACATTTTGATCCCAAATATAGAATCAAATGATTAGCAATATTAATGTAAGCATCATAGAAATGGATAAAGTGCTAGTACATGCTTACTATTAGTGAAAATAAGCCGTAATGTTCTGTAACGTAACTCAACCAAATGATAATAACACCATAAAGGGTATAAAAATAAGGTACAACGGCTGAGCACTAAGAACATTGGCCAAAAACAATGCAACCAAATGCACACCCCGCGCTTCCCTTCCCTTTTTTGTGGCTTGAAACCAATAATTTTGATTCAGTGGGCAATTTAACCCTTTAGCATGTTGGCCAAATGAAAGGAGCTCTCAACTTGGGCTTAAATTAAAACGCCGTACGCCATTCGAAACTGGCCAAGAACCCAAGGAGCGAATGCTCAACTTTGGACAGAGATTTATTTGATGAGCAGGGTTCTCGCGGAAAACACAACAAAAAATAAAAATTAAGGAAATATTGTAAACTTGCCTTCAGGTCTGCGCCCCACCTCACCCGGCTCTCTCGCTCCGATCTGCAGCGATTATAGGCTTTAAGGCCCCGGTAACGGTGCTTTGGAGAAAACCATTTCGACCTGGCAATATGAGAATTATAGTTGTAGACAAGCGCCCGTGTTTAAGCCGAACAAGGCCGAAATCAGCGAAATTATAGGATCAGCGTCTCTGGCTGACTTTGAACCTTTGACTGGCAGATATTTGAACAACCTACAGGTCGAATCGATTTGGTTTTGGTGGCGATTCGAATGGAAGCGGTGAAAATTGATTGGGTGAAAAACCACAATGCCAGAAGTACCAAAGGCATCCAAAATTGGCTAGCTTAAGTAATGGAAATTTGCATATTTGGTATAACCATTTCTTTTTACACAAAAAACAAACCTCTTATTTATTTTCAAAACCATTCATGGTACAAAAAAGAATTTCAGTGGATATTAATACAACATGAGGTAGAAGCTTAAACATAATGCAATTTTCAGCTATAGTTATTCATTATTTTAGTAGAATAATTCATTTTTATTTGTTTACAGTTGCATTTATGAACATCAAACTGGAGACGCCTATCGATTTCTTGATAACTTCAGGGCAAAATTAAAATTCCAAAAAACTGTGAGAGGGGAAGAAAAGCAGAAGCCATAAATTAAACGAATTTTGAAAATTGTTTTCCAAATAGTTTGAGACGGCGCTGAGGCGACAAGCGGTTCAATTGGTGTTAATTAAATCCATGAATAATAAAAAGGCCGGCGAATTTTGCGGGCACCGAAAGAGACGGGGAACCGAGAAGAGAAAGAGAGGGAGGGACAGACGTTGTCTTAGATTGGCGATCGTCGGTCGAGCTCATAAGAAAGCCATAAATTATGGCAATTCTTTTGGGATCGGGCTCGGCGACATTTTGGACTCGGGCAACTGAGTTTTTCTTTTGTTCCTCCTTTGTTATATAAACACTTTTAATATGCCTCCAAATGGGAGTGAAATTTCTCTTTTGCCCCGATACTTAAACCGCAGAACGAATTTTCTTTTCCCGTCCTCGGCTTTTCCCATTTCCCATTGCCACAGGTAGGATCAGACCCTATCTGAACTCTAGAGGAGGGTAAGAGTCGGAGTAAGAGTAAATAAACAGCAATTGAGTTGCATATGCGTCTGCCGATGCCATAAATCAATTGGGGGAAATATTCCGGGCGACAGCTGAAAAGGGTTTTCCTACCCGAACCTCATTCAAGATGTTGACGTTTTAGGGGGTCGCGGGGTCTTGACTTTCCTATGCGGTCTTCTTACGAGCTAGAAGCTGCGTATCTGCCCAATTAAGATGATTAACTTTTGCATCATCAATAATTGACGCTCGAATTTGCATATAAAAAATGCTGGCTAATATTGATTGCTTTGAAGCTGTACAAAATGGTTTTAATTTGTGTTTTTATTTTTGTAAAGATAAAAATAGTAATTTATTGGTATTATTTCGCACATAAGTTACTTAGACCCTTGAAACTCTTACTTTTAAGTCAACTTTTTCGAATCCCATTCTCTACCCAACCAATGCCAAACCTAGCCTAACCCGTTTCTGCTTAAAGACTCTGCTCAGACGGCCCATCGAAAGAACTGTCATCCATTTCTGAGCACTCCATCATCGTCATCATCTACGTCATCGGCCCAAGGGCCACCATCTTAATTATGAGGCCAACAAAGCACCCAAAGCAGTTACTTCTCCTACGAATGTCGCCGGGCTGTTTGTCGTCACCATTACGGATTTTGTACCCAAACGAGCCCGGCCATAAATCATAATTTTTAATATTTGTTGTCAACAGGGGCGTAGCTTGTGTGCATGTAAACACGCCGCTCTAGAACCTCAGACGGCGGTACGCACGAGTTCAACTCTCAAAAAAAAAGAACAGAAAAACCACATAAATAAAAGGTATTTGCGCACGCGCAGTCACACTCATTGGCAAGCCTTTCCGTCCCGCTCACTCGACAGCAAGCTGGCCTGAGAGGAAGAGAGAGGGCCAGAGACTGTGTGCGAACCCATTAAAAAGTCATAAAAATTTGTAAGCACCTCATAAAAATAGTCATAAATATTATTCCTCTTCATCTTTTTGTGTCTTTTTTTCTCACTCCCGAAACAGGCATCTCTTTCTGCCTTCTGCTGTGGCAACCCTCGTCACAGTTGCTGTTTGCGATTTGTTTGTTTCTTTGTCACGGCACTCATAATTTTTATGAGTTCTCCAATTGTTTTCCCAACTCAAAACCAATCATCGATCCCGATCCTCACTGCAAGCGGCCATTTGTGGCTCAGTCTGTCTTCTCATTTCGGCTCTGATAATTTACGATCTGTTGCGCAATGGCCGAGCCGGAATTATCATTACAGAAGTCCTGTTTCTGGTCAAGGACATCTCAATTGTGTAATATATCATGGTTATGCTACTGTTAATGGGTAATCCTTGATTAACTTGATTTGTGGCATAGTTGTTGGGAATGCGAGAAGGTGAAATTTATAAATGGTGAAATTATATGATAGAGGTTATATGGCAGAAGTTGATTCTGATCCTGTTTAATTATTATAAAATGATGTAATGCTTCATTTTATTTATTTGTAATATGACGGTTAACTTTTAAATATTTAAGGTTTTATTTTTTCTTAGTTTACTTGGAACTTTGCGACCTTTTTTTTAGCATTTATTGTACACAGAAATGTCTGCCATTTTTGCGGCCAATAGATCAACGACTCTAGCACAAATTTTCAGCTTGCGTGTTTGCGATTTTGATTTATAAATATGAACAAGTGGAGTTGAAATATTTGAGGAGGGCGTGGAGAGAGCCGGGGTTAGTCCATGATGAATGTCTCCGCCAGGCGCAGGCCAAATAAATTACGGCGCTGCAGAAGACACTCGGCGAACTTTGGACTGGCCTCTTCCCTCCAATTAGCCGTGTGGGACTGGCAATCGGAATGGGACTGTTACTGGGACTGCAACTGTCTGAGTGTTGTGCCCACATTATGCAATCGGGGCAGCCAGCTCTTTGATCTTGGCCCACCCCCGGCGAGCTGGGCGAATGAAAGTGACCTACATCAAGTGGAATTTCTTCCACTTACAGCACATATGGGAGGCCATGCCGGGATGCGGAATACTGCCCAGGAGCATCGCTTCACTCGGTCATTGGCAAAGTCCCCTGAAGTTCCAGGCCAGTGCGTCTTCTGTTTGCTTTACATAATTTCAGGTTCGCCCCATGGCGTCTTGGCCAGCGTGAGTTCGAGTTCCCCGGGCAGGGGCCAAGCCTATATGGTAGGTATTTCTTCATCCCTATCCTCACTCGGGCTTGGTATATAGCGGGGCTATGTGCCTGGATTAACCTTCTATATGCGCCGCTTGTTAGGCATTTTTCATTCGCTGTGACATTTCGCCTTTGTGCCTCTTAATTATTTCAAAAGCGGCTGCATTTCGTTTTAATGAAGTGAAAATTCCTTGCGTTGATACCGCGCACGCAACCCAATGAAAAATTACCAAAACACACAGCAAAAAACAGAAACAAAGACCAGATATAAAGAAATACATAAACAGTAAATTCGGGGTTTGGTTTCGCGTAATAAAAACATATTTTATTGATGAATAAAAGATAAAGTTCCTATCCAGAGAAAGAAATTAGTCCGTCTTATGCTAAAATGTATATGTTTTAAAGATTTTGTTTGTTAAACGTTAAGACCTTTAACTATTGCGTGTTTCGATTCTGCTGTACAAATTTATTTTAAATATTATTCATTTTTTCTGGAAACTAGAAACCCTTCACCAAGTGGTTAAAAAAGTCGAAAATATACATTAAAAACTTTTTTATAATTATACAAATATTTATTCATTCTTACGGGTTTTTTTAATTTTAAAAGAATTTAACTTAAAACACATCCTATTCCAAATACATTGCAGCCCAATGTTGACGTTAACTCTTTAAAATAAATAAACTCTTGAATCGCTGCATTATTTTTATCACATTTAAAAAATTAACACAGAAAATACAAAACAAAAAACTAAAATATGTTCCCAACATCCAACAACTATTTACACCTGGCCCAAAGTGGTGTAACCATTTTTGTTCGCCCTCAAACTCGTTTACTCACAATTTCAGTTAGCCGACGGCGTTCACCTCCGTTGAAGTGAGTTCTTTTTCTGATATTCACTGCACTGAATCACGAATTTCACTTGTGCTCAATGCGGAAATTGCAGTGGACAATCGCAGAGGTAAAATTGTCACAACCAGCCGGATATCTGGAGAGTTAATCCGCTGGCATCCTGCTGGCAAATTGGCTAGACTATTGCGTTCTACCGGCAGGTGAATGTTTTGGATGGTCCTAAGGGGTAATTGGCCGCAAAGGGCTAATCGACGGATTTGGACGGCTTTTGGGTATCACGAAAACACACGCACTCGCGCAATTTGTCACGGATCGCGATAAGTATCTGCGGGATGGCCAAGTATCTAAGTATCTGCGCGAATTTCACGCCGAATTTATGACTGTCCATCAACGCCAGCATCGATGCAAGCACTTTGCAGCCCATCCATCTTTCGCCAAATCGAACAGAATTCGAGTGTCTTTGTATCTTATTGCGCGGCACAGCTGTGTGTTGGATTGTTTGAGTTGCAGAGTGTTTCTTATTTTTTTTTTATTCCGGTGTATCCGCGGATACGTGCTCGAAGCGCCAATGTCTCACTTTGACTGCTCGGGCATAATTCAAATATCTGAGCATCAATAAAAAACACACTGACACGCCAGCGCTCTGGCTCTGGCTCACTCACACTGGCCCATTTCCCCCGTCCAATTGTATCCGCGAGTACGAGCAAGTAGGGCTATGTGGCTATATGGCTGCGTATCGCCGACCAAGTGCAGCGTTCATTATTCGAAAAGTGTGCGAGCGAGACGGCGGCCATTGCGCCGCTCTGCCATCTCGCTCGCTCCCAGTCGGTTGCCGAAACTACCTTTGTGGACGCGAAGAACGTTTCGAATCAACCGCCAAACCAGAAATTCGTTGCCACAAATTGTATCTCACGGATACGGATACGCGGCCATGGTGTGTGTGTGAGTTCGAAAGAGAGGCAGTTCGAAAAAGACCGCTCTCCGCGTTTCGAACAAGTTCTTATTGCTCTCACACACACCGTACGTGTGCGTGTGAGATCGTTAGTCGGGAGTTCGAAAAATACGTCTTATTGTTCTCACCGACACTGTCCGTGTGAGATCGATTCCGAGGGGTACAATTCATAAACATTCGAACCTCGAACTTTTGGGCATCACGGAACTTTTTCTTATATCAGAGTGTTGTGTCTTACTTGGGGACTTTGAAAAAGAAAAGACCATCAAAACAAACTCTGAAGGTATAAAGTACGGCGGTCTTAAAACTTACATTCATGTTGACATTTGTCTATTGGATTTTTTTCTGGTTCTTAACGAGATAAGTTAAGTTTTAATTAAATTTATACATTTTTGTATTTATGTTAGTAACAATATTGACTCTTATATTGTTAGTTTCAGGATATAAAATAAACTATTTAGAATATATTTTCGTCCCTTATATTGAAAGTTACTTGTACAGAAAGCAATTTTATTTCAACAATGAATTCGACAAAGTAATTTAACTTGTGTAACTTTTTTTTGTCTTTGTTTGACTGTAAAACCTCCTTTTAAACAATAACATCCCAAACCACTTGTCAGTAAACGAGCTTGTTGCAGTTTACCACAATTAGAAAAAACAGGTCTTTGGTTTAAAGGAAATGCTATTTACGCCGGATTTGCTTCATTCAAAGCTTAAAGTGAATTTTTCCCAATAGACGTCTTAAGACCGAGCAATAAGGCTTTTAAATAAAATGTTCCTAATCTTGTCTAATTCTCCTAACTTACTATTTTCCCTATTAGCACTCCATTTTCTTACCTTTAAGTGGACGAAATCAGGCAATCCAATCGCAGGTTGCGAGTAAGTTTAGTTATTTCAGTACGTTTTTCTTGCAACACTTCACTGTTAACTTTGTATTTCAGTATGAATTGTATTTGCCTTTAGCACTGCACTTTAAATTTCTTAGTTATGCGAAAGGGGTGAGCACTATGAGATATAATTTCAGGTGGATAAGAAATCCGCTCCTATGTAGAGGAGGTAGTCGGTAGAGTATCCGCTACGGGGAGACCATGGCACCTTGCCGTCGCCAAAGAGCTTTCCATGAAATTGCAAGACAGGCTTTCGAGCGGAAACTTCGCGGTTTGCGGTCGCGTATGGGTTCGATTACGAGTATCTGTATCTTTTTATTTTTCTTGCAGGAGACCGAGCGCGCAGCTTGGCGACTGAAGTGCGCCACGTTCGATTCACGTTTGAGCCATGAAAACCGACAGAACGACCCTCTAGTTCGCTGCCTTTGTGTGCGTTTCGCACATCGTGAGGACCTGCGAACGGGTGCGAGAGAGAGGCCGGGCTGTGCGCATTTTCGAAAAGCAGGCCGTCCCGCTTGCACCCACGGCTGGCTCCGCCCCCTGCTTTGATTTATGCGACGAGGGTGCCACGGCAACCGGCCTATGGCGCTCCAGCTTTTCACTCGATTTGGGGAAAAGCCCGCTGCCGGGAAAGGCGAGGAAAGCGAGGAAAGCGAGAAAAAACAGGTAGTTGGCAGCCACTCCAGGACGCATCTGCCCCCGGTTCACGCTCCAGATTAGGCCGAAATCATCCTAGATTAGGCGTCGTCTCCCCACTTTATTTGTATTCAATCGTGGCACTGTTCCGCTAAATCACCGTCACATTATTATTTCGCATTATTATTTTATAAACGTTCAGCGCCGCGTTCATTTCCATTTTTATTGGCCTGGCCCGGCCTGGAAAGTCTCCTCCGAAAGCTAAAGTTACGTGTATTCCTCCTTTAAAACGAGCTCGTTGGCAGTTGTCTCTGAATTTAAATTTATTGGTCTGTTTTCGGGGCCCCGGATCGGGTTCATTTTGGGCCCCAGCCAAGTTCAAGTTCTCATGATTCATTCGGTTTTGGGGCTTAACGATTTTGATTTGTTTGGCTAAATGCCTTAATTAAAAGTCGATTTCATATTTGCTACCAACATTCCAGATTCACATTCAGAGCTGAACAAATGGTGTTTGATTTCGGCGGCATTTGCATTTGAATTCGATTGATTAGTTTGTTTCGCTTGTTTTGCGGTTGATTAGCTATTTTTATCATAAGACTGTGTTGCTCATAACGACACACCCAATTTTCAATGAGATGCTGGTTTTTTTTTTGGAACCAAATGTTAGTAGGTTGGGGAGCCACAAACTTACCTTGCTAGCATATTGTATTAGATATTTTGAGGTAAAATGTCAAAAGTCAGTTAATGACAGAACTAAATTTTAGAACAAAAGATTTAAAACAACATTATGCGATAGCTGCACCCGAAATTTGTGTTCCCAACGAGTAGTATTTTATTATGTATCTTTTAAGAATAATATCAATTTAAAAAACAAACTTGAATAAATTATAAACTTTATCTCAATTATAAGCATTGCATATATTTTATCGATGATGAATTTGTGAAAAAAATGGTTTTAAACATGGTTTAATACTTGTAGTTAGTGTCCGATTAAGAGAGTTGTGGGCTCTTGAACTTATTGATATTGCTCTTCTTTTTCTAAGGACCCGAGTAATTTTTCCACATGTTTCCCCTTCCCACTTCCAAGCACACATGTAACACATTCTGTTTGCTCTTTCTATGCAGCCCGCATATCATCCACAAAGCAAATAAAAATATGTAAAAAATAAACGAAAAGACGGAAAATGAATGAAAAACTAAAAAAAGAAATCATAAGAGAGACGCCTGCGTGTACTTCTGTAATTGGAGTTGATGTTGGCGATGCCAGCGGGCAGTCAGAGCCAGACTTTCGTATCCCAATCCGTAGCATAGCATACCATCCTCTCGGATCCCATTCCAGCCCAGATCCATGGAGGGTCCCCTCAGCAGCATCCAACATGTTGCAGGCGATTTTTCATCATCGCTAGCATGTTGTTCTTCCGATGTTGTAGTTGTTGCACCTCACACACACTCGCTCAATTTTTAATATGAAACAATCAGCAGCGTTTGTAGTTTGTTTTTAGTTAAGGAAAACAGCGCTTGACGCGAAATAGGAATTTTCAAATTAAATGTGGGCATAGAACAAAAGCACCGAGAAAAAAGTCCAAATCTATAATATTCGAATACGGAAATGACTTGTCACGCATTTAGAAATTTTAAATATCAAATTTATATCGCTTTTAAAATTCCTCAAAAAATCGAAATATTTATTTCATTTGTTCAGAGCTTTTACTTACTAGTTTAAAAATTGAAATTGTTTTAAAAAATATTTTACATGTTATTTATTGTATACAATAATATATTCATATCTTTGATATGATATTAAGATTGCGCTGTCTGATATTATAATTTTATCTCTGTGCATCAACGGAACTCCAACTGCAACAGATTCCAATTAAACGATCCAAGAAAAATGAATTCCCCTCCCCGGACCAAACTCACGACAATTCGTTAATACCTTGCCATTTGAGTTCTTCACGCATCCGTAATGGAAATGGGGGTTTTCGAAATAGGTTGGAGGATGGGTAGTCCGTGTCCACGAGTTGTTGATAAATACCCTCCATTTAGAGGCAAACACAAGTCGGTGTTAGTCGGGATATAAGCGATATCTGGAGCAGAGCAAACTCATACGGAACCAACTCCAGTTGGCGATGCATTGAGAGATGCATTTACATTAAAGGCCAATTTAAATTAATTTCCACTCTCTGCTTTTTGGCAGCTACCAGTTTTCAGTTTTCGGTCCTCGGAGCCCCAGTGTCAGTGTCAGTCCATTCACATTTGATTATGACAAACGTTGCTCAGCTGTCAGACATGAGCTACATAGTTTGAACAAGATGGCTGGCAAAGTTGTTAAGGGAAGGGCGTACGGGGGACTTCTTCGTCTTGAGACTGGGTGAAGTGGTTCTGCAGGGAAGGGCCTTGGAGGTCATTAGGAGGAGACAACAGCTGAGCTTAAGCGATGAGCTCGGCGCAGGGGCGCCTCTATATTTGGAAGACGCAGTATAAGTTATAAAATATTTCAAAAAATAATAAAATTGAGTTATTTAGCCTAAGGTAATTTTAAGGGTTTCTAATATATTTATTTTAAAATTTTTGACAAATATTTATATTAGTCGCTTAAGATATTAATTAACACTTCAATGTAAGTTGTTTTCTTTCTATCCTTTAAGGACTTATAAATTTATTCTGTACATTTTTTAGTACTTAAAAAACATTATGCTGTGAGGATGGTATTGTAATTTAAAGTAATAACTTTATTTTACTATTCAACTCAAAAGGATGAAAGTTCTTAATACATGAAAATACGTCCTTTCTTAAATTCATGTATAGGCCTTATAAATGAGATTGAAAAGGAAAACTAGAAAAATATGTGTTATTTATTGTTTGATTGCAAGCCACATGAAATAATACTTCGTTTCAACAATTGGAAAGGCATATTATTATTTAGTATACAAGTCTTTCATTTTAAATCAGGATGCTCCTTGAAAACATAAATATATCAACAACAAAACAGAGCCAATATAACACCATCCAGCGCTGTGAAAACGCCATTTTGATTGAATTTTTATTCGCATACACACATCCCTCGAAATACACACAAGGACCATAAGGACACATTTGCCAGCCAGCCAGATAACCAAGCTTTTTCCGCAGTGGGAAAAGCTTTAACTGTATATTGCTCTCGCTTTGGCCACAGCTGCTGCAGGATGAGATGGTTTTCGGAGGGGGTATGGGGGACTAAGGGGGTCGGGGACTGTTGCGCATGTCCTTAGCCACAAGCTGCGTACTTAGGCGATGATTAATTCCCCAGGACAGCGGCGAAAGTTGCCATGAACCTATGAGATACTTTAAAGTGTCTTTAAAGTAAGTGTCGAAACTAAGGAGTGAAACATTTAAAAATGGCCGACGAGGGATAAAGGGCAGCTGCTCGTTCTCAGGCAGCCCCTAGGATTCGTTCCCAGCTAAAATCCTGACAGCAATCAATCAGATCGCAACAATAGATACGTAGCCAGAAAAAAAGAGAAGAAACCAAAAAATTCTATAAATTCCCGACTGGCTGCTCTTGAAATGCTGCGCCAAGGTCGAGCCCTCAGCTAGATGTCCTTCGAACAGGTCCTTCGGCATTGTTCGACATGTTCCAGTTGTAGTTTTTGGCAAATGCTTGCCAATTTCTTACCCGAAACTCCTTTCGCCCGATTCCGAATCGGATTTCGATGCCGAGGCTCATTTGTGTTCATTATCGTCCTGCGGCGCGCCGCCAACGGAATCCTTCCACGCCAATTCCCTAGTTTTCTTCCCTTTCTGCATCGCCCACACTATGCGTGTGAACAATGCGGGCATTCACTTGTACGCAGGACTAAGCTACATGTGTCTCGATTGTGTCCCTTTGCTCTACATTTGGCCTCCTGCCGCCGCTGCTAATCAGCGCCGCTTTAATTAGTCCACCTCATCAAGGCCACATTAAAGGCGCAGAAGGATTGCACCAGTGTTCGAGGCTTGCAAATGAGTCACTTTCGTCACGGTTTAAGGTTAATCCTGCATCGGCCAAGCTGCTAAATGATTCGGAGAAAAAACAGGTTGGACCTGTATGAAATCAGTTGTAAACGATTTATTAATATTTCTTGGGTTATTTTTTAGTTAGAAAAATTTACGAATATTATTGAGGAAATCTATTAGCTAATCATTATTAAATTTTTTTTAAATCACTTTAAAATAAAATGTCTAAGTAGATTTTTAATAAATAAATAAGGTAAACATCTGGTGGTTTCTGGAAAAAAAATTAGGAAACTACATTGTAAAGTTACGAAATCAAAATAAATTACGTTATTTCGACATTTTTAAATGGAGTTCGAATTTTTTAATTTCATATTTCGAAAGGGTGCACGTAAATCTGTACTTATATTAACTGGCAGATGAAAACTCATTGCTTAACTCGAATTATAATTTTAATTATTTCAAGTAACATAGTTTCAAAATGTTGCAACATATAAATGCAACATTTATTGCATGCATCTGCAACAGTGTTGCTGGAAGGACAGCTGCAAGCAGTGCATCCTTGCCCTGCGTTACCATCGTGATAGAGGGGTGGGTTTGTGTCCATGCCAAACGGATACATTTTCGAAAAAACTATTTTGTAGAATGTACATTAGTAACTATTTTTCTAATCAGAAGGATATATAACTGCATTCCTACCAATCCAACTGGATATTTATTATTCTATTCATACTTTCAGACTCCTGACCACAGATGGCGTTTTTTTTGTAGTTTTCAGGCCGCATTTTCCAGGCTCAACCTTTAAAGGCCAGTTTAAGTTTTAAACAAACTCCGCACCCAAACATACTTAAATGTTTCAAGAGTTTCAGAGCTCCCCTTTTGAGCTGTCAAATCGAACACCGACCTTGGCCATTAATCGTCCCATTCATGTCAAATTTGTACAATTCGAATGTCAATGGAGTGCGAGAAGGAGAAAGTTTTCAGTCAGCCTCCGACGCGCCAGCAGAAAAATCAATAATTCCGAACGCGTGAATTTCCATTAACAATTTGTTTTGGCGAACTTGAAACGTGAAGCACACAAAACACGGAGAGCCTTGAACCGATGCTAAAAAATAAATTAGAAAATTCCTCCGCACCCGCGGGCACATGTGCAGGAAAACCCAGTGAAGTTTTCCACCTCGAACGCCTTGTAGCTGAGGCCATCGACTCTGCTCCTCAGAACTAGGGTTTTCATGGGGTGTGGAAGGGAAAATCTGGAAAGCGGGGAGGTTGGCGCCTTGCCTAATTTGAATACATGCATAGGGAAAATTTGTGTGTGTCTGAAAATGGAAATTCTGTGTGCGATTCGCTCGCTGACTGACTGACACATATTTGGGCATGATCAAAATTAATGACCCGGCACTCATATAGGCGCAGAAAACCAAGCACGGAGACACCTTGGCACACACATTTGGCTGATGCAACACGAGCTCTGAAAATGGGTCAAAGGGGGATAAGCCTCGATTTTTTATATGGAAAAAAGTTTAATTCTAAAAAAGAGTTTTTGTTTGTAAATGAAATCAAAAACAATTGCATTGTTGGGTTAGAGTCTTGGAAATATTTAATCTTCTGTTCTTTTATCGAAGAAGTGTAAATTTTAAATATTTTTTCCAACCTTACATCCAACTTTAAATGCATTGGTTTATTAAATCAAACTTTATATTAAAAAAGGGGGGACAACATTTTTAAAATAACAAACTCATAGGATTTACTTTTTATTGGTTTAGAATAGCTTTTTAATTTTATAACTTTTATCACATTTTATTTTAAATTCTCATTCCTCCTAATACATATCGTTAAAGTTAAAAGTTTTTAAGGAAACTAAAAAATATTTAAATGTTTCTTTAGCTACATGATTGAGAATTATTGAGTTTCTTACTCCATGGTTTTCTGAAGCGATAATAAATATGGTTATTGTACACTCATAAAAACTAATTTCTAAATTTTAGTAATCTCGCCATTGAATCGGCCTACCCTTGAAAATAGAAAAATATTCTTGTTATTAGAAATTGCCTTTAGATTAGATTGCCTTTAAATATAGAAGACCTTTCTAGATGAAGAAAATTCAAGAAAACATTTTTCTTGAAAATAGAAAAATGAAACTCTCATATGTATGTTTTCCATGCCGTCGCAGCCTAAACATATTCTTCGTATTTAAGGGCGAAATCGCATTTGAAAATATGAAAAAAATTGCTCTTGAATAAAAGAGACTATACTTTTAGAAATTATTTTTTACTTTTTAGAGATATTTTTCTTAATCTCAAGGCAAGCTGCCTTTGGCTTAAAAAGTATGGTGATTTCCAAAATTTCAAGGTTTTTTTTTCGGGGTGTCCCCTTTAACAACTTTGGGCTACCGAATGTAAGCAACAGAAAACAAGAGGGAACGCTATAGTCGAGTGCCTCGACTATCAAATACCCGTTACTCAGCTAAAGTCAGCAGTCTCAAGCAGGGCAAACCAAGCAGCCGCTTCAAAAAATTTAAAAAATTTCTTCTACATTTCGGTACACGCTAATAACCCAAACAAGATGGCGTTTACACTTTTGCTCTAGCTTTAAAACTATGGGCGCCACAGCTTTTCGCGGTTTGTGGGCGTTAGGGGGGGGGGGGGGTTTCCAACTTTGGTCTATCAATATGTATTAATGAAACGAATACACATTGCTTTTCCCGTTAATATAGCTTCAAAACTGTGGGTGCCACAGTTTTTCGCGGTTTGTGGGCGTTAGAGGGGGCGTGGCACTTCGGCGTGAAAAACTTGCGCTGCGTATTAACCCCTAGAATCTGCATGCCAAATCCCAATTTTCTAGCTTTTATAGTTTCCGAGATCTCAGCGTTCATACAGACGGGTGCCACTGTTTTTCGCGGTTTGTGGGCGTTAGGGGGGGGGGGGGTTTCCCACTTTGGTCTATCAATATGTATTGATGAAACAAATACACATTTCTTTTCCCGTTAATATAGCTTTAAAACTGTGGATGCCACAGTTTTTCGCGGTTTGTGGGCGTTAGAGGGGGCGTGGCACATCGGCGTGAAAAACTTGCGCTGCGTATTAACCTCTAGAATCTGCATGCCAAATCCCAATCTTCTAGCTTTTATAGTTTCCGAGATCTAAGCGTTCATACAGAACGGGTCACAGTTTTTCGCGGTTTGTGGGCGTTAGAGAGGGCGTGGCACATCGGCGTGAAAAACTTGCGCTGCGTATTAACTCCTAGAATCTGCATGCCAAATCTCAATCTTCTAGCTTTTATAGTTTCCGAGATCTCAGCGTTCATACAGACGGACAGACGGACAGACAGACGGACAGACGGACAGACGGACATGGCTAGATCGACTCGGCTAGTGATCCTGATCAAGAATATATATACTTTATATGGTCGGAAACGCTTCCTTCTGCCTGTTACATACTTTTGCACGAATCTAATATACCCTTTTACTCTACGAGTAACGGGTATAAAAACGAAGAAGGGCGAAGACCCGAGACAAGAAAATAATTTCTTATTTCAAGATATTATTATTTTTTCTTGTTTTAAAGATGGCTTTCTATAAAACATTTCTTAAAACAAGAAATTTAATTTCTTGATACAAGAAAGAAACCACCTTTAAAGCAAGAAAAGCCTTTCTTGTTTCAAGAATTAGTATTTCTTCTTTTAATGGTGCCTTTCTAAAAGACCATTTCTTGAAATAAAGGTGAGGTGGCCTTTGGCAAAAATTCAAGAAAGAATTTTCTAGATATTATGGAAATTCTCCTATTTTTATACCCGTTACTCGTAGAGTAAAAGGGTATATTAGATTCGTGCAAAAGTATGTAACAGGCAGAAGGAAGCGTTTCCGACCATATAAAGTATATATATTCTTGATCAGGATCACTAGCCGAGTCGATCTAGCCATGTCCGTCTGTCCGTCTGTCCGTCTGTCCGTCTGTCTGTCCGTCTGTCCGTCTGTCCGTCTGTATGAACGCTGAGATCTTGGAAACTATAAAAGCTAGAAGATTGAGATTTGGCATGCAGATTCTAGGGGTTAATACGCAGCGCAAGTTTTTCACGCCGATGTGCCACGCCCTCTCTAACGCCCACAAACCGCGAAAAACTGTGACACGTTCTGTATGAACGCTGAGATCTCGGAAACTATAAAAGCTAGAAGATTGGGATTTGGCATGCAGATTCTAGGGGTTATTACGCAGCGCAAGTTTTTCACGACGATGTGCCACGCCCCCTCTAACGCCCACAAACCGCGAAAAACTGTGGCACCCACAGTTTTGAAGCTATATTAACGGGAAAAGAAATGTGTATTTGTTTCATCAATACATATTGATAGACCAAAGTGGGAAACCCCCCTCCCCCTAACGCCCACAAACCGCGAAAAACAGTATCACCCGTCTGTATGAACGCTGAGATCTCGGAAACTATAAAAGCTAGAAGATTGGGATTTGGCATGCAGATTCTAGGGGTTAATACGCAGCGCAAGTTTTTCACGCCGATATGCCACGCCCCCTCTAACGCCCACAAATCGCGAAAAACTGTGGCACCCACAGTTTTGAAGCTATATTAACGGGAAAAGCAATGTGTATTCGTTTCATCAATACATATTGATAGACCAAAGTTGGAAACCCCCCCCCCCCTAACGCCCACAAACCGCGAAAAGCTGTGGCGCCCATAGTTTTAAAGCTAGAGCAAAAGTGTAAACGCAATTTTGTTTGGGTTATTAACGCCTACCGAAATGTAGAAGAAATATTTTTAATTTTTTGATGCGGTTGCTTGGTTTGCCCTTCTTGAGACTGCTGACTTTAGCTGAGTAACGGGTATTTGATAGTCGAGGCACTCGACTATAGCGTTCCCTCTTGTTTTTTTATGAGTGTGTTCTCAAAATATAGTTGCCCCGTACCTCAAAAAACTGCATTAGCTTAACAATTTCTGCAGTTAGCCCAAAAGGTTGGATGGTGAACTGCCCCCACGACAAACCCACATAACGATCGTATCTGCGCCGCCCTTGTGTAAATATCATTTCACGGATTCTTTTGCCGCCGTTTAGCGTCACATGCAATTTGCCATCATTCCGAGCTAAACGCTTTTTTTGACCCGAGCTGTCGGTTATTAAAAGTCATAATTGAATTTCTTGTAAACAGTTGTTGGTTGTGAAAGATGTGGCCCGAACATGCAAAACGCCACAAATAAGGGGGAAGGATGGAGAATCCGGCCTGGCGCTGAAAATTTCGAAAGTATGAAAAAAGCAATTAAAACTGAAATAATGAATTCTTTCTTCGCCAGTCGCTGCCATGTTTCTCGCTAGAGGTTGGAGTTGAATTCGGAGTTGGTTGGTTGGCTGCCTTACTGGTGAAGGGATTGGCCTTCGCTTCGCCCGTCTTCCGCCCCTCGCCCAGAAAATTTCCCGGGCTGATTAGCATGAGGCGTAACAGTTTTTAATTGCAGCCACATTTTGCCGAGCCCCGAATGTGCAGCAACAGAAACACATAATGATAGCAACACTTATCTTGCCATCAGAAAGTTAAAAAAGTTTATACACTTTTTCAATTTTTTTAACAATTACGAAAGTTTTTCTGCAGCTGCTTTCCCTTGTCTGCTGCTTTTGTTGTCTTCTGACGATTTTTGTCTCACTGCTTTGATCTAATTGAAAATGTAAACTTTTAGATATACTTTTAAGTTGGAAATCGTTATTTGTTTGCTTGTAATATTAATATTTTAACAAAATGGGTGACGTTCTATTTTGTAGATTTAAAGGCTGTGTAAATAATAAAAAATGGTCTTAAATATATTTTAAGTAACATTCTCTGTCTTAGAATCCGTAACTCGAACTCTTTTTGACTCAATACTTACCTTGGCAGATAGCTTTTCAATTTAAAGAATTTAAATTTTGTAATAAATACAGTTCATACATTGATCGCATGTTTATTAGAGTATTTTCGGCTTGACTTAATTATTCCATAGTTAATAGAAATCACTATATCATCATGTCCTGCTCTACATCTAATTTAAGGACACCCATCGGGTGTTGACTGTCCCTAGCTGCAGTCCCATTATCTTCCTAAGGTTGCCAAGTTATCTACGCCGCTTGAGACCATTGTCGATGCCTTCGCAGGAACTGCTACAAAAAATTGTGACAATTTACACTGATCTCTGGAACCTGGCCCAGAGACCCGTCCTTGACTGCCATAAAGTCAGTTCCGCTAAAAATCGTCGTAAAATACTCCCGTGAACTAGAAAAAAATAAAGCACACAAAAAATGTGCCTCAGTTCTAGTTTGGTTTCGAGAAATTCTGTGTTCGCGCGGAGGGAAAAAATGGAAACTAGAATACGCGGGACAATAAAAAAAACGGCGGGCTGTAAAAACGTTTTAGACCGAATTCGCTTTTGTGTATCGCGCATTTTGGTCATTGTTAAAAAATTCGAGCATTTTTTTGGGTCGCGACACAATTTTTTGCAGTAGTGTCTCCTGGATTTCTCTTCGTCCTGGCCTCGTTCTCAGGTCCTGGTCTCATTTTCCATTTAAAATGCGCCGCGCACAAAAGTTTTTACACGAATTTATGATTTTATCGCTTTACGACCGGAGGTCCTAATAAAACTTTATTGAGGCTGCCGACGGTCGTAGGAGTTCTGCTCGAGTTTCTTACCGTAGTAGGCCTCGTTTGGTAGCCTCTAAAGTGTAGCAGGGTCAGGTTCCTCGGGATCCGTGCATATCCTGCGAATTAAGCCAGTCCAAGGACGCGCAGGGTTATGCAAGTCTATGCAACGGATGGGCTTGCATAATAAAGGTAAATATTTGTTTAACTGGGAACTGCTCTAGTTAGCATTGTCCCGGTGGCATTGTTCCAGCCCTCACCCCGGTACCGCCCACGAGCCTGGAATAGAGAGTCAATAAAACGTCACCTTCACCTCTTACACAATATTTCACAACGATCTCGCAAATCCGGGGATTAGGCGCACCATTCCTCCGTTCTCAAACGGTTTCGGTCACCATGCCCGTCCGCAGTCGCCGCTTGCTCTAATTTAAATTACCATTCCGCATTGTCTTTGAAATGTTTCCTAAAAACTGACCTAATTTACGCCACACACTTTTCTTTATATGTTTTCGAGTAAGTCTTTCGTTTTTACGACCTAAAAATGGGAAAATTTCGGCGAATTTTCAATATTTTTATATTGTGTAAGATTTTTGAATAGGTCCTGTAGTGACGGATTCTGAATTCGGAAAATCGGTTTCGAGGAAGGGAACAGACTGATTAAAATTGTTCCTTCCCAATGGTCATAGATTCCGACAACAAATACTGCTTAGTAAATCATATTTTTAGCAGTAAATATAATTTATAAAATAGGTTCTTTTAACGCGAGAAAAAATTGTATGGTTTAGCTTTTTAAAGTAATTTTTTAAGTGTACGTTTACAATATCATAACAATTAATTTAAAAAATAAAATAACGTCTTTATGACAAAAATAATTTATTTTAACAATTAATTTAAAAAAAAAATGTCTCTATAACAAAAATAATTTATTACCTACCTTTATTACCTACCAAAAATAAAAAAAAAGTAAGTAAATCAATCCCCAATAAAAAAACTATAAAGTGAAAGAAAAATAAATTAAATACAACATTTTTTTGTAGGGAAGAATTTGATTTGCAAATTTTTACGAAGGAAAGGAACATGTTCGTAACATAACTCTAAAATCCGACAACTTAATCCTTTTGCTAACCAGTACTGCCATTACAACTCAATTTCTTGCGAGACGGGGGCGTTGGCTGAAGGAAAGTCTGTTTTGGGTAAACAGAGCGAAATCCCTTCCACCGCCCCCGCCCTCGAACCGGCCATTTCCACCTCTGATTTCCATGATTTCTCTGATTTCCACGGACGAATCAAGGCCTACCTGAGAAGGGAAGACGCGTGTGTCTCGCATTAAAATGATGTCCTGTTGAAGGACGAATCCCGAGATGCACGATGAAATCGAGGACGAGGCTCGCGCGACTCGACTCGGACCGACTTGAGTCGTCTGTTTATGGATGGTAAATGCACCGTGTCATGGGTCCTTAAGCGTCTTAATTGCCCGCGTATCCTTCGCCGGCGAGCAGCGCAATTAGTTTCCAAGGCGGAAATATTATTGGCACATCATAAAACTATAAAACAGGCCGCAGGGGGCCAACTTCCTCCTTTTCCCTGCCCAGTTCAGCTCAGTTCTACAACTCGGACATCGAGCTCCGAGATTCAAACTGAGGCCATCCAATGCCATCAGCGAATTCGACGAATTCCGAGGAGCGCGCGCGACTTCGATTCCCCGGCGTACGACTCGTCAGCGGAATCGCATTGACAGTCTACTCCGAACTCCCCGGAGACTCAGTCCCAATCATTGTTAATGGACTTCGTCCTTATTAGCTGTTGATGTCCCACGATGCCGAACAGCAACGGGACATGTCTGTCCTCGCATAAAATATTAAGCTGTAGTAAGTTGTAATTCAGTTGTTATTTCACTTCATTATGAACAGAATATATTTCAATTGAGCATAAAAACATAAAATAGAACAATTTTATAAATAAAATTATAAAAATAATTCAAATATTTATAAATTAAAATATAAATTAATTAAAATTTTAAATATTAGTTATTATTTCTTATTATTTCAATTCGGAAAAAATAATTAAATAAAAAACCAAACAATGCATTTTGAACATTAATTAGTATTGATTGCTGTAGTTTACAAAATAAATTCCATAAAATACTTCTAAGACATTGATGGCAAGTTTTGTTAGTGTTGATTTTAGTAAGATATTTGAAACACGGTAAGGAGATATCCTAAAAAGGATATATATTCCTAATCAGCTTTACTACACTCATAAAAAAAAACCTAAGAACTCCCATAAAATCCAGAATAAACTTTCTAGAATTTTTGCCAAAAATGACACCGCCTTTGTTTTAAGAAATTTTGTTTCTTTCTAAAAGAAAATTTCTTAAAACAAGAAATGTAATTCTTGTTCTTAGGGTGGTTTCTTTCTTGTTTGAAGAAAATACATTTCTTAAAACAAGAAATGTTATTTTAGAAAGGCGCCTTTAAAACAAGAAAAAATTATTCTTATTCCAAGAAAGAATATTTCTTAAATGTTGGGCTTACCCTTAAAAAAATTAACAGCAGCGATATCACTGTCATGGTCAGCAGTTACCATGCAAGCAGAGCTAGGACTAGTTGGGAATTATTTTTCGCCAGAGCGGAAAAAAAATTGAAAAACAAGAAACACAATTCTAGTTTTAAAGGTTATTTTTTCTCGAATTCAAAGGCGAATTCGCCATTAAAAACGTCATCAAAGACAGCCAAAAAAATGACATATTTGAGTTTTTCTATTCTTAAGAAATTTTCTTTCTTGAATTGTTTTATCAAGAAAGAATTTCTGTATTTGAGCGCGAATTTTTTAAAAACAAGAAATATTTTTTCTATATTAGAAAGAAATTTTTATGAGTGTAGACGAGTCGATCCAGCCATTTCCGTCTGACCGCCCGTTTGTCTGGCCGTCGATCCGAAAAGTAGTCTCTCAGTTTGGAAGCTATTGGGTTGAAACTGTCCCAAAAGGTTTTTTTTTATTGCAGAATCAGTCGAATCCAGGCGATTGTGCACCTTATCTTATAGTTCCCATAGGAATAACAGGTAAATAATTAAACGAATTATATATCTTTCGTGTTTTTTTTTCTATTCTTAGGAATATAATAAAAAAAATTTTTTTTTTGAATTTCAAATTTTATTTTGAAAAAATCGGACATATATGTATGTTACTACCACCGATTAAAAACACGAAAGAAATATAACTTTGGTCAACAGAAATTTATATGCTCATGCAGACTATTTCTATAAAATTACAAATATGTAAAATTTTCTCAGTGGGCCAAGCTCTGGCGCCCACATCTTTATAGATTTAATAAAAGCGCAGCGGCAATTTCAATACAAAATTTGATTTTTTGTTCATTTATTTCTGTGTAGCAGTGACGACCGTGCTGAGTAATGGGTATCTGACAGTCGAGGCACTTGACTATATCATTCTCTCTTTTTCTCATATCCTTAGAGAGGGTCTAATGATTTCAGTCAGAAGTTTGCAATGCAGTGAAGGTGATGTTTCTGGCCCCATAAAGTATATATGTAAATTCCCGATCAGTATCACTAGATGTGTCGATCTAGCCATGACCGTCTCTCCGTACGTTTCTCCGTCTGTCCGTCCGTTTTTACACAAACGAGTCAATCAGTTTTAAAGCTATCGGGATGAAACTTTACCAAAAGTTGTCTTTCTATTGAAGGTCGAAACCAGCTAGATCGGACAACTATATTTCAGAGAAATTTTGAAATAATAAAATAAAGGTATATTCAGAGTAGAAGCTACTACAATAAAAACAAGAAAGGAATCTAACTTGCAGTTAATTCCTATTTAATTACAAATTACAAAAATCTGAATTTAGATTTGCAACAAACCAAATTATAGCAATTTTCGTATTATTTTGACAATAATTGATTAATATGGTAGCTATATAATATAGTGGTCCGGTATCTCTAAAATTTAATTCGAAATTTAAAACAGTTTATAAAGTTTTATTCTGATAGCTTAAAAACTATGGGACTAATTTTTGTGGAAACGAACAGACATGTCTGTATTTTTTATGATTTTTTGAATGGAAAGATCTCAGTAAAAATTTGTATGAAAAGGAGGATAAACCGACTTAAATTGTCATTTTTAACTATTTAAAAAAATTCATACAAAATACAAGAACCAATATTTTGAAAATGTTTTTTTCAGTTATTATTTTGCTTGGGGAAAAACTTTGCATCAAAACATTTTTGTTTTAAGCCCCAAAAAAGGTTTAAAATTTGACATTTTCAAAATGTTCTAACTTTTTAAAGGGTGCCTAATGGGCTAAAAACATTTTTGTGTCATTTTAACGGAATTGAAGTGCTCTTTCTATAGGTGGCAAAAGTTAATATTATAAGTTCAAAATATGAGTACAGTTAACATTCAAATCTGTGAAAATAATTATGCCGACCGTTGTATATACTTTACGGGGTCGGAAACTTTTCCTTTACTGCGTTGCAAACATCTGACTGAAAACATGCAGTGTTTTTATACCCTTGCAGAGGGTTCCAATTTTAGTACAAAACCTAATTACCTAGTTATTTATACCCGTTACTTAGAGTAGGTATATTGTATTTGGAGATAAGTATGTAACAGGTAGAAGGAAGCGACCCTATAAATTATATATATTCTTAATCAGAATCACTAGCCAAATATCTGACTGCAATTATAATACCCTTTGTAAGGGTACAAAAATCCATGGCAAAATGACTACGACTTCTTACTAATTAAACAAGAGGGAACGCTATAGTCGAGTGCCTCGACTATCAAATACCCGTTACTCAGCTAAAGTCAGCAGTCTCAAGAAGGGCAAACCAAGCAACCGCATCAAAAAATTAAAAATATTTCTTCTACATTTCGGTAGGCGTTAATAACCCAAACAAAATTGCGTTTACACTTTTGCTCTAGCTTTAAAACTATGGGCGCCACAGCTTTTCGCGGTTTGTGGGCGTTAGGGGGGAGGGGGGTTTCCAACTTTGGTCTATCAATATGTATTGATGAAACGAATACACATTGCTTTTCCCGTTAATATAGCTTCAAAACTGTGGGTGCCACAGTTTTTCGCGATTTGTGGGCGTTAGAGGGGGCGTGGCATATCGGCGTGAAAAACTTGCGCTGCGTATTAACCCCTAGAATCTGCATGCCAAATCCCAATCTTCTAGCTTTTATAGTTTCCGAGATCTCAGCGTTCATACAGACGGGTGATACTGTTTTTCGCGGTTTGTGGGCGTTAGGGGGGAGGGGGGTTTCCCACTTTGGTCTATCAATATGTATTGATGAAACAAATACACATTTCTTTTCCCGTTAATATAGCTTCAAAACTGTGGGTGCCACAGTTTTTCGCGGTTTGTGGGCGTTAGAGGAGGCGTGGCACATCGTCGTGAAAAACTTGCGCTGCGTAATAACCCCTAGAATCTGCATGCCAAATCCCAATCTTCTAGCTTTTATAGTTTCCGAGATCTCAGCGTTCATACAGAACGTGTCACAGTTTTTCGCGGTTTGTGGGCGTTAGAGAGGGCGTGGCACATCGGCGTGAAAAACTTGCGCTGCGTATTAACCCCTAGAATCTGCATGCCAAATCTCAATCTTCTAGCTTTTATAGTTTCCAAGATCTCAGCGTTCATACAGACGGACAGACGGACAGACGGACAGACAGACGGACAGACGGACAGACGGACAGACGGACAGACGGACAGACGGACATGGCTAGATCGACTCGGCTAGTGATCCTGATCAAGAATATATATACTTTATATGGTCGGAAACGCTTCCTTCTGCCTGTTACATACTTTTGCACGAATCTAATATACCCTTTTACTCTACGAGTAACGGGTATAAAAATAAGTCAATAAGTGGCAGTCACATTTGCAGTCTGACACAGAAGGTGTTAACAAGGTCCTTACCGAGACTTGGACAATTCGAATTTTATATCTCGGGGTCATAAACAGCCCATTGCAATGCATAATTCCCATTTCATTCAGCTTACGAGGTCATCATCGCTATTGAAAAGCGGCAGGACAATGCGAATAAGTGTGACAGGAGCAATTATAGCCTGATCCTGATGTCTCATATGTCAACACAACAGAGCTCGAAGACATCGCAGGCAGTTCAAGGATATCTGGGACGCACAGGACTTCGAACAGAAGCCAAGGACACAGGCGACGCGTGACGCATTGGGAAAATATTTGTACAAAACATTGAGGAAATGTGAAAAGGAGCACAGCGTCTCGGCATCCTTGACTTTGATTGGTGCCGATCCAAGGACGAAATGCTATATCCACTCATTGAGCTGACCTCGAGAGGAGTCGTCGGTGGGCCTTCGCGCGAAGGTCATTGGCAAAATGTATCCTGTCTGGCTTTCTCTTCAGTTTTAAAAGAGATCTAGGAGCTAAAGATTACTTTATCTAGCATTAGACATCTGGCGAATTCATCACGATGATTTCCCCAGCGCAGAGTTAATGACTCGATCCGATCTGCGTGCAGTTTGATTGTTAACTCAAACAAATCCCATAACGCACACGAAAATTTTGAATAATTCTCGAGCATTGCTACTAATTAGCCGCCGATTGAGGCAATCAAATTGATTGCCTGCGATCCGAACCAAAGAAAACCTCACGCTGGGATCTTCGGACCCGTGTTAGACGAATTGACGCTGATACTATATATAGACGGTGGATCGGAATAGTACGGGGAATTTACACCAATCGCGAGTTGTTTGTTTTGTTTGTTGATAATATTTCTCGGCCCTTTACCATTTTATACGCAGCGGGTCGTCGCCTGTTTCCTCCTGATAATGAGTGCGATCCACTCGATTGTTTTTATCACCCCTTCCAATTTTTATGGCACTTGAGATATAATGAGAAATGCCCCCCGGAGGAGATCAGCAGCAACTTCAAAGGAAAACTAGCCCCAGCATGTGACTATCGAAGTTTCTCTCAAGCTAGGAAAACAAACAAATCCCGGGATAAACTGACACTGGAGTATCCTAATGGGATATCTTATGTAATGCCCCACTGTTGGGCAGGTGTGGTATTGAGATACTTTAAACAAGCTTTTGAAGTCTGAAATATTAATGAAGTCCGAGCAGCAGGCTCGCCCATCAATAAACCAATAAAAGAAAGCAATACTCAATTTTCCAAGTAAACTAATGCATTTTTTCTTTGGCTTGGAAATTTTGGATTGAATTTACAAAACTATCTTTTGAGTAGTGGAATTTTATATATTTCGAATAAGTTTTTAAAGTTTTTAATTATATATTCGTGTACTTTAATTTCTGTTAAAATTAAGTTGGCTATAATTCTAATTATATTAGCAACATTTGTTTTAAATTCATAGTGCTAAATTATATTATTTAAATTTAAAATATTTGTTTATGAATTTTCCTAATATGAAAATAAAGCTATTTTTATTATGTAGCAAATAATACTAATTTTTGCGGAATTATATCCTGATAGAATACATTTTTTGCTGAGGATTTCAGTTTAGTATCCTAATGATGTTGGTCACTCTGGTTTCCCTTGACCAAAGGCAGCTGATGATGCTGCTTCTGGGGAAAATAATGATGCGATTGACTGCAACAGCGACCAAAATATATCAGAGGGCTGGGAATTAACACATTCGCCGCCTCCAGGCGCGTGCCTGTTCCACCTTCCCGTGCATTTATCAAAAATCCGCCGGACCGACCCACCGAACCGCCGGCTATATGGCTTCATATATAGATGGCTATCGGACTGTGCTAACCCTCATGGAAGTGCCAAAAATGTGCAACGCCGTCAGCGGAAGAAAGACAGGAAGGACGAACTGAATCGGGGAGGGGTTCGAACTTCGAAGGATACAAAGGACAAGGGACATGCAGCTACTCAGGCACAATGGGATGGTCCCGATTCACTGTCAAGGTAATTTATTAATTCGACAATAAAAACGTACGAATTCTTGGGCTGAGCCCCGGAATCACATTCTGCTTTGGGTTTGGGTGCGGATTCGAGATGGGGTGTGTTGTGGTCGGACACTCGCATGTGGGCCTTACAACTCAATTAAAGTTGCCTGGGTCCTGGACGCCGAGCCCGATGCATTTCCTTGGAGAACCGGGGTGAGCATAGTATTTTATGGCCATGTGTTGAACTCGGGATAATCTCGATTGAGGATTTGGCGAAAACCAATCGGCTATAAGTTAAGTGGCCGATTAAATTCAATAAAAACTAAATAAGGCTTTTATAAATAAGGTTTTTAAATCAACAGTTAAAATATAGAAATATATATATTTAATTCTTTGCTTTAAATAAATAATGTACTGATATTCACATAGGTATTTTTTGGGAATTTTAAAATGTAAAACAATTTTTTTTGTTTTTTTAATTTTTTTTAAAAATGCTACATAAATACAAAAAAAAAAGTCTATGTAAAATCAACATAGAAAAATAGTACTTAACTATTTTTTATATTTTCATATATTTTGTTGTTTTTTTTGGGTCATTGAATGTTGTTTATCAATTAAAATAGTAGAAAAAAATTTAAATAGTTTTATGCACCAAAAAATACAGAAATTCTCAATTTGAGTGTAAAGTCCTTGGTTAATTCTCTCTGTGTAATAATAGAAAAATAATAATAATAATAATAATAATAATAATAATAATAATAATAATAATAAAAATAATAGTTGCAACTACTCAAACTATGGGTGTGTTACATTTAACCTTTAAATTTTTAATAACACTTTTTAGGTTGGCATTTTCTAATTATAAATGTTATATGGTCGAAAATTCTGCTTTTCACTCCATATCTCCCACTGATTGTTAAATTTACTCTAAAACCAGAAAGGCGGCTCGCATTCACTATAGCAATATAGCAATCACAGGACATCGGGGAAATGCGAGCTGCAGTCTCTTCTGTCAAACTGAAAAAAGCCATACATTTTGTGCAACAATGGAAGCTGCCAGCGGATGGAGATGGGGTATGTGCTGCTCGGGGAGTGGACTGGGGGTAGGGGTAGATTTCGCACATGCACACATATGTCGGACTATCGATATGTTAGGGGTGTTCAACGGGGGTGGCTGATAAAATTTATCCCGGCCGCGTAAGCCGATCAGAAAGTCATGTAAACAGAAGATGTGGCGCAGAAGTGATTGTTTTTTTAGCAGTCAATTTAGCTGAGCGGCTTTCCGGTTCTATGCAAATACCAGATAGCGCAGAAACTTACTAATTCCAAAAATCATCCATTGCAAAAATAAATCATGTTAGGAAAGTAGTAGTGGCAAAGTTTTTCTTAATTTACTAAAATAATTTAAAATTGGTTCAGTATATTTTGACTGTTGAAACGTTTGGCTATAATATTTTTGTTTAAGAATAATTCTTTTTTAAAAAAAAGATAAGATAATATATAACTTAAATTTTTACGATGAACTTTTAGCGTATTTCTTAACTGAAAATACCAGAAAGATTAGGAAATTAAAGTCCCGCCAGAAATCATCTCCAACAATTAATAGCCAAGCATTTGTTCACAATACACGTAAAATAACAATATGATTTTAAAGAAACATTTATTTGTAAGTATATTTAATAAAATTAACATTTTTCTGTATTTATTAATGAATCTCTGCATAAGACACTGTTATATTTGTCTAAATTATTCTTGACAAAAACTATAAAATTCATGAATAATTTGAGTTTTAAGGAAATAAATTAAATTCAATAATTCAGTAAAAGTTTTAGTTTTGGATTCTATCAATCTAAGACAAAAATAAGACATTTGCTTAATGTATTTAAACGGTTGTGCTGACAAGATCTGCCTTTAATAATGGTTTTTTGTTAGCTGTGTAAATTTGGCCTAGCGGCTTTCGGGTTTTGAGCAAATACCAGGCATAGGAGTGAGTTTGGTTTGGGATCGGATCGCATCGGGAGTTGCGCACTTGCTTGGCCACGAGGGCAAACAAAAAGCGCAAACACGCGACCCTCGGCCACGCGCAATCGCAGTCGCAGGAATCGGACGTAATGTTATCCTTTGGCCGCCCAGTCCGCGAAATAAATTCGGAGGGAAAGGGCCGCGGATTCCGGGAACAACTGGCAGCCAGTCGTAGTCGCCGTTCTGCTCGCTGGCAAAAATCCAGAGAAATTTTTAGGGAACCATAAACGGGCCGGGGAAAAAGCCTCTGGGCCGGAGCAGCGTTTTCAGCAACATTTTACAGTTTCTTTTTATGTCTTTATGATTATTGCAATTAGAGGGAGACCAACTGCACATCTCGTCCTCTCGCTCTGCGCACCTCATAGGTAGGCATCTCATGGCCGTAATTACCGAGGAGGCAGCGTCTCAAGGTCGCCGCGGAGGGGAAGTGCGCGGACGGATAACTCGCGATGATAATGGGCGCGATGGGTAGGTAATAAGCAGCGCAGCAGGTAGGCCTCGAACGGATAACTCGGCCAGGACCTCGGATAACTTCCCCTCGCCGGGACTGGAAGGACACTTCCCCGGAGGGGTGGCTGCGAACAGCAGGCGGCAAAGTGTCATGCGCAGGGATATTTATGCGCTATAACGGCGAGCGTGTGCCGAGAGCCCTCCGCTTTTGCTATATATGCAGGATCTGCCACAGGACCAGCTCATTCGCAAACTCAGCAGCGTTGCGTGCACATCGCAGAGTTAGAAAAATCGCAGTAACACACAGTCGAGATGGCCACCACCAACAGCCAGAGTCACTACAGCTACGCCGACAACATGAACATGTACAACATGTATCATCCCCACCCCCACAGCCTGCCACCCACCTACTACGACAACTCCGGCAGCAGTTTCTACCAGAGTAGCGCCAGCTACCAGGGCTACCAGAGCTACTATCCCCAGGAGAGCTACGCGGATAGCGGCTACTACTACAACAACCAGGAGCAGGTGACCACCCAGACTGCACCGCCCACAGTCCAGCCCACCACCCCACCGCCCAAGTGCGCCAAACGCAAGGCCGAGGAGGACGCCGCCTCCATCATCGCCGCCGTCGAGGAGAGGCCCAGCACCCTGCGCGCCCTGCTCACCAACCCCGTGAAGAAGCTGAAGTACACCCCCGACTACTTCTACACCACCGTCGAGCAGGTGAAGAAGGCGCCCACGCCCACCGCCCCCGCCAAGGTCGCCGCCAGTCCGGCCCCCAGCTACGAGCAGGAGTACGTGGCCGTGCCCACGCCCAGCGCCTCCGAGGACGTCGACTACTTGGACGTCTACTCGCCCCAGTCGCTGTCGCAGAAGCTGAAGAATGGCGACTTCGCCACCCCGCCGCCAACCACGCCCACCTCCCTGCCGCCCGTCGAAGGCATCAGCACCCCACCCCAGTCGCCGGGGGAGAAGTCCTCGTCAGCTGTCAGCCATGAGATCAATCATCGCATTGTGACAGCCCCGAACGGAGCCGGCGATTTCAATTGGTCGCACATCGAGGAGACTTTGGCATCAGGTAGGCATCGCACAGCAACCCCTAAAATGCTCTATAAAAATTTTAAAAAGATATGGAAGCACATCTCTTTAATATTTCTATAAATTTTAAATGAATCAATAACTAAATCAAATTCTTCTTAATTTTTGCAGATTGCAAAGACTCGAAACGCACGCGGCAGACGTACACCCGCTACCAAACCTTGGAGCTCGAGAAGGAGTTCCACTTCAACCGCTACATCACCAGGCGTCGTCGTATCGATATTGCCAACGCACTGAGCCTGAGCGAAAGGCAGATCAAGATCTGGTTCCAGAACCGACGCATGAAGTCCAAGAAGGATCGCACGCTGGAGAGCTCCCCGGAGCACTGTGGTGCGGGCTACGCGGCGCTGCTGCCGCCACTGGAGGCCACCACCACCACCGGAACCTCGTCGGTTTCGGTGCCCATGTACCACCACCAAACCACCGCCGCCGCCTATCCCGCTTACAACCACAGCCACAGTCACAGTCACGGCTATGGCCTGCTCAATGATTACCCTCAGCAGCAGACCCACACCCACCAGCAGTACGAGGCCTACCCGCAGCAGTACCAACAGCAGTGCAGCTATCAGCAACATCCACAGGACCTGTACCATCTGCCTTGAGGTCCACAGACCTCAGACTCTCAGTTCCCCCGAGCGGAACCGAAACGCGTACCGCCACAAAGCCGAAGCGCACTTCTCTCGACCATTTGTAGGTGACACGCAAATGGCCAAAGCCGAGAACGAAGCTGCGAGGCGATGAGTCGCACAGTAGAGGGCGCACTCCCTACGGTGCCCAGTGTATTTTGGGCACAAGGACGAGTGCGCATGTGCGGAGGCAGAGACTGAGGCCGACAGGAAAAGAATCCTTGCTGCGAGCGGAACCCAGTGGCTGGCCATGATGGGTTCTCAGCGATCGATTAGCTGCGGCCAAACACAAACCCAAAACACTCAGCTGGGAGGCTGAGAATGGCCAAAAGACTTGGAGACTGACACATGTTTTTGTACAGATAGTTGTTAAGATAAGCCTATACTAGATTCTTATTTATTGAAATATATAGAAAATCGATCGAATTTAAATTAATTAAACTGACTATTTATTGGGGATATTGAGAATAAACTTGGGATAGGTTACGATTTGAGAGAATAAGTGTGTATGTATTATACAGGGGATGGGGCAGGGGTGGGAGTTTGGGGGTTAAGTCTCCCGTTGCCGATAAAGTTATATGGGAAATTTGGTTTTCAGAAGTATGCTAAACAAAAATAATCGTTTTTAAGAATATTTTAAAGGGACTTTAAAGACAGTTAAAATTGATCTTAGAATTTTATGAAATATGGAGGACCTACCTACGAAGTTGAAGTCTTTGCTTAAGGTGTCCTTGGATATTGAAATTATGGATTATAATAAAACATATTAAACAAAAAAACAATTTTTAAAATAAATGATGTATTTTTATTGTACTAACTTTTATGAAGAACTTGTCTGTGTATTGTGGGTATTTTCAGCCATCCTTTTATTTATTTCTGATAAATTGCATTCTTTGATCGCTGCAGCCACCCCTACCCATTTTTTCAGAACTTATACGAAAAGCAAACGATTTAATGTTGAGCACGAATCGTGCAAGTTCGAGCAGCTGCATTTTCTCGCCTTGATCCCCTCATCGCCGACCCATTGCTATCTCCCGGGTTTTCTATAAAATTCACTCTTTTCGCCAGAGAAAATGTCACATTTTGGTCGGGCCTCGGCGTATATCTACCACCACATCCCTTGCTCCCTTCCTCCCCTCGGCCGCTGTGACTTCGTCTATTGAAGTGAGACATTGATTGGTCATTTTTCATTGCACACCCGTGACAGTTATGGGTAACGCAACGCAAAAGGAAAAGCCGGATCCCGATTTGGAATTGGAATCAGAACCAAAATCAAAGGCAAAGGGAGCCATGTGCAGGCGCATTTTCCCCGGCATCATTTATCCGACTCATTAGATAAAAGTGGACAGTGGGTGAGCACGGAGTAGCATCTGTGGACAGCGTTAGGTGCGAAATGGCATTCGGTTAGTTTAGTGGTGAAATTTTGCTGTGGATTTGGGTTTTAGGTTTAAAAATGTTCGAGGTAATTGACTAGGCTTCGAAGACTTTTAAAATTATTATTTTAATTTGTATCACTTGTGTTCAATGCAGATTGAAAAATAATTTAATAAGCTGTTAATTCTTGAACTTGGATTGAATGTTAAAAAAATACTACAAAAAGAATAAAAAAAAAACAGAACAAATTTTGATAATTTTCTATAAACTATAAATATTTATCAAATTTACGGGAAATTTTTTGTTGCAGCGATCACCAAACTAAATTTATCAAATGTAAATCAAAAGAAATCTACAATGAGACTCTACATTTCCTTAAATTTGTCGGTAGAAAATTTTACATTTATGACATTACATTTATACCCTTTCAATCAGAAGTTTGCAACACAGTAAAGGAAAGGTTATGTAATTATATTCTTGATCAGCATGACTACGCAAACTAGTCCCTCAGTCTTGAAGCTATTGAAATGAATCTTTACCAAAAGTCGTTTTTCTATTGCAGGTAGTATATAAGTCAAAACTATATATATATAAACTATACTATATATTAAAGCATCCATAGAAAGGATCGGTAAAAAGAATTATAGCTTTGGAGTTTTTCGTGAATTTCTATTGTAGTCTCTTCTACTGTGGAATAAAATTTTTATTTTATTCCACCAGAATTTTGAATTAAATATAACATAAATCGAAATAATATATTATATAGCTGCCCTAGAAACGTTCCATCGAATAATGTGAAAATAATACGAAAATTGCTGTAAATTTCGGCTAGCTAAAGTTAGCTTCCCGTTTTGTTTATTTTTTAAGATTATTATAAGAAGTTCAATTTGGTTATATTTAATATATATCCTGCACGGATATGCTATATTATGTACCTAGTTGCACAAATAAAACAAACAAAAGTCAACACAGTTTTTATGGTTTCTAAAAAAAGTCAACTTTTTTTGACCAACAATAAGCAAGGAGATTTTGAAGGTCCTTTGTAAATTCCTTCAAGTCCCCTATACTTTTTTAGCCCTTTAGTCAACATTAAGCCAGCAATTTTTACGGTATCCCAAGAGTCAACATTCTTTTTTTAATGTTTCTATAGAATTCCTAGCAACACCCAAGAAGCGGTAAAAGATTTACGTGTAAATTGCGAAAGAGTTACGTTAACTCTTCCCGAGTCCTTCTACGAAGCGAAGCCTTTTTTATCCTTTTTATTCGCATTTCGCTTTATTAGAGAGCCTCGGAGTGGGTTCTTAACTCATTCGCGAACCATAAAACCCGAGATTCGCGGAAGGAGTCGATGCTGTGGGCGGAATCCTTTTGCGAACCCGGTTCAGTCAAGGTTGCGAAGTCAATCCTTTAGCATAATCCTTTAAATAGCCAAAATAAAGCCCGCCTTTGTCAAAACAAAGCGCTTCGCTCGCAGAATTCGCATTTGCGAATAGGCGGTGCCATTGTGTCCACTTAGCCGGCAGGTACCGCCTCCTCAAAGTGCTCGGTTCCGAAGACTCCTCGCCCTGCATCCTATCCCTATCCCTTCCTCCAGCCTCAGCCATAACGATCGTAAAGTTATCCTTTCGCAAACACGAGCACACGGTTACCTCCTTAAGCCGGCGAAGGAGTTACAAAGTCATAAAAACAAAACACCTTTGTCCGCGCAGCATTGTCGGTTGGCGAATTATCCTTTCTGTCGCCGCTGCCGAATCCTTAATCCGCGTTCTGTTTACAGCCGGTTAGAGGGAGACGGAGCGACCAAACAGATAGAGATGGTGAGAAATTCGCAAATGACCCTGGCGAAAGGGGAAGGAACACGGCAGGCCAGAAAAGAACCGGAATGGCAAGGGTATCGGCGGATAAGCCTTTAGCTGGAAGGGATTAAATTACATTATCCTTATGTTAAAGATAAACACGGAGCGTCTAATCCAAAACATTGGATCAAGCGTGATATTCAAATTACCAAAGTCAAGGAATGTTGGTTTTAAGCTGTTTAAAGAAAAAGTTCACTTAGGTCTATGGTTTCTATACGCGCATTACTTTCTAATTAATAAAGGACCACAGATATCTTACAATCATTTTTGGAATAAGATACACTTAAATTATAATTATTTGGGGCATAGTTGCATTCCTACTTTTAATCACTTTTTAATGTGTTTTTTATACATTTTTTATTTAGAAAACTTAAATGATAAATTAATTGATCATAATTGTGGTAAGTATTTATTGATTTCCAAAATACGTGTGTCATAAAATAAAGGGACTTCATTGTATTGAATTTTATGAATATGAATGAATAATGTAATCAAGTATGTCTGATAATGCTGACAAGGGTGGGTAATGAGCACACTCTTGAAAATCTCAGTGAAATTACGCTCCTGTCATATAATCACCGAACATGAGATGATAATCGAGCTGATATGGTGATACCCAAACGACTTCGGCAAGTCATCGTGGAGGTCAGCACTTCTTTTGCGGCCGCACCCTTTGTTGTGATGGCCATATATTTATGGCGCTCAAAAAGCAATTAATTGTGACCCAAATCAACAATTTCCGAATGGCTGGCAATATCAACACGGCAGCCCGATCTAATGGCCCGGCAAATGCCACCGATCTCCACAGACCAAGACGTAGGAATAGGAATGGATATATGGTATACACGTAGTGGGAATGGTAATGAGATCGAGATCGGCATGGCCTGGTATGCTGCATGAGTTATGGCCACCACGGTAAGATGTCGCTCCAAATGCTTCATTTCTATGCACACTAGGAAAAAATCTAATAATACCGAAGCTAATTCTGTATTACACTCTTAATGATTCGTATACTTTGGTTATGATTTAAAATTGTTAGGCTCGTAGGTTGGACTAAATTAAATATTAATAACTATCAATAATATTGAGATAATTTTACATATGACTATTTTAAATTAAACAAATTGCAGTACATATGCAGAACTTTTTTCCAGTGCTTCAACCTTGTTTATGTTGCTTGTACTTTCCACGGAATCTCCCAGTTAAACTCCGATGAAATCAGCGCCAAAACCAAAACCAAAACTAAACTAAACCTGATCGTCCGCCAGCGGCTAGATCAGTGCTGAACCCTGGCCCCAGCCAGAGGTTAACATCAATATGGTAATAAGCCATATCGCAGCCACTGAGAACCCCCGATCCCGATCCCAGGCCATCCTCTGTGAGGCTGCGGGATTTATGAGTTCACCGAATGCTTTATGGCGTGTCGCTTTGACTAATTTATCTGCAAAAGGCGACGGCGCTGGCCACGAATTTTTATTGTTAATTTATGATTAAGCTGATTATACCCGAATCGTTTCGATTCGGGTTTTTGTAAGACATGCCCAACAAAGGGATTTGCCTGCTCAAGTGGAGGGATTATACAAATTGTCTCGCTGCCGTTTGGCAATACTAAAAATAAACTTTGATAACAAGACCAATGAATTGGGCTATATATCGATATTCTGAGAATTTTAAGACTTTCTTGGCCTTTTTAGAGTGTATAACCTAATTAAATGTATATTTTGGCGCGACACAGAGTAAATCATATATTTTGGTCTTACCTATTAACATAATTTAGTAAGATATTTTAATATATTAAGATTAATAAAACAGTAAATACAATTTTTGCGACTGGTGGACTGTTTGCTGTTCTGAAATCATTTGGTATAATTAGATTTTAACAATTTTAAGACATACGTCACCAAATTACAAAACAAAGAAAGCATCTTGTAAAGTAATCTTGCAGATATATTTCAATTATTGTTGATGCCTGCCCTGCCAGCTAATGAAAAAGTCTTTCGTTATTCTGAAAATGAGAGCGACTGCGAGGAAATCTCTGGTCGGTTTATTTTAAATGGGCCGTAAAAGATAATTTTAATTTTTAATCAAACATATGCACTGCGAAGCCCGCACCGACGAGGAGCGGCATCCACCGCGGATTTTCGTGTCAAAGAGGCCGCCGAAAAAACATGTGAGGATGCAACTCAGATTCAGCGAATGGCACCGCTCGACGTAGCACATCTTGAGTGCTCGAGAGCTCGATCTGCCACTGCCACCGCCTCCGCATCGGCAGTATTTAGCTTTGGATATAGCTGGCATTATACTCGCGTGTTCACGGCCATGGCACTGCCATATAAATTTCCAAGGAAGAAAAGAGCTTGAATGTATTGGGTATGGGAAAACCTTTGGCCGAGTGAATAGGAACATTTTTAGTTATCCAAAAAAAAAAATCATTTCGAAATTGCCACCCAATCCATTTAGTCTGTTGATTGTCTTTTTCATTTTTATTAAACGATTTACTCGGATCGAATTTTAGGCGAGACCAAAGAGTCTTTATAAAACTAAACTGAAACTGTTAACATGATAAAGAAAGTTCTTGATAAAGTTGGATCCCTAGATTACAAACATTGTTCAGCTGATATGTACGTGCTTTACTTTACAACATTAATATACCCCAATTAGAGAGCCTTTTGAGATTAAACGCTTTCGACTGTACCTTTAAACATTTTCAATTTTAATTATTATAAAAACTGCGGAGAATATATTTTTATTTAAGTCACAAGTTTGCAACGCTGTGAAGGAGACAGATGTTTTGAAATAAACATTTCAATTTTTAAAAATTGAGAAATAAAATTTTAAGCAAATTAAGAACCCGTAAAGTGTTTCGAGGGAGCACAAAAATCTCTGTCACGAAAGGGAGAAAGATGAATACTCGCATCAAACGTTATGTATTTCTTTTAACTGTATCTAAAAGAAATATTATTAGTTTATAAACATATTAATTTATTTATATGGCTAAGAAATAATGGTAAAACAAAAGGAGCGCCCCATGTTAGATGTTAAAATGATCAAATTAACGCCATCTAGTGGTAAGTGGCGAGGACCTCAAAACCATTTTAATTTCATAGTAGAAACATCCACTTGGAAAATTTAAGATCCTTTCTAACTAGATTATTTCGAAAATGGCACAATGTCCTTTATCTACATAATACATGATATTTACATGGATGCTTATATCCAAGACAACAACCTTAATGTCAATCTTGCACTGCTTGTATAAGCTGCTTGCAACATTGTTGCAATGAAGAAGAAGAAAATTAAATTAAAAATAAGCAACATTTGTATTTTCTACTTATATTTTAATTTTATTTTTATTTGTTAAAAAATCTAAAATTAAAAACAAAATCTGCAATTTTTTTATATTTTTTGGCTTTTTATCTACTAACTTCCTTCTTTTTTTATTTATCTTATCAAAAGTATTTCGAAGATTAAAAAAAAATTTTTTAAATGCTAACTTTATTTCTAAAAAAGACTTTTATAAATGTAGATTTTATAAAATTGTTTTCTTTCAAAATTACAAAAATATTTTTTCAAATGGTCTGCCCCGCTATTCGTTGTAATCGAAAAATGTATCTGCCTCTCCGTTTTGTTCTCCTAATTACGCCCCATGAATGAGTTTCCACGGCAAACAATAGTTGTGGAAAACACACAGAAAGTGCACTCACAGATATTATTGTTGTTCGTCGAAACTTCAAAGATATCCGACATTTTTGTTTTGTCTTGCGTGAGTCGTGAGCGTGAACCGGCAAAGTTTTGTATGGCGCCTCTCTACAGTTGTTCCTCAATTAAACTTTCCTGTGCCACCGAGCTCCCCTTTCCCCGCGATTTCCCCCACAAGACAGCCACACAATGCGAGGTCTGAGTAAATATGGCGCAAGTAAACAAAAATATCTGGAAGATATAATTATACGCACGCAATTCGTCAATCAGAACGACATTTTTCTTTTATTTGCTCGCCGGTCGTTAAAAGCCACAGCAACCTGAGAATGGGAGAACAAATGTAATAAAAGTGCCGCAAGGCGTTGTTTCTTTTTTTCGAGCCAAAAGTCTGGTGGAATAATAACTTCTGTTGTGTTTGGGTTTGTTTTGTTTCGAGTTCAGGTCTTTCCTGGGCAATTATAATTCTGTTAGATTGAGTTGCTCTCTCTGGATTTTTCCGCTGCAGTCCGCATCGCCTGAATGCCGCGATGCTCGCACAAAAGGTAAACTAATTAATTGATTAATGGCCGCGATCACACGCCGTATCTCGCGAATTAATATTATTCAATTTAAAACTGACTTAAAGTCGTTTTCACCACAACTAAGAGTTGTCGCACTATAATGGCGCTCATTAATTTCCCCAGCCCCAAGCAGAGAAAGAGGGCTCCAGAGAAAGAAAGACTGAGAGAGCGAGCAGTCAGCAAGATCCTTTTGAGATCTTTATCGCCTCGCCGATCCCTCCGTCCATCGATAGTCCCCGAATGAATCAGTTGCCGCTTGTCACATGCGCCCAAGTCGGTCCTCAGATAATGCCAATGGATCGCATAACTCAAATCTCGGCTCTCGGACTCCGAAACCGCCGTCCTGGTCACATGAGCCCCACAATTAATTGAGCTGTTAAATGTAAGTCTCGGAGAAACGAAAGGGAAAAATTAAAATTGACATCCCAATTAATATTTGGCTCGTTTGCATGTCGCGGCGACCGGTTCCTTACAGGTTCTTCAGGTTTTCCGTCCTCCAAGTGCCGCCGAAGACTTTGTCTCGTGAGGAATCCCCAAATCGTATCGATTTCAATCAGTTAGGTGTGGATATTTCAATTGCATCCTCAAATTACTTTTGAAGTGATAAGCTTGGGGCCGTCGTTTCTAAGAATACGTCTTGATCAGCTAATAAAGTGTTTTTATCAGTGTTCAGTAATGAAAATATCAAAAATTAAAAGTTTAAAGTCATTATAATTAGGTAAGATGCGATTTTTAAATTAATTTTACTTATTTTAAAAATAAAAATACAATAAAGATTTCCCAGTATTTATAAAATAAAAATCTCCGAGTTAATTGCTGAAGGATAACTTGAGAGGCTGGAAACCAATTAGATGATTGTATTTCCCCAGTTCGCTGGATGTATCCCATAGATTAAAACATTTTAATTACACGCATCGCTTGGTGGGTTTTCCCGGCTTTCCCCGCTTGCTGACTAATATGGATTTGTTCCACGCAACGTTCCGGGGATCAAATATGTATAATGAAAACTTCAACGCCATCGAGGGTTCCTTACCTCTGACGGAATGCTGCCAGAGTTTGGCTGGCTTTCTGGGCCAGTCGTCATCGCCGTCATCCACCAAGATGGTAGGCATTTAAGGCCGGCACAAGCACACAGCGCAGACGGGGCCAGTCCGAGAGTATCCTTTTCGTTTCTTTCACTGGCTCGGCCTCCCTTCAGGGGCGTAGTGCATGATAAATGCCGGGGAATCCGTCAATGTCAAAATCAGACTGTTACAAAGCAGCAACGGCGTCCGCAGCTCTCCGAGGGGAATGAAAAGGAACCGGGGAAGGGGGACAGGAGCAAGAGCTGAAAATGGAAATGCGTCCAGGATGCGAGCAGGAGCATCAGCATCGCAAGCAACGACAGCCGTTCCGGATCCGGAATTCCATTTCAATATCATGCATTCAATATTCACTTAATAATTTCGCAACATTTTTGCCTTTTTCGGGCTTGCATATTTCGAAAAGCAAATAAATTAACACTGCAACAATATTATTCTGAAAAGAACTTAATATCCCACAAAAAGATTTTATTTTAAAGTATTTATAAAGTATTTTTTATCCACAACATTTAAGTAGATAAAAAAAATGTAAAAATAAATATATTGTTTCAAGTTCAACTATTTTTAATTAATTTTTTTTTAATATTTTAAAACAAATCGTTTATTTAAAATATTTAACTTGACTTCTTTCCTAGTATAATTAATTGGTATTTGTTTTATTAACATCGTTCCTTATAACATTTAAACATTTAGTAAAAAATTAAAACCAAAAAAAATTATCAAATAATAACGATAATGAAAAGCCAAATGAAACACCTATTAAATAAATGTTATATGTTTTTCTCTCTGTGCGCCAAGACAGTCCAGAACATGCGTATATGCAGGCCATGCAAATGCCAATGCAAAATCATCTAGCGGAAATTATGCTGACTAATTGGAGGTGATTAATCAGCTCCTGGCGCCCACACAGAAACAATGGCAATGTGAGGCGGCGTGTGCAGTCGTGGCTGTTGAGTAACTGGCTAGAATTGAATTTGATATGCTCCATTGGCACCTTACCTCATGTCAGCCCAAGTCGGGATAAAGTAATTAAATTACTCAGTGGTGCAAAAGTGTTTTCTATTAGTATTTTTAATTTGACATGCAAACTGAGGGGGATTGCGTTGCAAGAAAAGACAAAATTAATGTCACGCTAAGTCAAAATTAATAGAAGAAGGTTCAATAGAAGAGGTATAAAATTAGTAATCCTGTCTTGAATTCTTTTACCAAGTGATCGCTGACTGGAATGGTAAGTTATTACCTTGTTTTTATTATTTTTACCTTAACGCTGCTTTTTACAATTATGTAAAGGCTACATAAAAGTGCCTAATTTTATCATACAGCTTAAATTTCTATTCCTATAAACATTAAAGTTCATCCCAATATTAAACCGTTTTCCACATCAGCACAAAAAGTAAATATTTTGTCCTGGCCGAGCGGGCAAAAAACGAATAAGCATGTCCATTGGCGAGTATTTTGACAAATTGCCCGATTGGACATTGAAACATTTTATCTGCCATGTCGTCGATGCCAATGGGCGTATTCCTGTGGGAGGAGGGTGGCTTGTGGGTGGTGGTTGGTGGCTGGCTGGCAGGCGAGGTGGGTGAAATCCGACAGGGGATGGGTGACGGGCGATGCGTTGGGTCAGTGCGTGGCATTTTGGTCATTTATATGAACACTCGTCCTTTTTCATTGCCAGTTGGTGTTCCTGCCTCCCTCGCCCCACATATCCTTCTCCCTCGCTCTCTCGGCATTTCGCTATCTCTGTCTGGGCACATGTGTGTAACTTCCAAACTCCAAACCAAACTCAACCGAACCGATCCAGAAGGGCCGCCTTCGGGAGCACATCATGGCGAATGACAGATTAGCAAAGTCCCAATGGACATTTGTAACCGAACGGAGACTCGAGTGTGGGCGGTATTTGCACTGAAAAAAAGAGACCTTACTTTGGGATAAGAAGCTCAATATTGTCACCAAAATTAGTTTTCAGTTTAATTGCTTGAATTGTCATCTAAAATTTCCGTCTTTCAAATGATATGTACTTTACCTTCTGTGTAAAATTGAATAAAAACATATGTATTTCCCACATCATAAAATATAACAAATTCTCCCAAATAAAATTTATAAAAATTATATCAGCCTACATCTTGTTAAAAAGGAAATAATATTTTACCCAAAAAATTTCTTTGTTTTTTAAGGATATATAGATAGCATTTCCAAAAGGTCCAAAGAATATTTTGATGTTATATTTCATAATTAGTAACTTCTTGGTGGTGAAACTGCAAAATACTTTTAAGGACTATGGGTGCATTTTTAAAGCCTTTCCCATTTTGTTCGAGTGTCAGTGTGTGGGATTATTTTGGGTGTGGATCCGAGTGTAATTTAAATTGCCGGCCTGGCCGGAACGCAGCGCTTTTGACCGCTGCCCACCTTGAGTCCCCGGAGACGCTCGCCGGTGGACGCTCCTTATCGGCCGTGATTACTTTCTAATCCGTGGCAGCATCAGAGGCAGTCGCTCCGGCGTTGACACAAACAAATGGCCAACTGGCAGCGGCAGTCGGAATGACAGGGCACATCAAACGGGCCAGAGTGAAAGGTATTAATTGCCGGACGGAGTCCAGGTAGGCTGGCAGGACTTGTGGTGGGTGAGAGTGTTTTTAATGTGAAAGCAATTTCAGCAAATCCAAGCCGACTCAAACGAAACTGCCGCCGCCACAGGTACACGTAGAAATTCTCTAGTTATTATGACCAAAGTGGCCATAATTATTTTGATGTTGCTTTGTAATTAGTGTTCGATCAGTTGAATGAATGGCCAGGGGAGGAAAGCCAGAAGGCGAAAGGGAAAGTGAAAAATTGCATTTCATGCGTGGCTGCCTCAACAAGGAAATTACGCACTCATTCCGCATGTAGGGAAAGTGAAATTGGTTTGGGAACAACTAATTGCAGTCATTCGGTGCACTTGCAAAATGGCCGACTTGGATGTAATGGCCGAAAGGAAATCGTTGTAATCGATGGAAAGCAACATCTGAGGCAGATGATCTGTGAGTGAGAAAAATTATAAAATCGATTGACACCAGAGGGTTGGAAAGGTAGGAAGTTACGGGCTCATTACATAATATTCCATATAATCGAATAATCAGCTATACTTAGTTAAAAACATTTTGCATAATTAAATTTTCTAGTTTTATTTAATATAATTAAATTTTTTTTTAAGAAATAACACATTAAATTTAAGGTGATAACAATATGTAATAGAATCACTATAATTAAACCTTTATAAAACTAGAAATTTAATACCATCGGCTTGGAAATCAATGGAAACCCAATAACCTCCCTCGCATCTGCTCAAATTGAATCCACCTAGAGGTTATAGGGCGCCTAGGCCAAGGAGATCTCCTGTCATTTGAATGCGTCTCTCTGTCGGCGGTTGAGTAATGGCCGCAACTCCCGTTGACGAGCACAACAAATTTCATTGCAACGTCTCATACTATCAATGTCGGCAATATGTCAAATATAACAGCAGCAGTCGGGACCGGGGAAGTTGGGGGGATATGTATATTGGGCTGCGGGAGTGGCAGCCACGTGATGCCAAAAAAGTAAAAATAACAAAATGAGAGATGCAGAAGCTGCTGTGCGTTGCAATGGCAGAGGCGCATAAAAATTCATTTTGAAAACTTCTGCTCCCGTCAGCCGCTCCCGCATGCAAGGCACAAATTAATAATGACGCCAACGGCGTCGACGGCGCGACGAGGCTATATGGCCATATATCTAGATGCAGTCGGGTGGGCAGCAGATTGCACCAGAGATGAGACTTGAATGAAGCCATATTACAACTATGTATCAAAGAATTTTAAAATGAAATTAAAAATTTACCTAGATGGATGTGATAAAATTGAATTCGTTTTGCATTCCCAACTTTAACTGCGTTTACCAAAAAGATCCCCAATGCAGGGATTCTGAGAAAAGGGACCTTAAAATTGGAAAAATACTACAATTTACCAAGGCAAAACGGATGGTGTCAAAGCATTTAACAATGTCCACTTTTTATCGTTTGAGCCACATACTCTAAATAATTTTATAATTTTTTATAAGAGAAGTATAACCGAAAAGGAAAATTTCTCTTTACGTACAGCGGCGATCAAAATAATAGAAGTGTTATCGCCCTTAGTTTGTAAAAGTTATTTGCTCTAATTTATTTTTTTAAATTCTTCCAATAATAAAATTTTAGTCAATGAAATATAACCGGGAAAAGATAGATACAACAACAAGCTCTTAGAAACGTAGGATGAAAACGGTATTATTATATTAACTGCAGGTGTATGCTTTTGGCTATTGTCTGATTCGTTTATATTTCCCTTAAAAATCATACAATTTATTTTTAATATGGGAGTTAAAATATAAAGGGTTGCACTTTTAAACTGCTTTGACTGCATAATAAAACCAGAATCCGTTCGTAATACGTTCCTGTAATACCCACCGAAAGATGGGTATTACAGGAATCCTTGCGTGAGGGATTTTTTTGGAACGTAGTTCAAATTGGGAATCCAAAGCAAATACATTTTTTCGAATCAATGTAATTATTTGTGGCAAATAAAGCTTACATTTTGAAATTTTCCTAATATTTTATTCACAAATTTACCTTTCGTATTCATATTATTTCTTCAAGATCTCCTTTTTACTATACTTTATTTTTATAGGAACACACAAAAAAATATACATCCAATGCGAACATATGTATAACCCATAAGGAAGAAAGTACTTGTATGTTTAAAAAATTGTATGGTATTAAAATTGGCTTAAAATATATTAAATATTTCTGATAAATAAATTAGTCTGTTTAAATATCAAAATGTGTTGTATTTTATTCCTACCACTTATATGCTTCACAGATAGCCATTCATCATAGAATGAGCTCTTGGTAATAGATTCGTGTCACGATGACATATCTTTCGCCGATTCGAATGCAGTTTCCGACATCAAAGAGCTGGCGAATTGCTGTCTGACTTTTGCCATTGGCTTGTTTGAGTGACAGATCGTTCTGCAGGAAGCTTTGAAGTGGAACCCGTGGCAACCGTTTAAGTTATAATTAACTCAGTGCACACGAAAATTGGCGAAGAATAAATGGAAGTGAAATTTGTTTTCAATATTCAAATGCCCCCGAGCGAATGCCAAACAAATGACAAACACAATTCCCCATTATGTGGGAAATGTGTTAACAGAGAAATCAACAGAACAAACAAAAGGCAAACAGAAAGCCCAAATCAAATGACAGTCGAACGATGGGAAGAATAAAAACTTTGCCCACTGACAAACCACTCAACTCATTGACATTGAAAACAACAACGGCCGAACAGAACAAACTCACACAGAAAATTAGATTAATTTGGGTAATTTGAAGTTTCGTTGTAATGAGTTTGGTCAGTCATTTGGCTTTGACATTTTCGTTCATTCGGCTTTGTTGTCTTTATTTCGAGGGTCCGCGACTTTGTCAACGATTTTCTTATCCCCTGCCCAGTGAAAATACATCAGAGAGCCGAACTCGCACCCAAAGTTTTATTCATCTTAGAATTTTTGTCATAACGTGGCCTCTGATGCTGTTTGCTGCTCGCTCTTTATTTATTCGGCTGCCCGAAATGCTGAAGTTGCCCATTTTTTGAGTGCCCCGAGCGACATCAGTTCCGCATTCAGGGATTCCGAATCCAATTCCAATTCCGACCCGCCTGCAGTTGCATCTCCGGGATCTCTGCGGCACGGGGTCTGAGTTTCCAGGAGGGAACGGGGCGAACGTGTTTCTTATTATTTTTCGCTGATTAATCGATTGTCGGCTGCGTGTCGCTGGCTCTCCCTGCCTCCATATGTCATCCGCAGTGCAGCGCCCAGTGATTCAGACACTTGTCACTGGAAAAATGTAAACATGAAATGCATTTATGTAGAAATGTGGAAAAATATCTGCGCGAAATACAAATATCCCCCCGTCATCTGGGGAGGATGCAAAGTTGCTGTGAGTAAAAAATGGTTTGACATGGCGCGTCTCAGTTGAGAGACTCGCTGGGATTGGATAGGGGAGCATTGCGTAAGGCAAAATAGATTACTTTAATTTCTCCGAATATTTTCTGAAGAAGAATTCAAAAGTAGTGCACATATACCAATGAATATGAAAGTTAAATAAATATTTTAAGCTTTGTAAATAAATAAAGGGTGCAATATTTAATTGCACTTTGTAGTTTTAAGGAAAAATGTAAGGTTTCTTTTTTAAAGCATCGGTTGATCATTTTTAGTTATGTTTAAATTAAAAAAGATTTCAAGAAATTATTTTATGCATAATTTTGGATAGTCTTCGAAACTAGAGTTTTTAGTATAAAGACAACTCAACCACGCAATAAAATCAGCATTCGAACCTTTATAAAATACGTATCGGCATAATATTACCTGTATGCAAAACCAAAAATATAAAGCCACCGACTTCATAATTCATTTTATTATTCATTTTCATAAAACTTAAACTAAATGAGGAACCATAGCTGATTGAAATTAACTCTTACACACAAAAAAATTCCATACGAAACGTGGGTCAATTTAAAATTTTTTAAGATCAGTTTTAACTTGATATGGACCCGTGTAAAATTGATATGGTCGAAATGTAAACATCGTGTTCGAAGTACGTCAGTACGAATTTCGAATCTGTCTTTCTCGCTTCAACTCACGTCATTTTGCTCTCCATATGGGTTATTGCTCTCTTTTTATACCCTTGCAGAGGGTATAATGATTTCAGTCAGAAGTTTGCAACGCAGTTAAGGAGACGTTTCCGACCCCATAAAGTATATATATTCTTGATCAGCAGACGAGTCGATCTAGACATGTCCGTCTGTCCGTTTCTACGCACACTAGTCCCTCAGTTTTAAAGCTATCGAGATGAAACTTTACCGAAAGTCGTCTTTCTATTGCAGGTAGTATATAAGTCGGAGCCGGCCGGATCGGACAACTATATATTATAGCTCCCATAGGAATAATCGGATAAATAATTGAAAAAAAAATTATATCTTCGGTGTTTTCTGACATATTACCTTCTAATCTTGGGAATTTAATTTTTTTAACTGTCCCGAATTTCGAATAAAATTTTAGAAAAATCGGACAACTATCTCATAAAGCTCCCATAGGAACGATCGGAAAACTAAGGGGAAATTATTATAAACAAAATTATAGCTTTGTTGATTTTTATTGTATTCTCTTCTACTCTGGAATATAAATTTATTTTAATATTTAAGAATTTCGAATCAAATTTAACATAAATCGGACCACTATATTATATAGCTGCCATAGGAATGATCAATCAATTATTGCCAAAATAATACAAAATTTGCTATAATTTGGTTTGTTGCAAATCTAAATTCAGATTTTTGTAATTTGTAATTAAATAGGAATTAACTGCAAGGGTATATAGACTTCGGCTGACTGAAGCTAGCTTCCTTTCTTGTTCGAAGTGAGATACTCTCCGAGAGAGAAAATTCGGCAAAATGACCTTAATAATGTAAATTTAATGAGTATTTCATGTAAAAACGATGTGGGTATGAATTACATGCCATTTACAATGGCCATATCGAATTTACGGGAACGTGTTTTTTTTGTGAGTAATAACAGAAAATATCAAAAAGCCTTTAAAAAAAAGGAGACCTAAATGATGTATTTTAGTATTCCCAAATGATTCCAATTGCAGACAAAAGCAAAAGCTTTGAATTGAGAAAACAAAATATGCAACAATTCCCAAATGCTATATTTTTTGCAAGGAGCAGGCCCGCAATTTGAGCCGCATGGATTGGATTTCCTTCAGAGCCCTTGGCATTGGCCTGCTCATTGTTTTCCGAGTGCCGTGGGCCCGGTTCCCAGATCCCAATTCCCGGTTCCCAGTTCCCAGTCCCTTCTCCGGATTCTGCCCTCCCTGCTGGCTCTATAGAGCATACTGGCTCCCCTTGGCTTCAGATCCCGGCTGCTGGCTCGGTCTGCTGGGCTGCTTTTGATGATGATGGCATTTCCTTTGGTAGTTGCGTACGTCATAGATTAATGGCAGCAATCCATCAAAATCACTCGATGGACATGACGAACAGCCGAAAATTCAGAAGAAGCAGCCAGCCCGGCCAGCAGCTCTGAAAGAGCGAGTGAGACGGACGATGAGGGAGAAAGAGAAGGGGATGGTTTGCCAGCTTGCCAGTCAAAAAAGGCACAATTTTTGGGTTTTTTGATTACTGCGTTTTTCGTGCCTGGTGGATTTTTTGTTTGTTCCCAGCTCCTGGATTTGTTGTGACCAGGCTTTTGCGACCACCAAAGCTTATATCGGCTTTTTGTTTTTCTTTAAGATATACCTCTTAACGGCTAAAATCTTGGTTTGACTTGAAGGTAAATAACAGGTTCACTAATCTTTAGCGTATAAAGATTTTATTCAAAACTGTTTAATGACTATAAAATGCATCTTAAGTTTTTTTTTTAATGCTGATATCATTTTATGCTAATTTTAAAAATTTGAGTATGAAAATACACACATTAGAAGTTTAAGCGACGAAGCTTTAGTATGTCACAGCCTAGAAGTATGTAATTCCTAATTATAGATTCCTAGATGTGATATAAATAGAAGTTTCGACGCTCAGCTCATATCCTCTACTCTGGCTGAAGAGGTAGCGGTGACGCCCTACCGAAATTTGCAAATCCCAGAAAGTCCGAGGTTCACTCCTCAGAGAGGGCAAGTGTGTTGAAATGCTAGACTGTTGAAATAACATACTCAACTTCTAAAAATGACCTCGAGTCCACTAAAAACCACTCATAAATTTGATTTATCTACTTTCTCTATAAGCATGAAACAAAAGTTGAATTATAGCAAAATAGGGTTTGGAATAATTTCTATTGTGATTTCTATGAAATGTTTTAATAAAGCGGAGTAGTCTTGGACCGCTGATGGAAAAATATGGAATTTGTTGCCAATGTATAGTGATATCGATTTAAAAATTTTTTTGGTCAATCTATTCCAGGAAGATTATTAAGTTCAGTCCCCATTATCAAGGAGAATTTAAAAAAAAAACATTTTTTTCGGGCTGTGTAAAAAAATTTGTTATGATGGCGAACATTAAATCTCAGCCATTTGACCCTATATATTCAATCGAGTTTGAAGATTCTCATTGAATCGAGGGCGTCAAAGTGCATCGTTCATGCAGACGCAGTGATCAATCAATTGCCGGAAGAGCTGGCAACTTGCGGCAAGGTCCAATGACAACGCTTCTATGAATAGACCCCAGATCCCAGACCATCGCCAGCACACTTACCAACGAGATCGAGGAGGCACACCACTTAGCATGAATCCGGCATTAGTGGGAAGGCATCGACATCCCCAGAAGACACTTGAGATCTGCCATGGGAGAGATGAAAACCGGGAAAGTGGGAAATTCGGGGAGAGCACTGGCGTTCGCTTGCCACGTTCAATTAACAGCAAAAGTGTGACTACGACACGTCTTCGGTGCACGGAGTGATCACTGTACACCTCTGCGCCCAGACATCTGTGAGTTTTATTCGAAACTCTTGTCTCTTGGTCGACGGCATTATCGGAAACTGATTAATAACCATTGTCGAGCTATGTCGGCATTCCCAAAGTGTGAGTTCATGTTCCCCGATCTCGGGTCCCCTTCAGAAAGCGAAGATCTTGTTCCGAACTGTGTACTTTGTCTTGATCTGTGAGGGATTTCGGGGGTCTCATTAGGCATCTTCCGACCAGAACACTATCTGAGGATTTAAAACAAAATATAGGGAAAAAATATTTATTTAAAGTGAGTTTTCTGTAAAGCAATAAATTATTAAGAAATCATAAAAATGCAATACAAATTTAGCTGATACAACATTCGCAATAAGAGAAACGGAACTAACTTTTTAATTAATTACTTTTTGGATAAATGTTATATATAAAAATCTATAGATTTGCAAAAAATAGTAAAACTTATCATATTGAATTACAGCATTGGTAAACTGTTGTTCAGAAATTACAAATGTATTTAAAAGTATTTTTCAAAATTCTTAGACTGTGTCCAAAACTATTTTCGGTTGCTTTTAATTAGTCAAAAAAAATAAGTTAGACAGAGACATTTATTATGGAGATTTGTACGAATGTAATTTAAGCCTATGAATACAATTTAATTGTTTTTTAAGTGCCGCACAAATTACATAATCACGTTCGGGAAAGCCAAGGGCCTAGGAGTCGGATTCAGAGTCGAATTCCGAATTAGTTGGCTCCTTTTTGGGGATGGGCTTGTTTTCCTGCGCTGCCCCCTGCGATTATTCGTCTGTTTTGGTTGATAAATGCTTTTATCACCGCATCGAGTTCATTCAGTGCCGGCAGCGCTTAATCTGAATGCCATCGTCAACTGATGGCAGGGCATTAGTTTTCCAGGGGCGTCCAGAGGGCAAGGGGCATCATCTGGGGCTTGCCAGCGGAAGTTTCATTACAGTCGCCCAAAGGAGGAAATGAAACGAATGCCCCGCTCCTGTGGAAGCGCTGAAATCGATGCGTATCTTGAGCGATGATTTGCGGTGTGTGCGAGTTGAAACTTTGTGAAAACCATAAAATAATTAACACTTGATTATTATTCGGGGAGCGATGACTGGACGAAAGTTTGGCAAACTCGCTTAAGTGCCGACATGGGTGACATCGATTTAATTTGCTCGCCAACTCCTGCGAAAACTATTTCGCTGCAATCTAAAAACAGATTTAGACTCTGCCGCTGTCAGCAGCAGAGAGTGCAGAAAGCAGCTGAGATTTTTGGGGCGTTGGGGGATGCAAATTTCTGCACAGCAAGATGGATGCAAACATTAATTTATCAAAAAATTCCACACCCTCGACGCTGCCTTTCCGCGTCGCCTTTGTTCTTTCTAATAAACTTAAGTGCAAGTTGCAAGCCGGCGACAAAAGAAGCCAAGACAAAAGCAGCAGGAATAAAAAATTAACGTCAAACAAAGAAAATCCACCATTATTATGTGCCACGCACACACACACAAATGCGACTGAGGAAAATGCGGTTCAGTTCGGTTTTCCCGGGGCGGCTCTAATAGTTTTGGAAGATGGAATAAGAGGAGAATGATTCAGAAATTTTAACTTAATCGTAACAAGTTATATTAAATCTCACACTTAGTAATTTTTTATGACACGAATTCTTCAAGCAGATAATTTACATTTATGGTAAAATATTTTACTTCCATATTGCCAAGAGAGCAATAATTAATTTTAAGTAAGCAAAACTTTAAAATAATCAAATTAAACATTTTTTGCAATATGACATTGGTACGTTAATGAATTAAAATTTATATTTTTAAATATTTTATCAACATCCTATCAATAATTTTTTTTAAAACTCAAAACATTGTTTTTTACACAATGTGGTAAATTATTGTATTTTTTTACCGATTAAAGTTAACTATATAGTTTAGCGGCTGACTTTGTGAACTCTTATAGCCACCCAAGCAAGGACAAAGCGTGAAAAAATTCGCTTTCCATCCCTGTAAGGATATTCTTTTCGGGAAACCATAGTTCTCTGTTACTGTTTTTTTTTGCTCCGGGGAAACAAGGGTGACATGATGGACAGACGTCGACGTTTTTCATCAGCGGTCGTCATCTTGTGTCATCGTCAGACGACGACTTTTGCACTGAGAGAAAGTATGGTCAGAAGTGGTTATCAAATAATGCTTTAAATTAGAATTTATCTATTTGCAACATAAAAACGAAATAACCAACATATACCCTATCAACTTATTCCAATTTAGTTCATTGAACGTTAAGAGAAGTAATTTAATGATGTTAATGAGGCTTTTAATGAAATACATCTAAAATGTATTTCTAGTCACGTTTGTTAAAAATATTAAAAGATAGATTAGATTTTAATAGATTGACTATGGTTTATTATTGGTTAAGTTAATAATAACTCATAAGTATTATTGTAATTGAGATAATTAAATGGAATCTTTAGAACAATTAAACTTCAAATGTTGGTTATGTTGGTTATGATATTTCCAAAAATATGCAAAAATATTTTTTATACATATTTAGCTACAATTTTTTTTACAGTGCACCGCGCTTCCGTAGAGACTCACGCACTCAGAATTGTGCGTATGGCGGCCATTGGCATCATGGCGGTGCTACGGTGGTGCCGTGGTGGTGGTGCTGCGATGGTGGTGGCAGTTGTGCGTATTTTTGTGTCACATTCCAATCTATATCAATCTTGTGTTTGCAATGACGGATGGCATTTGTCAATGTCAGACATTTTCGTTTTCCATTTGAGCCTCTAATGGCAGACGGGCAGAAAGGCAGAAAAGCCGGAACAGGAACGCGAGCAGGGTCCTGTGCTCTGGGTCCTGTTTAGTATTGTCCTGGGCCTTAAAGTCACTCAGCCACTTGCCGAAGTCATCGCCCACGCCCACCCCGCCCACACCACATCCCACGAACCATCCACCCTCCTCTCACCGCCGGAAAGCCCTCGACGCATGAGTTTGACGAATTTGATGTCAAATATTTTCCTTGTTTCCCTCGACATTTTTTTATGAAAAGCATTTTCTGAGAATTAGAATTGGCTTCTCTGGCTGCCCTTTTCCCCCGAGGCAAGGGAAAATTCTTTAGTGTAGGGGGTTGTTGTGTTTGTTCCCCTGCTTTCTCATATCAGTGTTTTTGGGAATCAGTGTATTTGTGCAGGAAATCAGTAAATGTGTTTGCATTAAGTGTTTTCGATTCCCAAATATTTGCATTCACTTGGGAAGCTCGCAGCTTTTTTAGGATAGGTGTTTATTCATGCAAGCCTGCTGCAAAGTTTTCTGCTAGTATTCACTTGGATTTGAAGATTGAATAAACGGAAATAATTAGCTTAATTAAGTAAAATATATTACCTAGTATTTATAAGTTCAATTATTTAAAATCACCTCTTTAATAAACAGATAAAGAACAATCATTTGGAAAATTAGATTAATGGATATTTAATACCGAGAATAATTAAATTAGGTTCCTTAATCTCATTTCAAAAATCATGTTTTATTCCCTATGACAGAACAGGCGAGTTCTTGCTATCCCTACCAAATCTTCATTACACATCACCTCTCCAAAGGAGTTACTCACAACAAATCGAAAAATCATTAATCACAGTGCTAAATGTTTCATTTAGCAGGCCCGACAGGACAGTCGCCGTCAAAACAAACACTCGACGTCATTCAACATTAAGTAATGATAACCCAAGACCTGCGTGTCCCTATAAAATATGAAGAACAACTGAAACAATGATGAGGTTGAGCAGAGTAAACATAAACCACCCGCCAATGTGTCAGCAGCCAAAGGGAAAACAGTCCAAACAGCCAAAACCAAAACCAAAATAAAACGAACCGAAGAGCCGCCGTTTTGTTGAACATCATTAATAACAAAATACAACGAGCGGAGCGGTCAGAATTAATGAATGCTTATGAGATGCCACTGCAAAGACGTGCTAAACGCACGTCCAGCCCAAAGAATACGGTTCCAGTCCGGTTCAGGTTCAGCCCATCCGAAGGATCGTATCCGTGGGCAGTCGGTCGGATCGGAAATTAATGAACTCGGCCAAAATTAAAACCGAGAAACAAAGCCCAAATGCGTAAACAATTGGAAAGTGTGTCGACACAAGACGAAATGATTGGGTGGGTTGTAGAACTCCCAAATCGAGGTACCATGTTGTCTGCCTCGTTAGAGACTTTCTGTATCCTTTCGCAGCACTTTAGTAGACTCCATGTCGACATTGCGTTTGTTTGATCGCTTCGAGTGGAGCGGAGCAGGGGAAGTCCAAGTGGAGTTGGGTGATTGATGAAGCCCGAACGTGAATTTCACACCCAGCCGATATCGCATACAAATCGAATTAAAGACAGAGCCAAACGATGGCTAATTAATTTCCTCCAAAAATTGATATATGACTCGCCGGCCAGCAATGCAAATCTACAAACGAAGAATCCACAAAGTTCTCTCCACTCGGAAATAAGTTCTTATGATATTTGGCTATCGATTTTCTGATACTTAAGATCTAGTATTCTGTGAGGATTTGTTTTTTGTTTTTAAGTATATTTTTGAGGTGTATCTACAAGTATTATTAAAATATTTTTCCTTTTAAAGAATTATGAAACTTTTGGGTATTTGTTTCATTGCTAAAAATACTCTAAGTATATGCAAGTCTTTCAGAAACTTCTATATGTTCGAATAAAAATGACATAAATTGCAAAAAAATGTATTTCAGGATTTTAATCCGTAGATACACATTTAAGAGTAATCTGGTTGTGGTCTGTACCATGTCTTTGCGGCTTAGTTCCTCCGAGTGTAGTTGGATCGAGGGACTATAAATAGATGGCCGTGATAAATGATGTGCCGAAGAACGGCTTCAAGTGACGGGGGCAATTATGCGAGGAGCCAGCTGAGGCCCAAATGACAGGTCGATTGAGTTAACGTTAACGCTAAACGCTAACGCCTGCTGCCTTCCGAGCCAAGTGGATGAGCCGAAAGGGAGGAGTTGCTGCATCGGCTACCAGCTAAATTTGTGGCTATTTCTGTAGCAGCGTTCAGCTCGATCGGCCCACGATCGATCGCCAATCATTAATAATCCATTGGAACAAGGTCTTATGGCAGAAGCGGTCTTTGCTGGAGTAACACGGACCAGGGCCAAACAGGTGTTCCTGGCCCCTCTGCCACTCTTCCCCGCAGCCCGTCTTCTGGCCGGGGATCGTGGGCTTTCGAAATCGATCATCGTCACGCCGCCGCTCGAGTCGATTAAAGTGAGCGAATTTTCATTACCAGAATTCATTTATTTCGCTAGAGAAAATTATAATTAAATATCCCGTTGATTGTGTTGGCTGATCGTTTTTGTTATTCGGCTTTCAATTTTCTGGCTACAAATTGAGTGGGCTAGAATGGTCAGAGAGGCCAGGACCACACACACGCGAAATTGTTAATAGAGATTGTTTATGGAATGAGAGGAAATCGAATCTAAAGCTCTTGGGAATTTTAATTTAAGCACTGTACGAGGTGTGATTTTCCAATCATAAAACTTTCTAAAAATTAAAAAATAATAACTATATGAATAATATTCATTTAATTTAATTTTTAAAAAAAAGCCAGAAGAGATTCGGTAAAAACTACCTTTAATTTATAAGTGATTTAGAGAGTATAAAGTATAAATCCTAAGCAAGCATTAGCACACTTAAAAATAATGGTTTATTTTAAACTTACTGCGAGATCAAAGAGAATCCTGGGTTCAACCGATTGACTCCGCAGTGAAATGGAAACTGATCTACTTCTGTCGGCACATCACATTCCCATTACCATTTGCCATTTCTACATCCATTCGCATCTGGCTCGTCAAAGTCAAAAGTCGTAGGCCATAAATCACCTACAGACAGTGGGCCACAAAGGATAAAGTCAAAACACAAAACAAATAGACTCCCAATATTTCGCCCACGCGGTGAAAGGATGTGTGCAAAGCGAAGTTTTATGGCGGTCACTGTCACTTGGCAATTGACGTTTTGAAGGACAGGGACTACCTAGGAGAAGGATTACAAAGGATTGCCGAACCAGCGAATGGGCAATATTTGCATATCAATTCGCCACGCATCCCGGAAAATGTCAAGGACATTCGATGCGAACACAATGGGTGAAATGGAAGAGAGTAAGTCGAGGTGTAAGGGTGTCAAAGGTTAAGGGTAGGGCCTTTGAAAGGAGATCGAAGCCATAAATTGGCCTGCTGCATTTGAAGGGCATGTGTTGACGGGGTTTTCAAGATGCATTTTCAGTTCCTTTATAGCTACACTCAGCGATAAATTGCCCACAATTTGGAAGTTGCCTTCGGGCCATTCACCGACTGCTAATGCAAATGGGGAGAGGGTTGGGGATACTTTTGTTCGTGCCGTATGAAATGGTTGCACATTTGCATAATTATGGTAATTATCAATATATATTCATTAGTGTGAGGCTGATGCTTAAATTTAATTCGCTTTTAATTAGCCCCATAACAATTACGCTCGACCAGTTTCGGGGCAACAAGTTGTTTCATTGTATTTTTAAATGCATACGTTTACATATAAATTATATGAACACTGATTGTGTGAAAGAGTAAAAAAGAAGTGCAGAAATGGATGGAATTTGTATGATTAATAAAGCAACAAATGCTTCTAGAAGGCAGGTTAAAAATGGCTCTCTTGAATGATCGTACAAATATGATTTAGGTTAAACATTTCTATGATATAATAAAAGAAGTTTAATTAAATACCTAAATACTTAAATATATTTCTTTAATTTATATAATATAAATGTGAATGTGGGTTACATAATTTAAAAAAAAACTTGTATAAAATAGAATTTTAAAGTCACGAAATGAAAAACGACTTTTAAAATGATCTGCCTTATCTGACCAAGTCAGTAGCCTTTGTTTTAGGCCACCGGGTAAATTATAGATTTATTTATTTTTCCCTTGGCCATCGGCCGAATATTTAAATCACATGGATTTGTTTTGTAATTAAAATTAAAACACAGGAGAAGGGCAAGAAACGGAGAACCAAAATCAGCCATTGACCCCACGCAGCTGGGAAAGCGGTGGGAAAACTGGTTTTCCAACTCATTTGAGCCTGGTCAGTCCGGCAAGAAAGCGATAAATTTTCTACCTGTCAATAGATGAGCGGCTACCTTAATGGCAACCCAAAGATAAACCGGCAGAGGCCTTTGATTGTGTGAGCCCGGCTTTCTCCTCATCCCTTCTCCCTCTTCCAAAATGGCTGGCCAGAAAATGTTGAATGCACTTGCCGGCCACCACTTAAAAGGCAGTTTTCCATAATCGCTCGAATTATTTAGCAACAAAAAATAAAAATGACTTGGGCGAATTAGGGCCAAAAAACACGCACTAAATGGGGAGTGCAGCAATACGGAGTTGCCTGTACAGTGGGTAATGGCTGTGTCAACAGGCCAGCAGACCGCGCTGAACCAAGCCTGCCAATGAAGTCATTAAAATTTCACCCTTATTATGGCTTTTAAAGTGATTGCAAAATGAGCTGGAGAGAGGTGGTTCGCCGATGAAACGTCTTCATTAAACATGCATCAAATTTGCGATTAAGTAAAAAGTGCACGCACATTTTCCGTATGAAATAATCAACCTGCCTTCCTTTATTTTTCCCTTTTTTTAGCCGTCTACGGAAGGTGCAAGGAAGCAATTTCCTGTAATTGCCACCATTCTTGTTAATCACACTCGTATGAGACCATATATGTGTGCACAAGAGGAAGGTAGCACATTCAGAAGCCGGGTCATCCAAGTGCAACAGGCTAAATCGTTTTCTCTCCGCTGCCTTCTAAATTCGCGATGAAATATTTATGAGCTGCTCAAGATGCACACACCTGAGCTCAGCTGGGTTGTTTCTGTTTCGGGTGGAGCACCGAGAGCCAGAATAAAAACCATAATTGGGGTCCTGCCTGGGAAGATCTCAATACTTCCGTTACGCGACCAATCGATCGCTTTAGCAGCTCCAAATAGTATAGAATTATTTAAAAGTGGGCCATCAAAAAAGCATTTCAAACGAAGTACCGTTTAATTTTTTTTTGGAAGAGAATGTATAAAATTTAACACAAATTGTTTAAAATATTTGAGTGTCTTATGAAAGCTACAGTTTAAATTATATATAATTTATTATAATCAAAAATGGTTGCCATTTTCTTTGTATCTTTATGGCACAAATTACACATTCAAACAGGTTTTTTTGGCGTAATAAAAAAATGCCTTCTTATTTTAACTTATTTTACAGATCTTTATTTTCATATTTATAAACTTCTTCAACACTTTAGTCAAAAAAGGAGGCAAGCCTTACTTCAATTTTGTTCCCTCACAAATATTTTCCCTCTAACATTTATCAAGTTGATGCTTCAACTTTTACCACAATTTGTCCATGTGCAGACACATAATCAAGCGACTTCCTTTGGTGGCGCTCAAAAGCGTCGCTATTAATTACTTCAATCAAAAGATTCCTTTTTCTTCGGCTTTGAGAGGAGTTGGTCTCTGTTAATCTCCGCTTTGGCTCGGTTTGGTCTTTTTGCATTTGCAATTTCTCTCCGTAATTTGCCACAATTAACGACTGATCAGCAATTAAAGTTGCATTACCAGCGACGGGTTTTGAGTCTCGAGCGGCACCTGCGGATTGGCTGGGTGCGTGGATAATGAATTCCATGCCTCGTCCGATCCATCAGCTGGCTGGCCATATATGCGGTGGGTCGTGATTGCCTCTGATTGCTGCTGCAGCATCAAAAACGAGTTAAGGCCACCGCCAAGTATTTGGTGGACTTTTCGCCGTTTCTAATGATGATGATGGAGCCGCTGGCCCCGTCGGATGTCATCAAACCCGCAGTTCACCAAATGACTGAGTGGAGGTCAAATTGGCGTCCATTCGGCCTAAAGATCGGTTCATGTTAAGGAGTGGCACTACTGTAATTTTGAAACATTTAGTGATTTTGTAAAACAAATTAAAACATTTTTATTGGTTGTACACAAAGAGAATTGTTTAAGAAGAAGGGACGCTCTCAAATGAAGTATTTGTATTCTCAATTTAAGGATGTACTGATTTTGTGGACAAAGTCGACTACAAGTCGATAGTATGCATTGCGATTGTTCAGTCGTTTTTCAGTATACTACACTATTTGAAAAAGTTGTACTAAAAGTGAGTATTTTACACTTAAAGTGAGTACTTGGTTATATTTTAAGTAAAAAACAAGAAAGAAAGCTAACTTCGGCCAGCCGAAGCTTATATACCCTTGCAGATCGTTCCTATTCTATTTGAAATTACAAAAATGTTAAATTTAGATTTGCAACTAACAAAATTATTGCAGCTTACGGAGTATTTTGACATTAATTAATCGATCCTTCCTATGACAGCTATATAATATAGTCATCCAATTTATGTTATATTTAATTCGAAATTCTAAAATAATAAAACAAACTTATATTCCAAAGTAGAAGAGAATACAATAAAAATTAACAAAGCTATAATTTTGTTCCTATTAATTTCGCTTTAGTTTTCCGATCGTTCCTATGGGAGCTATATGATATAGTCGTCCGATTTTTATAAAATTTAATTCGAAATTCAGAACAGTTAAAAAAATGATAATTCCAAGAGCATAAGATAATATGTCAAAAAACACATAAGTTATAATTTTTTTTCAATTATTTTTCCGACTTCTGACTGAAATCATTATACCCTCTGCAAGGGTATACTGATACATTTGAGTGTAAAGTTCTTCGATAATTCTCTCTGTGTACTAATATAATTGAGGGTTATATTATTTTTAAATTGTAGGAAGTCTAATTAAATAAATCCATTTTAAAATATATTTTATTTTGTGGATATAGAGAACTGCACAGAGAGAATTATTCAAGAAGAATGATGTGCTCAAATTAAGTATTGTTGTTTTCCCCTTATTTGTTCCCATTTTCTCTCTCTGTGTGGTTGAAAATAGTGCAACATTTTATCGGAAGTAACATAAAAATCTTTCTGAAATTCGGGTGGAGGACGTGTTGTTCAAGTAAATTTGTATAAAATAATATGTAAAATGTGAACACCAAAGGATTGTTTAAGAATAAGATAACTCACAATAAATATAAGAAAAATATGTAAGTAGACTTACCTCATTGGGTCAACACATTTTTAAAGGAAGTTAATAGATAATGGTATCGATCCGCAGCGGTTGTCTTACCCCACAAGAATCTGTTTGAGTCTTAAAGACTTAGTTTAAGTTTAGTTTTCCCATCCCGACAACCACATGTTGCTGTTCCCACTTAGCATATTAAAAAGTGAGCTCACCCTGCAGCAAAATCCCGTGTGCAACTCCTTCGCAGGCAGCCAAGATTTATGGAATTTAATTTCCTGAGCTGCCTTCTCTGCGCGGCCAGCCGTGGAAAGTGGAGTCTTGTTGGCTTTTATTAGGGGGCTTGTGAGGGTGTCAGCAGTGTAAACAAGGATGCAACGGATGCGTGGCCATGTGAAGAGTGACACGTAATATTTGCAGCAAGCCACAGGCTGCAGCTACTTCTGCTGCTGCTGCTGTCGGCACATCTGCAGTCGTCGCAAATGGAAAACCGAGGAAAACGGAAAAATGAGGAATGGCCCCGCCAGCAGGACGACCCAATAACATTAGCCCAGCGGCAGTGGCAATATTACCAACTGTTACCTAGGGAGGAGGCTAGAAAAGGGCAAAGGACCGGGGGAGGGATGGGCTGCTTTCAGTCGGAAGACAGTGAAAGTGAAAGTGCGCCTAGCCAGGTCGCGTCGGCAGGCAAATTTCATGCACCATTGCGTGACAGGCAGCGACTCAACGCGGCAGGGTAAAAGTGTGCCTGGAAGCGGCAGGACATAGTTTCTGCACTGCGGAAAAACTGTGGCAGGATGTGAGAATATCCAGGAAATTTGGCTGGTAAATACCATTTAAGTTAAATTTTTCTTTGCTATGAATATGGGCAAACTGCAGCATTTTTGTAAAGTTCGAAGTTCGTTTTTTTTTATAGAACCTATTTACATTAGAAATTATACATTTTTAAATTCTTACAAGATAAGAGATCATATATTGTTATTTTCGTGCACTTTAAAATACATTTATAACTTAATTCAAGTTTTCAAGGGATAAATTATACTAAATTAATCTAAAACACCCAACATATTTTAAATCAATTTAGGATCTATAAAGAGTGTTATACTATGAGAATACCACATTTAAAACTAATTAAAAGTCTTCATAAAATATGTGGCAAATATTTAGACGGAGTTGATTCCCCACTTTTCTCTCCCTGCACTGCCACTGTAGTTGTCCCTGCTGTCGTCCTCTCTTCGTTAATGCCACACACAGAGGAAAAGGAGTCACGAGGAGGGAGGAAGCCAGAGCAGGGCAGGGCGAAGCAGGCGAATAATATATGAGTGCACTCACTCAAACTGACTAAATTCCTTGTCCCACTCCCCCGGCTCTTCCTCAGTTTCCCCACCTTAACATCCAGCCCCACTAAAAAAACCGAACGGAACTGAACCGAACCGAAAAATGTTTGCTCTTGATCGATTGCCGTTGAACCGTAGCGGAGGCAACGCACGCGTAACAAATGCAATCCTCCTTAAAAGCAGAAATGTGTCACACGTTGGCAATACACTCCGCCCATGGCAGCCCCCCTTCCAGGCTCGAAGACCCTCCAATAATGGCTGAATCCTTTCAGTGCAACTCCTTGACTCCGGCACCCTCTCCTTGTTTTTTTTTTACCCCCATTGTCGCCGTTGTTGCTGATGTGTCCTGGCAGATCCTTTTGTTGCCTTTTTACTATAAACTTTTTGTTCTGAGCTTTTGTTCCACAAGCTTTCTCTTCAGCTTCTTCTGGTTGTGCAGAAAACAAAGATAAATTGGTTAATTTCCCCCACCCCGCCCAGTCAGACATCAATCGATGTTCCTGTCTCCATCTCCATCTCGCTCCGCGGATGCCATCTCCCTCGCTCTGGCAATGGACTTGACTGAGCTTACGCATTATTCTATTTCCCTGGATATTTTCTCAGCTTTTTCCGACTTTGTTTCCTATTCTTGGGTTCTTGGGAAGGACACTGAATTAGTTAGCCCATTGGCAGCTCGATTAGCTAAGAGGTCAGCAAGACGATATAGTTTGGGGATTAATATTAAATAAATCAAAGTATTTTTATTGCCAATAAAGAAATAAAAAAAATATTTTTTAGTTTGATTTGTATTTTATTTGGTTAAAAAAAAACTAAAGTAACTGGTACAACACAAAATATTTTATAATAAATTAATAAATAAAAATATATACACCTTACGTTTTCAAGATTTAATTTTTCTTGTTCGGATTTAATTTCCTATCATGTTTTTTGGTCAAAACATATGAAAGTATTTATACAAGATATATTATAAATTATTATATAAATATCATAACTTGTTATTATGCAAAGTTGGTTATTTCGTGAAGGAGTTTTTTACTTAACTTAATTATGAATCCCCCGCTCCACTTTATATTTTAATTCAAGGGGAAAGACTTCCCTCTACTTCTAATGCATTGACTGATGAATGCAAAAAGTCGAGCCAGTGATAATTAAGAGTCAATGTAGTAACACACTGGCGAATATGTATCAATGAGGTGCAAGTTGCGAGATGTATTACAATCCATAATCGTTGCCAGTTACGATGGCAATTCGTCACCCAGATTCAAGTGGAATAGAAGAAAATACCGAGTGAAATGCTGAGTCAGTTCATCGGGTCTCTTAGAATTAAAACTCCAGGCACCATGATTTCCACATGTCCCTACCCATAAATGAAGATTTCCCGAAATCAGCTTCCGTTGGTCTTCCTGGTTCTTCAGTCTCCCCCGCACAACTCTCTGATCCTTCAGTACACCTCCTAGAACAAAAAGCGGGCCAGGAAAAACACAGAAAGCGAAACGAAAACTGAAATACGGCTGCATCATTAAATTTAATATGATACTCATTTAATGAAATTGTTGCCGATTTGTTTTGAAAATACACGCGCTTGCTCCGCACTCCCGTTCTGTTTCCCTTTTCCCCAGGAAACCTCTCCGCTCCTTTGAGTTTGACGCCTCCTCCGAAGAAATACAGTGAGGGCGGTAAGTCCGTGCCCCTCTTTTCCCCCTTCTTTCCAACTTTAAGGCCAGGCTTCAGCTCCAGAATCAGTTTCAGTTTTTGTTTCGGTTCCCCCGCTCGTGCCGTATGCGGGCGGCGGTTTGGGGCGGGGCTGAGAGAGTGCAATATTGCGAACATGGCCGGATAATGACGACAACGCCATAGCCATTGACGCCGACGTGGGTTCGGAAGGAAATATGCACTGGCCGCAGGCTGAGGACGGGTGAGAAAAGGCGGGAAAAGGATAGGTACACTGGCACTCAGGTATTTCAGAAAATCATTAAATATTGCTACGCTGAATATACGAAAATTATAAAAAAATACTTGCTATTTACAACTACTTATTAGTCATTAAATATAATAATTATAAAAAAATATATATTTTCGATTTTTGAATCTAAAATTACTTTTTTATTTCAAATGAGAAAGTACTAAAATTCTTTGGAAGTACAATTGCTTTAAACACATATCGGTAATACATTGAAACTTCTACACAAAAATAGTAAAAAAAAAGGCTTTAATTTTTGTAAACCTAAAAAATATTACATTTATTATAACCAATGGGATAATAACCTTTAAAATGGATTTAACTGGTCGTGTTCTTGACACAGTTCTGGGTTACTTTCTTTAAGTTCCGGTTAATTTCTTTCAGTGTTTTCTGGGATCGTAGTTAGTGGCAAAAATCATTCTAATGACAGCAAAACGTAAAAAGCTCTGAAAGTGTTAAGTGGTTCCTCATTAAACTTTATGTACTCCCTGCTCCCCGCCGCTTGTTCGGTTCGCTTTGGTTCCGTTCAGCTCGGTCCGCTCCTGTCCCGCTCCTCGAAGTGTGTTTGTGTGTGGGGGCGGAGGGTGGAACTCTGGGATGGGGCTTAAACGATTGCCCGACCAGCGTCATTAGCACTTTTAACCGCATATTAAATTTAGTAAAGCCTTGATTAATGGGTTCGCACTTCATTTTTGTGCATTTGACCAGCTCCGAGTTCCTGCTTCCCTATCTGAATCTGTATCTGGGGCTCTTCCTAACCCACGCGAATGTTCCTGCTACCGAAAATCTTATCTTTCAATGAGTCGCAGAGACAAATGACACGTGATTTTATTTGATTTACTTACATCTGCAGCTCAATTTTCAGTTTGACTTCTGGTAAGTCGAGTATCTCGTTCTCCCGCTTTCTGTCGCTGGCCTTTCTTATGGCCAACAGTTCCAGATACAGTTACAGATACAGTTCCCTGCTTCTTCATTCGGGCCATTATCCGAAATGATTCGATCATTAGCGACTTCGTTCCTGGTCGCAGTCGGGATTGTTGTGTTCTTTCGGCATTACGGGTAATTACTGGAATGTTGTGACAACATTTCCCTGCCTTGTCTTCAAATTACTTAATTTTAATGGCCAGCCATATCGCACGAAAAGATTGAGACGTACAGGGAAATTTATACACTCGTGTGTAGGCGGTAAGCTTCTTTCCTTCCTCTTTTTATGAACTCAACAGTTGGCGAAGACAATTGAAATCGAAATCTCACTCAGATCGTATTCAAAACATAAAGGTCTTTAAAACATTTTGATGAAAATTAACCAAGGAGAAATTTAGCAAAAAGAAGCACTGTTTTTTCAAAGTGCTAAAGCCTTTATTAAAACAAATTAATAAATTTAAACAAGTCCACAGACCATTATTATTAAATTATAATTCATTTTTCTTTTTTAAGATGATACAAAATGTGTATAAAATGTTATCTTTTCCAAATTAATTATAATTAATCATCCCAATAAAAAAAAACAATTTTTGAAATTATTTGTAATGAAGAGTAATATCTTTATAACGTTTGATTTCGATTAAATTTTATGATTTTAAATGTATAATGTGGAAAACATCAGGATGTAAACATAAAATACTTTTTTTTGTAAAAAACATTATTTTATGATTAAAAATAAATATTATTTTTTGAGCTTTAAATCTAGCTTCCGAATTTTTAAATCTTTTTTATATTAAGCATTCTTTAAAAAATAGAGTAAATATTGTTTTAATAAAAATAGAATAATATAAAATGCTCAGAAAGTATTGGGTGAACCAAATGCTTAAATGACATTCAGAATTTGTTCAGCTTGTTAACAATGGTATTTTCGAAGATATCATTTCAAAATGTTTAAAATGTAGTAAATCCATTAGTTTTCACCAATGAATATAACATTTTGCCTTTGCCTTTGCATTCACTTCATTGTTTTCATTTCCGTTCCGCCGGCGGCAAGTGGTCAGCGAATCTTTTGGATCGCCGGCAAATGGTTGCCCCTACAACAAATACATCTCACTCACACTCGCACAACAGCGACAATAGGAGCTGTCAAAACGGCGGCCATATTGAAAGTCAGTCAAGTATTTCGAAACCCGGGGGCGGAGCCAATCGACGCGCAGGCGCATGGGGCAAGTGCGGGTGCGAGCGAGGCGACAAGTGTGTGCGTAGCATGCGTCGCGTGTGGAGCGGCCATGCCACCGTTACTTCTGTATCGCTGAATTTCTAGGCAAGATGGTGTGGTGCGGAGCGATTTCCCTTGGACGTCGCATGCGCATCGCACGGCAGAGAAGGAGGAACTGCTCAGGTCCGCTCGAGGGTCCGGGTTTCAGGACCGGGCCGCGAGTTTTCGAACTCGAAATCGAACTCGAACCTTCGCTGGTGTGGGTGCGCTCTCTCGCTCAGGTAGCTGCGGGTGTATTGGTGCCCTGCTGCACTGGTGTTGGTGCGATCTCCGAATTTTCGCAGTTCGAAATCATCTTCGAATTCGACTCAAAACCGGACTTGAATTCGGGTTCGGTGCTTGGACCCATAACTGGTTTGCTCTGGGCCCAGTTTACCTGCCTGCTGTTCGGGCATCTCCGCATCTGTATCCGTATCTCTGCATCTGTGAGTGTGCTGGCTCCAAATGCGACTCCAATTTCCCCGGCATAACCACTGCATTCGGTTAGGCGGTTTCCCGAATCGCTTTTTGGGAGTTAATATTCTATTAGGAGCTCATTTGGCTGATTGCCAGCCAGGATGTGTAATGGGTTTTTTGCGCAATTGAATTCGGCACTGGGAACCTCGCAATTGGAGTTTGTTTTCCACTTCTAATTATCGGCCAGTCGCCCTTTCAATGATTTATGTGCCTTGATGGATCGATGGCCGATCGATTGATGGATTGTGTGAACCCGGTCTCCGAGCACTTGTCCGCTCACATCGCGCTGTCTTCATTATTAGCTCGAGTGGATTTCTGACATCTTGCTTTGTTTCCTACAAATTCTCAACCGGTCTCAATTTGCTTTTCGTAATTAATGATTTATCTCAGTTTTCTTGAAGTGTTGTCTTAATTCCAGCGAAGTGATTATTGATAGTTTCTCAATCGCACTCACTCGATCCGAAAGTGTGAGATGTCTCAAGTGACTTGGTATCCATCTCGGATTGACCCTAGGCAGATGGTTTGATCACCGAATGTTGCAGTTAACTTGTTTACAGATGGCGAAGGTTACTGAAAGATTAAATATCAGAGACTTACATCATTATATTTAGCCACTTGTTATTAATCGTTTAGCTTACAGGTATAGCTTTTTAATTGTATTTTTAATTGTCTTTTTCTTACTAGTTCCAAAACGCAAGTTTTAGAATTCAAACTTTGAATAAGTCTAAGCCAATAAAGTTTTAAAGAACAATAAATGAAGATACTGAATTTTAGGGGCACAAACCTCTTTAAATCTAAGTTGTCAATTACTTTTAAAGTTCCAATTAAAATAAAAATACAATTTTTGAATCTGTCTTCGATTTAAATTAAATAACTTTTAATTTATCATTTGCTTTAATATTTTTCAAACAATATTATAAATTATAAAGTGATACAGTGTAAATTAATTATTAGGGTACATAAATTAAACTTACACAATAGTTGTCTCATTTGTTATCTTAAAAAGTTTTAATCTAACTATACTTCTATTAAAAACTTTTTGTTAACCTCACAATATACATATTTGTACATCTTTTGCAGTCCGTCAAACTTATATCTTCACGCTTACAGTATGGATAATTTAGCCGAAATTACAAAACTGTCCCTCGAAAATATCTCTGCAATAAGCCATTCAACTCATTATCACACCCCATCGAATATGGGATTCACAGCATAAGTATGTACACTTTCAAAGCTATATATCTGTATTGAGTGGACCAAGATTCATAATGAAAATTCTATTTGAGGGCCAAGTAGGATCCATTTTAATTAACTTCAGCAGACCGAAAACCAAATAGGAACTAAAACTTGGCAGAAAATCTTGTGGGAATGGATGCGTCCTCTCGATGTCGCTGATTCGGCCATGGAAATGGAATATTCACGTTCGCATCCGTGAGTCCAAATTGGCAGCTGCTCAACTCTTAGGCTATTTATGTCAACTAGGGATGCGTTGTGATTGCGGCAAACACCTCGGCGGGAATGCTGACATCTATTGCACTGCCATTGCTGGCTGGGCAGTTTCAAAACTCAGAATTCTGCCTGAATTATTCATGTGATTCTGTGACATAAACGTGAGCACATTCACTGAATTTCGCGATTACAAATGGCCGTCGATTATGCGAACAATGAGAATTCAATTTGTTTGAGCTCCTGACTCGGGTTGAGTCAAGTCGGGGCGAGTTTATGCGGGTGGAGCAGCTGCTGATCGTGGTCTTCGGGTCCGGGGCTCAGGTGTCTGGGTTGGCCATTGGCCACTGCTTTGTTAATGCCAGTTGATTAATCGCTTATTATGATGTCAGATTAATAAGATCGTTTTCAAAAACGGTCCGCGTTCGAGGCCTGCAAAATAAGCGAATGTTTAGTGAGCGATTCCACGTGAAATTGTTATATCAACTCGGTGCTTACCCTCTGACATAATCGCTGGCCTTAGAAAAAATCCATTTATGCCATCATTGCTCGGTGGAAGTCACTGAAAGTACAGGGAGTTATTAACTAAACATTTTTATATTTTACTCTTGACACGCTTACCTTACGATTCAAATGCTCAATTCATCTTTGACCCCCTGAAAGGAAACACCTAGCCAATAAAAACCACATCGAATTAAATTTTTAAATACTATATTTTTATTATAAATATTACAAATAAAAACAAAATCTCATTTGTAATTTAATTATAATTTTCTTTATGCTTTGCCTTGCAGCCCTTCCACTGCATTCTCCACTCATCTTGTTTACACTAAAGTTTAAATTTTATTTACAACAAATTGTTTAGCTTCCACATTTCGTTTCAATTTCGCACAAATGTTTGAGTGTATTTAATGTTTTTGTTTTGTTTCAAATATATATATTTTTATCAACGCTTTCGAATTTTGTTTCTTGTGAATTTCTACATTCTATATTTTTTTCCAATTTTTTTTTTAATTTTCTGAATTGAAACTTAAGTAATTAGTTTCTTACAGAATGAGGCCGAAAGTTACGTATCTGGATTGAGTTGAATTTCGCACTCAAAGTTGTTTTAGCCAATACTTTAAAAAGTTGTTTCGATTTCTCTTGACTATTTTCATCTATTGCAAATCACAAATCCTTTCACCTGGGATTGGGAATCGGGTTGGGAGGGGAAGGGGGTTTTCTGGGGAATTTACAAACGAAACGCTCTATAAAGTTACATGTTTTATATTGGGCTTGTTTAATTATATATATCTACATATAAACATATGATGCTTTATAGTTTTTCCTTCCCGTCCTTCGTTCTTTTTCTCCTTCGTTCCTTTGACTTTGGTATATGGATTTCCACAGATGGCGTGGAAATTGAGTTTGAGTTACGTACATACATTTATATAGTTGTTAGGCGAATATTCATATAGAAATCGTTCGGTTCTGCTTTCAAAAGGGATTCTCTACATCCTCGTATAATAATGCATTTCAATTTACTACTTTACAGGGTTTTGTTTGAATTTATTATTATACATATTCTTTGTGTTCCTCTGTTTACAATTTATGTTCTTTCTCTCCACTTGCCAATTCATATTTTTATGCATTTCGGTATACTTTATATCCTTTTCGACCTAATTCAAATTTTACGTTTTGCAAGAACTAAAAATTGCACAAGAAATTAAAAATATATGAAAATACAGAAATAATAGATCTTCTAACCGAAACTTGAGGAACTCTTAAATTGGTTAAGCTTAAATTTCCAATTGCGAGTTTTAAAAAGTTTTATTTGCAGAGTTTGTACATATATTATTTTGAAGTTTGACCAATCTTTTGCGATCCCTTTCTATTTATATTTAAGCTTCTGCCAGTTAATAGGTTTTATTTTTTATTGTATGTGTAAAACGTTTTGTTTACTTTAAGCAACGTTTTTCCGTGGATTTGGTATTTCTTTGTCTAAATCTGCGACATTCACTTAGGGCAAAGTTTTCTATTATGATGTTCAGTGTTATGAAATATTTATGGGTTTCTTGAACCAACATGCAATGGATTTTGACGCCATTTGGTTTTTTTTTAGATTTTTATTGGTTTTTATTTTATAGTTTTGCGCTAGGATTGCTACAAACATTGATTTAGTTTAATGTTTATGGTTTAGGTTTAGGATTTATGCTGGGGTGTATATATAAGTTAATCGTACAGTACTTATGACGCGTAGAACTAATGTTATCGTGTATATAGTATATATGCTTCATATATATTTATTTATATATAACTCCTTGCCTTTAGCTTTACTTGGTATCATGTATAGTTATCCATATATTTATGTGTATATATATGCATTATAGTTAAATATAGCTTATTTAGATCTGAGGTCACATGAGTTGGTTTTGTTTGAGTTTTACGCTTTACTTGTATCTTTATCGTAATCGTTATCTTTACGTTTATCTTATGTCGCTTTCTCCACTTGCCATTCGTGTACAATTAAATAATAAGTAGAAAATAATAACAATTAACTAAGTTGCAGGCAGAGTTCTCAGCTCTGCTCTTTGTTTAGTTTAGTTCACGCGAAGTTCAACGGATTGGATAGGTAATAGATAGTCCTCTGGGATCGAAGTAAATTCATTTGCGCTCTCCGAACTAACGTAAATTGTATTTAGATAGAAATTTCATTTAACTGGTGAGGTGAGACTCCGTCGGACGCGGTCTACTGCGGACTGTTGGGTGGCGTAATCTCGTCGCCCTCGCCTCCGGATCCCGGCTCGCCCTTCGTCTTGTTCTCCTTCTTCCACTTCATGCGCCGGTTCTGGAACCATATCTTTATCTGGCGCTCCGTGAGACACAGGGCGTGGGCGATCTCGATCCTCCGCCGGCGGGTCAAGTAGCGATTGAAGTGGAACTCCTTCTCCAGCTCCAGAGTCTGGTACCGGGTGTACGTCTGCCTTCCGCGCTTGCGTTCTGTTGGTTCCGAATAAATAAAACAATGTTCACAATTAAAATCAATGCAACGCTTGACCGGCCACCAAATCAACAACAACAAGTTCTACGATATCTACAGGTCCACTACTATGCATACAACAACAAGAGCTCGAATACCAAAATATATATATTTGAAGGTTTGTATCTTTTTGTTCTCTCTCTCCTGGAGAATCGGATGAGGGCTGTGGGATCGGGAATCGGGGGAACTCAAAACCACATGAAGCAAGGCGCTGGGACTCTGAAACTGAGGCTGATTAAAAGACAACCTTACCGAATTCGGATATTTGTACTTGTCAAAAAAAGAGAAAAAACAGGGTCCACAACAGGTCTGTGATGAGGGGCGGATGCAAAGGGGTCTCCCCCCTGTGCGTCGGCCATCCCGATAGGAACTCTGGGTTTAATTTTCAAGGGATACCCTTATAGAGGGTAAAACAACTTTGGAGAGGCCTAACGGAAATCATTTTGAAAGTATTCTAAAAGTATTAAAATGCATTTAATGCCCAATTATTTACTAAGACTAAATTCCATACAAAAATTTTTTAAAAATGTTCTGAGCATATTAATGTTTTAAAAATTACTTTAAAATATATTATCTTTATAAAATTAATACAAAAATTAAATATTTTACCTAGTACTTTAGAATTAAAAAATTTTAAGCTCTAGTTCTTAGCCCCCTAATTTCAGGTAAGAGCATCCAAACTTAGTTTTGCTCCCACATTTTATTTTCACTTGTGGATTAAACTCGGCGGAGATTTCATGGACATCAAGCGGCGACCAGACAAGGTAACTAATTATGCCCCAATGCGGTCTGTCCGTTCATCTGTCCGTCCGTCCGTATCTTTGTCCGCAAGGCGGAGAGGTATCATGCCTGTGATTCAGGCAAGTGCAGTTCACCTTCGAGCCCGCTTTAGTCCCCCGAACTTCTCCCCCCTCGAAGGTGGACGGTAGCAGGGCATAACTGTAAAATAATTCGGCATAATTACGAAGCCGGCCGCCTCCCCCTCGAAACCGCTCCATTTCGAAAGCAGCCAACCAAATGAGTTCGGCGCCTAATGACACTTACTATAATTATAATTTCGGTAATGACAAAAAAAAGAGCACAGTGAAAATGTCGGGAAAAAATATGTCAAATATAATACGCAGCAGCAAATATTATAATTGTCAATGGCAAAGGCAGGTAATTGAAATGGGTTGCTAGCGTGAGAAGCCATTTTCGGGTGGAGTTTTCCCGGCTACTTCTTGAGTGGTTTTTCTGTTTTGTTTTTTTAGGGTTTGGAAAATGTCCGGCCGGAAATTGGAAGGCGGCCGCAGCAGCATTGGCATTGCGGTGGCTTTTGACCAACCACGCCAAGCGGCAATCAGTGGAAGTCCCCCCTGCACCAAGTCCCCAACCCCGAGGTGGGCAGTCTTAACTATTTTTTAATAACATCTTCAGCATTTGTCTTGCTCAACTCGCTCGTCCAATTTTTTCCTTTTTAATATTTTACGTATTTTTTGTGTCTTCCATCTCTGGCTCGAGGTCATTACATCATAAGCTCTTTTATGTATTTTTTCTCGAAGTTTTTTTCCTGTACTTTTTGCGGCATCCATTAAGGCGCGCGAATCCAAATCGCATAGAACCGGGGAGGGGGTGGCTATATAGGGAGGGGGGCAGCACAGCGGTGGTCAGAGCAGCTACCTTCTTTTAAATGACACGGCTGATGCCATGTCTATAACCCGAGGCGTTCGCATTTAATCATCATCAGTTAGACGAGTCGCTGCGCCGGCAAAAAATCTTGAAAGATTTGTGGCAAAAAGCGTGCGTGGTCATCCCCCTCGGCGTCCGCACCCATCCTTCGCCAGTCTGCGAAGAATCCACGGGGGGAAGTCCAAAGAGTTGAGTATTACGAGCGGATTAAGAGCGGAATAAATTGGGTGGACTTTCACCCGAGATGATGGATAACAAAAAGGGAGAGGTTTTAAAAAGGTGTGTGCCTATAGGGATACTAAAAATAGTGTGTTTATATCTAATTCTTTCAATTCTGGAGAACTAAATATTATTCTTATAAGTACATTAAAATCAAACTAAAATCCCAGTCATTATCACTTATTTCTCAAATCAAATAAAGCATTTTCCGTCTGTCCTGAACCATTTCTGTTGTTCCCATCTGATTACTATATTGTTCTTTCTCTGGTACACATTCAGCACATTTCCATTTCCATTTGCATTTCCACTCCCCTTTGAGGTAACAGAAGCTTTTGCTGATAATTAGCCACACAAAGCTGTATGCCTGCCCTCATGCATTGCAAATAAATGATTATTTTAATTGATGAAAACACCTACAAGTTGTGCATACGAGACTGGGATCTCGCCTGAAAATAAACATAGTTTAGGGGGGCCAAGTTTCCGAGGGGCCAGGGTGAACGGCTGGAGGGGCGTGCATTGGCAATTTAAGAGCGGGCGCTCTCTGAAATTTGTTTTTAATGATGCCTTTGCACATTTCATGTTGCCATCACTCAAAAAACAAAAGAAGCGGATAAAAAAAGAAGGAGAGAGCGAAGAAAAAATACTTGTTTTTCTTAGATATTTTCAAGGCGTGCGTTGATCAGTTGGGGCGCCCTTTTCTGGACAGGAGCTTCGAATTGAGCGCTGAAAAATTATTATAAACGCATTAATGGCGCTTTGAAGAAAAGAGGCGAAGAGCAGGGGGAAAATGGAGCCCAAGGTAGTAGAGGTATCAACAACAGAAATATAATAAAGGTGAAACAATTAATATGAAAAAGAGTAGCGATACATGTGAAGTACCACAGGCGAAACCTCTGAGGTTCTCCGCTCCCCTGCCACGCCCCCGCCCCACCGCCACTCCCCGCCGCCCCTCGACGGCCATACATCTAAAGTGGCTGAGTGGTTGACTGACGTACCGAGTGGACCGGGGGCATTAATGCTTTTTGATATGAAAGCGTATTGTAATTAAATTGCGATTAGGCCACCATTTTAACCATTTTACTCGTTTATTACACTGCTCCGGCTCCATAATGGATTTTATTTCATTTTCTTCCCCTACCTCCTATCAGCCCCCTCCCCGCTGCCCGCACACACAATTACATTAGTGCTATTGGCTGTATGTGTGTCGGTTAACGTTTAAAGGAAATCATTAAAATAATTGCTAACAACATTTTATGGAATTCGTTGAAGCAGGAAAAAATTAAAAAGCATTATTTAATAGCTCGAAAAAATTCTATATTATAATGCCCATAATGAATTATTATATTGGCAGAGATTGCTTTTTCATCACACAGAAGACCCGTCGAGCGGAACTAAAACAATGGCCAGCATCGTGCGACGAAGTCGAGCGAATGCGAAATGGATTGCTGGAGGGGAGATCTTGAACTTAATGGGATCCAGGCCTGCTGGCTGCTTACATTTGCTGACTAATAAATCTTCAATAGGTAATTCTGGCTTTATCACAAAATGTTTCTTAAATTGTAACGCATTTTCCCGCCAATCTCCTTTTGCATTGCTGTTTTGTAGGCAAAATTTAATCGCACAACTGCGGATAACCTCCAAAATAGATGACTTGGCCCCAGGTGAAGGCTATATCCAGTCCCAACTGCAGTTGGGTGGTCGCCGCAGCAGTCGCCGTTTCTTGGCCAAAAAGCCGCTCGTCATGCAGCAAATACAAAAATGCATTTAGCAGCAAACAAAACGAAACGTAAACAAGTACAAGCCAGCGAGGAAAAAAAAAAGCTTACATCAAATGAGAGTAAATGTTTTTTTAATTGCGGAAATTACAGACAAACGCAGGCCGCCGCAACAAAAGCTGCAAAATTATTATTATTTATGATCGTAAGTTGATAAATTTTTCATCCAACTGAAGAGTGTTCGTGTGTGGCATTTTGTGGAAAAAAGAGGAGGCGAATACCGCTGGTTGATGTCACTTTATTCTCTGCGCTGTTCTGGTGTGAATCTGCCGACTCATTCGATGACTTTGTGCTAAATAAACAGTGGGTTAAGGGAGGGGGTGTGGGGGAAAACTGAAGTGGGTGCTCTTTTTCAACCAAAAAGTTTTCCTCCCATTTGATTGTTTTGCATATTTGACGTATTTTTGCCGTCGCAAACTTTCCATTTGGTGTTTTCGCAACCTTTAGGGAGTTGGCCGAACATGGAACGAAAAAGGACCAGGAATGAATTTGGCCCGAAATCCTTCTGAGGTTTGATCTCTTTGACTGCACTGCCAGCAATTTCTCTTTTTTTCCCCCTTTTTTAATTAAGTCCAAGAATTTTCCTTTCATTTTCCGAGGTAAGAGTAACAATTAAATATTGCCATTGACCATTTGATCATTTGTGGCAGTCTTTTTTTTTTAATTTTCCTCTGGCTGCCCTTTTCCATCTGGTTATAATCTCAGGAGACTCGACAGCGTTTTTAATTTGGGACTTGTTAAGCACTTAAGAGGGTTAAAAATCGACAAAAGTTGACAAAAAATGGAGTCCAAAAATCGGAGAAAAGAAGAGCAGAAAGGATCGCCAAGGAGTTGACTTGGGGCTTATAAATGCATTCATTTTAAGGAAAGAGAGAGGGGGACTTTAAACTTTATTTGGTTATCGCTTAAACAAAAGCATAACGCGAACCAGAGGGGAAAAAGAGGAAAACTATGCGCACCATCTGATTGTTGTTGCGGCCTCCTCTTTCTTTCGGTCGCTTCGCTTTCTTACCACCGTTTTGGTGCTCTACACTGGGAAAAACTTTACGGAAAAATTGGTCTTCAATTTGAGAAATGATAAACGTATATTAAAAAAACTATAACAAATTTAACATTTTCAATCATTTAAAATTAAATACGAAAAAAGATTTTTATTAAATTAATAGAAAATTAATGTTCGAAATGCCATTGTGTTTTTTAAGTAATGGTCCTAAAAGTACATTTTTTTTTTGTAACAAAGCTAAAAATGTTTTTTTAATGCTATTATAATGTAATCTAAGTAATGAATTTAAAAATGTTATGCATTTTATGAGTTAATATCTCTTTTTTCTCTTCAGGCTTTAGATTAAAATATTATATGCGAACCTTAGTTTGCACAATTTTTCCCAGTGCATGCCCTCCAATCCCCCATTTTGGATGCTCACTGTGGCCATGGCTACCCATGTCAAAATATTTGACAGCTGACTAAAACACGCTATGCGAGGGACGCGAGAGAGAGCAGGCATTCAGTCAAGTCAGGCTCATATCAAGTATCCCTGAGCAGCCGAAATGTCTCTCTCCGTCTTTCTCTCTCCCCCTCTCGCCATCTCGCTTTCTCCAATGGCTGCTGGTTGGCAGCCATTGAAACATGTGGCTGACATTGACGACGTCGACAGAGGCAGAGGGAGCGAGGGGGGAGAGCAAAGGATGCTGCGGAGGAAACTAGAGAGGAAATCTACCTTCAATAAGGAAAAGCCTAGTGAGGATGGGTAATGACAACTATAATGATAGTAAATTATAAAACACATCTCAAAAGCAAACGTAGTTAGAAATTAATAACATAAATATATTATGCTTCTAAAGTCCTAATAATTTAGGATAAAAGAAAATGTATAGAACATGAATTAATTTAATTAATCCAACTCATTTGAGATATATTTAAGTATTAAGTTATTATTTCATTTTATTAACTCAGTATTGAATATAAATATGACTACTAAAAGGATTTATTTTAATATTGGGCTTTTGGACAATACTAAATAAACTTATTTTGAAGCTGTCCGCGGCAGACACTTCAGAGTATTTTCCTTTTCACAAAACACTTAAATTACCATTATCCCTAATTGATATAATTGCAAAAGGCTTTGAAAGGCCTCCTTCCTCTCCCCAAGTCCTTTGCATAACCTCAAATTAATAATTCCTAACTAGTTTCGGATGTTCCTGAATTCCATCTCGCCATCAGATACATTTTTAAAGGAATCCCAAACGACGAAACGCGGACCGCAGGAGGCCCAAAAGGTTGGCGAGGGACGACGAGAGAGCTTCCTCACTTCATTGCTGCATGAATAATATTCGTAATTTGTCAAAAGGTTGGCCAAATCCCAAAATACAAAAACAGCAGCGGCCCAAACAGAAGATGGAGAAAAAAATGGAATCCGAAAACAGAGCTGCGATTGAGCCACAAGGCCCCCGGTTGCCTCTCCCGTGTCCAAAACTGACCCATCTCCGAGTTCTGAGGCCCCCAAGGACCTTTGGCGAGCTGTTGCCATTACTTTGCGCTCCTCAGCTGGCCACAAACCCGGGGGCGGGGGCGTGGGCGTGGAGAAAGGGGGTGGCTCTGCCGAAATAAAAGCGAAATTTCCTCTTCGCATTTGCTGCGCTTTATTAAACTTTTCCACCCAACGCCGCAGAATGTTTGTGTGTGTTTGTGGGTTGGAAATCCCCAAAGTTCCTGTGTCATTTTTTGCGCTTCACGTTGCTCAAATTTTTTGACAGACCCTGTCAGAGGGGTGAGTTTTCCTATACATACGTATAGGTTTGTGTATATATTTAGAAAAAATCTTCACGCATTTGGCAAATTATCTTTTGATCCGCCCGCTTAAATTGCCAGCATCAAAAAATCCGGAAAAAAAATGTTTAGTAAGGGAATGCGAACTAGTAAATACCTTGTACTTCCTTGGAATAATTTCCACGTAAGATGAATCTTTATAAAAATGTTATAATTATTTATTAACCAAAGAGCAAGATATTTGATATTTGTGACATCCCGCTATTAAACACAGTTTCTAAATACAAAACACCCTTAGCATTTTTCAAGTACCCAGAGGGTATGAAAATCCTGAGGAATGGCAGAGGAAAATACGTTAACACAATTTCACTTTGGGTGGACACATCTAAGCCGGGCCAATCGCCTGCCTAAGTAGTTGCCCTTCGCCCACCGCCCACTGTCGCTCTTGTGCCATCGAAAAGTAGTTTGCGCGCAAATCCTCAAGTTAAGCAAAACTCTCCAGGACATTAAGTGCAGCGCCAACAGACAACAAAGTCCAAGGATGGCAAAGTTTCCCCCTCGCCCCGTCGCCTCCTCGCTGGCAACTGCCAAACGGATGATGGCCGGGATCAACGTTTTACCAAAGCCAGGGCAAAAGTTTTTCCAGCAGACAACGTGCAACTTTTTGGCCAGCGAGAAGTTCTTTTCATTGTCTTGAACCCCACTGACAGCTTCCAGGGGGGAGCGGAGTGGAAGCTGTCGCTTATAATGCGCACAATGAAGTGCACTTTTCCTACTCGCACTGCCGCTACCCAGAATTGAAAAGTGCTCAGCTTTGGCTCCGCCGGCATAAATATTTCCATTTTGTGTAAGCGAGAGATTTCCCAGGCAATCTGAGTGAATCACAATGAGCAACTCTGACAGCGGCAATAAAAAATGCATTTCCAGGAGAGCAATAAGGCAACTTTACAAACATCGGGAGGGAAAAATCTAAACTAGGTGATTTTTAGGCATTTTAAATAAAATATAACTTATGAAAACCAACAACTATTAAATTGATCTACTTAAAAACTACGAATTATCACAAGGAGTGCAATTTTTCTCTTTGTATAAACCATCAACTTTACGGCACATTTATTCTCCGTGTGTAAATGAGTATAGAGGAGGCCAGGCAAACACTTGTTGCAAAAATTTGTTGACTGTCGCTTAAATTTATGACCCCAAAACTCGAGGACCGCAAAAAGAGCCAGCAGCATCCAAAGGATTTGGCTTGGACTGCAAGTTTCCTCCTCAACTCACCAGCACATTATCAAATAGAGGCGAGATAAAAGGGAAAAAGTGGAGGAAATCGAGTTGAACTTGGTAAATATCAAAACAACATTAAGGCAGGAGAGCCGACTGAAGGGCCAAAAGGGGCTCCAGGCCCCATTGTGCCGACTGCCATCCATGAGTAACAACTTAATTGAAACGGAGTTTCGTTTCCCTGCACTTTTTTCACTCCGAAAGAGTCCCCGAAGAGAGTCTTCTCGCCTTGCCCAGTCACGATCGGAACCTTTGTGGCACCTTTATCTTTTTATTTGTTCGCCTTAGTTGTTGCCTAATGCACGCTTGAAAAATGTCCAGGCGTTAAGTAGTTGCAATCGTGCTACAGTGGAAGAGTTGAGATACGGTAGGTGGTATATATAAGCTACATACATATTTATTAATTTATCAATTTGATATAAGAAAGCTTTAGTGCTTTTATCAGCAGTTTTTAGAATATATTTTAAACTGGAGTATTTATTTTCAATCAAACTCAAACACTTATCCCCTAGACCAAACGTGATTTGGCCCATCCCTCATTCCTAACTAATTCCCAAACTGCCCCAGGCCTTGAGCAATTTTCGATTATTTGTCCCACTGTCTCCGACTATTTATGGGCTATGCAAAATGCAGCCAACTCGGGCCAAGAGGAGCTGTGCAGGCAAGGCAAAAACCTAAGCAGAAATAAACTCGTATGCATTTAATCATCGTAACTTAAGCTCGGGGATCATGTTGTGGCACAGTGAGAATGCCGCAGTTGCCGCCGCGGGAGATGAGATGCGGACCGAGCTTTGGGCCAACTCCAGCTTTAATTCTCCAACCCCTCGCCCACCCCCAGCCTCCCTGACCGCTTCATTTTTAATAAAGAAAAGAAGCAAGAGATCCAAAAAAAAAAGTATATAATAAGAGAAAAGAGGGGAAAACTCCATGTCACCGTGGTGGTTGCCTGCCTTCTCCTCACTTTTTTAAGGAGCGTTCTGCTTATTTTTTGCACCGCCGCCGAGGCGTGGGGGGAGGGGATTAAGACGACGGAGTGGCCACTGCGGAGTGGTGCTATGAATGGAGCCTCGGCGTGTTCTGGAGATTAATAAATTGATGGCATCCATTGCACATAACGTGTAAGTAATGGCGCTCATCAATTCTGCTTTACATCTCAATCTGGCTTTGGCGAAAAAATACAGAATACAGCCAGCAACAAACAGAAAACCACAACAACGTCCACGGATGGCGGTGGGGATGTGGATGGTGCGGGCTCCGTGGATTTGGTAATGACCCAGGAGCAGGTCAGCTGGCTGCGAGCGGAAAAAAAGGACCAACCACTTGAGGCCTGCTCTCACTTTCTCCGGGGAAAAGTGAAATGCCAACAGAATTCTATATTTGGAAGGGTCTCGCCTCCTTGTCCGTGCGGCAATTTCCCTCGAAAGGCGGGCAAAAACACTATCCCCTCTTATGCAACATCCTTTGAGTCTAAAGCCGAACCACATGCAGTCTTCGTGCTCTACTTTCCAGCACTCATTAGTTACGCCTCGGGTTTTTGGCAAACCTTTTTCTGGCAGGACTCGGGACTATTGTCGATTTGCATTAGCCGGCAGGACCGCCTTCTGTGCTCGGATCTGTGCGACAAGCGGAACCCGACGAGCACCTCTTCCGCCACCTCTTTCATCTGCCTGCATTCATCGATTTTTGGGATTTCGGAGATTCGCAAATTTGAACGAATGTCAGGTATCGGGCTGTCTCCTGCAGATGGATTACGGTTAATGTCGAGCAATTGGCCAAGGCAATAAAGTGAAATTACCCTGTCGTGTCAAGGTCGTAGTCAACACGATTTGAGCCAAAGGCACTGTAGAATATTTGCTTTGCTTTAGCATTTTTAAATTCATTTAAATAAAATTTAAAATATTTATAATTTAAAATTAATTTATAGGAGGATATGTCAGCAGAAATTTAAGCTTTGAAGATATTTTCAAAATACTTTTGTAAGGCATTTCACCTTAAAATTCAAACAATAAATTTTAAAATTTTAAATAACTTATTGTAAATTTAATAAGAACTATTAATAATATTAAAAGTTTTTAAAACTGTTTTATTATATTTTTTTATGAAATCTTAAATTTTTGAAAATATTTCGTTTATTTCAGGTTTTTTTACTGCTTGCATGTACTAAATGTACACTGCTTATTTCGATCTCTTATAAAGCAGTAAACACTGATTTAAAGCAAGCAGTGTAAAATGTTATGTAAAGTTCTACTGCTTAATTTTAAATATTTAGCTCTTGCCGTTGTATGCACTGTTACGTTTCTAATGGGAACTACGATCAACTCGATACGGGGACTAACTACTGCAACCCACTACGATAAGAAGAAGAAAAATTCCACTTAATACGTTTCGTGGAATTGTCGATCACTTTCCTTGACACTTACCAAACTGACTTCGCATCCAGGGATACAGTGGAGACGGCATCCCCGAGGATTGCGAGTTCGGGTTTTGGGAAGGGGGCGTGTGCTGGCCAGGATGTCCTTGGTGCATCTGTGGGGGACCCTGGCCCTGGTGCATCATGGCTTGGGGTGGTGCACCCACCGGCGGAACTCCCGTCTGCTGCTGGTACATGCCCATGTTGTGATGGTTCTGATGGACCTGCGATGGAGATTATTCATATTAGTGATAAGGTATCTTCAAAACCATCCACCACTGGGAGGGGGGTTATCCTAGCGGTTATGGAAATGGGTGACAAGCGGAATGTGGACTAATCTTACCTCTGTCACGTCGGGAACTCCCACCTCCGTGTAGCCCATCTGCGGATGCGACCAGCGAAAGCAAAGGTGAGAAAGATGGGAAAAGCGTTAAGTGGTTGGCGAGATATGCGGGTGGGATAAGAAGCTCTACATATATATAAACTTAATACAGTAATTACAAATTAACCTTTAGTACCAGATTTATTGTTATTTTAATTATTACTTAAAAATACACCCCGTTTATTGTAGTTATTTGGCTGCAATAGCTCTTGATCAGAAACATTAGGAAGACTCATTTGTAAATTTGTTCTTAATTACAATCATTTAAATTACATTTTTAAGGTAAAGAAGAATACTGAATATTTTGAACAACATATTATGATTCTTTTGATAAATCAAATAATGGAGTTTTAAGTTAGGCTACGATCCCTTTAAGATAAGACTAAAGAAATTATTAATTTAATGAGATGATATAAGTTACCTTTGTTGTAAAATAATAGTAAAAAAAGCTATTTATACAAAACAAAATATTTTTTACCTCAAATGTGCCTTATGTATTCAAATTTACCATTTTGGTTTAGTGATAACTTTGTATTAAAGTTTTTCTAGTACTCCAATTAAATTAATTTCCAAATGTAACCAATAGTTCTAGCTACTTTATTAAAAGCTGATCGTGATTTTAAACCGTACCACCAAAGCATTCCCTAAAAGCTACGATAGTTATATGGCTCTCTCACCTGCGCCTGCGGATGTCCCATGTGGTGGGGCAGCGTCATCTGGGCGTTCATGTGGTGACCGGACATCTGATCCACCAGCGGGGGCGATCCGCCCTCGGGGACCATGCCCAGTCCGCCGACGGCCGCCTGCAGCTTGCAGCTGGCGTAGACGACGGGCTGCTGCTGCTGTTGCTGCTGCGGATGTGTCACCTGTTGCGTCACCTGTTGCAGTTGCTGCTGCGGGGCCTGCTGCGCCTGCTGCTGCTGCTGGTTCTGCGTGGGCTGTTGCTGCTGCTGTTGTTGCTGCTGTGGCACGCCCAACTGACCGTTGGTCTGCGCCTGGGGCATGACCCCACCCACCTGGCTGGAGGGGCTGTCCGGGCGGGAGTAGACCTGGTGCTGCTGCTGCTGCTGCTGCTCCATCCCCTGGCCGTTGTAGTAGGGCATGCGGTCGTAGGGCGGGAAGCGCGGGTAGGGCATGTTGCCCTGGTGATTCGCGTTCTGGCTGTAGTGGTGCATCTGCTGGGCGTCCAGGTCGGTGACCCCGTTGCCCGGGTAGTGGCCATGGTGCATGTCCGCCCCCATGTACGAGTTGGTGAAGTACGAGGTCATGCTCTCGCAGTTGTTTGTACTCATCGTCATCGTGGCAGCCTCCTCAGCGTCCGCTGATCCCGCCGCGAGTCCTGATCCTGGAGTGAACGTGATCGTGACTGTTACTCTGCTTAGTGGCTAGTGACTGTGGTGCTCCTGTCTCCCTGTCTCCGTGCTTTTAGCTACTTTCCTTATATACAAAGTAAACTGGAAAGTAGAGAAGAATGTGATTAGTGCTGGTATCAAATATATATCCAATGGGAGACTCACCTAAATAACCTTTGAACACTTAAGTACAATGTACAGTTGCGTAGCCTAATCTTAGTTAGTGTGTAGTTGTTGTGTGAGGTATAAAATGATTTCCGCTTTGCTGTTCCTCTGTTTGCTGTCTTGGCCAAATATGACAAAGTGATCCTGCTCTTCGTCTCTCGATTTGGTAGAAAATCTCCTCTCCTTGGTGTTCTTTGATCCTTAAGTAGCCTTATCCTCTAGTTGGTATTCCTCAATTTTGATTTTGAAACTCTGCAAAAAGACGAAATTCGGGTTATTGTTGGTGTTCTCTTGTCAAAGTTTGGTTTTAAAGTGAAGTTCGAAGTGTTATTTTGGACGTCTGATTTCACATGTTTCCAAAGTTAAGAGCAACATGTGGAGCCCACTGACAAATTGTTTATGGTATGCATGGACAAGTTCTTAAAAATATGCCAAGGAATCGTGTTTTTGGATGAGGGAGAAGTTTGTAGTTTTCTTTCAAGATTTCCGAATATATTTGGTAAATTGATTGGCAGTGTGAGAACCAGATTCTTGAGTAACAAATTCAAAATAATATTAAAACAGTGTAATGGTAAGATACACCCAATATCATAAACCTCTGCCAACCCAACATCATCCTGAAATTCCGGAAATTCCACAAAGTCAAGATGACATTCTGCAACGTCCCCCGAGAACTTTTGTAGTCCCCAAACCAGGGATCTTCCACTGGCATGCAATTGCCCCCGCTTTCCCCGCGCTTGACAAGCTGACAACATTCATTGAATTTATGAATATGAAATCAATTGTGTTATCCCCTTTTGACCTGACATCCTTCCGGTCAAAGTGATTTAATTTCCTGGCTCATTATCACGAGTCTCTGACCTCATAAATCACAAAATTCCCCACTCCGCAGCTCCATTTGGATAATCCAGACAGAAAGAGGGAGACGGCGACACACGTTCCCTGCCAAGCCGTGCACATTCACATGTCCGTCCCGCTCTGGCGGGGTCTGCTTCTGTGGTGATGGTGACAACCCTGCCGAAAATCCCCAACTAACTAACGGTAACTTGCTGTCGGAAATGAAACTTCCCCGACTTGCACAAAGCATGAAGCCCCAAACAACAAAAAAAGGGCATAATAAAATAAACGGAATGGTAAACTTTAAAATATTTCAGTCTTGTCTCTCGCTCTCTTTGCATTGTGTTCGTCCTGCATTCTCTTCCTGTTCCTGTCCACACCCCCCGGCCGCCCAGCGCCACTTTTCCCGGCATTTTCCCTTTTGTTAACGAAATAATTTTCTTGCCTCCGACGCTGCCAAAGCCAAAAGCTTCCCTTTCAATTACACATTTCCCAATGATGGCGATTGAGCGGGCGACTCGGGATGGGCAAAATGGCGCGAAAGGACAATGGCAGCGGCGGAAGGAAGCGTGTGCTCGTGTTTGTGTGTTGAGTGCTCTGTTTGTGTACTCTGCGCGTGTGTGTGTGTGTGCGAGTTGGGGGCCAAGCGGATGCTGGCAAATCGCTGGACTGTGCCCCGATCTCTGCCTATATCAGACATGTGGGTGGGCGGACAGGCGAGGGGCCACAGCCTTGGGGTAGGCAAAGAAAACCCACTCAAGCACAAGCGAGATGATAATAATGTCTGATGTGTGTTTTGTCTGTTCTTCCTGTTTTTGCCGCTGCTGCGGTTGCGGGGGAGCGGGCAAATGCCTGCTCACTGTATGATTTATGGTCGTCTGATGTGATTTATTCAAGCGAAGAAATTGCTCAAATTTGATTCGCCATAACTGATTTGGCCACTCTTTAATTGCAAACGTATTTTATGTGAATTTATCCCATGTACCTCCCAAGAAGCCCAGCAGGGTGGCCACCAACCTCCTGGCCACCATAGACGATGTCCGATTATAGTTTAATAACATAAAATTCCTGAAATTGACGGTTTAAATAATGTCGTTTTTTATCGATTTTGAGATTTATTTCCGATTCCGGAAAAAAGAATAAAAAGGGGATTTGGGCTGCTAAGAATTGGGTGATGGACGTTAAAACTTCCACGCCACCTAACGATAATTTCGGGAACTACCAATTGTGTCAAATGTCAAAAAAATGTCAAATTTGACAGCCCGAAAAGTATGCCACAACATTTTAAGTAAAAAAAGGTCTATCAGTATTTGACCGATAGATGGCGCAAAAAAATACTTAAAATATTTTATATTAAACTTAAATATTAATATGAAATATTAATTATTATTTTAAAGTAGCCTCAAGGCGAATTCGAATGGTAAGTAATAATAGTTGTGTGGTAACTTCGGGACGAAAAATTTAACGACGTAGTATCCGTATGCCAGCGATCAATAAAAAATAATAAAAAGAATACCAAACCAAAAAGCTGAAAACTTAAGTAAAACATATTTCTACATGATTTTTCCCCGATATTAGATTCGAAATAATTTGATCCTCAGCTTAACTAAGATACTGGAATATAGTTTGATTATTTTAATGACCATTTTTTTCGTTTTTGGAGCTGGGTTCCGTTGTTAATTTAACAACGTGTTCGAAGTACGCCAGTTTGAATTTCGAATCTGGCTTCTATAAACTAATATTGGATAATAACTATCGGGAAAATACTTGATGGGCTTTATCTTGTAATAATTGTTTTAAATAATTAATAATAAGGGTTAACGTCATTTAATATTAAATCTTCGTGATCTTGCCCCACTGTGCACTGCTCGTGCATTCAGGTTCAGCGAAGACATGAACCATAGTTTAAGCCCAGCCCACTTAGCTACGCACACATTCGCACTGGACACACTCCCACACACACAAATGCAGGGAGTGCGCATGCCATATGGGCAGTCCCGTTACCAGTTTTAAGCCACACACCTCGACAGCTGATTGCACAACCAGAACCGGGCCAAATCCGTCGGATCCGTCGGCGAAACAGAGGTCCACTGGACGGGCTATCCATCACTCAGTGCGGGGATTTTACCCAGAATTCGGTTAATGAGCACATCAACACTTTCCCATCGCGCTCATCCACTCCCACGCATGCGCCGTCCCTGTCTAACCAACGTGCCCGGAACCGACATGAAATGAAATGAATGACTTCTTTCTTCGGCCATCAACTTCAGCTTCAGCCATTTTGATTTACGACTGCCATCGAAACTGTGACTGTTCTGCCGTCGCATAACCCTACTTATGGGGATGGAAATTAGAGATTTCCGATTCGGGTTCCAAAATATTACAAGCGAAATAACTTCCAAAATATCTACATAAAAAGATCTTATTAAACATGCCGTAAAAAAAAAAAATATGCAAAATTCGTTGTAATTTGTAACCTTTCTCAGATTGAAAAATGCAATATATTTTACCAACCTAATCCAAAATATATATTTCTTTCAATTATAAAAAAAATTTAAGCATTTTAAATAAATTCATATGAAGGTTTTTTCAAAATAAAACCATGTTTGAAATGAACTAAAATGGCAACTCTGACGTCTTCCTCTTTCATTTCCTTGCTACCAACTTTTTTTTTTAGCATTTTCAGCCGTTAGACGAAGGCGTCGCCCGTCAACTGTCAGTTCATGTTCTCGTTTTGGTTGTTTCTGTTGCTGCCGCTGCCTGAGTTGCCATTGTTGTCGGCATCATTTGAAGAAGGGCGTCCGAGAGGAAGCGGCAACGGTAAACTTATAGCCAGCTAGTGCGTCTCATCTTCAGGTGGAAAAGGGGGCGGTGGGGGGTGGAGCTCGGTGGATGTCTCTCAATTAAACCAAGTGGAGAGAAGCGTTCTGCTCGGCTGCCCCGACCTCTGCCGGCGGCTTAAATTGCTGCTTTGCATTTTATTTAAATATTAATTGGCTTGACTAAGTTTTCGCAGCGGTAAAAATGTAAGGAAGGGGAAGTCGGTGGGGCAACGCATACTATTGGCCTTAAAAAGATGCAAAGTTGTAAGAGAATACTCGCTCCAATTAGGGGAAATCGCAGGAGAATCTCCAAGAAATGGAAAATTTAATTAGTATAGCTCTTCAAAGATATTATCAATTGCATATCCAAGTGGAATATTATTTCCTGGTTTTCCAAGCATTAAAATATAATACCCCCTCATCGGTTATTCTTGATTTGAAAACTTTTTCACCTATATCCTCTGATTTTGCAAATGACCTTGCCATCAAGAATTCCCAATCCGTCTCTCGCGTAGAATATATTTCAATATAATCACCTGAAGAAGAAGACTCCGAAGCACGTGCTCTTTAAGGGGGCCCAAAAAATGCCAGAAGAGTTTATTGTGCCATCAACTAAAAGAGCAAATAAAATTTTATTACCACTATAAATTTCAGGCACTTGAAGCGGCGCACCAAAAACAGAGGCAAACGCAAAGCAACAACAAGAATAAAGCCAGAAAAAACCCTACAAAAATTTATCAGAGGCGTAAGCTGAGAATATTGAAGGGGATGTATTTGACGAAAATAGATAAGGGTACTTTTAAGATGTTTAAAAACATTTTTCTCGACAATTGATTCACAAAAGAGATAAATAGATGACACTTTAATTTATAAAGCCCCTCCTGTTCGACGCCTCTGGCTTGCAGGCCATGGTCAGGTTCTGGCTCAGCCTGCAGGAGGATAAACCCACGCGATTTGGCGACGTCGGCCAGACAGAGACGCCAAGACCAAGAAGTCGGGGCAGGAAGAGAAGGAAAGGAAACCGGCGATACGGAAAAAGGGGCAAGGGACCGGGGGCATAAAGAGCGGCGGCAATCGATGAGGGGGTTTCGAGGACCGAGGCCTGCATTTTTCTCACATTTATCTTACTGCGAGTGCTGCGTTTTATTGCGATTGGAAATTGAGCTTGTCAACGCGGCAGCGGGCAACGCTTGGCTAGTCATCGAAACCAGGGGCGGGGGAAGGGGGTAGGGTGTCCGCGAGAGGGGTACGAGCTACAGGGACAGCTGGTCGAGTTTTTGGGTTCACGGTTCCCAGAGATAATAATAAAAACGTCAGGCATTGACGATTCTACTCGTCTTTGCCGTCGGTTCATAAATAAAGTAAAGCACTCGAAAATATAGAAAAAACTTGCAATACAGTTTGGAGGTATTAGAATATTCCTCAATATAATTTTAGAATTTTAAAAACCTATTTATGTTATAAAGCTATTGCTATACTGTGTTTTAAAAAAAGGTTTTTTGAAATTGTATTGTATTTCAAATTTAGAATATCGTATTTGTTAAGCTTAGTAACTTTCCGACTTTCTTAATAACTTAAAATCTGTAAAAACCAAGACCCCCATTTGTTACAGTGCTGCTTCAACTCCTCTTCTTGACAACCTTTTTTTTCCCTTTTTTGCTGCATTTAAATTTTGGCCATGATCATGGCCAAGTGGCAGAATAAGGCATTTTCCTGGATATTTAATTGGCGCATACTTAGCATTTACTAATGGACATGAGGCACAGTGTGAAGGCACCTGCCCCAAGTCAGCGACTCCCGGGGGAATACGAAGCGACGCAGGAGGGGGGCAGACAGTGAACACACACAGAAATGGACAATGACAAGAGCTGATAATAAATCTAATTGACACATTTGCAATGGTTGACTCCCCGTCCGCAATTCCGTCGAGAGATCGGGCGAGGATCTGGATCCCAGATCCGAGATGCAATTAAAACTGCAACTGCATTGCTAATGATCGTGGCTCCAGCTCTTTCGCTCTCTCGCACAATAACAATTGTAAATGGTGTAGGAAAATGCTGGAACAAGTTGACAATCTACACGCACACACGAAATACATAAATTGCTGCGATCATATCGAATCATCGATCAATCGGGCGCTGCGGACGGCCATCGATGGACCGTTCCTGCCGCGATAACGCCGCAGGACCTCAGCCGCCGCTGTCTGCTGCTGTCCACACTCGAACCACTCGGACCACTCCGCTCGAAGCTCTCCGAGATTCGCTGCCACTGACATCCATCCATGTTGGACTTCATCTGTTGCCGTTGATTGGCAGGCAAACGGCGGAGAAAAAAGCTGGGGGAAATTGATTGGCAAAATGAAACATGGCCAACACATTGGGCTCATGTTTGCGATGGCAAAAATGCCTTCATTACAACGCGCAATGCGTAAAACGCAGGCCACGCATGCGCATTGCATTTGGCCGCTGGTAAGTTCAGATGTTCCGATGCTCCGATGTTCAGATGCAGACTCCTCACGCAGATCCCGAAACACGCGATCCCCAGGACCCGATGCGCAGACTCCACTATCGCCGTTTGTCACCGCAAAAGCCCTCGTTAAGTGCAGTTGGCTTTGAAATATATTGTGCTACAATTGAATTGTTAAGTGCCTGGCCTTCGCTTCGGACCGGGTTGCGTGTGAAAATTATAATTTCCTGACCAGTTTCAGTTCCACAGCGGCTGACCCCAGTCGAAAGCAAAAAAAAAATACATCGTACATACATACATAGGTAGGAAAAACACAGAAAACCAGCACAGCAATGTTGTCAACAATTTGCAAAGGTTTTTTATGTTGCTGCGGTATCGCAATCAACCACGCGTAGAAACATTTAAGTGGAAGGTAATTAAATTTCATTTTATGACCACTGGCCGAACGAAAAAAGAGTGGAAATTGGTTGCGCCACGAAAATAAATAATGTTTTAGCGCGGAAAGTGAAATTAGTTGGATCGGAGCCAAGGAAAAAGAGTTGAAAAGGTTACCACAATTGGTTGTTAGCCAGGCGCAAAGTGCCGATTTCTCTCTCAGATTTCTCCCCAAATACTTGCAGGGAAAACCTTCGGCGAGAACCTGCCCTGCGACACCCTGCTGGTTACTGGGTTCACGGAAGTCAGCGGGTGTCAAAGGTGAAAGTTGCAGTTGTTGCATAAGGACTGGCGCAGATGATGCAACACACGGAAAGGGACCTGGTCAGGTAATCGCCATAAATCGCACAGAATTTCCAAACTCCCTACCTTGAGCAGAACAATGAAAATAGAGCAATTAACCTGGCCTACGTGCTCGGTGTTTGGACCAGGCTAAGTCGCAGGAGCGCTGTAATTTGCTTAATTGCCTGTTAGTGTCGAAGATTATCTCGACTTGGTTTGCTAGTAGAAATGGGAGCGACGGAACTGAGGGACTTCCCTTCGATCAATTGCGTAGAAATGACACACAGTCAACACGTAATTGACCCGCCAAAAAGCTTTATTTAATCAATTATCCAGGAATCTATATAACGTAAAGTTAATTAGGCTGAGAGACATTTGGATTAAAGTTATATCCATTAAATAACTAACTTTGTTTTGAATTTTAAACATTTAAGCTAACTTATACCACCAATATTATTCCCAATCGAAATATAAAGTTGGCCATATCTTTCCACTGCGGTCTTAACCTCCTTTCGATTATCTGCCGTCGCATTAGCAGTGTCATCTTCATCTGCTGCCATGTGCTCCCGTTTCATACTTTATTTACTTATTCAAATCGTCGAGAGTTCTCCCGCCCCGCCCCGTTTCCCCCTGACCCAATCCCAATCCCAATCCCCATCCCCTTCCGCACTTTCGCCCCGCTCCTTGGGACAGCATTCAACTTTGCCGCCTGACACTTTTCTGACAGCGACAAAAACTTTTGTTCTATTTTCCGCAACAGAAGCCGGCGACGAGAAAACCCTCGACAGCCAGGCAAAGCAGGCAACATTGCAAAAATGCTAAAACAAAAGGCTGGAAAAAATCTATATGTATAAGATGTATCACCCCCCAACTCGTGGCGAATGTCATGACAGGCTCAGTGACTTCGGGACCCGGGAACCAACTGAATTGCTGACTAACAGCCTGTCGCGAAATATGAGTCCATTTCAGCAAAAGAGATACCGCAGTGGAGTGTACTGGATACTGGATACGATGGGTAATCGCAAGCAAGGTGGACTTGTTTAGGGAACTTCTTAGATTTAAATGAAAAGGTATTTTAAAAAAATCTGTTATAGTCTTTGATATACTTTTAAATATTTAAGAAATGGTAGTATATCTGAACTGATTTTTTAAAACATTTTAAGAATACATTTTCTTTCATTTAACTAATGGAACCGATCGATCTTACATCAGCACTTTTCTCAGAACTTGTACTGAATGGCAACCGTTCCTCTTTTAAAGGGCTGCCTGGTGACAATGATGATGTTGCCCCTGGGCCTGTCCTGTAATCCCCATCTGAATCCTGCCGCCGGCTTTCGCTCCACTGTGCGTGCACGTGCTTAAATACTTTGGCATTACCCACCGCCCACTGTCACTCCCCCCAGCTCCGCCGCCCCCTCCGCCCGTGGAAGTCTTCAGGATGTGACACAAAATGCCGCCATCGTCGCTGGCTGTCATCATTGTCTGCTTTAAAGATTACACAAAATATTTGTAAAAATACAAAACAGAACAAGGGGGGCCGCTGCTGAGGGGGCGGGCGGGAAAATAAACTCACAGCTTTACAAAAATAACAACTGCGGAGGCAGAGCCACAACACAACAGACAAAACGAAATCAAAGAAAAAACAAGGCAGCAAAACGAAAACGAGGAATACACGAAAATATTTACAAAATATTTTCCACTTCAACGAAATGGAAAACGCGACCGCCCCAGTAGCCGCCACCTTCTGCTGCATAGCTTCTGCCTGCCTTGAGTTGACTTGGCTTTTGTCTGCCCATTTTCCCATTTCCCACTTCCCGTCCCCATTCCCCGCCCCCTATCGCTCCACTTCTTTTTGGGATGTCTGGCAACGGCTCGTTGGCTCTTCTTTTTATCAGCAGTGATGCCATAACTATGGAATCGAGAAGCAAGATCTTTCAAAAAGTTACTTAAAAATAGATATACGATTTTCCATTCCATTTCTCAAAATTAAATTTATTTTAATATTTATTTTTAATGATCTAAAAAATTTAAATTGTCATATTCGGAAACTTTTCTCAGTTGTTTGTTATTTTTAATGATTTTTAAGATGATGTGATAATTTTGTCCCGCTTTTATAAAGATTTAAATCTCCCTGGAATGTACATAAAAAAATGTTTTTAAGAAATGCCATCGTTTATGTTGAAGTGTATTTCCATTTATATTAAAAAATTCGGAATAATTTGTTCAATATTATTTTCACGGTTCTTGTTGTTGAAATAATACTGAATCATTTTAAACTAAATTTCTTACAAAATAGCCAACAAGTCATCTCTGTTTCTCACTACTTCAGCTTCAGCGGCGCCGAGTGCCAACGAGCGTGAAATGCCTTGGGAGCAGCGGCAACAACAACGCAGCTGCAACTGCATCAGTTGCACATAGCAACAATAAAGCAAGAAAAGCGATCCGGGCAAAAACAAATTGTTTAAGTGAACTTGACTGAGAAATCAGCGGGCAGGAAAAATGAGGAGGAAGAAGATTTTCGCACAAAATGCGACAAAATGCTACAGCAAACGAAAGTTGAGCAAATTATATAGATGGATCGCTCTGGCACACATTTATATATGAACATTTGGGTGTGTGTCTACATTTCTTTTGCGCTCTCTTAATTGGCAAACGAGTTTTTAATTGATTTTCTCTTTCGTGGGGCCTGCACTGACCCACAAAAGTGAAGATATAATTGAGAACCCTATTAAAGTTTTTAAAAAATTAATAAGTAAAAATTTATCTACATTAAAATGATTTCTAACTGATAAACTCCTACATTAAATAGGCCTTATGAATTTCTCCCATCCAGCAAGAACCCAAACAAACAAGGCGGCAAAGTTGATAGTAATTTTTTACCCACAAAAACTTAATGCTCATCCAGCGTTAATCCCTTTTGGAGCATATACCCCACTCATTGCCCCCGGGGGACTCCCGACTCGTCCTCGCACTCGCCATGATATGATAATTACATGGCGCCACAAAATAGAACCCAGGGAAAAGTGGAAATGGAAATGTGAAATTCATTTTCATTTAGCGCTGGCCGCAAACTTCAGCGCGGCCACTCAAAATATGAAATGGAAAATGTGTGAATATTTTATTTGCTTTCAGCCAAACTCCATTTTCCCCTCCGCCAGAATGTGAGGCACATGTGGCAGCAGCAGCAACAACAGCGAGCCATGTCAATGTTAATTTAGTCAACGCCACACAAAAAGAGAAAAAAGAAGCGAAACAATCCCATTGGGCATTGTTAGGCTAAGGCAACCACCTACTCAACCGAAAACCAGCACCGCCTGATTTCACATGTGGCTCTGTGTCAACTTTCATGAAATTAGTTGGCAACATGACGAGCTGCCAAGCAAATGTCGCCGTATCCGCCACGAACACGCCCATCTGAGGGGCGTGGCAGGGGGAGGTGGATTTGCTCTGCACTGACGAAAAATGAGCACCATTAATGGGTGGCAAATAAAAATGGGTTAATTGGAAAAACGTTATTTTAAATGTGTCGCGTTTAATAAACATAATTACTTTTAATTAAATTAAAAATAGTAATGTCGCATATTAAAAACAATTTTGAAAAAATTCTATTTGATTTTTACGTCATGAAAATAATATCAAGCTAAATTTCTAAGATTCTAGATGCGGCAAGCTAAAACAATTAAAATAACTAACTAACCTTTACTAAAAATGCAAACATTTTTGACATCATTTCAGTTTCTGTCAGTGTTGTAGGCTGTAACTTTTGGCTAATGCGCAGCTGACATCGAGCCAGCAACCAACACCTTGGGGCAAAGTAGTTTTCGCTGTTTGGGAACCAAAAACCAGACTGAGCCCGGGTCCATGGGGATTACGCTCGCAACTGTGAGTGAGTGTTCATATATCCATGTGCCGCACTGTACACGTCTTGCAGCAACACCACAAAGCACCGCAGAACGCAACTGAACGCACCACAGCGACCATGGTGACGGCCCTGCCTGCTAATTAAAAAATTTCCCTCACCTCGTCACCACCCACGCCTCTTTTCACTGCTGCCAGCCATTTAGTCTAATTATTACAAATGGGCGCGGGGCAGGGCGCTAAAAAAACGAAAAATAAAACAAAATTGCACAGAGAGTTTTCACGAAAATGCACTCACAAATTCATTAAAGTAATTAAATGGCCATTCAGAAGCGAGAAAACAACTCAGTTGTTATTAAAACTTAAATTCACTTTCAATATATAATGTCTAAAAATTACTTTGAGATTTTATAGGTTTCGATTACAGAAACTGGATATAACATTTTTAAGTTAATTTTTTATTTTTAAAGAAGTATATTGAAATGTAAATATTTCTTCCCATTTTCATTGAATTGAATAATATTTTCCCGAATTTAGAACCACTGTTCCGCCGGTTGGTTCCATTGAACTTTGCCGTTGTCTCAGAAATCTGTTTTTCCTGCATTTTAACTTTGGCGTGACAAACACTAACTACATCCCACTCCCCATTTCCCCTTACCACTCGCAATCCAAACACGATTCTGTTTAATCGATAAAAGCATTTCAACTGCAATTTGGCTATCGCTTAGTGCGAACATTTAGCAGGAAGAATAAGTAGCCGCAGGGAGGAGGAGTGGAAATATCTGAAACTACTTTGCGGATACAATATGGTTGGAAAACAGCCCCCGCACACATAGATACAGATACAGATACAGATAGATATAGCACAAGCTGAGATTTCACTTCTCTCCTGTTGCCCCCATGGGAAAATTCAGCACACTTCGAAGGACGAAAATCGTCTCTAGAAATATATTTGAGTGCGTGTGTGCTACAGTAAGGATTTCGGAAAAGCCAAAAACTGAGAAAATTATGGATACCGAACTGGTGAAAATGAAATTTTAATATCTATTTGGGGCTTTTTTCCTTTTTAAAATATAACTAATTAAACAATATATTTAGGTCACTGAAATATACCAGCCTCAAAATAATATTTCTCTCTGTGCACAAAATAATTTTGAGAACCATGACCAGAACTAAAACTGGCCAGGCCCTCAGCCGATAAGGTTAGTCCAGTTTCAGCTTGGTCCTGCTCCTGACCAGCTGCCATATGGATGAATACCAAATAGTGCAGGCAAAAAACATTGGAGGTGGAGAGCCGAAAATGGCATTAGAACATCGTAATCGCAGGCACCACAAAAACCGGGTGGATTTTTCCTCGATTTTTTCTTGTTCCATCCATGGCGTTTCAGCGGGAAAAACAACCCCGACCAAAATGGGGTAAGTCGCTGGATATGTGTGTGTGTACTGTATCGTAGGGTGGTTTTCATTTGGCCAGGCTCAAGTTATCCCATCTCCCGGTTATTGAAGTTTTCCTTTCGCTTTTCCAAACACAGGCAGGGAAAATCGCACACTCATTTAATTACATTGTTCGGGGGTTAGGAAATGAGATTGAAAAGAGTTTACTCTACCGTTATTGTTGTAACTGTTATCGAAAGGTCGTCGGAAAAGCGTTGAAGATTTACCTGAAATAAAAGAAGAAAGAGAAATATTACATTTCATTCAATTTGATTATTTTTTTTTAATAAACTTTCCTAACATTCTCCCAAAACTATAGCAATTATCCACCAATTTCTTGGTAATTTCAAGCTTAATTGCCTCTCGATTCGAACCAATTAAATCATTGACCAGCATTAATTAAGAAAAGTCACTTGCAGACATTCGCCGAGAACCTAACTCAATTTCGATTCCAAATTCGCAACGTGTTGATTAAAAGACCATAAAAATAATAAGCAAGCGGGAAAAGAGCCGAGAAACACACATCAGCAGCAGCAAAAGTCGCAAGAGCGAAAAAAATTACTTAATTAGTTGGCCAGCAGCAGAAAGGAGGCAAAAGCGGTCCACGGCAAAAGTGTAAATTGAATGAAATATTCATGCGAAGGCCCAGACTCCTGTCTTTCGGTCCCCACCAAAATTGGCAAGTGCGAATGCCAGCCTGATGTTTTATTGAATTGAAAATCTCATTATCACCTCGCTGCATTCTTTGAATGCATTCGAAGGGGGGCTCTGTGGGGGGAAGGGGAACTTGGGTTTCGGACCAGTCAGGCCAACGCACTTGGCAGATACTCGCAGCTAATTATCGTAATTATTGCAAATTTACAAATTGATATGAAATTGATTAGTGCCCCTTGGACGTGGATGCTGGACTGGATGCTGTGGATACAGGTGCTACAGGTTCCCCATCCTTCGCTGCAAACTGGTTTGTTGTGGCCAAGTGTTTGGCCTTAATGAAGATGCCAAAACGGGCTGAGAGAAAAAGCTCTCTTAGAATGTTAATATTATAAGGTTGCTAAATTATAAACCGTTTTAGACAAATTTAAATGATGATTTTGGTATTATAATTTAAATATATTTGTCGTATTTTGAGAGCTCCGATTATTTTTATTCGTTTAAATTATTTTTTATCAAGGTTTTGCTGATTAAAACATTATAAATAAATCATAGATATATTTAGACTGGTTGTAGAGCATACCAAAAATGTATTGCCTTATGAAATACTCTTTAAAAATTCTGAAAAATTTGGAACTCTGTAAAATCATGAAGCTCTTTATCAACTATAACGGCACTGGGAAAATCGCTCAATTTGTCCATTCGACTGTCACATTGTTTGCTTCCATCGAGAGGGAACCAGGCACAGTAAATTCTCATGGCGAGAACAAATTTTTCAATTAAGCCATTAATTCACTCCGCGCCACACAAATGCAAACACACATGCTCACGGATGGCACACAATCAAAGCCACACTCACACTCAGTCATTCGCAGTGAGTTAAAGCTATCATCATCGTCTTTGATCATCATGAACCGCATCCTCATCGCTGTCGTTCCTTCTGTCGCATTATTTTATTAAGCGAGCGGTCCGCTTCTTCCCGTCTCTTTCTGTTTATCTCATCCCAATTGAAATGCCGCCCCAAGCCACACCCCCCGCCGCCGCCCCTTTTCGCTGCAAATTTCGCTTGTTGTCCACTTTTACGCAAATTTTATTCATGTTTGTCCTCCGTCTGTCCCACTGTCTTGCATTCTGTCCCCGCGTGTCGCTTTGTTCTCTGCCCTTCTTGGCTTTGTCCTCACAAGTTGGTTAAAAAATAAGTAAACAAGTTTACGAGTTACTTTTTAAGCCGGACGACGAGCGAGACAGAGACAGAGAGAATTTTCAGAATTTTGATTTGTATTTTTATTGTCGCGATTAAAGAGGAGTTGGTTAAAGGTTAAATTTAGTGTGAAGAAATACTTTACTTTAAGATAGCAGAATATTTTTTCTTAATCTTCTAAAATGTTAAAAAAAAGCTAATCTTTGGTTAATTTTGGTAAGGATTTTATTTTCTCCAACTAAAATAACTGAAAGCTAAATATATCAACTTATGAAAACTCAAAACTCAATTGGAATTTGTTTTTGAATATTTTCGAATATTTTATATTATTTAAATTAAATTTTTTATATACCTTTAAATTTATTAAATTTATTAATAATATTTCGTGTTTGAGGCCCCAATTGCATTCATCATCCACCATTCGACCGCCGACCGTTACTAATTTTCAACACCTTTGCAACTAGCCTCAGCTGGTCTCCCCGTCTCTGTCTCTCCTTAACAGCCTCTCTCCCTCGCACTTGGCATAGCCCTGTCTCTTTTTTCCACCACTGCGGGTTGCCTTGGTTGTCGTCGTCATATCGTCATGCGCCCCGTGGGTGTTCATGCAAATGGTTTACTTTTCACCTGCTTCCTTTTGGCCAAAATGCTCCGCAAGGAAAACTACATGTGTGTATGGGCTTATATTCGGTTATATTGTGTGGCTGTGTGTGCGGAGTGGATATGCGTGCCGTTCGTTGTTGCTTTTGGTGGAAATTGCATGTTATTAGCCGCATACACGATCCCTTCCACTGATAACAAAACCATATTTTATTTATACTCCCGATGTGGCTTACTTTTTTTTATCGAGTATTACTATAAAGGAGTAGATGTCGATTTGCGTCATGTTCCCCCAGCCCAAACCATAAGACCTAAAATTCTGGAAAAAATTGGGTCTGAATCGTGTGTTAGAGGAGGTGTGCACTAAGAAAGGATTTTTTAAAATTCGGCTCCTAAGGACTCCCAGGACTCTCGAAAAATGCAAAATTTCTTGATTAAAACATTAACCATTCCCACAATTTTCAACCAAACAAGTTGACATTTTTATTTTAAGCTTTATTTGTGGAAATCTTTGAAACCCCAGAAAATGAGCTCCAACCGACTTCCGGTTGGGGCACTTAATTAATTTTTCCGCACCGATTATGCGATCGGATCCGTTTTTGGTTCAAAGTGTGGAGCTATGCCATACAATCAATAAGGTATTTTTTTGGTTTTTTTTTGACTCACGGTTGATTTTATATAATTTTTTTTTGTAAGATTGTGGGGGTTGCGGGGAGCCTTTTTAGCAGCACGTTGTTTTTGTTTTTTCTATGCTTCGGCAGTTAGCAGCACTCACGAACGAATTCCGAACACAGCTCTCACAAAAACAACGTCAGCAGAAGCAGAGCGAGAGAGTAAAGAGCAGAGAGAGTCATTTGAGGCGCACGAGAGGCGGCCAAAGTTTTTTGCTGGTTTAGAAACACCTGATCAAAATTTCACAATTTGGATACCAGAACGGATTATCTAATGAATGCAATTCTAAGTCAAAATGTGAAGCTAATCCGTTAAATCCATAAGGAATTTTCGGTTTGGCTTTAAATAATTTTTCAAATGGATTTCAAGGAGAGAGCAGTGCAAAATTTTCAGTGGTCAAAATTACATGTAAAAACGAAAACTCACACACACACATCGACAAGTCGGCATGTAAATACATATATGTATGTAAAATTATCTAAACACAAGTTTTGAAAGAATTGTTATAGAGGACGGGCGCACGAAGGAAATTGTTTGAAAGATGTGTATCCAAAAGACTCACAAGAAGCCTTAAAAATTGCAAAATGTTGACTTTTAGATCGAAATACTCCTACAGTTTAAACCCAAAAAGAGTGATTTAGGTACGCCATGTTTTAGTTTTCTTTTATTTCCGGAAATATTTTGATCGAGCTGGTGAGCCCCAACCGACATGGGGGCACTAAATGTTTTTAACCTACCGATCCTGCGTTCAAATCCGTTTTTCGCTTAAGCCATGTTGACCAACGTTCCATAGGTATTTGAGTGTTATTTTTTATATTTTGTTTTAAGTTTTGAAGGTTATTTGGGGTTAATTGGCAGCACGCTGTCTGGTTTTCCGTTTAGCTGGCAATTTAGCTGACACAAAATGGTAGATTAAAACCTTAATATTAAAGTTAATGTGGGAATAAGGTGAGGTTAATCGGGGTTAAAGTTTCGGTTAAGGCGTTATTACCCAGATTAGGGTGACGGTAAAAGTAATGTAAAGAAAGGGTGAATGTGAGTAAAGTAAGTTTTTTTTTTTACTTTTGCGAGGATCAGGTCGGTTAAGGTGACAAACCAGAAAAAGCAATGTTTAAGTGGAATTAATTAAGCAAGGAAATATTTTTTTCATGTAAGACTAGAGTGGGGTAACTGTTGGCTAAGGAAAGAAAAAATTGGTGTTATGGTAGAGAAAGTTGGTTAAAATAATAGTTTTTCGGCGTTAAGGCTGAGTACGGATGGTTAGGGGATAGGCGAGGAAATAGTGAAAACAGCATTACGGTGTTAAAAAATTGTTCCGGGGGTAAGAGACAGGTAGGGTTAAGGCACTGTAAAGGAAAGGTAAGTTATGGTTAGGGGTTATGGTAAAATATTAGGTGCGGTTTACTGTGGTAATAACCTGATCTTATCATATTTCAGAATTCTAATTAATATCCGAGCAAAATCCCGAAATATAAAAAAATCAGGTTACTATCTAAAGCATGAAATGATTTGCTAATAGTAGCGGACAACGTCGCTTCGGGTATTGCTAGTATACCTATACAAAATTTGCGCGCTTAGACATTTTATTTGCCAATAACCAACGACCCACGAGCCACGCTCAAGGGGGCGGTATACGAGTTTCAGCCGCAACAGTGTCGCAGCATAATAAGAAGACATTATACCAACAGCGGTGGCAGCAGCAACAACAGCAAATCGGCCACATCGGTAGGAAAACAGGAGCGGCGGGGCGGAGGGGGGAGGTCTTTTAACTTTGCGTGCCAACATGCAATTTCAGTGTAACCAACCAAAAATGCAGGGAGGGGGTGGTGAGAAAGAGGCAGAGCTGTAACACGTCTATAAAGAATTGTGAATAAATTTCTAAATAGCAACGGGATGTGATGACAAACAGTGGCAAAAATCGGAATAAAAAGCCTATATTCAATATTCGAGAAATATTACTCAGAATGTTTAAAAGAAAGAAGAAATAATTACAAAAGGTAATAGCTTACAATTTTCAATCAAATCTCGGATCAATTCATTTTATTTTTGCCCACTGTTCCACACCAATAAACAAATATAACGTATACGCCACGTGTAACGCAGTCATATAAGGCAGTTAAACTGTTTTTTGTCCCGCTTCGCATGTATTTCAACGGAACCCTCTTCTTCACCCACCATCAATACGCGTGGGTGAGTATCCTCTGCAAAATCCTAACCGTAGCCGACAAAACTTTTCTGTTTGTTTATCATTAAGACATTTTACACTTTACACGGTTGCCCTTATAATCTCCCTGCTGTCATATGTGGATACTACGCACACATATATATAGGGGTATTCCGGTGTATAATGTATATATCTTGTTTGTGTGTGTGCAGGATATTGGCGTCGCCTGTCGCCGTTGGCTGTTTGTGGAAAGGATTACAAGGCGGCCACAAACAACTGCGACTGGTAACTGGTAACAGGGCTAACCAAACTTCAGCCACTTCTGCTCCACTCAGGCGAGAGTGTGTGTGTGTGCTCCGCGCCGCTCGCACACCTCCTCCCCTCTCGTTTGCTCGCTGGCTAATTACAATAATTTTTCTAATGTCGCTGCGGCATAAATTTGTAACGTGACGTGGCGATAAGCATCTCTGCTCAGCGACGGAGTTCGTCGGGCTACAAAACAACATGACAATTTCCAGAGCCTTGGAACACGAACATGGAAGACCAACATGGAGTTGGCCAACATGGTGGACAAGGTGGCCATCAGCCCAAGAAGAAGAGGCCCCGCTAGAAGCCGGGCCAGAAGCAGAAACTAAAACAGAGCCACAGCCAGAAACGTGTGCAGCGATAGACATCAGGCGGATCGCTCGGATCGTTGTCAATCAGGGGCCTCAGCCAAGGCCTACACTTCCAGAAAAATGTACCACTTCCACAACTATTATATTTAAATTATTAAAACTTTACTATTTTATTTTGATTATGAAGATTTTAAAGAAATGTTTTCTTTTTATTTTGATATTATCGAAATTCGAGTTTCGAAAGTTTGTACATGATTACACAGAATTTATTAAAACTGTTGGTGCTTTTAAGCAATGGAGAATATTTTTTAAAAATTACCATTCAACCCAGAACATTTATTTAAAGGAGATTTTTAAAAAATAAAACCGCAAAGCTGTCTGTTTTAGAAGCTGGATCATGTTAATTTGAAAGTATTATACAGCTTCAAGACTATTTTACTGATTTAAAAATGCATATTGGTCTTCTAAAATACATAGCAGTAAATAGGTTACTTCATCAACGTTAAACGTATTCCCCAAGTTTTCTTTTAAATCTGTAGCTTTTCCGCAGTGCCTGGATTCATTGAAAATGCACAATAGAAGCCGCTGCCGCCCAAAGTGGACTGTGTGCAGACCGCTCAATCGGTCTACGGGCGTACCGCCCGACCTGCCGCCCGTACCGCCCGAAACGGCCGTGAGTGTTGGCAATGTGCGCCGCCGGTGGCATTTAACCGCTGTAAATGAGTTTATCTGGCGCAATCAGCAATTTTCGGTATCCGCTTTTGTGATGTCGCTGCGCATGTGCAGTTGAATGTTAATTAATTGAAATGTACTCGAACTTACAGCGAACAGCGGCGAAGAAGACAGCGCCGCAGCGACAACAATGTCACTGGACTCCCCACCTCCCCCTGGGAGCTCCCTATTGGCAATCGCGATCGGCGGGCGATAAGCAAATTGCAGGCGCTGCAGTTCAAAGGAAAACGACAATTATGCGCCGCACTCAGGTCTCGTTTTTTGTTTGTGTTTTGGTTCACTTCTTGGGTCTTGTGTCGCGAATCGAAACAAAAGCCTTGAATTGGGCCAGAGGCTCAAAAAAATGGCGATCGGCATCGGAGAAGGGAAATCGATTCAGGGATAACCAAATTAGCTAAGGAAACTTCGATCCTTTGATGAGTTACACATTTCTTTTGTACATTACCTTGGTTAAAAATATCGAATTTGATAAATTTTATTATTATCTACTTTTTAATATTTTCTTTAACATATTAAACTTTGCAATGTATTTTCATTTCTTTAACTACATAAGTAGCTTACGATAATTTCATTAAATATGACAAGAAATATAATACAAAAAATTACTGCGAATATAATAAGAACAATAACTCCATTGAAAAATGAATATTTTCATATTACATCAACTTTTTGCAGACAAAAAACAGAGACCCCTGAAATGCAGCAATGCATAAATATTCTGGGCTCAACCGGATTACGTAAGTCCCCTTAAGCCATGTCCTACTCCCACTTAACCCCATCCTGCCCACAACAACAAAGGCAACAACAACAGAAGCAACATCATGGAGCCTACGTCCATGGCTAATTAAGTTATTGGCTGCACGTTGGCAACTTGTTGCGGCATTTGGTTGACATTCGAGTGCAATTGACTTAATCCCCAGTAAGCTGTTGCCCGATGTTGTTGCCGCCAGACTGCAGACTGCAGCTGCAGCTGCCACTGCCACTGCAACTGCCCCAAAGGTGCACTATTGTGCACTCGCCTTATTTGTACCGACAACACAACAGCAGCAACATCCACCGCAGCAGCAGCAACAACTGTTGCCACTGCAGCGACAGCAGCAACATGAGCCAGTGGATCCGCACTGCGTTGGCGGTTTCCCTCCGACTTTCCTCCGCCACTCCTTTCCTGCCTTGTATGTTAATTTGTTTTGGGATCTCCGCGGCAGCGTCTAGTTGGGCGCGTGTCATCATTAACGTGGCCAACATCCCCGCCATCTCCTCTTTTTCCACTCCGTCCATTGTTGCCTGCCCTTTCACATTGTTCCCGCTGCAGCTTGGCCAAAGGAGGCCTCAACAATGGCAGTCGCCTTAATGGAAAGGCTAACACCCGCGGCAACAACAAATGCCACAAGATCAGTGAGCAGAAGAAGCGACAGTTGCTACTGACCCAAAAATAATAGGGATACGAAAAGTTAGGGAGGGGTTCGATACTTAGAAACTGGGTAGATCTAAGATGCCCATTTGATGAGAAACTTGGTAAAAAATAAAAAGACATAGTTATTTGCGACTCCTAAAATATTTACAAGTTTATAAGAAACTATATTGAGTAAGAATATACTTGAATATATTCCCATTAAAATATTTTATTTCTTGTCGAAATCAGTCGAATCATTATGCCACCACAAGAATAAACTCTAATTTTTATATCACACATCACCCAATCAGCGTTTGTTTTTAGAGCAACCCGATATGCAATAAAGCTCTGGCCAAACCTCTCCCACATTTGATAAATCTGCGAATCAACAGCTTTAAATTAAGGCAAATTAATGGCTATTCGTGGGCCAAGAGCCGAAATCAATGGGAACTAGTTGGCCGACTCAAAATCTGGGCCAGCAAAGGAGAAATAGCGAAATTAAATCGGCGAAATGTCGAACAGATCTTCCCAAGCTGCCGCCGGCGCTTTGATTAAGCGCTGTGACATTTCTATCGCTTGCTGCAGATAAGGAGGGGGAAAAAACACAGAAATTGAAATTGAAATTAATGCCAGATTGATGGCAATCGCTGGTCGACAATCGCTTGTCGTTCCATATTAATGGACACCGAGAGCAGCGGAGATTATCTGGCCATAGCCTTTGATCATTGGTGGCCATGCAAATGATGCTGCTTCTCGAAGTGATTTTATCATATAATAAAGTGAAGCGCATAAAATTTGTAAACTAATTGCAAAGTCAAAGTGCAGCTGACAACTGCAAAAAAATCTGACTGCATTTGTGTGTGGCAGATACTTATATTACGTTGAGATGGAGATTAGCCGACGACATGTGACAATGATGGCTTCATTAAAATGCAATTCGGGCAATAGAATATAGAATCTAGTTTCTGTTTAGGAAGTATTAAGCAACTTTGAAAAATTCTATGGCTTGGGAACTTAATTCATCATCAACTAAATTGAAGCTAACTGCAATGCCAAAATACAACTGACAACCGCATGTATGTATCACTCTGTATTTGGAAGATACTTTTGTTAGAGCGAGAGATTATCGGGCGACAGGTGACAATGACAGCTTCATTATAAAGCAATTAGTGGGGCTTATGGCAAAATTAATTTTTAATACAACGCGCAGCGAAACTGCAAGTGACAGGAGTCACATGAGAGGACACAAAGGACACCCACATGGGACACACGTACGTAATGCCCCCCTTTCAAGCTCAACTTTAGCTGACAGCCTGCACTTGTCTGCCCCAGACTCTTGGGTCCCTACACCGGCATATATGCATGCATACATATATGCATATGCATATAGCAGTAGTCTGCAGTCTGAAGTCTCCAGTTCGAGTTGTTGGAGTGCGTGTGTTATTCAATATAACAGCATGTTGAACAGCACTAACAACAAGCAACTGCAGCGACTCCGGAGCACGCTGCAAAATCTAACGAATATGTAAACGATATGCTAGAAAAATATCAGTCAAACTGTCGCTTCCAACACACGCGCAGCAGCAGCAGCAACATGCACGGCAGCAACAACATTTAGTCACTTGATGCTTATATTGAAAATTGTTTTCTGCATTGCATTTTGCAGTAGTTGCATCCGACGTTTACTGCTACAATTGCAGTGAAAGAAAGAATATTAGGAACAAAAAATAATTATTATATCGTTAGCCATAACCAATATATGTATTATCTGAAAATATTAGGCGATTTAAATTAATATTAACAACTTAAACATTTTGAGAAGTACTTTTATTTCGAATATTCTATTAAATTAATTTGGACTGTCATTAATGTCTCTCACATACTTTGCTTATGATTTTACTTTCCATTTTCCCCAGTGCAGTCATAGTTCACCTCAGTTTTGATCAGACTTACGGGCAGAACCAGCTGTAGTCGAAGCTCTGGGGCAGGCAGACGACGAGCAGAGTGAAAAAATAACGAAAAAATAAACACATTTATGGAAATTTATTCATAGAACTTATGAAACCGATAGACAACAACAACAGGCGAAAAAGCGGCTGTCTGACGGGGTCCCACAAGCCGGCTTCCCGCCCCCCTCAGCCTACAATTTTGCACCGTTGGTGGCTTGTGAGCCTGGTTTAGTTTCGCCAAACAGTTGTCAGTTTTTTTGCTATTTTTTCCACTGATTTTTTTTAGAACTGTTCGTGCCCCACAGCCTTGGGTTTTGGATAGGGTGAGAGCTCTGTGCAACGGGAGGCGTTGAAATGATTGCCACAGCATGTTATATTTACTATATAAATATGCGCACGAGCAACAAAGAGATTGTTTTTTATCTGTCTCGGAATTGTTTGCTCAATGAAAGTGCCGGACAAATAAAGAGCGTGGTGCAAAATGCAATTTGTTGATGATTTCATAAAGGGAAATGCAGCAAAAAAAAGGGGCAAATTGTTGTGGTGAATGCTTAAAAAGTATGTGAAAGAGGTAATAATTACTGTATTCCGTTTCGAAAATGGTACATACAATTGAAAAACAAATTGTTTCGGTTTTAAAGAAGTTTTTGAAACCTCCATAAAAAATTAATAAAACCTAATGTTTAAATAAACTTGAATCTGAATCTTTAACTCATAAAATAGTCATGATTCTGTAATAATTGAAGATAATTAAAACGGTTATTAAGCTATTATTATTCCGCGAGATGTCTAAAAATATACCCCAATCGTTTAATCAAACAGTATCCGATAGAGATCTCGAATTGATAAACCATAGGATTTTCCGCTTCTCATTATTCGCTCGAAACATTGAAAAATTCTTGTAATTTTTCATGTTTTATTTGCACTGGCAATTAATTTAATTGTTACTTGAATACTTTGACGCCATTCAGCGGCACATCATTATTACACCACCACACTGAAACGACGGTTTGTGTGCGGCTGTGTGTGTGGCGAACATATTCATATGCCAGATGAGAGAAAACTAAAAAATATGCGCGAAAATATGAGCGAGAAATGATTTATGGCCATTGCCAATTGCAGCTGAGCGAGCGAGAGGGGAGATTTTGCGGGGGATAAGGTCGAAAATTGGGGAATGGCATCAGTCCGTCTCGCTCGCTGTGCATACACCCCTCTCGTTCTCTTTCTTATCTGCCATCGCTGCATCTGCGTGCGCTAATTATTTCATATGTTTTGCGGATCTCTCGCTCTAATTCTACCTCCATCCCTTTTGCACCATGAATTAGGTGCAATTCCATGATTTTACCGGTTTCATTTTGTATTTTTGGCGTTTAGGGAACAACTTGTTTGATTATCGCGGCACTCGAATGTTTAATCCACGACTATGATTCGCGATTCTCGCGATTACTCGGTGCTAATTTGCTTTGTAAAACGACGAGGAGCGGGCCGAGAAAGATTTATGAACTGCTTTAATGATCTAATTAAATTGCAACTAGCCGTGAATATCATTCGACGATCCCCCTCTATCGCTGTGTGGCATTATTCTCTGCCATTAATCATCTGACTGCAAGTGCTCGCTTCTATGGGAATTATTCTGATTCAGGTTCAGACTGTGCGATTACATTGAGTTATCGACACGCGTTTATGCTAATTAATTTGATTATCAACTATTATCCGTTCGACGTTTTGGCATATCATTGTTTTAGGCGGCTCAAAATGAAACTTAATTGGATTATGGATACTGAATTTCATTTTATTAATTGTGGCTTAATGTGAGATCGTAAACTGGAATGTGACGACATTTGAAATTATTTTGCAGTACTTAAAATGAGAGAGCTTTTAGGTATGCAAATTTACGATGACTTTAATTTATTCAATAAAATTTAAAAGGGAAATGAAATCGAATGCATTAAAATTCAATCGATTTTGCAGCAATTCTGAACAAAATATTATAATATATTTATCATATTATATCTTATACCCCCCTTCAAAAACGATTATAATTTACAAAACTCATCAAAAATATTTACCTTAGTTTTCTGTGATTGTTTTCGTGTCTTTTCTATCGATATATAATTGTTGTTGTGTAAAAATCGGTGCCCAAAATATATATTTATGTATATTTATATTTATTCGTGTGTACTTTGCTCAGCTAAAATATTCATTGATGTCCATCGTTCACTATATGTACACAATATTGTTGTTTTCTCATTCGCTGATACTTTTGCGCTTTTTAATTTTCCGTTAAATATATAATATCACAATTTCTTTTTTTAAAACGTAGACGTTCCGTCAGATTTACACTTAGATTACTTCTTAAAATTTAATATTTAATGCCGTTAAATATATATGTACAATCACAATTCAGGCGAACTAAGCATATTTGTGTGGAAACGATGCGAATGTTTTGAGATTGAGATTGAGTTAATGTTTTTGCTTTTCTTCGTGTTTCGGCTTTTACACGCGTTGGTCTCTATGTTGCTGCTGCTGATGATGAACTTTTTGAATTTCTTGAGGTTTTGCAAACGATACAAAAGCAAAATTAATAGAAACCGCGCCACCACGATGGCAATCAGAACGATAAACGAAAGGACGAGAAGATGCAAACGCAAATAATTTCGATGTTGGCGCGACGCTCTGCGTTTTCTACCCATAAACCCAGAGGTATCCGTATCTCCGCTGGCTTTCATACAGGTCAAAATCAAAATCGAAATCGAATTCAATTCGCCGCGGACCGTCCTCCTGTCCTTATCAGCATGGATTCCTTATCGCCGGAGCCCATGGAACAGAATCCAACGAAAATTGGCAATCTCGGTGTCGTCTCCTTCGCAGCCGGAAAGTTCAATGTTGCTGCCGGGCTATCTGATAAGCCCTATGTGTGTATGTTTGGTGCGCGAACTGCACTCAGAAATTATTAAAAAATCAATTTCGCGTGTTTTATGATTGATGCTGCCAACACTCGCGATTTTCTGCGAATTTTCCATGTCATTTTCAGGCGGCTCCACCACGCGGCACTTGGCGCCCGCTCATTTTGCGCCAAAATATTTGCGTAAAGGTCGCTTATGTCACTATTATCTGGTTCCTGTTCTTATTCCCCCCTTTTTATTTGTTTTGGTCTTTCCGTTTGGCCTTCGTCCTGAGCAGGCAGCGCGAATAAACGAGAAACCGTCGACTTTAAGAATTTATTTTTGTATTTTTTCGAGATTTCTTTATCTTATTTCTGTGCTGAACCGCTGGAGTGTATTTTTACGTCCGATTTTGTGGGAATTTGGGAATGAACCGAACGGAGCTGAACGCGAGAAACGACGGCAGAACCGAGAACCAAGTGCGAATCGAGCGGCGGCGGCACGTCTATTTGGCACGTTCATTCATTCACAACTGAACCGCCAGTGAATCACAATGAGCCCGGCTCGTAAACATTCGACTGCTGCTGCTGCTGCTGCCAGTTGCTCCCCGCCAGCAACATGTTGCCGCACGGCAGCAGCAGCAACATCAACGGCAGCAACACAGCCACCAACGAAAATGATAAATGGCGGCATTGTTTTTGTGCAAACACACACACGCCGGCTGGAGGAGGAGACACAGTGCGGGATGACTAACTAGTTGCTGTTACAGGACTTGCATTGTAATGAATTGAAAGGAATTGCCTTTAAGTCATTAAAATAAGCCAAAACAAGAGCTTATATTATCTAAATTTTAAATAACACTCCTGTAATTTAGTCAATTATTTAGTTAAAAAATATAATATTTATTAATTTTAGAACTGAAAAATATAAGGTTAAATAAACATTTTTAAATTTAATTTATTATATCCTTGCAGAGGCTTATATATTTTAAGATTGTTTTGAGGTAGTTTTTTTTTAGCTTTTTCATGTTAACAAATGATTTCTGATGATTTTATTTGTAAATTCACTCGTAATATTGGTAAATCTACAACATATAACATTTAGGTCAGTCAGTTAGTAAAAAGTGTATTATATTTTAAAGAACCGACCGATGTAAAATATTTTTAAATTTTCGTTTCGCAGGAAATATTTTTTGGAGTATAGCCAAAATTCCCAATTAAATAAATTAAGATCGTATAGCTAATTTTTATGGATATTATTACAATCAGACAATTGTAATTTGATCAGTAAATGGCCGAAGCCAAAATGGTGTCCACATTTTTCCGCGCACTGTCGTTTGTTGCCAGGCAACTCGCTTAGAATGTTGCTGGCGAATGTTGCGCAACTTGTTGGCGTGCAAATGAAATGAAGTAATAATCGAAATAATAATTACAGTCAAATGGCAGAAGTTACAACCAGCTACTGGCCATTTATAAACGGGCATAAATTAAATACACATTGAAAGCAATCAAGAAAAAATGTTTATAAATAAATAAATGCTGTAGAATATCAATGATAACTAAATAATTGAGAGCTTTGCACGTGGGAAATTCAAATTTAAGATAGAAATTCTCTGTCGTTTTTGGATTGGCGCTTTGATTTTGTGCCGATAATTGCTGCCATGAATATATAATAAATCAGAATCCACAAAGGGTGAGGAGTTGTGTTTGTTTAGTAGCCAGGAAACCCTTTTTAGCTTTTTTGTTTATGGGAACAGGCTGAACTTGAATACGATTTTGTTGTTTTTTTTTTGGACAACATACAGCAACAACATAATCACAAAAATTACCGCCATGCATATGAAATACAAATATCCCCCCTCTCGGAAATCCCCTCTCAAAAAGCACGCACACAAAAAAATAAAAGCGGAGAAAAAAGATTTATGGCTTTTGGCGGCGCAATTGTTGTTGCCGCTTCTATATAGTAAAAAGTTGAGCCGCAATTGAAAGTGAAAAGCGTGGAAACGGGGAAGTCATCGAGAGTGTCGTCGGTCAGTGAACGCCGTCGGCCAAGGACCTCCTTCCCGCTCCCTCTTCCTTTCCCGACTCAGCGGTATGGCTTCATTATGCCTGAAGGTCCTGTTTTCCTACTGCATTCAAATCTATATCAGATTTTTCAATATCCCTTTGCATATATTTAAGCGCTAATTGCGTGAAGCCATAAATCTAAATTCTGTTTTTTACTCAGACAGAGATGGCACGAAGGCGACCAGGCCAGACAGAGAGGGCACGATCGTGTTGATAACTTCATTTAATGCATTTGCAACGCACCAACTAGCAACAGTTGTTGTTGTCGTTCTCATCTCGTTTTTTTGGACCAGAAATCTTAGATCTGCCTGGGGGCCAAAGGGTTCGTGCAGATGCCAGATAAAGGTGGTTAAGTTGGCTTACAGTACGATTTATATGGCACAATTAAATAAAAGATGTACGTGTGTAGCACAAAACAAACTAATATTGTAAAATGTAAGTACTGTAGTCTATAAAATAACTTTAAAGAAATTAAAGAAATTATTTTATAGTCATATGATTACTTTGAATTTAAGTCAGTGTATTTTTATTAGTATAAAATTTTCAATTGAAATATTTTAATCCCAGCCTGCTCTTAGCGTAAGCCAAAAAATCTCTTCCGTTTTCCCACTTTTCTCCTTGCTCCTGTTTGACTCGCGCTAATTTAATTTATTTCGGCATCTGTTTCGAGCACATTTAACATCCATTAAGCGCGGCAATTCTCTTGATTGCACTCACATCCTTGTACACAGAGGCCATCCCTAATGCACTCCTCCACCCCCAAAAGGGACACCCTCATGCCGCACATCAGCCTGCCCCCTTTTAGAGAATCGCTGCTCAATCAGGACGACACTGAAGCGGGACGTCATTAGCCATATCCTGGACGTAGGAAGAAACGGCCATGCACAATGGCCAACGACGTATCAAAAACAATTCTCGCCGCAAAATCCGTTGAATTGAAATTTCAACTTAGGGAAAAGGGTCCACCGCCGCTGCCACCCTCTTCAAAATCCGCACACCCTCCGTCGACCCACAGTTGTCAGGCCAAAAGCTGACAAAGACGAAAATCAAAAACGTTACGTGGTCCTGGCAGCTTCCACTCCAGGACTCGAAATTAGAGCCTCCCATGCAACTGCTAATGGGAGCACACATACAGTGCCTCCAACTAAAACACACGCACACATGGCCACTTTTACAGTCAGGGGAAAGAAAATAGCAAACAAAGTAATTTTATTGAATTAATAAAAAATTAATGTCATATTCGAACCCCAAATGTGACCAACATTCCCATATTATATTTTTTATTCTCCTTTGGGTAAAATATTTTTGCTTATAATATTCAAATCTCCTTTGTTAATATAAATATTTTCGAAATTTATTTATATTTTTAAAGTGATCGCCTAGGAGATTGTTTATATGATTTTTAAGTAATCTACTTTGACCTATTTTTTCAAGATGACTCAGAGGAAAGACTTCTATTTGTGTGTTCCAATCTGTGGATATCCCGCATCCATATCCAGTCTAGCAGGAGGCTCAGAGCGAGGGGCGGGGAGCGACCGAGTTGACTGGCAAAAGATATTCCAAACTCCCATATCCGATCCGCACACACACTCGCACACTAACACACACAAACACACAAGCCCATACAATCGCACATTCCGGCTCGCATTCGCATATGAGTATTGAACGACGAAATGAAACGCACATAAATCAAAATGGCCGGACAGCGGACCCAGCGACGTCGGTCGTCGGTCGACGGTCGAGAAGGACGCTCGCTCTCCGTTTTAGACTGACAGGCGGACTCCGTTCCCGGGAACAGGGGCGTCGGCAGAGGGCGAGGGGGGAAAACTCCGGGGAGGGGGGTTCAACTTTGGGCGCACGGGAAATGAAACTGAAAAGGGAAAGGAAACGCCGTTTTGCTGCCGCTGCTCTGCTAACGGTTTGGTGGTAAAGTGGTAGGAGGGGTGGGCTGCCAAAGGGGGTGGCGAGCCGAGGGGGTGGGCACCGGGTGGCGGAGGGGTGGTGCGGGCATGGCTGAGTGCGCGCTGCTGAACAAATGAAATGACGACGGGTTGACTGCCTGTCAAAAGAACAAACATGGGCGCACAAGCCTCAGTCGCCGCCGCTGCCTCAGTCGACGTCGCTGTCTTACACTAAAAAAAAGTTTTAACTAATATATTGCTCATAAAATGTTTGCTCTTAAAAAGCATTAACTTGTCTTATAGAAATTCTATAATATTTATTTAAGAATTATTTTAAAATTTATTGTGATATTGATTTTTTTAGTTTAAAAAATGTATAAAATGGGAAAATATATTGTAAAATATATATTTTTTTGACTGTTAAACAAATTTTTGTAAGGACCTTAAAAAATCACCTTTTTTAATAGAACACATCCCCATAATTTCTTTCTCTGCAGTCGCCATAGGAAATCAAATGAAATGAAATGCACACATGACGAAACAAAAGCCAAAAAACACAAAACACCAAACCGAAAACAACAGAAGCAGCAGAAGCGGCCGAAACAAAAAATTATCAACCCGAAAGGCCGCTGGCAACAAACAACGAAAGCAAAACAAAGCTCGCAAATAAGCAAAAAGGAAGCCGGGAGAAGCCATCATTGTAATCATCACCAGCAGAGGGTTAAGGGTCCTGGAAGTGGGGGAGTTGGGTTCGGGCGGGGGGAAAACCAGCAGGAAGAGCTGGAAAGAAGCAGCAGCAACAGGAACGGAACAGCGGGCAGCCCCAATCCTGACAGTCCCTGTCTGTCGGTGTCTGTGTTTGTGCCTGTGTGGGTGGTAGTTGGCTGAAGGACGAGGGGGGTGGGGGGGAGAGGCATGGGCAAAGGCCTCGTGTTGGTCACATTTGCGGCTTGGCCCTTTACCCGCTGAATATTAATTAACGCTAATAGAATTGTTAGGCAATAGAACACAGGGACTAAGTACTGAACCATCCAACAAGGATTATTATGAATGGTGTATAACTATTACCTTTTAATAATATATATTCATCTATCAAATCAACGTTGTAAATTGTAAAATATTTATGCTAAATCTATAACATTCCTTACATAATTTTCTAGATCTTTATTCAGTTTCAAAATATAAAAAAAAGTTTACGAAATAATTAAAAAATGATTTTTAAAAAATCCCACATTTTTTAATATTATTATTACTATTTTTATTAAGATCTTACATTTCCTTTTATTTTATTTCGTCTAACGCAACCATAACTGCTCTTTACTCCCCACAATTTCCAACCACTTTCATATCCCTACCAACAAATGAGAACATAAGTCAACCGAGATGATTACACCGAATTACGAGCCGCACCTGTCATCGATTCGGCCACGAACTCCCCTCCGAATAATTTCCTTCGAAAAATTAAACAAACGATAGAGAAAGAATGAGAGGAACAACCATCGAACACGCCCCCATTTAAGACTGAAAACATCAAGTGGAAATTGAAATGTTTCCATTGTAACGAATATCAATTTCGACATTTTCTAAGGACAGCAAGGAAACACACAAAAAGAACAGCCGAAGGACATGGCAAGAAGGGGCTGGACATGCTGCCTTGTCCTGTCCCATTTCTCGTTCCTGTTTTCCCTGCTGGTGTTGGCAACGCACATGTTCCAATCTAGGCGCACAAAAACTGTACATGAAATGATTACCCGAACCGAACCGGGAAAAAATAGAATAGAATTTCAATTTTAGAAACGTGTTTCGGAGGGTAAAAAAAAAAAAAAAAACTTGAAAACACGAAATGGAAATTTTTTTCGAAACAAGAGAGGGCAACTTGACTTGTCTTTGCCGGATTTTTGGACACTTTCTAGTGCGTGTGTATCGGGAAAAAACACCCCCGAAAAGGCAGGAACTGAAACTGAAACATGGAAGCACGGACACGGACAATGACGGATGAGTGCTGTCATTATGGCGGCAGCGACGAGGGCTGAAGTGTGTCTAAAATCGAGCTGACGAACTGTCACTCACTTGCTCACTCCCTTCGCCAGTCGGAGAGATTTCGTGGCATCTGGAATGGCGTCTGTCCATCCACCAGGAACCAGATACCATCGACCTACCATCTAGGGGGAGGATTTTCTCGACGCGGCTCCTCAGATTGATTGCTCTCAAAATGGATAAGCCGGAGGCAACATGGCCGCCAAAGGATACCGGATCCCAGCATCCCCGATTAATATTCATAAATACGGCAGTCACGAAAGGTGCAAAGCTGGCAACCGGAAAATGGAAAATGTTAATTGTACGCCACGCACTCAAGTTGAAAGCGCACGCATTCGGAATGGCTGGAGTTGTGAAAATGGAAATGGAAATGCGTCTGCCTTAAAGTTTCCATTTGCGGGGCGCACAAACGAATTTTACCAAAATCCAAATTTTATTCATGAAGTATTCTTTTCGTACGCGATTGGGCTGGGTTGTTTTTTCGGTCTTAGTACAAGAAGAACAGAAAATTTAATTGGTTGCGCTTGAGAGACACTTGGATGAGTTGAAGTTGAACAATGCCTAATGGGTCATTCTTCTCATGGGTCAGAGTTTTGGGGTGATCTGATAAAGCTACAGTCAAGGAGAATATCAAGATCGAAATATCTTACCACAACAAAGCGTAGGTCAAAGAAAATGTACAGTACCTGAAATTAAAGAAATATAAATAATTTATTAATTTTTATAGTTTTTAATAAAACTGTTTTAATATTTAATTCTTTAAAAATGTAAATGTAACTAACACTGAATGTATACATCAGAGCCCAAAAAGCATAGCTAAGGCAATTGAAGTCTTAAAATATCATCGATAGGAAGTTGCTTTTATATATAAGCATCCTTAATTTGCACAAGTGAAATGCACTTAAAAATTCGTCACACGCTTACACGTGACCGAAGGAAATTAAACATGAAGGCAATCCCCGAAAAACCTTTCAGAGCAACCCCTTAGCAATGCTCTCCCTAATGAATCATTGAAGCAACCAACGCACCGCCTAAAATCAGTTCAAGAAACTCCAACCCAAAATAGCGAAAAAACAACAACTGCCTGAGCTGAAAATGGTCAACTGTGGATGGAGTCCTTCGTCCTTGGAGGTGGAGAATTGGCAGGACCAGAACCCGCGCCATACATGAGTTACAATATTTTTCAATTAGAAATTATTCTGTTGAAAGTAATTCGATTATTTTCACTCGGCAGGCGACACGACTGCCGACTGCCTTTGGCCGGTAGCTGTTGTCAGAATCCGTTGGGCGCAGGATTCAGGACGCAGGGCACAGGACCTCCCCGCAGAAGCGAGCGAGGAAAAGCGAAAAAAATGCAGGCAAAAATGTTTGCAAACAATTTTCGATTGGCGCCGCCGGCAAAGGTAAGGGAAATATATATTTTTTTCTGTTGAGTTTTCAATTTCTTTTCATTTCCCTCTCTCTTAAAATGAATTATTTTCCCAGAAAATGGAAAATCTGCTGCTGACAAAGTTAACAGTTGCCGGATAATGATTTTCTCGTTGTTAAAAAAGGAAACCTGTTAAAGAGCGAGCTATGAGAACTTAATCAGGCATTCCCTTCGAAGATCGCAGAATACAGGAGAACCCCTTTTGAAGTGCCTTCAATCGTAATCGCTGATCGTTCATCGTTCATTCGTTACAAATGTCTCTGGCACTTCATAAAACAAATTTATGAACTCGCCGCTTTCGATCATTGATCTCGACATCTTCATCAGGTGATCTGGATTCAGCACGAATGTGTCCCCGAAGAGAACACTTCAAGAAAATTAACGAATAAAATGATTAAGAAACTCCTCAAAACAAATTCAGATAAACTTAAAAATGTAATAAATAATGTCGCAAAATATTTGTAATGAAGATTTAAACACGATTAAATGAGTTCTTATTAAAAACGAACTAATAAAATATTGAACTAAGTTAGGTAGAATTTTTTACAAAAATATTTTATCCTGAATAATGATATGCAATAAGTTAAATCGTAAGCTTTCCATATTTTTAAGAACCAATCTTTTCTTGCTTTAGTTCAAACTTTTTTGTTCCAAGTGCACGTCTTGTTATAACTCAATTGTTTGATCCAAATTCCATGCAATTGCTCCCCTGGTTACCCATTGTGGCTGCTCTTTTCGATCCGTGCCCCATTCGTTATTGCAACGGGCCAAGAGCTCCTTCTGCTGCTGCCAAAGTCGGACTCTGGGCTAATGAATTTAATGCAACTTTCGGCCGCCTCTGGTCGCTGTGCATTCGCCTGGGCTTCTGTTTCTGTTTCTCGCTTTTTGCCGACTTTTCTTAACCATTTGTGTCTGACGTTTTTGCGCACGAGTTATGCGTATTTATGATATACGGAGTACGTTTTTCTGGGTCCCCGTCTGAAGTCTGCAGTCTGAGGTCTGGGATCTGCGCATGCACAAGATGCCTGCCTGACTATGTTGGTTAACCTGTTGCGTTGTTGTCGGCCTTTTTGCGCCTCATTGTTAGCCGGGTTTGCCGTTGGCGACCGGTTTGTGACATTTTCTTGTAAGCCACGCACCTACAAGTCAAATTTATCTCGCTCATTGCGGAATGAAGTCGTTACAGTTTTTCCCTCCGATCCGATTTGAGTTGATTTTTGATTGTCACACAATTGTGACATGAAATGACGCAATGCACGAGTTATGCCCCTCTGCCCGCCATATATCCCATTTATGTCCCGATCTGAGATAATCAAGATTGGGTCTGGTCCAAGGTTTATCGGATTGCATTACACGTTTTGCACTTCTTCGGTGATGGTCATTGAATTAGAAGGGTTTTTATGGCAAAATGTATGTCAATATCTTATGTAATTGTAAATATTTTAGGCATAACTCAGAAAGTTCTAGAGCAAAATATAAATTCTGACTAATCAAAACTTTCCTTTGAATCCGTCCCAATTCTTGGCTAATTTTCATGAATTGCGATCCCCAAAACCGAACCCCAATCGCGACCCTTGGCCCTTGGCCATGACCAACATGGTAATCCAATTTGGCCTGCAACTTCCTGGAACCTCTCTGTCCGCTCCCATTTCGAGTTCAAATCGATTCATTAAAATTGTGGCAAGGGATCGATTTTGGGCAGCGGCCAAGAGACACAAAAAAGAAGGAAATCGAACCAAAATAAAAGAGCTGACCAGACGCAGACGCCAACCCATAATCAAATCCCATACACACACACACAGTGGGTCCGAGAAGTTCGCAGCTTGTGGTAATTTTGTGGGCGTTTTTACTTAGATTAGGTCAGGGAACGTGCTTTGAATAGAGGCCCCTTCTCCAGCCCCCACTCGCTTCTAAGACATCTAAGCCATATCAGAATCCGAATCAGAATCGATGTTGTTGTCCTTCCTGTGTGCGTGCGAATCAGTTAAACTCGTTTTACGGCCCCAAAGGGGGGGTCTTCAGTCGGACACATGGCCATCTCCTGTTGGCCCAATATATGCATGCGGCGCACATAAATCACTGTCAACCATAATCATTTAAAATCAATCAAAATGCGAACGCTTTGACTGCAGAATTGCCGGGAATTGGTCGAACGTGGCCAAGTCCCAGCTCGAGGTTCCAGCTCCAATCCGGCCACCATCTCCTCATCGCACACACATGTGCATTAGCACCCCCTACCCCTGACACCACCCCTCTTCCTCTAGTCGTACCCTCTTGCTCCTCCCGAAACCCCCTTTTAACCTCCTATCAAACGTCTATGATCTCGTGCAGTTGGTCAGTTCTGGCTGTCTGGTCTCTTGGTCGAGGGTTGCCTGGAGTTGAAGCGATTAGTGGCACAATCCCTCTCTCTGTCCCTCTCCGTATACCTATCTTTATCGCTCACCCACTCCTCGCAATCTTTTTTCCTTTGCTGGCCCGTCAATTTTGTGCAGTTTTTACGCGTGTGTCTCAACCTGTCCGAAATGGCCTCAGCTTTTGTGAACGGCGAATGTTAGAAAATCACACACATACCGAGGCATTAGCATATCGAAGCCCCCTCTATAGCACCCCCTCTGAAACTGTATTCAGCCGGGGGTCCTGTTCACCCCGCTCCCCCGCCATCGACATGTGGTGTTGTTGTTTACTGGTGTCTGGAACTGACTTGGCCCGAACTGTGCGTCAAATTATCGATAGATTGGCCTCAAGCAAATTACCATGCTAGTAGTACGCGGCATATCGCTTATGTAAGCGCTTATCGATCCCATCTGGAGGTGTTCGTTCAGGTCGTATCTTTTCGTTTTTCCCCCAAGCAGATGCCAGTCAATGTTCAATGCCTTGGCACCTGTCAGTGCGAGTGTGTGAGTAGCCGAGTATCTGTGAGATTTGCTTGCCAGTGTGGGTGAAATATATATATATTCCAAATTATACATATATCGTGTGAACTGCTGCATATGTTAATGTTCCCCTGGCTGGCCGCCATCTTCCACTATTTGGTTCGCCTCTCTTTAATTTGTTTTTGTTTTTTGTCGGTTTCTTTGACCGAAAACATTTGGCCAGAGTCTTAGAAAATTACAGTGGAGACGACTACACACAAGTTCCTAGTTAATTTTTTTGTTTTTGGTTTTTTGAATAATTTAACTCTAAGAAATTCTTTGAGTTTACCTTTTCGCCTTTACCTTTGTGGCTTTGCTTTGGTTTCCCTGGCTGTGGTTTCATTTCCAGCTCCGGCGGCTTTCATAATAATAATGGCGATAAATCATAAAAATTGCACCTTTCATTCAAGTCGGAGTTGGAGTCGGGGCTTTTCGGCCCTTTTTGGGCTCCCAGACTGAGTCTTTTCCCTCTTCCTGTCTGAGAGTCTAATGATAACTTGCAGCTACATTTTCAGTCGGTTTAGCAGCTACCTAGTCAAATTTAAAATTCTTCAAAAATATGAACTATTTATTTTTAAAGGATATTCTTTCAACATAAATTAATACATAAAATTCTGATTTAAAATTTCAATGCGGTGTGTTTTTAAGCCTAATAAAAGCTTACAAAAAGTTAAATCATTTCCACTTTTTTATAATACGATATAAAAATAATTATTTCAAAAGGTAACCGATTTAAACGGAGCCAAAGGCGACATTTTTTTGGTTTTGCTCAAATCATGGCGCTTAAAGCGGGTCGGGAACTATTCCTTTTCGGGATGCCTCACAACTTTTGGGTGTTCAAAACAAACCGCTCGGCTGAAATTTTGGTTATCGTGTGTTTCGTGTTGTTGCTGTTCTGGCTTTTGAATTTTGCGTGTTTTGAATAAATTTTATGCGTTTGCAGTTGACATGACATGTGCGTGCAAACATTTTTCATTTCCCCATTTTGTATGCCACGCTAGTATTTCAAAATATATTCGTAATTAAATACAAACAACGCAGGCGGCACAACGAGAGTCGAGAAATATTATGCTCCAAATTGGGTTTTATTGTGGCTCATATGTTTGCACACAAGGATAACGATCTGACGCCGGGCTCATTGCTCTAATTACAGGACTCGCTCATTCATAATCCGGATACTGGATTCCTGCTTAGCATTGCGTGCGGGAATGTCTTTTTTATGTGTATGTATTTATAATTGAGGAGCAATTAAGATTGTAGTGGGCGAAGTGACGCGTGTGAAGAAAATTTGAGTGCGGATTTAAATGAGAATTATATCAAAAAAATTAAATCTGAATTAAATCGGAGAAACACTCAATTTATAAATAATTTGCTAAAATAAAATAAATATTTTTCACATTTATTCCTTGACAATAATTTTAGAGTAAATAGCTGCGTTATTATTGTTTACATATGCAACTAAATCTGGGAAACAGTTCATACTCATAAAGCTCAAACCATTTTCTTTACCATCACTTAATTATATTTTAATAAAGTCTTCATAAATAATCCCCACCCGCTATTATTTGTCAGAATTCTCTTTCAAGCCAATATACTAGAGCCTTTCAAATTTATTATCCCACATACAAAGTGCCAAATCAGCCATCAACGCTGGGTGCCAAATGGATTTTCTCGACCATGACAAGAATTTGTTTAAACAAAAAGAGCCAGCAGGGAATTAAGCGAAATTGTGTGTTTTAATTATGACAAGAGCGGGTAGGTTGACAGTTTTAGCGCTCGGCAAGTGTCACACTCGGAAAAGAAACTGATGTTTATTATTTTAGGGAAATATATATGAAATAAGCCAAATATTTTAAGTGTTTTGCAACATGTTTACGAGACAGCCGGATCGGGATACATATTTATAAAGATTTCTCGAAAAGCTCCCCCGAAAATAAACACAGACATTTTGAAAGGGACCGGGATTGATTTATGGCCCCAAATTGAGGAGATTCCTCCCCTCCATCGCGGGAATTATTGGAAAGGTATCATCTTGGGGTCGGTCCCGCAAGTTGATTTCCATTCATGGACAGCTGCAGGAAACACATGGAACTAATTTTTAATAATTATTAAAATTGCCTCAAACGCTCGCTTAACCCTCGACTGCCCCCGCTGGCTGTGCAGAGAACCTTGAAATATTTATCTTGCTTTCCTTTTTTTATATAAATAATTTTCTGAATTCATTAAAATAAATACTGCGCATTTTTTTTATTCCGTTCACGTTTTCTGTGACCTTCCGCCCCCAAAAATGAAAAATAATAATAAAAAACCAGAGTTTTCCCTCACCGGTATTATTGTTTTCTGTGCTAATTAGTTGAAGTTTTCATTGTAGCTCATTAATTATGTGACACGCTTATCTGGAGTCTAAAATAAAAAGTCTGCTGTCTTTTTCGGCCTTTCGGCGGAAGTGGATGGGATGGGGTAACCTTTTCGCTTCCGACTTTTGAACTGGCCACTGCCACTCCTCCCGCTTGGCCGTAACAATTAAAATCCAATAAGCAGCCAATTCATGTAATTCACTTAACCAGCGTCGGGCTTTCGGAACGGCAGTTCTAAGGCCATAAAATCCGTTTTACTGCCGCCTAAGAACCTTTCACGAAGTGGAGCAGGGGCTGGGCCACACATTTTATGGGCAACAGCCAGCTGCGGTCTGTGCGGCAAATGGCGAAATGATTGCTTTTTATGACCTCATAAAATTAGATACAAATCGCTTTGTCGACGTTTATCTTTCGCTCGGTATCTCCATCTCCTTCTGCCACTCGTTTCTTCCGCTTTCCCCTCTTTTTCCCACACGCCTCTTAATAAAATGTGTGCCAAATGCCGGTTGGGTTTTCGCCTGGCCAACTGGTTAAGTAAATCATTTAACGCTTTTTACGTTTTATGTCTGTGTGTGGCAATTATCAAGTGTTCACTGTGGTTAGTTTTACGATCTTAAGGGGTCTTTGAATTGGTAAGGGATTTTCCTTTTTATTCGATGAACGATGATGATTTTAATGGCGGTATGCTTTGGTTGTTGTGATGATTTGTGGTGATTTTTCAATAAATCTGCAGAGATGTTAGAAGTCCTTGTAATGGAGTCATAAAAATGTTCATCCTTTTTTGTTGTGAAGTGGATTACAGCAATATTATATTGTAAATATTTTATAACTTCATATAATAAATATAATATATTTTAAATTCCCAAAGTATTTCATAATCATAATTTCTTTATTTATATTTATCAAAGTATTATTCCTACTTTCAACAGAATTCCCTTTTTATAAAAGGTCTTCATTTCAACAGAACTTTAATTGAATTCATTACACTTAAAAAAAATATCTGAATTATTAAAAGGGAAGGGAGAGAACGGAACGAAGAAGAAAGAAGCCGAAAGAATGAGAGGGGGGCTCAAAAAATAATAATAAACCGACGCTTGAATTCGATGCAGACACGGGCGGATATTTTTTGACGTTGCCCAAGGAGAAGACATGCTGTGTGATCCCCCTCTTTTCTACCCCTGCCTCAACCCCCCTACCCCCAACCAACCCCCGCAGTCGAGGGGCGTAAATGGTTTCGAGGCCGAAATCAACTGAAAAGGGCAGCCAAAAAAAGGAAACCCGAAATTCTCTGACGCAGCTGGAGGGCAGAAGCAGTAACAGGAACAGGAAAAGGATGAGGATGAGGACGAGCACCAGCGACACATCCTTTGTGCCAAAAGGTAGCCGCAAAACAACAGCAGCAACAATGGTGGTTGCAATTTCCAAATGAAAACTTTTTTTGCATACCAAAAAATATGGAATAAATTAAAGAAAAATAATCCAACTCATCGCGAATTCTTGGCCAATCCGTAAGGGATTTTCGCACATTTTTCCACGGTTTTGGTTAAAGGTGTCACAACTTTAATTTCCGCCATGGCTTCGAGGACGACAACTCTTGCCACCAGGAGAGATCGCAAAAAAAAAAAAAAAAAAACCCTTACGACATGTTCACTTTGTATGTAAATCATCCCAGAGCAACAAGAACAGGATGCAGGGCGCAAAAGGGGGAGGATGGGGTGGCTTCCAGGATGCGCCGTAGGTGGCCAGCGGTATGCAGCGACCGCAGAGGGCGCCGTAAAAGCTTTTTGTGTCAACGCCATCAACGCTGAAATCAATTCAACCGCCGTCGCCAGAGGACCGAACCCACAAAAACCCCTGTAAAATGACACTAAGAACATTTTGTTAAGTTTAGAGAGACGAAATTTTAAAAAATTTTGGACTTAAAAAATGTATTTTCACAAAAGAAGTAAATTAATGCATTTACTTTACTAGGAATAAACTTTATCTATATTTAAAAAAATAATTATTTCTGACGCTTCTAATTTATTTATAACTTCTTTAATATTATTTTGAAAATATTTATGAAATATTTATATTATTGAAATATTTTACTTCTATTATTTCTATTTTCTTGGCATTAGAAATATTTTTTATGGTGCACCAAGACCCGCTGGACCATCGTCTGCTCCTGGCATTGTTGATGATGCCAGGCTGAGGTCCTGTGGACAACGACAACGAACAACGGAGGACACTGTTGTGCATCTTCTCTCACCAGCCGGAGTGAACTTTCACCTACGCGTTCGACTGCACAGCAGGAGGCACAGAGCGAAAGAGATGGAGCCAAAGACAGAGACGGACAAAGGAAAGAGATGCCATCAGCAAGTGTCAATAGCAAAAGCGTCGAGGGAATTATGAAATATTTTATTAAAACCGAAAGGCAAATGAAGAAGGGGATGGGAAATTGTCTGGAGAGAACGCCGGGCCTTGTAAGGGTGGAAAATTTCGGTGGTAATTGTTTCTAAATGAAAGCACAAATGAATGATGGAAGTTAGGAAGATGGTAAAATCTGATTTATTTAATTCACATATTTGGTAACATTTGAAAATGCTTTATTAATAAAGATAATAAAACATTATTAAATTTTATAAAGCTTAAGAAAAAAATTGTTCTTCTTTCAAGTTTGAATTGATTTCATCACTAAAATTGGACTAAACGCGATAAATAATGGTATTAGGTGACTCTAATATGTATTTTTAAAAGGAGCAATTGACTAAAAATGCGTTTAAGTCTTGATAGACCGAAATCTATCCCGTTTATTTCATTTTTTTGGAAAACTAAATTTAAGGAATTTAAATCAAGAACATTTTTTATTCCTGGGTGAATAAACTGTTGTATCTCAGCTTACAAAATGAAAATAGTATTTGTAAATTCGCTATCCATAAACATAAAAAAGTTCTCTATCCAATAGAAAATTATTCATCTGTCGAACTAGAATCCCATATCAACAAACGTGCCCGTGAGCCCCTACAAATCAATAGCCATCACCAAATTAATGCATATCCATTGAGAATCATTCAAATTCCAAACAAAATGACCAGCAAAATCCCGGACCGGAAAGTGTCAACGCCAATTCCAAAATGCAAAACAAACTGTCAGAGAATAGGAGCAAAAGGGGCTGAATGGCCGGGCAGTACATAATTTATTGCTGCCATTTTCAATTATTTAATCAATAATATTAATTTTCGTATCATATTTTGTCACGGCCAATAAATGGGAAATTTGTAAAACAGGAGCCAGAGGGACGGACAACGACATTTCACTCATACACACACACGGATTCAGAGAACTGCATTCATGTTCACACATTCGCACATGGAAAACCAATTGTCCTGCAACATCCCCACAACACCTCCTGCTGCCACCCCCAAGTTGCACATTTCATTTGCATTTTGTGCAGCGGCTGCAATTTCATTTGTCATTCCTGTCCCCTCAACCCCCTGGAAATTCCTGGGCAGCCCCCAGTGAAATTAGCCACTTAAATTCGCCGCCCACTCCCATTTTTCATTAGCAACAATTACTCAGAGCGGATGAATGGTTTGGCAATTCGCTGGACTTTTTCCACCAGCGCAAATTAAATTCAGGACGAAACTTTCACTTTAATGCTGAATGGGGGAAAAGTGTAAATGCATCCTTGCTGTATGCATTTTTCCACTCGCTACTCGTTTTTAATCAAATTGTCAATCGCTGTCGCTTGTTGTCCTCGCTCGACTTGTACTCCGAGTGTCCTTTGAGCCTCTGCGTCGAGGGGGGGTCCTGGCCCCTTATTTATGGCCAATAAACTTCAAACGTTGCATTGGAATTTTTTCATTTATTGCCTGACGGCCCACCCCCAATCGCCCCTTGAGCTGTGTTGTCTTTTCCGCCTCGAGGACAGTGTGAATTTAATTTTGTGTAAATTGCAGCAGCAGAATGAAACTGACAAAATACTTCGCAGGACTCTGGGACATTGGCAGGGGATTGCTGGCCAAAAGGAATTTAATCTAATTTGAGAGAAGGGAAATTACTTGAATTTACATACAGATTAGGTTGAATATTGTGATGAGAATTTCTTTAATGAAAATAGAAATGGAAGTGAGGCTGAGTTGGATTTGGAAAATTACGTTTCTTAAATAATTTTAAAAATCAAGGTTAAAATGTTTATTCTAACTTATGAAATATCCGCATTTTAACCTATAAATTTTCCTAACAATTCCCAAACATTCCAAATATTAAAAATAAACGTTGACACATGCATTTCAAGCACAAACAGCTCTACAAATTACAAATTTCCAAACACATTTAGACCCCCAAGATTATAACAACTTAGGAGGTCGTAAAAATTATCATTAACTTAATGACCATAGAAATAATGAGGACACAGCCATTGACCTTGCTACAGTTAGCTGACCACACGCCTACTTCCCGCACCACTCGATCCCAAAGAACGGGGATTAAGGATCGGTAGTCATAAAACCCAGAATAACTTGCCCTTTCCGTTGACCCTCGCGTGGTTCCGAAATTGCATAAGATTACGCTCGGCCTGAAATCGAGGACAAAAGTCAGGCAAACTGCAGGCGTGTCCTTGCCATTTGTCCTTGTTCCTGTAGCACCGCTGTGAAACTGTAACTGCAGCGAAGCGATTGCATAAGTTCTTTTCTCTCGGCGAGTCAATGTTTTGCCTATTGATATCTTGCGAAAATCCCAAACGACAATGGCAACTTTCTCTTTTTTTGTACTGCCTCTAATCCGAATTGGCCTTTTGTCCTGAACACTTTCGCCTCAAAAGGAGTTGATCCTTTGTGCCGGCGAACAAACAGGTTGCCCGTCGCTCAAAAGGGATTGAAAGGGAGAGCAGAAGAATGGCTGAGCTGCACTTGGAAAAATATCATCTTAAATTGGTAACCTAAATTAAACGAAAAATATCCAATCTTGACCATATTGTTATTGTATTAAAATTAATTTTACTGATTGCTTTACTTGGCAAATATTTTCCCCAATATTCATTATTTACCAATTTCAAAATTTCATAAATTTAAATTATCCAAAAATCTCGGATAATTTTTTTAGAATGCACAAATTGAGACAGATCTCAGTGTGGCTCAGTCAGCGGTCCAACGAAGATGGATTGTGTGTGAAAATCCTTTCAAATGATTTGTTTACCAACAGAGCCGCGGCTGCCTCAGCTACTAAACCTCCTCTGGAAAATCTTCCTCGGCCACTTTTCCTTCTTATTCCACCGCCACTTCCACAGCCGCATCCACAACTCCTGCCGACTGCCTGCTGGTGCGGAGCGTTCTTATCCAGCTCTGGCAGCTGTTGCATTTTCCACGCATTTATCAGTCGATGCCATGTCCTTGTCCTCCGCATCCACATCCACATCCTCATCAGCTCTCTGGGGCCGTGGACAACACATATTTCAATGTTCGTGACTCGATTTTTCCGCTTACGTTTTCATTTCGACCCGTCTTCGCTTTGGGTCCGTCCTCTCCGGCCCCGTTTTCCATCCACTCTAACTTGAGCGTTTTTATATTGTGCGATTTAATTTTTATTATATGCGCCTTGGTCAATCGCACACCTCTCACCTCTCCTCACCTTATTTTTCCCCCATCACCTTCGCCTTGGTTTATCGACAAACACTTTAGCAACGAAGCCATCATGAAATGGCAGACTTAGATGGTCGTGCAGGGTCGTGCAAAAGGGGATGGATGGTAAAATAAATTCGGATATAAACATAATCCAATATTCTTTCATTTCAAGATATTTATTTGAATTTATTTAAAATTGCAGTGTGTGGTTTTTTATCGGAAAACAATAGATAGGAATTTTGTAACAATCGTAAATAAATAAATAAATAGTTAAACTGAAATATTATCAATTTAGGAATAAATGGCTTTGAATTACGATTCATAAAATAATAATACTAAAGATTTTTAATTCAAAACTGTAATATTTTAGAGATGTAAGGATTCTTATTAACTTGTAAAATTACTTTAATTGCTATTGTAGTAAGAAAAATAAACCTCATAACCCCCTTTTGCGGCGCCCCTGATCCCTTCTGGTGGCATTTAGATTGCCGTGTATGTTTTTCTCCTTTATTTTCTCATTTTGGTAAGCTTTCGTCCGGGAAGTGAAAACATGTTTGTGCCGAGTCTGGATCTGAGCCTTCAACCCGATTCGGCGGCTCAGCTCCGTTAGGTTTCCCCGACTCTGGAAGGCATGGGATATTGTACTGGGAGTTCTCCTCCAGATCGGACTGGTTTTCGGGGTAAGGACCAAGAGGTTCACTCACCATTTGTGTTACGTACCGCACTCTTTTAGCGCTTTTCACCTGCCTGTCGCCGCTTATTAAAACCAAACAACAACAACCAAATACACCCATAGTCCCGACCTAATCGCACTTGTCACTTGTGTCCACGTTTTGTCCGCCACACCCCCCGCCCTGTCCCCTTAAGTGGTCATAGCTCATAAATGCGGCCCGGGGCAATCTTCAATTCATTTACATTTTTATTCGCGCAGATTAGGAGTATCGGGTAGTGTCATCTGCTTTTTGGCCCTGCAGCGGCTTTGTGCTAAGAGCTGCCAATAAAGCAGGGGTATGCCGCAAGGGGAGACAATGGGAGCGGGAGCTGAGGGGCTCAGGGGCGGCATCACCTTCGACGGGCTCGCACGTTCGCCAAACTGTTGCAATGTCGCAAATTTTTATCGCACGTCTACAAGAAATTCAACGCGTGCACATTCCGCATTCAAGTTGCTCACACAGCATCCCAAAAAAAGCTCTAGACAGTGGGATTAATTGAGTATCTTTTGGTTAAATATTAAACCCATAAGACCAAAGACCACATATATTTCGGTCTTTAAAAAAATTGAAAAATTATTTTGATTGTTATCCTAAATATCTTAGACCTTTAATAGTTCATTCCATCAATAAATTGTCTTTTTATAGATCCCAAAACCTATTCATTTTTCAGTAGGTTTTCTTTTTTAAAATTTTTTTTTTCACTGAAGAACTATAATAATATGAAAAGCTATGCAATTATATCAATTTTAATCAGATGTCCTACTCTTGGCTTTTTTAGCAAATACAAAAAGTAAGTACAAATTCCATTTTAAAATTCGACGTTTCTCAGAATTTATTTTCCTTTGAAACTCAATTAAAATGCCTGCATCTTCTTAATACATTTTAACTCGAAATTCCATCTGCCTGGCCCATGGTAAACCCATCTCTTCTGCACGATGGTCCTCCAGCACTTTGGCAGCTTGGCTGCTCGCACTCGCGTACATCTGTCTGTCTATTTGCTGGTCTTGGTATTGGCCGAGAATCGAGAAGCGAGTCTCTTGGCCAAACTGAGTTGGCAGGCTGCCTGCCTGCGAGATGATGGTCTGGATGCTGGATGTTGGACGCTGGATGCTGGCCCGGAGAAGGAATCGACATGGCTGCAATTGACTAGCGCTTGTTTGATTGCATTCGAGGAGCAGTCGAAGAAGTCGAGGAAATCGCACCTTGGTCCGGGTCTTGGTTCCATCTGTGGCTGCCAGTGCCAATGCCAATGCCAATACCATTGCCAATGCGATTGCGATTGCCTTCGAGACGTCGGTTTGTCGGTCTGTGTCTCTGCCATTTCGCAGAAATAAAGATGTTAAACGTTTTGCTGATTCGTGTTTTATGAACTCAATTTCAATTTATAATCTCTGTTGCCACTCACTGGGATCCCCATCCGACCAGTTTGGGGCGTTTTAGCGATTGTGTTATCGCCTAGGAATACACTTGGCCAATTGGCCGAACCTTCGTGCCCGCTCCCCGAAAGCCCCTTCCGTCTCCCACATTATTCTGTATCCTGTCACTCTATCTGTGGGTTACTTAGCTCGGTTCGGTTCAGTTCGCTTTGGTTCGGTTCTTTTGTCCGTTGCATTGTCAGGTCTGCAATTTTAATGTTGACAGAAATCAGATATAGCCAACTGCTGGAATGCTGCCTGCGCATTTAAGGTATTTGAAATGTATCCCATTCAGCTACCCATCCCAGTCCCAGAATCCCCCTCCGAGGACCCCCGCCCCACGAACGCCTTACTTGGTGGGGCAGACAGAGATGGCATCGCAGGATTGCCTGTCCCTGTCTTTTGGCGGGTTGAAAAGTGGTTGCGTGTTTACCTGCAATGACAAAGAGGTGAGCATAGGAAATTAGTTCAATTTGTTAGATGCATAACTAAGAGATCATATTGAGAGTGGGCGATATGGAGTGGATATGATGGATGGAGTGGGTTTCGGTGTGAAAAGAGGATGTAATGTTATAGTTAGATAGAAGGGTAGAAGTGCGATATCTTCTATAAATATGGAATAAATTCTAGTTAGTTAGGAACTAATTGGTCAGTTGAATGCAAGGTATTTCTTATAGTAGAACAAGAACTGGCAATCTACAAAGACCCAGTTTAATTTTATCCAATTAAACCTCATCGAAACTAAACATTTCTTCCCCAAATATGGAATTCCAAATTTGCTTTAACCAACACCAGATACCGATTCTCCCCTTTCAAAATCGGGGGACCCATCGAGAAGTCATATTTCACAGACGAAATCATTCCAATTAAGTGCAACATGTATTTTAGTGGCGCCAGCGATGCCCTCGTGGGACCTTTGACATACATGGCTACCCAATCTCCTGCCCCGCACCCCCTCCCCCACCGCTTTTCCTATTCTCAACTCCCTTCTGCTGCTTGGGAAAACTGTGTGAAAGATTCTGTGGTTACTAGGCAGTTCTGAAGATCTAATTTCCCCACAAGCTGCTTGTAATATCCTGTTTGGCTTGGGCCAAAGGAAGTGCAAGTGCTCACAAGGACATTATATTTATGTGTTTAGATGTGCGTGTGTGTGCTATGTATTCTCCTTTGACACTTTGAAACAATTTAGCCATTTCATATTTGCTGACATCATCTAGTTGTATTGCAAAAAGCCAACTTCCCTTCCATCAGGCCCCGGGATTTCGTCCTTTGGGGTTGGGGGCGTGGCATTTGCTCGGGGGTGGTTTCCGTCACTCGTGCTTTCCCGCTCGCACTTAACTATTGACGCGTTGACGTTGACAGTTACATTGATTTATGGCCCCGCTTGGACCTCTTTTTTTTTTGGTCCTACGATAACTGAAATCTTATCCATCAGGCTGGTTTTCCTCCCCCCAAAGTCCCGAGGCTCTTCCTCTAATGAATATCATTTGAGGACAATTAGTTAATTGAGTGGCTTATCCAGGCTTATCCTTTTTCCTTGTTTTTCCTCATTTTTTCCTAGGTGCGTATGTCTTATCAGCTGGACTTCCACCTCCTGCCGGCTAGCTTTTCCAACTGTTTTTTTTCTCGCTAACTGACCGATCCCGTTTCCCCCTTGCCATTCTCCACTCCCAGGAGCATGGGGAAAATGCCCGTCGATTGCGGTAAATGCAGCACTTCCGATTCCAGCTGATGGTCCAAGGAAAAGGGCGCGGGGAAAAAAGGAGGCGAAAAAGTGTGTAATGAATTATTACCCTCTGATAAAAGTGCACGACGAGCTGTTGTTGTTTTTTCTGGGTGGTTTTCCGCTCTCCGACTGCCGTTTGTCGAGCGTTAAAAGCTAGTTTTGAAATGGTGTTAAAAAATATTAAAGTTTGTCCATCTAAAAAAGGAATGCATTGCAGATGGCAAGCCAGTTTTATAAATTTTAGAATCAAGTGCTTGTTAATAGCATTTAGGATTTAAAAATTCCTCTTGATTATATTTATTCTTGAAATATTTACTGAAAATTTAAAGGTATTTTAAAGGGTACTTTAAAAGATGATTTTTTTTAGTTTCCTTTAAGAACTAATGTCTATCAATATGTATCAGAGTTCATGTATTGATGGTGACTACAAATAAAAAATCTCTGTGGAACAAATCACAAGCCTCTGCGAGGATCCCTACAGTCCACCCATCTTCCGTTACGGATCGTTTAACAAGCCAACCGCTGGGTTCGGACCATCTACTCTGCCTTCCATTTGCTAATCACTTCCAACATTCACCGCTCCGGGGTCTAGACAAACACTTCAATTAGAAAAGGCCGCTCATCCCTCCCCCCAGAAAGTCCAGTGCCCCTCCTTGCCCCACGGCTCTGTGCGCTCACAAATGAATTCATTTTGTTTCGGATTCGATGAATCAGTTGGCAACTTTTTTTTTTGCCATCGCCTGGCCTCCACGAAACGGGAGGCGTGGCCGCAGTGGAAAAAAATAAGAGAGGGCGGCAGACGATTTGCGGATGTTAAATAAAAATGTGAAATGAACAAAACGCAACAAAAGCGTCAGAAACAAATGGACAAACGATGCTGCACCTTTCTAGATGAAGCTGCAGTTCGGGATTGGAAGATGATATGCACCGCGGAAAAATAATATTATCTAAGTTATTTAAAAAAGCTTTTCATTTTAAATTTTTAAATATATTATTTTAATTAAAAGAAGTATTTTTGAATTCGAATGAAAAATAATTTATCTAATAATCCAATCTAATAATTTTTAATATTTTTAAAAACATTTTGTAATTTAAAGCACTTATAAAGAAATTCTAACGTAAAAATGTGTTTGAAAAATCTTGAAAGAATTTCTGGAAAAGTTTTTAAAAGTCATTTTTATTATGAAATACTCCCAGTTCAAAGAGCATAGCACATTTTGTTGAGTGCAGAAGGAGGGCAAGGGAACCGGCTGAGCTGGCTGGTTGGGATTAAGTTGTGAATCGTGATCTCGGCGAGCACTAAGCAAGTGGATGGGACTGAGCTTCGGCCGAAGACTTCCAGCTGCAGTTGCAGATGGAGTTGGAGTGGGAGTCGCAGTTTCTGGCCGCGTCGAGTCCGGAGAGCCTTGGAGTCTGGGGCTTGCCCTGCCCGCGGTGATTAATCCACAGACCTCTCCGCTCGGTCCCCAGCCGCAGTGACTGCATGAAGGTGGAAGATTCTCAACTCTAGATACTTTCGGGGTTAAGATGGCTGTGGACGGCGAGCAGCTGGCCCTGGCTTTGGCGATATTTAACCCGTGATTACAATGTTTGTAAATTTTTTCCCTGCCTCGGCCTGGCTCCTCTTCAAGATTTCGGTTCATTTTATTTTTTTATTTTACTCCGGGTTCACCTTGCGGGCCAATTTGTTCGCGGGACTGCTGAGAGTCTGGCAAAATGAAGCTAAATTGCTGCAACAGGCGGAGTGGAGAGCTGGGGCTTATGCTCCTGGTAGTTGAGCAATTTATTATTGCCGCAAATTGATTTTTATCTACGCTTAATCGATTGTTCCTAGGAGTGACTGGGAAATGCGCAAGAGCGCGGGCTCAGCGAAAATTATTTATGTTAGTTCACACGTTGTTTTACACGTAATTTATTAACTCGCTTTTCTAGTGCAAACTCTCTGACCTTGGGGGCAGTGTTGGAAAATCGGTTTTCCGCCCGTCTTTGGTGTGAAGGTGATTTACAATTTATGCCGCCCCCTCTCGAACGACGACCATGCATGATGCGATAATTTGCGCCAGTCTGGAGCTGGCCAAAAAGATATTTATGACAGAGAAATGAGCGCCAATTGCCGCAATTACCAGCGCGTGTTTGGCCGTCGGCAATGGCGGGCCCAAACGAGTTTAGATTTAGTTAGATAGATTTAGTGTGGAGACAGGGATCTATTGGGGGCGGAGTATGGGGAGTTAGAAATAGAGTGGTATTTGGTCAATTACCGAGAAATTCCTTAGAAACGGGGTTTCCAGGAAGTGTTTTGAGTGTGTTGATCATGTGCAGAGTAAAATAGAAGAACAAAGGTATTTTACGAACCGATTATCTAATTGTAATTAAATTATATATGTAAATATATTTATTAACCCATCGTTAAACTTAACCTATGTTTAATTGTATCCAACAAAGTCCTTTTTTCTCCTCCGCATTAAAAATGTTATTAAAAATGTAGCTTCTGACATTTTCAGGCCGGCTAACAAATCGATACATTTTCAATATCCGCAATTGTAACATGTAAATGCGCCGAGGGGGGAAATGTAAATTCGGGGGACATGTGGAAAGGCGGAGGAACCGCAGAAAAGCCAGACCGCATCGTTGTGTTTTATATATTAATTTGCGAACAATCGAAAATCGACATGTGACACGCGTTGGCTGGGCCCCCGTTTTCCCCCCGCCACTGTCTCATTTTTGTGTTTTTTAAATTTATGCGTTACGAATTGCATTTGCGATTTTTTCTCCCTTTTATTGTTGTTTTGCGGCTGCTCTTGTTGTAAATGCAACATCGATGAATGCGAAATGAGGGAAGCAGGATGGAGGGAGCGAGAGGGAGATATCCGATCGAGCGAGAAGGAGAGGGAAGACATCTTCCCTCCGTTTGTCACAAATAATAATAATAATCGAGGCAATGAGGGACCCCGAGAATCGTTCCTGTAAATGTACGGACACATATTCCGATATACGTTCATGTAACCGACCTGCATCTGTCTTTCTGTCCGTCTCCCTCTGCCATGTCTCTCCTCTCTCTTTCTCTCTCTCTGGCCGGGACATATCAAAAACAATTCCAGCTCATCAGCATCATCGTTGTCAGCCCCTTTTCCCCCTATATATCCATATACATTTTATACTTTTTTTTGCCTCCCCGACATTCGCACACGCCATAAATCAATGTTCGATTTTCCCAACAACAACTGAAGGGAAATTCGCAAGGAAAGAGAGGGAAGACAGGCAAGGACACAGGACATTATGTTCGCGCCATGTTTAAAATTCTTTTTTTCCCGGTCTGCTGTTTTGCTTCCTTTTTTTCGCTTTTCGCTCGCCTGATTTTCAATTCTCGTTTTTGTCCAATTTCTTTTTTTTTTTGCCCTCAGCGCGTGTTGCATTTCATTTCATCTCATGCGTTACACACATTTCATTGTTGTTGCATTGCTCAATTCCATTTTCAATGTGGCAGCCGCGGTGGAAATGCATTACATTTTCCTTTTTTTCGGTGACATGCGGGGCGCCACGAAAAAAGAGCTAGGGAAATCGGGACAGGGGAGCGGAAAACGGAGGCCAGGTATTCCTATATTGCCAGCCCAAGGAATATTTGTGGTAAATTGAACAGATTTCAGCTGTGCAAGACGCTCAATGAAAAATAGTTCTGAAAATAGCTCGGCGAAAGCGGAAAAGTGAATGAAATAGCCCGAAAAGAAAGTTTAACATACCAAACATAAAATGATATATTTTTTGTTGATGTACTGATTTTATGGACACATTTCGGAAAAAAACCTAATACTTTCACCAATTTTACCAAAAATCTCTATTAAGACTTAATTCCTATGTATGTACATTTTTTGAAAATTTGGTTTTGAAAGTGATTAATTTTTACTTAAAGTGAGTACTTTGTTATATTTTGAGTAAAAAATTATCAATTTGAGTGTAAAGTTATTGGATAAATCTCTTTGTGTATTTATTTAATTTTCCACTTAAAGAAATAACACCCAACATAATAATTCCCATGGTCACTTCCTCAAAAGCCACTTTCTCCGGGAAGCTCATCAAATAATGCACTCTGGCCCCAACGGATTGTGTGAAAACAAAACCAAATCGTTTGCAGTCATAGAAATTATTTATACAAAGCATTTTCGACACTTGCTGAGCGGGGAAAACTTTTGCCCCAGCAGCTGTTTCGAAACTTTTTTCAACTTTTTATAGACCTAAATATTTGTACAATAAACAAGAAACGAAACTAAAGAAGTGAAATCGGCATTTTACCTGCAGTGGATAGAGCGACACTTTCCGTCGAACTGAAACCTCCGGAAAATGGATGAGTTGGGGGAAGGAGAAGAAACTGAGTTCGATTTTCAGCTATTTGCGATACTTTTTCCGCTTCGTCGCCGGCCGTAATTTTCGCTTTTCGAGGATAATCGTGGACAGTAGCTCAATGGGAGTTATGGGGCACATGTTCGCTCGATACGGCCGGAGGGGGGTAAAGACGCGGAGGGGGGCGGGGAAGGACTCAGATCCATTGGCCGTGTCAGCCGCACATTTGGTCAAAATCAATCGGACACTCGGTTTATGCTAATTTTTGCAATGGCCAATAGTCATTTGCCGACGGAAAATCTGTACGGTGATACTTTATCGCTTTTTCTTGCCACGTTTTTCTCCGGAAAATTATTGCGCTCGAATCTCTCTCGACTCGACGCTGCGAAATTGCCAACTAGAGATGCCTCCAGTTTTGTTGGCCGCCTTAGGAGCCAAAATACAAAAGTATTTTTCGTATTTCCCGCACTTTCTGCTCTCCTCCATCGGCTTCTTCCTCTTATTTGGGAGCGTTTTGGCTGGCGCTCGAAAATGCTTAACAAAAGCCCCCAAATGACAACAAAGGGGGCGGGAAAGTGGGGTCAAATCAAGGCGTAATAAATTATAATGCTTAAGAGAACGGCCCCCGGGGTCAAGAGAGTGAGACAGAGAGCGCCGAAGTAGCCACATAATAATAACGCAATTTTCAACTAGCAATAAACTTTGGGTAAATGACTTCATTGCTGTGGCAACTATAACTTTATGGCTCTTTGATAGCTCCCCATTCCCCGGTAAACCAATACCAATTCTCTTAGAGATTCTCGGCATGCGCAGTTCAAGGGGTTTACTCTCTGTCTCACTTTCTCTCTGACACCCCCTACAAGCTGCCACCATCCTCACCAATCTCCCTGCTGTCGAAAAGTGGAGGGATCCGACAAAAGCCAAAAACAATCAAAACCAGAACAATAACAACCCGTACTATGGAGGCCAATGGGGATACGAGTGGGAAAATGTAACCCCTGACTTGAAAAAAATAAAAAAAAAAATATAAAGAAAACCGCTTTAAATTTAAACTTAAAACATAAAAAATACTTAATTTCATTTCTTTCGTCTACAGTTTTTCAAAGTTAAATATTATAAAGAGCTTTCCAGAATAAAATATTTAAAAAAATGTAGTTCAATATATTTTTGAAAATATTTCGAATGCATTCTAATAATTATTAAAGTGATATTCAATAGAACTGATATTCAATGAAAATGGTTTCCTATCGATGGCTTCCTGTTTGCAATCTCAAGTGCTCTCAGAAATCCATTTCATCCCATTGTCGCACTCGGAGATTGTCATCGTCACCATGGCCATCATCATCTGCACATTTATTTGGCTTGGGAGTGTGCTGCATGTAAAGGCAGCTAATAAAATTAAAATGCCATATTTCAGCCGTTGATAACAATAAGTGCGCTCAAGTTGCCCCTCGGCTGCTGCTGCTGCTGCTGCCGTCCTCCTTTCTTTCCTCTGCGATCTTTCCTTACTTTGCCACTGCGTCTGGCGAGTAGGAAATTATTTTTTGGCACGAACGCACGAACGTGCGGCCTTGCCACAAAATGTGTGGAGTCTCCGAATGAGGGGTACGATTTTCGGGGGGCAGGCGTCTGTTGATGTGACAAAGTATTGGAGCGGAGAAAAAATACCTGTGGAAAAACAGCCTGCAAGGAATTTTCGTAGATATTGATTTTGGTGTGTCAACGCCGACGGCGCAATTCTCTCAGCCGAAAATTATGAAAATTGAAAATACACTTTGGAAGGGGCCCGCTGAAGTTTTCCTAATTTCCCAGACAAGTGCGATAAGCATCTACCTAGACAGGAGGAAATGATTTATGCGGACTTGATTTTTATTATTGATTATAAGCAAAAGGCTGGCGGGATTTTCGGCTGCACTGTAAGTATTATTAATTCAGGTGTAAAATAAAGTATATTAAATACAAATAAATTATATATCGATATATTTCTGATATATGATATTTTTCTCTGTGTTGCAATTTTGTATCTTTGGCAGGCTAATCTATTAATGTGCATATTTATTTTGTGAATTGAAAATATGAAAACGGATCCCTCCAGATATTTCCCCTTCAGTCATGGCTTGTAATTAAATTAAAATTCCTTTAACATGACAAGCCGGGAAAACAGACACACATACACTGGCAGAAAGGAGTCAACAACAGGCGTCCATGTCCTGGTAATGGAAAAGCCATGTGTCTGTGTGTGTTGACTGCATCTCTTGAGCTCGTTTTGTGCAAACTAAGACACGTTGTCAGCATTCATGTCACTGAAAGAGAGAGGTGGCCCACCGAGAAAGAAAGGGAGCTTGTGGGTGGGAATGAGATAGGGACAGCCCTTTCAAGTGGCTTTGCATGCTGGCCAAAAGATTTTTCATTAAAATTTTCCCTACCATCGCCTAATAGTTTTTCTTTAGCCAGAGAAATTCTGCATTGTAAGTGAAAAAATGTAACATTTTACAATTTTTGTTGGTGGTGTGGATGTCAAATTTTGAAAGCAGGAAAACTTTAAGTTTGGATTTTTTGATAATTAAATTTTAGTACTTTTGGTAGAAGCTTTAAGAGTTCATAGGAATTTCGCAGCGTTAGTAATTTGGCTGTGTAAGTTGTCGCAGTAACTAGGACAACTTATGGTGACGTTTCTAAAGTGTTTTGGATTTTACAAATTACAAATTAAAACAGTTTTGGATTGTTTGACAATTAAATGGTGTCTTTATGTGTATCCAAAAAAAGTCAGACTTTTAAATATAATTATAACACTAAATAAAAGTCCGATTTATCGCTATATTTATACTGGGTATTTATAAATGAGCCTAAATCAGTCCAAGTTTCGTACAATTTTTAACATTTAATTACAATTTCCCCATTTCACTTTGAGCTTTCGCCAATCTAAAGTCGCACGCGTTGAAATGCTCTTCCCCTTCCGAATTTTCGTAATGGACTTCGCAGCGTTTGGACAGCGTTTAAAGATCGCACTCGCATTTATCGTTGAGGGCGAAAGCTTCATGATGAGGCTTCAATCCGGCCAGACGCCACCCCCATTAAATGGAGGTCAGGGGGATGGCAGGGGGTTAGCCGGTCCGGGGGGAAACACAAAAATCTTTTTACGTCAGTTCTGCTTGTCTTGTTGCCTGGCATTTTCTTGCGTTGTTACCTTCGGAGCGGGAACAGTGCGAAATGCTTGGTTGCGTTGTTGCCCCGAATCACCCACCCGCTCCACCTCTGCCCCTCCTACAGTTACCATCGCCTCCCCTCCTTCGAGAGCTGCCAAGTTGGCTAATTTCTGGCCACTTTGGGCCATATATTCATATATTTTAAGGTGCCTTATCCTCTTTATCGTTTATTCTATAAAGTCGGTTCTAAATTTTGAACACAATAAAAATGATTTCATAAATTAAGCGATGGTATTTTCTTGAAATATAATTATGTATATATTGTTTATAACTTTTAGTCATCAAGGGTTAATTGTTAAATATATGTAATTTTATTAAATAATTATATAGAATACATAATTTTCACTAAATATATGTTGGGAAATTCTAATATCTTCTTTGTATGTTCCCGCTTTCTAGACATTTGTATTCGATTTTGATTTAGCTATATTTGGTAATTTATTGTTAACAACACTGCCTCCGTTCCGTCTGTGACTCGCCGGCAATTTCCTTTAGCGCAGAATATACAACGAAAGCGAAGCGAAAAGTTTTTGCGAAAAACGTTAAACGCAATTGTCCGTCCGTCCGCCCCTTTGTGTCTGTCTCCCTCGCGCTCCGTCCGTCCGCCTGTCCCCGTCTCTCTCTGTCTGTCTGTCTGGCCTGGTTCATCCTTCCGCTTACCGCCGCCCGATTCCCGATTCCCACTTTCCGCTTCCCAATCCCCGGCTCCCACTTTCCACTTCCCAATGCCCGACCCTCGGGCAGTTTAGTATATAACAAGTCAGCGTCAGCTGCTCCTTTCCGTTCCTCCCGCTACAGTTCCTATAAGCACGGCCATGGCTGTATAGCCATAGCCATAGCTACTGCTGCCACTTTGTCGGCTGCCTCGAATACTTCCATGTTCATTTTACAAGTAAAACGGAAATGACAGTTCCGCAGCGACTCGAACATCTTTCGCTCCTCCGCTTCTCACGTCTGGTTTCTCCGGTTCTCGGGTTCCCGCTTCCCCAATTCTCCGCTCCACTCCACGGCCATGGAAAGTGAAAGAAACCTTTCTCGCATAATAGTCTGTCAAAGTGCTCGAGTTGCTCCTGTGACGCGCAGCTCGCCACTCTCGAGCACTTAGCACTTGACAATCCGCAGAAGGAACGGTGAGCGATACGGAAATACACAGGGATATGCGAGGATATATATAAAGATAGATCAAGGATCGGAGATATCATAAGGAGGGGAGTTGGAGAATTATATTTGCTTCATAAAGAAATATTTGTTATATTTTAGTTTTTAATGTAATCTTAAGGATTGTATGTTATTATCCTATTTTGGATGTGCTCACATCCTAAGTTTTGTGTCGAAGCTATACCGAATTTCGTAGATATTATAAAGATCTAATAAAATGTATCTTGTGGAAAACGTATTATCATGGATAAAGTATTATCCACAAGATAAATTTTAATTGATCTTTATAATATCTACGAAATTCGGTAACCAGAAAGTATGCAACGATTGAAATATATTAGATCCACCTTTTTAATGTCCCGCCATCTGAGTACAAAAATTTTCGTAAGTTTCCTATGTGTTGAAATCAGCCTCCTCCCACTTTTCCCATCATCACTGAAGTTACTCGAACTAATTTTCTAATTATGAGTCCGGGGCACAGAAATCATGTCAGACATTGTCCTCCGTTGCTCTCTCGCTCGCTCACTTGCTGAGTGATTTATGGTTGCTGCTGGAAAAATGTCAAAATATTTGTTGGCCACTCTTTGGGAATCCCCCGTTCCCCCGATGATTTTCCCCCGCCAGTTTATAGACTTGCCTACGCAATATCGAACTTATCCAAATCACTTGGCAAACTTTGCCCTCTTTCATTGTGCCTCTTCAACGGCTGCTCCTCCTTCGCGTTCTTATTCCTCCTATTGTTTGTTGTGAATTTGATTTATTTATTTATTGTTGGCTCTCGTTTTGTATTTGCTAATCGCCAGTGGAGCGACTGATTAGCGTAATTTTCCGGCTGCTGAGCGTTTGGATTTCTGCCTTCGATATTAATGCAAAAGTTTGGGGTTCTCTTTTTGGGATTATTATTCTGAAAACTTTGCGGATACCGAATATATTTCCCCATATTTTGTTGTGGTGATGGGAGTGAAGATGATCTATATGAATTGGTGATGGAAAAAACATTTTAATATCGTATTATCTTGTCCTTAAATGACATTAAAGAAATCATCAAAAAATCATATCATGTATGAAAATAAAATTTGTTTATTTTAAAATTATTGGGAGCCTTTAAAAAAAACTGAGTTAAATTGGTTTTGTTGAAAACAAAATAGAAACAAGTATTTTTGCTTTATACCTTCCTAATTATGAGAAATACATTTTCTTTGGGACTTTTATTATTCTTTTATTCTTCTCTAGATTTGAGATCCATGATAAAAACCTTATATCGAATGCGCACTGTTGACTTATCTCTCATTTTCCCGCCACTGAAAGACACCCACACATGTTGCTCCACTTTGCTAAGCCGCTGCTTTGTGCGACCGAGACAGCGAATGAGTGAGAGAGATGGGAAGTGAGCTAGTGAGTATTCTGTGTTTATATGTTAAGCGATTCCCAGAGGCCGAACCAAAAAAATACTTTTGGGGCAACGGCTATGCGATGTCAACTTCCAAGTAATTTGCAAGAGCCTGACACTTTTCTGTTTCTGTAGTTTTGCGACTTTGATTTATGGGACATCGTCAAAATACAAATACCAAGAGGGCGCAGGAGGGGCGGCATATGTGACTCAGCCTTGCCTCAAACAGTGGGCGTGGCATCTCATCAGAGTGTGAAGGTCAAACTTGTTACCCGCCGAGAAAACAATTTTCTATTTCCGCAGTCGCAGTTTCAGTTTTGTGACACATGCAAAAGCCAACCAAAAAAAGGAGAAAAATAAAAGGTGACAACCCAAAAGCTCCACAAAACTATGAATAAAGTCGCAAGCACACACGAATAAAAGTGCAAAAGAAAACGGAGAAGCGGAGATGAAACAAAAGTCCATGTTATTCTACCGAAAAAGTCAAAAAGTCAACTTCACATGCCCGAAAAGTCGCACAAAAATAATCCCAAAAAAGTTTTTGCGCTCAAAAACATGAAAACGTTCAACACAATGACAGGGGCTGCGGGGAAAAGGGGGTTTCCAGAGGGGCGGCTTACTAGGGATGAGGAAAAGAGAACGGAGACGTTGATCACAAAAAGGGAAAATGTCAAAGTTCTTCTTTTGCGGTCTCCGAGGTTCTTTAAATGTTCTCGGTAACAATTTCGGTTCAGTTTCTTCGACTTCTGTTTTTTGAGGATTTGTGTTTTTTTTATTCTTGGAAGCAGCGACAAGGGATTTCGCACAGAAGAACGCTACTCTTTTTAGGGCTTGTTATATACAGTGTTCTCTCAGATATTATATATTTGAGATCCATTAAATTACGTATTAATTTTGATTAAAATAAGAATGTTCATGGAATTTAGATCCGTTAAATAATATATTAATTTAAATTAAAATTAAAATAATTGAAATGCTCGATAAAAACATAAAAGATTCATTTTAAATTAATATAAATAATCGAAAGTTATTTTTTTAATTTTGTGTAGAAATTATATTAATATTAAACTATGATAATACATTCAAATATGATTTAAGTAAGTAAGTAAATGAACTAGCTAGTTATTCGCGCTTTGTCTCATCCTAAACTTAATAATCCAACTACCATTTTCCTTAACTTCTGAATTTCTGGTAAACCAGCTTCTTCCCCGGTTTCTCGCTTGTTTTTGTTGTCACGCTTCTGTTAACATGAAAAGGAAGTGCACGTCAAAGCTTAGACACAAACTACGAAGCGTAAAGGTGCAAGTGAAGCCAAAATAACAACATTCATTGCAATTGCCACCCAGCAAATGGAAAAAATAACCCAACCAAGAGAGAAGAAAACCCGGCCATAATAATAACAATGGATTAAAGGGCATCCGAAGCCAGCAATGCGTGCCAGCGAGAATTTGTTGAACAATTTCGCCGAGAGAAACCGAACGAGAAAAAAGCGCGGCTTGCATAAATGAATAAATGACTGGCAAATGAAAAGGGAAAACTAAATGGAAAACAGGGGGAGGAACGCGGAGAACGCGAAAGCACAAATTACTAACAATTAAATGGCGAACAAAGTAAGCCAAGCTGAGCCAAGCCGCAATTATCACATCACTGGCTAACTGAAGACCCCTGAAAGCCCCCCACCCCGCACAAAAAAGAAAGAAAAAGAGGGAAGCCAACTCTAATTTATGAACTGAAGCCCAAGGAGGAGGCGATGCACAGTGGAATTTTGGTATTTCTCTGCTCTTTTTTCGCTCTAGTCTTTTCACTTTACTTTCGAACCGTCTTCAAGGTGAACAGCGATTTGTTAAGATGCAGCGATAAACAGGTAATAAAAAGGAGGAGGAAAGGCACGGCCATAAAAAAGTTGTAGGCCTAACAGGTGCTAACTGTCCGCGCGGCAAATTTTCAGGCTAGCGCAGTAATAACCATAATAACCCGAGGCCCGGGGAGTTTTTCCTTCGTTCTAAACCACCCTTCCTCGGAACCACTTTTTCCCAACCAAATTGACAACGATCCAATTTCATAATGAAAATTTTTGCCGCTGTCAGCCTTCAATTGAATTGGATATAAAAAGCAAGCGAAAATACGAAAAAAAAAAGTTGGACAACAAGAGACGGCAAAAGTTTTGCAGGCAAAAATAGTCCCAGAGAGGGATATATACAAATACAAACATACATATATATAACCCCCATGAAGAAATCCAGCTGACAGGCCAGAGAAAGAGATAGCGCCAAGGAAAGAGCGAGTTCGAGGGAGTTCTCCCCCATCTGTTTGTTTGTTTTTGGTCTTCTTTTTTGTATAGTTATATCGAGTAAACGAAAAACAAAAACTTTTTTCCACTTGAGTAACTTAAGTGCCAATTCCATCAAAAAAAAAGGAAGAACCGAGAAGACAGCAACGAAAACCAAAGCCAGCTAAAGTTGAATTAAAGAAGCGCAAGAACAATATTTGGCAATTGGGGGGCCGCGGGAAGGGGACTGAACTTGGCGTCCAAGGGTGTGCATTAAATTGATGTGAGAATCGATTGAGAGCCAAATGAAAGGCTGTTTAATGAAACTCATTGGAAAATGTATAGTGTTGAATATATGAAACTATTTAAATAAGAATAAACACCACACGTTTTTTAAAGGTAAGTACAATAAAAATAAATTAAATCCTAAATGCGACCATTTGAGAACAAATATTTGTAAAAATTGTTATCTAGATTCTATAATTTATAATTCATAATCTTAAGTATTATATTAATAACTTCTTTGTTTCTTGAATTAACATGAAACCAAACTAAGTAATCTTAGTGTAAAAAGTGAAATTTTTGTAATTGCATTTATTGGATTAATTTATGCCATTCATATAAACAACAGTTTTTTAACTTTTAAATCTAAAATTCAAATCCTTTTTTAACTAAAAAACTGAATTAAAATTATATATCTATACAGAACTTGTAAAAGAAGTCCCATATTCAACTACATTGAACTTTTAAAACATTAGGTTTCCTTTCATACATTTCGTATAAAAATAAACACATCGTTGTAAATTGACCTGCATCCATAACGAAATGTCATATCTTTTATAAAACTAATGTTTTCTTGTTTTGCCGTCGGCGAGTCTAAAAATTTAAATGTTTTCTTTAACACAAAATTATACAAAATACGCATGAAAAAATTAAAAACGGATTTATAAAGGTAGCAAATGAATAATAACCTCGATGAACTTGAAAGCTTTTATCGACCTTTAATTGTTTTTCAAAGGAAAAGATGAATAATGGCCGCGCGAATCAATTTGGAAAAAAAAAAAACCGAAAAATGGGAGGTACACACACACAATCACACACAGGGGCACACAAACACACCACACTACAACAATAGAGAGCAGTGATGAGACGGGAAGTCGGCCATGATTTGCCGTCGGCAATTTCCAAAAATCCTCGATTTCAACCATTACGGAGCGGAGTTCAAAGTGAAGAGTGAAGAATTCGAGTGGCGGATGCCAAATGGCAAAAACAGAGAGCGGCCAAGACTGAAGTTAATAGGCAGAAATGAGAGATATCCTCTCTTAAATATAAGGGGTGTCTGAGCTAAGAGAGTCCTCTCTTATCCTGTTTTTCTCTTAAGGCAGCGCACAGCTGTTGCAGCAGTTTGGCGCCAAAAACACACCTCCTCTCACTGGAATTGAACACCTTTGCAGTCAGGAAAAATATTTATATTTGCCTTTGTTTTTTTCTCCCCTAACTTTTTTCCCTATTTTTATCGAAATTTAATTCCATTGCCAAATCGAACGATACCGATAACTGCTCTCGGCTGACTTGCATATTGATCGAGTGCTATGAAAATTAACATAAATTCTCCGCTGCCGTATTTGTGGCACGCAACATAAAACTTTCGATCATTTAAGGTGAGCGACAAGAATTAGATTTGGCTTTATTATTTTTGTCTTTGGCCCATTCGCACGTTTGACCCCTTTCAAGGTAATCGCTTTTGGCCAAACAATAGTAACGGGGTAGGGCCAATAGTCGAATTATTTTCGCAACACTGTAAGAAATGCTTAGGATCAATAAAATTTAAAATACTCAAAACTATGGATATTTTTAAGTTTAAATCAAAATTTTTTTTTGTAAAATCTTAATTGTGATATTTTGATAGTACTATTTCTTAATATTTAGCTTTTTTAAAAAGCTTTATAAAGTCTTTTAAATTAAAAGTACGTTAGTGGAAAATAGGCCTTAGTTAATCGAAGTAAAAAAATATTTTTCTAGAATACTAGAAAAAACAAATTTTTTTATTAGGAGCAAAAAATTGTTTTTAAAATATTAAAAAAAACAGTTAAAATATTCAAAGAAAAATATAAAATAAAGTGTACATTCCAAACATTAATCGCTGATCAGCACATGGAATCACTCTTCCTAATCCTAACCAAACAAATTTAGAAAACCCTTTAAACCATTGCCAATCAAAACCAATCCGTGAAACCACTCAAATCGAGCTCCATAACGAAGACCTTCGCATTCCTACGCATCCGCTCCAGTATCTCGGTTTCTGTTGCTGTTTCTGTCCCCTGTCAGTTGGTTAAGATATCGATATATGTGCCTATGTATATGGCCCCAGTCCCATATCGATTTCAAATTGGAAGTCCCAACTCGCACGGCTGGCGAAACAGAAACAGAAAATAATTAAGTTCTCAAAAGATAAAAATCATGTTAGCCGCAGATCAATTAGTTGATTTTTACCATAACCCGGGCATATATCAATTTTTGCTCTCCACAGCTCCACAGCCTCTTCTTCTCCTACGACTACGTGTTGTGCCCGAGGTGACGCCCCCACCGCCTACACCTCCCTTCCCCACCCATCTAAAAAAAGTGGTCCGCTTAGTGCATAAATTTACATATGAGAATGTCTGGAAATGCTTTTTGAAGGCTGTTGAAATGTTGCTACAGCGGGGGTTCAGTGGGTTAAGGGGGTTAAGTGGCGGGGGAGGGTGTTGGAGGTTTCTCCTTGGATGTAGCACCTGCTTTTTGGCCTGGAGCAAGACACTCGAGTGGCCGAGAAGGAGCCTCGAATGGAGCCTGATACTGGACATGCACATGCTCGGACGTCAGTAACTCATTTATCGCTTAACTGGAGTTGCCCCTCCGAACTCCTTTTTAACAGACCAACCCCAGCTCTGCACTGGAAAAAAAAGTCTCTCTAAAAGAACGTTTTAGCCATTAAAATAGCACTCAATTCATAATACTTATTTAATACGTTTAAAAACTCGTCCCAAAACAACTTCAAAATAGAGTTTAATATTAAGTTATTTTCAAGGGCAATGTTTAATTGTAACAAATAGTTTATAGATCAAATTTATACCCATTTTCAAGATAAAATTGTTCCCCGTGTGCTATCAGTTTCTGTTTCGATTTCACTGGTCTTATTTTATTTTGACAACGAATTTGCATGCGCTGGAAATTGTGTTTTGAGGCTTGTTAATTTTGACTAAAGTCGCTGCAGTTACGTGCTGCGCTCGGTTCTGTTCCCAATCCGAATCCCAGATCCCAGCTCCCAGCCAACAGAGTCGCGGCCCATTGCGTGACTGACCCAACCTGAGAGACTTACGCATGCGCGCGCTTACAAACGCCAAACTGAGTTGCACAAAATAACAGCAACGGCAGCGACAGAAAAAAAAACAAACTGGCAAAAGCAGCAAACAAAAAAAGACTGGCAAGGAAAAACAAGTAAAATGTGAAACAAGAACCAAAACAAAGTGTTCGATGTTTCCGTTTCAAATTCTGTGGAAGAAGACATTTGCCGAGGCTCCAAAGTCTCGGGTCTGTTCCATTGTGGGACCCAAACCAAACCCAAACCGAAACCCAGTGAGATGGGACAGTGGGACCTCGGGACGGAGACAATTGGCGCGCAAACAATTGTTCGGTTCGTTCTTTGGTTTTGCTTTGGTCTCTGCTCGTTGGACATTCGAAAAAGTAAGAACAAGTTCGGTATTTTGCTTTAAAGCACTGCTAAACTGGGAAGAACGGCCAGACATTGGAGTTGGTCTAAACAGTGGGTTGAAATGGATAAACTGGGATTATAATTTCAATATATTTCAAGTATCTGTTTACCTAATAGAAAGCTCCAACCAATTCTTAAGAAAATTTCATTAAATTACTTTCATAATTTCACAAAGGTCATTTCCAAAATCTCCTGTTTTAAACTAAAACTTTTTGTTTATAGAGGCAACGCACAAAAATATCGATATAAAACGATGATCAATTTTACGTTATGTAATATCAATTTTGATTTAAAATGCTCTACAAGTAAGGTCTGTTTGAATTTCGAATGCTTCTTTCTCGTGGGAACACTCATGTAACTTAAGTCGCCATATTGCTTCATCTCCTTTTTTCGAAGTTAAAGAATCTCTGGCAAAATTATATTATTTAAACGTTAAAACGATATGGCAAAAATGTTGTAAACTAACTTGGATTTGAAATAATTTTAATTTATTTCAGAACACGTAGAATTTTATGATAGTTGAGATCTATTTCAGCAATCTCCACTTCACCAAAATTCAAATATTCTAAGAAGCTTCAATAAATTGAGATCTAATGAAGCTTTTTATAATAATGTTACTAATAATTAAAAACGAAGCAATATATTTATTTAATGGCAATTTTTGCCAGCAGAATACCCTGCCACGCCCACTGTACCCATCCCGAAGCTCAGCCAACTGGGCGATTGTGGCGCAGATAAAAGAAAGGCACTTGAGCATTACATCGGCGAGGGCAGGCAGTTCTCTGCAGTTCCTCCAAACGGCCAAGATTTCTTTTTGGTCCACAAAACAGCGAAAAGAAAAAAAATCGGCGGAAAAAGTGCAAGGGAATTACCAATTCATTTTATTGTTAAGTATGCGGTCTGCCGGTCTCCCCACAAATGGGGTGTTCGGGGAGTCGCAGCCTCTTTTTTAGACCATCTTGTTAGCCCTGTCTGCAGATTCACTGCTGCTTCTTCCTCCTCCAGCTGGAGCGTCCTTCCTCATAGTTAATAATGCGATAATTTCATTTTCATTCAAAGCAAATCGAAGGCAGCAACAACAAAGGGGGAAGAAAAGCAACAGCTACCGGATTACGAGCCATGAAAAAGAAATAAAAAAAGGGGCAACATGTTGCTCAGGTTTTTTCCTTCGCTTCTTTTTCGGGGATGGGGAAAAAACCTGATGCATGCGCAAAATTTAAATTATGTTGTTTTGTCGCATGTTTCGCTCTTCTTCTTTTGGCTGCGCTTTGTCGTTGTTATTTTTTTTTTTTTTTGTTCTTAAAGCATTATCAATGAATAAATGAAAATGTCTTTTGTCCAGGGAAAATTGTTGTTGCCGCAGATGTTGGCATGCAACTTGCAGAACGCTTAACATCTTCTTTAAGTCGCTGTTTTGTGTCACAGCCAACTGTCATTTGTACATTGAATTGCGGCCTGCTTCTCTTCTTCGCTGCCCGGCGATATGTTCGATTTGCATAAAATCACAGGAAGCACTTAGGATTAATAGCGAGCGCGCCGAGTGTCGTGGGTTAAACATTTGTGTAACGAAAATCGATTCAATTTGGTGCCTACCTTTTTCGACGAATGCGCAGTTAAATTCTCGTAATCCATGTAAGTAATCCGCGATTCCTGTCCATTTACAGCTGGGTAATCCAAAATTGCACTGAAAAGGAGAGAAAAGACACTTAAATTGTTGTTTAAATTGTTTCCCAGGCAAATTAACGCCTCGATTTCTTTGAGTGGCGCCATACGTTGGCGGGTGGCTGAAGCACTCATGTAAAATATTGTGAGTCACATTAATTTTTTTTACTTGTTTACTAAAATAAGAAATTTTTTATATAAAATAAAATAATAAAAAATTCAGTTTAACAATCACGAAAAGTAAAATAAAAATATTGTAAATTTTTTATTGGCTTTAAAGTTCATCACTCTTAAGTAATTTTGCTTTTCATTAAATAGTGGCATAGCTGTGCTATATAATTTTATTACTAGCATATTTTTTTAAATTTTTGTTTTAACGAAATGGTAAAAAAAATTTGTTGTACAGAGTTCACAATGGCTTATTATGTTTAAAAATCTATTTAACTTTAGGAATATTTTTTTATCAGTAAACTGTAAACTGTAAAAGTTCGACTAAAATTTAAGGAAATATCTATCCCACAGCAATTATTTCGAGCAACAGCTAAAAGACAAAAGTTTCCTACGTTCCATTGCCAACTTTTGACATTTTCCCACCTTTTAATGTCACCGAGTAGACTCGCATACGGAGCCCAGAAAAAAGAAACGATCGGCAGCAAAAAGATCACTAACAGCCAAAGTACCCAGAACAACAAGGAAGCTGGCCATGGCCAAAAGAGCCAAAGACCAAGTGGCAGACTGTCAGGTTCAGTTTCAGTTAAAGTTTAAGTTTGGGTTCCAGGCTCTGAGATTCGGGCTCGACTTCGAAGCTGCTGCTGTCATATCCTTTTGCGGTAAGCGACTGAGAAAAGGGGGAAAGGGGTAAGGAGCGGATATTTGAGCTCGCTTCTCATTCATTTGCGCCAAATGTCATTATTGTTGCTCGTTTGTTGTTGCCCCTTTTGTGGCCGCTGCTGCCTCTTTTTGTGGCATCTTCGGGTCTTTTGTAAAACTCCCTCGTTAAACAGATTATTTTCACACCCGACTGCGGTGCTTGGTTGCTGCCAATTTGGTAAGTGAATTGAATGGAATGGCCCACAGTCTGCACTGCAGTGTTCACTCCTTGCAGGCGTTAATAATGCGATTTCAATGCAGTTGCTTGCACTGCGAATAAAATTCGTAGATTTGCATATTCTAAATAAGCTTTTGAATTACAAAATTTTTGAATTACTAAAAAAATATACTTAAAATAAAATATACTTATAACTTGATATTAAAATGCGAAATAAATTAAAGATGAAACCAACTGGCATTAAATATATTTAAATTCAATTAAATATTTCTCCCGCACTTTTTATATATATTCTTTTTTATTATTATTTTTTTATTTAAATATAGTATCCACAAATCTATTTAATATTAAATATCTGAATTAATTTTTTGATCAGTGTGGTCAAATTCAAAGACCCTCAAAGTGCGAAATGTTTTCCTTTTTATATTTATTTAGGTAGACCTTATGAAAGCGACAGAAGGAGTGACACATGTATGCACCTGGTTTAGAAGGTTGCGGCTCCAACAATGGGCAGGCTTCGATTTGGCTTCGAATCCGCTGATTGTTAATTGCGCGAGGTATGAAAGGAATTACCAGAGCTTTGGATATCAGTTTTTATTTTGGAAAGCGAAATGCGGATCGATGGTGAAGATTAGATAAAATATTATTATTGGTAATCTTGAATCAAGATTAATGCAAAAAGGACTAGAGTTGGAGCTTAGTTTGAGGTCAAAAGAAAATTATTTAAAGGCTGCACTTTGGTAAAGAGCACACGAAAAAAATAGTTAAATGTGAAATTAAATGACTTTCTTATGAAAAAATTTCATGTTTCCGCCTCTAAATAGTTTTTCAAATTTCTCTTGACGAAATGAACGATACTTGCTGCTCCCTGTCAATCAAAATAATCATCGCCGAAGAAAGCGATCGCTGCTAAATTTCAAAAGGGGGTTCCCCTCCGAAATCATTTCGCACCCAAGACTCGCAGCTATTTTGCCGCAAATCGTTTGAAATTATTTTTGCGGACACGCTCTGCCGCACGTAGCACTAACGAACAGAAAAACGATGAAGAAGCAAACAAACCCTTGGAATTCGAAATCATTTTTTTGGCATTAGAGGGGCGATAGACATCCTAGGCGTAACTGTACTCAATTTCATATGCACAATTTTTGCGCTATTTGCGCCGTTTGTTTTGATCGCGAAAATATTTTTGCGCTCGCTGCGTAATTGTTGAAAGTCAGAGAAGGCAGGGCCAATAGACCGAGGGATAAACACACGGGGGCTCGAGGGGCTGACACGTGAATGACAGATCAGACAACCAACTCACGCCCAACATCAGAAAACATCCATAAATATTTTTGTCATTTAGCCCCCGGCAGTGGCATGCGATGCGATTTATGGCCGAGACTCGTAAAAAACCGTAAAAAGCCTTCCAACGAACCCAGAGCATCGTAAAATTAAGCAGCGAAAATAGTTTTTGGCCGGCTAAGTCGCTGTCTGTGATCGAAATATTTAATTAATTGGTCAAACGCCTCGATCGATCGATGGATCGCTGGAATTGTTCGTGGGTGGCGGCCACCCATCCCCAAATCGGAGTGCGTTCGTTTGATTTATGCAGACAACGCGGACACATTTAATGAGCGGCATTTGAATGCGCAGTCGCCGATGCCCAAACCCAAATTCTGCACTTGTCGCTATAAATAAATCTGGGGAAACGCAGATTGCAGTGGGTACACAAAAACAATTCATTAAATACAAGCGCCAGTCCTTGCCAATTGGAGAGCTTTTCAAAAAAGCCCTGTAAAATAACGAAAATATTCTTTCTCTTTTGAATTGTGATAGTAAATAAATTAGTAAAATTATTACATGTTGAAATTGCCTAGTTAAAAATTAAGGAAATGTTAATAAGTAATTATTTAAGTATTATTATGGCTATTAAGGCTTTAATGTTACCAGCAAAGAACTTAAATAGACCACTGTATGTAAAAATATTCGACATTTGATGACGGGCGAAAAGTGTAAGCGCCATCCAACGGCAGGCGGCTGAACTTTAGTGAAAGCTCAGGAAGAAGGATATTTCTGATATTTCTGGTTGTGGCCTCGGCTAAAGGATAATAATGGGAATGTTCAAAGGACGATGTCCCGGCTAAAGGATAAGGCAAATTCGAACGAGGCGAAATTGAAAAAATTATTGGGCGGTCTGGCAGCACCGATTTTGTTCATAATATTTACAGGATACGGCGTTGCCAGTAGAAAATTAAAAAGTCGTGTTGCCGGACCCAGGAAAGGCTGACTCATTAGTACGAGCAGAAGGATAAAGAGAGATTGGTGCTACCAGACCAAAAAGAAAAAATTCTCTCTAATTAAACAATTAAACAATAATAAATAAAAAATGCCAGGAAGCCCAATAAAAATTCAAAGTAATCTTGGGCATGTCACTTAACCATCATCGTCATGCAAGTCAACAAAGTTCTGGTTAATAAAAAATGAAAAATAATATATTAAAATGTATAAAGCTTGCTAATAATTTGTAGACAAAAGACGAAGAGCACCATATTCAGAAGACCACACACAGCCGCTGTATTCAGACTCGGTGACGGCAAGAAAAATTAAAAATATATACAATACAACGAGCCAAAACGTAAAGCAATAAAAAGCAAAGTTCCTTTTAATTTTATGACGGAGCCGACACTTAATAAACAATAATCATCATCTCAAGGGGAGATGATCTTGATCTTCAAGTGGAACTTACTCCTCGACTCCACTACGTATTTAAATTTTCCATACATATTGTTTTTTTTTCAACGAAAATAACCAGTAAATCCCAGGCGTTTATCCCATATTTTTTGCTGTCGTTGTGGCAACGAGATTTGCATTTTGATGAATTGCAGGCGAAAGATGGAGAGCTGAGTTTGAAGTAACCTGTAAGTCATTTTCGTGACACTATCTGAAATGTCGGTGGGGAGATTGAGGGACAAAGTGCCAGGGCAACTCATGTACTATTTTTTTGCGCTTCTGGTCTCTTGTGTGACTTGAAATTTAAATTAACCTTTCGGTTTTCGGTCTTTTTTTTGCCTCTTCAGCTTGGGTAATTATTTTTTCATTTTGCGAAAAAAAGACCGAGTTAGCTTTGGTTGGCTGTGAGTTATTGTGCAAATTAAAATGAACGATGTGTCGGTAAGGTCGCCTTTTGTTGTCGTAGCGCCAACGATAAAGTCCCCCCTGCAGACCCTGAACCTGAACCGCAAGTACTATGTTTCTGGCATTTTTTCTATATTTTTTTCGTCGTGTTTCTATATCTTGTTTGGCTGTCTAGCGCGTACATGATGTGACTATGATTCGTGTTGTTCGCTCCACGCCATGAATTTGCCCTGTCCATTGCGGTCGAGGCGATAAGAATCTCTCCCGAGTTCCCAGTTCAGAGCGGTCCAGATGAAAAGCTTGCGCCAGCGAAATATTGACTAAATGTCCGCGGAGAAGGAGGACCGGCCAACCTGACAGCGGTAAGTGATTAACTTTTTACATGACTCCGTCTTCATGGTCAGCGCTTTCTGATTCAATCTAAATTCATAAGACAAAAGCGGCAATTTCGGCGGGTTTTTTTCTGGTTAGTGACTCAGTTTAGAGAGTGCCGTTATGCGGTTGTGGCTGAACTAGTTGCCATTTAATCGCAGGTCAACCATCTGGATTTATTAATTTTCCGAGTGATTGAAAACTTATGGGTGGAAATTGAATTTTAGTATTAAAAGATGTTTGTTTAGGTTAGTTAAAATAATAAGAAATTACTATTGTATATACAGGGTTTTAAAATCACTCATAAGAGTATCTAAAAGACCAAAGTTTTTCTGATTAAACCCATCTAAAACCTAATTTAAAATCCTAGTTAGAATAGTAGAACAAGATTCATAACATATCTAGATTGCTATGTTATGAATATTGTTCTACTATTTCAAGAAAGGAACCAAAGTAGTATAATTTAATCATTTTGACACAAAAATCCATTTTAGATTTCCTAAAATAAGTTTTTCAAAGTTAGTACTTCAAACTTCCGCTTACATTGCTCATTTATCTCTGGTCGGTTTAAGTTTAACTTGTAGGTTGGGCTCTGAATACATTTTTCCACCTCTGCTTCTATTTTTCTCTTTCTCTCAGTCAATTTCCATTTTGGGAACCAATTGAGACTTGGAATTCGCCATAAATTGCATGTGCGACAACTGTTCCTCTGTCGCTGTGTGTGTGTGAGGGTGTCTCTGTGTGGGTCCCATGGTGTAGGTGTGATGGAGATTGTGTGGGTGGAGAGGTGAAGTTGCGGCTACAAGCTGAAAATGCTTCTCAATGAAGTCAGTTCATTTAAGTTCAACTTATGATGCGGCAAAAATTTGCAGACAATGTTGGAAATATTTCAAACTCAATTCCGAAAGGGCGACCCCAAATGCCTAGGTGTGAGTGTGTATGTATGTATCTGAACGAGTGTGTGTGGGTGAAGCTGAAAATATGCAAACTTGGTTTGAATTTTGAATGACCTTGGCATAGAGGAAATGGCAAAAAGCATTATTTAAACTTAACAAGGCGACAACTGGGGATAACCTCTCACGGATACACACACATACAGAGGGAAATCGTATATGTGTGTGTGGGTGGGTGGTAAAGGAATATATGTAGGTAGGGTTGATGGTTTCGGTTGAGTAGCAATTTGTGCCGAACTCAATCACAGTACACGGCAACCCATTAGTCTCCTCACTCCTCTGGGACTTTCAACCCGAAAAAGGAGGTGTGGCCACACTCACGCATACAGCAGGGCTTAAAATATTAGCAACGGAAGTTTAAAGTATACATTATTTTTAAAATACACATTACCATGAATGTATCAATCTATTTATTTACGGAAAATATAAGATTCAGAATTTAGATTCAGCTCTGAGCTAAGGATAAGCTTTTTAAAGTATTAGGCATCTTCAAAAAGCATTATTTAGTTAGCATTAGTAAATATTTATTTTGAATTTTAAACATAAAATACCATTATATATATATTTATATTGTTTTTAGTAATTCCAAAATACTTCCTAAAACTCAAAATCTTAAGTTACACAATTTCAGCCGCCGCAGTAAACCAATTTTCACATGTGTGGGCCTCTGTCTCTGCGTGTATTTTGCTAATTTACTAGACAGAAATACGCCTTTAACCCACCTAGCTCATTTATTATATAAAACACAACGGCCAAAGGGAGTCGAAAGGGTGCCGAGGGGGGTTAAGGGGGTGGCAGGAGACAAAAGACAGGGCGACAGGTTAACTGGCAAGGCAGCTGCTGAGCCTGATTGCAGTCCTTGGCAAAAGGAAGTCGAAAAAGCCGCAGGACTCATCGGCGTCATCGTTGCGTCGTCCTCCCCTTTGGGCTTTGAACCCTTTTTTTGGCTTAGCTCCTGCTGCTTCCATATATGTATATGTATATGTACATCCATGTGTGTTTCGAGGGTAGCAAAGTGGAAACATCGTGTTAATTTTGGAAGGCAGCGGGGAGACGGAGATTTTGTTGTACCCATTTTATATGAGTTTTTAATTACAGAAATTAGTTGGCTTCCGTTTGTCGCGCCCCTTTTTGGTCCTTTTTTTTGTTTTCAAACTTGGGGGATTTTTTGATATATAGTCATTAATTAGGAAGCAGATACTTGAATCAAATTAAAATTTGTGAACAAATATGTATTTATTTTACATTTATATATTTAAAAAAATGTAAAAAGACTATTTTAATAGCAATTTAAACTTTCTCCGTAAAACAATCCATTTATTTGCAAATCGAATATTTTTAATTCAAGCATAAATCCCCGAAATTATGAAATATTTAAATGCAATTATCAGGCTCCAGCAGGCACAAAAACAGAGAAGCGAAACATTCTAAACGCGAGTGCAGCCAGAAGAGGAAAAAAAGTTTTGTCAAATCAACTTCCTTCCGTTCTCGTTGCGCAGAAAATGAAAAATATCATATGAAATTAACCCCGCCGCGGGCAGGAAAGCCACCCCAACCCCCTCGAACCACCCTGGCTGGAAAAAGGGTAGCTCGCAGGGGAGAGGGGGTGGGCAATGCGATGGCCGAGGCAGACAATGTGGCAACAAATTTGTATGTAAATGTATGCAAAAGTAATTAATCATAGTCGCACATGCACGCACACTCGCACACAAAGACACTCGGGCACTGCGGACTTTACACAGACACGCAAACCAAGAAAGGACTCTCTCACACATACCTATATGTATATATATAAACGGATGGTCGTCGGCTGAGGTGCAACTTGTTTAAAGGTTAACTTCATTTTTATTATATTATGACAGGACAGGGCGGAATTTCAGCTTGGATTTGGGTGCGAGGGAAATCCTTTAAAAGAAGGGATGCGAATTGGGGGTGAAATAATCGGGCTATACGCGGAACTAACACACTTAACCAAAGCGAATAAAATTCAATATCACAGAATAATACCTAAATTGTATACGATAAAAGGACATATCTAAAATAAAAGCTTTATAAGTAACACTGCCTTTATAAAACTCTTTATACTGTTAAAACTGCAGCAAAATCGGAACAAAAAAAAGCTAGAAACAATGAATATATATTTATATATATATTCACTATATATATATATATATATATATTATACTGTAATACTAATTAGATTCAATTCAATTCAATTAAAATGAATCATATCCCAAGTGATATGATAAATGAGTAAAGTCATGGCATACTTTCTGGCGAATTATAAAGATGAACTCTTTTTTTTACCAACAAACAATTTACTTAATTATACTCTGTATTTATCGTTTTTCGATTTTATACGAACCATTGAGCCAAATAATTTGAGAAACCCGCATTTAAAAAACGCTTAGTCTGCCCGGCTTGGGTTTCATTTTCCGTAAGATTCCCTGCACCATTCCCAACCCATCGTTTCCTTATCCTTTCCCACAAAAAGGGTCTCAAGTGGAGTTGTGTGCGTGTCCATGGGCGATATTGAAATTTGAGACCGCAGAGGTCGACAAATCCTTTGGCCCATCGCATGACAACATGTGGCGATGCAGGAGCATCAGCAGCAGCAGCCATTCGCCTCATCCTTTTTGCTCCTGCCAACTAGCTTGTGTGTGTGTGTGTATGTGAGTCGTCTGTGGGGTTGCTTATATAACGATAACAGTGGCGGCCATGATACCGCTGCCTGATTTTGATGCTGCCGTCGCTTAGTGCGACCCAAGCGATACCGAGCAGACAATGGCGGTGGTGGAAAATTCGAGCCAGCGACACATGTGCTACGTTTTCATGGGCGGCGAGGGGGAATTCAGGGGGTGGGAGAGGGCCGGAGAGCGCCCGCAGTGGAGGCGAATCGGAGGCAAGCTGGCGTTGGCGTGGCCGCTGTGTTTTAGCTTTTTCCCTGCGCCCGTCTTTTTTTGCGGCTCATAAATCATCGCTGAGACGACACCGTGTTAAATTGGAACTTTTCCCATACTTGAATGGAATTGGGTGAAAATGTGAAATATATGTAGTAAAATACGTATTTGAAATAGAATTTAGTAAAAATTAAAAAACTAAATTCTAAACTATAAGGTGTAAGCAATTTATTTAAAATATTATACTTTTTTTATACTTTTATATTCAAAAATAAAATTAAACTATATGGCGTATAAGAAGCTACTGAAGAGATATGCTTTTGGATATATTAAGTTTTCATATCGCAACATTGTTTCAAAATCATTCGAAAATTAAATTAAAATGGGACATCATTTTCAAATACAAAACAGTACAAGGATCTTGAGATATTTTCGCTCTTTGCAGCGACCACAAATAGTATACATTTTTCTGCATTTAATTTAAGCATGTGCAGAACTCACATGCATGCAAATCAAACACACGCGGCTCGCAGTCCCCAATTCCCCCGATTCCCCTTGCCCCATCGACCAACCAGAGCTCCGCACAAGCCGAAAAAGCCATAATTTTCCAATTAAGCGAAAATGAGCGATTTATTTGCCATGAAATCAGTGAGAATCGCCGATAAAAATCTCTTCATTCTGTTGCACAGTTGCTCTGGCCAGCGGCCATTTGTGCGGGTGGAGAGCTGAGGGGGAAGGTGGGAAATGCGGGGGCAAGTGGGCCGGACCTCGCAGACGAAAATGTGGGAGGGGCAGGAAAGCGGGTGCTTCACAGTGCAATTGTTGTTGCCTTTTTCGCTTTGGTTGCAGAAAGTGCAACGCGAAATATTTCCCGCCGCTGCAATTATTTATTATGCCCAGAGTTCGAGAGGTGGAGATGTCGGATTTTCGGGGGGAAAGTTGGTGATATGAGACAGGGGCGTAGAAAGAAGGGGCGAATGGAACGCATTTTTTCTACGTTTACTTTTTATACTGAAGGTTTGTTACCAAGTGACAAACATCAATAAAAAATAAATAAAATAAGGTCATCAGAACTATCTTTGCTTATCGCAGAATAAAAGGCGAGCTCATATATATTTAAAAATAAAGTAATCTCATATAATTTCATTTATTTAAGGACTTTATTTTCGACTTAGCGTTTTTCGAAAAAACCCCTTTGAAAAAGTGATGTATAGGTCTCTGTTTTCGTGGGTGTTTTTCAGCAGCAGCTGCTGTGGGAGGGTTCGAAATGTTGACGCTGTGGCTGCGGATGACGATGTGAATGTGGAGGTGCCTGTGTCTGAGCCACTTAACCCCAAAAGGGGTGGGATGAGCGGGGGACAGCAACATTGTCTACTTTTTAACCCCCTTACAACCGAGAATTGCAAGCCCATGGCTCTGATGTTGCATTGCTTTTATTTTTACACGCTCGTTTTCTGTTGCATCCTTTTATTTACGTCTGCAATTTGAAGTGGAAAATTGCTGAATATGCGACAGACTATATAAAAATCTGAAAATACTTTCGAGGTATAAAAAAATGGGTACCTGTCGCCTAATAAAATCGAAAGAAGTGCACGCGTTTCGAGTATAAAATATTTATTTTATTTGTTTAAATAATACTAGTACTAAAACCAAATTTATTTCAAGGAGTATTTCATTGAGGCGACACCCCAAATATCCATTAACACCCTTCAAAGTATTTTATTTTTGTAACTTTTTACAGGGATAGCAATACCTTGAAAAATGCCTGAGCAACTTGGAGTTGCATGTCCGAAAAGGGACATGGCTATTTAGCACCTGTGAGCCACACTTAATTAAAAATGCAATTTTTGTGTTGTTTTTCGGCCACACGCCAACACCTTGAAATAAACCGAGTCTTTGATGTGAAGTAGCGTGTCCGTGGACTTTGGCTCGTTTTGTTGCACTCACTGTATTTAGCATTTTGCTCAACTGACTAATTCAATTGTGCGAGCAAGCAAACACCTCGATTCCCTTATTTCTATCCAACCCATGGAATAGCTTCGTTTATCAACAACTTTTCACTCGCTCACTCGTCTGCCACTTCCGTTTTTTTAGGGAGGAAAGGGAACACGAAGGGGTTGCCCAGGTGCCAAATGCAATTTGTGTTGCATTTTTAATTTAAGGGGGATTCCCTCCGAAACTCGTCTGCGGCCTGGGGAAGTTCAAGTTGGTGGTTGTGATTGTGCCGAAAGGTTTATGCAGTGCAAGGACATGAGTTTATAGAGTGAAAATATTAAAAAATAAGATTTGTATACTTTTTTCAACTGAATTAATCAGATCGTAATTCTAAAAATTATCTATTATATTATTCTTCATGGATTCATTATTTTAAATTATTTTAAATTAATTAGTTTTAGAATAGTTTTAAAATTAAACTTTGAAGTTTAAAATAGTTAGTTTAGTTTAGTTTTCTTTTAAAATTTATTTAATATTAAGTTCTCCTAAATACTCTGGGAAATTCCCTCCAATATTTTAAGTATTTCTTGTGATATATATCCGAAAAGTTTTGTGCAAATGTTGTTCTCCATGAAAATGAATTTATCTTATTCACTGAAATGTCAAAAAAGGTCACTGCTCCCTGCCGAGAATCCCCTCATCCTGCGATTGCAGCCAGTGCATTTGCATTGGCGCCAGTTGCAAAAAATATATGGACCGGGATTGTTTCGAGGCTGGGGATCGACAATTTTTGGACACACGCATTTCGCAGAGAGGAGTCTCCAGGTTCGAGTCCTCGCACCAGGACCAGGCCATAAATTAAACGCATTTTCCACACACAAACACAGAGGGAGCGGAAAATGCAGAGCAGCGTGAAGTGAACTCCACAAAATTTCCATTTTCGTTTTATTTTCTGTTAATTTGCCCATGGCAAATAAAAAAACAGCCTGCGGAAAAATGAGGAAATGCAGAGCGCCGAATGCAGAAATTTATGAAAAATTAATTTTGAAAATCGTTAATTGAGTGTTTATGGCCCTGCACACACACAGATGAAAATATGCACATGATACGGAATTTTTAAGCGCATAAATACGAAAGCAAATTAAATGTGAGAGATTTATGACTGCCGGCAAAGGCTTGAATTATTTTTAAAAATTATAATTACTTTTTCGGAAGGCGAAAAGCGTTGCAAAATTCAAGCACACATAATAAACTGCTTAAATCAAATGTCAGTCAGCCAGTTGACTTCAATTTGCATAGGCAGCTAAATCATTTTGTCGTGTCTTTCGAGGGTTTGTGCGAATGTGCGCAAAACAAGAGCAAACAATATTTCTCACATAAATTCACACTTTAACCAATTTGCATGCAATCTGCGGGGGTGCAACAACTTTTGCCCAACTACCACCCAAAGGCCCTGTCTGGGGGGTGAAAACTCTCTGCATTTTGCGCATGATTGTCGAGGAAATGGGGGGGAAATCTGCGGGGGTTGCCGACTCATTTCTGCTGCATTCAGTGCGAACTTTTTGCATATTTAAATGGCTCTGGTCTGGCAGCCGGCAAACTGCACGAGTGACTGAATGAGTTTGAATGAACTCGCTGCACAGAAAAAAAAATACAAAGCCAAAACACCAGCAACGCAAACCAAAACAAAACAAAACTCTTTGGCTGTGGCCCACGTTGCAGCAGAGTTTTTCACTTCCCTGTTCTCTGGACATCGTCACCAGCAACAAAATCGAGAACATTTCAGCGCAACCGAAAAAGGGGGTTTTTGCGAAGGGGTCTCGGAGAAATGGCAAACAAATGGGGGATATACATGTTTGGGTGTATTCGAGAAAATATATGCAACTGAATGGAAGGAAACAAAAAGCCACAGTGGTTTTAAAGTTTTTAAAAATTAATATAAAAAGTAATGAAACAGTAAAAACTTTAGAAAGTATGCAAAGATTTTAAAATTAAATAAAAAAATTTAGTTTTAAAGAAGTTATATTTTAAAAAATTTGTTTTTTAACCCGCTTTTTAAAATAAACTTTAACCTACTGTTCATGACAACAGCAGGGGCATTGAATTCACCCTTTGGCTTGAGGGTTTCACAGTTTTATTCTACGCTTACATATATCCCTTTCAGGCAGGACAACCTACTAACCAAGCTAAACCCCGTTTGGGTTGCACCCTCTTACCGGTTCAACTGCACTTTGCCATTGTACGAACTTAAATCAAAAGGTGACTAAACGAGAATTTCCTTTTTAAATTAATAAACTCGGCCAGTCGGCTGACGTTTGCTTTGGCCTTAGTAGAAGTTCGCTTGGTTTAGTTTGGCGTTGGCTTTTGGCTTCTGCCCAGTTGCTTGTGCTGTTGGCCCAAAGGCGCCTCAAACTTACCCGTTAACTGCACTCATAAATTCAGTTTTGGTGGCAAAGTTTTCTGACATTCCGTTTTTTTATGGTCGCCAAAAACTTTTTCGTCACAGCTTGCACTCGGTTTTAAATATATATAAAATATATATATTTTTTTTTTTGATAATTGCTTGACAAATCATTAGGTGCAGATACTTGCGAACGGAACTCACCTGAAACGAGGGCAGATAAGAGCAATGATTTATTAATTATAATTTTTAAACAAACTATTGATTTATGCAGAAATAATGAACTAACTAATTTATGACTCCGGTTGGTCAATTATTCAAATACAATCGAAAGGTAATTAAGAATGGACCAATATTAAGACGATTAAGGCTCGATTATTAATATTAATCGAGTTAATATAGACAGTATATTGTTTTAAGCACAAATGAAAATAAAATGTCATTTTTATACAACTAAAAAAAATTCCTAACAAATGCTTTACGTTTACGAATAAGACTAATTCTGAATGTGCGACCGACTAAACAATTGCTTATTTCCAAATAAATATATTTTCCTGTTTGAATTTTCCATCGACAATTCGCATTCGAAATAAACTCTGAATTTATTCCTTCACTGCCGCCGGGACATTTGCAGTTCGGTTCAACTACCCCCAATCAGATGGCCGTAGATTGTTGGCCAGGATACGGGTAAGCAGGACCACACAGTGGCCTGCCAGCTGATAAATATCACCCTCTGAGAAAGAGACGGGCAGATGGGGCCGAAAAGAGAGGAAGAGGGCGCTTCTGGCTTTGGTAGGGCGCTTCCAAGGAATGCCAAACGGAATGCTGCTCGAGGGCAAGCCGGGGGCAGCGCACATGTCCTGAACCCAAGTGTTTTAATTATAAAAATGAGATATCGCAGAACTGGTGCGCAGACATCTTCGATATAGCTGGGTGTCCTCCAACCCTCGGAATAGTTGGCCAAACTATGCGAAACGCGTGGCAGTTGCACGAGCCTTCTGTTTGCCCACGAGGGAAGCGGAAAAAAAGCCGGGAAAACAACAGGAAGGAAGCGCATGTTGACTGAGTCCTCGTCCTCATTTTCGTACTCGTTACCATTCCCATTCCCGCACTTATCAAGACCGAATGCAGCATATCTTATCACAGACAATTTAAATGCGAGGCCCAGAATAGAGGGTTCCATGCCGAAGGACCGGCCAAGGAACTTCTAACCCAACCAACATTGGGTATTTACCCATTCATGCGTATAACTTGCCTTGGGTTTGTGATTATAAACTTCAGATAATTATACACTTAGAAAAATAAAGTAATAATTAGTCTATAATATATACTATATTAGCACTTTATTTTTAAATACATTTTATTTTAAGTCTTGCGATTAATATGTCATCACTTTTTCATCAACTGTTCTTTTATTATAGAAACTGTCAGGAATTTCGGACTTCTTCTGACATGGTTTACTTCAGACTACCAATTTATTTCCCTTACAAAGATCTCATCTCCGAAATCTGATTAGTTCTAGCCCCAGAACTCATCGCATTGTGAACTAAAATTAATTTTCTAAAGAAAATAAATTTAAATGAAGTTCCCAACTTTAGCCTGACACCATTTGAATAATGACGAAAATCACAAAAGTTGAATCGGAGGACTCGGGCGAAAAGTCACCGAAAAGTAGGAAAAACGGAAGCCATAAATGAAATTAAAACGAAGGAGAGGGGGGCATCAGGGTGGACCCAAAGTTCAGGGTGGGTTCGTTGGTTTCTCGGATGGATATGGCCGTGGCCATGGTATTTGCTGGTTCTCTAAGGACTGAAAATTAGGGTCACTGGGTGTGTGTCGCTCATTTTTTCCAAGAAGGTTTTTCGGGAAAAACATTGCGTAACACAAACGGACAAAAGAGGATGGCGGAGATAGCGGAAGGATGGGGGAGTGTGGGGCTAGGGCCAGAGATAGGGGAAAAGCCAAAATATCTAGACCGAAAATTTGTTACCAAGTGGAAAATGTTGCGTCGCTTGTTGGTTTTCTTTTCCCTTTTATTTTCCTTGTTTTTATTTTGCGGCGCCCATTTTTTCCACTTTCTGCCGCGACGTTGACCAAAAAAAGTTGGAAAAAAGGAGGAAACTTTTGCCGGTCCGCTATATATAAATATATATTCTTTGTTCGGACTCATTCCGTTCGCCATTTATATATGTTTTTCCGTGAGCAACTTTTGTTGTTTGTTTTCGGTTTTTGTTTTATTTGACTGCCCGCTGTTTTTGCCATTTTTTATATTACCACGCCATTTATCATTTCCCTCTGCCAAAACACACTTCCCCAGCACTATCCCGCTCGCTCAAATTCCGCCACTCTCTTTCTCCAAACCTATATTTGCATATTTGGAACATTTTTGGCATTATTTACCCAGACTTCAGCAGGTAAATAAGACGATTCTCATGCGGCTTTAATTTAATTTATTAAAAAGAGAAGGCAAGAACGCGACTCTGGCTGCGATTTTCCTGGTGATTTTCCCGGTGGGTGGTGCGTGCGAGGCTTCAGTTTGCCACACCCCCAACCGCTCCACCCACTCGATCCATCGGGCTAATGGAAATTCTAGCTGCCACTGAAAACGAAACCGAAATGGGGAAAAATGCCTCGAGACTGCGTTTTGTTTTCGTGTTGGGCTAACTTCGCTCTTGACATTTCCTGGTGCCAGAATCGGGCCTCCTGACTCCGGATCCGGCTTTGGTTCTTTGCCTTGGTTTTCCTTGGCTCCGACAACTCTGCGTGTTTGCATTTGACACATTTAATTCCCGGCCCCCCAACTCACTCCGCAAAAACCCTCTCCACCGCCCCTTCTATTTTGCGCCTGACGCTGACATGATTTATTAATTATGAGCCGAAACATGAAACGAACTTGAGTTCTTAATTTTCGACCTTTAAGCGAAGGTTTTGCGCAGAAGATATGGTGAATGGGAATATTTTCAATATAGTTTCAGTTAGAATAAAGCGCGCATTAAAATTATAAAAAAAGTTAAGTTCGGCTCGATCAATTCCTTAGTTTATTATATCATTATATTTTCTTAACAGGTGTAAACAAAATGCTTTTAAGCAAATACAAATAAATACAAATCTTCCTTTTAAAAACAGTTTTTGAAAAGACAATAAATAAATGCTAATTTTTAATCAAAACCCATTAGACGTCAGTAAAGAAAACACACGTGTTTTTCTTTTTCACATTTTCACCGACTAATGAAAAACAACGGAACCGACGGCCAAAAGAGCCAGACGACGAAGAAGAATGTTTTATTTTTCGAAAAATTAAATTTTGTAGAAAAACAACAAAGAGACAAAGCCACGGAAAATGGGGGGCTAACACTGATTCAGCATAGAAAACAACTTTTTGGCGCTGCACGCGGAACGCGCCAAGCGAGATAGATGGATGGCTACGGTGCCGAGATTTATGGTTGATCAAGAATTTCCCGTACGCTGCATGCGTTTTTCCAACCCAAAGAACTCCTTCTCCCGCCGACTCCCTCTTATTTTTAGATTTCCTTTTCGTTTCGGCTTTCAGTGCGATGCACCCATCTCAGTCAGCATCTTCGTGTGTTTTCCCATTTTCCGAATTGCATCTGAGCCGGGTGCCGGGTGCGAAGAAGAGAAATGTCTCTTGGGTGTATTCATAACATGGCCGCGCCATAAATATGCCGCTTTTCCTACAAGACATCCGATGTCGGTGCAACGGGCCGCAGCCAATCGAAAATAGGAAAACAGGAACGTTGGAGCGGTGGAAAATCAGAGAGCTGGGCGTACGCCAGTCGACGCCTTGACGGATTGGACGGATGTACGCGGCAGATACAGCGACCCAAAGATGCCCAGATGCAGATGCAGATGCAGATGGAGATGCACTGCATCAAGTGGCGATCGCTGGCAATCAAGTTGCAGGCGAGTATGCGGCTGGTTAATTGAGAAACTAGTTTCACTTGTCCGAAGACGTTTCATGGCCTGCACACGGCCAACGAAAATAGTAAAACTTGTTGTTACCAAAGCTGAAAGACTATGGCCGGGTTGGGATAGATTTTGGACCATGATTTTAGATAAGAAAAAATAGAACAGAATCATTTCAGATTTTTTTCTTTTGGACTTATTAGTGAAATATATTGATAATTTTTTAAAAAGAATCAATCACTTATTTTTAAAAACAATTGATATTATGTATTTCAATTTTAATAAAATTTTCTACTACTTTTGGAACGCTTTCATAGTGTTAAAAAATATAGTTTTGAATACAAATAAAAAAAATGCCTTACAAACAAGATTTTTTTTCTAATAAATTTTTTTTTCTACCGAAATTGTTTAAAATGAAATAAATATTTAAAATCTTTGAACTCATTGGTTAAAAAAATAAATTCACAATAAGTGAACATTATTCATTTAAGTTAAAAATATATTTTCCTTGTTGCTGATATGCCTTTTTTAAATCGTCATACATTGGCTTGTAAATAATATTCCCGGGGCTCTAGAAAGGCGAGACTTTCCCCGTGGGGTCCTAATAAATCAGAGTTGAAAAATTTCAAAACGGACGATAAACATTGTGCGATATTATATTCCAATACGCATTTCTGCAGTTCACAGTCGCAGGCAACAATCATTTAATCGGGTTATTCATTTTTCCGTTTTGAGGCACTTTTCAGGCCACGCATCCCATGGTGCCATTGGCATAATCTTTAGTTCTTGTCTTGTGTCGCAGGAAGTGTTAAGCGGAATGTTTTAATAGCCGCTCAGCCATTGAGGGCTCGTAGCGTCCTTTACATAGTACATACATACTATATGCAAATTACAAGAACTAAGCTAATAACACGTTCCCCCAGACAGCTGAAGTGGGACGCAAAAGGGTGGAGGAGCCGAGATATTTTAATTCTCAAGTGCCGAGGAAACGGGTTCGATGCAACGTCTCAATTTGAGGCTATGGGATTGGGGATTGTGATTGGGGATCACCACCTACAGATTCGTCGATCCTCCTTTTTGTGGTGTAGTGAAATTCATAAAAATGCAAATAAATAAAATTGAAATTAAAAGTTGTTGTGCAACAAAGTCGAAAGGTGATAAATCAGGTGACAGAAATTAATTGAGTTATTCAACATTGGAAGCATCGGATATCAGACACCTGCAAGAGTGTGTAGATACTTGTCGTCGGTGTTGTTATTGGACGGAGTCCCCAGATCCGGCTGAAGCCGCACCTCAAAGAAATAAAAATAATAAAAAAGCCAGAGAATCAGCCAGAAGAAACCGAAGCCGAAGACATTTTGCCAAGATTTGCTTTACTTTTTTCGATACTTTTTCACATCTTTTTTCCATTTTCGTTGCTTGTCGCTGGCTGATTTTGGATTAATTTGTTCTGCAGTCAAGTAAATCCCCCACGCCCGACTGCATTGCAGGCCCATTGCGTCACAAAAGGCAAAAACGCCGAGAAATACGGAACAAAATCCTCGAAAAAAGAAGTATATATGTGTATATAGAGTGGAGTAAAGACGACAGTCAACTCTACCTGGCCGTTCTGGCTGCGATTTTGCGACTGTGCGGCAGGTTTTCGTTTTCGTTTTTGGTTTTTTGGCTTTTTGCAACGGAATGATATATGAAGTATCTCATGGTATGACATTAACAGCACACACGAACATGTAGTTTTGTTATTTATTGAGTTTTCAGATATTTTGAAGGCATTAACATTGAAACAAATTATTATGATTACAAGATTTATGGCCGCCAGCCAGCGAAAACACACGAATAATCAACTCAGATACAGATACCAGAAACCGAAGAAAGAGACGACACCGCCAAATGAAGAGAGAGGGGCGAGAACATATCTCATTTGAATGAAATGCCTCGGAATCCCCACCTGAATCCACCTTTGCACGGACCTCCTTGTTCTGGTGTCACATGCAGTTGTATCTTATCTGCCTCTTTCTGTCGCCTGCCCATCGTTTTTGCAATTTGATGGATAGGAGAGCATTTTCAGTGCACTTCTAAACTTGGGGATATTCAATATTTCATTATTAAAAAAAAATATTTTTCTAATTTAGTCCGGTATTTTTTTTGATTATATAAAATAGCAATATATTTTCTATTAATAGAATAAAGTGTACCTAATACTTTTGTAATATATGTAATGTAATGAATAATAATAATAATTATAAACTCGTTTTTTTTACCAAATAAAAACCCAATGAACCGCTTCCAATCATCAAACTACTCCTTTGGCACTCTTTCAAATAATCTTGGCATTTCATAGATGATTTAAATGATTGCCGATAGCAGACACTTCCCACAGAATTTCTTCTCAGAACTGAGAACCCCACCAGACCCATTTGTTATTGCCTTATTAACATTGATAATCTCTGGACGGTGGCCAGCTAGCCGAATGACCAGACCCAGACTCAGCTTGGCCAACTTGGTCTGGTGGTGACCCACGCATGCGGCGAAATCAGAATTTGCCATCGAAGCGTAGACGCGACACTTTTGGCCAATTGCGATTGCAGCTAGGCCGCCAATTGCATAATTGGCTAGTTGAAATGCGCAAGTGCGAGCGGTTTTTTATTGCGGATGCACTGGCAGACGATTCAGCGGGCTCGATAAGGTAAGCGCCCTGTCTGGTTCTACGCCAAACACTTGGAAAAATTAATAGAATTTATTGATCTAATTTTTAAGGAAATATTTATTTTTATAATAGTCTAACTAAAAAAATTAAATGATATATTTTAGTTGCCTTTTAAATGCATCAATGTAAAAGAAGGCTGAAATAAAAAGCCAAATAATAATTTAGTATTGTTTTCCAATTTATAGTTATTTTCTTAAAAATAGTTTTCATAATTAGGTTCGGCGAACACAATTTCCTAGATTTTCTTAAGTGTAGAATTTGCTTTTCTTGACTCTGGAGTTCTGACGTCTGGCGGCTTTCTAATCGCGTTTATTGATTCAAAGACAGGCCAGGCGGACACCTGACCGCAAACGGTTTGGGCCTGGTTTTTCTCGGGATGAATGTTTGGGTGCCAATGCCGGCGGCGTTGCAACTCCGCGGCGGACTTCATAATTGCCACAAGTTGACGCACATCGCACGTGGGGCTACGTGTTGGCATTAGGCTCTTTTTTTATCACACTTTTATAGCTTTTTTGCGCCAAGCGACTAATGCGATTCTTCATAATTTTTATAGCCTTTTTATCGCTATTTTTCCCTGTTGTCTTCCTCCAGCCAAAATGTCTTGGCCGTGGGGTGATGTTTGTTATTGTAGCCTCGACTGCGAGTTTGTGCGTTGTTGTTCCCGGCACTTTGACTAATTGCAGTGCACTTGCCACATGAAGTTGTTGCCGTTGCCGTCGCTGTCGCTGCTGTCAGTCAGCTTGTCCAAACAATTTGTCATCTTCTGTGTCACGTCACAAATGGGTGGTGTTCAGGTGAGTGTGTGTGCAGGTTAATTTTTATTAGATTTTCATGGAAACCCCTACTTTATGGACCTGCCAGCCAGCCAGTCGGTGTGTGTCTGTGGCACGCCGTTTATCACTTCCTTTGACAATTTACATGCTAATCAATCGCTGGCTCACTTCTGAAAGCAGCCAAGCCTAAGGGCGAATGAAGGCCCACGGTTCCGTAATTAAGTCGTTAAAAGGGAATTCATATTGAAGAATATATTACCAGCCAAATTATTATTATTTATATTAAATTATTAAATAAATATTAAATACTTTTCACGACATTAATCATTCAGCTCTTTTTTTTTATTAAAATCTTAAAATTTTATTAAATTTGTCCTGTACAGCCAAAGTAACTCTATCTACGCAGTATTTTGTATGCTTGAAAACTTAAAATGTATTCTTAAGTTTCCTGCACCCAATAAATATTTCGCAATCTCTCAATCTCAGCGCGATTCCTGATTTTTCGCCCTCCATCCCGTGGCCAATCAACTTCAATTTCGTTAGACATTTCTCTCCCCTTTTCCTTAAAGCTCGGATATGCCAGCCACCAAGTATCGACCCTTGGCTGGAGGACCTCATAAAGCTTTCGACTCGAAGGAAACCAATTTGTTCTGCCGTTTGATTTAAACGGTTTTATGGCCCGTCCTGTTGTTTTCACTCCATGTCTCAGGACTCCCTTTTGGTCGGTCTGTCTGTCTGGGTGTCTGAATGTCGACGACCACGACGCGCCCTTAAGTATGCCACTCACAGGGCAGCAAACCCCAGATGAACCCCCTCGGAAGCACCCACACCTAACCACCCGAATGGCAACCAACTTCGACCACTGGGGACTTTGGCAAATTTGCAGCATATGCACGGATGATAAGGACAAAGGACATTTCGGTTTCGCAAGACATTTGGTCAGAATTCAAATATATTTGGGCATGTGTGGGCTACCGAAACACCCCTCTGGCCCCCTTTTTCTAACCCTCTGCGTGGGGTGCAAATGGCAGCCGTAACGGTTTAATCTGTTTTAAATTATTTTCCCTTTCGTATATTTCAGCGGTTTTTTTTGGAGAAGAGGGGGAGGTGCAAAAATTAAATCACTAATCGGATCTGCACAGAAAATATTATTTTATAATTATTATAATTTTTTTTTTAAATTATTTTGAATAATGGAATATAATTAAATAAAATGACAACCATTTTAATAAAATTAAATAAAACTAAGAAGCATTTGTTTAATCCACAAAAAGAATTTTATAAGAAATTTAAAATTTTTTTAAAAAATTTTTAGTTGATAAAATTGATAAACTTGAAATTGAATGTAAAATGGTATTTATTCAAAGATTAATAATATTCATGCTATTAGATCTATTTCTTTTTTTCTCGCAGTGTAAAATGCGATTCTGGAGAGGAATAAATTTCTCAAATCTCCAATTTTTGGGCATCTGCGTCTTTTAGGGTTTTGATCACTTTTTGTGGAGTGCGCTGCCCCTTTAATCCTCGAACAATGCTCGCTGTCTTTGTCACGCCAAACACTTGCCTTCTCCCTCTCCTGCACACACACACACACTCGACCGTTAAGAGTAGTCTCTCGTTGCCTGGCAACGCTTTGGCATCAAGATTAATTTTAGACGAGAAAAAAGGAAAGAAATAAGTCAAAATGATTAATGGGCTTTAATTTTTGTTGCTGTTGCTGTTCTCTTCTCCTTTCTTTGGCACATGCATTTGTATGGGCATTGGATTCGCCGTCTCTTTCCCTTTCTCTCCCTCTCTTTTTCACCCCCGCCCGGAGGTTGAGTTTTCGGCTATCCGAAATAGTTTCGAAAGGTTAATGCATCATTTTTTGTTGTTTCCAACCATCTTGGCCATCCCCGTCTCTTTCTGACACACCAGCTGTGTGGTTGTCCCATCTCTTTCACACCCCCTCCCCCATCTTGTTCACACCCCTTAAAAGACGGCCATGCCGGCTGTTCGTTATTGGAAACGGGAATGGGATTGGGATTATGGCTGCTCTTTCAGCCGCCACCTTTTGATGCTGATTACTCAGGTCCACACAGGGGGATGGATGGCGTCTGTGAATGTGTGGGTTCGGAATGCATCTTCAGATACGGAAATATTTTACCGATATTTTTAAAAACTATTCTGCATTTACAATAATACAATAATTATTTTCTAAAATTATTTGGCGAACTTTAAATTTATGTTTATAAGTGAAATATTAGAGAGCCGCAAATTATTTAAAAACGAAGAAATCTATACACATATAATTTAAGAAAATGATCTATACACACAAACAAATCTCTAACCATAAAATTGTCAATTCTACCAATAAAATAGTTACTCACGCAAAAACAAAAATACACACAACTGACTATTTTGTAGTAGCTTTACTATTAAATAGTAACCAAAGCAAAAAAAAAATAGACGTGACTATTTTCAACAGTAGTAAAATATTTTTTATGGTTACATAAATATAAGAATGGGTTAATTTTACTCAAATTTGTTTGTGTGTAGAAATGGTTGTTTCCCTGGGAATAAATAATTCTCCGTAACGAAGAAAGATGTCCACACTCAACAAACTATACTAAATTAAAAATACCCTCTATCTAAAATGGATTTTAATAAACTAACTTCTGTTCTTTTTCACTTCCCTTCAATTTATATTTTAATCGAAACGAGAGCACAAATATTGTTAACAGATTTTGTGCTAACACGATTCCTTTTATCTGTATGTATGGCTTGATATTCCAGTTAACTCTTTCCTAAGATTGTTTTATTCAATTTCTTTTTTCTTTTTTTTGTCGGTTGTGTGCCCTTTTAATTGTGAAATTTCCACGAAATTTTGCGATGCGACTTTCAGTGAGTTGATTCGTGTTTTTCGAGGCTGACACGATTCCGCCAAAAAGCCAACCGGACGACGTGGAGTTGGAGTTGAAGTCGGACTTAGATTTGGACCTGGCTTTTTTCAGGGGTCCAAGTGGCAAGAGATCGGGGTTGCGGTTTGGGTCAGTGAGCAATCCGGACCGCATTTGTGTCATTTTGCGACAACTTTGACATGTGTGACATTGTTTTTTCCTCAACTCTTTCGCTACATTTGCTTCGCTCTCTTTTTCTATATATATTTCGTTTTTTTTTTGCGACATTTTCGTGTTGTTTGTCGAGTTTGCTTTGCGGCTTGCAGCAAACAACAAAACGAATTATTTCGTGTATTTTTTCTCGTCGTTTTTTTGCCCGGGGCTTTTAGAGGTTTTTGTATGCGAAACTGAGGCAGACTTTTGCCCATGGCTAGTTAGTTTAGATACATAGATATAGATTACGTATATGTGTAGATATGTGTTCCAGCTTTGTTTGACTCGGATTTGCCGCCCAGCTTTTGGACAACATATCGCAGTTCTCCGTTTTTTTCTCGGACTTTTCTTGACTCATTTTTTTTGTGTATTTGTCCGTCAGCTCGTGCTGCTTTCAACAATGAGTTTGTGTCTGTGCGGCATAAAGCGTTTGAAATTCAAGATGCAGATCTAAGTAGAGATTTAAATATAGCGGTGTCCTAAAAACCGTTTGAAAAACCCAAAGATCTGGAGCGTTGCTAATTGTTGGGTAAAAAATGCAGGCAAAATATGCAATTTTCCAAAACTCATATTTGTCATATTTGTTTGGACATATTCGACTACCGACGGCGACGCCACCCGCAGCTGCAATATGCAAATATTTTCCACATATGTAAGCTTACCTCCCACTTCCTTAGAGCACAGGATGTTCCGCCCGACTTTTCTATTATAATCCCAAACTCTCGCAGAGTTCTCAGCCCAGGGACTCGGCACAAAAAATCAAGATTTATTTCGATTTTTTATGACTTATTGACTTCTTCACACAAATAAATCACAAAATTTTCTCCATTGTGATGTGTTTGTAAAAATATTGGAAGTGAATGTGATTTATGGTGGAAGTGCACACGTGGTGGAACAATTCTCACAGTGGGCATAATTGAAGTAGAGGATAAATAACAAAAAACAAAAATGGGAAATTGTGGGTGACCTGATAAATAGCCGAGGTCACCAAGGGTAGTTGAAGTCTACTAGGGGATACATTTGCCGAAGAAATTCCTTTTAATTTCTCTACTTGGAAAAGATTTCATGCAATTAAAAACTATTCATTATTATGTGCGGAATTTTAGCTATTTATACGAAACCATGTTTTTTAATTAAATATTGTTAAATATTATTAAAGAAAGGCCACTAGTACTTACTATCAGCAAATAAACAGATTTTTCAAATGTTTAGAATGAAAACCATATATTTTAAAAGAATAATGGGTAGTATATAATTTTAATATTGACATTCGTAAATTCCCCCTTGCAAGAACCTGTTTTCGCCATCTATCTATTCTCTTAATCCTTTAGCACAATGCACCGAAATCTAAGCTGAATCGGCTTTGATTTATATCCATACAAACGAGAAGACAAACATGGAACTGCATCTCGAGCATACAAAAATTATTTGATTTATTATGAATTTCGTTTTCAAGTTGAAAGTAAAAATCTTGAACTGCATTCGGGGCTATAGGGCGAAATGAGCCTATGTAGGAATCGTTGGACGCTTCGATTCCAGATCGACGACAACAATGCGAACTCATAAATAATAATTTGAGAGAGTGCCGAGCAGAACGTTGCTGGGCATGGGTATCTAAAAAGAAGAAGGCCGTGCCGGGCCCAGTCTAAACTGTAAAAACAGGTAACCTTCAAGGCACAGATACAATGGATGCAGACAGCGAGACGTGGATAAAGCCAAAAGTCATGTACTGCGACTTCAGCGGCTTAGCGTCTCGAGTTCAAAGTCAGATAATGGACTACGGAGATGCGTTTGCCGAGATATGCGCACCAAATTGCCACTGCGAAGGACGCATATTAATTTTTATGACCGTACAAAATGACGATTGCATAACCGACAGCCAGGTGACTTCGACTTCCTAATGGCCGTATGATTTTTGCTGGAAAATCCTCGATTTTACGACCCCATGACAAGTGACAAAAAGGAAAAGTATCATAAAAATCAGCAGGTATTCACTTTCGGTTTCGGTTACGGCTTTGGTTTGCCCTTGTTGTTGTTGCATTTTCAAGGACATTTCGGGCATTAAAAAATGAGATTCTTTTGCGAATTTCTGGAAGGTGTTTGCGAGTTTAGGTAGTTTGGTTTCAAGGAATTTTCCATAGTTTCGTGAATTTTCATTTCGTTTCCTGCCGCTTCTGGAGAGTGTTCCCGATTTTGGTGTGCGAGTGGTGTTTTTTAGTTTTCGAGTTTTGAGTTTTTGCGTTCCTTGTCGCGTATCTCTTTGCCATAAATCATTGTCACCCGCTTCGGCGCAATGTCACTGCGAGCGCTTCCCGCTGGGTTTCTGGCCCCCGACCCAGGACGCTCCCTGATTCCCTGCCCCTCACTCTGATTTTCGACTCCGTTTCCCTACCACGAACCTACAAAAAATATTATATATATAAAACAGTTCGAGGCGCTGACTGCTTTAGGGCCACAAAATAATACAGCAAGTCTTTCTCCCTTTCATTCCTTTTTGCCGTGGCCAAAAACGAACTGCAGTCTCTGCAAATTGCCACCCAACAAAATTGGTTTGGGTATGAGTTTGGTTGAACCGGCAGGACAAGCTGATTTTGTCCCTTTTTCTGCAGCTGCATCAGAACTGTACAAGGATAAAGCACCTCATTGCAACTTAAAAAGGGAGACAAATAAAAAATAAAATACAATTTTTGTCGAAATATTGAAATCTTTTATTTTATTTTCTAACCCTTTTAGGTCTATAAATAAAGAAGTTGTATAATAAATCCGCGTGGCAGTACATGTAGTGACGAATCGCTCTACCATTACCACTACTTCTACTACTACTATAAACAATATTATTTCTCATTCCTGTGAAGGAAGCGTTTCGAATGAAATATATGTAGAAATTTAATGAATCGAATAATAAATAATCACTACAAAAGTTGATATCAAAATATTTGTATGTGGAAGGTGCTATCGTCACTAGTTTTATACATGTGATTTTGTTTGATAAATGAATAAATAAAATAAAATGGGCATTTAAAACTTTATCTCGCTATAATAAGTAAATGCGAGCTAATCTAGAGAAATGCAAATGAATTTAAGATATTTTTAAAGAGTACTTTCCGTTCGGGAAATTATACGAGTTTTGGAAAAATAAACAAATTTTTGGTCTTTCTAAAAAATTATATGTTAATCTTAAAATTGGTCAGTTAGATTTCTGAAAAGTAAACACTTACAAATTTAAAAAAAAAAACCCATTCACCAAAAATATTTCTTAGTAAGCAATAATTTAAGATTTTAGGGCCAATTTGGGGTCTCTTTAGGTAAAACGATAAAGAAAATATCAAAGTCCATAATTTCCGGCGGCTTATCAAAGTTCAGTTCTCGTGGGTCTGAAAGTACTTTGAATCCATTCAGAGGCAAACTGAAACAATTTTCGACGGTCTCGAAACAAAAAAAAATAATTTTTGAAATGCCGTTTCTGGCCTTTTGTTTTTTGTGGTCATATGAATGTGTGTAAAATTTCGGTTTTTATTTGAGCGATTTTTTGTTTTATTTTAATTCGGTGGGGCTTGCATATGATTAATTAGCCGTTTCATGTCACCATCTATCAATGGGGGCTTAAAATATAATTTTAATTTCAAATGCAAACCAAACAAGTTTTCTTTGTCGCCGGCTGTTTTTGTTTAAGCTTTTTGCTGGATTTGTTTTATTAACAACAATTTCGTTTACTTTTGTTGCTTAGCTTTTTGGCTTTCGGTTGAATCTCAGAGGTCGTGATTAATGTTTTTACAAAAGAGTTGTCGCCATTCGTATGCCGACTTATAAATCTTTTTGTGGCATTGCCATGAGTGTGAACTTGATTAAGAATCCGTTTAAAAGGAAGTGGTTACTCATGGTTTTGGCTAAGAGAATTTAATATTTATATATTAATACCAAATGAATATATTTTTAAAAGAGGTATTTAAAAAAAACAATAAAAAACTTGAGAGAAAATGTGAAAATAATATCTCTGATGGAATGTGCGACTTATGCATAAATATTTACATGGTGTTTCCCAATTCGTTGGCCACTGCATCAGTGTATTTTTGTGTCTGACACTGGGGCCATAAATCATAAAAGTTTTTGCATGCCAAACAAGAAGGGAGTTTATAATTTTGTCAGCTGTGTAACATTTCCAGCTGATTAAATCGATAAATTATGAGAAAATAATTTCATTTGATGCCAGCCATTTGATAGCGCAAAAATCGAAGCAGGCAAAAATGCAAATGGAAATGTGTTAACAATAATCGGGCAGCGAGGGAAATCCAGGCAAAGTTCATTAAAGCCAATTGGATATATCAGCAGAGATACTTGCACAATTAAGAGGATTTTTCCAAATGTTTATTAAATTAAGCATAAAGTTTGCACTTCGATGGGGCGCAAGTGCAATGAGAGACCGGGAAATGGAGAAAGAGAGAGGTAGCGAGCGGCAGACAGAGAGGACGACAAATATGCAAAGGCCAGACAACTAGGACAACAACAAAATCAGCAACAACAAAGACAATGCACTGCAACAATGGCCGCATAAATTTTCTATGCGGAGAACCCGAGAGTGTCCTGTTTGTGCGACTGTGTGAGTAAGAGTATGTGTGTGTGTGCGAGAGAAATGGCTGCCCTTTCCCACCATTCGGAAGTGAAACTATGTTGCCCAGGATATGTGCAATAATTCAAAAACGAATTCCAAGTTCAAAGCGACCATTACTCGTGGCCAGTTAAGTTCGGAGCTCCGTTTTCAGTTTTCCAGCTTCAACTCCCGGGGAATCCTGAATAGCTCCCGCTATCCCTCTCCCATTTTGCAAATTTATGCAAATGGCTAATAAGCCTGTCAACAGTTTGCAGTTTGCAGGCCAAATGAGTGATGACCTGGCTGTAGCATCCGAAAAACGCCCTTTGAGTTATGAAGTGTTGAATCTGAGTCGGGCAAAAAACTTATACTTTGCCAGTTGCACACTGAGAAATTTGTTCTTTCCATAAAATTAATAATATGTATATTTTAAAAGGCTTCAGTATTTTAATTTAATTTATAATGTTTTATTGACAATTAGAAAAGTAGGAAGACGCCGTCGGTAGAAAAAAATTTAATTCATTTTGAATTAGAACCTAGGTTTTAAAAAAATAATTACATAGACAAAATTTATAAAAAAAATACCTCAATTGTGTTGATGTGTTGTAAATACATTCAACATATTTTAAATATTATTTACTTTCAAAGGATGGGACAAATTAGCTTTTTAATAATTTTTTTCAAAATTAAATATAATTGAAATAGTGAATTCGAATTCTAGAAGCACAATTCTAGAAGAACACTTTTCAGATTTTTTTTAGAATGCGAAAGAATAAACTTTTATATTTTAAACTTAATTAAGTAATTTTTTAATCTAAATAATTAAAGAGCCAACTACAATGTTAAAATGTAAGCTTTTAGTCAATAAGATTTAGTTTGAAATGCAATTAAAAAACTTATTTTTTTAACCGGCAATGCTGATCCTAAAAAATAGGCAAAAATATTTTTTATATTTAAAAAAATAGCTTAAACTGACAAAATGTATTGACTGAAGAGAAAAGGGTATATCAATAGTTAAATAAATAGTTCTAATCTTCCAATTCGATTTTAAGTTCATAAAATATGTTTACTTTTCAGTGCATCGGCAAGGAAATTGAAAAGTCAAGCTCTGGCACTTACCTTTTAAATCCAATAACGTGCGCTTATCCTTCAATCCTGTTGGCTTTTCAAATTTCTCGGCTAACGGTAGCTTGCACGTGCGCCAAAATAAAAACTTTGCCCGCAGTGGAAACGAAACTTTTTCTTCTCCTTATTCTTTTTACGTTTTTTGTTGGTGTTTTTTTGTTTTTGGCTGTCTACGTTTTATTTCTGTTGAATTTGCTGTGGTTTGAGTTGAAAGCGTTAGCTTTTGTTTGTTGTTAGTGTGTAGATATTGCTCGATTTGCGGGGGACTAGAAAACGTTGTTCTACAGATTCGAGTTTTCGGTGCACGATACGATTTTAAGAATAGATAAACACTTAGGTAGTAGGATTTGGCTTGATCAATTGGAACTCTAACTCTTCTTTGCAGCACAGTCAGCCCAGATCCATTAGTTGTAGTTGTAGTATTGCACAATTAGTGGGTGAATTTCAATCCAGACACCTGCCAGACACTCGAACATCATAAAAGAAACGCGCGCGAAATTCAATTACAATTTCTCTGGGTGCTTGGCCTTGTTTTTGTTTGGTGTTTATGCGATAAAGATTACGATTACGTTTATTATTATAATAATGGGGTTTATGACGATCTGCGCCGTACGAGGGCCAATGTGCGACTGATTGCGGTTCTAATTTTTTACGATTATTGTTATGATTATTTTTACGGCCTTTATGATCTTAGCGGGCTGTCAATTGGGATAAGAGAGCGGTCGCGACGGCGGAGAGCGAGCGAATAGTTCAGTTCCGATTCCGACAGCCCCAAGATATGGCCGCTATACCGAATACGGAGTACCGAATACCGTTATGCTGCTGGGATCCCTCTCGCACACACACACACAGTCGCACGTGGGCTAAATCAACGGTACACGGACGGGTCCTCGAGTGCTTTGTTGTGTGATGTTGATTTCTTTACGACTTCTATCAAACTAAACCCATAAAGCATTCAATTCAAAGCATATACATGTGAAAATCCCAGCGAGAACTCCTTATTAATCCAGCGACGTCGGCAGCGCATCGTCGGCGGCGGCAGCGCAGTATATAAATAAAGTCTTATAAGAAACTCGTGAGCGAAAGAGAGCGTTTTATTTATGTGCCGCAACGTCTGCGGCGACGGCGGCGTGAGCGGCGACAGAGGCAGTGGCGGCGACTGCGACAGAGGCACTCTGCTCTGGCCATAAAGTATTTTGCAAAAAGAACCGTTCTGCTCTCGTTGCCATTTGAGTGACTGAGAGAGCGAGTGAAAACTGCGAGTTGAGAACTTGACCACGTTCTCCTCACATTCTCGCATTCGTTCGCCGGAGGTCCCGGCTTGAGTTCCCCTTTTCGAGCTCGCAGGCCGATAAAAAAATTTGCAAACTGTATTTGATAAACGACGATCTTTTACGATCATTTTTCGAAAAAGGAAAACTCTTTATTTTATTTGTATGGTATGTTTCCGTTTTTATTTTTTTATTGTTATTATTTTCGTAGAAGTAGAAACTATTTTTAATAACTCAAAAAAACTTTTTGATTTCTCATTTGATGAGGCAAAATAGTAATATTTGGAATCTATTTAGTTTTATTTCAATAGTTGTCTTATAGTCTGATTTGTCAAAAAAGATCGATGTATTTACATACTTTGACTTTACTTATTTTAATTTCCTTAATAAAAAAAAGCTGTGGACTAAATTCACCTACATAATTCATTTCAACTTTGACCTAAGGAGTTTTGTCTAAACTTAGTTAAATATTTATCCCTATTCATCCGATTTTATTTATGAACCTTTTTTTTATTTTTTTTTTAAGTTTAGTTGAATTATTGTGGGCTTTATCAAAATTGTATGCTACCGAATTTATTCTAACTGATGATATTTCTTTCTAATCTATCTTTCTATTCCATCTTATTCCATTGATTGTTTTATCGCAAACGTTACTCTAGAACACGGGCACATTTGTTTTTGTTTTGGCACATAGCATACGGAGCGGCACATCCCATACTTTCCTAGGGCACACGCAAGTTCTTCTTTGTGTCGCTGTCCGTAACGAGCCAAGCCAACAACAATTTCATTGAACTTTTTTTTTCGTCTCAAATCACAATGCAAATTGTTTTTGTCTTTATCATGATTGTGTGTGAGTCGTTACTCGCGTGCGTGTGATTTTCTTTTAATTGTGTTTGTAAATGCACTGCCATAAGGCAGCTTTGAGCACCCCTGCTCTAGAATATTGTATAGGTAAAAATAGGCATACAGCTAGTTATGTAACTGTACAATTAATATTATGTTTTTGTGGTTGACTGCATAATAGTATACAATAAAAGTAAGTTCCGTTTATTTCGTTTTTGTGGGAATATTGGTCATATTATATTATATTATTATTATATTGGTCAAACTTAAAATGCCATGTAATATTGGTCCATTTTACCGATGGATTTTATGGTGTGTAAACTATTTCTTATTATAAACTGTCTGTTTTATGATCTTCTTAAAATTTTATTTGTCCACCTATCAGGCAACCTAATAAAATTTGAATTCATTTACTCCCATTTCTAAAAGCTGGTTTATTATGAGCCAAACTCACTGATATTGCCATGTATTATTATTTTATATTTAGAATAAAATTTAAAAATATTTTTATCAAATATAAAATTTACAAACTAAACTTCAAATTATTCAAATAGTTTCCTTATTTTACACATTTTTCTATACAAATTCATTTTCTCATGTTTGTTATCAATTAGTGATTCATACTATATTGCGAATAAGGGTTTCCGGAAATAAGGAATATTTTTGTTAACCAATCACTGTAAAATTTATGCTATGGCAAAACGCAAATCAGTTCTCCGAAAATCATTAACCCATTGCCGTCATATTTTGTCGTTTTGATGGCTCATTATCGGCTAGCATTTCGATAATCGGGAGAATGATGGCCGCCGTGAAATATGGAACCCGGAATCTTGGAATATGGCACCGGGGAGTATGGAACCCAAACATCCACTTGCCGACGGCAAAACAATCATGGCCGAGTTTATATCGAAACGCGGCAACAACAAATCACATGCACGCACACAGCCACACACATGCAGGCCATCACTCACACGCACGCAATTCACCCCAGCATCACTCGCTCTCTCTCTCGCTCTCTCACAGCTGTTGTCGAGCGGGCAAGGGAACAACAACACAAGTTGGCCGACTTTTCGCTGCCGCTGCCTCTGCCGGCGTCGCTGCCAACGTCGTAAACAGGGAGGAGTCCGCAACAGACGCACACTCATAAAGCATTCTCAGCTGTCGGAGAGCCCACACATACAGCCAAACGCACAAGATGGATGGCGGCGCAAAAAGAGAGCGAGAGTGCGAGCGAGAGAACACGAAGCGGGTGCGAGCGAGACGGTCAGATGCGGCCGCGTTAAGTGTGACGAATGTGCCATTATTTTGCTTTATGTGTGTCGTGAGCGCGCCGCGCTGCTCTTTTTTCAATTGCGATTTCTCACATAAATTTACGCAGTCGTCGGATGCGGACGCCGGCAGCGCTGCCGACAACGCTGCCAGCGTAGGCATGGCAGTACGGTCCGATTGAGAATTTTTGCCTCTTTGAGTGCGGAGAACTCACTTGGCGAAACAGCGCTGAGAATTCCAGTTGGAACTGCATGTTTGCCAGCGGCAAAAATGTTGTAGTCTTATAATGCGGCTTTTACGTGGTCTTTTCTTTTAAATTGTATTATTTTGAACGTTGTAAAATTATCTATATTCAATTACTCACTTTTTAAAGTTAATTTTTTGTGTTTTTATATAAAAAGACACGGAAATTATAATCAATTATATTAAAATATATAGAGTTTCTTACGACCAAACAGAATGACATTTATTTTAAGACTTTGTTTCAGTTGTCGGAGAATAAAAGTAACAAAAGTATTGTATTAAAAAAAGTCCTGTCTTATACAATTTAAAATAGTCTAACTAACTAATCAACTAACTTTTAACCCTTTTTGTAATTATATGGTGAGTTTTCGGGATCGGCAGTACCCCTTTCGTGCTCGAGAATTTTACGGCTTATTACTATTTAAAAAATCCGCTTTTCATTTGCTTAGATCACGCACTCTAATTGTCATCATCCAAACATTTTAATATGCCTATCCAAACTTTGGTCTGAAGTCAAAAAAAAAATACTTTTCTCGTTTTACACAGTTCTTTTCCGAAGCCGATTTGGCTTTAAGTTCAGAATATTCTACGCTCAAAAAATTACTATTTACCCGGGGTAAATAAGTACCAATTTTATTTTACAAGGGAAGCGTAACCTACACACAACAACATTTTTAACTTTTTTGTAGAGTTGTTTTGTAAATTGATTTATAGAGAAGTTATTTTAAAATCTGCATTAGTTATTCTTCAGATTTTTGTTAGAAAAAATTAATCGCCAGAAAATAAAATCTAACAAAAAGTACATCGTCTGCAAAATATTATCGTCCACAAAATTAAATTGCAAAAAGATTGTGACGCATCTACTGCACATAAGTTTTCCAACCACTTGAAGTGCACATAACTTTTAAATTTAGTTTTAGTTTCTTAAGTTTCTTTCAATACCTCAATTATTGTGATCACACCATATGTAATGAATCAAATTAAAATATTTGGTAAATATACCGTAGATATTTAAAGGTTGTGCCGAGCCCCAAAAATTTTACACTCAATTATGTGCCGGCAATAAATAACAAGAAAACGGATAAATCGGTTTTAAAAGCATACTTGGCGCCCCACTCTGGCACCACCCCGTTCCAATTGGGATGGGCAACAGCCCCGCTTTTCCCCTCCTACTCTCCTCCCCCGAGAAGGAAAGGTCCCATGGATGCTGCCCGTACGCATCGCTGCTCTTTGACAACTGTGCGACTCTAAATCATTCAATTCGGGTCCAGGATCAGACCCAAAACCAGACCCGGTCTCAGCTGGAATCGAGTGTCTCCTTGCGTTTGGGTCCTTTTTCCGTCCCCGTGAGCTGGAGTCGGTGTTTCTGTGTGGCGTTCACCTTGGAAAATATTTTCACATGCCGCCGCCACAGACAACGCGCCCCAAAAGCCTGCGTTTCCGCTCCAGCAAACTGCAGCAACAACTAAAATAACAAGTTCGTCCCACGACTAAGATATACCTTGTAGACGGAATTTATAAATTTTTAACAATTAACAAATCAATAAATATAACATCATAAAGGTAAATTTTTTTTGTAAATTGTTGTTCATTCTATAATAAATTAAAATGCATAACAAACAATTATTAACAGTTAAAAAACAATACAAATTCGAATTATTTTTATAAATAGATACAAATGATTAAAAAAAATAAAATAAATCTTAGTTATTTAATTCAAGTTATTCATAGACTGCGTCGAAATCAATCTATAATAATAATATATAAAAGGTATTTACCTTAGTCACAATATACCCCTTGAGCGCATCTTTAAGAGGTACAACCCCTCTGCAGCAACAACTGGCAGAGGACAGCGCGCGTGCCGTTCAGCTGGATGGGAGACTTCAAAAACCAGGTCCCAATACCTCCCGATACCTTCCGTTTCCTCCCGATTCCCGGTTCCAGGCTCTCTCTCTCGAGCAATTCCAGCAAATAAGTCAACCTGTGCCGGCAACAACAAGAGCAGCAGTCCCCCCAAAAGTGATCGATGAAGTTGCCCGCCAAATTTACGACGTGAAACTTTGAATTGTTTCGCATGTCGCTTCGATTTTGCCATCTGCCAAAAGGCACTTCCCTACCCCGACATTGTAGCCCTGCACCACATGAACAGAAAGCGAACCTTTACCTTCCATTTCTTTGTTTTTAAACTTTAACCAGCTCTTCTTTGAGTGTCTTCCTCATTCGGCAATTGGGTTTGGTTTAACCAGGTTCAAGAGGGGAAACAATAAGGTAGGTATTCATTTATGTAACTATGTTTTGCATTGTAAATTTGACGTTTATTAATCATGCATTATATTATAAAATGAAATTAATAAATGTAACATTTAAGTGTAATATATATTTAACAAAATGTTTTAACTAAAACTTATTTAAATCACTGTAAATTGCAAATTGTAAACCGACTGATAAATGGAATTTTGAACGTTTAAAACTAGTTTCTCTACCTGCAATTTTTTCAATGTTATGTCAGAAGTCAGAAGTTGAATTAGCATTTTGAGGGCATTTTCCGTTGGCTGGCATGCAATTAGATAATCAGTCAAGTCGATCAGGTGAGTCAATAAATAAACTCGGGGGGACTCTACGCCCGTTTACCACTTCCCCTCCCTTTTACAGGGGCTTCACCGGAGTCTACAGAAGTCACGGAATAGACAACAACCACGTGAATCTCGAGACAGTCGACAAAGGTGGGACATGTGTACATATGACAGCATTTTAATGGTCGTTTATCATAATTTGTCTCTCGGCTGAAGCTAATGCTAACATCAATTGCTGGCATTATTGGGGGTGGTGTTTCGGGTCCTTGAAGCCGTGGTGTTTGTATGTCAAGGAAGTGTTGATTAAGCTGCCCGTCTGGACATATGTCAGACTAAAGGGCCTACTTTTGGATTAAAAGAGCATGCGTTCTAATTTGTCTATAAAAATATTACTTTTATATTATTTTAAGCAGATTTATTTTTAATCTAAAGGTAATCTCTTCTGAGTACTCGATATTGAAACCTATTTTTATTCAATAAACAAAACTTAGTTTTAAATTAAAAATATTAGTAAAATGTTTAATAAACAATTGATGGAGGTTCCTCTGAATAAGGATCCCCCTTTACAACTCTACTTAAATCAAATAAAAGTCGTGGCCTTATATCAGCTACAGCCTATTCTCTTAAAGCTCACTATTTATTTTTATTTAGCTAGTTATCAGCAAATAAATCCACCGACCCAAGGAACTAGGCCCATTTCGGGCTCATCTAATGATATGATTATGAAAAATACTAAAGACCCACAAGAGAAAGAGAGAGGGAGATAAAATACGGCTAAACTACACACACTCTTATATAGGGAGCCATGCAGATATATTTATGTATCTATGGGATCGAAAGCAAATGCGTGTGCGCCATTAAAATGAAAGAAGGCGGAACGCCTACAAGTTGGGTGCAAAAACGGGTGGCGGGGGTGGGTGGTGCCCTTGGCTGTGTTGGGGGTGGTGAAATACTATGTGGCAACACCCAGCGGCGCCACTAACATGCACGCACACACAGAGATACGTACGCATACTCCGAAACACCCACACTTTCGCCCCCAACTTTTATTTTATTTTTTCCTTTCTGTTCTTTTCTGGTGCCTCGCACGCACGCACTCGACACATGGCGCTATCGGCGCTTCCGGTGCGTGCGTCCCCATGTGCCCAACCCCTCAAAAGCCGCCCACCCCGCCCCCTTTGAGGTCTTCCAGCAGGCGTGGCTGGCAAGCCCAAGGCGATTCAAGAAGCCGAAAGAGCGGCACAAATAGCTGGGTAGCAAGAAGTAGCCGAGGAAAATAAGAATCTAAAACGCAATAACTTTGGGGTGAAAATAGCCGAAAATATCGATGGAGCAGGACACAGCAAGCGGTGGGGGAACTAAAGACCACTTAAAAATAAAGCGAATAGTAAATTCCCTATTGACATTAAAAATAAATATTTTTTGTTGGAAACTATGAACATTTTAAAAATTATAAAGAAAACATTAAGTAGGACATACAGAGTTAAATTCGAATTAATTTTAAAAATATAAAAATATGCCAACATTAAAAAAAATATATAATAACAACAAAATACTTTTAAAATAAAAATTATAAACAAAACATTAAGAGTTACATTCGAATTCATTTTTTAAATATAAAAACTATGGCAACGTTAAAATATTTTCGAAGATGATTCAGTTCAATTCCATTCCAATATCTTAATGTTTTTTTTTTTTTAATTTTTTCTAAGTTAAAAAAAAAAATATATATATCAGACAATTTATAAAATATCAATATATAATTTTTAGTTTTACATTTATTTAAATTCAATAACTTATCATTTTAAAATCTTACGAACTCTCTTAGAAGTGTATAAGCGCAGAAAAAAGTTCTAAGCAAAATAAGCGCGCCGAAAAAATGCCAAAATAGAAATAAATTCCTTTGTGTGCTCTTATCTATATGATTTGTGATTCTGGGTGTCGTCGATTGTTGTTGCCCCTGTGGTTGCTGTTTCAGCCGACAATGAGTAGGCGAGTGGGTCAGTGGGCGGGGCAGCATCCAACCCCCGCCAGCAACAGCCTAATGGAATTCTGCCACAAGGAACTGCTGAGGATGCCAGACCAAGAAGGACTCCCCTCGAAAAGCAAGCTTGTATCAAAGATATTTCGCACATAAATTTGAAAGTCAAGACAATCTATCTTGCGCCACCCGCACGTGAAATTCTTTTGTCCAAAAGCAGCAGTGGGAATAAAACATAAAAAAAAGGGCAGAAACTGAAAATTGTCCAGGCCGCATTCGAGTAATAATGAAATATACATAAGCGAGAATTTAAACAGGGAAGAGACGGCGAGAAGCCGCAAAATATAAATAATATCTCATAATGTCGTGAAGTATCTGCCAGCGGAATAGAACTCGAAGAGAACAAGGTGAAGTATCTGAGCGGAGGGTGGAGATAAAGAACGGGCACCAGGCATTCGTATCCGTATATTATAATAATGCGGATAAAGAGATACAATTTCATTGATATCGCCTAAAAGTCCAATATACCAAAAGATTTATGGCCAACTTGAAGATGATCCCCCAGCACCCCAAAAAGCCCCCAACCATCGAACAGGCTGAAACGTGGCTTGACTTTTTTTCGCTCGTATTTTCTTCTTTTTTTGGTTGCCGTTGAAAAAGATTCATGTTCATGGCCAAGATACAGCACAAAATTATCAAATACTTGCACACACCGCATATACATACTTTTATTGTGCCGCTGCAGATTCAAAGATACAAGATACATATGCGAACATCTTGCGGAGAACAAACGATTTTTGATAAATGCCCATCATTACACTTTTCATTATGGCGATCCATTTATCACCGGCATTGTGATAAGTTCTCATTCTTGGCCGGCACTCAATCTTTGGCTCATTCTTTGCGGAACCATTAGCGGTAATGTGTCCAATTAGAAGTGGGCTAGATTAAATTAATTTTTGGCATGATACTGCGTAGGTGAATTCTTTGTAAAGGCATATGAAGCATTCTATTAAGGGTATTATATACACTGTAAGCTATTTTAAAAAATACAAGAAAATTTTATAAGTGTATTTCTTTTTCCTTTATTTCATTACACACTTTTAACCAAAATGATACACATTTTATTTATATATAAGAATAAAATATTTTTAAATTCAAAAAAAAAATTGTCAATTTTAACAATAAATACTGGTTACCAAATAATTAAATTTCTTATTTTATATCTCAAACCTTTTTAAAATTTATTTTTTCATGTGAAGTTTCAGAGAAATAAATATTTTTATTTTGATTTACCTCTTGATTTTCTTGACGGGTTTTCACAAATTATTTTCAGATCGCCAAAGCCTTGAAGTGGACAGACCATGAAAAGCGAAAGTGAGTGATCCATTAAGACCACACCGGAAACAATGGATCGGGGAAATATTTTGAAAACAATACAAGAGGCTAGAAATCATCAGGTGGTGGAAAAGTCAGGGGCAGAGTAATTAACCCAGCGCCGAATGCCGTCGTGTGTACGTAATAATGCATAAGGTGCAGCTTTGCAGTTGGCACCAATAAAATGCAATAATTGTGGCAATTGCAATCGCACTTGCCAGTGTCCTTGGCCGGGTGTTTTGGACCGAATTTAGTGGTGCAAGGTCACGGCGAACTGAACGGCAACTGAACGGAACGGAACGGAACGCCGACGTCGCAGGAATCAAGGTTAATTGTCCATTAAGGCGGGAGAAAGTGCAAGTGTCTGGGAAATGCCACTACCACCAACATCGAAATTGCCATTGCAATTTAACCGAACTGCAATGGCCCTGTATGTGCGAGAGTGTGTGTGCAAGGGTGTGTAATTTATGAGTTCATTGCGCTCATTTCGGGGTCTCGACTTAGCCTTTGAGCGGTTCGAGCCAAGTGACAAACAATGCCGGACTTTGGTGAGGCACATCAAAATACTTTAGGGGGATTTTTACATAATAGTGAATATAATTCATCTTCTATTAAAAAGAAGGCACAATATTATAATAGGTATTTATTTTTTCAATATTCTTCGATTCTTCAAAATGTAAATTATTTTTATCCAATTTACTCCTCCCAGGAAGAATCGATTTTTTAATATTTATAATATAACAATAATAAAGTTTTCGAGCATTGTGAAAGAACTTTCTAAAACATAGTTTTCTTCAACCCCTCTGTTCTAAATATTTTCTCCACTCGCTCTTCCTTGCTAATGAAATCAGGATATCTTTCCCCTATCGAGTTCCTCGGCCATTGTGTGTAAGAAATAAGGAAACCATTTAAAGCTTTGGACTTCAAGACTTAAACCAAATGAATGTCCATCCACCCCCTACACAACCGACACTATAATGAATTCAAAATCACTTCCGATTTGTCGATTGAATAAAATTACTACAATAAATTTGCACACACACTTGCAAAGACCAAAAGGAAGAAAGCGCCTTGGGTAATCCCCAACGAACTGGGGGCAGGACAAGTGAAAAAAGATTGGCACCACTTAAAAGAAATTGCCAATGATAATGATAAAATAAACAACAACAAGAAGCTCAGGCCGAAGGCACCGGAACTTGTATCCCTGATTTCCCCAACTCAAATAAGCAAAATGCCTACGAAAAGTTTTCTTTCCATTTCCATAAAAAAAACGAAAACAAGAAAACCGAAATAGGCAACGAGGAAAACAAGTTTTCTGTGGATTTTCTGGGGGTGGTGGGGCGTAGAATGGAACAGAGAAAAACCGTAACCGAAACCGCATTTTCTCCGTTTCAGCGATTGTGGGTGGGTCCTCCGGTTTGGCTCCGCTTTTGGTGCGGTTTTGGTTTTCGGTTGCCTGATTTTGATTCCGAATCCAACTCGATGAGTTTTGAGGTAAGATAAGGCAAAGCAAACATGGACGGGAGAGGTTTTCCTGGGGGAAATCGGTTTCACTCAATTTCGAAAATAGCAAAACACCCTCGAACAAGTGGCCAAGATATACGAAAAAGTTTTCCCCGTCTTCCCTGGGGACCAACAAAACCTAATCGCTTATGGCGTCGAGCTGAAGAGCCAACCGGGAATCGTTCGCCAAGTGGATTTTACCCTGCTTCCATTTCTAGCTGCTTTCCCAGATGCAAATCGGCCAGATGTCAATCTGCAGTTGTAACTGATTGCCACTTTGATTGTACCCAATGTTCAGACAATATACAGAGGAAATCAAATCTCCCTTTGACCAATACTCAATTGCCTGTCTGGAGTTTCTCTTCTGAGTTTCCTCAATTAGCAGGGAATGCTTCGTATTCTGTTAGCCTCGGCCTTTCAAATGCATTTACAAAATGGCACAGTTTAAAAAAACTTCCAGCAGCAAATTAAAAAAAAACAAGAGGGAACGCTATAGTCGAGTGCCTCGACTATCAAATACCCGTTACTCAGCTAAAGTCAGCAGTCTCAAGCAGGGCAAACCAAGCAGCCGCTTCAAAAAATTTAAAAAATTTCTTCTACATTTCGGTAGGCGTTAATAACCCAAACAAAATTGCGTTTACACTTTTGCTCTAGCTTTAAAACTATGGGCGCCACAGCTTTTCGCGGTTTGTGGGCGTTAGGGGGGGGGGGGGTTTCCAACTTTGGTCTATCAATAAGTATTGATGAAACGAATACACATTGCTTTTCCCGTTAATATAGCTTCAAAACTGTGGGTGCCACAGTTTTTCGCGTTTTGTGGGCGTTAGAGGGGGCGTGGCATATCGGCGGGAAAAACTTGCCCTGCGTATTAACCCCTAGAATCTGCATACCAAATCCCAATCTTCTAGCTTTTATAGTTTCCGAGATCTCAGCGTTCATTCAGACGGGTGCCACTGTTTTTCGCGGTTTGTGGGCGTTAGGGGGGAGGGGGGTTTCCCACTTTGGTCTATCAATATGTATTGATGAAACAAATACACATTGCTTTTCCCGTTAATATAGCTTCAAAACTGTGGGTGCCACAGTTTTTCGCGGTTTGTGGGCGTTAGAGGGGGCGTGGCACATCGGCGTGAAAAACTTGCGCTGCGTAATAACCCCTAGAATCTGCATGCCAAATCCCAATCTTCTAGCTTTTATAGTTTCCGAGATCTCAGCGTTCATACAGAATGGGTCACAGTTTTTCGCGGTTTGTGGGCGTTAGAGAGGGCGTGGCACATCGGCGTGAAAAACTTGCGCTGCGTATTAACCCCTAGAATCTGCATGCCAAATCTCAATCTTCTAGCTTTTATAGTTTCCAAGATCTCAGCGTTCATACAGACGGACAGACGGACAGACGGACAGACAGACGGACAGACAGACGGACAGACGGACAGACGGACAGACGGACAGACGGACATGGCTAGATCGACTCGGCTAGTGATCCTGATCAAGAATATATATACTTTATATGGTCGGAAACGCTTCCTTCTGCCTGTTACATACTTTTGCACGAATCTAATATACCCTTTTACTCTACGAGTAACGGGTATAATAATATGTTTTTATTATAAAAAGAATTTAAAATAAAAATAAAAATTGTTTCCTTAAGTGCTTTAAAATAATTATAATTAGGAAATATTATAAGATAATATAATATTATTTCACAATTATTAAAATATCATAATTATAGTTACATTACAAGAAATAACTTTAAACATAGTAGAACGACGTGCAACGAATAATTGGTACCCATTTTAATAAAAAACACTTTAACTTTTTAATTTTTATTGAAATTGTATTAAGAGAAACTATTTGAATAGCAATTCGTATTCAGTTATTTAATTTGAAATTTTGTAACAATACCTTCTGCGTTTTTATTTCCTTTAGCACTTAAAAATTTTCTTAATAACCGATAACCATAAAATGTCTAACTTGATCAGCATATTGTACAAAGGATTATGTCATATTCGAGTGCACATTTGCATTGGAATCACAGAACGTGCCAGGTACCGAAATACATTTCTTGAATTTAATTCCCGAAATGAGCATTTGAAGTGAGGCAGGCCACGTCCCATAGTAATTGGCCGGCGAACGCGGAACGTCTCTCCGCCTGATGATGGTATCTTTATTTATAAAATATAATTCAGCTAGAAGATCAAAGCTCACTGAAGATGTTGTGTGCGGTAGGTCTAGACTCTAGACTTGCGTTGACTATATTTTCCTTAGTGCGCAGAATAGCTAGAGGGACCATAAAAATTCCGAAGCATTTGTGCAATTTGGCAGCAACAAAAACACGCTGAACAAAGCCAAACCAAAACGTGTTAACACTGACCAAACACCGGGCACATCGCCTTCCAGTGAAAATCCATAAAAAGCCAACAAAGACTGCAACTCGGAGATGTCCCGACTGCAAATCGCATTCATTTCGTCGGATGGACTGGGTGGTTGGATTTCGGTTGGGTGGTGACGGAGTAATATCCCATCAACAATGATGAGCAGATTTACATGCAAGTGCCAAGCACCGTGCTGCAATGACTTTTGGCTCCTGTGTTGGCTGCTTCTGCTTGTGCTGCAGTTGCAGTTGCATTTCTGGTGCGCTTGTGTCTCCGCTGCAGTTAAAACGGAACCCGGCGTCGTCGATGGTGACTCCACTCAGGCGACGACGAAAACGGCAACGACTTAATTAAAACGTGAGCTAAATGCAGCATGAAAATAATGAAAAACTGACCGAGTTGCAGGTGGAAATGCCGGCAGCCCAATGCACACAGAGGTGTGGATAGAGGGGGCCTTAAGTTCCTTTAGTTCACGCGAAAATCTAAATGAGGAATATGATTACCCTTAAAAAAAGCCCAACATATATTTCAGAAATCGTCATCTGAAAATTAATCAATAATGAAAATTATTTATTAATATAGATTTTAGGTCCTTAGGATATCATACAAAAGAATATATATTCTGTTAATATTTTTTATATAAATAAATGCGAATTAGACTCCAATTAAACTTCAATAATATATCAGAAACTATTACAAAAATAATACAAAAATTAAAAGTTTTTGTATTTTTATTTAGGATTTGAAAGGATCTGACCCCTTTTCGATACCCCAGCAGTGTCATATGGCAATACAAGCCATTTGGCTCAGACTCGGCCAATTCCAGTTATAATTAGTGTCAACAACCACATTACAATGCCGGCCTGGTCACCACCCACTGGCAATCTATCTATCCACCTATCCACTATCCATCTACCCATCCACCCATCCACCCATCGGTGCAATCAAAACCGAAACTGTCGAAACTGTCATTAACTGGAGGAGCCGTAGACCCCATATGGAAAGCGGGAGCTGACCAAATTTGGTCGACGGTTGTGAGGACAACACTTTGATTAGCCAAGAACTGCAGTGGGGCAATAATAACAACAACCATTGTTTGGGCCAAATGCAAATGCACCAATTTGCACACTTGTCGCCGTCGCTCGTCGTGTGATCCCATCCAATTGGCAATTCGCATCACGATCTGCATCGCTTTCGCTGTAGCTATATGTACCTATATCCCTCAGCTTTGGGGCTGTATTAATATGGCAGTCGGCGGCAGAAACACGAATTTGATTCTTTTTATTGCACCTTCAATCGAAGGCGAGGCCCTACATACAAATGAGTTCCTCTAAAAAGCAATGCAATTGTTGACAAGGAAGGGATCAGGAATACGTTTGAATAATGTAGAAAAATTTGCATTTTACTTGTAAAAGTAATTCAAAAGTATTGTTTTAAATGGCTTAATAATTGAAAATTTAAAAAATATGCATTCTAATAAACAGACTTAAAATCGATTTTTAAAAAATTTGTTTTCCTACAATCAAAATTTCTTTATTTTGTTTAAAAACAAGTCTACACGTAACCTTCAAAATATGCCTTCAATATATATTTAAGGATCTTAATAGACTAAAAATGTTTTTTAAATAACAAAGCAGTTCACCAGAGCTTGCAAATAACTGTCAACCGATTTTCCTAAGGCAGTTTGACTCTCGCCAAAATAGAAAAAAATGTTGCTCACAAACTCTCTCTCTGAGCGGAACCCTTTTTTCGTTTTGCTTGTCGGTTTCGGTCCGACCGTTCGGCTCAACCGAACATAGCAATCGGTCTTTCAATAACCACTCGGTGAGACCCTTTTAAGTTAGCAGTCACCTAAAAGGGTTTCTATAAGACTACTGTTAAATAAAAGTCAAAAAAATGGGTTTTCTCTAGAAAGGAAAAAGTATAGGCCTGCTATGATATGTGCATACATTTTTCATAGGAAATCAAGATAATTCTAAAATAGCATATAAATGTACATAGAATTTTATTTTGAATTTAGGTTAGGTGTTATTTTTTTTTGTTTCCTTTAATATATTCATTTACTATATAATGAACTATCTTTAATAAGAAATACCATAAAGAGCTATAAAAGGCAGATCGGTTCAAATGAACTATCATAAGCCTTAAGATAAAAAATGTATCAAAGTATTCCAACCAAGCCTATTCCTACAAAATGGTTCGCGAGTTCTTTCAAATCTTTTGAAATATTTTGAATAAAACCATGTAACTTTGTGAAGGTATTCTTAGATAGTTAGGAATTGATTAAAGCTACATTGAATATAGCGACCAGAAATAAGGACGTCACAAAATTTAAAACTGCTAAAGGAGGTTTAACCTGTTAAAAAGCTCTAATTTTTCCTGCAGCTAAGAAGATTTGTTTTTTATTACGTGGTTTTTTTGGTTATTAATTACTACATAGGAAAGATATGCCAAAAGTGGAGCTTTTGAATCTTAAGGTTTTATGTAGAATATTGGAATTTAATGGTAAATGGTCGAATCTTAGAGATTCAGCTGTAGAAAATACACTTTACAGATTTTCCATTACCCTTTTGAATTTTAATAATCAAAAAGTAATGTTGCGACTGAAGCATTACTGAACAGGTCACACACACGCACTCATACATTCACAAAAGACCGTTTTCCTTAACAGACCTAGCAAAGTAGTCAGTAGAAACCGAAACCGAAGTAACTCTGAAAAAAAAGGTTTTGCTCTGAGCGTAACATCTGTTAAGCAAAACCCTTTGAAGGTGTTAGCTCACTCCCATTTTTCATAGGGTTTGTAAATGACAGGTTTTTTTCCAACACTTTGAAAAGGTTGACTGAACCTTGCAAGCTCTGCAGTTCACACACAAAAAAAAACGTAGTAAAATCAACTGTAATAATTGTCAAACAGTCCCCAACCAGCAAAATTGTCAAAAATAGTTACTTTCACAACAACAAATACACACAAAAAAGCAATGACACACACCCAAAGCAAAAACAAAATACACGTAACTATTTTTATAGTAACTTAACTATCTTCATTGGTTAATTTTACCAAGCAAATTTTTTTGTGTGTTCATATGGCCTTAAATCCATTTTGAATCTATTTAGTCTTTAAATATATATGTAACGAACATTTTTAGGTCCACTTAGAACTTTATTTAGCCATTTTTAGTTCCATCGTTTCTTAATTTAATAGTTGAATATTCTTACAATGTAATTCTGGAAATTTTATGTGAACATAATTTTTTTTTTTGGTTTACCTGTGTTCATCTTTAATTAAAATAAAATAGTTTATTTATCTTACGACAAAATCAATGAAAAATGTCCAAAATCGTTATTGTTCTGTAATACATTCTATAACGCATTTACCTAGCTGCCTTTACGGTGCGACAATATCTATTAAGCGTATTCTCTATAATGAACTACCTGGACCCCAACCCCTTTGCTCACAGCCAATTATGCAATAGTCTTGAAACGGATTGAGGACCGGAGAAGAGTTCGAGTTCCCTCTAAGTACATTCATTATGGGCAGCACCCAATTACTTCCATTCGTTGCTCCCGGCATTACTTTATCTGCTTTCGTATTCAAGTGTGAAGTGCCCGGCAAATGCACACGCAATTTAAATGAGCAAAAACCCGCCCCCATGCCCCGCCCCCTTGGGAGGAGGTTTCCCCACCGCCCTCCGTATCCTTCCCTTCCGCTTCTCAAGTTGAAGCGGCAAATGAGTTTTCTCCACTCGCCTGGGTGAGGGTCTGTGGCTGTGTGCCCAGGCAACCCAAAACACCCCATCCCTGAAACCACCACCCACCCAGCCTCCCAGCCTCCACTTTTCCCGAACCGCACACCTTTAATCAGCATCTGCTGCTCGCATCTTCAAGTTGCCACAAAATGCTTTATTGCATTTTGTTGTGTTATATTACCCTCGTGTACCCACAGACAAGGAGGGGGTGGGTATGAGTCGGTGCACTGAGAAAATTATTTAAAACAACTAAGAAAATAAAGTACTTTCAAAGAAGGAAAAATTGTAAAAAAGAACTTTAAATATTAATTTGTTTAAATCAAAGTTGGATATTAAACAATTTATTTTAAAAAATATTGTTAAAATATAGCAAAGGATCCAAAAAAAATGTTTATATCGTTAACATTTTCATAATTATATAACGAATAATGAATTTTATTATTTGTTATCTTTAATTAATGTTGTTTCTAAATTAATGTTAAGAAAATCCTAAATTTGTTAGAAAATATGGAAATATGTTTGATAAGCCTGAATATTTTGGTATAATTTTAATAATGTTTAATAAAAATATTTCTTTTTTAGAAGCACAATTCCTAGCAATTTCCAAACATTTTTCTCGGTGCTGTTCGAAACGAGAAGACTAGAGCGAAGGCAGCGGCCATAGCAGGAGCAGCAGCTTGCGACCCGGACACGGATACGGACACCGATCCGGACACGGACACGGAGCCAGGCTGGGCTGTCAGTCTGCCTCGGTGCCTGGGAGCTCCACCGCATTCCTTCCTTGGCAACCCCTCGGAAAAGGCGCTCTCCACACCTCCTTCAGCCAGCAAAGTCGCAGAGACAGCACAAATGTCCTTTTCTTGTTTCAGTCCCCCAAACTCTACCCTGTTGTTGTTGTTTTTCTTTTATTTTCATTTTGCTGCGTTTTCTTTTGGCATTTTTCGAAATTAGTTTTTGCTCTGTGCGAGTGGAGATGTCGGAGATGGAGACGGAGCCGAGTCGGTTTTAATATATAGCATCCCATACATATTTATAGAGCTGCGGCACATTCATCTTCAGACCCTCGACCAGCCCACCCCCCAACCACCCATTTCACCCGCTCAGCTGTCACCCACTTAAGTTGGCATAAAGTAGGAAAAATGGTTGTTATTTTCTGCCATTGGCAACATCATCACCAGCCATGAATCCAGCATCCACTGCGGCGTCAAAGTGAAAACGGTAACATTAAAGATGCCCGCTAATTTTCTGGAAAAGAAGAGGGACGGCGATGGCGATGGAATGGATGGGCGGTTGATGAGTCCTGGCCACTTAAAAATTCTACTTGGGCACATCTGGTGCTCCAAGTTACGATTTATCTTAGTCCTCATCTATGGTGAGTGGCACGAGGAGAGGACTAAGCATGATGCAGACTGACCTCCACTGACAGATGGTGCACAGTGGGGACAATATCTAAAAGTGGGAATTATAATACATCAAATATTTTAATATGTATTTAATTTGTTCTTTTATAGAGATATTTTTCTACTCATCCATCTTTATTTATTGCTTGTCTTCTAATCCTAAAATCTCGATATACAAAGGAATTCCTGAAACTATAGACTAATAACATATACATAAGCTAAAAAAATATGTTTTAAATTAAATTCTTCTACATAAGAATTCAGTTACATTTATTTTAAAATAGATTTTTTGTTCTACACTTGAATATTCATTCAAGAAAATAAGTTTCTAAGAATATCTGAATTTAAAAATAAGTTAAGAATTATCTGGTTATTATCGAAGCAAGAGAATGATTAGTTTTTAGACCAGTGCAACAACTTTTTCTTTTACCAACTCTTCAACTGCCAAAGCTTTGAGCTCGTGCAATTTGCACAACAGTGAGGCAAACAGAAGGATCCTTTGTGGAATTTAGATGAGGCCAAACAAATAATTCATTCGCTCGAAGCGGGCTAAAGTCGGAGGGGTTGGAAATGGCACGGGGAAGGTATTAGATTGGTGGGGTGCCTGCTATATACACCTAATATCCTTTTTTCGCACTTTTCACTCGCTTGCCGGGCTCACGCAATTTGCTTGCCGAAGATGAGAAACAAGAAAAAAAGTGAAACAAGGGGGGAAGGAGCAGTGGCAACAAGAACAAATAAAACATTTTATATAATCTTGGGAAATATATCACACTTAGCCGGGACTTCAGCTCCCCCGGAGAACCCCGCCCTGGAATATTTTCCTTTTCTTTCGTGCTTTCCTACTCCGCTTTGTTTCTGTCCTGCCACCCGTCCGAAAGTCCTTCTGTCTGTTGTTCCTTCAGGCACCATCTTGCATCTGGTGGTGGTGCCTTATTTTTCGGTGGTGGCTGGGTGGCTCCGGGTGGGTGGTGGTGTTCATCTTCGCTACGTGCGAGAAAAATACCCTCGAACATATTAAATTGCGAATGCTGAAAATGCTTTATGGCTTTTCAGTTAGATTTATTTCCATTTTGTATGTTTTATTTATTTATATTCGGCTTTGCCAGCCGTTCCACCAAATGTGCCTCGCATCCCCTCGATTTCCCGGCCTGTGGGGGTGAGTTTTCCCTTCGCTGTCTGTGCGAGTGTTTGGGTTCGTTTTCATTTTCAGATACACATATATCTCGTTGTTATTGTTGTTGCTGAGGAATGATAGCGAAACTAATCGAAAAATAATTGGATGTTTGCCCCGTTTTTGCCTTTCGCCTTGCTTCACTCTCCTTCTGGTGCCGCCTTTGCTTTCCTTTTCTATTTTGGCTTTCGAAATGGAAAAGTTTTTTCCTTACATTGGCTATTCCCAAATGCATCGTAATGTTTAAACAATTTAAAACGGACAGCATTTGGCTTTTATTTTGACAGTAGCAGCTGCGAAATGGCCAAGGTCTGACTTGTTATTTCTGAAACTCTGTTTTTATATATTGTTTCCTTAAAATGAAGAGTTTAAAAGTCGTTTTTCTTTTCCGCTTGTTAAATGTAACATCAAAAAATAATTGGATGCTTTAAAGTTTTGATATTATTAGTTATTTTAATTTAAAATGCCAACAAGAAAAAGCCCTCATCCGCATTCATTGTTGCACAAAAAAACTAAAATAAAACTTTTCTGGATAATATAAATTAATACTCGATATTGACTAACATAAACGTCAATGTAAATTCATAATCCAAACTAACATGAACCACAGAAGGGCGATCAAAACCAACTACACAAAAGCATAGAACTACACCATCGACATCAATTACATCAACAACATCAACCAAAACCCACAGTCGATGCGAAATAATCAAAATTTATCATGGCCAGGAAAATGTCCAGCAGAGAATTTATGCATTAAGTGCAGCCAGTAGCGACGGCGATTCATTCTCCGATTTCCATTCGCAGTTTCTCTGGAATTCGCGCAGTTTTACCCACTTTTAATTGAAACGAAGCAGCGGAGCAGGAGCTGCACTGGAAAAAATTCTGCTATTTTATCCATAATACAAAATATTTTTAAAATTATTTTAATACTTTTAGTGGATTCTAAAATTACCAAATACACCATTTTTTAAAATATCGATTTTACAATATTTAAAATTAGGATTTTCTAAACTTTCTTCTGTGTACACAAAAACGTCAGCAGCATTGAACCCGCAGTCCCGGCTTAGGGTTGTATGCTGAAATGTTCAACATAATCATGTCCTGGCCAGGACAATTTGGGCGACCAACAAAAGGACTGCCCCGAACTGCTGGACACCAAATTAATTTGGAAGACAAAACGCTTCAATGCAAGTTTTCCGATGCGCGAGTGCCATTAGTGGAGGGGTGGGGAATTCGGAAAACCGGGGCTTAGTTGCAGCAGGACACGCGCGAACCGCAAGCTGTGCCAGGATATGTGTGTGACAGCCACCGCCACAGATCCGGCCGCCAATTCCCTCTCCGGCCAACTGCCAACTGCCACTGCTGCCGAGGAACGTGACACGAAAACGGGACATTGGCAAAGTGCGTGTTGGCCATTCGATTTGGTTTTTAGGGATCTAGCTGGTCTCGATTAGGGTCTTTAAAGGGTGAAAATAGGAATTTTGGACCAACACTTTTCTGGAAGAAAGAAAAATGGCAAGAGAAGGAAATACTAATTCCACCACAAACGTATAGAAATTAAACAAAAAATGTTGATAAAATTCATATTTTTTATGCACTTAACAACAGATAATAAAAACGATGCAGAAAGTTAAATAAGGCCAAGCTTAGCGCAAAACTATTTCTAAGGCAACACCGTATATGTGTGTAGTTCACATATTTATACCCACCATTTAAAACTTAATCTGTGACATTCCACAGCCTTAATAGAATTAAAATCCTTTTTGTAATAAATTACCGGGTTTCCCTACCCATCACCAAATTAAAAACATCCAATCATTCCAAATATAAACTATTTTCCTGTCTGCTTCAGATTCTATTTTAAGGACTAGCGACATTCTAGGGCCTAGAAAATACCACCACGATCAGGGACGGCCACATCAGAAGCGGCACATGGACTGTGGAAACCCCAAAAAATAAGATTTATGCTAGGCATAATTCGTTTGAGGATGGGATAGTCGCGGGAAGAGGGTGTGGCATGCCACTTACAAGCGCCATAATCATTTCAACAAGAATAATTTTAATAATTATTAAAAGCGATTCAGGCGCGTTGATGGTCGCGTCGACAATTACAAACGACTCTGGCCTGACATTTCGCTGGCAACAGGCCGCCAATTGTTTGTCCTCGACATCCTTGTCATGCCATCCCGTTTCATCCCATCCAGCCTTGACTTTATGATTGCCTCAGATTTTGTGCTGGCTCTTTTTCACTTTTTGTCCGTATTTCACTGTGATGCGGTTAAAAAATTAATACGCGGAAGGATATGGCAGGCAATTCGTTTTGTGCAAACGCCTCCCAAAACAAAGCCAGAGCCAAAAAATCCAACTGACATTTGAACGCATTTCATTGCTCATGAAAAATTTACATTTGAATAGACGCCTGAAATGGCTGAGTTCGGTCTGTGAGGTTGGGACGGGGTTAAGGGACCGCGGATTGGTGGCCGCAGGATGCAGGACAATGGCATCGCAGCTGGGAAGTTCGCCTCCGTGAGCATTTATGTGGCGTATTGTTTTAATTTTCTGAATTATATAAATTTTATTGTGAGTGCACTGAAATGGCTTTCGGTTTGAGGTTACCGCCGACAAAAGTCATTTCAATTGGAATTAAATTACAAATGCAAATTGATTAAGGTTTACCGAATAAAAGTTTCAAAAATGTGCTAACTTTTTTTATGCTTATTGGGGGTTAAATGATTGACTATTTAAAAATTTGTTTTGTAGATTTCGCTACATTGTTTTTATTTAAACATGATAAAAGCTAGAAAATTTGAAATAGTTAATAAATCCCAATAAATGTATGCTATCTCGGTTATAAAATATTTAAAAGAAAGAAAGAATTCCGAGTTTTTAAGTAGCGTATCTTGAGTCAACCCTCTTGACTTAAAAAAAAAATATATTCTCACAGACCTATAAATCACACTTGTACAGTGATGTTATTATTATTTCATTTATTAATTATTCATTAATTTGTTATATTTAATAATCATTTACGATATTCTGTGATTCCAAATAAACCCTATATTTATCTTTTTAAGCCAATCTTAATACATATTATATTCACTTCATATTGTATTCATTATATTCAATAAGGTTATAATGAACAGCGAATTCCAGTCAAAGTCCTAAATTTGTCTTACAAATTATTTTCTTTTAAATCCTAACCCAGGAGTCAACGCAAACGCTAAAGTCTTTAATAGACCCAATCTTAATACATATTATATTCACTTCATACTGTATTCATTATATTCAATAAGGTTATAATGAACAGCGAATTCCAGTCAAAGTCCTAAATTTGTCTTACAAATTATTTTCTTTTAAATCCTAACCCAGGAGTCAACGCAAACGCTAAAGTCTTTAATAGACTCAAAGGCATAAACACTTCACACACGCTCATGTGTGCACTTGTGTGTAGGGGGATCTCATGAGTCGGTCGTAATGGAATCCTTCGCTTTATTACCATGCAATATTCATAAATTTCATTTCTGCACAACAACAGCGAGGACTGCACCAACAGCAGCAACATTGCAGCTACATACACTAGCAGCAACACCCGAATGCAACAATGGGCAGAATTCAGGCAGCTTCGCAGCTAAAACCAACTCCCTAACTGAGAGCTCGCAGTTCCCAGCTCCCTAGATCCCCTCCTCGCACCCCTCTCCGCACTCGTTTACTTGTTGAGAGGTGTTGAAAGTGTTGGAATATAATAAATAATAGCGCTAAGTACTACTTTAAGAATTTACATGCGGCAATTGCAGCCAGCGGCAACAGCGGCGTAAACTGCTGAAAGAGGAGAAACGGGGACGGAGGAGCTAACGCTAGCGCGACACCAAAATCCAAATCTAAAGGCATGACACCCAAAGCAAGGCAGCACTGGGAAAAAAGGGAATCGACTAAGAAATATTTGAAATTTAATACTTATTTCTTATACCCTTGCAGCGCTTTTTACCTAAGTTTTTTTTCTTAATTTTAAAAAAAATTTAGAACTAAACAAAGAATTTAAATATTATTAATGCGTTTTAAAAAAAGTAAGAAGATATTCTCAATTTTTCTGATTTGTCATATTACATATCACTACTTCCAATGCTTGCTTTATACAGTGGCGTAGCCAGGATTTAGTTGAGGGGTGAGTTTGAGTACAAATATTGTGTAGCATACTTTTGAATATCATATTTTCCGAAGGATGTCACCCGAAAGGGGTTTTAACACCCAAAACTTCCTCCTGTCAACGCCTCAAGTTTTATAAGTATATATAAATTCCCAAAAACAATATTTCTATAAGCGTTTTTCCTTGAAAATTCGTATACTTTTTTTTTAGTTTTAGGAAGGTTTTAAAAACATAGTTTGTTTCATAACTTTAACTTAACTCTTTTGTTACTTAAATAAATGTTCCAAACCTATTAAAACCATTCTTAACAAACTTTCCTGGAGTTTTCCTCGGTGTACACAATTTTGACGCCAACATGGCTGCAGGGATTTTCGCACACTCACACCGGCACAAAAGGACTCTCACACACATGACTTTGTGACTTGCATTTTGAATAATCGTTGCACAATGCTAGAACCGTGAAAAAGGGAAGTGGGAGGGCAGCATATGGGGGCAGCTTTTGCATTGTGCGACGGCTGTGAATCTTTTCGGACTGCCTTTTGACCCTCCTCCACCCATGTGCCTCTGTTGACTTAATCCTTTTGAGTTTCGCCGCATAAGAAGGCGGTATTCAGTAGCCAGGGCCGCATTAATAGAGTCACTAACCAGGACAGGATTTGACTCCCCGCCCACCACAAGTTTCCTTCGCTAGCGATTAGGTGCTCAATAAATAAAAAGCCATCAATAATGTCTAAAATAAATGTTGGCTTATTAAATCCCATTTGCCTGCGCCAACTTACAGTTAAATGAAATGAAAAATGTTCCCAGCCATTTGGCCAGTGCGGTTGGCCCACACTCTGCTGTTCTCCTTCTCAAAATCCTGATGTCCTCGAGGAAACTGAGGCAACATCATCAGCAGCAGAAGCCGCAAAAGAGGCAGGAGGAGATAAAAAATCCATTAAAATAAGAATGCGATAAGGTTTGTGCCTTGTAGTGAAAGCGTGAAAAAAATCGCCCAAATTTATGCGGCTTTGCCATAAATTTAGCAGGCTATAAGGATATCATTAAAGCGCAACCACACACCCACACCCTTACAAATACACACACACTGGCAAAGCCTTGGCAGGCTTTCACTTTCATACAATCCACTAAGCTTAGGCTTGTCCTTCACAGATGTCTTGCACAATGGCTAAATATTTAATTCAATTAGTTACATTTAATGTGGTATTGAAAATGAAGATATGTTTTAATTCTTACACTATTAAATCAAGCTTGTTGCACAAAATTTGCTTCTGCTAATTTAATTTTGGCGCCCAACGTAAGACGCTGTTCTGTTATATGAAAATAAATTTTTTAAATTTTTTTTATGATTTTTGCCTAATTATTTCACCACTAGTACTAATCATTTTTAATGAATTAATTAATTAATTAAGGTCTTCTTAAAGGTATTGTTTCTTAACCGTCAGGCATTGAGAAAAAAGAAATAGGCCATGTTGCCTTGAGTTAGTAAATAGTCCTTCTAGATAACCGATATGGGCCGTTCTTTTACAAACCGAACAGATTTGGCCAAAAAAAATTTCACATTTTTGATTTGCCTGAAACTTTTTTTACACGTACTATTAGGAAAATAAGTAAGCACGTGTATAGGGATTGGACCGAAAAAAAAAATTATTTTTTTAGTTAGAATTTTTGTTTACCAAAAATCGTCAAATTTGGAAAAGTACCCTCTCTTTGAAAATCTGTATCTCCGGTTATATGAATCCGATTGACTTCATGTCTTTTTCATTAATTCCTCTAAAACCTCTTCTTTCAAAAAAAAATTTCTAAAAAAAAATTAGTTTTTAATTTCTTAAAAATAAAAACAAATTAAAATTTAAAAAAAAATTTTTAATGATTGCCCCCACAAAAAAATTTTTTTTTTTTTAATATATGCGCTATAGTGTTAGTTACAATCGGTTTTTGTAAAAAGTTGGAGCCATTTTGAGTTTTTTAAATAACGAAAGTTTTTTAACAAGCCTTCGCTTTTCTTCTATGAACGCCCGACAAAGCATGTTGTGCATCTCGCTCGCTCTTATTGCATGCTTATGTTTTTCATGCTAACTAAAAAAATATTTTTTTTTCGGTCAAATCCTGATGCATGTGTTTACTTATTTTCCGAATAGTACGTGTAAAAAAAGTTTCAGGCAAATCAAAAATGTGACCCAATAAAAAGTGTTCGGTTTGTAAAAGAACCGCCCATATGTAAACAATCTGTTGGTACTCAGCAGACTTCAGAAATGGCCACAAAATATTTTTTTTAACTTTTGCAAGCAATATTGCTAATTCATCCCATTGTGCCCTGTGGAAAAACCTACAAAAGCCCACCCAATACAGAGAAGAGGACGACAACATCATGACTTTAGCTTACAAAAAATTATATTTATACATATATATTTTGGAGAACATTAATAACAATTTTCGATATTTATGACGGGAAACATCGACAAGGCATACGAGTGCCGCCAAGTATGAAAACGTGAAATGTGATTACAAGCCAACCACCCCCCAATCAACCCCCACAAGATATTCATCTTACATTGATCTCACTGCCGGAGAGGATGAATGGTGGAGAGGGTATCGACAGTTCGCCATTTGCATTGGCTGGCCCCTTCAAATACTTTTCTCTATGCCAAAAAAAAAATATACATTTTTCGTATATTTTTGGGACAGAAAGTTTTCTTTTTCTTCTTGGTGGCCGAAAATAAGCGCAGAAAGAAAAAAAGAAAGAGGAATTTCATTTATATCGAAATAAACAACCACTGGAAACCCTCTGTTTGGGCGCACTCCAACGTTATTTATGATGTCATCCATCATTTTTATCGTGAAAAAACATTTTCCTGTCTCAGCCTGCCACTGAGCCAGAGCCTGTGAGCCTGTGAACCAGCTCCTTCTGCTGGCTCCTGCCGCTGTCATTGGCCAAGGACTTTTTGTGTCGTTTGTCGCTGATGCGAACCAAACCAAACCAAACCGAACCGAACCAAACGGGACCCCAGCCAAAAGCGAACCCCCGCCCCACACATGGCTGATTCCTTGAAGAAATTAGAGAGAAGGTCTTTGCCAAAAGGGACGTAAATTTCCAAGGGACCCTGCTCTAATGATGCAGCCACCCACTTCGCCTTGTCAGCCTCCATTCAAGCGCACCGAAGCCAACTCTTCCCCCGACTGATGTTAATGAAGTGTATGCGAATGAAATACGGAAAATTACAAATTGCCTTGGCCAAGACGAAAGAATGGTAGAACGGAGCAAGGAAAAACTGCAAATGTTGTTTACGATGTTCACGGTTTCCTTTCGATTTCGTTCGCAATTTATGGTGAAAAGCAATTCAGATTCGGTTTGGGATTCGCCCAGCTCAAGTGGCGCAATATTGGTCAATGACTCACACTTTCCGTAGCTCCCTGGTCGGACATTAATTAGCGCCTGGAGAATGGAGACGGATTTCCAGGCTTGATGATTCAATTCGATTTGGTACTGGATTCTGATTGTTCTCTTTCATAAAATAATTATATGTTTGCCATATCGCTTCGCTCTCGGTTTAAGGTCAGTAAAAGGTTTCAGACAACTTTACTCTGCCAAAAAAAATACATCCTCAGTGCTCAAGAATTCTCCTTACATATCCTGTCTGATGCCTGCCAAGTGCATGTAGAACTCACAAGTTTTATACGAATAATGGACCCCGAGCAGAGTCATAAATTAAAACGTATTTCACTTGGAAGAAAAAAATCTGCGGCATATAAAACAAATAGCATTCAAAATTGCAAGACGCACATACGATCCGACTACGTAATTCAAATTGGAGACAGAAATAAGCAAGCCAAAAAAATAAATAAAGAAAAATATTATAATCCCATGTCTCGATGCCAGTGCCCGAAATGCTTGACATCCATTTAAGCAGACTGAGACTGCTCGCTCTGGATGGGGGATCTGCAAGATTGGTCAGAGAACAACATTCATAGACAGGCAGTAAGATATTCACGTGGTGCAAAACAATATAAAAAGAAAACAAGAGAGCACACTAAAGTCGAGAGCCCCGACCAGATACCAGCTACTCAGCTAAAAAAAATTGGAGGGAGATTGGTTAGTTGTGTTAGTTGTGCTTGTACGAAACAAATACAATCCAGTTAACAATAAAATTCTATTCCTTTCATAAAAATATTTAAATCAATACACTCTCTTCTACCTAAAAAACAATAATACATTTTTTATTTAATCCAAAAAATTAAAACAAACTTCGGCAAGCCGAAGTTTTAATACCCTTGCAGACTTTGTTGAAATTGCTAAAATTCCCAAAGTTACAAAGTAGAATCCCAAAAGGATAAAAAATCCGAAGACTTCTACAAAGGCCAAACTTTTACCCTATTGTTCCTATGGAAGCTGTAGGATAAAGACGAGCGCTTTTACCCTGATCAAGTTATGTGTAAAAATTAAGATTTTGAAAGATTCATGTCGATAGCTCACATTCTGAGCGAAATATCCAGGAAAAAACCAAAGCTTGAATGATTTCACCCAATTGCTCCTATAGGAGCTATAGGATATAGACGTCAGATCGGCATGCGCTTTAACCCTTATCAAGGTACGTGTAAAAAATAAGATTTGAAAAGATTTATGTCAACCGCTTACACACTGGCCGAAATATCCTAAAAACAACAAACTTTGGACTAAAATTATAATAACCTCTGCAAGGGTATAAAATTAAAAATATAGTTTTTTTTATAATAAATTTGTAATATTTAAAAAAACCTCCTCAAACCCCAAAAAAAAAATGCCAAAAATTAAATTTTGAAGTAATATTTTTCTTACCACGCCAAAGCTCTAGAACTTGCTGTAGCATCTCAGTAAAACTTATAAAATTAATCTGTTAGCCCTGGTAAACAGATTTCGAGCAATAAATAAATTAATCCCTAAGCACTTTGATTTAATTTTAAAGTTTATTGTATCTGTTCTCAATACGAGTTTGTTTTGCTGTTGAATATTTGTCGTGTTCACATCTGCAATTTATTTGCCATCATCAGGCATCGAAGTTGTTTATTCATTTGCTTCTGTTTGTTTGTTTGTTTGTTCGAGTGTGTGTGCTTGCCATCGCCATAACTCAAGTTGCGGCACAATGTGATCATTGGATCGCATGATTTGGATTTATTCCCAACGCGCCATTGGACATATTGCCGGCATGTGTGCCACACTCGCTCCCAATCCCAATCCCAATCCGAATCCACATGGACATCCACATGATAATGCTGCTCCTCCCCGTCTTGGGCAATGGCAGTGGGAAATTAACATAATCGGAAAGCGATTCCAAGCCTGTGAACTTTTGTCGCTTTATTTATTCATTCATTCTGTCAATTTCTGCGGCAGCGAATTCTTGCTGACGGAATTAATTATTTCGCCACATAAATTCTTTGGTTACCATTTTTCCAAAGTCAGCTTGCTGGCAATATTGTATGGGAAGTGGAAAATGGCTTCATTATACTTTGGACATTTTTAAGCTGTGCCACACTGCATAAGAAATAATTTAATGTATCTTAGTTTTATTGGTAACTGACTTAGATTTTAATTTAAAACCCGTAGAATTGTAATTATAAAATAATAACAATTAAAAAATACCATACCTTTTAATATATTAAACTAAAAGCGCTCAAAATGTATTCATTTTTAACTGCAAGAACTTTATAATTTATTTACCAAGTTAGTTTGACCAAATTAGTCCCATTTTAGTTTCCAATAAAACCATTCACAAGTCTGTGAGTGACTTAGGAATTCCTAATCCCCGAGAACTCTCCCCACTTACCGCACCAATAAAACAATTGAAAAGTGGAGACCCGAATTAGAGTGAACCTTATTGAAACCTTAATGCCCTGCACAATGCAAACAATCCATGGGGAGAGAAGTCAGGCAGCAGGATGCTGGGTTAGTCATGCGGAACCACTTACAAATCCATAAATGTGAATATTATTACTAAAATTGTTGTTGCTCGTGTCGCTTTTGGCATTGTGCTGGAGTTCTATTTATTCTGCTCCCGACTCCGGGGTCTTCAAGTGGGCGGTGGGTGGTGGGTGGTGGTCTGATGGTGGTGCTGTTCGATGGGAGTGGCAAACACCGCAATGACTTTAGCAAATAGTCAAGCACCAAGAGACAACAACAATAAGAACTATGTTTGCACTTTGGTTTTGCCGATTTGCAGTTTTGGCCTTCTGTGTTTGTTGTTCGAACGAGAATAAATTCCAGTAGCCGGAAACAAACGATTTTATTGCAACTACTCGCACCAACAGCCAATGCTGTTGTTTTTCTGCATTTATTGTTTTCGTTTTCGTCGTATTACATGTCGTATTATTTGCGCTTTCGGGCTATTTGCCTTTTGTTTTGGCAGCAATCCCTCCTTTCCCCGCTCAATTGATTTTACTTTATTTATTGTTTTGCTTTAAACTATTAAAATATTGTCTGATGTTTTTTCGACTGCAGTTCTTTGGCCGACCCCCTTGTGGCATCGTTTTTGGTTGTTGACTCAAGTTTTGGCAAATAATTTGATTTGCAAACCAATAAATTTTAGGAAATCTATAAATTACACTTATTCGGGCTTAAACAACATCAAAGGATTAAATGTTAAAAAAAATAGACCAACACTGGATTATTGTTGGACAGCAATGGAAAGGAGGTAAATATAATTTATTAAATATTTTTATTTGAAATTTGAAAAACGTAAAAACCTCCAAAAATATAATTTTTATTAAATATTTAATGTAAAATTCAAAATGATTAATATTACTTTACTTACTATAAATATATTTGTTGAAAAAACCTTCAACTTAAAAGCCACATTCCATTTTATGAGTCATTGATTTAAAATCGTTACACCGTTCTCTATTTCTATTTCCCTTCCTACCCTCCTCTTGCTAATTTATTATGCCCCATGTCCTCACCCAATGAAAAGAAAGTAAATAAATTAAGAAAAAATCCCTCAATAGAGTCAAATAAGCTGAGAAGGCGGAACTTGTGCATAAATTAGCCGTTTGCATTTGAAAATTCCAAACTTCCTTTTGCTAAAATCATTCGATACTTCTTCCTTACAAAAAAACCGAGAAATACTTTTTGTACTTGTTCTGCTGAAAAGCCAAAAAGTTTGTTTTGCCATTTTTCATTGCTTACAACAGAAAGTTTTAAGTAAAAAATAAATTTCTACCAAGCCAAAACTAACAGAACACAGTTGGCAAAAAAAGCAAAAGCGGAGGGGAAATGGAGAAAACGTCTGTATGTGCTTCTTCGTATCATTTTGGCGCATTTTATTTTTGCGCCTTTTCAAAGGCAGACTGTCAGTCAGTCCAAAGGGAAAAACTGAGATTATTTTCTACTTTGAGGGAAGAGAAACGGAATCTTTTGGATGGCTTCCAAATTATAAGTTCTGCCCTGATTTCAATTTAGCCGCAACTGACTAGGGTGGAGCAATGACTATTTGTCGCAACTTCAATTTCTATGCAGTTGCAACTTTTCCGCCGCTCTAGAATTTCCCATTTTTAAGGAAGGGCAGAATAATCCATTTTCTCATTCTCAGCTATTTTTGCGCAGTTAATGAAAGTGTTGTTTATGAATATTGTTTTTTAAACATCTTAAGAAAACCTAATTCATGGGAGTTTATTATTGAGAATTTGTGGAACAAAAAGCGGCAGTGTTGAGCACATTATTATTGAACTTAAATGTAGTGCTGATTAGTGTTTTAAAAATAAAATGCTTACAAATTAAATATTTATTTTTATATTGGTTTTTTTTATTATTATTTTATATATTTAATGGAATTTTATTATTGTTATTGTTGCATTCCTTTTGAATTCCACAAATTCCACTCTTTTTAGCCAAGTAGAGGACCCTACATGCCCCAAATTGGGAAGATTGCCATTATTTTACACATTTTAATTAGGGGTAACCTTAATAATTCCAATCAGATTAAAGATTACATATGTCTTTAATCAGCATTGTAGATTTTTCGCACTTTCGAAGACATCTCCATCCGATCCAAACTCTTCAATCAATAAACCATATTTATACCGCATTGTGCGCTAAAGTAGCGTCAGCAAAAAAATGGGCAGGAAGAGTATAACTTGCCAAAACCCTTGGCTGGCATCATGTTGCATGCAGCGGAGCAGCAGCGCAATGAAGCAATCAATCAAAGCGCAAATCGCTTTGGTGTCGCAAAGCACCGCTGGGCAAAGACTTTTCGCCTTAGGAATAATATCCATCATTGCAGTGGAGGTCTTACCATTCCGAATCCCAATCCCTATCTTCTTCTTTCTAAGTTATACACTTTAAATATTAGTTTAAGTTCCTTATTAATTTCAAAGTATTTTATTATTTAGTTTTAGGTTACAATTATATAAATTATTCATTTATTACAGTACAACTGATATGGTTGTCATTTGTATGAACAAATTGTTACTTTTTTAATCGAAAGATAATTTTGGGTTTTTTTTTTCAGTGCTGTAATCGTCTTCATTTTGCAGCGGGCATGCCGCGTAGTCGGAGACGCCTTTGATGCCCAGGCCATGACTCAGATATCGATGCAAGGTACAGCGGGACTTCTTACTGGGGCTTGTCTGTGTACGAGTCTGGCAGTCTCGAGTCTCTGGCACCCCTCCCGACCCCCCTTTCTCCGCCTGTGCAATCTCTCGCTGCGTAATCACATTCAAGTGCCGTCTCCTCCAAGCACAGCACATGTGTGACTGTCGAGGGGAGGGCTTGGGGTCTGGGTTTGGGTCTGGGGGATATAGAATGGGATGGAAAAGGGGTTCTGGGGTGGAGCTCGGTTGGGTTGCTTTTGGGCAGCACATGGACAAGGGCAAGGCGAGGCAATGCCGAAGCTGTGCCGCATATAAATGTTTGATTTATGCATCCAAAATGCTTGACTCGCAGCCAAAAAGGCTTCGACGGAGAACAGTGGTTCCAAAACGATTAAGCTTAAGCGAAAATGAGCTACTAACAAACGGAATAGAAAGGAAAAACCTTTTCAGTAACTTTTCTCAGTAATATTTAGAAACCTGTATAAAAAAATTTTGCAGGCAGGAGTGCCATTAATAAATCAAAACATTTTGTTAACAAAGTTTTTACACTAAAGTCTCAGCTTATAAAATTCTTAAATATAAATATGAACCATATTTAGAGAAAAATTTAAGTAAATGGAAAATTCGAAAGCATTTGTAATTTTATTTAATTAATATATATTGAGCCACTGTTCACCTCATTGTCATGGTGCAGCTGTTGTTCTTACCTCTATTATTTTTGTAGCTGTTGTTGCCGCTTTTCCTGCAGTTGTTTCTCTCCGAGAAGTGGAGCCTAGTGGAGTCTAGTGGACTGGCTGGGTCTGCAAGTTGTGACTGTAAATGCAGTCGTCGTTTCCCACTGCCAATGGCCCCATCATAATGGCGGCACTTTGAGCTCATAGATCCCACCGACAACCAACAACGCGGCCAGCTTATCCTGGCAATGCATCCTCGAGCTCTTCAAGCTACCCCGTCCCAGTCTCAGTCCCAACCCCAAACCAGAAACTATCACTGCTGACGAGAGGAGCACATTATCATTATCAGCTAGGGGCCACCTAAAGCTCAGTTCCCAGTTGGCACTCAGGTAACGCATATCTTGTGGCTGCATTGCTGCCATCTGCATTGCCACTAAGCTTGGGACTCCTCCTTTTTTAGCCAACCTCATGCAGTGACGATGGCCCATCTGGGCATTTATACCTCGTTAAATGCTCAATAACTTTATTCCCACTTGGTTCTTGGCCTGGCCCCGAGGGTCTGGCGGGTCAGAAAAGGTGTGAGCTGAACCTCTGAAATCAGGAAGCTTATTTAGCACTCGGTTCGAGGAGCAGGAAGACGCCCACTTAAGCTGCTTTGGGGGTTTTGGGTGTTGGAAAGGGATAGAGCAAGCCGTAAATCAAAAAATATGGATGACTTATGAAAACTAAATATATTCCCTTTACATGTATATTCTCTATAAATCCCTTAATTATCCTAATAAAAGGAGAAATTGCTTGCAAACCTATGAATTAATAAATTTGCCAATTTCAAAAGTCTGGATCTGAGTTCTTGTTATTATTTAGGTTACTTAGACTTTCCGAAAATAAACACATTTATAAGGAAACATTTCCAATGGAAATTTCTTTACATCTCGTTACTTAACAAATTTATCCACGCACTTTTGATACAAACTTTGTTGGCCGATCCCGATTCTTAAGATAAGAACCCATGAATAATGCATAGAATGGACTTCATTGAATGAATACAATTACAAAACTTGCGTTTGCGCAGTCTGTCCAAAGTTGGACTCAAGTTTTTTGCCTAATAAATTTACGACCACAACTTTTAGTCTCCGTCTCTCCGGTCAGCAAAAAAGTAATCACTTAAGTTTGCAAAATCCCCCACCTAAAGCTGCCGCAGAATCCCTCTAGATTCCAAGTTAGTGGGCGTCTTAATCATCATTGGCTGATATGTAGAGCGAAAACAGTCAAGACTTCCACAATGGATGCTCATGGAACTAATTTGCCAACGGATTGGAGGCAGCCCATTCCCATTCAGCTTTTTCCCATCTCAACTCATCTTGGCATCGCCACCCGCGTGGAAAGCAATAAAGCAGCGGCTACAGTAGCAGCAAAAATAAAGAAGAATAACAAAGTTAAATAAACAAAATGTAGTCATTATTTATATTTGCAACACAGCTCAGCAACAACCAAAGAAAAAACTAGAAAAAGTTCTCTAAAAACAAGCTGTGAGACCAAAAGTTCTGAAACTAACAGGGTGTTGGGAGATATAAAACATAATTAACATGCATACAACAAAATTTACAAGATAACTTAAATAATAATTACATTTTATAAAAAATTAAACTAAGTAATATTATAGTATAGAAATATAATTTATAAAAAAATGCTAAACAAACAGGAAATGAAAAGTAAATTACTTTGTATTTACAAAATATTTATGAATAAATTTATTTATTCATTTTATTATTTGCTATGGATAACTTAAAATGACTAACTTTTTCATTCCAATTATAGTATTTAATTTTATTTAATAAAATTTAACTTTTAACACCCAAAACACCCTGTACTGAAATATGCTAAAACTTTGCTCAGACAATAGAAGCGCGTAAGAAAAGCTCATTCATTTCAGCCACCTCCTCTAGCCAACCCCTACATTGGTGGCTCATCTTCAGCTCACAGTTGCTCAGTCGTCGTCTTCTCCGACTTGCGTTCGCACTTAAAAATTAATTTAATATCCTCGCGTATCCTTTTCCACGCAGCCAGCTCGCATGCTCCACGGCTATAACGAGGGGAGCGAACCCAAGTCGAGGATATATAGTGCGAACCCACCGCCGAAGATGAGCGAGCATCCTGCCGGCAGATCCTGGCCCTTTGTGCCCGCCCTGCTGCTGTTTAGCTCGCATGGCGGCTGTAAATATAATTACGTCGGGAAAATCCGAACCAAGGAGGATTAATTAGCGCGCATTACCCGAAGCCACCTCACGCAACCGGTTCCAGGAGCAATTCCCAGGGACCAGGGTGTCAACTAACTCCGATAGGTGGATGGTGTGATCCCACCTTGGGTCTTTGTTACGTGTCAAAAAAAAAGGGATACATTTGCTACTAATTAAGAATCCATGTTTTAAATATATGCATGTACCCGCTCCTTGTTCATCTTGTCTGTGGTTTCGAGTGGCAAGGAGCAGCCATAAAAATATAAGTAGAACATGGCGCATAAATGTTGGACCCCTAACAAATACCTCACAAGGGGTTGCGGAGTCTAAAGGATTGAATGACAGCTCCCACTCAATTTCACTCATCGCTGTCGACAAATTTCAGGGATGAGACATCATAAATTTGAATGAATATGAAGAGGCGCTAATGGCTGAAACTAGCATAAAACTCTTTCTCCAATGTTGGTACACAAATAATTTTTAGTGTTAGTAAAAGAGAAAACTTTATTACAACCACACCAAACGAACAAAATAAAGGTAAGAATTGCTCAACTGGGCATATAAAAAAATATATTTTCTTCAAATCGGGTTTCTCTCATAGTTTGCCTTGGTTATCATCAGTGATTTTTTTTATCGTTGTTCATTTAACGGCATTTTTAAGTAAAGAACTTTAACTTTTTTTTCCCACTTCAAATTAGTACATTTCGGAAACTGCTTTTTGTTGGCTAAGAAGTATGATTTTTAAATAATTCATAATTTTCAAATAATGACTTATGATAACCAAACCAAACTCTAAAAGATGCCAGAGTCAGAAGAAACTCTATTTTTTCATATGCGCAGATGAAATATTGTAACCTAATATTTAAAAAAATGAAAATAAATAAACTAGAACAATCACAGAAAGTTTTATATACACACAAAAAAAAACTTAGTAAAATCAACTGTAATAATGGTCAAACAGTCCCCAACCAGAAAAATTGTCAAAAATAGTTACTTTCACAGCAACAAATACACACAAAAAAGCAAGGACACACACCCAAAGCAAAAACAAAATACACGTAACTATTTTTATAGTTACTTAACTATCTTCTTTGGTAAATTTTACCAAGCAAATTTTTTTGTGTGTATAAGATGTAGAAAAATAATCAAAATACTAAACATTTTAGTTTATTTATATTGCATCATGCTGCATAATTCATTCCATTTAAAATGCCTAATAGAGTACTTTTACTCAATTTTATCAATACGAATAGTATTTAGAAAATTAATTTAATTTAATTTTTGATTTGTATAAAAAAAGTGAAATGTTTATAATTTTTTCCTTTTCTTTTTCTTTGCATAAATAAATAGTTTATAATAAGTAATTATAAAAACTACGAAGTACTACAAAAAAATGTTTGCAAAATCCGCTTGGCAGAATATTAAGAAAATTTTTTTTAAAAATTAATATACAAAATTGAAGCGCAATTATGTAATTATAATCTGACGAGAATTAAGTATGTCGAAGCAAAGGGAACTGTGTCCTTGGTTGTTATTAAAAAGATCCTGATTCGAGAAACTTTATGGGCAAACAAGTAACCAGACAATGGGAAACGTTGAAAACAATGAGTGGCCAATTAGAAGAGCTGTGAGATGGAGACAAATCTCGTAAAGCACATAAATGTCGTCATAACAATAAAAATTCCGGTTGCAAATAAAGTGAGCGAAATAAAGTTTGAAGCGGCACTCCGAGATTTTGACTGAGATTTCGTTTACCAAAACGAAACCGGGTCCAAGACCCATACCATGGCCCCCAAAGTGCCGAAACAGACATTGAACATGTTCATAAAATCATCGCCTGTTGCCTTTGTTGATGGCTGCTATAAACCGTGGTGCCACAAACAAGCCCGGAGTTACAACCAACTGTTGAGCCGGGGATTTTACGAGCCGGGTAATGACGTCATAAAAATTAACAACTTCAAGGCCTGCCTGGGGTGCTGGAAAAAGTCTTTTGACTGGGACAATTATTAGCTGGAAATCATCGAGAATTACAATAACAGTCTGTGAAAAATGCGATTTTATTAAGTGGGTAAGAACTAAATGAACTCGTAATATTAAAGACAAAGTTGGAAAGGAATTTTAGTAACAATATAAAATATTTAAGCCGAACATCTTTCTAAATTTAAGTCCTGAACCCTTTAATTATTTATTTTATTTAATAAACGGATTAGTATTTAATCGTGAGGTATTTGGAATTTTTAAGTTTTTATTATCATAAAAAGTTATCCAAAATCGACATAAAAGCTCGAATTTGTCCTTTAAATCTCAATTTCAGATACCTGGCTTGAACCATTTATTTGCTCACCAAAAAACTGGGACCTGGATCGGTGGAATGGAACTGCAGTGTGCAACCGCACACTCAGTCGGAAGAATGGCAAAATTGCGTTGGAAAATTTACCGGCAAAACGAGCCAAAGGACGCAGACAAAATGCACACGGAACTCTCTCGGTCCTGCACTATCTCTCTTTTACTTCCGGTTCCTCTTTCCCACCATGCATGTGTGTGTGTGTGCGTGGTTGGGCGAATATAATTTATTCGATCTGCGATAGCCGCGGCCTCTGTCCGGCATGTCTCATAAAAATTGCAGTTTAATTACTCCATCGACAGTATCAATTTAGCGAAATCTTTTATTAGCGCCGCAGATGGATTGCCATCCGTGTTAAAGCGCCATCTGTAGGCGGCTGCAGGTGAAGCGGTTTTTGTTTACGATATTTCATTGTGGGAGTTCACGGGTTTACGTTGAATACAAGAGTGTTTTAATGCGCTGCATTTTTTGTGGGTGTCAGAAGGATTAAATATATTAGTAAGATAAATAAAATATTTCTTTAAGTACATATTTATTATTTATAATTCTTATTTAAGCCTTAAAAAATAACAAAACAATTAACACATTTAAAAATTACAAAAACTACAAAATTTAAAGTTTCAGTTTGAATTTATGGTATACGCTTTTTAATAACCATATCTATAAATATTTTGTATACTGTTAAGCTTAAATGGTTTTATTAAAAGAGTTTTGTAAACTAAATTTGTTATTTATTTTGAAACATTTCCATTGGAGCATTTAAAAAAACGGGTTTTCTAATCTGAGCATAACCAAAAAAAAAACAAACAAACGCATTTTAATGAAAATGTACTGTTTTCTAAAGACCTTTTTAGGAACTACCGATGAAACTAAATTTGGATTGCCTAGTTAGTGCTGTATAATTTAATCTAATTGAATAAAACATTATTATCGCATCGTATATTCCTTATTTAAAAAGAAGTAAACTTAATATAGATTTTTCCAATCTCCCTAGGAATCGTAAAGTTCGAATATCGCCCAGCCGTGCAAGGCTCAGCTGCAGATCCTCCGCACTCCGTATTGCCTGGCACTCCTCCAGCCATTCCTGGCCCAAATCCCCGATGCTGGCTCTACCAAAAAAGAACCCTGAAACCCCACCAAATGCTGCACGCTCATCCGCAAGATTTATGTATCTCAAATATGTGCAGCTGTGTGTGAGTGTCGAGCTCGAGTCCGAATGCCTATGCAGCTCTGTGGCATCCAGCCTCCATTTGCAGGGTGGGGCCGTGACTGCTCCGACTCCAGCTCTTTGGCCATATCCAGCTCCGATTCCGATTCAGAGTCCGTGCGACTCCAGCTGTACGAGTGTAGCAGTATCTGCATCTGTAAGCGGGCCTCCAACAATGTTTTGTTATTGTGCCGCGCTTTTTAAATTTACGTGCGGCAAATGCAACATACTTCACTTACGGAATTTGCGTTAATGTGAATTTGCAGACCACTCCAGTTGGTTACCCTCCCAGCCTCGCCGTCCTCCATTCATCCTGTACAGAAAAAAATTAAAGGTGTATTATGTTTGGTACTAATTTACGTCCTTTATTTTGGATTAATGCTATTTTTATATAACTATTTTTTTTAAACTTATAACTAAATATTGGAAAAATTATTTAAATTTAGAACAAGTTTTTAGAATTGCCCACTTGAAACATTGTGTTTTATAAAATCATTTTTTCCCAGTGCATCTCTCTACTCTTTGGCGGATTGCTTTCATTCTGCATTTGCATTCTGGCCGCCGACGCATCGCAGTGAATGTGGATGTGAGAAGGGGATGGGGCCAAGGGATGGGAAGGGGGAATATGTGCAGGGCACAAGTGCAGCGGCCTCGAGTTTATACAAATGCACTATGAGTGCATGTTGCTATTGTCAGAAATCGTATCAATCCAATTTATGTGGAATATAAGGCCAAAGGCGTTTTCAATTCCTTTCAATATAAAAAGCAATAAAAAATATATTTTCTAACATATAGAACATATATAAAACTTTTCAATATACTTATTTTTTTACCATAATTACTTTTTTAAATAAATTATGCCGCTCTATACATTTTTAATTATTTGTTATTAAGCATATTTTATTAAATGGCTAACATTTTAAAATATTTAACAGTTATCCATCCTCATTTCTCTGGTAGATTAAAAAAGATAAAAGTTTAAAATTTCGTAGCATACATATTGGAGCTTTGGTTACAGGATATCAACTAGCCGATTACCGGATCATATATGGAGTAGTCTTGTTGTTGCAGGGATTTTGCCTGGTGTTTTTTGCCGTCCTGCTGTTGTTGTTTTTGTTTGTGTTGCTTTTGCAGTGCCTGTGATGCATCCCAACTTTCAGCTACAAGGTACAACAACGTGCATTTGTCGGCCTCACTCCCTCCCTCCGCTGCAACTGCATCTGTGTGCGCCGGCTTGAAATGTGTGTGTGCGTACGCAAATGCAGCCATGATTTATGATCTGAAACAATATTGAGCGCACGAAAATTTATGGAGTGCTCCGCTTTGCAAATAAAACGAAATAAAATTTTTTGTCAGTTGTATTTTTCGTTTCAATATTTCTGCCTGTCTCCCCGTCGTTGCCGGTTTTTGTTTTTTGTCCTCCTGACTGACCATTCATCCTTTTGTGTCCATTCATTTCGCTCTCGATTTATTTCGTTTCCGTGTCCTGTGTGTGTGCGACTCCAAATGTAATTCGTAGGCGTCGCCACTCCCCTTGCGTGGGGACAGGTCCTGAGATGGTCAAAAATGCATTCGGGCTTAATATTTGTTCTTTATTGCAGCGATCGGACATAATATATTTGAGATTCCAAGTGGAAATTTATGGCAGCATAGTGAAATGCTCACTCAACTTACGTTTCTCCTTTAACAGTTCCAATAAATATTCTTTTTCGGTAAGGGTAAGAAACAACGCAGAAGAAATTTCAATTTATGAGACATATTATTTATAAAACTCAAGACTCTCTATGAATAAAAATACATTATACCAATTCATAAAAAATTTTTACATAATATTAAACAAAATTTTTGGTTAATTTAAAGTCTTAACTCGTAGAAAGCAATTCGATTCTGCAATTTTTAATCATGTGTTATTTATTACTGGTAAAATAATGACAATTATTAATTTAGATAATCGTTATTTAAACACAAAATCATAAGATCACAACAAGAACATGATTAATGTTTTCTATATTTTCTAACCTTCTTATCTGAACTAACCCCATAAAAAATAAGAGCTCGAGGAACTTTGAACCCTTATCTGCGTTCAGCACTTCACTTACCTCTTGCAAGCCGTTTTCCCCTGCCCTTTAGTTTACCAAAGAAAAGGAGATAGAGAATATCTGGATTCTGGAAGTATTTCATTTGCAAGTGACATCTGTGAGGGGGCGCAAGGATAATTCGAACATATATCATTTTCAGTTTTTGGTCAATCGATTTGTGTTCGATTGAGGCTTATCAGCAACTGGCGGAGGCTAAGGGGAAGTATGGGAGTGTGGCATGCTCAATTGAAGGCCGTCACGCTCTGCTCGCAAAATGGATTCGACTATGAGAGACTTCCTGCCCAGAGATCCCAAGGATGCGACTACTGCATATCTATCACCAGCAGCATCGCCAGCAGCTCAAAGCCACAACAACCCCAATAAAAGACAAGATGGTATTTCACCATTTTGCTGCTTCTACGGCCACCATATGGATGCAGATTAATGCGGGTGTGAAGGAGATGCTTTCCCCAGGCTGAACATTAATTCGATGTCTCTGCTCTTCTGCGGGGTTAGGCAATCTATTTATGTTTGATTTCCAGCAGCAAATGCAGTCACATGCCACCTCGCACGTGACTTTACTAAAGTTGCAGTCTAGCTGGAGCCTAATAAAACTGTGTTACGAGGAAAACTCATTTCTAAAAATAGTCTGGACATTTATTGTTATACTTATGTTGAAAGAGTTTCAGTTTAGAACAATTACTAAGCGCTTGAAATGTAAATTTTAAAAGTATAAAGACTGAAAAGTAAATCAATTTAAAAAAAACATTATTTGGGTTCTAAAAATATTTGAGTTTTTAGGTAGTAAATGTGATACGATTACAATTCTTTGCAGATTGCATATTAATTTATACCATTATCTTCACACAAAAATATCGACTGGTAATATTAACCAATATAATAGTTAAACAGTTCCCAATCACAAAATTGTCCATTCTACCAACTAAATAGTTACTCACACAACAACAAATACACACAACTGACTATTTTGCAGTAGTTTCACTATTAAATTGTAATCTAAGCAAGAATAAAATACACTTTACTATATTCAACTATTTTTAATGGTTACTTAACCATACGAATGCGTTAATTTCATCCATCAAATTTGCTTGTATGTATCGATCTGATTGCCTTTTTAAGCTTCCCATTTTTCCGAATCTGGAATTTAATTAAACCATCAGGACATTTTATCTTCAGCATTTTCTTAGGGTTCCTTTTCCTGCGTCAACAAAAAAGGCGTTCAACATATGCCCTAAAAAACCGATCCGATCCGTCAGTGTCTTAGTGCTCACAGCCGTGGAACCTTCAGCACTTGCCGCAGTCTAAGTGTTCTGGCATCCTGCATCACAAGCCATAAATCATAAGGACGCAGGCATCCCGAAGAGGAGAAAAAGAAGCAGCCAGTGCGAAGATATTCTGCTCTAATTCTGCCTGAGAGAACCAAAGGAACGCATTACTGTCGCAGGAAGCCGGCGGCGAAATTCGCAGCGTTGAGTCGAGTGCGTTAGTTTGCATATGCAAAGGACCTAGGAGCCATAAAACAGCAAGGACAACGCACAGCAGCACGGGTAGAAAGAATAAAACACAACAAAATAAACTGAACCCATATAATATTTTTTCCATATTTTTGTCGTATTTTTTGTGCCTTCTCGTTGCATGCGGTGCATATGATTTATGGTGATGCGAGCGGAAAACGTCACGATGACAACGGCAGCGAGAAGCAAATAAAACAGCAGGCTTAAGTATCTCACAGATGCTTTCGCATCGAAGGCGCTGCGGTGGGGCAATTAAAAGCCCATACTCAATGGACAAATAGTCTTGGCTGCATCGTTAAAAGGAAATATTAATTTGTGATTTCTTCACGCCGCCACTTGCAGCTAATTTATTATTAATTGAATTTCAAGGGGCAGCCATTGGGTTGGCTATAGGACTGGCGCCTGTAAATGTCCCACTTGGAAAAACGAGAAGCTATATTACGTACATATCGCGGGTTAAATCTGAAGGCAGAACAAAAATGTTCAAAATAAATATGTGTTTATATAATAAAAATAAAAATATTTAAACTTTTTTTAACATTTTTTAACGTGATTTTATATTACTAAAGATTCACATTTATGGAACCCTAAAAGAAAGTCTTCCGTTTTCTAATTATATACTTTTGTAAATTGAATTAAAATAAGAAAATGCTTAATTTTCAAAATTAATTTATAAATGGCCATAACTTATGACTTATAGAAATAAATTTATTGACCATCCTTGTATATTATTTTTTATTTTTTAATATTTATTGTAATATTAATTTAATATCACTAAAAATCTACGTTAAGACGTTTACATTTTTTAAATTTTCGATGCATTTCAGATAGGAATGAATTACCAATATTTATGAATGCACAGAAGCGATACACTCGCCGCTTTCAGCTTCCTGCTCTCCCTTCTCATCATACACAGCGTTTTATGTTCTATTTATGTTGTGCAAACGATGCCCCATAATCGTAAAAATATCAAAACAAATCGTTAAAATCGATCTCCCTCGTTTGCCAATCGATTTACAATCCCCCGCTAACTCCCCCAATAGTATCTTCATTTGTGGAGTTTTGCCTTCACGGGACGCGTGTCAATCGAGCGAGTCTGTTGCCATATTGAAAGTATCTGTGTATCTCCCATCTACATATATGTACTCTTGTGTCTCTATTTGTATCTTCATCGGGGCTCGTGTGTGCACATGCCAATGCCGGCAGCCCCAACCAGAAGAAGCTCATAAATTTTGTGACTTAATTAAGTTGGCATCACTTGAAAATTGTTTGAATTTTTTGTTGCCTCTCGGGTTCCTGCTTTTTGCTGTTGTTCTGTGTATAGCGTTTACAGATAATAATTGTAAGAGCCCATAATTGAATCAATATTGATTTATAATTATTAAACCGACTCAAGTGCAGCGCCCGCAGACAAAACTCAGAGGAGATAATAAGTGAGTGCAACAAATTGTTAATTTAATTAGCCATTGAATATTTGGCCAAATTTATGGGAATAATTGGAAATCAATATATCATCTCTAATTTGTATGAAGCTATGAAAAAGACGTGCGAGTGTAAGCAGTATTAATTTTAAGTCTTAATTTTAAAAATGTTTTATGTGTTTTTAAAAATTTTGAAAAATATTTTCGTTTTTTAATTTTGAATCATATGTCTCTCATAATCAATTTTTTCATAAACCTTTATTTATTAATGGTTTCATTGTGTTAAGATTTATAAAATTTATTATTCATTTAATTTAAAGAAGACGACCAAGATGATAGCAATTGTAACCCGTAACTTAAATGATTGGATCTTACCGATAATCTTAACCTTCCAGAACCAAAGTTTCAAATCTTCTGCATCACTCAGCTATTTACTAAACAAATAAATTGGAAATCCACGTTTCCAGGCTGAACAACAAAAAATGAAATAGAGTTGTTTGTTTATTTACCAAAGCGATTGGATGCGTTGGGGGAATCTCACACACCCAGAAAGTGGTGTGGAAGGTGGAAAAGCGAATGAGGAAATTTTCGCAGCATGCCGCAGAGTCTCCTCGACGTCTCCCACTGCTACGCCGGGCGAAATGAGGTGCCACATGATATGGGGGCGCTCTGGCGTTCTGTTTATCCAACGGGGGTCGCCAAGCCGAATGTTTGTTTTTATAGACTAATTTTTATGGGGCCACCGGCACCCCCGAAAACACTTCTGGTGTTTGTTTTTCTTTCCGGATTGCTCAACACTTGTTCCAGTAGCTGTGTGTTTACGAGTCCATTCCGCCGATTCGGCCTGCCACACACATAATAATCATCATAACAAGGCATTAACTTGCTCATTAGCCAGCCCAGGCGGACAGAAAGGATTCGGTCGCGGGATCATAAAGCCACCACAGCTCACCGCCCGCTGAAAGGGATGAGGCCTGGTCCATAATTAAGAAGTTGGCTATGCAAAAACCCATGGAAAAACTTTGGTGGACCTGGACTACCTGGCTAAATTAAAATCACCCTCTGTGCACGGCAAGTGCCAAGACATTGTCACACATTATCCGGCGGCAAACTTTTACCGAAACAAAGGGACACAAAGGGTTGCTTCGCTGCTTCGTCCCGGGCTCAAAGACAAAGTTTTACGGTGGCAGAAGGCAAAGGAAGGAGTGGCAAACAAAGTGGCAGCTGCTGACGCGCCATCGGCTCAATTGCAATTACGGCAAATTACTTTATTACATCCGTAATTGTGTGACCATCGAGCGTGCCATTTTTCGGGCTCTGGAATTAGTGCGAGCGCCACAAGTGGTTCGGTATTTTTCGACCCACTCCACGGTAACTACTCTACTATATTAGTATGTCTGCCCGCCCTCTTCCAGCCCACTTCCTTGGTGTACTTCTTCTTATGGCTAAGTATTTCCAACGATGCACACGCACAGCCTCCAATGCCGCCGGCAACTTCCCAGATTCTCAAATCCGTCGGCAGTTGTCACGTAATAAGAAGTTTGAGCACGGAAAGTAATTTGTTCTGTAATTTATAAAAATATTGAATTTTTGGGATTATAAATTTTTATATTTAATATTATATAAGATATAATAACAATTACTTATAGAAATACAAAATAATGCCTTGCCATTTTACAAAGCACAATCAAAAAAAGTCTTAAAAAAATAAATTATATTTTCAAAGATTTAAATTTTAGCAGTTCAGTGTTTCAAAATTTATTTCAATAATTCCCAAAATCGTTATTAAAATATACAGAATAATAGTTGGAAATCTTTTTAAATTTTAAAATTTTAATCTCGAAAGAATATTAATTAACACAAATTAATATTCATGTTCCAACCTGGATTTCACATATGATTCTGAACATATTAACGAACTGTTTATTTATTCTTTCATAATTATTATTTCTCTTTACAATTTACCGCTTTCTTGTCTGGTTCTTCGCCGCATCAGATAATTGTGACTCATCGAATGGTTGTTAATTTGTGATCGGCCCGTGCCCGGCTAATTGTCTTCGATCGTGATCACGATCGTGATCGGGATCATGTCTTGAATCGAGTGGGACTTGTGCTGACGTCACGTCGGAATCAGTGGAACTCCCCCACACAGTCCCCTTTTAAAATCATGGGGAAACGCGCGCCAAAAACTCACGAATCGCTCTTTTACGCAAACTCTCTTGAGCTCTCTCTTTCTCGCTCTCGCTCCTTCTCGCTCTCAGCTCAGCCATGTTTATTTATGATGTAAACAAACCATTAAAGTGAGAATTACGAGCGCAGTCGCAGTCGCGGCCATCATGGCAGCGGCGTCGGCAGCGACGCAGACAGCGCAGCAGCGCTCTTTCACTCTCTCTCTCGCAATGCTTTATGGCTGCCGCAAATGGTTTATTGCCCACCCCACTCCACCCCCACCCAACTCACACACTCTGAGTCGGCGCTGGCTCTCTCGTGAGAGTGTGGGAGAGAGCAGCTGTTCTATGCCAAGCATATGTGGCGGGAAAGGGACAAAAGCAAAGTGGGAGTGAGAGGGTAACAAGAAGCTCCGCCCCCTTTTAGTGTTGCGTAACGTCTGCATTTGGCTCCTTTTGAATTTCGCTCCTGGCTGCACTCGTTTCAGGCCATTTTCCAACTTTATTCTAATGAGAAACCTGTTAGAGGAGCTCCAAAGAAAGCGAGATGGAGACAAGGCGAGAGCGAGACCGCGAAGGCAAGAGAAATTTACGGCTACACGTGGTCTCCGCTTTCATTGAGAAACATCATTGTTTATGGGCGTTTACTTTTCGAGGATCTGGATTTACGACCTCTCAAGTGGCTCGCATTCGAGTGAATTTCCCACTCGTCTCGTCTCAATCTCACTCATCCCAACACCAGCTCTCTGTTTTTGTGAGTTTTATGTCGGCGCTGAACTTGAAAATTACTTTATTAATCATTTAGGAATAAGCGCGTCTATTAGAGGGCATTTATCATCGACAGAAGGGTGGGAGACAAAAACAAAATTAGGCAAAATTTTAATTAAATTAGAATTTGTTCAAATAATGATTTACTGAAAAGTTGGAATAGAATTTGGTTCTTGATTGTCATTTATTTTGTCAAATTAAAAGTAGAAAACAATATACAAATTAATGGAAAGGGCACCGGAAACAAAAGTCATTCGGCTTTTTATTGTCAAATATTTTTACGAATATTGAAAATAAATAGGTACCTATCTGAAAGATATCATTGTTTCAAAATTGGAAAAAATAATATTTATTATATAAATTACATACTCAACTACACACAAAAAAAATTAAAATTAACCAAATTAATTGTCAAACAGTTCCCAACCAAGAAAATTGTCAATTCTACCAATCAAATAGTTACTTTCACAACAACGAATAGCCACAATAAAAAATGTAATACTCTTAAAAATAATAGCGTGTCTTTTGTCTTTACTTTCGTTACTATATAATTGTAAAATTACTATAAAATAGTCAGTTTTGTGCATTTTGTTATTGTGAGATAAACTATTTGATAGGTCATTTACTATTTGATGGCTTGGGACCGTTAACTTTTACCAATACATTTTTTTTTGTTTATAAGAAAACTGCAGATAATGAAATTCAATCAAAAATTAAGAAAAGTTAGTCAATTATTTAATTGTTTTGCCATTAAACAAAGAATTTTAAAAATTTTTAAATTTTTTGACGCAAATGCCAAAAAGTTATTTTAAAACGGTATTCTTAATTAGAAGACAAAATTTAGTAAAGAAAGTTATAAGTCCAGTTTCTTTTAATTTTTTAAAATAAAATGGCATTGTCACCTCCTGTGAGCATTGTTTGATAAAAATTGCGCTGCTTTTAGTTAAGTTTCACTAAGTAAAATAATACACAATGTCTTTCAGATCTTTTTCTGGTAACTTTTCTTGACCCTCTAATAATCTAAAATCATTTAATTAATTGCATCTTGTAGCCCAAAAGCGACATGTCTATTGAACATCGCATGCCATTTTTTAGACCCAGCTGTCTTTTGGCCATATCAAATGATCCGATTCAGCGCCATTTTGGCAAACGGTAGTAGAGGGGATTCGCTCGAAATTAAGTGGAGGGGAGAACTGCAATCCCAAAGCGCAAGTTGCGATGGTCATCAATTAAATCCATCGCAGCAGCCAGCGTCCAACACCTCGGAACGTCTCACCTTACGCCGCCTTCCCGTGGCGAGTGGATATGGCCCCGCTCTACGGGTCCGCCAATTAATCAAAATCGTCGCCGTGTGGAGTCGCCGGAGTCCGGAGTCGGAGTCGGAATCGCAGGATCGGAGTTGGAGTTGGGTGGCAACGCAGAGGAGTGGGAGTGGGGTGGCGTGGGGCTAAAGAAATGTCGTTAACTTAAGTGTCCAATTAATTAAAATCGCATTTAACAGCCGCCAAGCTGCGAAAACCCATTAAGATAGTTTGTCACAAAACACATGAATGCCCTCACCCAGCCCCAACTCCTTCTGTATATTTACCCCCTTTCCCAAGCTCCGGCTATTTAACCAAAATGGAAACTTTGCTCCTTGAGGTTTTTGGGTGCTCTTTTTTCTCTTCTCAGTTTTGAGCCTTGGAAACTTCATTTTGCTTCGGGTTTCTTTTTTTTTTATCTCCTCCTTAAAGTATCTGTTCCTTATAAACCCGTGCTGTTGTTGCCATTGTGGCTTTCATTTTTGGCCGTCTTAAGTTTGGTATGTGCAAGTTTATAAATTTGAGCTGCTTGCTCATGTGGTTGTCTGGTTGTTCGTTGTGGGTTTTGGTTTTTGGTTGTCTGTCCAAGCGATTTCGCACTCAACTTCTCCGCAATAAGATTAATTTCGTGGGCATTGCCACTATTTCTTGGGTCTTCTCAGATACCTTAAAATCTTTAAGGACCAGCCATCCAGGCTTCATTAGGATTTAAAATTAATTCATGATTATTTATTTTTTTGAAAGCTGCTAATAAATCTTGAGGAAGAATGAATGGTTTTCAAAAATGTTTTAAAATGTATAAGCAATATGCTGTTTTATTTCATTTTTCATAGAGTAGATTCGTATTTATTATTAAAATATTTTAAAACTATATTTACAAACATTTTTAAATAAATTTAATTGAAGGGGATTTAACCAACTTTTTTTAATATCCTTCGGTAAAGACAACGTAAATAAACAAATTATTAGCTGTTATACTTCCTATTTCAAAAAATTAACAATTTTACCTTAAGCTTTGAAAACAAATAATTTCCAACATCTTTTCAAGGATGACTATGCATAGCAAGCTCAGTCGAAAGAGAAGCATTCATTAATTTACTGCACTTTTCCAGTTTTCCTGAGGGTCTAGCAAAATTTTTTGAATTGCTTTGTTTTTCCTTTTGTTTTAATGCGGGTTCACAGTGAAAATTTATGAACTCAAGAAACTGAAATTTCTTCCTCTTCAAGTTGGCCCTCTTCTTTCGGTTGCTTAGTGCACAAGTTTTGCCCAAGAGAGAGTAAACAAAAGTTTTAAAAATTTTGTCGGTTGCTCTTTTGTTGTTGTTGGCTTGGCAGTAACTACTAAACATTTGCCAGTTTCTCATTTAATTTATTTTGTGGACACAAAATTTATTGCGCCCGCGCTCGAATGTGAGGCGTCGCCTTATCAAATAATTGCTGGCCAGCAAATTTTGCAACAATTAAGCGGTAAGGCAAGCTTTTCCACCTTCTGGGAGGAGTTTGACTTAACAACACATATTTGGTTTGTGCCCTTTTTTCTGGTGTGTTTCTGCAATCACAGCGTTTCAAAAATATTTTTTTGCGCTTCGCCTGTTGCTTTCAGGTCCTTTTTTCGCTCTTATCTTTATAGCCTCGTTTAGTGGGCAGCGGAAAAATTATGTCGCACAATTCTTTTTATTTCTCATGTCATAATTTTGTTGGTCCACCCCAATGCCAGGACACGGTGCAACCGCTGTGACGCGGTGTGAAAAATTCGCATGAAATATACAAAAAATTACTCACGAATTAGTGCGAAACTTGTCTAGTTGATAAGACCGTGTGATATATAGAAGCGAGCATCTCCCTACCTGGAGGGTCACTTCCAGGCCCCATCTCAACCCCTCCCACTCCGGGCAACGAGCACCGGACAGCTGGCCGGGGCATGACATCGATCATTTTGGACGCGTGTGCTGCTCCGTGGAACCTGCAACCTGACGCCGTCGGCCAAGTTCACCGCAGCTTCGTAGAAACGATCGCGGGAAAAGAAAAGAGTTGCAAGGCCCACACTTAAAATAATATTTTTTTGAAGTGTTAATAATGTTGTCAATACCATGAAATGAATTTCAAGCCCAATCCTTAAAAAACGATCTATTAAATTCATATATTTTTATACATTGATGAGTGGCGGATCCAGGATTTTGTTGTGGGGAGATTTCAAAACAAATTCTTTGTTGCATACTTTTTGAAAACCACATTTCCCTTCACTTTTCCGTCGAGGGAGTTGGGGATTTCTTCCCATTGTGAATCCGCGCATGACATTTATACATTTATTTATAAAGAATACAATATATCACTACAGTTTATATTAATAGGATTATGTACTACAAAATAAAATTGTAAGAATTATATAACAATACTTAAAGTGTGTAGAATTATTTTTGTTTATTTATTTAAATGTTCTCTTTACAATAGAGTTTAATTGTTATAAATGTAATACAGACATTTATAAATTGTAGGAATAATATACTTAACTTTTTTATAATTTACTGATAACAACTTAGTTGTTATATAAGTGGAGTAATCATTTATAATTAAGAAGGTCAAAATAAAATCGACGACTAGTTTTTCAGAGTGCATTTTGGTGTTTGCATTCCAGCCATCTTATGGTCCAAGGTGTGTCACATCTCTTTTGTGTCGCACATTTGTCAGAAATTAATCATGTTCTTGTTGTCCCGCATGGCAGTGTGTGTGTCCATGATATATTGGTCGCAGAGAGAGGGAAAGAGATCCACCGAAAGGTTCGGGCTCGATCTGCAGTTGGGGATTCGCTGGGGGATACGAGTGTAAGAAATGCAATTAAATGCGATCGCAAACACACGACTTTGGTGGCGCAATTAATTTTCATTAAACAAAAAAAGGAAAGGCCTTAAATACAAACCGGATCTCGTCCTCAAGTTAAGACTGCAGCTTACCGGGAATTTTTAAGAAATGTTGGTTTACCTTATTTGAGATAATCCATTTTTTTAAAATTTATTTCTGGACAAGCATTGTTATTTCTTAAAAAAAAAATTTAAATAAAATCTATTAGTATTTTTTATTTTAATATCTCCGATTTTGTGATTTCTTGAAAAATAATGCTGAATGCATTATTCCTAGTCTTATAGGGCTTTTACTTTTATACCATTAAGAGCATCAGCAAATATTATTTTTAGTTTCCCTTTTTGCATACCTGCAAGTTCATTTGACTCCACCGCAATTGATCGCTGGCCGTGCGACATTAATTGATATTCTTATCGCCAATCGATGACGATTACCTTTGTGCGATTACTTACTTACTCACATTGCATTGCGTTCGGCTCAATCCACTTTCAATTTGACAGCTGCGACAGACAGGTGACAACCCATAACTCACGATCAACAGACCCGGCCCGATCCGATCCGATCCCATACCATCTCATCCTCGGGCTCCATGTCCGCTTCTTTATTTATGCAACCGTCTTACGCGGGCGGAGGCTGTGAAGAAAAGGGGGAGTGGCAGGGATTAATGCCAGACACGATTCATTGCGATGCCAAGTATTTTGGCTTCGATGGTCAATGGAACTTTGCGGACAAAAAAAGGAATCCAGAGGAGAGTTATGGGGCAGGAGGTGAGGGGACTGGGGCCTTGGCGTTCCTTTGCCATAATATAATTGATGATATTGTCTTTTAATTCGCTGGATCTGTCGTGTCTGGCATGGCGATTCAATTGACTCTCTGAATTTGCATGCCCTCAACTTATCGATGAATGTTATCTGACTGTGTTTAACAGATATTTGATGACAATTGGATGATTGCAGCTCTACCAAATTTCAATCTTGAGAATTTTAGTTTTGAAATGAGACGAAAGTCTCCCGCCTCGGGAATAATCACTAATATTTATAAATATGGTAATATAAAAAAATAATATATGTGTGTTTGAAATTGCGAAAGGTTCTGAAACGAATTACCTTTCTTCTTCGAGGTTTGGGATAGAACGGGGTTTTGTAACTGTTCATGCAGACAATAGAGAATTTTTTGTATATGTGTTTCAAAAATGTATTTATATTACTAAATAATACTAAATACTAAATATATTACAAATGCATATGTCCAATGCTAAACGTGACTGTAATGCTCGGATACATATTCCATTTAAATTTTGGTTACCTAATCTCCATTCTCTGCTCTGAAAAAAGGTTTTCCACCTTTTCTGCTTGTCGGGCAAAACAAATTAGAGATTTGAGCGAGTTATTTACGACCCAAAATGGTTGATCTATGATGGGAATTAAGGGTTCAGTACGCCGCGCGATGGGGGATGATGTCTCAAAGGGGGAAGGGGAAATAGAGGGATATGTGCTCGTATATATATGTATATATCGAGTATCGCACTGTTGGTCTGAAGTTGGCCAGCTAGTTTTCGGTACCAAAATCACCGCATGGCCAAGAGTCGCAGGCCGTCATTTATCTTGTTTTGCCGTCTTCTTATGCTGCATCAAAAATTCAACTGCAAACCGGCTAAATAAATCAGTGCACTTGTCGCAGTGAGCGAGAAAGAGAAGGACAGCTGGGGCGAGATAGAGACAGCGCGATGTGTCAAGTGTATTTTTGGACCTCGACAACTCTTTTGCTTTTTGGCATCTTGAGCATTTCTTCGGGGGATTTCCTTCTCCGTCGCTTAACAGGGCAATCCTTAGCGCCAAGATTTATGACATTTTAGTTGGCAGCATCTTGGCGAAATCTTATCGAAATTTCAGCTTTTCTCTGGGCATCGGCCAGCTCTGCAGTGCATATTTTCAGCATGACCTCAGTCGAAATGAGCTGCGAACTGAAAATCTCTTGTGCCGCCACCAAATCGAAAACCTTTCCTCCTTCTCCTCCTCCTTTCATCTTTCTCCCTATTTAATGGCCAAATTAATCGTGTGCCTACCTGTGCGTAACCAGGGAAAAGTGAAAGGAAAAATGACCCAATAACGCAGTGTCTCCGAAAAACAATGATAACAGCCTGAGAAATGACCAAATGGTAATGGCCGGTACAAGGCCACTGATTTTAACCATATTTTCACCTGCCAATTGTTCCATTTCGTTATCCTTGAAGGAAGGCTGTGCCTAAACAGTCGGGTCATGGTCCTTTCTGTGACAATGAAATTACTGATCTGTCATGGTTATAATTTACACAATAGAAATAATAATCATTCATTGCAGGTCGACCCCGGCAATGGGAAATTACCAAGGAGTTTAGAATATCACCGGCTTTGAAAAAATCGTATGAAAAAATTTGTTGCTACTGATATACGATAATATTGATCTAATAATTTCATATATCTAAAAATGTGTAATCAACAGAAGACAGAGTCAGACTATTAGATACCCGTTATTCAGCTAACCAACTTTTAAGCAAGAACTACATAAACTACACTATTTATTTATTTATTATTTATTTTATTTATTTATCGATGGGTATTGACGAAACAAACACTTTTCAGTTAAAATTTTAATTCTAACCTCAAAACTGTGCGCTTCACAGTTTTTTTCGGTTTGTGGGCGTTAGAGTGGGCGTGGCACCGTGGCAACAAACTTGCGCTGCGTAGGAACTCCTAGAATTTGCTTGTAAAACGTTAATCTTCTAGCAGTTATAAACGGACAAACGGACGAACGGACAAACGGACATACGGACATGGCTAAATCGACTCGGCTAGTGATCCTGATCAAGAATATATTTACTTTATATGGTCGGAAACGCCTGTAACATACTTTTTCACGAATCTAATATACCCGTTTACTCTACGAGTAACGGGTATAATCACAACCGCAAAACTTCATATTTACTAGAAAACCTTGTTATACTGTAATACTTATAAGTTATCACTTATAAATCGAACACTCCCAGGAACTAATATAAACATTTAAAAATAAAAAAGAAAAATTTCAAGCTGTCGATTGACCCATCAAATAGTTACTTTTACAACAACAAAATTCTTAAATCAAAATTCCTAATTCTTAATAAATAATTGTATTATTAAAAGGTAACTAAAGCAACAACAATGTAATCTTTTTTTATAAGTACTTAACTATCCGTAGTTGTAAATTTTACCAATGAAATTTTCTTGTGCGTGGTGGTTTCTGCTACCAAGGGAAATTATAGTCCCGAAATCTAAAGATTTTAAAATTGCTTCGGGGTTGAAATATTAAATCCCGACCAAAAATATGTGATATATTATGCGATATATCGTTTCAAATATAAGCCTTTTTATTTTCACTTTAAAGTTATCAACGCTTCGGGCCATTCGAAATGTGATAAGGACCAAATGACAGTTGGGAAAAGGGAAAGTGCCGGATTAGAAACCATTATGTGGTGCCCACTCCCAAAAACACCCACACACGCATACAGAAAGGTGCGCATCCTGGTGGAGAAAAGGGACCAGGACTCGAGTGTGTGCGGTGGTACATCCATAAGTGTCATGTTCGGGTATCCTCATTCATCCTTGGCATGCACGCACGTTTTTTCGATCCGGTTCCTTTCTTTCCCTTTTCGGCTGCCCGGTTGTTGTTGCTTTTTGTTTTATTATGTGCACGAATTTCTATATACAACGTGTGAGTGTGTGCGAATGAAATAAATTCCGTAGCGCTAGAAGCAAAGATTTATTATCAAATTAAATTTCTGACAGAATTTATTGCTTTATCTCTCTCGCCAAACATAGTTCTTTTGCCTTTCGGCAGCCTCCACATCCAACCACCGAGCCACCCGACCACCCAACCACCACCCCCACAACCACCCACTCAAATGAATCCGCCGGCGAATGAACCATTCAGGCAAGCCCAGAAACCATCCGAGCCAAGTGGTGACCCCGACCTGAGCCTTTTGCTCTTACCTCACCTTCGCAACACGATTTGCACTTCCCTCACTTTGCACTCACTTCCCTTATCCATTTCTGCGTTTTTTTGGGTGTTTTTGTTTACGAAATTTATAGAGAACAAATTTGGACAATATGCGCGCATTATATTCGCGTGCTTCCCGAAAGTTTCTGGGGAAGAGGGCCTCATGCGAGTGCCACATTAAGCCTGATGCTGCAATACTTCTACGCTCCCATTAAAATGATGCATTGCCCCCGGCCATCATAATTATAAGCAAACAACAAGGAGGAGCAACTCCAAGATCTTTTCAATTTCCAAAATAAGTGAATTTAATTAAAATTAAGTTGGATAAACTCTTCGTTGACTAAAGGTGTTTAAATATTTTAATATGGCTGATTACATTTAAAGAAAAGAAAAGAAAATTTTAAAACTTTAAAGTTCTCAGTCTCAGTTTTAGTTTAGTTCTCAGTTTTATAGTCCTTTATAGGAAAGGAAAGTCAGGCACATGAAAATGATTAGATGGACTTCAACAGTGATCACAAAAATATATATATTTGTATTTCACAATGTCCAATTTAAGAAACGTTATCTAAACTAAAAATACTCAAAAAGCTTTCTAAACAAGGCTTATTTAAAGTTTTTAGCCCAACCTCTGTATATTTAATATTATTTAGGTGGCTTGGCAACTAAGCTGCTCATTTGAATTGAGAATTCCGGACATGTTTTGGTGCACCTATTGATTTATCTGGCCCGAGAACATATATTTTCCATTTACGTATGCCACGGCCATGAATGAAACTTTTGCAATTTCAAATAATCGCCAGCGCCCAATAATGAGGCCGGAGAGTGCGCGTTTGTTGGCCAACACACGCACGCATGGCTAAGAGGTGGGTGGTATTCCAAGTGGGTGGATGATTTCAGGGGGGTTTTTTGGGATTCTGTTTGGACCACCGAGGAACGACAGCAGCCGAAGTAACCACACCACAAAGAGGGGAAAAGAAAAACTTTCTTATTGCCAAACTGCCAAAGTCAGAAGGCTGCCACTCCCACTCCAACTTCTCTTCCACTTTTCTACCCTGCATCCTGGGTCTTGAGATGGGGCCTTGAGAAGACGAAGGAGCAGGAGCAGGAGCTGGAGAAGAAGCCAAGACGACGCGGCGATAGCATGAGGGATTACAGCGCGTGATTTATATGGGATTCCGAAGAAATATGGGCGAAATGTGTCGGCAATTTTTATTGGACATTTTAAAAAGGCGAGTAAGATGTTCCTCCTAATGTTGTTGCTGCTGGCTCCTGGGAATACGGAATATAAGGAACTGCGGCAAAAGTAGCTGCTGCAAAGGGGGGGCTAACGGGAGGTTGGAAAACCCTGGCCGCACACATTTTCCGCGGCAGCTGCTCCCTGAGAAATTTTCCCCACTTGATTTCGTGCGTAGTTAGTAAGGAAGTCGCGTTCATTCGTTCGCAGCTCTAACGAGCCCCGGCGAATATTTATGATCAGCCAGGGCTCACCGCCCCCTCACCAACCCCATTCCCTCGTCATCCCCTCCGCCCAACCTTGCCTCGGAAAACAACAACAACAAGCTGTGGAAGATGGTCCAGCTAAAAGTTTACCCAACAGCTTTTTTGGCATTTTCAGCGGTTTTGCATTAATTTAAATTTCGAATGCAAATGAGCCAATTTCACTGAGTGCCGAGTAGTGAAAACTGCTCTTGCAACCCTTCAAAACACGTAGACAAATTGCAAGAAGCCTACCAGGATATACACTCTGTGGATAGATCCCCCATTTTTATCCTCCTCTGACTTCTGAGAGTGTGAATTGTGACGCGACAAAATGATTTAGTTTCCCGTCACTTAATTTAATCGCGGAACTTGGCAGCCCGAATATTTTTAAAAGCATAAACATTTTACCGCCCTTGGAAATCTGCAACCCATGGCACGTTGTAATGGAAATTAATTAGGCAAGTTCTCCGTCTGTCGGCTCCCCTGACAATGCCGGCGATGACTGTGTAAATTGCCTTCTCTATATCATTTTTAATTTAGTGGGCGCCCCCTCTTTGGGACACATTATTTAATTTATATCGGCGATGTGTGAATTAACGAGCCAAAGTCACCATGAGTTTATGGGTTTAAATAAAGTGATGGTTGGAACTGGCTCTTTGCTTTCCTAATAGAGTGGCTAATGTTTCGGACTAAGGTTTTGGGGTTACCTTAATTGTTAAAATGAAAAATTTCTGTATTTCTGGGCCATAAAAATACACCTTTTTGACGAATAATCTTCTATCAAGTAAAAGCACATCTAAATTAGGTAATATGTCGTGACGATAACACATTTTTAAAAAAAGTGTCTAACAAAGTTTTTAAAAATTAATTTTTAAATTTAAAATTCATTATTAACTCATTTACTGTCTGTAGTTTGGAAGTTTAGGAGCTATTGGCATTGGCTAAAACAAAAGGGTTATCCAAAAAGTGGAATATACACCAAGAAGTTCATCAGAATTAAAGTTTTATTCTTAAAACCATATAAGGTTATCGAAAAAATGCAACAAATAATTTGTTTTAAAATCCGCTCCCCCCTCGGACAAATCCTTGATCCGCCACTGATTCAGACAAAAGCCAAAGCCAAAGCCAAAGCTTTTTTTTTATTTTCAGTTTAAAAAGATCTGTATAGTTTTGTATAATAACTTTTAATAACCTTTGAACTGAGCCTCTGACTTAAATTAATCGGTTTTCATAGGATTTCTATGATTTTACTAGAATACGACAATGCTAATGTAAGTTAAATATTTTCCTCGAATTATATTAAGACCGTTCGTCGCTTCAAATTTCTTGTGATTGAGTTAAGTAATAAAGGAACCTTAAAGGCAAATCTGTAGAAAGGCATCAAAGCATTTTTGGCATACGTGCTAATAAAATCGAGCTCTGACTTTTGAAGCCTAATCCTTTAATGTGGTTATTTTTTTCAAACTACGATTTCGCAAATGCCATACGTAAAAATCGTAAACTAAATACATACAAATGCTTATATACGTCTATATAACAATTTGTAAAGCCCATAGGGGTGTACCTTTTAAAAATATGCCATTTTTGTTGTCTAGTGTTATCCAAAACAATTACAAACATTTTAGTTGACTAAGTGAAACACGATCGCCAAAAAGTATACTAACATTTTCTTGTGTTAAAACATTTTTAGAATAATAATAACATAAAATTATCTATATTGCATGAAACAAATATTATTAAGAAAATTATTACGTTTAACTTTCAAGACACCATACAAATTGTACCCTCAGGACCATACTTTATACACCCAGAAAAAAATCCGTTCGAAACGTTCACAAATCAAGCCTAAGCCCGTTTGTTGCCAGTTTATGAACGCTCGTTCATTTTAAGAACATTTGGAATTGATTTAAGAACGAAAAGTTCATAAGAAAGAAAAACAAAAACAGGATTTCTGGACTTGCTGTTTTTTTCTGCGGGCCTGGTAGAGGAGACGTATTTAATCTGATTACTTAAAGTGGTTATTTTATTATTAATAATTATTGTATATTAGTGTTTGTTGTTAACATACAATTTATTTATTATTAGAAATACATATAAACATTAGAAATAATATTTTATTAAAAGTTTCGATTCACGACGTCTTCTCGAGGGCTCGAACCTGGGCTATTATGTGTCAGAGACGAAGGGCCTAACCGCTGGACCACGGAATCAACCAAACGGGTAACTAGACTTGCAAGTTTTTCGGTCTTCATGAACAGCGTTCGCAATTTCAGAACGATTGTGCATAATCTAACCACAATCGTTCAAAGCTCAACACTGCCAAGCCCTGCATGACCTATAAGTTCCCAGTCGCAACTTCGACCATAGTTTTACCATGATTCACCAACTGCCTGAAGGGATTGAACTTGCGACGCGAGTATTCCGTATACTTTTGCATCCTCTCCCTGGTCATCAGCTTCACATCCAGGTTTCACCCATATTAAAAGTACAGGCCAACTTTAACAACGATAAAGATCCTTTCGTCCATGTCATATATAACATTCTAAGATTTCATATATAATAATGTAAGTTACTACAAATAAAATAAATAAAATTAAATTAAAAAAACTAAAATGAATCTGATAGAATTTAATAAAAAAAACTCCAACTCTTTCGATCTAAAAAACGAAGTGCAACTCCCTTTCTACCCATTTTGAATGGTAGTGGTACAATTTTCCAAAAAATAACATGGTTTTTGGGTAACATTACTGTTTTTTTATTGAAACGTTAATCCTCGCAATTCACATTCTATTTAATTCGCGAGTGTGCCTATCGACTAGTACAACAAATCCATTATTGTTGAGGGCTTCACTTATCATCAGAGGTGGGTACCTTAGTTGCAGCGTACTTCAAGAGCAGTTTATCGTAGACTTCACGATCCTGTCGAGCGATTAAATACACAATTAGAAAGGTTGTGAATGAGAATATTTCGAGGCATTCTTACCTGTTCGTTAACTGAGGGGCGCAACTGCTGCAGAGCCTCTTTGAAATGATGACTGCGTACACGCAGATCGTCGAGCTTTGTTTCGCCATCGTTGAGAGATTGGCGCAGGGAGAACATGGAGGCCTGCTTAACCAGTCCGGCCAAGTCTGCACCGGAGTAGCCCTCAGTCTGGGCCGCAATCTCATCGAGATTTACATCCTCTGCCAGCACAGGACGCTTTCCGTTCTAGGTAAGAAAAGAAAATAGATTACATTGCTTACGAAAGTAAGCAATAATTATTTTTACCTTTGTGGTGGCCTTTAGGATTTCGGCACGTTCACCCTGCTCGGGCAAACCCACGTACATAATGGTGTCAAGGCGTCCCGGACGCAGGATGGCCGGATCAATGATATCCGGTCTGTTGGTCGCCGCCAAAATATAAACGCCTTTGCGCTCCTCGACACCATCCATTTCGGTCAGCAGTTGGTTGACCATACGGGTTCCGGAATTATTGCCATCGCCACCATCTGAGCGCTTGGGACACAAGGAGTCGAACTCGTCAAAGAAGATGACGCAGGGCGCAGAGTTACGGGCACGTTGGAAGACGGCATGCACAGCACGCTCACTCTCGCCAACATACTGGGGGAATAAAACATTGGTTAGCAAGGCGAGAAATATCCCGAATCTTAGTAATCGTACCATGTTCATAAGCTCGGGACCCTTCACCGATATAAAATTGATGCCTGCCTCATTGGCAATGGCCTTGGCCAAAAGCGATTTGCCACAACCTGGCGGACCACATAGCAAGACGCCCGAAGGGGCAGTCAGACCAAGGCGTTGCAAGATCTCTGGATACTTGACAGGCGCCAATACAGCCAGCCTTAGCTCTTCGCGAATTTTTTGGAGGGCACCAATATCGTCCCAGGTGGTGTCCGGCACAGTGATGAAGCCCTCGCGCTTGGCCGAAGGCTTCATTACCTTGATAGCCTCTACGAAATCAATAAGAGTGAGGCAAAAGTTTGGATCGGCGAACTCCTCGGGAGGATTGTCCAGAAAGTTGATCAGCTCGGGCAGCGTGGGCTCGTAGTATTCGTCGTTGGAGGAGTCAGCTTCCTGTTCATCGGTCTTCTCAGGCTCTTGAACAACCTCCTCGTCCACCTCCATGGCTGCGTCCGTGGGTTTCTCAGGTGATTTGCCATTGGTGGCTTCCTTGGAGGATTTAGTTTTGGGTGTGCCGTCACCTGGTTTTTCATTATCGTCGTCTTTTTCCTTATCACCATCCGCCTTTTCTTCTGCCCCTGCCTTTTTGTCAGCATCCTTCTCATCCCTTAGCTCAGCCTCATTTTCTGGTTCAGCCTTGACATTCAACTCCTCGATGGGCTCGTCGTCATCCAAAGTGATCGTGGTCATGTTTTTCTCGGCGAACTTCTCAGGGGGATTGTCCAGAAAGTTGATCAGCTCGGGCAGCGTGGACTCGTAGTATTTGTCGTTGGAAGAGTCCGCTTCCTGTTCAACGGTCTTCTCAGGCTCTTGAATAACCTCTTCGTCCACCTCCATGGCTGCGTCCATGGGTTTCTCAGGTGATTTGCCATTGGTGGCTTTCTTGGGGGATTCAGTTTTGGGTGTGCCGTAACCTGGTTTTTCATTATCGTCGACTTTTTTCTTATCATTATCCGCCTTTTCTTCTGCCTCTGCCTTTTTGTCCTTTGGCTCAGCCTTAGTTTCAGGTTCAGCCTTGACATTTAACTCCTCGATGGGCTCGTCGTCATTCAAAGTGATCGTGGTCATGTTCTTCTCGGCGAACTCCTCGGGGGGATTGTCCAGAAAGTTGATCAGCTCGGGCAGCGTGGGCTCGTAGTATTTGTCGTTGGAGGAGTCCGCTTCCTGTTCAACAGTCTTCTCAGGCTCTTGAACAACCTCTTCGTCCACCTCCATGGCTGTGTCCGTGGGTTTCTCAGGTGATTTGCCATTGGTGGCTTTCTTGGGGGATTCAGCTTTGGGTGTGCCGTCACCTGGTTTTTCATTATCGTCGTCTTTTTTCTTATCATTATCCGCCTTTTCTTCTGCCTCTGCCTTTATGACAGCTTCCTTTTCACCCCTTGGCTCAGCCTCAGTTTCCGGTTCAGCCTTGACATTCAACTCCTCGATGGGCTCGTCGTCATCCAAAATGACCGTGGTCATGTTCTTCTCGCTGGCAGCGTGCAGTTCGCGGAACTTCTTCATGGATCTACGCTTTACGGCCACAGAAGCTGCCCGGCTGACTAAAGCCATCAAATCTGCGCCGACATAACCTGGTGTTAGTTCGGCAACCTTATCGTAATTAAACTTTGGATCGATTGCTAATCCCTCGCACTGAATGCGCAAGATCTCACCACGTTCCTTGCGCGACGGTATGTGTATGGCGACTTCATGGTCGAAGCGTCCAATCCGACGTAGACCGGGATCCAAAACATCCGGATGTGTGGTGGCTCCAATAACCACCACGGACTGGCCAAACTCGTTGACCTTCAGGCTATCCAAGCTGCTGATCAGCTGCGACACAATGCGCCGTTCCATATCTTTGGACGCCCACTGGCGATTACCCCCGATGGCGTCGATTTCGTCTATGAAGAGCACGCATGGCGAGTAACTCATGGCCTGTTCAAAGACCTCGCGTATTTGCTCCTCCGACTCCCCTGAGATGCCACCAATTAGCTCCGTGGCCGGCACTTCCAGCAACGGCATTTTAAGTTGCTATGGAAAAAATGAAAATGGGTCTTAAATGAGAGTATATAGCAATTTTATTTTAAGAAACATACCCCACTTATGGCACGGGCTAGCAGCGTTTTTCCGCAACCTGGCGGACCGTGCAGCAAAATACTCTTCGAGGGCAACAGTTCCAAATGAATATATAACTCCGGCGACTTGATATGGATCAGCATCTCGCACAGCTCCTTCAGAGTGCTATCCATGCCGCCAATGTCCCAGAAACTTACTGCGTGGGGCTTCACAACCAGCTCCTTCTTGTATTTCTTAGATCCAGCACCTAATTGAACTAAAAAGGGAAGACTTGGTTGATTTTCGAGGGGTAATGCAGGGAATCACTCACATTTGTGTGCTGACTCCGGGCCTGAGCTTGGAATAGTGTTCAGTTTAGCTGCTAATGAGATTATTAAATATCAGTTCCATCTTCCCTATCCCGAAACCTACATTTCTTGGGAACCGCCGTTGTCTCCGGCAGATCTTCCATCGGGCGTTTCAAAGCGTTGGGCTGAACTGCTGGTGCAGCAGGAGACGGTGGTCCATTTTCGTCGGTGGTGTTTGAACTGAAGTCATCGTCAATTTCGTCCCCACTGGATACATCGATGGGTTCGGTGAGTGACTTGTTCGACTTGTTCAACATACTGTTGGTGGCTGGCTAGTCAAATTCTTCGCTGATGCAATCTGTCTCAGAGCAGCTTACCTTGTCCAAGTTGTAGCTATCAGAGATTATCGAAAAAGCTGGAAAAATTCGAGAAAATAATTCGTTTTATTCCTTGTGGAGAGTTTTCTGTACGTTGTAACACCTATAGTTCCTTATTAGAAATGAGTTCAAATGCCACTACATTTTCGTAAGGCTGACAGAGGAAAAAGTCAAGGCTAACTTTCTTTGGACAATTTTTTATATTTGCTCAGAAATTACTTTTAACCAAATTAGAGAATTTTAATTTTTAACGATTGGGTTAATTTTAAGAACATTTGGGGTTGATTTAAGAACGAAAAGTTTATAAGAAAGAAAAACAAAAACAAGACTTCTGGACTTACTGCTTTTTTTTCTGCGCGCCTGGTAGAGACATATTTAATCTCATTACTTTAAGAGGTTATATTATTATTAATAATTATTTTATATTAGTTTTTGTTCTTAACATACAATTTATTTTTTATTAGAAATACATATAAACATTAGAAATAATATTTAATTAAAACTTTCTATTCACGACGTCTTCTCGCGGGCTCGAACCTGGGCTTCTATGTGTCAGTACGGCCAATCGGGTAACTAGACATGCAAGTTTTTTGGTCCGGAAAATAAATTCTTCATGAACAGCGTTCGTAAATTCAAAACGATTGTCCATAATCTAACCACAATCGTTCGAAGCTCAACACTTTTTTGAGACGCGTTCATAATTTTACCAAAAAGTTCGTGATTTGACCCCGCAGGGTTTCTTTTTTCATGAACACAAAATATTCGTAAATCATGAAAAATGTTCTTGATTTTTTTTGCTCTTTATTTTCTGAGTGTACATAATGAATAATTAATTCAAGAAAATTCTTTTAGTGTTTCCCTGTAGTATAATTTATCAGCTTTCTTTTCGGTAGCCCGCTTTTGACAAATTTACAAATTATTTGAATTCATGAAAGAACTTTCGCAAGAACCAAATAGTTACGCACAAGAACCCTTCTTGGCTCCCTAAATCAACAAAACTTGGAGACCACAAGCTGAGCTGAGCTCGGAAAAGCTAAAGTCAGCTGAGACAGAGACGGAGTTGAGAAAGGAAAAACTATTGGCGTCATCGTGTTGTCGCTGGCGAGGCATTCATCTTCCTCGCGCCGGAAGCACCAGTGGAAAACTCAGCAGCAGTGAAAAACTTGGGTGCAGCAAAAGGAAAATCAGGAGAAGAACCAACACAGGACACAGAGAAAAAACATGGTTATATAACAAACCCGGCAAAACCACATCAGAATTTGATCGATAACACTTTTTTTGGTTTTCCAAATACCTTTTTTAAGAACATTTTTGTAAATATGAAATATTTTCAAATAACTCTAACAAAGCCTTTATAAGAAAAGATAATGTTAAATTTCCCTCGGTGTTGAAGCATCAGAACTAAGAGCAACAGTGGACACAGGATCTCAGACAAGGATGTTTTTCTGCCGCCTTGAAATTTAAATAAAAAACTAATATCTCATTTCGTTGCAGTTGCGGCTTGTTTGCAGATTGAATGGAGTACTTCCGACATCCGGTTGCACTCTTTTTGCCATTGCTGCACTTTCGTCTTGAGAGATGCAACGGCAGTGGCTGCGAAAAACTTGACTAACCAATCTTCTCCTTCAGCTGCTGTGTCTTGGTTACTTTGGCTCACATGTGACCCGGCCAAGTTTCCACCATTCCTCAACTTTTTGTGTGCAGTTCTTGCCGCTCTTCCTGCTCGGCAAACAGTGGGGAAAAGCGCAGTTTGCAACTGAGATGGGATGGACGATACACAAAGGCCCGCAGAATTCGCCTTGAAGGCTCTGACCGAACCGCAGACACTTTGTCTGGCTCCCGGCCATAAATCTAAAGCCCGCGTCCTGCTCTCCGCTATTCTCCCTGAATGTCCTGCTCCTTTTTCTTTCCGCTAGTTGTAGTGGAGGATATAGAAAATGAAATAATTTTGAAAACATCAAAGTGTTGCGAGTTTACAGCACACCAGCTGAGAGTAATGACTTTCTGTTATTTCGGGGGGCTTCAAGTGCCGACGGTTGTTTAAGAATTAAAGCCGAGTCCTGGCGGAAGTGTATTAGCAGACGAAACGGAAACGTATTTACTGATCGCATATCCCATCCTCCACTGGTCAACACCTTCTCCCTTCGCCAGCATCAACCCACTTCCCATCCTCTCCGTCCGGCAGCTGGCGCCTGGTATCCTTCGCATCCTTCGTATCCTTGGCCCGGGGCCATGGACATGGCGCAGGATGCGCTCTTAATTTATGGCATCGAACTTTTATTGGGCAAATTTCGGTTCATCTCCATGCGTGTATTAAGACTAATGGCCGAGAGCTGCCGGAAGTTCTTCATTGACAAAGACAGTAACGGAGGATATTCCGAAGACAACATCTTCGGCTTATTTATTTGTCTTTGCTCGTGGAAAAATACTGCAGAATTGCTAACACATTGCATATTTTTAGGCTTTCGACAAAAATAAGTGTCTGATGCCACCAAATTTCTTACACCTTAACCTTATCCGTTTATTTCATATATTTAAATTAAAAAATCACACAAATTACAATGAATTTAAATGTATGTATTGGATATCATATTTTAACAATTATGCAACTTCATTAAGTTCAGGCATTTGTCATTGCAGAGTTTTCGAAAATTTAAAATGGCAAACGGAATTGCGCTACCCAAGCGAATAAACACTGGCATCAGATTTAAATAACAACGATTCGAACTGTGAAGTTCCTCTGATTTTCGCTTTTTAATATTGATAAGTAGGAATTTTAGCACCGGAAAAAACAACTGTTAAACGCATAATTACAAAAATTTACATTTACATTTACATTTCAAGAGTACACGATTTTAATGACAAAATTAAGCCAACAAAAAATATATTTTTGAAAATTGATAAAATTGCAATATTAGTTTAAAAAATAATAAGTAATATTCAGAAAAAGTTTTAATAAATTTTTTTAAATTATAGTTAAAGATCACTTAAAAAATTTTAAAAACAAATGCCTTCATTTCTTTTTACCTGCAACGATATAACACATCGTCGGCGATGAAAAGTGTCTAACTAAACGTGACAATTTTTTTTTCAGTGCCCGACCCCAAATAGAAAGAGCACAAAAGGTCGAGAGGATCGGTGCATATAGTGGCTTGGTGTTGGCGTTGCAAGTGCGTTTATGGTTTGATGATTTACAGTCACGCCCATAAATATTCGCACGGCCAGTGTGCACATTATTCGCGATTTATGCCGTTTCGTTCATAACTCATGCAACAGCACATGTAAAATTTATGCAATTATTAATTTAACACGCCTGCAACACTGCCACGCCTGCACCCACGCGAAGCCACCCACTGAACGCCGCCCTCCGTCGCCCTTACTTGAATCGGATTCCATTCCGGAGGGTTTATCAGTGGGCACGGAACCAATATAGATCTAATCTGAGCCGGCTAAACGTTTCGCGGGTAAAAACCGGACAGACCGTGGCAGCTGGGAACAACCAATCCGTGAGAGAGGAGTTCTAGATATATAGATGAGGTAAGGGTCAGTGATGCCAAACTGATTACTTTTATTATGTACCAAAAACGACAAAAATATTCCTTAGCAAAATATAAAAAAATATTATACCTACTCTATATAACTTTATAACAAAACTAAAAATTATTCGAACTTTAGGGGTTTCTTCGTCAATGTAGAATCCATTATTTAATCCAATAATTAAAATTTTTTTTTTTAATTATTCCAATATTTAATAAAAAAAAATATTTTGTTTATCTAGACCAACGGTCCATAAAAAATAGTACCTAAACACAGCGAAACAGGTACTTTCCGTCTCTGTTAAGAGCTAAAGCTTTGCTCTACATCCACCCGCATTGGACTGCCATAATTTACTCGACGAGCAAAAACACTCACGAAAAATAATAAATGTCCAATATGTTAGCCCATCCTGGCAACACATAACGAAAGCAAAAGAAAGCAACACCCAAACATACTGCCTGCACAAAATCGACATCAGTGACAGCAGCAGTAGCAACAACTAAAACAAAAGAACAAAAACCATGCTGAGAGACTGAACACCTTGAATACCCTGGAATGGGCTAATTTAAATTTTCTACAATTTAACAACCTTGCTTATAAGAAATAATTTTTGGAATCTTTATATATTTAAATGGTGTTTATTAATTAAATAGAGAGACTGAACACCTTGAATACCCTGGAATGGGCTAATTTACATTTTTTACAATTTAACAACCCTGCTTATAAAAAATAATTTTTGGAATCTTTTTATATTTAAATGGTGTTTATTAATTAAATAGTCTAAAATAAATGTAAATAGTTTTTTAATGTTCTCATATGAAAACATAAAAATATTGTAATAATATTGTAATAGCTCACATAAATTCTTTTAATAACCTCAGTTTACTTACTGAATCATTATAAATAAAATATAAAATAATAAGCATCTTGTTTATAAATATTAAAAACAAATTTTAATTAAGAATTGTTATAGAAAATTCGAATTTAAAAATTTTCAAGGTCATTGTTTTAATTTTAAAAATCTTTAGACAACTACCTTCATAAAAAATGTTTGTTTTTTACAGAACTGTTAAAATATTGACCCTATTTTAGGGTGCACCATAAACCATGTTTATTCGGCATGTGTGAAGCCAAGGTTGATAAAAAGGAGGGAGGTGGACTGCCTGCGAGGGGTGGATTTGGGTGGAATGGGCAGAAGCTGGGGCCACCTGCTAGGCTCGAGTGCATGGAGTGAAGTTCCATTGCGAACATGGGCAGCATGTCGCTCCATTAATTTGCCATAAAACAGAAGTGGACTAAAATTTGTTTGTCGTTGTTATTGTCCAAGCAAAAAAAATTACAAATGGTTCGGTTCCAGAAGAACCAACAGATCCTGGATGTGGGTGGATGTGAACTAGTTGTGAGGTCAAAGTTAGGGTCTGCTTATTTATGGCGCAACCACTCTTGATGTTCTGTTAAATGTCCGCAATGACACATTGAGGACATCCGCTATTTGTACGAAAGTACATGCCTGGCATAGAAGGACATCAGTGAGGTATTGTGATCTGTCTTACAGTCCTAAATGGTCATGCCAGGTCTTGAAAGACGTGAGCTGCTGATCTATTTCCTAGAAGAAAATAAATTGTATTACGGCTATTGTTTTAAACATAATTTTAAAAGTTTGAATAATAAAGTATTTATAAGACTTATGACTTATCATGCTCGGATTCGCGGGGGGATGGGGGTGTTATTATTTCCCATATCCCTCGGATAAAAAGTACAGGAATGTGAGATTTAACCAAATTTTTGAAAAATTTTCCAATAAATTTCCCAATAACCAAGTTTTGGACCCGCCATTTATTAAAATAAATATCTTTACAAACATTACAATCTACAATAGTCTCCGGCTTGTATTTTTTGTTTTTGCTAGAACTTTGCTTAATTGGTGAATCTCGTCATCAGTTTCCTTACATTTTGGTGCAAGTTTAACACTATTTAGTTACATTTTTCGAATAATTTGTCCATTTTTTTAGATGTGTTTTAAATGTTATGAAAACGATTATAAAATACTATTCAAACCATTCTAAGATGTTTAGCGTCCCTATAAAATCCGCTCAACGAACTACATTAAGGGTGCCTTGATTTTCCTGAAACACAAAGTTCAGTTGACTGGTATTTGGGAAATTTTGTAAAATCCTTTCGTTTAAATTATGATAAATATTAGTCAAGGTATTTTTAATACAGGTAAAATGCAATTAATTGTATTATTAAACCGTATTTTATGGTTAAGTAAATAAAAAATAATTTGAAGAGAATGCAGGATTACGCAAAGTTCAAGTGTGATACACTCAGAAAAAAAATCGCCCTAAATTTTAGAAAATCGCCATACTTTAAAAATCGCCTTGAAATTTAGAAAATATTTCTACTTTTCAGAAATATTTTTCTAAATAATAAGAAAAACTTACCCTGATTAGATCAACTCCTCTTGTTATCCACTTTTAGAAAAATTTTCTGTTATTCAGACATTTTTCTTTCAAACTAAGAAAAAATCGCCTTACATTTTAGAAAATTGGCCCAATCGGTAGCCTAGGGGTCTAATGCGAGCGGATTATTGGTTTTCTACGCTTATATTCGGAAGCGTGTGTTCGATCCCACGTCGAGGCGGACATTTTTTGCGTCTTTTTTTTTTTTTTGTTTGGCGCATTAATATGTATACTTTAATACAAATAAGGATTTAGGTAAACTATCACACACATAATGGATAAATAAGAGTAAAAACCTAGAACCCAAGAGAACAGAATGAGAATGTACTTTGTACAGCGCCTCTCGTGATGCTTCCCTGGCGCAGCTAGTAGAGTGTTTGACTGCAAACTGTGAGGTAAGGGGTTCGATTCCCGCGAGCGACCAAAATGTTTTTCTCAAGATAGTAAGTTATTTGATTTTTATGTTTATCATTAAAAAATAATATAATAATTTCAGTTATTATTTCAGTTACAATTTAAGATTAAAAGTGTGTTTGTGTACAAGCATCGTGACGTCATCCTTGTGTTTAAATAGAGGAGAGAAAAATAAGTTGAGAAACGAGAACCCCAACAACAACACCCCACACTGACAGAGAGGGGTGGAGTTGGCATAACTCCCGATTCCCCGATTTTTTTTTCTTCTTCTTATTCAATTTTGCAAAAACTAACCCTAAATTTCAGAAATTTTTTTTTCTAATTTTTAGAAATATTTTTTCTAAAGGGCAAGGCGAGCTGCCTTTGGCTTAAAAAGTATGGCGATTTTCTAAAATTCAGGGCGATTTTTTTTCTGAGTGTAGTATTTATAATATTCAGGGTGAACATTTTGATGTGTGCTATTTAAGGTTGCTACAAATCGAATAATAAATTATTCTCTCAAATGCATTAATTCTAGCAAGAAAAATAAATATGAAAACGGAAATTCTGCTATAGTCTTAATAAAGTGTATTCCCAATTTTAAATCTATACCTTTAACAACCATTCCAATGTGCCCTGGAGCTCCGGAGATATCTTATCTATTATAGTTTAGCTTATCAAATACACGTCTAGGACCCAAAAATAATAGGAAATCAAACGCAGAAATAGACTAACAAATATAAGTCAAGAACATAAGTTAAGTGGAAAATAAAATTGGTCAAAATTAAAATTAGTCAGTAGTAAAATTATTTATAAAAACTTCACCTGCTAATCTAATCTATTTTGGACTAACAAAGTCTGACATTGGAAGTTGAACCTTATATAATAAATAAGTAAATTATAAATAAAGATAATTTCCTGATGCTGTACATAATATTGCACAGTTCAAATGTACCCTTTACTACACTGCAATAAAAATGTAAACAAGCACATCGAAACAGCTGTGTTCAAGTGTTGGTGATAATGGTGATAACATTTGACCACAAATGAGGGTGGGTGTGGTGTCGATTAATTTCCTATCGCTATCAGCGTCTCCTACGTCACAGGCACTGATAACTGATAGCCGCGAATTGAGAGGTTCACTAATGTAAGTTTTAAAATAATTGAATCAGTTGCCAATCGGCTTTTCAAGCGTCTGGTTATTGGTGCGCACACTAAATTCGCTCGAAACATAGAAATGGCCAAGGATAATCTAACGGCAGTGCTGCATGGCATTGAGGATATGCGATTGGTAAGCTAAGCAAGGATAGTGACGCGTTCAATTACTCAGCTTATCTACACTTGTTAATAGGAACAACGACCCATACCAGAGATCGCCGATGATGGTAAGTTATATGTAAATTATATTAAATTAAAATAATTAATGTGCCACTTGAAGTTTGACTGAAAAATTTTGACTTTTCATTACAAATTAACATTATGGCAAGTTTCCTTTACGAATCCAACTGTACATATAGTTCTACCCCATGTTGGTTTTTGATAGTCTTCTTATCAGCTACTTGACCCACTGCCTCACTCAAAACGTTTCAAGGTTAAATTTACATGAAATAAGCTTTTACTGATATGAAACTAACAGCAATTCATCCTTGTACCTAAACGAGCTATAAATATTCTGGCTATTAAATGGCTTTTCTATAAATTGAATACTGTAATGGATTTTTCTTTATTTTCTACTTTTTAGAGGTACTTCTGGCCATGGACAGTGTCGGCATTTGTGGCTCTGATGTGCACTACCTTGCCCACGGACGAATTGGTGACTTTGTGCTCACCAAACCAATGGTTATTGGCCACGAATCCGCTGGCGTGGTGACCAAGTTGGGCAAGAAAGTGACCAACTTGAAGGTTGGTGATCGTGTGGCCATCGAGCCGGGAGTACCCTGCCGTTACTGCCAACACTGCAAAGAGGGCAAGTACAACCTTTGTCCCGGAATGGTCTTCTGTGCCACGCCCCCCTACGACGGCAATCTCACCCGCTACTACAAGCATGCGGCGGACTTTTGCTTCAAGCTGCCCGACCACGTCACCATGGAGGAGGGCGCGTTGCTCGAACCTCTGTCGGTGGGCGTGCACGCCTGCAAGCGGGCGGAGGTCACCCTGGGCTCCAAAGTTCTCATCCTGGGAGCAGGACCCATCGGCCTGGTCACTCTGATGGTATGTTATCCTAAATAAAAAATATTTTTGACTCTTTCTATATGAGACAAAATTATTTGGCACATTGTATTGTTATCTCCCTAGTCCTTAGTTTCAGATAATAGTTCCTTTAATTGAATGGAAACATTTTAAAAATATTTTTCTAAGCATTTTATTTTATTTTCTTCACTTTGCAGGCTGCCCAAGCCATGGGCGCCTCTGAGATCCTGATTACGGATCTGCTGCAGGAGCGACTGGATGTGGCCAAGGAGCTGGGCGCCACCCACACGCTCCTGCTGAAGAGGGATCAGTCCGCGGAGGAGACGGCGGAGCTCGTCCGCCAAACAATGGGCGGTCAGCCGGACAAGTCGGTCGATTGCTGTGGGGCAGAAAGTAGTGCCCGTTTGGCCATCTTTGTAGGTCATCTGCCAATGTCAAGCTGAACTGCATAACTAAATTTCCTATTCCCTTACAGGCCACTCGTTCCGGTGGAATAGTAGTGGTGGTGGGCATGGGAGCCGCTGAGGTCAAGTTGCCTCTGATCAATGCCCTGGCCCGCGAAGTGGATATCCGCGGAGTTTTCCGATACTGCAACGAGTAGGTGTGGAATTCATGAAAGTGGTTCTTTACTTAAACTCCAATCCTTTTAGCTATGCCGCTGCCCTAGCCTTCGTGGCCTCTGGAAAAGTGAATGTAAAGCGACTGGTGACGCATCATTTCGACATTAAGGACACGGCAAAGGCGTTCGAGACCTCGCGAAAGGGACTGGGAGGCGCCATCAAGGTGATGATCCACGTGCAGCCCCGGGACACCAACAATCCTCGCAAATTCTAAAAACTTGTATAAGTCGATAAATATACGTAGCATAGAAAACACAGTACACTATTGCACCACAATCAATAGGCTCTAGTCAAAATCCCACGTTTAGACACCCAGTAATTCCAAAAACAACCCAAATTCGTCAAGTTCCCGGTAGTGTATCAGTCGACCTCCTTCTTTCAGCAATCAGATGGCCGGCTTCGTTTTCGGCGGTATCGCGGCCTGTCGCCGAACCACTTACTGTCTGAGGCTGCTCCGATCCTCCTATCGACCCCTCGGCCTTTATCAGTCCTTTCACCAGCAACGTCGACGCCACAGCACTTCCTCGGGATCCGGTGAATCCGGGGAGAAGAAGAACCCAGCTCAGAAGTGCCATGGCTTGGGTCAAACCAAAAATCCAAACCAAAGTGCTGGTGGATTGGAGACGACAGCGGCGCCGCCCGATCCGCCCAAAGTTCCTGCAGAGTCGCCCTACGAGGTCAGGCCAGAGGTTTTACCCATTCAGGATCAGCCCCATCGCTCCCAGCCCTCGCCTCCGGAGGTCAAGCCTCCAAGTCCGCACACTATTGTCTGCAGCTCAGACAATAAAGATTTATCGGGATCGTCGGACAATGTTTTAGGAAAAGATGAGACACTTAAGGGCAAGGTTGTTGAGCTTGGGTCTACGGTTAAGAGTACAGAAAATAAAGGTGAGCAAAGCTAGGTTGAAAGTTCGAAAGTTAAGATGCAAACTTCTATTCTGCAGATTTTGACGCGAATACTGAGTTTCAGATTTTTCCAACCTCCACTGTAATTGATCTTATAGATACTCCCAAGTATCATTCGTTATCAGCCAGTGAGACAAAAGACGAGCCTAGATTAGAAAACTTATTCACAATTGAATCCGAGCTTAAGTCCCCAACAGCGTCCATCTCCGATTTATTTGAACAACCTAATCATCAACCCTTTTCTCCAATTAAAGCTGAGCTTAAATCCATGGACACGACCACAATGAAACCTAATGGTCAAGGTGTGAAAAACTCAACAGAGGTACTGACCCAGCAAAACTCCTTTGTTACTCCATTTGAGATAAAGTCGAAGGACTCAAACTTAGCTGAATCAAAAGAAAAGAACCACTCAAAGGACTCTCTGCCTCCAACTGACTCGAAACCAATACCTGCTTTTAAGACATCTAATGTAAATCAGAGCTTCGATCTTAAAGTTACGTCCAGTAAGCCCCAACCAGAAACCCAGTCCATAACCCCGACCGAAAGCCTAAATCGAAGTTGTGAGCCTAGGAACAGTAGCACAAATGCTTCTGAAGGGGGTCAGAGCACGACTTTTAATATGCCTGGGGAAAGCAAGATTTCGAGAATCAAAGGCAATTTGGAGACACTTTGCGACAGAAGTACAGAATTTAGTAAAATACTCGATAAAGTGCAGGAAAAAAGATTCCAAAAAGTGGACGCAGTCATGGAGAAACAGACTAATAGGGATGTGATTCAGAAGTTGGCTGAAAAAAGGGCTGCATCCGTCATCGAAACCAAAAAATCTGAAGAGTCTAATAAAGAAGAGACCGTATACTTCATAGAAACGTTGGTAAAGGAAAATAATGTGTGGGTTCCTAAAAACCCAATATCTTCGAAGACAATTTCATGCCCCTCTAGTCAAAATGTTACCACAACAAAGGCGACTGAATTCAACTCCAAATTGTCATTGCCACTAAAAATAGTACCCAAGCATGAAGCTCCAACCGAGTTTAAGCAAACGTTGAAACCAATACCTTTAACAGAACTTAAGTCGAATAAAGACGCTCAATGTAATGTTATTAACGAAGCAACTAAGCCCACCGAATTTATTTTCAATCAGCCTACTTCAACAAGAAATTCGATATCTGATGTTATGTCGTCTTCATCAGCAGATTTCAAAAAATCGAATGCTGCGATTGCTAGAAAAAATAATAAATTCGTTTCAAAGGCTCACGACGAACGTAAAGGTCAATCGACAGAGGAAATAGTGGCGATGTTTAAGGACGAAAATGATAGTGACCAGGCTAAGAATGAGGAGAGCAAAATCAGAGAATTGTTTGCCTCATTGGAAAAATTTAATGATAGGCCGGAAATTGGGTGGACTCAGCAAGAGCTCTCTTTAGCCACTAAGGATAGTCAAAAGGATATTGTAGCCATGGTTTCATCAGGGTCCGATAAGAAAGAAGGTGGAAGCAGTAAAGGACAGGGCAATAAAACAGAAGATCACTTTACCAAGCTTGGGGACTTGGACTCAACCATCCGAGAAGAGGAGTATGTAGAGGTTCAGAAGAAGAAAGAGAAGGCTGATGAAGATTATTTCGCTAGACTTAATAACTTGGATTCGATCATTCGAGAGGAAGGAAGTGATAAGCAAATTAAACAGGGCGAGTCTGAAAAAAGTGAAAATAAGGATGAGAAGAATGTAAAAGAGAAAGGTTTTGATCTAGCCCAGAAAGTTTCGTCCTTCATGAAGTCTGCCGGTGAAAGTGGTAACAGGACCGATGTCACCCAAAAACCCAAAATATTGGATAAAACGGATTCCAAGGCCAATACTAAAGTAGAAACGACATCAGAGCTAACACCCGGCGATCTCTACGATCCAATAGCCCCAGAGATTTCTTCTCCGGCCCCTTTGGAAGCGGGCAAAGCCGATGTTGAAGAAGCCGAAGAGTCCACTCCCAGTCTAGAGGCTCCCGAGGTGAAGCCTAAAAAGGAGGATGACAAAGTTAAGACACCCACGGCAGTGGATGAGACCAAAACCAAGGTCGACGAAAAGGCTTCGGTCGAGGTGAAACAATTAAAAAAAGATAAGCCACAGCTGGATGACGGTGAACTGTCGCTGAAGTTATTGGACAAAGCTACGGCGGAGATGCCAGCGACTCCGCCAGCGCCACCGCCGGTAAAACCGCAAGGCGAAAAGAGCCTCTTACAATCTTTCTTCGATAAGATCTTGGGCAGGGGCAAGAGCAACGAGGGCAAGCGCCACATGTCCTCCTACACGGGGCGACGACACCTGAGCACCAGTTCCAAGGTTTCATTCCCAATGCGGACTTTAACGCTGGATGATAAAACCAAGGTAATAAGATCAAGAAGTGGGGATAGGACATTCGTCGGGAAATCTGCTAGCAAGATAATAATCGACGCCCAAGAAGAGAAAGCACTGGAGGAACCCCTGGTTATCAATCGCTTGCAACAACCCGAACTGGAATCTCCGATATTTGAACTGTTTGCCAAAAATGATGACACCGAGATTAAAGGAGGTTCGACCGAATGCTCTTCGCCCAAAAAGACGCCGCGAGAGCTTTTGCGGGAGAAGCAGCAGACCAGGAAGATCAAGATTCTGGGTGGATCAGAGGAGTGTGCCAAGAAGATGAAACGACTCAAGGAGCTCACGAAGGAAAAGGACGAGGACGACGATTGTCGGCACTTCTCCGCCAGCGTGCCTCGGTTCTTCCGCCAGCTCTGGGTAAGTTCACTGAACCGAAAGCGGTTTACGTCAGTCTATAGCCTATAGATGTGGCACTATCAGGCCCACCCCGACTACTTTATGGTACACTTATATTAATTAATTGGCTATTAGGTACAGATATAGTTTCTAGTTTCTTGTCCAATGGCTGGTAGCATTTGTTCCTTAAAATACTAAATATACAAGTCATCTTTCAAATATATATTAATATAAAAATGTTCGTCAACTACGCAGAACACATTTCTTCTGCCAATTTTGGGGGCAAACCGAACGGAAATACACAGCCCACTATTATCAGAGACCTTTTTGAATGTCATATCGAGGTGATTGACGCCCCGCTAACTGTAGTATATAGATTAGCTCCATTTCGCGCGACATCGTAAGAAACGAGGGAAATATTCAGAGTCAATTAAAATTTTATACCACCCCGGGGTCTGATAAGGTGTCGCAAATCAGCGTCGGCTCAACTTTGATAGTAAAAGTTAAGCGGCTACGCAGTCAAGCAATGAAAGCATTGAGAAGTATAAATAAAACTCTGGGCGGCGACCTAGGTTGTTTGTAGGTCAAGACTGAAAGCTCTAACCGATGGGGGCACAGTTTTCTATCATTCCAGAGGCGGCAAACAACTCGAGCAAAGTCAAGTAAACGAGATGTCGATCGGAACTTAAATGGATGCCTGGCTGGACTGAAACATTTCACCACATGAGGGGGTCGATCTGATGACTTTCTGGGGATCCAAATCAATGCGGAGCAAATATTAATGTCTAGTAATATGCTCTTGTAAGGAACTACGATTTGGTTTACTTATGAAATTTAGACTCAATAAAAATTATTTATTAAACCATTACAATTTGGCAGTGTATTCTTTTATTTGATGTTGGGCTAATAAAATATGTAAAATGCTAAGAAGACCCAGAAAATATAAGTGTTTTCTTCGCTGACATAATCATACAAATTGCACCTATTAGGTCCTTTTCTTCGTCCGCATGCGGAATAGAAAAGCTTATGTATATCGACTCGCCTGAAATTCCTGGTCTACAGTTGACTCAATGAAAATCTTTTATGTGCTTCAAAGTAATGCACTGTACTGCACTGGATCCAGTTAGTTGTGGGCGGTTAAAAAAACTAATATTTTTCACACTCTTTGAATTATAGATTTCCTTTCATTTTTAGTCGTGGGGAGATATCCTCCAAATCGGCTCCAAATTGAAATTATGGAGGGAGAAGCCAAATACGCCGATATGGATTTTACCATATTAAAACCACTACTTTTATTAACAAATTTAACAAGAAAGGAAGCTAACTTCGGCCAGCCGAAGTCTATATACCCTTGCAGTTAATTCCTATTTAATTACAAATTACAAAAATCTGAATTTCGATTTGGAACAAACCGAATTATAGCAATTTTGACAATAATTGATTGATCATTCCTATGGGATCTATATAATATAGTGTTCCGATTTATGTAAACTTTATTTCGAAATTCTGAAATAATAAAATAAAGTTATATTCAAGAGTAGAAGAGAATACAATAAAAATTAACAAAGCTATAATTTTGTTCCTATTAATTTCCCATTAATTTTCCGATCATTCCTATGGGAGCTATATGATATAGTCGTCCGATTTTTATTAAATTTAAATCGAAAATCAGAAGTATTAAAAAAACGATATTCCAAAGAGTAGAAGGAAATATGTCAAAAGACACCGAAGCTATAATATTGTTCATATTAATTTGCCATTAATTTTCTGATAGTTCCTATGGCAGCTATATGATATAGTCCTCCAATTTTTATAAAATTTAATTCGAAATTCAGAACTGTTAAAAAAATGATATTTCCAAGAGCATAAGATGTGTCAAGATGTGATGAGAAGTTATCTATTGGGGTTAGCCAGCTGCTTTACGATTGTTACAGGCAATTAAAAACATAGCAAAGTGATCTAGTTTACGTGTGGCAGGCATTTTTAATAAAGGAAGAAAACGGGGTTTAATGAAAAATTATAAAACGACAAGAAAACTAAAACAGAAGCCTGGTTTAAGAAAACCACTCAAAAAAGAAACACAACAAAAACACTCAAACAACTAGAAAGAATAAACACATAAAACAGAGCACATAGAAAACTCGCGACGGCCCAGCAAACTCTTTGCACATACACTTTAAAAAATCATGTCATCAACGGGCCCTGGAGGCAAGCGCCTGCGCAACAACACCGGTGGCGCAAACGAACGTCTCTCCGACGCCGTTTCTCCCCAGATGATGGCATTGCTGAAGGTGCACCTCCAGGAGCAGACGGAGCAGATGTCTACTTGCGTGAGAGAAGCTGAGCAGCGGATCCTCGATGGCCTTTCCAAACGTCTGGACCTGATCTCTGACGAGGTCAAGCGGTCGGCTGAACGGGTCACCAGCCTGGAGCTGGAGGTGGCCGATCTGCGCTCCCATCGAGACCAGCTGCGTGAACGAATGGAGAGAGTTGGGGGGGTGGAGACGAAATTATCCGCTCAGCACATAGCAAACAATGCATGCGACTTACGTCTGCACGGAGTCCCCATTCAGGAGGGAGAAAACCTAAAAACACTGTTCAACCAGCTGTGTTTTTCACTAAAACTCACTCCGCCGCCAAGAATTCGGGACATTTATCGAGCGCGGAAACAACAAAACTCGATAGTTGACCCGGTTGTATTAATTAAATTAGATACCGTCCGAGAGAAAATCTCTTTGCTCCGATCGATTGGGTCATATCGGCGAGAGAACAAACAACAACTGAATTTGCATATGATGGGCCTCGACTCAAGCGCCACGGTCTATGTAAATGAGCAGCTTTTGAAAGAAAATTATCTTATCTTCAGAGAAGCGATGCGCCTAAAAAAGCTTAAAAGGTTAAATGCTGTGTTTACTCGAGGAGGTTTAGTCCACGTGCGCTGTACTGGAGGAGAGAGTTACTTTCGAATTGAGCGGATGGACGAGCTTTCAGCGCTCGCTCAGGAACACGAAGTCGGGCCCCAAAGCTCTCCCCCTCTCTCTTCCAAAACTCCATCAGCAGCTGCTAGCGAAGATGGGTTTCGCTCTTAAATTGTCACCTTATAACTTCTCATTAACACATAGTCTTATTCTAGTTACTCTTAATCAAGTATTTAATATAAAAGGAATTTCTCTCAATTTATTTTCTGTATTTAATGTTTGTGTTTTTGTTTTGTGGCGTATTGCCAAATTTTATCATATAAGGTCGCTCTCAATTACTATATCTAGGTTGTTTACATGCCTAACTTTTAATATACATTTTAAATGCTTTCTTTGATAAATAGCCCCATTGAGAACAGCAACGTAGTTCTCAAGCTCTTATGCAAGCAATATAAAGGTCTTAAAATATGCCATATAAATGCCCAGAGTCTTACCAAAAAGATTGAAGAATTCAGATACTTGTTCGTTAACTCCGGAGTCGATGCTATATGTGTTTCTGAGACATGGTTTTCGTCCGATGTTAGTGATTGTCTTGTCTCATGTGAAGGATTTAATTTGTATCGTGCTGATCGTGATGGACATGCGGGGGGTGTTGCAATTTATTTAAATAAGAGATTTAAAGCCAAAGTAGTCAGGAAAAATGAATCAAATAGTACAATAGAATACCTATTTATTGAACTCGTGGCATCTGTCCAAACAGAAAAATTACTTCTGGGTTGCGTCTACCGACCCAATCGAACCACTGACTATACCGAATTTTTTGCCCTTTTCTGTGATATATCTATGACGTATAGCAATATTATATTGACGGGGGATATGAACAGCAATGCTCTAAACGAAAAACATCTTGTCAATAACATGGAATCTGTGGGAATGACTATAGTGAATTCGTCATTTCCAACGCATTTTACTAGTACCTGCAACACTCTCCTAGACGTATTTTTCGTAAACAAACCTAACAATGTTCTTTTATATGACCAGATCTCAGTACCAGCATTCTCTAAACATGACCTTATATTCGTTACCTTTGACATTTCTATCGATAATACTGACCACCAAATTACTTTTAGGGACTTCAAAAATATTGACTACAATCTGTTAGCGTTTGAATGTAATCAATGTGACTGGAATGTGTTGTATGGTCTTGTTTCTGTCGATGAGCAAATTGATTGTCTCCAAAATAATGTACTGCATTTATATAATACCTGTGTTCCTATAAAAACCAGAATATTGAAACAAAATAAGCACCAATGGTTTAATAGCACTATTGAAAGTGAAATTAAAAGAAGAGATACGGCTTTTAAAAAATGGAAAAGGTATAAAGCAAATTATTTATATGAAGAGTTCAAAGCCTTACGGAAAAAAGTAACGGACTTAATTCACTCATGTAAATGCGCTTATTTTAATACTAAATTTACAAATGCAGTTGATACTCGACAAAAATGGAAAGACCTTAAGGCACTAGGCGTTGGTAAGCCAAAACCTTCATTGGACATTGATGTGGACATCAATGAATTAAACCAAAAATTTGTGCAATGCCAAGTACCTGAGGTGTCATTTAATGAGTACTGTGATCATGCTGAGACAAACAATGACTGTGATATAACCTGTGATAATAGATTTAGCTTTTCGTGTATTAGTGAACGTGATGTACTTGAAGCCGTCCTTAATATACGATCAAACGCAGTTGGACTTGATAACATAGATCCCAAATTTATTAAAATCATACTACCAAAAATTTTGCCACATGTTACTTTTGCCGTAAATAGTGTGCTAACCACTTCCACTTTCCCTAAAATATGGAAGGACGCCAAAATACTTCCTGTTCGTAAGGCAAATGGTGACTATAGGCCAATATCTATACTACCGTATTTGTCTAAATTAAGCGAAAACCTAATGGCCAAACAAATCAACAAATATGTAGAGACAAATGGTCTGTTAAACAACGCGCAATCAGGTTTTAGGAAAAATAGGAGCTGTGTAACAGCCTTGTTGAATATAGTGGAGGAAACCAGGGAAAGCATGGAGGAAGGCAAAGTAACTCTACTGACCCTTCTAGACTTTAGCAAAGCCTTCGACACCGTGAACTACGATATTCTGTGCTCTAAGCTAATAAGAATGTTTAACTTCTCTGTAACAGCAGAGAAATTGATACGCTCTTACTTAAATTGCAGACGTCAAGCCATAGTTACGTCCACTCAAACTTCCAACTATGAACAGCTCTCTAGAGGAGTTCCACAGGGATCTGTTCTAGGACCTCTTCTTTTCTCTATGTATGTTAATGAGCTTCCAAATGTTGTGTCCTCGTGCAAAATCCATATGTATGCCGATGACGTTCAAATGTGTGTATCGCGTCCTTTGTCCAGAATAAATGAATGTGTAGTGATGTCAAATACTGAATTGTCGGTAGTAAACAAATGGTCGAAGCTAAATGGTCTACAAATAAACCCAAAAAAGTCTAAATGTTTGGTTGTTTATAATAAATTAATCGATACCACTGCCCTGACACCATTAGTAATAGATGGTGAAGTCATTGAGTATGTTGGAAAAGCAAATAATCTGGGTATCATATTCAACAAAACACTCACTTGGAGCGACCATATTAACCAAGCTATTGGAAAAACATATGGTTCTTTAAGGTCACTGTTCCATACTCAAAAATTCTTAACAGAAGGGACAAGACTTCTAATGGCAAAAACCTATTTAATACCGGCATTATTCTACGGCGTCGAGATATTCGGAAACAGTGATGCAACAAGTAAACAAAAACTTAATGTAGCTTTTAATAGTGTTGCGAGATATGTGTTTAATGTAAGACGTGGGCATCCGATTTCAAGTTTAGCGTACAAGATATTTGAAGTTGATCTTCAATCATGGATCCAATTCAGGGCATTAGTGGCATTGCACAAAATAATTAACACCAAAGAACCCGACTATCTCTACAAAAAACTAACACATACCAGTTCGAGACGAACGAATAACATTGCCTGCATAAGACACAAAAGAACTTTTTCTGAAAAACAATTCTTTATTTTTGCTGTTCGCTATTGGAACGAACTTCCCAATGGATTAAAAATAATTAAGAGCGTACCGAAATTTAAATCAACATTAATTATACACCTTAAAAACCGTTAATATAATGAGAGAAATTAGTTTAAATTAGTTTAAGCACCCCCAACATCAGTTTAAATTTGTAAAAAACTATATGTTTCAATGAAAATTTGTATCCCATTTTGTTCATTTTCTTTTCTTTATTTTTGTTTTATGTATGTTATATATAGTATTTTCATTTATTATGTGTCTTTTCTTTGTAACTGTCTTTAAAATAACTGTTTTTTTTTTCTTAAGATTATTTTCTAAATTATTCTGATCAAAAGTATTGTAATTCACGTGACTAGCACATTAATATATAAGTTTAACTTGTAGTGCTAGGAATCTTAAATAAATAAATAATAATAATAATAATAAGGTAATATGTCAAAAAACACATAAGTTATCATTTTTTTTCAATTATTTTTCCGATTATTCCTATGGGATCTATATGATATAGTTGTCCGATCCGGCCGGCTCCGACTTATATACTACCTGCAACAGAAATACGACTTTTGGTAAAGTTTCAGCTCGATAGCTTAAAAACTGAGGGACTAGTTTGCGTAGAAACGGACGGACGGACGGACGGACGGACAGACGGACGGACAGACGGACGGACGGACAGACGGACAAACGGACATGGCTAGATCGACTCGTCTAGTCATGCTGACCAAGAATATATATACTTTATAAAGTCTGAAACGTCTCCTTCACTGCGTTGCAAACTTCTGACTGAAATCATTATACCCTCTGCAAGGGTATAAAAAAATGTTCAAATTCTTTCTTCAACATTTTAAGCAGTAGAAACTGATATTAAAACTGTGGGTCACACATGTGTATATCATTTCAATTATGCAAATGATCACATTCCAAATACACAGAAATAGATTTTACCACATTAAAACCAATATTTTTATTAACAAATTTTAGAAAATTTTCAAATTCTTTCTTTAACATTTTAAGCAGTCACACATGTGTATATCATTTCAATTATGCAAATGATCATATTGAGTCTATAAGCCATTAACTGGATTTTCTTATTTATTTAACTTGGCTCGGGTTGTCATAGATTTTAATGTCAGTGGAATTTCGATGAAGTTCGAAGCCATGTTTCAAGTAGATCTCAGTTTAGGTCTTACTCTTATAGACTAAACAACAATTTTTTTCAGCTGTGTTTTCAAAATTATTTGTTTTTTTTTTATACAAAAATTCTAAATTATATCGTAAAATGTTAAAAAGATCCGCGTTGGTTCTTGGTCGTTACGCTAAAGACTGCTTTTGCAGTCGCTCCGTACAGCCCACCTTTATACGGTTCAAGCATTTTAAAGTTCTTGCAAACTTAGAAAAAGAAGGTGTGTAGTGATAGTAATTCTAGTTAATATACAGTTAATAATACTTTACTGGCATAGACATCTCCAATCCTGATGGCCTTCAGAGACGTAAAAGATTTGGCGCCCAGGAGCACGAGTTTTCTGAACTCGTGAACCCAATGCAACTCTGTACGCAATATCTGGACGATCTGGAGGAGCAAAAGGCCCAAAGTACCGGATCGAACCCATGGTTAAAAGAGGAAAATCATGAACATTTCGAAAAAATGAAAGAGGAATGTCTGAGGCTAGCCAAAGAAATCTCCATGGCTGGTAAAGATGGCGACATCAAAAAGGCTTGCAAGGAACTGGCTCAAAAAGAAAAATGCAAAAAGAAAGAACTAAAGAAAAAGTGCAAGGAGTTGGCGGAAGAGGAAAAATGTGAGAAGCTTAAACTGAAAAAGAAGTGTAAGGAAATGGCGAAAAAGAAAGAGGATCCTTGCAAAAAGAAAGATCCTTGCAAGAAAAAAGAGGATCCATGCAAAAAAAAGAAAGACCCCTGCAAAAAGAAAGAGGATCCCTGCAAAAAGAAAAAGGATCCCTGTAAGAAAAAGGAAGATCCCTGCAAGAAAAAGAAGGATCCTTGCAAAAAGAAGGATCCTTGCAAAAAGAAGGATCCTTGCAAGAAGAAGGATCCTTGCAAGAAGAAGGATCCTTGCAAAAAGAAGGATCCTTGCAAAAAGAAGGATCCTTGCAAGAAAAAGGGCGGCGGTGATATGAAAAAGAAGTGCAAGGAAATGCTTGAAAGGGAAAAATGCAAAAAAATGGCCAAAAAGGACAAAATGAAGAAAATGCTTAAAAAGTGCAAGAAGATGGCCAAAAATGATAAATGTAAAGATCCGTGCAAAAAGAAGTAAATGACCTAAATAAATTACATCGGATTAAACGATTAGAGTGATAAATGTTTTAAATTTTTATTCGGTATGAGGCGTATTTACCTATAATTCGGGGGTTATTAAATAAAGGGTTAGCCATTGGGCGGGTCAGATGGATATCTTTTTACATGATACCTGGTGATTAAGGCTTTAGTAATGCATTTATAAACTTATAAATCTCTTAAAATTATATGCCGGTCCCGAATATTTGTATCATAATCAATGCATCTGAATATGAATTGCTTTATAAGCTTTCGTTCAATAACCTAAGTACCTTGGTTGAGAAGTTAAGGTTTTTATCAATTTTTCACAGATAACCTTCGGTTTTCATGTCACTCAAATTTCTAATTTGTATGTCGTCTTTGATTTATACTTCAGTTTAGTCCCTTTTACTATTGACTAAACAACAAATATTTTAGCCTTTTTCTAAATTTTTTGTACCGTTTGGCCATAAACTTCAAAATTTTATCTTGCAATGTTTAAGAAATCCGCTATAATTCTATGTCGGTGCCCACTGTCTTCTCTTACTCGAACCCACCACCTAAAGGTTCTGGCAAACATAAACAACAAAGGTATCTCTTGACCTTATGGCCTTGGTGACAATGTTATTATTATATCTTGGTTTAGATATCTGTAAGCCCGATGATCTTTCTTGTCAGAGGACTAAAAAATTCGGCGATGCCTTGATCGGAGTGGTTAAAGTCCAGAAGCACGAATGTTCTGAACTCGCCAATCCGGTGCATCGACGATTTCTTGAAGATCTGGAGCAACAACATGGCCAAAGGATCGGATCGAACCGGTGGTTGAAACAAGAAAATCGTGAAGATCTCGAAGTAATGGAAAAAGAGTCCCAGAAGATGGTCAGGGAAATCACAATGAAAGGTAATGATAGCGATGTAAAACAGGTTTGCAAGAAACTGGCCCAGAAAGAAAAGTCCGAGAAGGAAAAATTAAAGCAAAAGTGCAGGGAACTGGCAGCAAGGGAAAAGTGTGAAAAAGATAAAATTAAAAAGAAATGCAAGGAAATGAAGAAGAAAAAAGAAAAGAGCAAGAAGAAGGATCCCTGCGAGGAAGAAGACCCTTGTGCGAAAAAAGAAGCATGCCCAAAAAAAGATCCTTGCGTAAAGAAACCCAAAAAAGTTGACCCATGTAAGAAAGAAGATCCTTGCAAAAAAGTTGATCCGTGTGATGTAAAGAAAGTGGATTGGAAAAAAACCTGCAAAAAAATAGCAAAAATAGAAAAATGCAAGAAAATGGCCGAGAAGGAAAAGATGAAAAAAATGATTAAAAAGTGCAAGAAATTTGCTGAAAAGGAAAAGTGCAGAAAACAGGCGGAGAAAGAGAAATGCAGGAAAAAGGCTATCAAGGCCAAAAAGGACAAATGCAAGAAAAAGTGAATTCAACGCGGACTCAAAAACAAAATTTACCAATGAATTTAAATAATTATTGAATAAAATATTTTCTTTTTCTTTATTAAACTTCGACAAGATTCCTATTAGTTATGCTTAAAAATCAGAAGCTTTAGTTGTCGAATTAAATTTACCCGTACTCGTAGAGTAAAAGGTTATATTGTATTCGTGCAAAAGTATGTAACAGTTAAAAGGAAGCGTTTCTGAACCTCTAATTGTTGATCAGGACCTCTAGCCGAGTCGATCTAGCAATATCCGTCTGTCCGTCTCTCCGTCTGTATGAACGCTGAGATCTCGAAAACCAAAAAGAAGTAATACGCAGCGCAAGTTCATCAAGCCGATGGGCATGTTTCTTCAATACCTATCGATTGGGCGGAAACACGGTTTCCTGACAAACTTTATGCAAAACCTGGAATAAATCGTAGCCTTCTGGGAGAGCTGTACTATTGTCGACGTTCTTACATTTAGGAAGAACTTGGTAACACAATGTAAGCTATCTGCGGTGGTGTGGAACTGGCGTACTTATATTCGGCACACAGGTTTTTTACAATGTCCCTCATTTCACATTTATAATTGTGCTTCAGATAGCCTGATATAGTAAGATATGGAATACTTTGTATTCAAGCAAAAGTTTTTCCGATCTAATTGCTCAACTAAAATATTACATATTATAAATTTTAAAACAGAATTGTTATTTTTTTTTACCATTAATTTTTTTGTAAATACCCTCAAAATACCCTGCTCGGTGTACCCCTTTGTTTATGAGCTCTCTGGACAAATCGTATTGACAATTCGACCACAATTCGCAAAGAATTTTAGAAAATATTCTCGGTGAAGATGTCGGATGGAAGGGATATTTGTATGTAGAATTCCAGATATTCTTTATTAGCAAATTAGCGAGTCACCTTCCGAATTTATTAAAGCTGCTTTATCCCTTTTTGGTTTATAAACCCCATGCAGGACAAGATTGCTTTAATTAGAAATAATGATAAATTTTATAATCTATCTATATGATCAAAATGATATTCCCAAAAGTAGAATCTTATACGTCAAAAAACACAGAAGCTAAAATTTTTTAAATATTTTTCCGATCCTTGTTATGTGAGCTTTAAGATGTATATGTCCGATCCAGCCAGTTTAGAATTATAATCTACCTGCAATAGAAAGGACTTCTGGAAAAGCATTATCCTTTATCCATTACCTTTAAAACAGAGACTAGTTTGCGTAGTACCGGTCAGATCGACTCGTCTAGTGATGCTGATCAAGAATATGCGTATCAAACTCCTGAAATCATTATACCCTCTGCATGGGTATACAAATATATATATATTTTTAGCGTGCCTGATCTACACGGTTGTAAGGGGGTTAAGCCTCCAATCGTATTTTTTCAGAGGCTTTATTGAATAATGTTTATTCTTCATTGATTTGAATAATCATTTTTCGACTCATTATTTCACAGGCTCACTTTGATAATAACTTCAAATTCGTGGCTTTTGCTTTTCAGTTTAAGGAATATCATGGCGCAGATCGGGTCGAAATTTCATAGCTTTTTTATTTGAACTCTTTTGGTTTAAAAATTATCCGTTGACTTTAGGCCGCAAAATTAAAAGGAAGTATGCTAAAGCGAGCCTCGTTGGCTTTGTGCCACTACCCGGATGCTTATTTCCGGGCCTGCAATTCCTGCAGGTGCCTCCGGATGTATCACGCAGCTAAAATCGACGGGGATCTGAAAGCTGTTGAAAAATCTAGTCAGGACTATAAAAGAGCTCTGCTAAAGCTGCGAAATGAAATTTCCCGGGAAGGTGGGTAATGACTTAAAAGGATTGGTTACGTTTATATCAGTTTGTTTTTGCTCTCAGGCACCAGTGATATTCATTGCCCACGACCCGATCAGCCCTTGCGAAGTGCGTTTCTGGGGGACTTGGAGCAGCAGCTGAAGCAGAGAATGCTGCCAAAGGAGTTTTCAGACCTTGGTATGTCCCTGAAACGGGAAATGTATGCCGAAACAGCCAGTTCCGCCGACGGATGCGAAAGTGGATGCGGAGAAGGGAAGAGTGTCGGTAAGAAAAAGCGGAAAAAGAGTGGCAAGGGTGGTGGAAAGAAGGGTGATGATGGAGAAGATGATACCGAGAAGCTAAAAAAACGGTGTAAACAATTCAAAGCGGAAAAGAAGCTCAAAAAGTGCAGGGAAATGGTCGCCATGAACAAGTGCCAAAGAGCGGGCAAGGCGAAAAAATGCCAGAAAAAGGCCGAAATGGAGCAGTGCCTAAAGTGCATCAGAAAAGAAAGAGGAGAAAGTGAGGAAGAGGAGAAAACGGAAGAAATGGAGGAAGGTGAGGAGGATGAATGTGGGGAAAAGGCCAAGAAATGCCCCGACGAAGAGGCAGAGATGGAAAAGCTGAACAAGGAAATCCAGAAATTGGCCGATCAACTGAACTGTGAAAAGTTGGCCAAGATAGAGGCCATTAAAAGAGCCTGTCGCGAGCAGAAAGAAAGGGAAGAGTGCGCCAGAAGAGCCGAAGAGGCCAGGAAGAGAGCCGAAGAAGAAAGAAAGCGGGCTGAAGAGGAGGCAAGACGACGTGCGGAGGAGGAAGCCAACAAAGGGCCGGAAGAAGATCTGTGCGAAATAAAGAGGCAGTGTGCCAAAATGGCCAAGGAGCAACGGCAGAAGGCAAAGGCGGCTCAGAAGAGGCTCAAGGCCATTGCCGAAAGAGCCAAGTACAAGAAAATGAAGGAACAGTGCAAGAAAGTCGCCGCAATTCGAAAGTGCCGCAAACAGGCCAAAAAGGATGCGGCCGCAAAAGCGTTGGCAGAATGCAAAAAGGCCGAAAAAGAAGAGGCAGCCCGGCTTAAAGCTTGCCGAGAGGCTCAGGAGGCAAAGCAAAAAGCCGAAAACGAACTGAATGCCAAAAAAAAAATGTGTGAAAAGATTAATAAACAGAAGCAACAAAAGAAAGTTGACGTATGTGCTAAATACAAGTTCAAAGATATTGACGTAGAATGCCCCGTAGAAAGCTCCGACAAAGCTGCGAAAGTGGCCAAAACTCAAGTTAAGGCGGAACTCAAAAAGGAAGTAACTGGTAGTCCTCCGCCCCCCAAAGCTGCTGTTCCAGCCCCTCCACCACCTCCACCTACTTCACCCCCTAAAGCTGCAGCGAATCCCCTTCAACCACCCCCACAACCCAAAGCCGATCCCAAGACACTTTTCCAGATTTGCAAGAAAATAGCCGAAAGCAAGCTAAAACAAAAGAAAAAGAAGATCAAGACACTACAGGCCAAATGCAGAAAAATAGCTTTAAAGGAACAATGCAAGTGCGAGAAGAAAGCTAAAAAGGCCAAGGAACTGGAGGAGTACTGCAAGAAAAAGAAGAAGTAGACTTTGTAGAAGTACCTCGGTTCTAAATTCTCAGATTTTCCCCATTTAAACAAAGTTCCGCAAAGCTAACAACTTTGGCAGTGCCCTCGTAACAATTCTTCATTAATTTTTGTGTTTTATTACGAGTATAGTCGTACATCAGTTTCAGGCACTATTGCTGGCTTATAAAATGAGAAAATATAATTTTGAGCAGCGCAATTGCATTTTTGAATCAGAATTGACTAAATTGTGCGTATTTATGTATACGATTTTTTATTTAGATGCAGTTTAATCGGTATATTTTAAAATCCTTTTAATGCCCAAAAGTTATTTGGGAATATCGTCTATAGATTGGATCAAAGACAGATTTTTTACTGCGAACTAATTAAATATTTAACGGTTTGCATTTTTTTAAAAATATATTTAGGTATACTAAAACGAATATAACAAAGAAAACTGGATTGCAATTAAATTTTACCATTCTTGCAAGATTATCTTTTGACTGCAGCTGTCTGTGCTTTCGTTTTGGACGGAAAGCTATTAATCAATAAATGCAAAGCCGATCAAAATTACGAAAGACAAGATTACTCTTCAATACTCCATATCTCATATATCATTTAGTCATCGAACATCCAGAGGCAACTAGAAAAAAATATGAGTACAATTCGCTCTCTTTCGGTTCGCGTAAAAGTTTAACTATTGTAGAATATAATTGTTTGAGAGATTCGTTCATTGGTTCGCTGGCGGTGCAGTGGCATTGTTGAACTGGAAGGTCGGATAGCGGGGAGCGAAGGCTCCGTCACCGATTATCTGCGTGTGCTCGGAGTCGTCGCGTCCGGCGATGGTCGGCGCCTTGTACTGGGTCTCCACAAATTGCGGTGGCGCTGCAAGAATTTTAAAAACTTTATAAGTACAGAGTTTTATCTCAAAAAGCTTGGTGAATAAAGTTAACTTTAACTTAGTATTTTAATTAAAAAGGCTATTAAATTAAAGGTAAATATTTTTACTAAACGAAAATGTTTTTTATACCCTTTTAGAGGGTATAATGATTTCAGCCAGAAGTTTTCAGCGTAGTGAAAGACTAGTTTTCGTCACTAGAGTCGATCTAGCTATGTTCGTTTGTCAGTTTCTACGCAAACGAGTCTTTCCGTCTTAGGCTATCGGGAAGGAACTTATATCGCAGGTGGTTTATAGGTCGGAACCATCCTGGGGCAAACTTTTTTTTAAGGACGAAACAAATAAATTTCAGTTTACATTTTCGTTCTAGATTTAAAACTGTGTGCGCCACAGTTTTTAGGCTTTTATGGGCGGTAACAGACAGGCGAACATCATGACTAGATGTACTACTACCCTGCAAATAAAACTCATACTCACGTATATTGGGATACAGGGATCCACCGCCACCAGTGCTGTCAGCCACGTTCCATCCCAGGGCACCACCCACGCCGTCGCCGCCAGGGGGACTGGCCGGACTTACTGGCTGTGTGGGCGCCAGCGATGGATCCTCCGACTGGACGGCCGACGGAGCATCTGTAAATTGGGTGGGTGGCCTTACACCCGCCAATGGAATGGTGCCCAAGGTGATTGGCACCTTGCCGGTAAGATTGCGGTGCGGACCGCTGACATCGCACTCCACGTGCAGGTCGTAGTCCAAAGCGATGATGCCGCAGTTGAGAAGGTTGGTCGGTGGCAGCGCCGGTATTTCCAGTTGCTGCGTAAATGTACGCGACTCTCCTCCATTGACTGGGCCAACACTCAAATTGGCTATGATCACCTTGGACTCACGCTTCTCGCTCCTGGGTTGATTCGTATGGAAGGTGACCAGCTTTCGCAGTTCAAACTTCACAGCGGTGAGATTCACATTGCTGGTGTTGTCCACCTCGCAGGTGATAGGCAGCACCTGGCCCGAAACGAATCCTGTCTGCGGTATGCTAGTGATAACGGCCAGTGGACCCGAGCGACAACAAAAGCAGCAGAAGGACTTCTCCAGTTCGAGCTTGAAAGGTTCCTTGACGCGTGGATTGAGATTCAGATCAACAGGTGCAATAACTGTAAAGGCCATCTTCATGTCCTGATCGAATTTCCAGGGACGATCAAGCGTCACCTTAATGGTGAAACGCACGTGGCCGAATTCACCCTCGAAGGAGGAGGGAAGATTGGGCGGCAGGGCACAGGTGAATGGATAAGTGTGAGTGCCAGGCGGCAGTTCCGTCTCAGAACCTGACAAAATGTAAATTTTAATAAGCTTTATTTAAAAACAAGAAAGGAAGCTAACTTCGGCCAGCCGAAGTCTATATACCCTTGCAGTTAATTCCTATTTAATTACAAATTACAAAAATCTGAATTTCGATTTGGAACAAACCGAATTATAGCAATTTTGACAATAATTGATTGATCATTCCTATGGGAGCTATATAATATAGTCGTCCGATTTATGTAAAATTTATTTCGAAATTCTGAAATAATAAAATAAAGTTATATTCAAGAGTAGAAGAAAATACAATAAAAATTAACAAAGCTATAATTTTTTTCCTATTAATTTCCCATTAATTTTCCGATCATTCCTATGGGAGCTATATTATATAGTCGTCCGATTTTTATAAAATTTAAATCGAAAATGAGAAGTATTAAAAAAACGATATTCCAAAGAGTAGAAGGAAATATGTCAAGACACCGAAGCTATAATTTTGTTCATATTAATTTGCCATTAATTTTCTGATAGTTCCTATGGCAGCTATATGATATAGTCGTCCGATTTTTAAAAAATTTAATTCGAAATTCAGAACTGTTAAAAAAATGATATTTCCAAAAGCATAAGGTAATATGTCAAAAAACACATAAGTTATAATTTTTTTTCAATTATTTTTCCGATTATTCCTATGGGAGCTATAAGATATAGTTGTCCGATCCGGCCGGCTCCGACTTATATACTACCTGCAACAGAAATACGACTTTTGGTAAAGTTTCAGCTCGATAGCTTAAAAACTGAGGGACTAGTTTGCGTAGAAACGGACGGACGGACAGACGGACGGACAGACGGACAGACGGACGGACAGACGGACATGGCTAGATCGACTCGTCTAGTCATGCTGACCAAGAATATATATACTTTATAGGGTCTGAAACGTCTCCTTCACTGCGTTGCAAACTTCTGACTGAAATCATTATACCCTCTGCAAGGGTATAATAAGTATTATAAACCTAAGTCGCCATTTTGTATATATGCCGATTTTATTGATGCATATTAACAAAAATATTATATATGTAGGTAATTACTTATTTATTACTAATTAGTTGTGCATTCATACGAATGTATATATGTATATACGAGCTATCACTTTTCGACGTTACATTGTACATACATATGAATGTGTATATAATTCTTATTTACATTAATTAAACATGAATGCATTTTAATATTGATAAGAGCGTTTTTGCCTTTTTAAAAATCCTATAGAAACATACATTTAGTTAGTTTCATTCGCTGACAATGCTAACATCAGAACTTCTGACCGCTGGGATCGTGTTCTTCCTGCTCTTGGGACAATCTTCAACACTGCCCCAGGAGTTTAGTCCATCGACTTTCGATGACTTTTCCATTAATATCCAGGCCTGGCATCCTCATTATACTGCCGAACGCCCAATATGGAAACAGAGAGCACAAGACTCAGCGAACGCGCGTTTAAATCGCAGATCATAATGAAGAATGCCCAAAAAATTCTTCAGGAGTAAACTAACTAAATGGCTAAATGGCCTAACAAATTCACTTTTTTTTTTAAATGCGTACAATTTTTTTTTAAGTATTGTAGTTTTTTACAAATACAGCTTTTTCAAAATTCAAGGAAAATTCAATGAAACATTTTTGTGTACTTACTGTTTTTGCCGCCCAGCAGATAGTACTGGATCTTAAAGTACTCTTCATGTCCCTTTAACTGAGTCACCTCGTTCTCCGTCTTTCCCTCGCTGGTGGTCACACTCTTCTCCTCTGTCCACTCGGTGTTGGCCTCTCCCAGGAACCGGATGATAATTCCTACGAGAAACAAGTGGCTGTATTTACCGAATGACAATCTACGACGTCACTGTCGCTTTTTAGTTTTAGCTATAAATAATATGAAAAGCTCGCCGCATATTCAACCGATGACATCATCGCCAGACAGCTTCACCAACCCGTGTTTGGTGGCCTCAAAATTGAATTATTGTGGAATGTTTGTCACACACAAAGGTTACGTACCCCCCTTCAAGTCTATTTATTTACTTTCTATTGTGTTCACACATCGAGCTATTTATAGTTTGTTATCGCCCCACTGTGAAGGGGAGAAAGTGCATTTATTTGGAAGGGTCAACAGCCGCAAACTACATATATATATGTGATAACAAGGTCGCTTTAAAACTAAAGGACCAACCCACCTTTCTGGGTGGGCACCGGCTTTTCGTGCCAGGATTTCGAGGAGATCTTAGTCAAGAAGCAAGGAAAACCAAAAACACTGCTTTTTATACACAATGTAGACAAATACCCTTTATTTATATACCTAAAATCCCAATTAATCACAGCACTATACGAAGCTGTCGTCACATCTATGACTAATAGAACGCATCTGGGTTTTTAATTACATTTTACTTGCACTGCCCACAAAGGTTATTTACTTTGCACTTACCTCGAACTTTTTTGGGCGAGTCAAATGTGAATATGACCTGGCCGTTGACAGTTTGACCCGCGTAGTAGGTGTTCCACGGATTATCCAATTGAATTTCACAACCTTTTAAGCCCATTGTTGAGATTCTGTGGCCCTAAGCACCGATAAATAAACGACGAGTTCGGTCTGTTTTTAAACGCCGAAATCAGAAATTAGGGATGGGAGTTGTGCGTACGTAGGGATGGACAAATAAAGTAAATATTTGCCGATAGTTTAGTAATTCCAGGGTTCAATGGTGCTACCCTGGAAAAATACATTTTATTTACGATAATTTACATTATTGGAGCAATTTAAGCACGTAATTTGTTAGCAAAAGATTTTTGTTTATTTCATAAGCAAACTAGGAAAATAGTTTGGATAATTTTCAAACTGTTAAATTTTTTAATACTTCGAAATTCAACAGAAAATTTCAGTAATTAAGAGAAAGACTCAAAATGGTTCCTTTTAAATTTTCAAGCACCTTGAAACTAAAATCATGTATTGTTTTATTTTTATAACGAAGAAAAACAAAAAGTATACTTTTTTATTTGATTTTTAATTAATAATTGAGCACGTGTGTTAGTAAAACTTTTCCATGTTTATCATGTTTTTAATTAATTACTAATGGTTTTGGTAATTGAATTCATATAGTACAGCTGACCAAATTCAACAATTTAAGGACTACCCTTAATATTTATGAGTCGAAACCCAAGTGACAACGTGCCCCTTCCACCACTAGGCGTGCCTCACGAGCACGACATATTTTAATTTCCATCACTATTACAATACGACAGCAAGAAGAAGAAACTTTTGCGAAAATTCGCTTTTCTTCCGAGTTTTCATTGATTAAACAAATCCCAAAGTAGCAGCAGCATCGTGGAAAATGTCGCTTTTTCGCAAGCCCAAGAAAATCCAGCGTCGCGTGTTCTCGAGCAACGCGGACGAGGAGGAGGACGGGACATCCTTGGACCCGGACGCCGAAATGGAGGCGCCTCCGCCTCCCATAATTTCCGGCAAGCGGGACAAGGAGAAGAGCCGGAAGGCCATCAAGCCGCAGGAGGACAACAGCAAACCGAAGGCGCTGCTCAGCTTCGCTGATGATGGTGAGTTATGGCGGGATACGATAATCAGAAGGGTGCCTAATCCACAAACCGCTTGCAGAGGACGACGGCGAGGTCTTCCAGGTGCGGAAATCGTCGCACAGCAAGAAAGTGATGCGCATGCTGGACAAGGAGCGCCGCAAGAAGAAGCGCGAGGAGCGGGCGGAGAACAGCGGACATCCCGGTGGCGAGAATGGTAGTACACAGCATTTAGAGTCGTCCGGCGGCCCATCATCGGGTCCTGCCAATTCCAACTCGAATCCTGCCAGTGCTGGCAGATATAAAAGTGCCAGCGATCAGAGTAAAAGTAAAAAAAGTGATAGTCATATGATCCAAACCGAAATACGCACAGACGACTTTGTGGTAAGGTTATTATTATTCAATTTCTTCTACCATAATACCGTTTAACGAAATTTCAACATCAGAAATTACAATTAAATTATCGTAGAATGATTAGGAGCAAAGATTACACGACTAGCTTGTATGAGTTAAAATGTGTGTTTAGAGTTTAGATTCATTTGTTGCCTTTAAGGTGCCATTATTAAAAACAAGTAGCTAGACTTTGATTTGTTGCCGTTTTGAGTAATCTGTGATGGGAAGTATCTAGGTAGAAGATAAATACATCTTTTAAACATCACAAATGGAAATTTTAGAAACATTCTAAGTTGCCAATATTAAAAAATGTCGTTTCAGAGTCATTGATTGCCTTAAAGATAATTTCATAATACAAATACGATATTTACCTTTTACTACACCTAAAGAAATGTTTACCAAATACCAGTAACAAAATGTCTACCTAGTTACAAAAATGCAACTTTTCCCATCATTGACTATGATTGCACGTTTCCCTTCCTTACAAGCAGCATGAAAACTTGAGCCACACACTAAACAACATCCCCTCAAGATCCCCAATAACATAGTTGTTACTCCTTGTCCCCAGCTAGTGGTAAAGAAATCAGAGACCCCCGAGGCAATTCTGAATGGTCGAGCTGCCCTCTGTGCCGGACGGGAGGATGTGAGCGACGAAGATGACCTGCAATCTGAGGATGGTGGCCACGACAAGACGCGCCACCGCTTCTCCAAGCCGGAACATTTGAAGCAGATGTTGGAAAGTGGTTCCATTCCTGATGCAGCAATGATACACGCTGCCCGAAAGCGTCGGCAGAGGGCCAGAGAACAGGGTAAGATCGAAGGTTTTACAACTAGAAAAACGACTAACCGAGCTTTGTGTCCGGTTTCAGGTGCAGGCGACTACATACCCGTTGAGGAGTCCAAGGAGCCGGCCAAACTGAGCACTCGCCTGCCATGCGAAGACGTTGAGGGCGATCAATCGGATGACGAGGAGCGCATGGACATGAACGACATTACGGGACGCAAAGAGCGCGAAGAGCGGCGCGAGCAGTTCTATGCCGTCGAGAATGATTGTATGTAGGGGGGCCCAGTCCGAATTGCGGCCAGAAACCGAGCCAGGCCAAACACAGGTGAAATTTGTTAACTATTGCTAACCTTTGCTCACTCCTCTGCAGCCACCGACGAAGACTCTGATCGCGAGATGAACGAGTGGGAGAACCAGCAGATCCGCAAGGGTGTCACGGCTGCCCAGTTGGTGCATTCGCAACACGAAACCGTACTCTCCCGTTTCATGATCAAGCCTGCTACTCCCGGAGGTGTATCCAGCATGGACGAAGGAGATTTACCGGCGCCGCAATCCACGTCTACCTTGCTGGAGCAGGCCTACGCGAAGAATGCTCTCGACCGCAGCAATTTAGCGGCAGCAGTGCGTTTATCTGTCAAGACCAAAAAGGAGAAGGCCAAGGCTACGGCACTGAGAACTCCGCAGGAAATCTTTGCCGCCATTCAGTCGCGTCTTAGCGAGCTCAAGGAGCGATCGGCGGATCACACTGCCAGTATGGCAAGGATCAGTATTGAACTGAAGGCCCTGAAGCTCCAGCAGCTAGAGTGCCAGCAGAACGCCCCAACAGCTGCATCCAAATACAAGTTCTACCAGGAAGTAAAGTGCTATGTGAACGACCTTGTAGACTGCCTGTCTGAAAAGACGCCACTGATCAACGAACTTGAAAAGAGGGCCCTGCAACAGTACGGCAAAAACCAGCGCTATCTAGTGAATAGAAGGAGGCAGGACGTTCGGGATCAGGCCAAGGAAATCGCCGAGGCAGCAAGTATGAAACATATTCTATTGTTCTCAAAGAACACTGAGGCTTCTAGCGGAGTTCTTGGCTTAAATATTTTTTTTCTAACAAAAAACTTACCGAATCTTAATATTTACCTTTTATTCAGAGCCTGTATCAGCTGCTTCCCGTCGAGCACCAGAATACGAAGAGCAAGTACGCCGTGCCGCGGAAAGGGAGGGTCGAAGGACGCGTCGCCGATGCGAACGCGAGCGCAACGACCTGCTTTCCTCCCATCTAGATGGCATGTCCAGTGACGATGAGATCGCCGACCAGCAGCAGGAGCAGAGCGTGGCGTCCACGGCGCAGATAGAATCCCAATCGGTAGAGGCCTTTGAGGATGTTACCGACGACTTCAGCAAGATCGAGCTAATCCTTATGAAGTTCTATGCATGGCGAAAGACAGACATGTCCTCGTACCAGGATGCATTCGTTAGTCTGTGCCTTCCAAAATTATTGGCGCCACTGGTGCGCCACGAACTAATTCTTTGGTCGCCTCTGTTGGATGAGTACGCAGATATAGAGAATATGCGATGGTATCAGGCATGCATGCTTTATGCCTGTCAGGCAGATGAAACTGTCGAGCAGCTCAAGAATGATCCGGATGTAAATTTGGTGCCGGCTCTCATTGAAAAAATTGTGCTACCAAAGGTTACAGGTGAGTTTCTATCCTTTTATATGGAGACCGTTGTAAAACAGTTTTTAATTACTTTGTAGCTCTGGTCACGGAGTGCTGGGATCCCTTGTCGACTACACAGACCCTCAGATTGGTTGGATTCATCAATCGGTTGGGCCGCGACTTTCCGTTGAGCGGGACTAATAAGCAACTCAACAAACTCTTCGAGTCCATCATGGAACGGATGCGGTTAGCACTAGAAAACGATGTTTTTATACCCATCTTTCCCAAACAGTAAGTAGATAGTTTTCTTAAAATATTAGTTACGTCTTTAACTTTTCTATTCTCTAAATTCAGAGTGCAAGAGGCGAAGACGTCGTTCTTTCAGCGACAATTTTGCAGCGGCCTTAAGCTGTTCCGAAACTTTTTAAGTTGGCAGGAAATTCTGGCTGATAAATTGTTGCGTGAGCTGGCTATAGGAGCCTTGTTGAATCGCTATCTACTATTAGCCATGCGCGTTTGCACGCCGAACGATGCCATCAATAAGGCTTACATCATTGTGAATACTTTGCCAACGGTTTGGTTATTGCCCAACAGCGAAACCCTCAAGAACTTGGAGCTTTTCATAGGATACATTAAACAAACTATAGAGAGCTGTGATGCAAGCAATCCAGTCTTTATGTAAGACAATCTTTTCTTAAAGCTAACAACTATTAATTACAATTTCTTTTTTCAGGCAATCCAGCGATAAAGCCAAACAAATACTTCAAAGACTACATAGTTTATAAAGTGCAGGAATTACCATTCACTTACCGCTCACACCAATCTAACAATCAAATACTCGTTGTAGACGCATGGAAAGCACAACTTATATCTGTCTTGTTAGCAAATCTTGTACCCTAAGACTCGAAACAATGTATATAATTAGCATGTGCTCAGTAAGGCATTTTTAAGGCCAAGCTTGAGCATACCAAACTAAATTGAGAATAGCCCTTCCAATCCAATCAATTTTAAATCGTTTTCCTATGAACATAAAACCTCGAAAGTGATAAAGTTTGGAACTCTGTTTAAGGCTCATCGTTTTGTATCTTTACTGATTGTATTTAGGCGACTCTCATGCATAGCAATAATAAAAACAATTTATAAACTATGAACATTTAACAATTTCAAAATCTATTACGGACCAGAACCAATTTTAATAAAGATACAGCTAAATGCTTTGGGAAGCTTAAGCGAGGCGGGAGTATCCTCAATCAGCCTTAGAAACCGAAGCGCGCGTAAAATTCTGCGCCAACTCGACGACTTCCGTTTGCATAGCTTGCAGTTGTTCGTGGGCGATCTTTGACTCGCTGCTGTCCGGTGCGGCCTGAAGAACTTGCAGGACCAAATCTGATAAGAATGAAAAATATTTGGTAAAAATAGGCAATCCAGTGTCAATAGCAACTAACCGTGATATCTAAGCAGCAAAGCGTTCTGCGGCTCTTTGAGAGATCCGCGAATGTGCTGCAGAATGGCAGATACAAATTTTCCGGACGCATGTAAAATATTACCACTGATTGTGGTAAAGAGGATCAGTGCGGCCAGATGCAGCAGCAGTGCCGGCTCCTGACACTCGATCAGCTGTTCCTGCAGTTTCTTCTTGTGGTCTGCGATCAGCAGGCGATCTTTCTTTTTGTCCACCTTCTTGATAATCATACTACAGTTCTTAAGCACCGCTTCCGTGGCGAGTTCAAAATCGTCAATGGTCTTGTTCAGGGCCTTGTTTTGTTCCAGCAATGCAGCGCGGTACTGGGCATCGCATTCCTGAGCCAGCTTATTACGCTGGTCCACATTTAGGTTGGTATTTTTCACTGTCAGATTGCACTCACTGGCCACGTACAGTGAAAGTTCGTTGCAAATATCATTGCCCAATGATTTAAGCAGGTACTTAACCAACTGGCTTTGCGTGTCCTGGGGGAATAGCTTCAAACCCTTCTCGTATAGCCGTATGTCTATCAGCAGCGTATTAATTCGATCTTGGATAGCAGCATGGGTCTGTCGGCGATTTGTTTGCGGTGTAGCTTCGAACAACTCCTGGGCACGAGCCAAAGCCGACTGATTAAATTGGCTATAATGGAAACATTAACAATTTACAACAATTTTGTGCTTTTCCTTACATTTAATTTAATATGCTTTACTTACTTCGTATACAGTCCAGCAATAGATCTCGACAAGTGCTCCAAACCTTCCTCCTCCAGGCTGGCAGTGATCAGTTTAACAATGTCCGCAGTCTTGACCAGTTCCAAAGGCTTCACTGCCTTCTTGTTTCCGCCACCACCACCTCGAGAGCCTTGCTGCACATCATCCTCATCATCACTGTCGTTTTGAGCTGCAGCCTTGCCTCGTTGGTGTTTTTTTGTGGACTTCGTCTTGGTTTCGCGCCCTTGAGCTCCGCCTCCTGCTTTGCCAGAGGACGCCTTCTTCCTTCGCTCGTCACGCTTGTCCACCTTGCCATCTTCCTCAAGCTCTTGCGTCGAATTGTTTCCCTTCTGGGCCAGAGTCTTCTCCACAATGTACTGCTGGTAAACGCCGCTGTCGATGGCCGCCTTTGCCTGGGTCTCTGCCAATGCTTGACAGGGCTGAACAAGCTGCGCGAGGTACGGTTGCGAGAATACTAGAATTGTAATATGGTAACTTTTTAATTTTAAAAAACTTTAGCTGGAGTAAAGTACTTACCAATGCTGTCCAGGTAAACAAAGTTGCTGGGATTGCTGTGCTTTTGGGCCATGATGGCGCCGAAAACCTCCTCGATGTCTTCTTCCGACAGATTAGAAGGGAGGATGGTGGACAGATCCAGGTACTGCTTGGTGGCACTGCACTCGTTCAGGGCCGTGACCACCGTGAGCTCCACAAGTCGAGCGCCCAGGGCCACACGCTTGAGAAACAGGAACTCTTCGCTGGGAAACTGCTTTCGGATATAGGACTTGGCATCCGAAATGCCCAGCTTTTGGATGGCGTCGTACTCAAGGAAGCTGTTCTGCTTGTAAAAGGAGTTCACCCAGTCGGCCTGCGTCTTGGCGTAGATGTGAGGGACATACTGTGAGTTAGCCAGTTTGGAGGTCACCTGGCCGGGTGGCGAGATCTCGTCCAGCAGCGAGTGGAAGATCTTTTCCTGCACTCCGATTTGCTGCAAGATGACAGCCACATTCGTGGGCCTGGTAATGGCAGTCAGTGCTCCACGAATCTTTGCCTTGCAGCGTTGGATGTAGGCCTGCGTGAAAAACACTCGCGGATTGGTGGCATCTTGGCGACCCTTAATGATTTTGCCCAAATGCTTCTCCACCACGTCGTGTTGCAGGAAATCCGACGGGAGGTCGAACTGGGAAGCCAATTCCGAAATGGAGATCTCGCCCCGAAGTGCCAGCTTCTCGTTGATCTCCTGAGCAATGTGGCTGATGTAGTCCTCGTCGATGAGCTGTCCCAGCACCAGGTGTATGCTCGGATTCTCCGCCGCTATCCGCTCGGCTAAACCCACGATTCGTGACAAATCCACATTTAGGGTTCTGCTGACCTCCACCAAGTTGGCTCGTCCTCCGTTCACATACCTAAAGAGAAATTATAAGTTTTTTATGCAAATTCGTGGCATACAAATACGAATTCATTTACAACTCGTCCTGGATCTCGCGCTCCAGGTGATCCGGAGTGATGTACTCCTTGCCATCGTTGGTGAACACCACCTCCAGCATCTGCTTCTCCAGCAGCAGCGTCACGATCTCCACGCAGTTTCGCTCCGAGAGCCTTTAAAGATGTTGGTGAGATAATGGAAATTATTGAATGGGAGAACTGTAACTTACTTCTGCAGCGTCGACGTGAGCTGCGCCTTTTGAAAGTCGGCAGCCAAGCGCTTGATCTCGTCCCAGTCACTGCCCATCTTTGTTATCAATCGGTAAGATAGAGATATGATATGAAAAATTAGACTGTTCCAGGTGCAATCTGAAAAACCTGAAACGTCAACAATAGAGGTGGGGAAACATTGATGGAAACATCGATGCATCGATGTTTTTATACATTTTGGATTCATCGATGTTTCGCCTTTTTTTTATCGATGTTTTATATTTAAAAAATCCCGGGATCGCATCGGACGTACATGACTATCCAACACAAGAGAAACCTCTTTCGCCTTCTTCACCAAGAACATTGCCGCTAGCTGGTCGACGTTGTCAGCGAAGCTATCAGGAAATTAATCTTGCACTGGAAAATATGGCCCGCAACTCGCGCTACGATAGTTACGAAGGCGGCGGCGACTTCAAAAAGGGCAGCCTGAGCAACGGGCAAGGCTTTGGAGAAGGCGCCGACGTCGGTGGTGGTGAGGACAGAAGCTAATAGAAGCTATAGGAACAAGAGTTTTCAGTAGCTAAACTAAACCGAGCTAGGTCCTAAGTTAAATTAAGTTCATACCCTAAGTTTAAATTTTCGTACTACTTTCCGCTGACTGTTATTCTCAGATTTAAATACAGACCTTTAATCACCCAACTAACACTAGTTTACAGCCAAAATTCATAAACGCTGGGACCAATTTTTTTTTTATTACTGTTGAATCACTGATAATTTGACCACTTCTTTTATTAAACTTATCAGTTCTCAAAAACCGATAGTCCAACAATTTTGAAACTGGCACCATTTTGAAGGGAATAGATGCATCTTTTCGAAAAGGTGTGTCTCTTTGTGATCGGACCGGAATTAATGGAGATCTACCGTTTGAAATTCCAAAAAAGTTTTATTTCCGGCTTTTTATTTCTGTAGCTATATTTCAATCAATTTTAAAAATTATTAATAAATAATTATAAATTATTTTGAAAATACAGTTCTAAAGAGCCGTTTGTCCCAAACATTTACTTACAAATCGATTAAACATTCTAGGAGATATGCCAATTTTAGTAAAATGACTCACAGTCACATAAGTCAGCAGTGGTACTAAAAATGCTTTTAAATGGATGTCGCCTGTTTTCTATTTCGAGAAACGATCAAAATAGTGTTATCTATTGTATTTACACTTGATTCAAACCCATTTAAAGAATTTAAACATAAAAATTCAAATTAAAATTTTTGGTTTTTTTGACAAAAATAAATTTGGGTTTTTAAAAAAAATTCTTTGAATGGTTTTTAATAAAGTGTACATACAATAAATAACAATAAAGCCTTGCCTTAGGTTGAGAACTATGCCAAGGGATGCGTCCAGTTGGCATCCATTTAACGCTCGAAGTTCCTTGCTCGTTCCTTAACATTTCTTTTAAATTTACATTCTAGTGATGAAAAAACACCGATAGTCGCTGTTGAGCATCGACACCAATCCAACAATGTTCCGGCACCTCTAGAACTCCCATATCAGGGGTTTTCCCCCGAGATTTAGGGGTTTTTTGACGGGCTAGGTGCAATTGTAGGGTAGAAATTTTAGCGGAAAAGTTTGGGGTTTTTTTTTTGGAAACTGTATTAACCAAATGTTTTTATTTGCGAAAAAATTGCAAGATTGCCAGAATAAAAATTTATTAAATATGGCAAAAATACTGCACAGGACTTTTCTATCGAATAAAACTTCTAACAGTTGATTCTAGGAGCCCGCATTTAGGTTAGAACTGTGAGTACTTACAATTTTTGGTTGCTTGCAACGCTGGTTATTTGGTGACTTTTTTCAAATCTTAACATTTCTACAACGTCATATTGAGATATTTCTTTTTTAATTGCATATATTCAAAATTACCTAATTGTTTGAATTTAGGCGGAAAACTGGATTTTTTAGGGGGAAATATCGGTAGTTCGAGATTTTTTATGGGGAAAGCAAAATGTTCATCTGGCAACACTGCCCAGGCACAGCATTTTTGAAATCAACGTTCGTCGAGTCGCGTCGTTCCACAGCGAATTTCCGTTAGTTCAGAGCTTGACAAGCTGCGAGTAAAGCCGAGACCAGAGTTTTTTCAAGGTAAGCGCGACCTGGGGATCGTCTCAATAGGTTGGACCCACCGATAGTTGGCCGATCCCGGGGGGCCGCAATAAATCAATATTTTCACAGACCAGCACTTCTCACTTGTGTCATGGAATTTCGTACCCCAAGCGCAAGCGCTGTCTGTGTGTGTGTGTGCAGCTGCTTTTGAATTTTATTTAGCACAGCTGCCATATGCATTATAAATAACACATCCTCTGTGGAAGTGCAAGATTGCCTGCTTTGCTGTTGTTGTTTCTGCTTAGGGCCCCACTCTTTGTGGCTCTCCTTTTTGGCGGCCATGTTGGTCGTTTTTGTGTGTTTCGCTTTAGTCGGGCGAATATTGCATGCACCTAAAAAAACTAGCTAGAAGCAGTTTCAACCGAATTTTAGTAGCCTGCTCCAAAAGTTGTTTTTTCTTTCTGCTCTGCCAGTTTCCGTGTGCATCGCCGTTTTAAGTCTAATCGAAGATACATTTTAAGTAGGTCTCTGCCGAAACTGGATTCCGTCTAATGTGTTTTGGCCATATTTACTTAGTCAACAAGTCGGCGAGGCAAGAGGCCCACAATTTCGAGTTATATCCAGATTGCTCATTACTCATAATTTCAGCACGAACACAAACACACGGGCACAGTTAATGTGATTTGCTCCTGTACGTGTGTTTGTGTCAGCCGGCAATCGCCCTAGGGAAGCAACAACAACAAGTACAGTGGAAAGGGAACACGGCAATCAGTCGCTGTTATTGCTTTTTTGCACAGCGAGAAAAAAGATCCATATTATTTATTTTGAAATATATGATGCCATATTTTATTGATCAATTTAGTATGAGATGAATTTAATTTTACTAAGATATGAAAAGTTTTACATTTTTGGAATGTAATTTTTCAATTCGAACTCATTTTTGCAGTGTACTCTAGTATTTTGTTTTGCCCAGGTGGAAAGCGCTCAACTATGGGAATCGGAATCGCTACAGAGCCGTCTAATCTAAAGATCTCGCTGCGGTCATTCACTTTGCTTTGTTTTCCCATGCCCCAACTAAATTGCGAGTGTGTGGGCCCTGTGTTTTTGTTGTTGCCAACAGCCACCCCAAAAGCGATACGCCCCGGGGGAAGTAGGGCGGGTGGAGTTGGGCGGGAAGTGCCTCCCCCAGCGGATGACGCATCATTACAAATGTTTTACAGCACTTGCTGTAGATGTCATCGCCTGTACGGCGACCTCTTTTTCGCTATGAGCCAAGCATAAATAGATGGAAAACACTACATATTTACAGTGAGAGAGTTATAAATATGTTTGCTAAGAAAAAATTCACCAAATTTGTCATGTTGGATAGAAATAATTGAGGAAAATACACTATAAAATTTGTTTTTTTTTTTTTAGATGGACACTTAGTCACTATTACTAGTCAAACAACCATTAATTGAGAAACTCATAAATTAAATGTTTATAGCATTTATTTTAAATCATGACGATTTATTAGTAATTATGCGCACGATACATTACATCCGTTTCGTAATTAACAACAGATTAAAAATCGTGGTTACTGAACTATAATCAACACTAGATTTTTCCTACAAAAAAGTAAATTTCAAGCCCACTGTGCGAATACTTGACACCAAAACGGAGAAATGAACAACGCCAAAAACAACAACGAAAGTGCGACGGCCACAAAACGCGCAATTACAGTTAACGGCAAAGTTAAAAAGTTAAAGAGAACGCAACCAGCAAAAACAGACAGAGGGAACCGATGAATTTCTATGTGTAGAGAAACTATAAGAGGGGGGCAGAAGGGCAGAGCGAAAAGGTCTCATTTTCACTCCACTCCACAAAGAGTTTCCCCAGTGGGGCGATGTCGGATGACGGGCGTCATTGTGCCGGGCGTCACATCCGCAAGTGGCGTGACTGAATTTGTATTCTAGGGTACTCGTATTTCCGACCGCATCTGATTCACTTTTCATTGTTATGCATTGCAGCCACTGAAGCCACAACCAGCAGCGACAATATGACATCCACCGAGCTGAAAATTGGACTGACCACCAGTGCCCGTCCCTCCAGCCGAGTGCTGAAGCCCCCAGGAGGCGGACACACCAACATCTTCTCGGAGCCCGATGTCAACGTTCCCGCTCCTCGAGCCAAGTACAACCAACAGAACTCCTCGAACCTCAACGCCTGCATGGGCTCCACCGATCCCAACAAGGTGGTGGAGAAGATTCGCGAAGAAGTCACCACCCAGAAGGAGGAATCCAAGTCTGCCCCGCCCAGCCAGCCGAAGGAGCCGGCGAACAAGCCAGCGGCCACGAACGGAGAGGCTCGTGGCCGAGTCCCACCTGGCGGATTCTCGTCGGGCGGATTCTGGTAGAGGGAGTGTGCCCGGGAGCAGAAGCAGCTGCCAAGCATTTAATGACTCACCATCACATCCTCAGACCGACATAAAAAACATTATCCTATAAATATAACTCGCTTATAACATACTTATACACACATATTTAGAGGCGCATTACCTATATTAATCTGCTGATCAGCCGGAGAAGATGGAAAACTCTGAATATAATTTGCAAAGCAGCACTCCAAGTCGTTCTTCCTTTCGTCGTTTCATTTTCATCCCTCCCACATATGTCCTATTGTCTAAGTAAAAAGTTTAACATGTCTAACGCAATTGTTGAAATTAAGTAACTCGTGATTCCGCCCCACAAATATGGATTATATGGATTGACTTCGCTAACTCTACCACCTACTACCGAAGCCTAATTTAGCATTTGTACTTAAAGTGTCCAATCGAATCTACTTATAGTCTGTACAATTTGTCCAAAAAGAAAATCCCTTTATAACCATCGATGTATTATTCAAAAATAAAACATTTAATTATAAATAATCGGTCTTTTATTTATGCATGTTGGTGGAGATTCTTCAGAGTCCGCCTAGTAGCTAAATAATACTCCTAACTTAGTGAGTCAGTAAAGACAGCTCGTTTTGGTCACGAAATTAATTCTAGTATTTATTACACTTCAGTTTAGAATTACAAGTGTCCATTAATTCATCGTCGAACTTTTTAAAGCGTATTACTATTTATAATAAATACAGCATCAAATGTATTTCAGTTAATCGACTTATCCCAACAGCCGCCAAATTGTTTGAAGTTCTCAAAGTGATCCTATTTGAAACTGTTCCTTGGCGCGGCGTTGTCGATCCGGATGCGTTTATTTACCATGCGGAGAGTGTCAATATGGTAGACTTAAGACTAGGGATTGTGTTTTTCTTGTATTCTTTGTTAGACTAATTCAGACTATTGGCTATTTAGATCTTCATGTCGTTGATGTAGGAGTCCAGTTCGGCGTCCAGCTCCTCGGCAGTGGGTGGAGCCTTGCGCTCCCGTCGCTGGCCGCCTGCCGCCGGCTTGCCTCCGGCTGGACGTTTAAAGCTGCCGCGACGCGGAGTGCCACCAGCTTGGCCACCTAAAAAACAGTTTGGAATGGCAGTGTAAGGATTGGAACAAGGGATTGCCGTCAGGGACCGTAATCATATCATTCTTGGTTCCATTGCAGAAACAATTGTTTGAAAGCTGAGCTTTTGGTCTGCAAGCCTTCGCACAAATCTTTCAAAAGTGAAACTGAATTTTTAACATATTTTACAATTCTTATACTGATTAATGAAAACAAAAATTTGAGGAAACACACAAATATTCGCAACAATAAGACAACAATAAATTTCGTGTCAAAATGGTGATGACTTCGTCAGGACAAGGAAGTATTTTGTCCGGAAAGAATATATTTACAAAGATAAAACCATTTGGTAAAATAAATGGACATAAATTAAAAAGTAATCTAAATCTTGAAAAATAATTGTTATCGAAATAAATAGGCATTTAAAAATCTTTGTGGAAGTGCATAGATCCAAAAATGATCTGAAATGGTTTTTTAATGAATGATGTTTGAGGTAAAAAAACAAGAACGAATATGTTCATTATTCACGGTCCCTGATGAAAGATTCGGATACGCACCACCACGCTTGAATGGAGCCGATGCGGCACCACCCACGCGACGCTTGACGTCGGTGGAGGCAACGGGACGGGTCAAAGCGGCCACGTCTGAGACGGCCAGCTGGATGGTCATAGGGCGTCCGTCCAAAGGCACGCCATGGTACTGCTTAATGGCCTTCATGGCATCGGCGCGACGCTCGAATATAACGTCAGCGGTGCCTGCAAGGGAAAAAGGAAAACATTAAAAAATGTAATAAATGTAATCGATATTTATGTTACCCAAATTTTAAATTCTATTAAAAATGTAAAATATTTTAACTAGCTATTTTTTCTTGTTAATTCTTTCGATTCGCTGCCCTAATTGCATTTTATTTAATTGCTTTGGTAACTCATTAATTTATTTATTCTATCATTTACGATCTAGATACGAATAATATGTAAGTCTGAGGGCCATAACCCTCTTAGCTGCCATATGGCTCTTTGAGGTAGCTCAAACTTACCCAACGAGCGACCGGAGCGATCATAGTGCACCGCCGCCTTCTTCATCGGCCCGAAATCGTTGAAGAGCTCCTTGATGTCCGTGTTGGAGACGCCGTAGTCCAGATTGCCGACGATTAGGCGGGTGGGCCCGGATCCTCCGCCGACGGCTCCCCGCTTCGGTCCGTCGTACATATCGTGCTTCCAAGCGCTGTTCACATCGCCCTAGAGGGGTAGTATTAGGTAGAAGGTAGATGGAGATGGGTATGTCTGTTGTTGGTTCGAACGCGAGGCGTATCAACTATATGTATTTGGCGGGAGTAGCCGTGGCAGTAGCAGTTGCATCGTATCCTAGCCTCAAGAGGACAGCCATACCGAGCGGAGACACTAGAAATGCTTGTAAACTGGGTGGGATTCACGTGGAAAACGTGAGGCGAGAGGGGAAATAAGTTAAGACACAGGTTGCGTATTCGTATTTTGGTACTCTGTAAAGACGGGGTTAAAGGAACTTGAGGCTGGCTTGGGCTCGAAGAATTGTTCCGTCCGTGGGAAGGCGCAGGGTGGCCATTTTGATTTTGGTATCGCTTTGTTTCCATTGACTTTAACATCTACTGCTGTACTCGTGTGTGTAGGTCATGGCTCGCAAGACACTGGCTTGCCAATATTGTCCTGGTGAACTGAACACAGGGATATTCTGCTCCGGCTGCTCCGTTTGGCCATTGAAACGCATTGAATTACCCGTGGGAACTTTGCCTTCTGAACGGCGCCACTAGCCACTCCTCCGCGGGGGCCCTTGAGCGTGCTTCCCGGCTTCCTTGGCGATCCGCTGGCACTGGCGCCACCGCGACGGGCTCCAGCGGCAAAGCGCTGCTGGCCACCCGGTCGCCGGGCTCCACCTGGTCCGCCGCGGGCGGCCTGCGGCTTTTTTTGCGAGCGAGTGGACTTGATGATGTCGTCGAGGCTCATTTCAATTTTGTCCACCATCCTGCTGATTTCGTGCTTTTCTGGCCTTTGTGGAGATCTTTTGAGTTGGATGGAAAGAATGGCTATCTGCCGGCTACCGAAAGTCGCGTCGAGAGTTGGGTTCGGTTAAAGTAGCGCGTGGAAATTTCACAAAACTCTGCAAAACGACGCACGAAAAATTACACAGACGCCATCTTGGATTTGGGAAAAAAGTGTTGGGAAACGATGTGCGTCAAGGTAGCGTCGACACGCTATGAGATTGGAACGGCAAAATTGGTTACATGGAACGGTTTATATTTTTAAACAGAGAAGGATAAATTTAAAAAATGAACTTCTTTTTTAATTATCGTTTCTATCAAACAATGTTTAAAAATGAAATCTTGGTAAAGAAACGCGTAAATGTATTTTTATTTTTAGTTGTTCTAAAATTTTTTTGTTTTTATGTATATTTACAATAACAATCATATAAATAAAAATGGTTTCTCTATATAGGTGGTAATAGGAAAAAATTTTAAAAGCATTCTTTAAAAACAAAATTGGGTATTTTTTGTTAATAAATTTGTGAATTGAATAATAAATAGTGGCTTCTATATTTACAACGTTTTACCTAAATTGCCCACTGTACATGTACATTTTAGTATTTGTAACAACTGTATATTTAGAAGAAAAGGTTCTGGTCACACTGAAAATTTAGAAAAAACGAAGAATAACGATAAAAAAACATTCCATTCCTACTTTACACAAACTGAATTAACTGCCGAAAATAATGTTTATTGTGGCAGTAACTGGTGGCATTGCCACGGGAAAAAGCACCATCAGCAAAGTGTTCGAACGCCAGGGCATTCCAGTCATCGACGCCGACAAAATCGCCAGGGAGAGTGAGTTCGAAAAGTGGAGCACATCCGCTTTGTGCTCCGTAATTAATGACAATTTCCGCTAATTGTCTGTACTTGATCCCGTAGTTGTGGAACCAGGTCAGCCGTGCTGGCGGCAGATCCGGGAGATCTTCGGAGATGGGGTCTTGTTGCCCAGCAAGGAGATTAACCGCGCCGCCCTGGGCAAGATGATCTTCGAGGACAAGGAGCTGCGGGGGAAGCTGAACAAGATCACCCATCCGACCATACACCGCAAGATCTTCTGGCAGGTGTGCAAACTGCTGGTCACGGGTCATGCCTGGATCGTCCTGGACCTGCCACTGCTCTTTGAGACCGGTGTCCTGATGGACTTTATACACAAGATCGTTTGTGTGTCATGGTAGGCTGGGTTCCCTTTAGATTTTTTCTATGAAAGTGATTGAGTGGTCCCTTATATTTCCTGATGAAACAAACTAAAGGATAGACAGATCTAAAGATTATTAATTTCATCTATATATTTCAGCGACTCCGACAAGCAGCTAGAGCGATTAATTGCCCGCAATGAGCTCTCCGAGTCCGAGGCACGGCATCGCGTCGATTCGCAAATGCCGCTGGAGAAGAAGTGCGAGAAGTCTCACTTCGTCATCGACAACAACGGCAGTGTGGAGGAGGCGGAAAACTCGGCCATGAGCATTTACAACATGATGCGCGACTCCAAGCAGCACTGGCTGAACCGCATCAGCTTCCTGGGGCTGTTCCTAATCGTGGGCTTTACAATATACATGCTGCTAAAGGTGTTCAACCGATTGCCCGAGTCCTGGCAGATGTAGTCCGTTTGAATGTGTGCCATTTGACGCTACCCTATGTGTTAATGCAATTGAAACCAAACAAATTATACAATTTAAACGCTTGTTAGTGAAATATACAAAAGTCACTTATACTCTGTGTATTGTATATTGTCGAGACGTGCTAAACGTCTAAAATGTACAGTAGGGCGAAACCTAAATGGGTCTCTCGCACACACAAAGCAAAAACTTATCAAACCAGCGACGAAGTGCCTTGAGATTGGATGGAGGGAACCCTGAATCAGGGCACTAAGAACTGCGCTGGCGCCAATTGGTAGAAGGCTCCTCCAGCAGTTCAGCTGTCTGCTGGCAGTAGTCCACAAACGTTTGCAGCCCATATTTGGTCACCGCTTTCGTCACATTGTGGTTTAGCTGTATGGGATCCTGGACAACCATCGGCTTTCGCAGCTGGAGCGGGCAGTCAGGATTCTCCAACACATATGTTGAATACCTGGAGCGGAAAATAGTGATATATTATAGGAAAGGTTTTGTTATTTGAAAAGATAACTTTGGATCATATAGTCTTCGGAGTTGAAGGCATTTCAGCATCTAGTAACATAAAAACTATTAATCTTACCGAGCAGGCAGTATTTTCTCAATCTTTTGAATTTCGGCATTAGGCAGACCGAAATATGGACAGACCAAGAAGTGCTCAAAGTCAAATTTGGCAAAGTACAAAAAGAAGGATCGAAGATAGCCCTTCACCACGGGGACAGTCACAGTAACTTGCTGCAGTCCTAGCTCGCTAGGCGACTTCTGTGCGAAGTTGACAACCCACGCTGGAAAGAGAAATAATTTTGTGAATCCCCCTAAAAGCGGCACTGATAAACTTACGCCCCACGAGCACGCCCTGATTGACAGACTCGTCCATTTGCAGCACGGCTATGGGTGGCAACAAGTGCTGAAGCTGCAAGAAGTAGATGACCATCAGGGTAATGCTGTACGTCGATATCTGTTCTGTCAGCTTGCAGCGCTCCAGCCAGTTCTTCACATATATGCACATATATTGAGCTGCAACGAAGCAAACACAAAGAGATTACGTGGACTTTGCTCATGCGATTCTGCTTACTCAGTGGCTGTGATTCGAATATGTACTTTAGCAGATTTGTGTTGCAGAAGCCCAAACTATTCAAGCAAATATCGCACTCGATGCCTGTAGGCAAATGGCAGGTCTTGATAATGGGAACACGGGCCTGCTCGATCACCTGCGTAAGAAGTTACAGATTGTATAAACGGAATTCTTTTTTGAGGGATTCCTTACATTAATAATGCGCCAGTCGTCGCTCTCGCAGAAGAACTTTCGCATCGCCCGCAGCTTGGTGATGGTCGTATTGGAAGCGCGGTGTTCGAACGTATGAAAGGTGTTGCCGATATCCACAAATACGTCGAGATCCGAGGAACGCGACCCAATGCCAGTAATGCGCGAGCCAAACTTGTAGACGCGCAGCTGTTGCTTAGGAAACCCCGGAGTTAGGAGATTGCACAGGTCCTTTTCGATGAGGTCGTACTCGGGAATAACCTTCAACTTGTCCGCTATGGGGTATTTGTCTTTAAACACATTCGTGATCTCTCCCACAATCATTGCCTTGGCCTCTGAAATATACAAATAATGTTAAGAGATATATGTGACAAAAGAAAAGGTTAGCTTCAAGTAAAGATTGACACAAATTTTTGCATGCTAACTATTCAGTTTATCTGAAATTGCAATTGTTTAGTGTGTTCAGTGCTTAGTGAATTATTTAAAATATTTTTTAGGGCCTGAGCTGATTGTACTTTAGCTATCCATTCCTGCCGGCTTGTGGTGCAAAACCACATAGGGATTAAATATGTTTCACTGAAATATAGACCTACTCTTGGGCAGCTGCACAGTCATCTGCTGACGGGCCTTCACTGCGGCCTTCTTCTCCTGTCTGGTCGGGTGTGCCTGCTGTGGCTGGACTGGCTGGTTGTTAGGATTGGGGTTAGGATGCTGTTCCGAGAGGTGGGCCACCGCCTTCGCAATGGTGGTGCCCACGATGCGGTTGCCACAGGCATTGCAGGAGAATGTGCGCTTGATTGTCTGTAGTTCCTTGGGCTGGACAAAGTCGACACCCTCACCCGGGGCGGCCTTTTCCTGGGGCAGCACGTAGATGGGATTCCTGTCCATGTAGTTCTCGATTCCCACCATAATGCGCTCCAGCAGCTTGGCCAGATGCGGATCCAGCTGCGGCGGATTCGCTTTCTGATTCACCGCGTTCAGGGTCTCGAGGAAAAAGTTGGCCTCCATGGTCAGCGGATTCATCTGCAAAAACACCAGGTTTTAGGCCAGAAATCGCAATTCTCCGTACTCACGTAAAGCAGTTTGTTTGGCGGCTCCTTCTCGGCCATCGTCTTGTTTTTCTTCTTTGCCTTCTTCGAGGGGGCGGATATGTTGGGGGCGGTTATGGTCGTCGCGGGGGCAGGCGCTTTCAGGGGGGCGGGGTCAGGAAGCTGAAAGGTGAACGAAATACGTAAACTTTCTGCAACACGACCGTTCACTGCCTTTGTTTGGCCTGCTAGTAAAAATGTTGTTTCGAATTATCGAAACAGCTGATTTTTGTAGGGTAGCCACCTACTTCGAAGCTTGCCGGCTGTTTTATGCTTGTGGGTGTGCGTGCGCTTGCCTGGCCAACGAAATCACATCGCGACATATATGTATGTATACAAATATATGCACTTTTGTCGCGCGGATCCAGTTTAATATAAATAAACCTCATTTAAAGGCTCAAGTTTTCCCTGACAAAAGTTCCCGCCATATGAGCGGTTCTTGTGAAATAGCCAGCAGTCTTTTACTCACACTGGTTTTCCGACAACTGAGCGACTCGTAGTACTGCCTTTCTGCACTGCAAGAAACCGCCTTTTCCAACCAAAAAGAATCCCCTGCTTCGACGCGCATCATGCCTGTGAAACTGCTTGCGGTTTTCCCTCTTTAAATAATTAACGGCAATAAGCTCGCTAGCGATAAAAACAGCGTTGAAAACGTTCGGCGAGCCTTCAGAGCCTTCATATGACACTATTGGATTGGCAGAATTTAGGGTTGATTGGGAAGTGAAAAATACCGCAAACGCGATGGAATCAGAGATGAGTAACTAGCCATTTTGGCATAAAAAAGTTAATCCAATTTAAAAAATGCAAACAAAATAATAAAGGAATAAAAAAGAAAAATTAATGAACATGCTTAGGGCAATAGAGGTGCAGAAACATCGATGTTTTCCAAAATTATTTTATATTATAAAATAAAGAACAAATCTAAATGGAATTTGTATAAAAAATAAAAATCAAAACATTTATTCATTTATGAAATTAAAAATAAAAAACCAAAACAAAAAATTTATTTATGAAACTAAAAATTAAAAACAAAACCAAAAATTCGGTCAAGTGAGATCATTTTACAGTTTAATGAGATACTATTTTCTATAGATTCAAGCAAACAGTTAAACATTGTAAAAACATAATTAGAAAAATGTAACAAATTACAAACCTATAGCTTGCCTTCTTCTTTAACCAGGCTCTAGATTCTAGAGCCTAGAAACATCAATGGTCCAAAAAATATCGATGTTTTGAAAATTTGGAAAAACATCGATGCATCGATGCATCGATGTTTCCATCGAAGTTTCTGCTTCTCTATAGGGCAACCGCAGTGTGCACGATCGGTGCACTATGGCGGAACTTCTCCGTGAATTCTGGAAAGAAAAGTAACAATTTTTTAATAATAATAAAACATATAATAATATGATACATAATAATATTATATATAATAATATGATATATAATAATATAAATATAATAAATAAAATACCTTTCCGGCTCATCGGGTCCCGTCCAGTAGCGAAGGAGCTGTTGGTCCAAGGTGGTTCTGGGCCGCCCGTCCCTGGCAGCCACTGTGGCATTGGATCGCCACTTGGTCAGCCAGTGCCACCAATAAGCCTGGCCTCGTGCTTTTCCGTCACCGTCGAGCCGATGGAACACCGCTAGCCAACTGGCATCGCCAGGGCTGAGAAAGGGCATTACCCTATCAGCCTCGATGGCTTCTATTATTATTGTCTTTAATCCTTAAAGAGTGAATGATTCCAGATAAAAAAAAAAACAGCGATTAAACTTATTTTATTTTATTTTATTTATTTTGAGAGTTCGCATGTGTCCTTATTGCCCAGTAGGTGATAAGGGGAGCCTAATGCTCAGGGAACGCTGTGTCGCGGTACCCCTCGACGTAGGTGAGCAGTGCATAAAATCTTGGATAGAATTCCCAACCCTCCTTGGTCAAGGTGTCGGCGTCCAGGTGACCGTATGGAGTCATTATTGAGTTAATAAGGGTTTTCCATTTTTTTCCTATTCGCTCCCGAGTGTTGTTCGACATGAATCTAGGGTTAAACGTGTCAACTCCGCTGGAGGCGAAAAATATCTTTACCGCAGACTCCATGTAGTGCAGGTGGCGCAGGCTCTCCTCTAGCACCACGCCGGAGCTGGAGCGAGCGTTCATGGCATCCACCTCCACCTTTCCTCGAGGCTCCGTCTGATGTCGGCGAAAGCGTTATAGAAGGTCGACCGCCCAAATCGAACGTCGTACGCCCGCTCCAAGGTCCTGTTCCGCACTCCGTGGGTCTCCGGGAACCAATCCAGCATGTGGGTTATGTCCCACAAGTGGGGCACCGTCCATCTGCCCAGGGAGAAACTGTTCATCGGCTTTCCGTCGGACACAAACGCCACCATGTAACGGGACAAGTTGTACTTGTTTAACATTTCCATGATAGCCTCCAAGTGGAACTTGCAACGCTCTGAGCTATTTATTTATTTATTTATTCGCCAATGGATTAATCCTTATCTGGCTAGGTTATAAACTTAAATCTAAGACTACGCACTACAAAAAAATACTCCCTAAGTGATCGCCTAAACATATCCTTATTCGATCCCCAACAAAACCGGATGCTAGGTGGCAGGGAGTTAAATAGCCGCAAAGCCCTTAAAAGTGGTTCATTCCGAGCATAATTGGTCCTGGCAGCACTTTCAAAAAAAGGGACCATGGTACGGAGATTCCTGGCTAGGGCATTAAAGGTAATTAAACTCAGAAGAAAAGGACTATCAATGTTACCAATAATTAAGTCATTGACAAAAAGCTATTGGGGGCCACCACGTCCACGTAGACGACCTGGAAGTACAGGCCGTCTACGGACTGGATGGCGAAGGCATTGCACGTCCATCCGATCTTGCGTGTGCTGCAAATCTAGAACAATGGTCGGGGGTCGGGTCAGGATAGCTATATACATTAGTTCGTCCATATGGAGATAGAACGGCTTAGGGTTGCCCTTGAGGTCCCTCATCTGCTCCCTCAGATCCACGCTTCCGTGGCCGAGAGCCACAGGATTCATCTCCTGGAGCATCTGCTGGGCCATCTGAAACGGGATGCCCAGGATTGAGAGCACGACGTCGAGGGAGACGGACGCCGAAATGTTCATTATACCCGTTACTCGTAGAGTAAAAGAGTATATTAGATTCGTGCAAAAGTATGTAACAGGTAGCCATGTCTAGCCATGTTCGTCTGTCCGTCTGCCTGTCCGTCTGCCCGTCCGTCTGTCCGTCTGTATGAACGCTGAGATCTCGGAAACTATAAAAACTAGAAGATTAGGACTTGGCATGCAGATTCTAGGGATTAATACGCAGCGCAAGTTTTTCACGCCGATGTGCCACGCCCCCTGTAACGCCAGCAAACCGCGAAAAAATGTGGCACCCACAGTTTTGAAGCTAGATTAACAGGAAAAAGAATTTGTATTCGTTTCGTCAATACCTATTGATTGACCAATATATGAACCCCCTCCTAACTGCCACAAAAAGCGAAAAACTGTGGTGCCCACAGTTTTAAAGCTAGAGCAAAAGGGTGAACGCCATATTGTTTGGGTCATTATTGCCTACCGAAATGTAGAAGAAAATTTTTAAATCGGCCCACTCAGTAAAAATGTATAAGCAAATAATGAAATGTCCGGTAGATGCCGCCACTTTGAGACTGCTTGCTTTAGCTGATAAACGGGTTTTTGATAGTCGAGGCACTCGACTATAGCGTTCTCTCTGGTTTTATAATATATTTAATAATATTATATTTAATATTTTTTTTTCGTGCTCTACTCAATCGTTAATGACAACCTGCTATCGATTTTAGCCACGTCACCCTCCGCAGTTTTCGTTAAGACCGTTTCTAAGCGGTTACGCCAACCGGTTGAAGTAGCAAAGACATCATCCGCGGTTCGGGACAGCGATAATTCGACTAAGCGTGGCAAATTCCAGAGTGACCAAGTGCCGTCGCCTCCCTTAGGCGAGGAATCGATTTTGCGGCGTTAAAATCGCCCAAGTGCCAGCCCTAGCCCCGACGCCTATATAAAGCAGCCCGCGTCCGAATTTTCATATTCGTTTTACGTTTGTCAAGCCTCATAGCCGGCAATTCGAACGTATACGCTCTCAGAGTCAGACCTCGAAATCGTAGCTCTACACATTTCTGTGAATTTTCCTTGTCGCGTGTGAAAAACCTCCACTAAAAACTCAATATGGTAAGTAAATTTTTAGTGAAAAAACAGTGTAGAAAGTAACGTTAGCTAAATTTATCGGGCGAGCAAAGCTAAGCGTGTTTTTTTTCGTCAAAATGGCGGCCGGTCTTTGCATATTTTTTTCTCTAAAAGTGATGACGTCAGATTTTTTCGCGAAGAGAAAACGCCGGGGAAAGCTAAAGAAAATTAACGTTAAATAAGGGGAAACATTGCGAAAAGCGGCCATTGCTATGCCGAGAAAACTGCGGGCATTTCAAAATTATAAAGTACACTCATTTTTTTCACATCTATCAAAGTCCATGAGCGGCTGACGCATAACTGTAGATTTTAAAGAGAAAATGGCGACAAAGTAAAATTCCGGCATCAGCAGAGTAGAGCAAAAAAAAATGTGTATACCATATAGCTATCTCACTCGCACACAGGGCCGGCTCAAGTTGGGTGCGGTTCTGCGGCTATCGATTTTCTTGGGGCGTGGAATTAATCATCTCCCTTTCCTTCCTTTCGCCCACAGCGTGAATGTATCTCTATCCATGTCGGCCAGGCTGGTGTCCAGATTGGAAACGCCTGCTGGGAGCTGTACTGCCTGGAGCACGGTATCCAGCCCGATGGCCAGATGCCCTCCGACAAGACCGTGGGCGGAGGTGATGACTCGTTCAACACCTTCTTCAGCGAGACCGGAGCCGGCAAGCACGTGCCCCGCGCCGTTTTCGTCGATCTGGAGCCCACTGTGGTGGACGAGGTCCGTACCGGAACCTATCGTCAGCTGTTCCACCCCGAGCAGCTCATCACCGGCAAGGAGGATGCGGCCAACAACTACGCCCGTGGTCACTACACCATCGGCAAGGAGATCGTCGATCTTGTTCTGGACAGGATTCGCAAGCTGGCCGATCAGTGCACCGGTCTGCAGGGCTTCCTCATCTTCCACTCGTTCGGTGGAGGCACTGGCTCTGGCTTCACCTCGCTGCTGATGGAGCGTCTCTCCGTGGACTACGGCAAGAAGTCCAAGCTGGAGTTCGCCATCTACCCAGCCCCCCAGGTCTCCACTGCCGTCGTCGAGCCCTACAACTCGATCCTGACCACGCACACCACTCTGGAGCACTCTGACTGCGCCTTCATGGTTGACAACGAGGCTATCTACGATATCTGCCGCCGCAACCTGGACATTGAGCGTCCCACGTACACCAACCTGAACCGTCTGATTGGCCAGATCGTGTCCTCGATCACCGCCTCTCTGCGATTCGATGGTGCCCTGAACGTGGATCTGACTGAATTCCAGACCAACTTGGTGCCCTACCCCCGTATCCACTTCCCCCTGGTCACCTACGCCCCGGTCATCTCCGCCGAGAAGGCCTACCACGAGCAGCTGTCGGTGGCTGAGATCACCAACGCCTGCTTCGAGCCGGCCAACCAGATGGTCAAGTGCGACCCCCGTCACGGCAAGTACATGGCCTGCTGCATGCTGTACCGCGGTGATGTGGTGCCCAAGGACGTGAACGCCGCCATTGCCACCATCAAGACCAAGCGCACCATCCAGTTCGTCGACTGGTGCCCCACTGGCTTCAAGGTCGGCATCAACTACCAGCCACCCACCGTGGTGCCTGGCGGAGATCTGGCCAAGGTTCAGCGTGCCGTGTGCATGTTGTCCAACACCACGGCCATCGCCGAGGCCTGGGCCCGTCTGGATCACAAGTTCGATCTGATGTACGCCAAGCGTGCCTTCGTCCACTGGTACGTCGGAGAGGGTATGGAGGAGGGAGAGTTCTCCGAGGCCCGCGAGGATCTGGCTGCCCTGGAGAAGGACTACGAGGAGGTCGGCATGGACTCCGGTGACGGCGAGGGCGAGGGTGCTGAGGAGTACTAAGCGTAGCGCCACTCCAACGCTCGGTGGGAGCGTCATTGGTGGGCGGGGCAACCGCCGAAATCAGTGTCTACGCTTCCAATCGCAAGAAAAAATTCACTGCAACACTGTAAAGCAAACGAACACAAAAAGATGTAAGAAGAACCAGATAGTATTTTATCCACAAAGACACGTATAGCAGTAAAGCCAAGCTAACTCGGCGATAAGTTGTGTACAAGAATAAAATCGGCCCGACACAGTGTTGACAGCAAAAAGAAAACTCCAGTTCGTTTTTCCTTGGTTTATTTCCCCAGCAATCATTCATTCCAGCGTGAAAGGAGGGGTCATTGGACGAAGTTTTGGTTGCGGGAAAGCAGAGCAGCCGCTCTCTTGGTCTATAATTAGCGCTTTCTATTTTCCCCGATTCGGGCCACTGCTGCGCTTTTCCGCCTGCCGTTTGTGGCAAGTGCAGGCTGTACCCGGCTGGTGGCATGCAGTTTGGCTTTCCACTTTGCTGGTATCGATTCTCTAGGAGCGATGAGTCATCCCCAGCATAATCGTTGCCAGCTCGGCAAAATGATGACTTCATTTCTTAACTGCCGACGAACATGCCACTGCGAATGTGAGTGTTAATATGTGGGGTATATGTACACATACATACATACATATGTATACTTGATTATAGCAGGAGTCAGAATAATAGCAATAGAAGTAAATAACTATTTTAGTTGGAAGATACATACATACATATAAAACATAAACTAATGTGTTCTGTTTTGTAGTAAGGAAGGGAGCTAATATGTAATTTTAAATATTATTTTTTTTATTATTGTATTTGTAATTTTGCTTTCACTATGTTTACCATATTTTGCTAATATGTATATACATATGTATAAATCGATATCCTTATTTTAAAAATGGATAAGGGTGTGGTTCAGAGGCCTAGTGAATTATATGACAACTGTTTTAAGCGCTATTCAATTGACCGCTCTTGTACATGCAGTTTGTATAGTATGTACTTTGTTCAGGCCTTTTATGGGGGTTGATTTGCCTAAAAGGAAATTGAAGCCTAGGTAAACCGGATTGTTGTTGTGTTGTATAAGCCGCCTTCTCTGTCTGCGCCCAATGCGGTATTTTCAAGAAACAGACCGAAGAGGCAGCTGCAGCTGCTATCGAGTTTCCAGAAATACCCAAAGAAGCAGGCAGAAAATGCAGTGCAAGGAGGCCATGTGGCCTAAAAATATGTACTGCAATGACAGGAAATGCACTAAAATTTTATATAAATACATACATATATACATATAAAGGCATTTACCGGCAGGTACCGGCGCCCTTCATTGAGGTTATGTCTGATGTCATTTACTAGAAATAGCCAAAGTATCGAGCGAATCTTGCCTTCTAACTAGGTTAAATAAAAAGTTTACTGAACACCCCAGACTTAACCCAAAAATGATAAAGTTTCCGCGTTAAATTCAGCTTTTTAGGCCACAAATAAAAACAGTTGGCCTCATGAAATCAGAGCCAGCTGCAAACAGATTTGTATGGCGTTATGACCATATTTGTACATGGAAGGTGCAAAGCCAACGCATTTTTATAATGACGACACTTCGGAACCGGCTCACAGACTTTTTCAGACAGTTGTGGGAAGACTGAGTGGGAGGTCTCATAAATCCCACAGTCGAGCTTTGATTCATGGGTCCCCAAAACGAAAAAATGACTTACACTAGAGAAATGTTTGATCAATACAAAAACTTCTGACATACATATGTACATACATACATATGCAAAATGATTTTAATATTTGTTTTGGTCTCAAATACGAAAAATTGAAATCATAATACATTCTTTTTTTGTATTTTAAGTCTGAGATATTAGAAGCAAGCTAGAGAAAATTAATAGAAACCTCAAATATTTTAAAATAGTTCATGATACCATAGCAAAAACCCTCTAGTACTAGCTAATTGGGGTATATGTACATATATGTATGTACATTTGTACCGAAAAAATAACGAAGTTACATATATGTATGTTAATTGGTCATAAGCAACGTTGGAGTCGAAATGCGAAATTTAAAGCGTTATTATACAATTCTTTTATTTGGTTTATATTATTCGATATTATTTAAACATCCTTCAGCCGAAAGATGTCCAACGCCGCGGAATGTAAATGTATGTGTAGGTCGATATGTATTTTACATATGTATGTATAAAATACATATATTATACATTGGAATTGACTTAAATATTTTACACATCCAACCAGTTTTCCGATAGAGCTGCCTTTTTAGCTAGTTTTTCGTTATTTTTTTCAACTTGATGGCTCAATGCAATAATCCAGAGTCCAGGACCCAAATCCATAACGGGATGCACCACTGTCGCAAACAAAAGACAAACATTTATATTTTATAATATAAAATCCATAATCTTGCTTTTGGAATAGGTTTTGAAAGGAAAATCGTATTTTTCCAAATGAGCTGTCATTCCACTCGGTTCATTAAAAATTCAACCATTCTTACAGGCTTAAATTGGCCCTAACTTCTCTAACTTTACAAATTGGTACTTTCACTCTTTCATCGCTCTTTCTCTTGCAATACGTTTTGATTTTTGAATCTCTAGTTATGATCTGACAATAACATCAGATTTTCATTAATTTTTGCTTATATAGTAGTCGTCTTCGCACACTATGTGTATTGCCGTCTAATGTGATTTTAGGACATACATATGTACGTATTCCACTTGACCATACATATTTCATAAAACGATTTATTAAAAACTGAATTAGGACCCTTAAAATATGTAAGTAAAACGCCTTAATTCTAGTCATTGATAGTTCCGTTTCGTTTATATTTTGGAATAAGACGGCAGTCGACTAGGTTTGGTTAAGTACAAGGATGTTACCCGTATGTGTATGTGTATTTGTCTTTTAAACTGTACAAACAAAACTCCTTATAGAATACTTTAAAATAATTTAAATTTAAAATTTAAATCAAAGAAAACAACATAAAAATAAAATAAACTACACCTAAATTATATTAAACAATGTTAAGATTATTGTTCAGAAACATTATTTCGTCTACAACTCGATCGCCTCCTCCATCGGTGGTAGATGACTCGCTGATCAGACTCCGAGCTTGGAGCATAGTATTTCGGGGGAACACAATACTGGCTGGCGTGGCAAATATTCTGCAGCTGACTTTATAGAGTAGTGGGAACTGACACTCGTTGTCCTTCCACCACTGTAATAGACTAAAATCGGCTTTCAGCGCCACCTGCATACTTAGATATCCGTTGATTTCGTGCGCTATCACATCGGTTTTGGTGTCATTCAAACGCGGTGTGATATAATCGCTGAATATCCCGTTGTACTCACAGTCGGGCTTGATTCTTTTCCTCTGGCTGTCGGACTCCACATAAACTGACTCCATCATTGCTTTGCATTCCTCTATAGTATACTGCTTTTCGGACTCCTCGAAGAGAAGCAGCTTGTTGGTGGGGGGAAAGAGTAGCAGAGCTATTTTGTGGTACTTCGTGGTAGAATTCGTTGAAATGCACTCCAGGTGAGGTTTTAAAGCGATCTTTAGACAAGACTCGAAGGAAAAGTCTTCACTTGAGACATCGGAACATAGTTTACGAAGCTTGCGTAAATGCGGGATCACCATGTGAAGTGTCGGATCCTTGAGGGTCTCCAGCTCCTTTAAGGAGTTCTCAAAATTAGACAAGATACGAATCATCGCCATTACATTAGATAATGTAATCGTTTCACTGTCCGGCATTAAAATATTTATCGAAACTGCACTCCAATGTTGATGCATATCTTTAAAGGTGCCTATTATTCTGTCCAACGGCGTGTAATAAACAGATCCAGATCTGTGGTGGGCTTTCAAGTATTCGATGCATTTTTGGTATAGAAACTGCAGCGAAGGCGTCTCACTAAAAACCTTCTCAATTACTTGGTTCAGCTGTGTGTTGATGCAAATCACTTGTGGTTGCCCTTCAAAGGCGGTTTTGATATTCTCATCATTTTCCGTAACAATTACTGGACCATCTCCATTCATGTTGAATTTTTGAAGAGTTAACGCTACCGCGTCACGTATGCTTTTATCTGAAAATGTAACAATAAATTTGCGGTTATTTTTTAGAAAAAAGCAAACCTGCTTTGCGTAGGAACCCCTAGATCCTGCATGCTTTATCATTAAATCACAGCTTTTGTAGTTTCTAAAATCTCATACGGACAGACAGGCAGTTAGACTGGCTAGTAATCCTGATCATGAATGTATATAAATTATAGTTATGCGGTCGGAAAAGCTTTCATCTACCAGTTACATATTTTCCAACGAAAAGAATTTACTATTCTACTCCACGAATAACAGGTATGATTAAAATTGCCGCGGATTCTTGAGCTGCGTTATCGCGAATTTTTAGCAATAAGTACTACTAGTCTATACATTAACTTCCTAAGCAGATCTATAAGCTTTTGGTATTAATATTACCTGCGGTAGGTGAGTCTCCGCCTAGGGTGGGTATGCTCAGCAAGCGGTTGATGATAGCGGATTCTTGAATGTAGTGCATGGTGAGCACGGCGTAGCGCTCCTGGAATTTGTCGGTATATACGAACATGGCCAAGCTGTATCCGGTGGCACGAATGGTTATTAGATCCTCGACAAGGCTCCTCTGATGTCTTTCATATACGTCAGATATATTTCGCGCCACTGCTGCTGGCTGAGGTAGGAGCTCGCTGATCTTGACATTCTCGCCGTGAGTAGCACCAATGTTCAGGAGGATGGCAACCAGATTCACGAACTCCGAGTCCTCAACTATTCTAGGTGGTCGGCAGTTGTAAACGGACCAGGCGGTCACAGCGCCCAGGACCTTCTTCTTGGTTTCCTCATCCAGGGCAACATATGGGACTGTTTTTATCTCTGAATTGCGGGCCAGGGACTCCAGCTTGAGGGCGCATTTGTGCTTCATCAGGTTGGAAGTGCTCATCTGGAACTTGTGGACGTTGAAGCAGTTGCGGCATGCCACAAAGTTCTCGATGTCGTCGCCATTCTCGTCCACAATCACGGCGAACAGCTGCCACACCTTGCTCCGTCCGCGCTTGTCGCGCAGTGTGTATTGCCCGCTGCACAGCCTCCGCTTGAGTTCGGCGATGTGGGCATAGGTGGCCGGAGTCGTTAACTCCGGAGTGGCGCATTGCGAGCGTGAAGTCAGTGTGTACTGCAAGGTAATGTCAATAAAATCAATAAGCAGACAGGTGGAGTTGGGAAGAAGTGTTTAGCTCCAGATTGAAGTGTCCGTAGCCCCTGGCAGGATGTCCATTGGCGCCAGTATGTAACCCACCTGCTCCTGTTCAAGGCCATCAAAGCTAAGTTCATGCTTTATGTCGAATTCTCGCAGCAAATCCATTACTGCAAAAAAATCAAAACAAAAAACATAAATATCTAGAGATGTGTTTTCGATACAGTCTGCACGAGTAGTTCCCCGTAACTGTCACAGGCCTCACGAGCTACGACTTTCGAATATCTGTCACGGGATCAAAGGTCACTGGGTCTGACTAAAACATAACATTTCCTTCCAAAATGTATTTCTTTATATATTAATCCCAACACTATTTGTTTAGTTTAGTTCTGTCAATAATTAGCGCTATTCCAAATCTATTCAAAAGGTTTAGAATAACGCATTTTCAAAAACCCAATTATTCGAACTATTTTACTTGCTTTACTAAAATTGAGTAGCTCATCACACTTTCTTTGTATATTTAATTATTAGAATTGGGAAATAAAATATCTACATGTCTTGTCTATTTCATAGTAACTATTTAACTAAACGTTCTATATGAGAAGTGAGACTTCCACCCCAAAAGCATAAAAATAGATATTTTATTCTATAACTATTGTGAATAAACGTGAACATTTTTCAGTGATCATTTCGGAAAATATGGTATTTAGCTTAATTGCGTGAGGTTACGGATCGTGAGCCATAATCACGTTTGCACATCCAATTCGAAACTAGTTCCAAATATTCAAGTTCCGTAGAATTGGTTCATCGTCAAAACACTGCGTTAGATTTCCAAACAAATTCCAACGTCTCGCGCTTAAAATTTTGTATAAAATATAGTAAACATTGAACAGTTGAAAAATATAAACTTAAATCATGCCAAACAGCAAGGAAGCAGGAACCGATGCCGATCGTATAGATGAGGCCAAATTAAACAGCCGCGATAGCGTCGCGTAAGTACTTTATCTGCGGTTTGATTGCTATAAGCCTTGGATATTACTGGTACCCCCAACAGACTGAAGGATCTGCTGCTGAAACGACTCTCGGAGTGTGGTTGGCGCAAGGACATCGAGGAAATGATTCGCCACACCATCGAGGAGCGCGGTGTGTCCAATTTGACCCATGACCAATTGGCTGCCGAGATAGTGCCTCATGTAGGTTAGTGTCAACTTCTTTCAGCTCATCATTAACACATATTCTATGAAAATAGGCTCGCGCTCTGGTTCCCGACGTCATTCGAAAAGAGATGCTAATGCGCGTGCGCGCTGCCTTGGAATCCTCTTTTCCATCGGAGGACAAGTGACTGTCCATCCAGAGTCCCGGATCCACCTGAGCATTTAGAATTGTACACACTGCCTGCACATTTTAAGTTCTAGCACATGGGTTTGTGGTTTATTATCTCGTATTTAAGTAGATATTTACATACTTATGCTAGTTATGAATTGCGCCATTAGTTATACAATATGCATGTAATAAATAAACAACCTAATTATAGTTAGAATACGTTGTTGCTATGTTCATGTTATGGGTACTCGATTGGCTAAACAAAATTTGTGGAGGTTTTGTTGGGGGGAAACTAGGAACGCGGCTTGGGCTCTGCTTGTATTTGTTTAATTATGCTACAAATAATAAGGCTAAAGTGTAACTGTTAATGCGTTTATGTGTTATGTTTACTTATTCAATAACGAGTCGATTGAAAAGTCTTTGAATTTGGCGTTGGAATCATCGTTGAACAGCTGCGGCTGCTGCAGTTGCTCCTGTTGCTTGGAAACTGTTGCTGCTGATGCTGCCGTGGCTGTTGGCAGCATTTTCAATAGTTTGTTGCGTGGTTTACGCAAAAACTTTGTGTTTATTTGAAACTTGGTTGGTTTGTGGTTTGCACTTGACTGGGCTTGAAACATTGGTGTATTTGTGGCTGTGTTTTCCGCTAGGGTTGTCGGTTGGGCATATGATGTTGCTATTGTGGTTGCTACTTGAACTGTATTGACTGGGGAGCTGTAGTTCTGGCGCCAGGCACGCAGCTCTCCTCCTCCACCTGGCGATTTTACGATGGCCAACGATTTTGTATCTGTTGCTGGAGGGGGTGCTTTCGCCGATGCATAAGCATTAGGCCCGAAGCACTTAAGAAAGTTCTGTACATGCAGCAAGCTGTCGTTCTCGTTTTTGTGCAATGGCCTGCGCTGTTTGTCCTCGTTCTCGTCCTCCGCCTCGTAGTCCACCGAAGATTGCTGCTGAGAGGAGGACGAAAAGGTAGAAGAGCTGCTATTGCTGCTGAGCTGTAAGGATAGATTCGACTCAATTACTTGGAAGGGAGTACAACTTTTAAAACTCACATCATCGTCGTTTTTCTCGATCAGCTGCTGAAAGCCAAGCTCTGCCGACTTAAGCTTGGTGTGTTTGCTTTGCTTCGCCACTTTGTTGCTGCCGTGATTGCTGCTACTGCTGCTGCTGCTATGACGTCCTCCTCGTTTGTTTAGGGATTGCTTTTTCTTCAGCTGTAGCTCCGGCAGCTGAAGGACTTGCTCACGGTACGACTTTCAGCTAGTTTTGGCGAGGTTATCGTCGCGCCTTAGTTGGGACTGAAAGTAGAAATTCATGAATGAGTTTGGCTTTTATAGAAGAGAATTTTACATTGGTTCTGGGAGTATTTTTTTAACAAAATGGGTTATAAAGAAACATATCTTGATCTTCTCTTTCAGCCTGACACACAAAGACAACAAACAATTTCGGGATTAGCTGCCAACAGCAATGGGATATTAACAATGAACTAGATGGGCGCAAAAGCAGATGAACTCGAGATCGTGGCGTGTGTGTTTAATAATTTCTTTGGCTTTTTCGATTGATTGGCTGATCGAATGATTGGTGGGTGAGTAGTGCGTAGATGAGACATGGAGCTGACGCAAAATGAAAAGGTGAGAATGCACGAATAACAGGCACTGGCATATGGATTATGGACTCTCATGTGGCAAGGACATGCACCCACGATCACACTGACACACACACAGGAACTCGTTCGCACGCACTCTACTACCTGGTGATGCGTGCTGTAGAGAGCCGCGTGGTGCACCGCATAGGAGGTGGAGGTGCTACTTAAACCATCAACGCCAACGCTGCCGCCACCCACTTGAATCTGAATGCTAGGATGTTGGTGTGGGTGTGGGTGGTGGTGCTGCTGACCCATGCCCGTGCCCGCTGTGGTCGTAAAAGTAGTTGTGGTTGTTGCTGCTGTTGCAGCCATGGCTGTCGCTGACCCACCTCGTCCAATGCCAGCAGCAGCCCCACCTCCAGCGCTCAGGCCCATTCCCACGCCCAGCATGTGGGCGGCGGCCACAGCAGCGCTGGTGTGGTGCGACTGGTGCAGATGCTGCTGCACTTGTTGCGCGTGCTGCTGCTGCTGCTGTTGCTGCGAAGGATGCGGCTGGTGTTGCGTCTGCTGCTGCACTTGCGATGGGTGCTGGTGATGCATGCTGTTGCTATTGACGGCGCTGTTGGCACTCAAGCTCCCAACGCTGCTGTTGGCGTTTCCAGCATTGTTGTACGAATGGGCCGCAGGAAGGTGTCTGTAAGTATATTATAGTGGAGTAATTATTTTAATAAGATCAATAATATACATTTAGTTCAAAATTGGTTGAAAGAGAAGTTTGGACCCTTGGGCGAGTGAGTATACCAAAGGTTATCTATCTCAAGAGACAAAACTCACCTCATGCCCAAATTGGCTGCATTGGTCATATTCATTCCAGAGATCGACATCGATGGGGCAGCGGGTCCGCTTGTATTCGAAGAGGTTGCAGGGTTACTATTGCTGCTGTTCACACTATTGCTGGTTGAATTGTTGCCACTGGTGGCATTGCTGCTACTGGTGTTGATCGTTGCACCTGGTCCGCGATAGTCTAACACTACGCCGCTGGAACTCGCTGGCGCCACTGTGGGTCGACTATTGGCCATTGTCGGGATGGTAGTATTGATGGCAGTGGTGGCCAGCGAAACGGCTGCTGCGATTGTTGTGGCCGCATTGAGAGCACTCATGTTGCTCCCGAGTCCGATGTTGCTGCTCCCGCTGTTGCTGCTGGAAGCTAGTGTGGAAATGACAGAAGTTGTACAAGTTGATGTTGCTGTTGTTGTTGAGGTTGTTGTTGTGGTTGTTGCTGCTGCCGTTGTTGATATGGCGGCTGTAAGCATTTTTGTTAGATTGTGAGTACCCCGTTGTTGCTGATCCATCTCCACGAAATTGTGTGTTTTTGTGCGGTATTAGTTGGTAATTTGTGAGTGTGTGTGGTTGTTTGTGTTCAAAATATATGCGAGTGTGTGGGTTTTCTTCACTGCATGCAACAGACAGCAACACAACAAACTTAGGTGTAACTAAAAGTACAGCTCTTAACCCGGAGTTAACCTTTAACCCATTGTTGGCTTAGCAGCCATGTGGTGCAAATAATGAAAACTTAGGGAAATAAATTTAGAATTGGTGTTCGTTTTTGTGTTTAATATATCAAACATTTTATTCATTTTTAAAATAAATAAAATCGAAAAATATTAGCTTTCAGTTATGTAAAGAACTTAATTATTAACTTGGCCAAGGAAATAATTTCTCGTTATAAGAGTAAGTAAAATTAGATTTTGTATTTGCAGTAAATACATATAACTAACTTAAAAGTTAAAATTAAGGAAAGTAATCTAATCGGGGATGGACTAATGATAAAGATAGAGAAGCATTCCGTATTAAATAAAGTGACGAGCTGTCAGTGTGGTCGATAAATGCAATAATTAATTTTTACCATCACTGCTTCTGTTTGGTAAACAGTAATTTCATTGACAGAATGTGGGTGTGTATATTATGTACATATTTTGTGTTTATAAAAATGACCATTTGTAACCAGTTTAGTTGTTAACTTAACATAAGTTACTTAAGACTACGACACGAACTAGACTCAAATTCCATTTGTATGTACAACGAATACCAACAAAAAAAAAAGTAAGTACAAAAAATTAAATGCAAAATTTGGTCTGTGAGCAGTGGCTGTGTAAGTGGGTGGATGTGGGGCTCCTCCAGTGCCACGTGGTGGTGGGAGCGAGCAAGTCGAGCCGACACCAAGAACAAGAGAGAATAGGCGCCTTCTCTACTTACCGTGCGCCTCGGCCTTGGCATTGCTTGCGATTGTGTTCAGCGGGATCTGCAGGCGCGCATTGACCGCCAGCAGGTGATCACGTCGCGCTATCAGGCTGGTCACATGCTCCTCCAGCCGGAGATTTTCGCTCTGCAGCTGGTGCAGGCAATTAAGCAGCGAGGCAACTGCAACAAAAATATTTTGTGTTAATTTCCAAACACTCATGGAAAGCTCCCGATATGCGACTCATACTCACTGTCAAAGTGCTGCGCCTGCTCCATGAGAAACTGCGAGCCCTGTTCCCACTGGCGCTCGAGCAGCTGCTCCAGACTCTGAGGAATGGGCATGTTGCCGTTCATGCCACCGCTGAACATTGACTGCAGCGGATTCGGAGCTGGTGTTGCGTTGCTGGGGGCGGCACTTGTATTTCGCTGTAAGGAAAGGTAAACATTTTTCCGTTAATATAAAATAATCTCCCTGAAGCATTTTGTAGTCTTTAAAGAACAAGTGATTCATTCTAAAATCATTATATAAAAAGACTTGTTTCTTACACAGAGAAAAAAACAGAACAATATGGAACTAGTATATTTTCATATAAATTTTTTCATAACAAAATGATAAGATTTCATATCATTATGGTACAAAATCCTATATTCAAAAATATCATTTTGATATGAACACAGAACGGACCAAGATTGATATGAAAAAATACCCGATGGATGATTATTTTTGGTGTTTTTTTTTCTCTGTGTATGAATACTGTACATGAAAACAGATCAATTCTGGATAGTAAGAGAAATGTATTTTCGTTGCATTTGTATTCTATTTGAATTAAATAAATAAAGCTTCTCACCTGCTTCCCGGGGAACGGGACTCCGGTGTACTGCGAGTTCAAGGCGTCTGACGTGTAGATCGAGTGATCCTGCACCTCCATGTGCAACTGCTCGGATAGCTTTTGGGCCACGCTGCTGTTCGGATTGATCTGATTGCCAAGCATATGGGCGGCCGTGTGTGTGATGATCGAACTGGCTGAACTGGCAGTCGTTGACGCGGCAGGCGTAGCAGGAGGCGTGGGTGTGCTGCTGGCTGGATTGCTTGAGCCACTGGCCGCGCCATTCTGCAGTATGCGCACATCCTTGAGATCCTGTTGAGCATTGGTAAAAGCACTGGCTGCTGCTGCAGCTGCCGCCGCTGCTGCTGCTATCGTCGATTCCTTTGCTCTGCGTCCACGTTTCCGGACATTTCCAGGCTGCGCCGCCGCCGATGTTGGGGCTGCGGCAGTCAGGGAGCCGGAAGCTGCCGTCGCCGAGTGCATAGCCGATCCAATCTCTGAGCCGGGCGAACTGGGTGGCGAATCCTTAATGGCGCTCACGGGCAGCATGGGAACGTCCAGCTGGGTCTGACTCTCATAGGTGAACTTCAGACCGCCGGACGAGCCACCACCGGCCATCGAATTGAGTGGCAACTGGTTGCTCAGCATGACCAAGGGAGCTGTTGTCGTGGGTACTGCGGATGCTGTTGACGATGAGTTGCTGGCCGTGCTGAGATCGGGCGTTCTGTTGTTGGGTTTCGAAGTGGGCGCATTGGAAGAGGGAGTGGTATTTGTATTAGTGAATTGCAAAATCTCTAGATCTTCATGTTGCTGCTGTGGTTGTTGCTGTTGTTGCAAGTGCGTAAAGCTAGCGGAGTTGGAAGCTGAGGCTGAGCTAAGATTTGTGGGGGAGTTGGATCTAGCGGGGGGTGCATATTGCTGCTGCTGTTGTTGTTGTTGTTGTTGTTGCTGATACAGCTGCGTCTGCTGAGCACGCAACATTTTCTTGTTCAGGGGCTTGGCTTGACTGCTGTTACTGTTCGCGGGCAACGCATTGCTGGTGGAGTTGCTGGTGGAGTTGCTGGTGCCGCGATAGTTTCCGGAAGCTGACATATTAACCGGAGAGTCTAGCAGATTAACCACATTGGCCACACCACTAGAACCGCCACTCGAGGAGGAGGACGAAGTGGACGAGCAGGACGAAGATGTCTGCTCGCCATTATGATTGGTGTTGCTGTTGCTGCTGTTGTTCCGCGTGTTGCGGCTAGTTGCAGTCGCTGTCGCCATTGTTACTGGCGGGGAATCGATCGAGGACGAGGACAGGGATTGCAGCATCACCACTGGCGAGGAGACCACTGGTGGTGGCGCAGACGTCGGTGGCGGTGTGGGCGTGGCACTGTAGTGGGGCGAACTGTGACGACTCTGCTTCTCAGCTGGTGTGGCAGCAACTGCTGCTGGGGCTGCCGTTGTTGCCACCGATGCTGCCTCGTTCTTGCTCTGCGCAGCCCCACGTTTTTTACCCGATCTCGAGGGACCCTTGGAATTGGAGGAGGATGTGGCTGAGGCAGGGCCACCAGTCAGGGAGGACGAGGAGGTAGATGTGGAGGAGGATGAGGACGATGTGGTGGAGGAGTGCAGCGCGTGTGGCTGCTGCGATGACGCGTTCTGCTGCTGCTGTTGGTGTAATTGTTGCTGCTGCTGTGGATTTTGTTGGTGATGGCTATTGTGGTGGGTGGGGTGATGGTGGTGGTGGTGGGCATGGTGGTGACTACTGCCACTCTCACCGGAGCGCGATCTACGTGTGATAAGTAGGTGGTAGGTGGGAGATCATATCGTGTATAGTGTGGGAAGACATTAAGCAAACGAGAGAGAGACAAAGAGAAAGAGAGTGGTTTTTATAGATCGCGCATTTTTGACATTAGGTTTTAGAACATCGCAGGTTTCAAAAAGTGATTGAAATAATGAAATGATATGTATTGTTTTGTAACTTCAGCCTTAGCTGTGAGGTGGGACATAAATAAAAACGACGAGTTTATTCAGAGTAGACACAATTTTAAGAAATCGAAAATGATACCATTTTTTTAGTAAATCTTTAATATTATATTATCACCATTTTCGATTTCTTTCAAAAGGTACAGAACCAAACCTCATCAAATGGTGAACTAAGGACAAATCACATTTTACACACGCAGAGCAACACAACAACATAAACTCATTAAAAGCAAGGTGAAAATATGTATCTACGATCAAGTATAAACTAAAAGCACGAGCAGGCAACAAATATAAAAGGATAAATTCAGTCAGCGGTCGGCTGGCTTCAAGAAGATCTGCTTCTGCATACCTGCTGCGTCGTGCCGGTGGCGCCTCCTGTTCCTGCAACTGCTGCACTCTTGTGGTCTGCTTCTCGTAACTGATCTTCAAGTTCCCGCTCTCCGTGGTCGTGGCAGTGAGGTTGCCGCTGGCCAGCGGGCCACCACTGGCGGAGATTATACTACCACCACTGTTGCCGCTGATTAGGGTTCCCAAGGCCGGCGATGACTTGCCGCTCTGATGCTGGATGACCGACGAAGAGCCACCACTGGGACCTCCACTGCTCGCGCCACCTTGGAACGCTCCAGTTGATCCACCCATTGGCTGTAGATTGCTCTGCTGCTGCGATTGATGGCCACTTCCGCGTGATGACGCTGAATGGGATTCTGCAAGGACAAATTGTATGATTAATAATTATGGAAAAATTAATATGTATAAATTATGATACTTTCATTATTGTTTTAACTTGTTTAATGTTTTTTCACAAACCACTTTTTTGTTGATAAATGAACTCTTTTGAATTGTAATGAACATTTTTGTATAAAAAATTTATCTTACTGTTCTTACATGGTTCCCATTTTTTCAAGTTCTTTTTTTCTTCAATTCGGATTTTTATAGCACTATCCAGCCCTAGAACTCTAGACTTACCGCTGGTGGTATTACTGCTACTGCTACTGGTGGGCAGGTTGATTCCAGGTACATTGGCCGTAGACAGCGGCACAGAGACATACAGACTGGGAGCATTGCTGCTGCTCCCACTCGTCGGCTGCTGATTGCTGCTGCCAATGTCCTTGATGTTGCTACTGTGCTTGTTGCTGATGGTATTACTGCTGCCGCTTGTACTTCCTGTGCCACTCGACTTGCTCGATTCTGTCTTTGGATAGCCACCAGATCCCGCGGCGGATGGTGCTCCCCCGGTCGCTGGTACTCCTGTACTGTTGGCGCTGGATGTTGGGCCTGCATTGCCAGTAGAGGTTGAGCCTGAGGTAGTGCTGCCCGTTGCCGGAGGGACTGAAGCCGCTGTCGCACTCGCCGTTACCGCTATGGATGCACTAGTCGAGCTGGCCAGCGGTGCGTTTACTTCGGCGGTCGCGGATGTTTGGTGGGTCGGTGGGCTGAGTTCGGTACGTTGCTGCAGGCGACAAGAAAGCAGGAAGTGGTAAATTAGTATGTGACTTTTTGGTTTGTGATTCACAAGTAAATAACACTAGCTGATAAAAACCTAAATATATGATAAGCTCAGCGAAACTAACAACTATGAAGTAGTTAACTCAAGTTTATATTTCGTATTACACAACCAAAGGGGAAGACTTTATCAAACAGTTGAACGCCTTTGTTAGGGTTTAGTATCAAAGAGTTTTAGGTTCTACACTGACAAATAATCGTGTTATGAATTGAAGCGAATGATCATATTAATTCTTGACTTTAGAAGAAAGCAGTTGAATGACTCAAGTATTGACGTCATAGTTGGGATTTTCTTGATGAATATGTTAATGAAAGAGCTAAACGATGATTACTCAACTCCTTGGGGTAATAAAACCATTTCTCGATTTTTTTAATATCACATTATAGAAATATGCGCATAATACAACGAAATTAAAGAAACTGATTACTTTGGTATTGTATTCATTAGTTTTGTTTCTTGCCAGATTTGGAAAATATTACCGTTTATAGTTGATTAAAACAAACTTTTCCAATCTTTATTTCCAAAAGCAAACATTGTGGAATGTTTTGAAATCATTCTTCTGTGAATTTTCTTTTGCATGTCAAACATTTTGTTTAATTGCTTTATTTCATTATTTCTTAAGAAAAACTTATACTTTCAATAATGTTAACATGGTTGTTTTAAAACCCCTATTTGTCCTCGAACCCTTTTATAAGTGAAGTTTCGGTAGACACCCAGTATTTATCAAAAGTTTCCCAAGAGTGTTATCCATTTCGGTGTGAATAATGGTGTTTGTTCCTCGTCTGATTTGCTTTTTAGCTTTGCGGTCATTAGCAACATCCGGTTGGTGGTGAGCCATGTAAACACATGTTTACAACACCATCACCATCACGGCAGAAGAATAACAAACACACAAAACACAGGAAAGCAGCCGAGAGCGCAGCTCGATTAACAGGCCAATAACAGGCTGTTAAGCTGTTAAGCTGAGCCCGCAATCACAGCAACCCATTGTTGTTGTCGCTGCATTTGCAGCGGGTGGATGACAGAAAGAGATGGGCTGAATCCACAACGTATGTGTTCCATATAGATAAAAAAAAGGCTGCCACATTAATGCAACTCAAAAGCTCTTATCGCTGATGTTGCTGCGCACAAAAACAAAAAAAAATACGAACGAAACAAGTAAGTGAGTCAGAGTTTTAAAAGAATGCAAGACACCCAGACTGCAGCTGCAACAAATGTTGCTGCAATGCTGGGCGAGTTTTTCTTGTTGTTACGGTTGTATTTTTGTGGTTTTGACTCGACATATGCTGCCATATGCAGCTCAATTATATACTATGTGTATATTTATATATATTGGTTTGTGTGGGGCAACAAATGTTACATGCAGCGAATGCACAAAAAACAATAAAGAGCAAGGCCTACCAATTGGGAGAGCTACTCCAACTTTGCTCAATTCACCACCCGCTCTCTCTCTCTCTTTCTAGCTGCCTCTCCCTCGCTCTCTCTTCTTTCCCCATCACACTTCCTCGCTATTGTTGTTGTTGCTTAATATCGGGGTTGGGGGTGCAACATAACACACACCCATACATTGTAGTTTGGTCACGTAGACCAAAAACAGACAAAAAAGAAAAGCCTACGAACGGCGTTGCCACCTGATGGATGGTTTTCCCAATAGGAAATCCCATTCGATTGGGATTTCTCAACAACAAGGTGGCAGCGCGAGCCTGTTGCTCCGAAAACTCTGGTGTCAAATTTCCAAAACCGACAAAAACACCGTCATGCCTCATTAGATTTAGGTCAAGAAGAGAGGACCGGCAATTACCCGGAACAACTCAATTCACCATCTGCCACTTGAAACATCGAGTTACAATAGTAGGTGTTGTGCAAGGTATAGATTCCGGGCAGATTTCTAGATATTTAAAAATGTTCCTAAAATTCAAACATTAATCACAAGAGATCTTTTGTTTACTCTAAACTCGATTTAAAACCGAAACAAAATATTAAATCAATGTAAGATTTGTAAAAATGCATTTAATTTAATTTGAATCAACACAAATTAGGCTAATAAGTAAAAATAACATTTGTGTGGTCTTCAAAACATAATTATGTTCTTTGTAGTTCGTTCGATCTAAAATTAGTAACTTATGATCGAAGACCTAAGATGAATTAAACTAGTTTTAAAATATTATAAAATAAGTCTGCATATCAACAAAGGAACAAGTTATTGAAGTTCCACTGTAAACCAAAATTTTGTTGGTTTGTGATATGTTTTGTAATTGGAAAATAAGTTAATCCTTTTCATGGTCAAGTTCTGTATGCTAACGAAAGTTTCCCGCTTTGTTTTCTAACCCCCTTTTTTGTGGTCCGCTTGCAAGCCAGCTGCCGCAATTGTGATTATCCTGTTGCTGCAGCTAATGGCCTGAAGCAGGAGCGGAATCAGGATAGCAATTCAACCCCTATGCTTGCCATCACAAATATTTTTTTTCGACAACTTGAGCGTGCTTTGCATTCGGGAATCGCTTCCTGGACACATTTCAATTTTATTTCCATTGTGCGACAAATTCAATTCAATAAAAGGAGCCAAGCCGAGACAGCCGGAAGTAAAACACCAACTATAAATATTATATTAGCGTGTCTGCGTTTGAATGTGTGTGTGTATGCTCACTCCTACCCCTTCGCGACTTCTCCCGCTCTTTCTGGCAAACAATGGCTGTGGGTTAATGGTCGTATAAAAGGGTTGTCCTTGTCCCCTTTGCGGAAAGAATTTCGCAAACGTGAAGAAAACATTCAAGCAAAAAACAACCAAGTTGTCAAATAGACGATAGAATTATTCAAATTGAATTGAACGTTATTTTTTGGAAACGACAAGAGTTCAAAGGGAATTGCTCAGATTTCGGGGAATAAACACAACGTCTGGGATATCCTTTATTGAATTAATGGAGCTAGGAATGTCTGTCAAGAAGAAAACTACAAATATCTTCTTATCTAGGGGATAATTGGGTGTTCAAAGAGCATAAGAGATGTTACTTTGCTAAGTGGCTTTTGTTCGATTGAGGGAGTAAAGCGATTAACTAGAGCATCCATAAATTATGTTAGGAGTCCCTATTTTTATTTACGACCCAAACAAATTGCAGAATAAAATACGTTCTAGATTTTTCTCATGCTGCTCATAATTCGAGTGAAAATTTACAGATTACTGGTATGATATAGCGTAACCTTAGAACCCAAATGCATACAAGGAAATATCATGTTTACATATAGATGGTTTGAGGTGATAGAAAATAAAAACGTTTCTTAAGTGTTTTTTTAGGGATTGCCACCGAATTCAAGACAATCTTCAATCTTAGTTTTAAAATAAAAGTATGGTTTCGGATGGCCGAAAAAAAAATAAAGAAGATCGAAACAAAAATATATTCCTTAAGGTTTAATCCGCCTTTGAGCGAAAACAGATCAAAACAATGCTTGCCAATTAAAATAACAATTAGAGCAAAAGTTGGAACAGGCAAAAAAAAAAAGAAAAACAAGCTGACAGCATAAAGGAGAGGTGAGTAAATACAGATCCCAAGACAGGACAACGGCCCGCATACCTGGGAACCGAGAACAGGCAACTGAGGCAGCAGCTGTAACAAGATCGAAGCGAGGATCAATCAGCCGCCAGGAAGCAACAGCCAGCACAAGTACAAAAGAGTAAGGGTAGCTCCGAGGAACGAGCTCAAGATGTGGCCACGAGGGAGCGAGGAAGATGCTTGGCAGCTGTCGTAAACTAGGCGCAAATGTGCCATGTTGATTGTGCTGCACAAGGCCAGAAGAAGGAAGCGCACAGGATACAATGGGGCGATATCCCTGGGATATGCCCTGGCAGCCGGCGAAACCGGCCTGCTTTCGGGATAAGTTTTTTGCCCTCTAAAGGGGAATCGGAAAGGATAAGGCGAACAGCTGTCTGCCCGGAATCCCCTCTGCTAGCTGGTCACGTAGTCCTGGTAAAAGCCGGAGGAGGAGCAAATGCAGATACCGCCCTTAATGGCACTTACACTAATCAATAATCGAGCACCATGTGTCACAACTCTGATATTTGCGTTTAGGCCAATTGGAGTGGAAGGAAGGCAGGGAGGGGAGATGCGGGCGAGGGGCGGATCCCGGCGTAATTGAAGGTGCCTTCCCTCTCAGCATTCCTTTTGTTTTCCAGCATTCGTGGCAGGTGTCTCGGTCTCACAGTTGCAGGTGCATGTTGCACACGTTGAATATGCGGTTAAATTATTGATGGAGTGTCAAAGACATTGGCAATCGAACAGCTACGCAATGGGGGTTGCTTCCATATGAAGGATGGATAATGGAATACATTAAAGAGGCGATGGAGGGAATTTAAATAAGAATCCCTAATGGTCGGATCACTTTCCCGGGGATCTTGGGAACAAAGGACGATCAATCACTTTAAGTAAAATATGAAAGAGTGGAATAAGACAAATAAAAAACGGTTCAGGAGTAAAAATTAAAGGAAAAATATCAGATATCACGTTTGGGTCAATTCTTCTGAGAGAGCTGTTTGGGTAATGGTTTCTAAAAACCTTTTCAATGAAATCCTTCATTGTTATTATGAGCAGAGTTAGTTTCTTGGCTTAAATACCATCTGAACCATCGTACCTTGAGCGCTATATTGGTATGTACTGGATGCACTTTAAGTACTGCACATTTAGATCCTTAAAATTTCAAGGAAACAATTAATTAAATTGGAAATAACACACACAATCGTTTAAACATTTCATTTAGAATAGTTTCTGTTCTGTATGCAACCATTTCCTAGTTGACAAACCAGACAGCTTTCATGGAGTTCCGAAAATAGATTCGAGGGATTGGCAGGGACAGATGTTTGGATGCACGGATATGGCGCCGTGTTTTCCGATATGAGGGGAAAATGGAAAGTGTCTTGGGGACCGAGGAAAAGTCGAATTCTTACCCCGGAAAGCAGGAAGCGTATTTTTAAATTGTGCGGATACGTGGTGGTGGCTCCAACCGCTGCTCCCGTCCCCGTCGCCCCTCCGCCCAGGTAGGAGGGCGAGGCAGAGGCGGACCCGCCCACATACTCGATGGTCGCCGAGGGCGTGGTGGAGGCGGACGAGGGCGACGACGAGGCGGAGGTCGAGTGCTGGCTGTTGTTGGGGTGGTGGTGCGATGGGTGGTGGTGATGCGACCCCGAAGCCTCACGTTCCCGCTCTCGCTCTCTGTCCCGATCCCGGTGACGCCGGTGCTCGCGATGCTCCCGATCCCGGTGCTTGTGATGGCGATGCTCCTTGCCCTCCCGCTCCCTCTTCTCGCGCTTCTTCTTCTTGTTCTTGCGGTGCTCCTTGTACTCGGCCATGTCGATGTGGTTGTTGTTGCTCTCAGCGGACTCGGCCTCGGCGGTGGCCGCCATGCTCACCATGGCGGCGGTAAAGTCCACCAGAGCGGTGCCCGATGTGGCTGCCACCGCAACGGCCGGAGCCACGTCCATCGGCTGCGACTGCGATGTGTCCATGGTGTCCATCATCATCATTTTGGCCGCTCCTCGCCCCCGTCTTCTTTGCGGGAGAGCCAGGTTGCCGTTGCCCGCTCTCTATTCGATTCCGCTTTGTGCTCTGTAATTAACTGGACAGGCACAGGCGGCTCTCCAGTTCTTCAGCCTTTTTGGCTGTTTCTACTTCGACGGCCTTTGTTGTTGTATCGCTTTCAATATTATTATTTTGTATGCTGCCTGTATTCACGCGCACTCTCACACACACCCGTACACAGAATCACAAAATCACAGCGCATACGTGAGAACCACCTCCGCCGCTCTCTCCCGATTGGGTTGTTGTTGTTGTTGGGGTGAATAACTTGCGTGGCGGCGACTGGGCTGCTCACTCTCTCGCTCCCTCTCTCACTTCTTGTGCCGTACACACACAGTCGACGTTTAAACTTTTTTCCTCAACGAAATTTAATTTCTTTTAAATGGAAACTTGGCGTTATTTTTTGTTGGAAAACATTTGAGAACGCAGCTGCGCCACGTGAATATTTTTTCACAAACACAAAATTACACTTAAGTGGAGGTGTCACACACACGCACGCTAAACCGAGTATCAACAAATTATCCACAGTATTTCTGGTTCACATGCACGGAGGCTGCAGCGTCGGCGGTGCTGCATGGCCATAGAGTAATCTGCAGAGGCTATAGTTGCTGCATGGTCGTACGGAGTTCGAAATTCGAATAAACTCGCCAGTTTTCATCCGTGCGCTTAGAAGCTATATTGCACGACGGAGAGCAGGGAGAGCGCTCCAGAAGAGAGTGGCTGCGCTCTCGGAGAGGCGCGTTGCATTACTGTTGTTGGCTGGCAGCCGGTTTTCCGTGGGGGATTATTGAGACCGTCCGTATGTATTGTTGTTATTCCTGCGCCAGTGTGAGTGCATGTCTGCACGTAGGCCAGACGCACACTCGCACGCACACACCGGTGTGCAGACGGTAAAAAAACAGAAGAACACACGGCGACAGCATAAAAATAAACATTCGTACGTTCAAACATACAAGAAGGAGGTGAGCGAAGTAGCAAACGGAGGCACAAGAGTTAACTGGAAAAACGTTACCCAGTGAGCATTTGGGAGTGGGAGATCCAAGTACTTGAAAACAATTAGCAAGGTGTCAATTTATTCAAAATGAGGATTTCTCCAATAACTGTTAAGTCATTACTATCAAAACTGTTGTCTTTGCAACAGTTTTATCCGCAATATTTATGACTTTATTTTGAAACACGAACAGGCAACTCAATTGCCTGTTTTAATAATCTACAATAATAAATAGATTTATTTTCTTATTACTTTTCAAATCATTTTTCTTTTTTTCTGTGTAAAATTGAATCTTTCAGATACGCAGCGCACTGTTTCTTTCCCTCTCTCTCTTTCTGCGAGCAACAAATACAGATTCGGATTCAAATGCAGGCAAACAACAACAACTGCATGTCGTAATGCTGTTGATGTAATAAAAAAGAGCGCAGCAGCAACAACAATGTAATGACCAGGAAGAGCGATGGCAAAAGAAAAGCTTAGCAAAACAGAAATGTGACAAAGAACAATAAATTAAAAGGAGACTGACCAAGTTAGTAGAAGCTGAAATCTAACTGGAATTCCTGGGCGAAAAATACCTGTTATTCGATGCAGTAATAGTGCTTCGATTTTATGAGGTCCATTAAATAGGGATAAAACCGTGGCTATAAATTAGCAACTACATAATTATGTTGTTTCTGTTTTAATGGGTTATGAACTTAATTGGTTCGTTAAATCATTTTTAAGCTTTACAATGCGTCGACGTCCACTTAAGAAAACGTTTATAAAAGGCTCAGCAGGCATTTCTAAAAATATTTATATTCCACAAAAAGGAGCAAAAGTAAGTCCTATCGCTTTCGCGTAGTTAATTCAACTTTAATCGTCAAAATCAGAAGTTCTTCCGAATAGGTGTAAGTATTTTCAAGTTTTACATTTTTTCAATTTGACACCCCTTACTTGCTGACAACTAAATTTTAAAGTATAAATGATATTTTTTTAATACATATATAGACACAAAAACTAATGTTATTAACTAAATTAATCGTCGCAGTATATTTTGTATAAGATTTATTTCTATAAATTTGACCTTTGCTATAATAAAACTGTTCCCAGTAAGCGCTGCCTAGGAACAGTTTACGTACTTAGAGAGCACTGAGAGCGAGAAAGGGAGAGCAAAGTGAGAGAGCGTTGCAACATAAAAACAAACATAGATATAAATATATCTGGTTGTGTGTGCTTTATGCAATACTCATCGACGAGAGCGAGAGACAGATAGATGAGGGTGGGGGTGGGTGGCGATTGCTGCATGCAGGTTAATTCTACTCTCACTGCTGTTGTTGTAGATGTAGTTGTTTTTGTAGTTGCCAGACAGCGATTTAAGAAGACAAAACAGGAAAATGAAAAATAATTGAATTGTAAGGCAATGTTTACAGGAGAGGAGAGCGAGAAAAGGATAGAGAGAGAGGAATCGCCACCGCAGACATTTGCAATTGGCAATAAATAAAAGAAGTGCAAGGAGAAGCAGCAGATTGTTTGCAGCTGGAGTGGGAAGAAGAAGACGAAAAAGAATAGCGAGCATAATTTGCGATGCAAATAAAAGCCCAAAAAATCATGGTGCAGAAAAGCAGAAATGAACGTTAAGTGGCATTTACCTGGCGACGGGGCAGTGGGGGAGGGGCGGTGGCAGGTGAACGTGCCTGTTTTACAAAACAAACAAATCCAACAAAAGCCAAGGGGGCTTTTGGGTTGGTCTGTGGGCACAAATGTTGCCGTTGCAACATCGCGACCGTAATCGAATCACCAGAAAGGTGGCAAAGGAACAATGACGCCGTCTTCGTCGCCGGCTGGAAAATTAATTTTGATACAGGGAAGACTCCACATCACAAACGTTTCTAACGCTGCAAAGCCTTTGGAAATTACTCAAATATTAACAAAGTATTCTTAAAGATAATGACAATATCAATTTAATCTTTCGGATGATGATTTCTTATTCTATTTTCCAAGGATTTTCTAAAATGTTTTATTTAATACTTTAATATTAATGTGCAAACATACACACATACATATGTATCTAAGCCAAAATCGTAAAGAATTTTACTATTTTGAAAAAAGACATTTAGCTTTGAATTTATTTGGAACTTTTTAGAAGACCTACCAACAAACTTCACTGTATTTGTAATATGCAACTAACCGTACGGTTCCCTTTGCGGTTGTTAGATGTCTGTTGGCAGACTTTCTTTGTCATCGTGGCAAGAAATTTGGGATCCATAATTAACAGGCCCTCGACCATAAAGAACCTAAACATGCATTAATTAGTGCAATCCCTTGGCTCAGACAGGTAATGCTTTTAAGTCTCGACAGTGGCGATCGTTCAACCCGTAAAACAAACTTAAAAACCGGGTTTCCCAACAAACGGGAGTGTGTGCAGCACTCAAGGATTCAAATGAATTGTGCAAATATTGATCCAGGCAACGTTTTTAACTTTGCACACGCCACTAAGCAAACCCATTAAGTGTGCACTATTTGATCAATCAGCAGAATGAGAGGAGGGTAAGTTCAAGCGTTTCAAAAATCAAATTAAAACAAAAATGTCAACAGCCAAATATTTGCACAAGTGGCAGTTGAGCAGTTAAGATCAGCCAATGCTACCAAGCCGTGAGAGTGATATATTGGGGGTGAGCATTCCAAAAAATATAAAACATCTATAATGTGTGTATATTAATAAACAAACACATGTGTAGGAACTTAATTATTAAAAAGAAAAATCTCTCAACTTTACTATGCTAACGATTCATGAGTAAATAAAAATAAATAAGATGCAAGATTTAGTGCCATAAAATATATTGGTCATCCAAAGGATAGACTATGATTTCTAATGGATACTTGATATCGAAAAAGTATCCCAAAAATAAGTTACTGCAATGAATAATCGTTGGGCTAAAAAATGAATTCGCTAAAAGTGTTAGATCGAAATCTAATTGCAACCCATCACACTAAAAAGCGTAATAAATAAAGTCAGAAATAAAGCCATATTTAATAAATTGATATGGTATGGTATGTTTACACCCCGGAAACGCATTAACAGCTCTGTAACTGTACTCAAAGATAAATCAAAAGACCTTTGCCAGGAGTCACAGCAAAAAAATGGGAATAATAAGGCGACACGTGTCGCACCCAAGAATTTGTCAAATTCAGGCAGCACGCGACTCGGAGATTTGATAAAAACTCAACGACCCACCCGCACCCAAATAAGGTGTTGTTGCTCGGGTGACCCGACTATTTCAAGGAAAGGAACTCGCCAACCGGCTGGTGAGTTGAATTAATTGCCCCAGGAAAAACGAATTTGTCGATGCGAGTTTTATGGCTATTTAAAAGGAACTGGCTAAGTGAAATGCACACAAAGCGGCTAACTTACGGGGGCAAGATCATAAAACAAACCCTCGGACGTGTGAGGGTGTCGTAAAAAAAGTAGTTTTATTGTTTGTGCACAGAGTAGTCAGCACGTGTAATTCCCAGTTACTTCCCTGGACATTTAACAGCCGCTCATAATTGAAACAGTCAAGAGGAACAAAAATTATAAATTATCACCCGCCCATCAGCGGGTAGACTTTTAAACTTTCCACCACTATCACGGGGCTGGGTATCCGAACTACCGCAACAATATTGAAAAGCCAGCTTGAGGTCCTTCCGTTTCCTGATTTTCTGTTCGGTTCCCAGTTCTCAGACAACCCCCCATGGTTCTATGTGGCTGTCGCAATTTGGACTTCACAATTGGTGGCTAAAGTGAAACAGCAGTGCGTCGCTCAAAACCGTCAGTCTGTGGCCAAACGGTTCCGTTTCGATGCGGTTCCATTCCAACCCCCACCGAATTGTGGGACATTTTATTTTGTAATGTGAAATCAATAAGTTGGCCATTAAATGCATGCTAGTCACGTAATGCAATAGATATCATGTACATCTGATTGCTCATTGTGTCATTACCAGAGCAATCGAATGTGTCACTTCCTGATTTAATCAATCAATCGCCTTTTCTGTAACATCTCAAAGCGGTCGGCTGGGTAAACAAACCCCTGGAAAACCTTGCACTCGTCTTCCGCGAACCGAAAATCAACACAACCACATGTTCTCTATCCCCAGCCTTATAATCATGTTCTGACCTGGTATACAAATAGTCGCAGACTTCAGCAAGGCATAAATCTATTCGCACCATTGAACGCCAGAAATTAAACATTAATAACGTACTAGAAAAGCCATATCGTATAAAATATATCTCCAAGTATATATTCAGAGATCATCGGCGTAGTCAGCAAAACGTATTTGTTGCTCGTCAATTCTTGTGTTTTTGAAGTGCCGTGTGTCATATGCGAAACAATTTCAAAAACGAATCACTCGAAAATAGACGCTGACTCTGAAGGTCTATAAATATTCTCGCCAATGCGAAACCAAAACTAACATAAACACACCTGGCTGAAAACGTTTTATTTAATATTTATGACTGAAAAAAATGATATTAAAACAAAAAAAATCATTTATTTAGTTTGGCAAACCCCATGGCAACGTATTTTCGTGGTCAACGTCACGGAGCATAAGAGATACCTATAGATCTACGGTTGGGATGCCGGGGAATTAATAGAAATGTGAATAATGCTTCAAAGTGGGTGTGGGTTGTGTCAAAAATTTAGTTCCTAAGTGCGTCCCTGTATTTCGAGGGGTGGCTTTCTGAAAGTGCATTAGGAAAGTGCACTATGTGAGTGATATACTCTCTTAAGTAACTCACTTATTATACAACACCATCAGCAGGCAGGCACTGGCACGTGTTATAAATATTATAATATAACTGAGAATTTGTCAACAATATATTAGTATAAAAAGATCTCTTAAGACTTTCTCTTGAGTGAGAGTTTTGAGTGGTGTGAAAAGCTTTCGGGTCAGCTGTGAGAGCCATATTGGCATCATATTTATATTTAGAAAATCATTTGGATACGGTTATGGAACATTTCGAATGTTTTTCTCGAGAGGCCAACACACACACCCAAGGATTTATTCCTGTTCGTATATAGAGAACTTTTTGTGCGTATGTTGAGCAATTATTTTTCACGATGTTTGTCGGCCGAACAAGCTATATATAGACCAGATGAGGTGGCTCAATCCGAACCGAATCCCCGAAACAAACTGAATTGAACTCAACCCAAACACCCACCCACCGGTCATTCCAACCAGGTAGCCATCCACCCACCTAAATGCAGAATTCTCAGGTATGCGCACCCAATTAAATCAATTAAAACTACGAAAAACCATTTCGAAATCATTTTGTTTTCATGGAACCCACTGGGGCATATATTATTGGATGTTATGTGTGTGTATGCAGAGTATGTGTGCTGATATATATAAATATTTTATATCTGCCATGGCTCGCATCCGAATCAGAATGCAAGAGATTAGATGGGTGAGAAATCATTCAAATATCATTATAAATAATCAGATTTCATAAGTATAACGTAAGAACTAAATCAGCTAAATATACAACATCGTATCTTTCTTTCATCATTGTTCGTCGTAAGAGTATATAAAATTTGTCAATTTGCACAAAGTATGCTTTTTGGGTATTTCGGTTTGGAGCATATAAGACATACTTGGCTGGTCATCGAAAATAGTTATAGATACAAAAAAGTAATAACGACATTGGCTCGCAGTAGTTGCTTCCTTCGCTTGTGCGGTGACTGTACCTGCAGAAAGTTTGGCCTTTCTCGCTGTGGTTAATGTCGTTTAGTTCGTTAGTCTGTGTTCGATGGTTAGTTTCGCTTTGAGTCGTAAGTTCTTTTTGGTTTCAGTTTTATGTTTTCAAGTTTTTTTTTTCATTTATTCTTTTTCTTGTTTTCATATTAAACTTATTCTCACATAACCTAAAGAAATATGGTTTGCATTCACTGCATCGTTGATCAAAAATCGTTGGAAGCAAAACGAAGACTAAGTTAGCTAATTTCAGGGATAGTTAGTTAAAACAGATAGGTCATTAGACAAAAGTATCGGAACGGTTCACAGACATGGATGTGGGTTTCGATTAGGTATACATAAACTCGTTTAGAACGTTGTCAAAGCGCCCGCGCCCAGACCATAGCCCACACCCTTGGGTCCAAAGTTGCGGCCGTAGCAGGCCCGGCAGTAGATGTCGCCGTCGGGTCCGTCGTTCAGATTCGTAGAGTCCAGCGATTTGCGGCAGTCCGAGCAGTAGAAGCACCGCTTGTGCCAGATCCTGGTCTTGCTGATCATCTGCTCGGCGGCGAACACGGCGAAGCCGCATCGTGGGCATCCGCCCGAGGTCTTCGGTCCGGCCAGTGGACGGCCATCTGGGAACTGGATGGTGCTCTCGCCACTGGTGGACACCAGAGTGGGGGCATGTCCGTAGCCGAAGCCCTTGGGTCCGAAGAGCTTGCCGTAGCAGGCACGGCAGTGGATGTCGCCATCGGGTCCATCGCAGGCCAGAACCGAGTCCAAGGGCCTGTGGCAGTCGGAGCAATTGTAGCACTTCTTGTGCCACACCTTGCCCTTGGACAGCTGCTGCTCGGCGGCGAACACGGCACCTCCGCAACGGGGGCATCCCTCGCCCTCACGAGCCTTGATCGACGTCGTGTCCGGGTTGAAGAAGGGCCTGTTGGCGCTGATCTGATCCTCGGTCAAGCCATCCGTCTGCAGGAAACCGGAGCCGCAGGCAAATCCATAGCCATGGGGACCCCACTTCTTGCCGTAGCAGGTGCGGCAGTAGACATCCCGATCGGGACCATCGCTGGCATTGATCGAGTCCAGAGTCTTGTGGCAGTCCTTGCAGTTGAAGCACTTCTTGTGCCACTCCCGGCCCTTGGAGAGCTTCTGCTCGGCGGCGTAGACTACGCCACCGCAACGGGGGCAGCCCTCACCTGGGCGGGCTTGGATCTTGTCCACGTCGATGGCGGCACGGATTTGGGGTGCTCCGTCGTCGTGAGCATAGCAATCGGACTGCAGGGCACCGCCGCCCTGGCCATAGCCATAGCCCTTGGGTCCGAACTTCTTGGCATAGCAGCCCTTGCAGTAGATGTTCTTGTCGGGAGCCTCGCAGCACAGGATCGAGTCCAGACCCTTCTTGCAGGTGCCGCACTTGAAGCACTCCTTGTGCCAGCTGCGTCCACGGGCCAGCATCTGTTCGGCGGCGTACACATAGCCACCGCAGCGGGGGCAACCCTCGCCCTCGGGGGCACGAGCAATGGCCCTGGGTTCGAGACGGGCTCCATTCCTCACAGAAGGGCCATCGCCGTTTTCGCGCAGGAACTGTGACCCATTGTCCATGGAGAGGGTGCCCGCTCCAGTGCCGAATCCATAGCCCTTGGGTCCGTACTTGCGACCGTGACACGTCTTGCAGTAAAGCTCGCGCTCGTGCTCTGCACAGTTGGTGGAATCCAGAGATTTGTTGCACATTCCGCACTTGAAGCAGTTCTTGTGGAATACATAGCCGCCAGCCAGACGCTCCTCAGCGGCGTAGACGCTCTTGCCGCAGCGCGGACACTTGGCGGCCTCGATCGGTTGGAAGGAAGGCATTTTGTCTGTGATTCGGTTTTGTTAACGCTATCGAAATGATCTACTCGAGTACAATTACTATACTTATTAAGTTTATTATCTGAAAGTGCAGAAAAAGAACACATAGAGTTGATGGAAACGTGGTGTTAGTCCTGTTTCGAGTTTCAGGCGGAAGTTTCAGTGTTGATGAAAGCGATGAATGAGGTAAGCACCTGCCATTTCTGAACCTGTTTGAAACTACTGGTAGGATTTAGGATTTACAATTCTTGGTTTGCATTATAATTTAAATAGCGTCATGTTGAGTTAACGTCGAAAAAACATTTTGTCTGCCTTAATTCTATAGCTTTTAAGGGTTGTCTTATTTGGCACATGTACTAAAAGCGCTCTAATTAGAGCCTCTTGTCATTTGTGATTGTTTCATCTCATGTTTTTAGTATACCCTTTTAATTTCAACATGACGGTCGACAATTTTCTCCTCAATTTTCATTATGTAGATCATCTATCAAAATTCTTATCTGTCAGTCGAGACGTCATCGCCTGTGCCAGAAAATTACCCAACCAGACGTATACGTAATACATATAGAAGATTCTTATGTTAATGATCAGAAAATAACATCTTCCTCACAACAACAAAAAATAAAGGAGGAATTTTTTGAATCACAGAAAACAGAGGAAAACATGAGCAATAAATGTGTATCTATACAGAATATTTTGTATAAAAATAACGCAGACAGGTAGAAAGATTTGGGAAAGCACACACAAAAAATGACCGCCTCTATGACAGATATATATCTAGGTGTACTAAAACTGAGTCACATCTAAAGCATCGCCCATAGAGGACCGTCCCTGGCCGGAAATCTGGTTATCTAGCGGTTGCGATGGATTAGTCAGGTGTTTGCAATGGGTGTGAGCAATATCGGTCAAGAGCTGGCAATATCTACCCGATGGGGGTATATAGCTGCACCTATATGACGGGATAGAACCTACAACGCACTAAAACCACACACGGAAGCGCCGAGTACTGAACTGGAAGATTGTTCAAAGCAAACTAGTCTATATAATTGTGAGTGCACACGGCACGGCACAGCGGTCGACTTTTCGCCGCTGCCACTGAGTTTTCCTGCTCAGCTCTGAGTTGAGAAACTTTAGATGCGGCAACACGGAGCAGATTTCCTTCGTTTCATTTCAGTTTTCATCCAATATCGCCAGAGAGTGTGGGATGGAAATATAATGGTATTGGTTGAGTCTGCGGTTTATCATCTTTTTTTTTCGCTTCTTGGTTCGAAAAAGTTTTTCATTTCACATTCTATACTCGCTTCTTCTTGCCCATTCACTTGTTTTTTTATGATGGCTATCTTTTGGGAAAAATGTTGTGTGAACATTTTTTCCCTTGGGGGAGCGTAACGTAGAAGATCGTAAAGTTTGCAGTGCATTTTTTCGGTAGTTTATCAAAGAATTAGACATCTAGAAAATTTGTTTAAATTTAAACGAAACAATAAAAAGATATTTAACCTGTAAGAACACCAAGTATATAGAAAAACTCGATTTAGAATACGCAACTATTTAGAACATCTCCTTTTTTGTTTTACAGGATATCACATAATAAAATCAGAAATTATAGATCTAAAATCCCTAAAAAAAAATAACTCCTCAAAGATAATTCCCATTTCATTGAGTCAAACAGCTGCGGAAAAGTTTTTCCATACACAAAAAACGAAATCTATAAATAATAGTGTGTGGGAAAAATGCTTCCTCTGTGGAGCCATACATTCCTCTCAATTGTGGGTCAAATTATGTTCCAAATTACACACGAGTTCTAAAATTAAACGTTCGCTTGACAAACTGTATGTTCTTAGCTTCAGTTTATTGCAGCTTTAACCGATATTTTTCAGACACACACAACACTGAGTTATTGGATTATGTGCGGATGATGATTCGAGTTATTCCATTGGCTAAGGAACTGATATTTACTTTTCGTTCGTAATAATAAGGTTCGCAAGAGAAATATCCTTAATTTTAGTTTAGCTTCGATTAACAACGATTTTCGACTGATCGCGCTGAAAAATTTGTCAAGCGCTTTGAGTCTTCGTCTGCACACGGCACGAAGGCGACGATGTCGCCAGAAAAAACGATAGGGATGACTATACAGCCCCAACAATAAATATATTAGCGACCAGAACAACAAACCCAACAAATCACAAAATATCTGCTCTCACGTATATGCCTGTATATACGAAATGTGTTTAATAAATTTTATAGACGAACATTTTCTAACAGAATATTCCAGGTGGAGGTGCTCATGACAAGGCGAAAAATATTGATGTTGCTGTTTTATTGGATCGACAACATGGTTCAACTGTCTTGTTCAAAGCCACTGTCTGTCTGTCTTTCGGTCCATCGCCACTTCAACAACATCAATAAATTAACATGCGCATTTGCATTTAATTAAAATTCGATAATATTTTACCATGCATTTTTGGTTCAAAAGGAAATTAATGGGGCATGGGTACATCATTGGGCATCAATCAACTAGGAAAAATAGAATCGGACATGGCGAGGGCCATATTCGACCAAAGAATACCCTTGAGGGGGAAGCAACATATTTAGATCAGATCTAATCGAACATTTGCGCTTAAAGATGGGCAGCAACAAATTAATTTATTGATTTATATTACATTTAAAATATAAATATAATTAAAATAAATTTAGGGAAAAATACATGAAGTATCGGTACAATTTAACTAAAAGGTTTTTTTGTTTTTAGATCAGATCTAAAATATATTTATCGTAATCAGATCAGATCTAATATAACGTTATCGGATAATTAAACTTATTTTAAATTACTTGTACCAAAATAAATCAATCAGGAAATCCCACAGTACAAAAGGTAGCATTGAATAACGTGGAATACTTTTAGAATCCAGACGGGCGTGTAACACCTTTTGTGTAATTAGCGCGCACCTTGCGCTTTCGACAGAATTTCTTTAAACATTTTTAACATGCATGTGTAATTGCATTTTCCACTTGTAAATATGATACAAAAATTGGCAAGGCGCCTGCGTTCAAAACTGTTGTCGAGTGAAACACATATAGTTGTACTAAAACTACTGAATATTCTCTCTCCGTCCTACTCCTTAGGTACATTAGAGAACAACTTTTTGACAAGCTGTACAAAAGTGTAAAAGATAATGGGCAACATCATTTAAACAGCAACATTGTATTTAAAAAGAGAGTGGCCATCTTAAGAGATTTTTAAGGCTATCAACTCAAGAGATCCCAGAATAAGTTACTCAAGAGGCAAAAAGCTCTTTCATTACTTGACCACTCTTTTGGAATGGTAATAAAATTGTTTATCAGTCTATTTATAGATTATATTCTAAAAGATAAACAATGTATGGTGGAACTTACCCTCTTGGAGCTCTTCTCGATTTCCTTCTCAAAGTCGGTCAGCGGTGTCAGTGCTACATGAACATCTTTGATATCATACCGCGATATTAAGCTGCAAATGCAAATGAAAAATGTAATAAGTATAAAAGGTTTTTTTGTAGGTATATTATTTGTGTAGAAAAAGGTCTAATACAGGGTTAGTTTATTAGTATTTTCTAGAATTAACCAAAATGGTTTCCAAGGTGAATTTGTATAAAATAAAATTTCAAGAACATACATAAAAGGTCTGGTTTCTCAGTAAAGTTAGGAATTTTTTAATTAGATCAGAACAGAAAACAGAATACAAAAACAATAAATAAATTTAATGATTCCCTTAATAATCAGAATTTTAAGGTCTGGCATTGAATATAATGAAACTTTTAAAGTTTAAACTTAAAATAAGGGATAAAGACGCCAGATTTAAATTATTTTTTCTGTGGGTTATTTTAATAATTGAGCAAATAAAAGGTATATAATTTGTACTGTGATATTTCCTTGTTTGAAACCAGGCCTTACAACTATTAAACTACCAAAATTTTGAAAAATGTGAATTGTAAAAGACCTTTTCTTCGTGATTCTCGTTCCCCACCTATTTTTATCGTCCAGAGTTGAGCCAGCTGTGCAAACACTACCGCTGGACTTGGCAGAGTCTGCCTTTCGTTTTTTAGATGTCGAATTAGAGGAGCTGCCAGATGAAAGGTTCGTAGATGTGAGATTGCTCGCTGTCGATGACGAAGAGCCCTTATTGGTACTAAGATTAGTGGCCACACTGGAGGATACACCACCCAAGCCAGGAGCCATGGTTCCGCTCAAATTACTCGTGGACGAACCAGCGCCAGATAAATTCTCTCTTTCGGAATTTGAACTATTACCGAATCCGGCGGAATCGTTCAAAGCTGCGCTTGAGGATGTGCTTCCTGATCTTAGCTCCGATCCAAATCCAGAACTACTGGTACTGAGCTGCGAATTACCCAGATTACTGGCCGATTGTTGCTTCCCGGCTGAGCTTCCACCTCCTGCTCCATTTGTGCTCAGGTTGTGGGCATGATTTGAGTGCTCATTGGTTAAAGAAGAGGTGGAGTTACTTCCACTGGCTGCCGAACTGGTCACATGGGTCCCAGTTCCTCCCAATCCACTGCTAGCTGTTGAAGTAGACGAACTGGGTTGGGTGCTGATACTGCTAGTTGTGCTCGTGCTGCTGGTGGCACTTGGCACTTGAATGGAGTCTTTGTTCTTTGAAAGCTTTGATGAGGATTTCTCTCGTGTCGATGACGAGTTTGAAGATGTTGATGAGGCTGATGAATTCGAGAAATTATTATTGGCTGAATTGCTAGCGCTATCTTTTCCATCCTTATCCTTGCTAGAGGTGGATTTGCTTAAGCTTTTGCTATGTTTCTCCTTGTAGCTACTGCTGCTACTGCTCGAGCTGCTAGCCGATGATTTGGTGGTGGCTGCTGCTGCTGACGATTGACTGGCCGTCGATTGCGTAGCCCCACCGCTGGAAGCCGCTAAGTTTGCCCCACTGGAGCTACCACTAGCCGAGTTTCCAGAACTGCCAGAGGATCCGCTGCCTCCTGGCAGATTATTGCCTAAATTACTGCTAATATTGCCGATAGTATTACTGCCGCCTGGTAGTAAACTGCTTCCAGCTGCCAGATTGCTTGCATTTCCCGAGTGCGTAGAGCTTGAGGGCGGGTTAGCAGCCACTCCCGTTGAGGATGATGAGCTGCTGCTACTGCTGCTCGACGACTTGCCGGATGTATTGCTTTTGCGCTGCTTGGAGGACGATGAGACGCCACTTCCACTACCGCTTCCCCCGGATATTCCAGCACTAGAGCTGGCATTCAAAGCACTGCTGCTGCCTCCACTACTGGTACTGCTGCTGGTGATCTTAATGCTCGTGGCCGAAGTCGCCGCGGAGTTCATGGTGGAATCGATCTCCTTTTCGGGCGACGAACACGAATCGGATGAGGTGTCATGTTGAATGGGTTTATATGGCGGTATGGTTTTGACGTTGCCGCCCTTTTTCTGCAAAGTATCAATAATTTGAACGGAAAAATCATGAATGCTATTCCTCACATACGCACCAGTTTGCTGTAATGGTGCTGACAGTAGCCGCAGTATTTTACATTATCCAGATAGTTTCCCGCCTCCTCGCAGAGCAAGCCAAGGCTCTGGGCACAGGTGACGTGGAACTGCTGCTTGCAGTTTGATTTGTTGCATTGCATACAGGCGCCGACAACGGCACGATTCGGTTTGCCAATCTCCTGGCAAATATAGCAAGCTGGAAAAGTTACAATTTTGATAAGAAACAGTTGGATCGGGGATAATTTACTAATTTCTGAACTCAAACTGAACGACTGGCTTAAATCCAATAATCTTACGATCTACATTGGTATAAATGATTTCAATGTGACGTCATATGTATGTAAGAACTAAATAATAAGCTTTTTTCTACATAACTTGAAGTTTTTAGAATTCAGCTTTAATAAACCAAATTACTTAAATTTAATTTAAAAATTTTACTTAAAATAGTCTATAGTTATAAACATATAACTCTTGAAACGTTATAATATATAACTTACTCCTTGAATACCGCTCCGTCGGTATTAATGACAATATGATAGGCTCCATGGTAGTCACATTCCCGAACCGCACCTCTGGTATGTACAGAGCGCAGACGACGTGAGCCCAGCCGCTATTATCCGTCTTCTTGAGGGCTCCATCCCGCGAGGGACATAGCTCGCATCGGACCCGGGAGGTTCGCTCCTGGGACTCGCACTTGCGGCAGTACCAGGGTCCCGTGGGAACCGTCACAATGCCGTAGCACGCCTGGTGCACTGCCACCGTACAGTTTTGGCCGTCACAGTAGACGAGCGGGTTCTCCGGCCACCCCCGCTCGTCCGAACAAACGCAACAGCCGCCCACCATCTCCTTCATATCGTCTAGCTTAAACTTTTTAATCTTGACCAGTTTCTTGTTTAAGCTTGTGGAGTGAATGGTGTCGTCTTTGCTGGAGTCTAGCTCCAGTTTTGCATTGAATGAAGACGGAATTTTGTTGGAACTGCAAATATAAAAGAGTTCAATTAGCTTTACAAATAAAATAAAAACAAGAGAGAAACGCTGGCACAATCAATAGGTATTGAAATAACGAAACGAATACATTATAGAAAAACTGTATCACTAAATTTGCGTATATGTATGTATGTATACTAAAACACTGACTCTCGTAAAAACATTAAATGTCTACTTGAGAAACTGGCGTTATCAATTTATCTTTATCGGTAGGTACTGCCACATACATTAATTTCTTCCCACCAAATTCCAACCTCGTTTCGACACACTCCCAAAATCTATTGCTTAATATGAGGAAGGACGTTCACAATCACGTCGAGATAAAAAGTTTGCACACGAGAGTTATCGATCTTGAGATAGGAGGTCCGGCCTTTCTCGTTATCGATGATGTGCAGCTATCGATGCAGGTGTTAATTGGCAAGGTCATTTGCACTCGCTCAATATCAATAACAACAACAAGCCCTGTGAAATATTACTTAATTGTGCACTTGCATTTACAATTTAAGCCTACCCAGTAGGAGTAAGCGAGATGGCACATGGGCTCCGCTCGCAAAACATTTACACGCACACACACAATCTCTCAATGTCAAGGTAATTTTGCCGCTGTTTAATAAAGCAAGCAAATTTTATGTCGGATCATTTGAATAAAGATGGCTGTAAACATAAACAGCAGCAATGCCACCAAATATTGATATGATATTTTATCACAGCTATAAAAGCCACAAATTCTTTAAACGTTCCCAAAATGGGCAACGCACACTAACACACATGTGTACACTCTTGTAGACGGCATTCCGTGGGCTGGTTCATTGAACTTGAATAAAATGGGCTACCAAAAATAAAACAGGAAAATGCAGCTCCGACTTCAATTGGAGGCCAATTTGGTTCCACTGTGCGAGCGAGAGCGAATATGTGGGTCGCGGCATCTGCATCTGCCGAGATTTCACAACAATAATAATAATAATAACGGCATGCGGGTGTTGTTTCTCTTCCATTCATGCATGCGCATCGGCGTGCGAGAGAGGGAGAGGGAAAGTAGGGGTACCGTTATTGGGTCAGCGTGTTGCCAACTGCCGAAAAACGCAGCCAGCGTGTTGCCAACTGCGCGATAGCTGGAGTTAACGGTGTAAAAGCACACACACTTGGGTACATGAAATGAGGCCGCTCTGCACGTTGCTTTTGTAATGAAGAGCAATGCACTTTCGACACAAACACACACTCAGACAGAACAGATACATACAAACGCACGCGGGGAGATGCTTCTTGTATATACAAGAAATGCCGGAAAAGGGGGCGCGTTTTTTGGGGGGTGGAATGCGGGTGGGTGTACAATGTACATATACATATACCCCATTAAATACATCCTTCGGGGGAGTTTTTGGGGACTGGAGGGTGGTTTCTCCCAGTTTCCGCAATTTGTCTCTTAAAGCACTGGTTAAATTTCTATCGTATTGTGTGTATACACCCGTGGCTTGAATTTATTGATTTTTATGGGCAATTGCTTTAATTTCACTGGCCAGCAGGGCTTTAAAACGTCATCAGCGGTGTGCCACCAAACAAAAAACTAGTTTCACGGCGGGGAAAAATGCGCGCGGTCAAAGTGGTCAAGCAACGCACAACAAAAACAGAAAATATCTCTTTTTTCAGGGAGCGGTCCACCGAAAACTTGAAATTCTTCCGACTTTCTTGTTATTTTCACGCAGCGGTTTCTTATTGGCCGCTAACACCCTCACAGAATATTGATTTTCTCAATTTCTTTACCCGAATCGGCACTTGGAATAAACGCTTTTCAGCCCCTTAGCAGTGGCGTCGCGTTTTTCTGGCTTTTCCTTTGGCTTTTCTCAGCGTTTTTCAGCGCCCCACAGATTTTACAGCCGCCCACGAGTAGCAAACGCACGCAAGTAAAATAATCAACACTCGAAAAAGGCGCTGAACAACACCATCCACCAGCGCAACAACAACACTGTGTGCGCGAGTATTTACAACTACAACAACACCACCAGCACACCACACACCTTGTAACTTGTTTGTTGTTGTTTCGCTCGCACATCGAGAGCGAGCAGTGCGGGCGCGAGAGGGAGACAACACCACCTGCTCTGTATACAAATGCAGCTAGGTAAAACGATTTTCCTCGCTGCGCGGTTTTTCCAATTGCACAAATTTCGCGAAAAGCAAGCGATTCCGTGACGTTGCGCGATTCTAGCTCTAAAAACAACGATTTTGGAGCATTTTTACGCCGAAACAAGTAAAACCTCGGTTACCAGACGGATGGGCTCTAGCGATGCGCACTTTCTTAGAGACGGTGAAATTATGTAGAGATGGCCCAACTTTATTGTGGACTTTTCAAAGACCTTTCTGATTACAAATATTTCTGGTTCTGAATTTAAATTTAAGTTCATGCTAGCTTTGATTCCAATTGGTCTTGATTAAAACTAATAGACATATTTTACAGCAGATACATGTTTATATGATTATTCTGTTTACTGGTCACACTTTAGAATTGGCGCGACTTTTAAAAGGAAGAAAAGGATATTTTTTATTTTCAAACTCAAGACATTAAACTAGTTGTTTCAGTAACAACACTTAGACTTATACACGTAAGCTATAAATTCTTAAAAAAAAATATTGAACCTTTGCAGTTTTGAAAATATTTTGCTGCCGGCGTTGCCAGACGCGCCAAAGTGTCATCACTAATTTATCGAGCAGTGTTGAGCAACGCTCGAGCCAAAACAGCTGTGGGAAAAATCAATTTTGCAACTCCCTCGCGTTTTTCCAAAGAAAGTCTTTCTCCGCGAGAAAACCTAGAAAAAAGATGACCAACGGAGACTGCTTTGTTGTTTTGCCCGAGAACTGTGCCGAGGGAACGCTGATCATTGGTCGTAATGCAGAGGACGAAAAAAACATAGACGTTGCGTCGGAAGTTTGCTTCTATGACGTGGGAGAGGTGCTGGAGGGGAAGGTGAGAAAAGACTCCTCCGAAACGAAGCTCGATCAATGACTCACCGCTCAAACACCTCGCCTTTCAGACTGACGGTGGGGCTTCTGCAGAGACGAGCGGCGATGTCGTGCGTGTCATATTGCAGAAGCCGCAGCCGGGCCTTTGGGGCGGAGACTTTGGGGCCAACGAACGAGTGGCGGTAGGCCTCACCTGGGCGGCGGGCGAAAATGAGGCCAAGGACAGCGACAGCCTGCTGGGCACGGATATTGTGCGGTATGTTATACACATGTTAGTCAAATTTATTTCCGGGAGACTTTGGAATAAGGAATATCTTCATATTGTACAGTTACCTAGTAAAAATATGAGGGACAGGTCCAGACAGAAAAATATTCTTCCTTGTGTAATTTTTTTTTGATGTGTAAATTGTGTTTACTTTTATTTGTCAGTACCTATAGCCACGCCAGAAATTGGTTAAATCTGATTATTCACTTAAAAGTTATAGGACCATTATGAAGTATGCGCTAGGCGGCGCTGCTATGCTCGGAGACAGATGCTTTTTGGTTGCATATTTCCATTTCGCACCCTCTTTATCTGAGTAATGGGTATCTGATAGCCAAAGCACATAACGATAGGTATATTTTTTAATTAATTAACCATTAAATCCCTCGGTATGTATTAGAATTTTTGTCAAAAATTTTGTCTCTTACAAACAGAGAAGGAGCCTTTTCCTATATTTTAAAGTATCTTTAAGCTTTCTTGAGTACTTAACTATAGACATAACGTTTTCATCGTTGCCAATTTTCTGCGACAACAGAAAAATATTCTTTATTTTAATATTTTTAATTTACACATTTTTTTAGTCTGACTTTGGCTGTTGCCAAAAACGTGGATGATGCTGTAGACCGTATTGGAACTTTGGTGGCCAGCCACGGTCACGACAACTCGAAACTGAACTTCATTGCTTGTGATGCCGCTGCTGCCTGGTTCGTTAGTTGCTCGGGCAAGGTCTGGGCCGCCGAGAAGTTGGAGGCCAGCTTCATGCGCCTGCCCTCAGGAGGTTTGGCTGTGACCACTGTGGTTAACAAGTCCAGCGAGGGACTGGATGAGGCGGCTAGTTTTGCCGCTGCCCATGATGCAGAGGCTCAGGCACCGGCTGAGGATTGGTGTGGACCCAAGCCAGCTGGCGATGGAACTTACACGCAGCACGATATGTTTGAAACGCTGCGAGCCGCCAGCAATTCGAGCAGCTCGCGTGCGGCCACTGTTTCGGTGCTGTCGGGCAAGGGAATCTCGTGCCATTGGTTTACCGGCACGCCCAATGCCGCCGAGTCTGTGTTCAAGCCGTTTGTTTTCGCTCCCAAACCGAGGATCTCGCCGCTTACCCAAGTGCAGGCGGATGCGGACTTGACGCTGCTGCACAAGCTCCACTCGCAACGAAAGCCGGCAGCCTTGGAGCATTTGCGTAGCTTGGAGCGATCCTGCGTGGACGAGCTGAACAACTACTTTTCTCTGCAGGATCACGCCAGTGACGAGCTGGATGAACTGCTTAAGGACTGTGTCGAGGCGGAAGTCAAGTTCTATCGCTAGACAAACGAATACGATCTATATGGATACTCCAAAAACTAGCTTGCAAGCTCTATTGAGCCTCAGGATTTGACTTGAGCATTCTTATGGCATTACCAAATAGGCTATAGTCGGCAAAACATTTTCTTGTGCAATCTCTTATTGATTTTTTCCTTTAGTTCTTATGCTTTTGCGTGATATTTAAATTATTATTTATTCTCTCTCAGTGGGCAATCTCTGACTTGAATTTAAAGTATTATTATGTGACATTCCAGGCTTAGTTTAACAATTTACATACTTGCATTAAAATATATATGAATACATATACAAATATACATTATATACGGCTCTCAAATAAACGCATAAAATCTGCATTTATAAAAAAGTAAAGCTGTTAATCTTTTTGGATAACTAGTTTATCGAGCTGTGTATGTGTAGCGGTTACGAAAACTGACTAAGGCGTGACCTGATTCATTGAGTTAAAATTTTACCATTGTTACCATCCCAAAAACAATATCCATATTAATAGTGTATTTTTAGACGGATTCTACAACCAAATTGGTCTTAAAAATAGTGCTATCATTGTGCAAGGCCTCCAGTTTTGTTATTTCAAAGGCTTGATAGATCTCGCGGAAGTCCATAATATTACGCGGGTCGCTCTCCATCCAAAAGCGGTCAAATTCGAAGAACAGATAACAGTACAGCCTGTGGAAATCCTCTACGGTGCTAAAATCCTGCCTGTGCTGCACCACCAGATTGTAGAAATGAGTTTTTGCGGCGCCCGTCTTAACTAGATTGAAGGCCATGGAGGTGAGGTTAATGCCAACAATGGCGTAGGTGTAACCGAGGGTGGGATGCATAGAGTGCAGGAGCACATGCTTGGCGGCGTCGTTATAGGCAGTGGCGAAGTACAGCAAGTTCTCCAGGCCGAGCATTCCCATTCCCCGAAAATCTGTCTTGGGATCGTCGCCCTGGAAGCCGATGTCCTGCCACTGTTTGCTCACGCGTCCAGTGAGAGGAGCCTCTGGCATCAGAAGTTGCCATAGTAGCAGCAACTTTTGCTCGTGGTCCAGGTTATCGGAGTCGTATTTCTCCGCCCGCAGCTGCTCCACCTGATGCATAAGGCGACGGTACCCCCAGATACTTGTAACACAGGTGCCGAATAGGCGGGCAAAATCGGGATGCACGTTGTTTTTGATGCGTTTCGCTTGCATGACAACGCGAGCAGCGCGAGGAGCTGAAAGTAAATAAATATTTTTAAGATCCAAGATATATAAAGTTTATTGGACACGGTGAAAAATAAACTTTTCCGTGGACCTACCGAACTCCAGCAGCTCCGCGTTGTCCACATATGGCGCCGCCTCGTCAAGGTCAAGTACAAGCCGACGAATCTGCGGTCTTTTTGACAAAATCAGGGACCTTTCCACCTGACTAGTTCGACTGGCACCTGCTCTGGCACCATAGCATATCCTCTGTAGCTCAGAGAGCCTGGTGAAGGCGTGCAGGAACCACTTAATAAACGGCCTTATATAGCTAAATATAAAAGGCAGTATTCTGTCTAAAATAAACATTTTTCTAGTGGGATGACGAGAACTCTTTGGATTTGCGGGATAGACTTCCCGATTTCGTTTGTTTGGGCCCGGGTTGCCAAGGCAACTCGACAACTTAAGCTTTCGATTCGGTTAAATTGTATTTCTTATATTGCACTTATTACGAGCTGTCTTTCGTTAACTTTTTGATTTCCTTGCCTTGGAACAATAACAAAATACAATGTTTTTTTTTTAAATAAAACAAGCAGCTGATCAAACAGTGCTGTAAATGACGAAAATATTAACGGCATTCCATCAATCCCCATTTATTTTTAAAGAAATATATATTTCTCGAGGGGTATTGATAAATTTTCTTTCGCTTTTATTTTTAATAATTTACAATATTTGTATGATTTATTTTTGCAATTTGCGGGACATTCCTTAAACCTATTTTCTTTCTTATATCAGGAATCCCCCTATTATTTTCAGGATTTTCTACCAAATAAGCCGTTTACTAAACGGTCGCACTGCTATTATTATCATAAACAATTACCAACAACTTCAAATTATTTTAAAACGTTTTGTTTAATAAACATAAGCCTAAGGCTGCTATAATTTAAAGATTTAAATGGTACCCAAATTACTGCCTTGGAGTGGGTGTCGTTAGGTTTGCTGAAGGCCCGAAAACACAGGGAGCGGTTCTCACTAATGAAGTAAGCAGTTCTAGTTACATATGTACATACGGTACCTTAAGTGGATTGATTCAGACAAAATGAAGCGCAGAGCCCCAGTCAAGGACACAAACTCAACGCCGAAAACCTTACCATATAAAGTGATAGAAAATGAATTTTCCAAACCCAGTACTGAAGAAAAAATTAGGATCTTAAACGACAAAATGGACATGGTTCTCCAAAATCAAAAGAAAATGCTTGCGGTTTTACGGTAATATTCTAAAATGTGGCCAAAACTATTACTGCGTATGGTTTTCAATCTACTTCTTTATTAATTAATAGGCAACTGACGAGTCAACAAACCGATTCTTTGGAACCCCAAATACTTTCAGTAAATAGTTTACGTCAGGTAATGAGTCCAATGTCAGGGGACTGGGCACCTCAAGAGTTTCCCTTGACGGAACTGGAACAATTGGAGACGTTGGAGGAGGAAATGAATGATCCGATAAAATCAACCATATATGTGTGTATGGAAATTTGCTTCTATCAGTTAATATCCTAAATATCTATTTTCTTATTTTCCAGATCCAAACAATGAAGGACATTTTAAAGCCCGGAGGAACTTTTCGTCCCGGTGGTCTAAAAAAACAATTTCATCTTATACTCGCCATCGACTTTTTGGTGGATTTCAATTTCGATGGTATCCACAACAAGATACCCCTAAAGAAGTTTGGGAACTTTAACAACGCTTTGTTTGGTATGATCTTTTTAACCAAAGACTCCATATTCATAACTAACGTATATAATTTACATTGCAGAAGTTCATAAGCGTGATGGATACTTTAGAGACGACTACGTTTCTGAGATCAGACTGGCATTTCGTACCTATAAGAATCGTAGACATAAAAGTGTTTCCGATGCTCGGAAGAAAATCAGAGAAGCAATGGCCCATATTGAGCCCCAAGTAAAATTTGAAGAGTTTCTGTATCCAGAATCAAACTAGCGTTCTTTGAATATTAAATGTACATTATGTACATTAATTAACCTAAGAGGGTTGTATATAATTAAACTTATTTTGAAATTCAGCGATAGTAATGTATTTATTTATAAAGATACCTATATTTTGTATGTAAAACATGTAGAACACACCGAGGGGCGTAGCAAATCTTAGATTACTTTAAAGTGGTCTATTCAGCTACATCTGTATTGGCTCAATTAATCTGTAAACTCGCGTGCCACGTCGATTAGATAAGGCTATGCTATGGTTGGGCTCAAGTTTTAAAAGCACCTTATATGATGTCTAGTTGGAAACTTGTACCGCTCAGTTATAAACCGGCACTGGACGCGTCTGATTCTATTGCTGCTAGCTGACCGATAAGACATCCAAAATGCGGAAAGAAAATGGAAGACTCTGGGGAAAGTTACACGATGGTGGGTGATTGGCTTGACAAATTGTTCATATAACTAATTTGATATGCTTATTTGTTTCCAATTTGGTAAATTCGTGCTCTTCAGGTAAATTTGAGGTGCGCAGTATCACCGAATCCGACCTGGATGAGGCGCTTGATGTAAGTAAAATCGTGAATACTTCAGCTTGGACATTTAGCTATAAAACAAATAATTTTTGGGGCTAAACGTACGTAAGCTTAAAGTTTACTTTCAATTTGTTTATTGGTGGTAGGTTTTCCGTAGTCTAAAACTATTGTTTTGTCTCGCCGGCGGTGTGGCGTCGGTGGTGTAATGGTTAGCATAGTTGCCTTCCAAGCAGTTGACCCGGGTTCGATTCCCGGCCGACGCAGTTCGCTTTTTGCTTTTTTTTATTTGCTAATTTTATAGGTTCTCAACAAATCATTCTTTCTTAATGAATCGATATGCATTGCTTGCGAGGTTAATTTGCCCGAAAATAATGCCCCACGCCTCGAGTTGCGAGAGTTGTGTAGAATAACCGCTCAGGACGGTGTTTCCTTGGTGGTAAAAGAGGTAGAAACCGGTCGTGTGGTTTCTGTGGCCTTAAATAAAATTCAGGTAAATTAGATGGTGTCAATGTAAATTAATCTTTAACGCAAAATTTAGTTTAAGCCATCGTCTGGCGAAGAGAACTTATTCCAAAAATTCCGTAATGAGAGGGTCAAAACTCCTCAGGCCATGAAAGTCTTGGACTTTGTGATCGAGGTGGAAGAAAGAATTGATGTTTTTTCCATGTACAAAATGGATTGTTTCTGTGAACTAATGTATCTTGCCACTCTGCCGAGCCATGAGCGATTAGGACTGGGGCGCTCACTGGCCCAGTTTACCAAACAGCTAACTATGGAGCTGTCTTTGGGAAAGGGTCTTGAGGATATTGACGAAAAACTCAGATCTAGACGACCAGCGGCTGTCACTGCTCTCTGGACTTCGAGCTTCTCCCAGAAGGTGGGCCAATCCACCAACTTCAAAGTGCTGAATGTGGTTTCCTATTCGGAGTTCGAATACAATGGCAAGCGCTTCGACGAACGCATTAGCCCTTTGCATAAATTTTGCGAACATGTTATATATACATTTTAAGACAATAAGAAGACAAAAAATAAAATAAAATAAAAGTTGGCGTTGTAGCTTTCAAACTGGTTTTCTAAGTATTATACCCAAATCTCAACATTGGGCTGCAAAACAGGGTTTTTTTTTTCATAAATGTTGTTCATAATCTAATATTATAATATAATATTATATATTTTAAAATATTATTTTTTAATTTAGGTTCTTGACGGCTCATTTTTTGTTAATGAGTCGGTATCCATTGCATGTCAAATTAATTTACCGGAAAATCATCAATCTCGGCTGGACTTGCGTGAGTTGTGCAGGATAACCGCTCTAGACGGCGTTTCTTTATTGGTAAAAGAGGTGGAAACTGACCGTGTTGTCTCCGTATCCTTTAATAAAATTCAGGTAAAAAATGTTTATTAATTAAATAAAATATTAGTAATATTCCGAATGAAATTACAGTTTCCGCCGCCACCTGGCGAGGATCACTTCTTTCTGAAATTCCGTAATGAGGGTGCCAAATCTCCTCAGGCCAGGCGTCTAATGGACTTTATGATCGAAGTGGACGAAAGAATCGACGTGTGTGACATGTACAATATGGATTGCTTCTGTGAACTGATGTTTTTGGCCACTTTGCCGAGCCATGAGCGATTGGGACTGGGACGCTCTCTGTCCCAATTCACGATTGAACTTACTCAGGAGTTGGCTGAGGGAAAGGGTCTGGAGGATATTGATGAAAAGTTGAGATCAAAACGCCCAGCGGCAGTCACCGCCCTCTGGACTTCGAGTTTTTCTCAAAAGGTGGGGAAAGCCAGCAACTTTAAAGTACTTAACGCGGTTCCCTATTCGGAATTTATGTACAATGGCAAGCGCTTTGACGAGCGCATTAGCCCGTTGCACAAATTCTGCGAACATGTTATATACAAATTTTAATAAATAAAAAAATAAAAAATGAATAGAAAGTTAATAAAAAAGTTGGTTGTGCGTCGGCCGGGAATCGAACCCGGGTCAACTGCTTGGAAGGCAACTATGCTAACCATTACACCACCGACGCGTCTGCCGACAGAGAGTATAGAGAGTACATAGATTTAGGATCCAAGTGTGCTCTGTCCGTGTTAGATAGCTTGATTGTGCTAGTGCATAATTTCGATTGTTCTGCTGCAAAGTAAGCTTAATTTTGCATTTAACAACGGTACTATGGGCAAAGTCGCTTATTTGTGGATCTTGGGTCAAGTTCTAATACGACAGTTTTATTTTAAATATTTTTGTTTTGCCTTGTTACTAGAATAACAATCTGTACGGTAATTCACAGGCTGAGAAAAATGATTGATTTTGGTGCAAATTTCAAAACATTTTCAGATTAGGATTTGTTTGATTTTAAACATCTAAGGCAGGGTTTTCGTAGAAAAAGCCAAGACCATAGTACTGTAAGCCTAGTCCTCAGATCGACGAAAACTGCTAGCTAACCATAAAAGTAAGCGAGATGCAAATAGGTAGCTAACGCCTTTAGCTGGGACTTTTTCCCACCGCGGTACTCAGATAAGCTAAGGAAATGGTAAGGAAATACAAAAAAAAAAAACAGATTTTGCAGATGAACTCTGATTAACGCCTTTAGCCGCTGACCAAAGAATAACAAATTTAATCTTTGGCTGATCTTTGTACAAAATACATACATATATGATTAATTTGTTTATAATAATTATTTAAAAATGTCTGTGAATTTAAACAAGATTTTTTAAAGGCCCCAACGATAAAAGAAAATTAAGACTTTTCTTGGAAATGAATGAGTACATTCTTTTTTCTGAGGCTAAAACATTAAAATATTATATTATTGTTTTAAATAAAATATTACCGAGAAACTTTTGAACATCGCCTATTTATACCCGTTACTCGTAGAGTAAAAAGGTATATTAGATTCGTGCAAAAGTATGTAACAGGTAGAAGGAAGCGTTTCCGACCATATAAAGTATATATATTCTTGATCAGGATCACTAGCCGAGTCGATCTAGCCATGTCCCTCTGTCCGTCTGTCCGTCCGTCTGTCCGTCTGTATGAACGCTGATATCTCGGAAACTATAAAAGCTAGAAGATTGAGATTTGGCATGCAGATTCTAGGGGTTAATACGCAGCGCAAGTTTTTCATGTGGCGCCCGTCTGTATGAACGCTGAGTAACGGGTATTTGATAGTCGAGGCACTCGACTATAGCGTTCCCTCTTGTTTTAATTTCTTATTTGCAATGCGCTTCCAGCATCTGTAAAGGGAACAGCGCATTCATATTCGTTCTTTTGAATATTGGGCCAAGCTCGCCTAAAATTTTTAAAAAGGGGAAGGTCAACACCAGCTTGTAAATATGGTGGCGGTAAGGGAAATAGAGAAGATCTCTATCCAGCTGTTGTTCTAAAAGGACGCATGCTTCTTTTAACTTGCCTGTGTTGGAAGCCGTCCTATCGCAGCATATTGCTTGGATTTTTTCTTTAAGATCCCAGTTTGTTAGAGCTTCTAAAACAGCCATTGCCTGCTCTTTACCGGAGGAGTTAGGAATTTCCGGCGTATCCAAGAGTTTTTCTTTACCAAGTCCAGTAACTATAATTGGAAGACGTTCGACTGGCTTATCATTTGCATCTGAGTAGATAAAGCCATTAAGAATACTTGGAAGATGAATACTATCTATAAAATACTCACTATTCGGAGGAACAAGCTTTCCTTCCCAGTGTGCGGTTAACGTTCTAGATACCACCCCGGCCAAGCGCTTTTTTATCTTTTCGTGTTTTTTTTCGCAGCTGAGCTCGGCACTTTAATATGCTGGATCGACTTATGACAACCGTATCCAAATCTATGCCGAGCGCCTCCACAGTAGCTACTAATACGAAAACTGCGCTTCGAGAACTAATTTGGCACCTATCCAGAACCTCGACCAACTTTAACGTTATGAAAGAGTTTTGTTTTACATTTTTTTGAGTTTCTAATTTTCGCTTTTTCCAGTTTTGCTTTGAACTGCATTCAGAGTCGCCCTCGCTTGAAGTTTGTTTATATGCCATATCTAAGATTTATTTTTCTGCCTCTAAAACTTCTGCATTGTATCCAAAGAAATTTTAAATAAATTTAACCTGTTACGGTAAAGTTCTACCGTACGATTAATATTTTTTTTAATATTCTTTATGCACCCGCAAAATTTGCTCTTTTCTCGAATTTCCTTGCTCTCCCATACGGTAAGCAGCATTTTTGCAACAAGCTGAGTACTTTCAGATAAGGTTTGCTTCAGAAGAACTGTCCTGTAGAGCAAAGAGGACAGTACGGTCCTCTCTGACTGCAAAGTTTCTTCTTCATCAAAACTGAAATTCTGCTTTCCAACCAAAAAAAATTTGCTCTCCATTTTGTTAACAATTATGAACGAAATCAAATATTTGACAAGTCTAGAAATGAGAAAAGATTTGCCTACCCAAAACCTGGCTTAAGTGCCGTATGAGTAATCATTTTGGAAACTTTGAGACCATTGCGCATAGCCTTAGACTTAATTAAATTTTTTTTGGATTTTAGTTTAAGTTATTTTGCACAAATATCTTATGTTTAAAAATGTACGTAGAACACAATTATTATAAAAAAAAAATTGAATTAAAGGTGAAAAAAAAATTTAGTTGTGCGTCGGCCGGGAATCGAACCCGGGTCAACTGCTTGGAAGGCAACTATGCTAACCATTACACCACCGACGCGCATACATATGGAGAGTAAATAAAGAGTATAGACCTAACGGAGATTGCCTATGGAACGCTTGGGAGAGAGAGTTCGTTCTATTTTTAGCTTTCCCCTGCATTTCAGCGCAGGCACTCAAGAGCACTGAGTCGACTGCGACGCCGGCAGAGTCTCGGTAGGACCGACGCTCTTACAAACCCTCCCTCTCACTTATGTGCCTCTTTACAAAATTAAGGTTATGAAAAAACAGTGCTTGTGTGCTTAAAAATTGTTACCCAGCGCCAAAAATCGTCATTACAAAGTTGAATGCATCGGAAAACAGTGGATACAACATGAATTACTTTGTCATAAGCAATTAAACCTTGTAATGTCTTCTGGACACAATCTGCATAACTATTAATGTGAAATGTGAGGCCCGAATCTTTTTGTTTTGCAAATATTTGTGTATGAACAAATTGAATTAGTTAATGTTTACTAGATTAAGATTCTAACCGGTTGGCCATCGCCTTTGCTGTTTTTGTTGATTAAACTATGCGCAGATGATGTGAAATTACCTCAAATTACCTGTAAAGCGATCAAAGGTAAATAACACTGTGCAACATTTTTAGGGTTATAAAATTTAAACGCAGTTTTGATTTCACGGGTGCTAAGTATTCATCGAAATTAGCTAAAACCCATTTGGGTTTCTCTGGCCTAGCTCGCGTTGACCTATTATAGCGAGTTAAAGTTTTAAGCCTAGTACTCAGTACGACGAAAACTGCTGGCTAACCATAGGAGTAAGCGAGAGGCAAATAGTCAGCCAAGGTTATAGCTGGGATTTTTTTCCACCGCAGTACTCAGATAAGCTAAGAATATCGTAGGGAAATATCAAAAAAATACAAGATTTAGCGGATGAATACCGAAGAACGATATTCAAAGTATGCCAAATTTGATCTTTTGCTGTGTTTGTACAGAAGCGGTGTGGCAAAAACAAATTAGAAATAAAAGGAAAAACATAAAAACCACTGAAAAAACCCCTGCAGCCATGCCAACAGGAAATTTAAAGCTTTGCGACTTTGCGATGTTCAACATTTTGTAATATTTTAAAATTGGCGCCAATTGATTTCATTGCTCTGTGCGGGTGAACTCTAAAAACTTCGGTCACTACAAATAATAAAAGTGTTCGACTAGTGAAACTCTTAGCCGAACTGAGTACTAGGCTGTTTTTAATTCCATTTTTAAATTCTTTTTGCCACACCGCTTCTGTACAAACACAGCCAAAGATCAAATCTGGCAATCTTTGAATATCGTTCATCGATATTCATCCGCTAAACTGGTATTTTTTTTGGTATTTCCTTACGATATTCTTAGCTCATCTGAGTACTGCTGTGGAAAAAAGCCTCAGCTAAAGGACTTAGCTGACTATTTGCCACTCGCTTACTCCTATGGTTGGCTAGCAGTTTTCGTCGTACTGAGTACTAGGAGTACTAGGCCTAATGAGCTGGTTAAAAACACGGAAAAAAATAAAATAAATTTTAAATTTTTTGTAAATTTTTTATGGAAAGCCATAATAATTCTTGAAAAGCCATAATAAAAAGTGTCATAGATGCCATATTGCAACCCCTATAACTCCGATAAAAAATTTCTCAAAACCGTTCAAATGAAGTTCTTATTTTGTCGTTGTAAACCGGAAAACTAAAAAAGTTCGATGAAAATCGGACCTTTGGAACAGGGCATGCCCACTTGGCAGAATTTGACTCAATAAAAATCAAACTTTAATTTCGCAAAACCGTTCAAATGAAGTTCTTACTTTGTCGTTGTAAACCGGAAAACTAAAAAAGTTCGATGAAAATCGGACCTTTGGAACAGGGCTTGCCCACTTGGCAGGTTTTGACTCAATAAAAATCAAACTTTACATGTTTTAAGAGCCATGAAAATTTTCAAGAAATAACAACTTTTTAAGAATTCAACAGGATTTGTTTTGAGTCGTTCCCTCAATTGCTGAAATTTTCTGTTGAATTTTCAACAATTTTTCAACTCCTAGCCGATGTGAGTACTAGGCCTTTGAAAACACACTATTAGAAGCGATTGTGGATCGGCAGGGGGCTGAATCGAACAAATAGAGCGTGCTTTAATGTTATTTTTTATACTCGTAGAGTAAAAGGCTATGTTGTATTCAGGGAAACGTATGTAACAGGTAAAGGAAGCTTTTCCGACCATATAAAGTACATATATATATCCTTGATCAGGATCACTAGTCGACCTAGCCATGTCCGTCTGCCTATCCGTGTAAACAACCATAACATAGAGCTGTAAATTCCACTGAAAAAATGAGAATTGGATTAAATTGTCGAAGTATCTAAACAACATTAACAAATTTATATTCGAGTTGGGATTAGTTACAAGTTCCACGCCCACCACAATGGTCATAAATCGCAAATGCCCGTAGCTTTCTCGCTTATGATGTTCTTCATTTGTCGCGTATGTCACGGCCAATTGGGCCTTAAAAAATATATATATTTACCGTAACAAAACTGTGTTATTATAATTTCTCAGATTAACTTTAAAATGAAGAGAAATCATTCACGGTATATTCGCTTTATTAAAATGTATACAAAAGCAGAACAACATTTGGAAATTGATAAAAATTACAAATTAACATCATATTTTTCATAACTTTGTTTTTAAGTTTATATAAACGATTGGCTTACGTCTATTCACGTTTGGATATTAGACAATGAAAGACTACATCAGTATTTTGCATGGCGAGTTTCAGATTCTGCCTGTGACTCCAAACTTGTATGATAAAGTTGAAGAGGTAGGTATTCGATAATTGGTATGCATTTTTATGCAATATGCTATTGTTATGCTCCAGTTGTTGGTCAATATTTCGGTAAACCATGAATTCGGATGCCTAATCACCAACCTAAAGGAGTCGCCATTTAGCCAATGGCCAGCCGAGCTGCGTAAATTGATTGGACACATCCTTTCCTTAGGACTTTCTTTCGCCATACGTCATGTGGAGAGTGGGCGAATTGTGGCCGGCATCGCCAATATAATATTTGTAAGTATTTTAAGTCCTCAAAATGCATTAAAAGCTTTATCAAAATGTACCCAAACAGAATGTGAAAAAGAAGAACTTATATTATGATATTAGAGCTCAGATCAGAAGCCCAAACATGATCAAGTATATAAAGTTGTGGGGATGCTGTCGATTCCTCAATGGATGTCAATGAGTATTTTCAGATGGACAGTACCATGGATGTAGAATATATGGCCACTTTGCCAAGTTTTAGGCGACGCGGACTGGCCAAAATTTTGTGCTAGCACTCCATCAATTCGGCGAGGCTTATGTCACAGGGAAAGCTTCCCCCAGTGGTATTCGCCCGGCTGCCTAAGGAGATGCAGATTGAAAGACCAAGAGCCGTTGTCGTGGTAGCCACTTCGCTAACTGCTCGAAAAATCGGCCACAGCTTAGGGATGCAAACCGTCCATAAGTGGTCTTTTTCCGAGCTACGATGTTTAGGGGATATAATCACAGAACGCAACGACGAAGAAGAGTCTTTCCAATATGCGGAGCTGCAAGTAATCCAAATTTAACTGTGGTTCGGAAAAAATAAATATTAATTAAAAATTTTTTTATTTAATTTTCCTTAAAAAATACAATTAAAATGTTATTTGTATTTTCTTTGTTTATTAAGTTTGTGGCTTGAAATATAATTTAAATATAATAAATAATCTTACGATAACCTATTTTCTAAGAATTGGTTACATGTACTTCCGTTTTTTAGTAGGCAGAATAACGCTTAAAAATGTGTTATTGGCTGTCAAATTATAATTTCACACCTTAATTCCTCAGTAATATTTTTACTTACTTTATGTATTCATATTTGTTGTGTTTTTCACACTTTGTCCGAGAATGAAGGACTGTACTAGCGTTTTGGATGGAGAATTCCAACTCCTCCGGGTGACTCCAGCATTATACGATGAAACTGAAGATGTTAGCACCAATCAATTGTAATTTTAACTATCTAAAGGATCTAATACTTTCCCTTTAGCTACTGGCTGATTTGTCGGTAAACGAAGAATTTTTATGCCTTACCACCAACCTTAAAGATTCGACAGAGGCGATTCAAGAGCTTCGGATGCTGATTAGACATATTCTATCCTGTGGAATTTCGTTTGCTATTCGACATGTGGCTAGTGGACGAATTGTTGCTGCCATGGCCAGTATAATATTCGTAAGTTTATTACGATCCACCATATAAAACAACTAAGTGAGTGATTATCCTTAATGACAGAACTACAAAAAAGAATCCTCTTACTTTCATATAATGGCTCAGTTCAAAAGTCCTAGCATGGTAAGATACAGGCAGTTGATGGATGCCATTGAGAATAGCTTTGATATGTACAAGGAGTGGAAGGTAAACAGTATTATGGAAGTGGAATATTTGGCCACTAAGCCGGAATTCAGGGGTCGTGGCCTTTCAGCTATTTTAGCCCAGTATGTCATTAGTTTTGGAAAGCTTATGTCTCAGGGAAAACTTCCACCGGAAGTATTCGCCCAACTATCAAATGAGATGCAAGTTGATAGACCCGGTGCCATATGTACAATTGTCACAGCGCCAACATACGTGAGATACGCACAGAGGTTTGGCCTTCAAGTGGCCCATAAGTGGAGATTTTCCGAGTTGATGTCCTGGGGAGGAAGTAACACAGCTAATAGTGACTACGAAGCCTGCCAATATGCAGAGCTGCATATGATAAAGTATTGAAAAGTATTTAATCTATTGTTTATGGATAAGTTTTGTTATCCAAATAAATCGACGTGTGAAAATGTTCACCTGTTTAACTATAGCATTGCCTGACGTACAGCTTCTCAGTTACAAATCTTTCGAAACCACAAAGCCGGTGGACGAAATAACCGAAACTGTTATGAACCACTAACATTTTAAATGGGTATATTGTATTAAGGAAAAGTATGTAACAGGTAAAGAATGTATATAAATTCCTGATCAGGATCAGCGGAGTCGATTTATTCATGTAAACCAATATACCTTATTTTCTAAATAAATTTTACCTAATAAAAGATGCATAAATGATAAAAAAAAACAAGCTTGTTTTCTTTGTTTAAAGAATGGCGTATCCGAATTTTTAAGTACACTTGTTTCTCTTATGGATTTTAAAAGCCCTCGTCCTATATAGATATAGTTATAGGTACTTAATACAATTACTGAAATAATCTTTAGCCCACATAGATTGTTAAAAATGTTCAGGACGTTTCAAAAGTTTTAATCCTGGCTGAATCTACTCAGCTCTCATCTCACCCTTTTATAAAATCTCATTGTTGATTTCAATTTTTGCACTTTTGAAAAAACTTTTCAAATGAGATTAAAATTTACACAATTCTTGGCTCGGTGAGGCATGCACTCGGAGGGATTTCGATTTCCCGGCGTTTCCCTAATGCCTGGTGTCAACACAGCGGATGGACGGACTGCAAGGGCAAAAAATCGGGCGAGCAGTGTGATAAGCATTTCGATCCTACTTTGCCTCCACCTCAACAATGCTCTGGGGTTTTTAATTAGAATTCGAATAACAAAAAATTGAAAGTACTTTGCCATAAGAACAGGGGGAGAGTGAAACCCTTGCAGAGGGGCAATTGTGTGTTATGATATCGCAGATCATACAGGACTCGTATATAGGGTTGTCTGCCAAAGAGGCGGTTACGCTTGATTGTGCTATATGACGTGTGCATAATTCGCCGAGGGCCGACCAATTTACGGCCAGTTCAGCTAGTGGCAGTTGGTTTTAAAATTACATAGAGAATATTTAATAATGATATAGAACGTGCTACTTATTGTGGTTAGAACTTTGAGAGGCGGAATAACAAAATGTAAATAAAATGTTTTAAACCAAAGATTGCATTTGAATAGTGTTTATCTTCTATTATATTGAAATAGTAGTAAACAAAAAATAGTTTATTTTTTATTTCTAACTTCTAGCCAAAATTTAAACACAGTGTTTTTCACATGAAAAAAGAGATAATGAATTTTGAAACTAGAATGTTGGCAAATTAGTAAAATTATGATTTTCTTTTTACAAGCGCTTTAGATAACAACCCGTTTAAACAGCAATGTGTTTTACTATCGTGGCCTCTGATCTCCCATAAAAACCTCAAAGCTTTCAGCCCACAAATTTTTGCTGGAAGACAGCTTGATAAAATTGAAAACTAATTTGTTTATACAGCTGCACAAAACGAGCAGCGCCGGCAACGATAACAACGCAGAAACAAAGACGAAGGTCTGGGGGTAGGCGGCAGGCTCCTGGCAAAGGCAAAGCAATTTGTTTATCATGGTAGCCTTAGTGAGTTTGTCTGATGATGAGGCAACAACACAGGACAGGCACGGGAAAAGGACAACAAACAAACAGAGTCCTGGCGAAGAGCAGGGCGAGGATGAGCTCAAAAACGCATCAGGGGAGGGCAGGATACTCGGCATACACCAAGAAAAACAGGTATGGTTTACTTATAAGCGTTAGTTTTAAAATTTATTTATCTAAATTTCTTGATTTTTTTTCATTTTGTTTTTATAGGTTTGAATTTAGTTATTAAATAAAAGTATTAAACATTTTAGATTGAAATTAAAAAAAAATCTTTTCTAAGAAATAATATAAACTTGATATTACTGATATATTTTTTAATATATTTTTGGTAAATTAAAAAATAGTTAGGATTTAATAGTTATGTATATAACGATAAGAATATTTTTGTTTTTATTCGGACTTTTGCTTATTTTTGTTTTGTTGAATATATTACTTTGGGCCTTGAGCAAATTTTTTCTCCAAGTGTAGCATATTTTGACACCCCTGTCTCTGCTGAGCCCCGAAAAATATGCAGCATAGTACATATACTGCTATCGCCTTTTAATGGAGTTGTTTCCAAAAAAGGGAAAGAGGTAATCCTAGACAGTGCAAATATTTGAATTTGTACTCCGCTAATGCTTAAAAATTATGCTGGTTGACAAATTCCACTGGGGCTTGCTTGACACTAGAACTATTCTTTATATTTTTTACCATGTTTGCTGAGCTCGTCTTGGTTGCAACAAATCATTAATTAGACTTAGGAGTAGGACGAAGTAATCCAAACGATGGAAACGACACAAGCGAGATCCTCATTTCCGCACATCACTGCGGAACTTGTGCAGCTGCCATCTCAACCCCTTTAATGCACCTCCGCCCCCTGGGGCAAAACACTTGTCTACATCAAACATCAACACCTTCCATTGTCAAGCACTTGGGCAATAATTCCGCTTAAACAGATAAACGAGCGCTCGAATCAAAAAACAATTGAACGCGCTCACAATGTGAAAATGGTATAGAGCATGGCCTGAAACATCAAGTTTTTCACCCTCCCCAACCCCTGGGTAAACTTAATAAGCTTATGACACCCCGAAAATGCAACCCTGTGTGGCTAAACTTTCAGCTTGCCGGGCTCCGATTGGTGGACGCTGGGGCACCGCCCCTTTAGCTGTATCTTTGATGTGGCACCGCCATTGAAAGATACAATACATGTGGCACACTATCCACCCCTCGCCGCACCCTTCTGATCAGACAGGTCCTGTGGAAGTTCGGGGACCGATTTCCAGGCTCAGGCATTCGCTTCCCGGCGGTCTGAGAGTTCGCAACACATTGCGCTTCGATGTCAGAGCTCGCGGTACGGTTCCATTTATAAGGATTATTGGGGTGTTGATTACTGGGAAATTCAGTAATTAAATCGTGCGTGTGAAAATATTTGGTGTTTGGGTGATGTGCAATTGGAAGGTGTAGTGAACCGTTTCAAAGAAATTCTTAAATTACGATATTTTTGGGATTTACATCTAGTCAAAGGAATATTGAAGTTGGATACTCTTTACGGATTGAGGTATGTTTATAAATATTACGAAGAACAAAATGTATTTCGGCTAGTTAAAACGAAAAGTAATAATTATGGTATTGGAAAAATCATGGAAAGAATTATGGAAAAGTGTGAATTGCAAAGAAAATTCTTATATTGAAGGACTATAATCATTAACAAAAAATAAGGATAGTATGCAGTATTCTTATATGTAAAAAATTTTAAATGATCTTTGTTTTATTCATGCGTTTATGTCACTCATATGTATACATATTTAATGGATGATCTATTTCTTATTTATGTAGAGTTTTCAATCAAATATAGAACAAACCTTTAGGTCAATAATTAGGCGGGGTAGATTTTTAGAGACTACAAGTACTGTGATATTTGTTGGTATCAAATTGACAATTGATTTGAACGTCCTTTAAATTGCTATCGTTTTTACTGTTTATCAACTCGTTCATAATGTACTTTTATATCCATGTATATGACACGTTTCATATCTATTAAGCACTAAACCATATCTTATCTAATCGAAATCATGTTGGACATGTTTATTACTGATATCAACAACTGAACAAGTTCAACAAAAGGAAGTAACCCCCTAAAACACTAAATTCACTTTTAGAGAGAAGCAAAAGTTAAGGACCCGCTGCACGCGTTTCACTTGTCCGACTTGCTGTCCCCCTCCTGGATTTCGAATCTTGAGGCACGTGCTGGTCACGCGTCGCCAATCAGCGGATCGGAAGTGTTAGCTTTACCGTTATGCACTTGGCTGGCAATTAAGCAGACAAACAGAAGCGCAACAGTTTTTCGTGATCCGTGTTTCCCGATTGCCTGACAATGTTTTCCATGGACAACTTTGACTTGGAGGCCACTATGGCGCGCCATTTCTTCGAAGGATCACAGGCCACCAACGCCTCCACCTCCAGCTCCGATTATTTTTTCGGCGATGAGCACAGCTCGGAGAGCGATGACGAGGATGATGCCTATAGCAGCGGATTTAACAGCGACCAGGAGAACACCGAGAAGACGTAAGCATGGCTTTAGTTGACAGCCGGAGCCCAATTAATCGAGTCCAGCTTCTCCCCATTCAGCCGGAGGAGCCACAAGCCACGGCGCTTGAAGTGCGCCTCCCAAATGGCCCAGCAACGGCAGGCGGCTAATCTCCGAGAGCGTCGGCGGATGCAGAGCATCAACGAGGCGTTCGAGGGTCTGCGCACCCACATTCCCACGCTGCCCTACGAAAAGCGACTTAGCAAGGTGAGCTTAAAAACCGCTTTTTGACAGGTTCAAAAAAAAATCAATAAGAGATATTTCGAATTAAGGAATAAAACTTTTCTTTAACATTTAAAGAACTTCGTTCTTTAAAGTCTTTTAATTCATTTAAATTTAGAGATGAAACCCATATTTCGTTCTATAAAATCGTTACTCATCTGCCAGACTGATCCATTTTTAATTAACCATATTTTTGTAAATCAGTAAAATTATTAAAATCGTATTCACAAACTATATTCTTTTAAAACAAAAATTCTGCCCTTAATAATTAAAATTTGTTAAGAATAAAAACGTTTAGGAATACAATGCAAATTAAATATGATCAGGATAAATAGGGGAGTCGATATAGCCATGTCCGTCTGTCCGTCTGTTTCAATACCGTTTGCGAGCTCAATTTAAAAGCTAGCGACTTAAAACTTTTACACTCATCCTAAAACATGTGTACGCAGATCAAGTTTGAAAATCGACCCGATCGAACGTCTATATCCTATAGCTCCCATAGGAACAATCGGATATAACTTGCAAAAACTTAAGATTTTTTTCGCAGGGTAATAGCTATTGACATGAATCTTTCCAAATCGTATTTTTTTGTGCATACCTTCATTAGGGTAAAAGCTCATGCCGAACGGACGTCTATATCCTATAGTTCCCATAGAAATAATAGGGTGAAATCGGTTTAAATTTAATGTTTTTCAGGATATATCTCGCAGTGTAAAAACTATTGACATAAATATTTTAATTCCTGTTGCTATTTTAGTCAAATTTGTATTCGTGAAATCTGCAAGGGTATTAGAACTTCGGCTTGCCGAAGTTAGCTTCTGTCCTCGTTTTATTTAATTATCTTATAATTAACCCCTCCAAATTAATTTCCCTGCCAGGTCGATACACTCAAGTTGGCGATCAGCTACATAACCTTCCTTAGCGAGATGGTAAAGAAGGATAAGAATGGCAATGAGCCCGGTCTGAGTTTGCAGCGCAATTACCAGAAGGAGCCGCCCAAGAAAATCATCCTCAAGGATCGCAGTAAGTTGTCAATCAATATCAATCAATTGTCATGCATCGTGGGCGGACGGTCAGTGGACCTGGTACACATTTAATAACATAATTCATCCAGACCACTGGCCTTTTTCAAAGGTTATCTGTGGATGGTGTGGTTTTTGTAATGTAGAGGATCTGAGCAGGGGATGCTGAGCTGCATCCTGGCATCGATTTTGGGTCTGCCGTGTCTGCCTAAGTGTAACTAATTAGAATTTTCACACTTTTCGCGCGGGGTTTTGGGTTCGCATTGCGGGCTTTGCGTGACTGCCAGTCAAGCAAATTGTTTTGCTCATTGCCGTCGCATCGATCATCGAGGATGTGGATATGTATGGATGCGGATGTGGCATGCCGGGGTTTTCACAAGTTCCAACCGGGATACAATGCCCGTGGATTAGGGGTTTCCGTGTGCCAGCTCATAAAAGTTGCTTTGGTCACGGTTTTTTGGTTAATAATTTTCCTATTCAAAATGTATGACACTGCAGCCTGCAACGAGTTCTTCGGCAAAGGGATCCTTGGAAAGCATCTGCATAGCTAATAGTCCGCGCACTTGGAAACCAAAGGGGTGTCGATTTGGGGTTTAGCGAATAGAATAGGGTGACGCTACTCAATGAGTGTTATGTATAGCCCTTAAAAAATGTCAAACTTTTTTTTAAGATTTTTTTATTCATGTTTGTCACAACACAAATTTGAACTGGTTAAAGTTGAGTTAAAACTGGTTTTAGAATAAGAGGTCTTATCACTGAAGTAATTTGGGTTAGAATTTACTGCTTTGGCTTTTATGGCTAAATATATTCGGAAGATAAATTAATGAGGGGAATATTATTTACACTTGTACGAAGAGGAACGAATTCATCGGAACCGTTTGCCACAATTATCCCATTAACATTTTAATTTTTCAATTTACTGTATTACTCACACATGGAATTATTGGCAGATTTAGACATTCACATTCACATAAATAAATATAGTCGTTACTCGTAGAGCAAAATGTTTTGTTTTTCTTTGGATATTATGTAACAGGTAAAAGTAAGCTTTTCAAAGATCCTATAATTTCTATGTCCTTGCATGTCTGTCTGTCTTTCCGTATAAAGTTTATACAATAAACCCTGAGATCTCGAAAACCCAAACAGCTAAAAGTTTGGGATTTCTCCGTGCGGTGCCACGCCCAAGTATATAGTAGATCATAATATCAGTAACTTAGTCATATAATAAACGAAGAGTTTATTAATTTCATAGTTTGCTATCAAAATTTAATAGAAGACAAAAATAAATTGAACTATTCGTGTATAATTGTATAGCCTGACTTATTGATCAAGTTTATTTAAGCAACACAACGAATTAGATTTTATTTACTGCTACCTTCTTTCTGAGTCTATTTATCAGACTATCCGATATAGTTCCGACCAAATGAACATGCAAGCTCTGATGTGTAATTTGTGTCTACCTGATAAAAGTCCCACATGCACCACGCCATACACCTTGCCGATTCCATCTCCTCAACCTCTGACAAAGGGGGAGTACATTTTGGGGGTGGAGGAACCGAACCGAACAGAACCGAACCAAATAGTAACAATAGCAGGAACAACAAAGCCCAATCGACATAATCATAGCGTGAGAAATTCGTTACACTCCGGCAGATGGCTGCTGTCGCCGTCGCCGCTTAAGGGCCAAATGGAAGGCGACCAGGTCAGAACGAAGCGAAATAAGAACAGCACAGCCGAGGCGGGGAGATGGCCATGTTGATGGCGAAAGCGTTTTCATGCTTAGCGGGCATTAAAAATGTTGCTGCAAAAACAAAAATACTACGAAAGTTTTCCGGGGGGAAGCTCCACGAAACGCCCATTTAAATGGGTGCAAAGATGGCCGAGGGATGGCGATTTTTGGCACGCGGCTGGCATATGTTCACACCAACTTGCAAAGATGCGGAAGCTGCGCCGGAAAGTGTTTGGGGGGTCGCATATTTGAGCAGCACCCGCATGAGGCACTCGAAAACTGCGAGAGCTACAAATTGCCCGACTTGGGTGGTATGTTGGTTCTGATTGGATATAGCCATTGCGGGAGAAGGGTGGGGGATGCTGATTTCGGCCCGGGCTTTGCTTTTGGTTTTCGGTTTATTTGTCCAAGGCAAATGGCGGGGCGCAGCGGGGTGGCAGCTGCAACAACAAACCGGGGGTTCTCGGCCACCAACATCAACCCTTTGCCGTGTTTGTTTGCCCTGCGAGATGATGGGCCCGTAATGTGGTCGCTAATGGCATTTGCTCAGTTTTTGGCAACAATTTTAATTGTTTGGGCGGCGCTTGACTCTGTGTAATGGGAATTGTTGCAGTTTGAGAACCCCTTACAAACATTTATTAGAACAATTCATTCAGAATACCTGTTAAATGGTTTAATGTTTGTCATTTAGAAAATATTTTATTTTAAACTTGAATATGTTTTCTTGATTTCAAAATTGATAACGTATAGTTCTTGCTTTTTGACAGTTATTTTCTGATTTTTAAAGTAAAACTCAAAGTATTTTATTAATGTTTTATAAAAAAAGTTTAAAAATAACAGTTATTCCTTGTCAAAAATAAAACTCAAGTTTGATTTATTGCGATTTAGTAGGTATATTTAATATTTTTAATATTTTAAAAAATATTTTAATATTTTTAAAAATGTCGAGGAATAACTGTTATTTCTTGACAAAAATAAAAATTATTGCGAATATGTAAACTAAAATGGCTAACAAAAATATTGGTTTATTTGCAAAAAATTTTAAGACTCTTCTAGGTGCATGAAAAATATACAATGACAGTTTTTTTAGGTCCCTAGTTCAAATGTTACTAACTCTATGTTTCTTTATCTATCACTTGCAGCTGGCGGTGTGGCGCACTCGTTGTCCTGGTACCGCAAGGGAGACCGCTATCCGGGAAGCAAGCTCTACGCCCGCACCTGGACTCCCGAGGATCCGCGGGGTCCCCACTCGCAACCCCTGCCGCTGTACAACAACAGCAACTCGAATCAAAATCAAAACAGCAACCAGAGCAGCGACGACTTCAGCGGAAGTGCCGATATGTCCGATCCGGGAGCCACGGCCAGTATTTTTAGCAGCGGCAGTGGAATGTGAATTGTGAATTTCAAGATCCTTAGACAGTCAGAGAGAATGAGATTCAATGGAAATCCTACTAGTCAAGCCTTGCTAGTCATGGCATCTTACACATATTAACCAACTTAATAATTATATGAGGAAAACATGTTCTGTGGTATTTAATTGCTCTAAGTTCGCTAATATCTAAATGTTATACATAGTGGTTTAGTTTAAATCGAATAAACATTTCACACAAATCTACCCGACAATATCTAATTGCAGTTCAAGCGGCGAGGGCAAAAGGAACAATTTGAGGATAAATTATATAGTTATCAGCACGAGCGTGTATTGAACACCTGGCCCTGGTTGTCCTCGTGGCCTCTGCACCCTGCCATTGTCGATATCATTAAAAAAGAGGGACAACGGGCGAACAGACAAATATCATAAAGTACAAGTGCAGTTCACTTTTTCGTGGGGGTGGGTGTGAGTTGTACACTCAAAAAAAACACGTGTTAATTAATATAAAATGTATTCTGCCAAGAAAAGATTTACATTTACTTTGAAAAAAACTGGACTTCTAAAAAGTTTAAATATGTATCTGCAGGAAAAAGGGATATATCTATTCGGACCCATGGTTATATAAAATCAAGAATCAATTTTATTTAATAATAAATTACAAATTATCTTTAAATTCCCTCCTAAAGATTCTAAATAATTTAAGTATTCAGGTATGCATGTTTCCTAACCAAAGACTCATTTTTTAATGTGAGTTCCTAATTTCTGTTCAATAGTTTCTCTTTGTGTATGCTACGGTTTAAGGGGAAGTGCAACTAGAAAATTATTTCCGGTCTTCCGACAAGCATGCCCACACGCTGAATGGCATTTTCTTTAAAAAAATGAGAAATTATTATTTTTAAGCGTTTTTATTTGTCGGTGTGAGTGCGCCATTTAAAACATCATTATGACTGTCAACCGTTGGATGGGCAGATGGTGTCCGTTTGGCTGAGCAATTGAGATGTTTATCTGCAATTAGGATTAGCTCGTGGCAGGGGTGTTTCCGCGATGACGTGATTGAACGTTCCGATTGCGAGGCGATCCAAGTTAACATCTCACTTCGATCGTATGTAAATGCTTGCCTTCTGCTTAGTTTGCTGTGGTCACTGATTTAATTAACTGTCGGCGGCGACAGCTGCACGGGGTTATTAAAATCTGATAAGAAACGTTCTGAGGGCCAGTGTCCAAAACAAAAAATAATTTCTATACCAAATAACCAAATGAATTTATACAAATATTTGGATGGATATTTACTCTAAATCAGAAACGGTAGTTTTAAGAATATTATTGATTTAAAATTGTTTGTTTATGAGGTCGGTGTCGGCGATGATATATCCAATTGGAATTTATGCATGAGCAATATATAAGTTGAAACGGAAGTGTTGTTTTAATTTTATACACGAATATTATGTATATGAATATGCTGCTTAAAAGCAGCAAAATAAAAAAATTTGTTTTTAAAATGAAAATGCTGATAAGGGACCGTTTTTTAATTTACTTTACATTTTATGAATAAACAAAACATATATTATATTTAACTAAAGTCAAGAAGTAAATATATCGGGGCACATATTTAATATTAATGGTTTTTCTTTTACTAAATGTATGTCTATTATTTAACTGGATCCACCTCTTATTTTGGCAACTTTTTTGAGATAGAGTCTATAAAGTCGGAAAAGAATTCCTCTACCTCGTTGCGACATTGTAGCATGATGTTCTTAAGACACAGACTTATGGAAATCGGATCACCATCTTCCAATCGATACGCTAGATTTCTCTTCAGGTTGGGCGCCAGACCCAGGCGCGCCAAGATGTCCAACTCAAAGGTGTCGTAGTTGGGATGTTTCTCCGCCAGGAACTCGGCGCACTTTTCATAAATGTCGAGGCAGTGCAAGGACTTAAATGTGCTTTCCATAAAGCGACGTAGCAGCTTACAGGCCTCCGAGTCTTGCATGGTCTTTTCAACGCTCTTCGACAACGCAATAATTCTTTCTAGCTCCGCCAATGCCATGTTTTTTACTAGCTCGTCAAAATTTTCCTACAGTTTTGAAAAATTAATATTTTGTTTACATTTTATAATTGTCTATAAACCTTTTTCGAATGTGAGTCCATGTCGTAAGTATCTTAACAGCAAAAATGTAAATTTAGAAATAATCGTTAATATGGTTGGGCAGTGCCTTTTATAGTCTCGATTTCAAAGCTGCTTACTAAGTTCCCGAATCTTTATCTTTCAACTTTAAATTCGTAGGGGTAAACTCATTCTACTTCCCAATCTTTGTTTTTTTTTTTTTATTGAATCATTAAATTGTACGAATTAAGAAAATATGGTTTATGAAATGGGTATTCTAGGAATCTGCAATACCCGATTCTAGAAATCTGGAATAGTTGTGTATTAGGTATTTCAAACGAAGAGCAGACGATATTCACTGATTAACGGCCGGTTTCTCACGTGCCGGCTAACATTTCTCGAACAGAAAAAGACCCTGCTAAGCGATTTTGGCTTTCTCGAGCCTCAATTAAATATTAAAACAAGAGAGAACGCTATAGTCGAGTGCGTCGACTATCAAATACCCGTTTTTCCGCTAAGGCAAGCAGTCTCAAGCAGGGCAAAGCAAGCAGCCGCTTAAATCTACCGGACATTTCATTCTTCTACATTTCGGTAGGCATTAATAACCCAAACAAAATAGCGTTTATAGCTTTTATAGTTTCCGAGATCTCTGCGTTCATACAGACGGACAGACAGACAGACGGACATGGCTAGATCGACGCGGCTAGTGATCCTGATCAAGAATATATATACTTTATATGGTCGGAAACGCTTCCTTCTACCTGTTACATACTTTTGCACGAATCTAATATACCCTTTTACTCTACGAGTAACGGGTATAATTAAACCTTGTCCAACTTAAAGAAAATAGGCGGAAAATTTGAATCAAACTTAGATTTTCATTTCGTAAACTTTTTATTAAAGTGAGTACTAGGGTTAAAGCAACAAATGTCATTCTAAATTTCCATAAAATTGATGTAATAAAAGGATAGTCTAATCGACTGTTCCCTATCGGTCGAGTCCGCTCGCGTAATATGTCCACAAAAATATGTGGCTACTCAATTTTTTAAATTCTTCATTTTTGGCGGGTTATCTTTGAAATTGACAGCGCTGGTGCTGCCAACCGCTCGAAAAATAGTTTATTGGCCAGTATTTTTGCGTTGTGCAGCACTGGAGCTGGCGCACGCTTTGTTTCTTTTCTAATTTGTTTTGTTTCTGAATTTTGGTAACGTGCGTAACCTTTTCCTGGCTGAAATTAATAAGGTACACTGTTAAGTGCGAATCATAAACATGCGGTTCGCTCAGATAATTGTTGGTCCTGCCGGCAGTGGCAAGGTATGTCCAGTTCAACAGCTCCTGCTTTGGAATATTCTTCTAATCCGAACCCAATCCTACCCAGTCGACGTACTGCAGCTTGATGCAGCAATATGCCATGGACTCCAAGCGAAATATCCAGGTGGTGAACCTAGACCCGGCGGCAGAGCACTTTAACTACAACCCACTGACGGATATCCGAGAGCTGATTCACCTGGACGATGCCATGGAGGACGAGGAGCTGCACTACGGACCAAATGGGGGCCTAATCTTTTGCCTAGAGTTCCTGATCGAGAACCAGGATTGGCTGAAGGATCAGCTATGCGGCGGCGAGGATGAGTTGATGGTGGGCGAGCCGGATGACGACTACATCCTGTTTGACATGCCCGGTCAAATAGAACTGTTCACTCACCTGAAAATGGGCAAGCAGCTGGTGCAGCTGCTAGAGTCCTGGAATTTCCGCACCTGCGTCGTCTTCTGTTTGGACTCGCAGTTCATGGTGGATGGGGCTAAGTTTATATCCGGCACCATGGCCGCTCTCAGTGTGATGGCCAACATGGAGCAGCCGCACGTCAATGTGCTGACCAAAGTAGATCTGCTGAGCAGCGAGGCGCGAAAGCAGCTGGAGATCTACTTGGAGCCAGATGCCCACAGTCTGATGGGGGAGCTGACCATCGGAACAGCCTTTGGCGAGAAGTACGGCAAACTCACAGAGGCTATTGGCTCGCTAATCGAGGATTTCAGGTGAGTTTCTTTAAAACTCAGCCTTGATTTGTGCAAATGCCGTTGAAGGTTGGGTTGATAAATAACCGAAGTCTGTTGCAGAAGGTATTTCCATTTTATGGGAAGGTTTTCTCGTCTGCTGGCTAAACTAGGAATAGTTTTAAATCAAACAATTACTTTTAGCGAGGTAAAATACTAGTGAATACCGCACATTCAAAATATGAAAAATTTCTGATATTAACTTTTGTAAAAAACTAATATACACTCGACTAAAAGCAGTTAAGCAACATATTTTAGAAAAAAGTGTAATTAGTCGATATCGATATCGAGCTTCTGTATGTTGAAGATGCGATTGTCAATTTTACCTCGTTAAGAGGTGTTTCTGTTTGATATCAGAAGGGTTTCTTTTATAGCTGTTTTCTCGATAAACTAGTGGACTTTACCAAAAGTTGTAAGACTAAAGATTTTTGTATCGAGCGCTTTAACACCATTTAAATGTTTCTGGGACTTTAATACAACATTTCGAGACAAACAACAGAAAGTCTTAACTTTAAAAAAACCTCCAAAATGGTATAACTTTTGAACAAAGTTATGTCTGTTAACAAATGTGGTGTCATTTGTCGCGTGTGTTCATTAAAAATAATAAACTATAGCCTGTCTCGCCACTGTTCCAACATCTCAAATTTTCTCCAATTTTACTTAAGTATATAGTCTCAATGCTCTTGCTCACAAATCAATTTAAATTTCAAGTCTTTGTGGGCAATCAACCCAAACCAAACCTACCAAACCTGGCTGAATGCGAAAGCGGTTTTTGGGAGGGATCTGAATGTCACTTTGAGTAAATCTTTATTATAAACTAACATAAAATATAATTCAAAATCATTTATCTCATTATTTTACTAACATCAAGAATATATTAACGAAAGATTTTCTGCTCTGCAAGTGAAATCATAAAATTATTAATTTTCTTTTAAATCAAATTAAATTACATAGACATTTATAGTTGAGGTTAATATTTTACTTTTAATTATGCACATAGATGGATATAGTTAACTAATAAAACTAAGGTTGGTTAGTTAAAGTTTCCAAGAAAGAAAATATTAAATTTATGACAGAAAATATTATTTTAGTAATTGTGTACAAAAATATTTCAAATATGTTTTCACTCTTAAAAAGTTTACATATAGTTCATAAATCTGCAAGGCATGCCACTAATTAATGCAAGAAAAACCATGTTTTTTTTTGATACCAACATGATGTGTTTACTCAGCATGAGTTGAATTTTTAAGGACACAAGTCAACTATAATATTACATTTTCTTATTTTTATTTATTTATTTTAAGTGTGCAAACTTACTCTCGCTTTACTAGTATATTCTTTAATTGAATTTGACTTTATGTTCAAAAATATATTTCCAAGTGAAGACATTTTTTTTAAATTTATTTTAAGAGTGAAACAAAAAATGAATACCATTCATATCATATATATTCATACCTATATAAATTTAATATTTCACAAGAATTAAAAAGAAAGAAGGTTTTTTCTTCCCTAGTTGAAAGGGTCTTACATCTACTTCTTCAGGCTTTAGCCTTGCGTGTCGGGTGGAATGGGTGATTCATTTGTGACAAATCTGGGGGATTCTGCTCGAATGCCGTTATCTCCTGCATGCCGCTGTTAGCGATCTCCCACAGTTGTGGGAATTCCTCCTTGAAGGTTTCGTACCACTTGTTCACCAACGGATACTGCTGCAAATCAAAATTGATTGCCTCCAGACAAAGCGTGGCCGAAATTAAAGCGAAATCAGCTATGGTTATGTTATCGCCGGCCGCGTATTTAGTGCCCAGACGCTCCAAATAGGTCTCGAACACCTCAAGAGCGTTCTGCACCTTCTTGAGCGACATGGGTGTACGTTCGTAGTCAAAGAAAATGGGGGCCATGCTGTGGGCGGAAATAGGGGCGTAATAGAATCCCATGTTAAAGCACAGACGCTGATTAATTATAGCTCTCATGTTGACCTCCTGTGGATACAGCGACGAGTCCGGCGCGTATTTGTCGCAAAGATATTGCATAATGGCAATGCTTTCTGACAAATAAAAGCCATCGTCGTCCAGCACAGGAATCTCCTTTTGCGGATTCATCTGAAAGTTTTTGTAAATTTATATTTCTTAAAATTTGAAGGGCCTTTACTTGCGCATACCTTTGAATAATCCTCAGTGCGATGCTCCAAGGCACAAAAGTCCACATTGATCAGTTGATATTGTATATCCAAGGCCTTCAGGGTCATACGAACGGCCAAAGAAGGCGGTCCATCGGATACGGCGTACAGTTTCATGGTGTATATTGGTCTGTTGGTACAAAAAAAGTTATTAGTTTTTTATTTGACTCTTGTTCGACCGGTTTTCTTTTTGCCACTAGCTTTAAAAGTGAAAGCAATTTGCCTCTAGTGCCCATTTAATAAAATATTTCTATTTTTGGTTGCACTTTTGCCTTAGCTATTTTTAAGTATATATGTCTACATTAATGTGTGTATCACCTAATGTTTAATCTTTTTACGATATTTTGTTATTATTAAATATGTTTAAACCGACAATTAGTGTAGTGCGCTCGCGCAGCTTTTAAATGCTACTGATGTGCCTATTTTACCAAGTTGCCAGATATTGCAGGTGTTTATTTCAATGAAAATGCAAACAAGTTTTGTGAATAGTATTATAAGATTCGATCTCCGAATACTCTTACTATCGTGTCTAGTATTTTCGGGGTCACAAAATTTTATTCCCACACGTATTGTTAGAAAGATTTTTGCATTGCGGGAAATTAGTTTTTATGGCAAATGTCTAAAAATCGGCTGATTTGAAAAATGAATTTGAATCTTGATTTTAAAAAAGGCACTTCGATTTTTTGAAGCGTATAGCCTATTTGAATAATTTATTTTTTGCAAAAAGTTGTTTTATTTTGGCTACAAAAAAAATAAAAGTTAATGTATTTAACGAAAGAGTGTATTATGATGTAGTATCAAAAGAAAAGCATGACTTTTACGGATGGTTATACATACACAATAGACCCGTAACCGTCGATATCATCAGCTACTTCCTCCACGACCTCGATGATGCCGTCTGTGTTGTCCACCTCAACGTACTGATGATCGCCCTCCAGGGCCATGTCTTCGCCCTCCTCTACCTCCTGGTACTCTTCCTCATCGATGACAACATCCTCCTCATCTTGGGGCTCAATTTTGTGAGAAACGGATGCCGAGCTGCTATTATGATTGGCCGACCCTCGTGGCTTCTTGTGGACTACAATGTCGCTACTTAGGTTAGATACATTGAGACGCTCAATGGCCAAGTCACCATACTCCTGCTGAATCTGATCCAAAGATTTTCCGATAAAGTGGAGGGGCCGGAACTTTAGCTTTTTGTTATTCTTCTTGTTGATCTCGTTAAAAAGTCTTCGCTTGATATCATCCTCGCTGAATGGATGGCTGTGGCTGTTGTACACTCGAAGGACTCGAATTGAGCCATCCTTTTGGGTGGCTGTAGAGATGCGACTCTTACAACTGATTTCCGGGTCGCGGCTCTTAATGCACACCCAATAGTTTCGTGAGATTACGCCTCGATTCTTGGCATGGTAAATATAACCATCGACGCACAAGAGTTCGTGGCCCTTGGCAGACCTTAGGGTACAAATCTTTGTAAGATCCATGTCCGGCTGCGCACCCTTTATCGGCTCTACTACATCGCGTCGCCGGCGGATATTTGTGATCTCGGGCTGTCGCACTTTCGGCAAAGGCGTGGATGCGTAAGCAGCATGAGACTGATGGTCGAGCTCCTCCAGTGCGTCCGGCAGTATCTCGATCTTGGCGCTAATATTGTCCGCGCCGTCTTTTAGGTACTGCACAATCATGTTTGCTTTGGATTCAGGTTCCATTTTTATGGCCCCGTCGATGCTAATCACCTTCTTCATCACTACATTTCTTGTATCGATGTGCTCGTAGCTGTCATCGACGCTCTGCTCCTGCTCGAAGGTGTCTGCTCCCTGGCTGGCCGATCCCTCGTCACTTTCGAAGCTATTTTCTTCGCCAAGTTCGTTCTTGGATAGCTTTTGCGGATGCTCCTGGTCCAGCTTGACCTGCTGCTTTAGCCGCCGAGCAATTTCTTTCAAATCTGGATTGTGCGTGTGCTCCCCGTTGATTCGGATTACTATTGGTCCGTCCTCAGCCGGATCTAGGGTAATGCGGACGTGACAAGTGTTGACCTTGTCACGTCGGTTTATGCAAGTGAAGAACATGTGGCCGTTGGACCTGCTTTGGGAGTCAAAGTGATATAGATGCTGACTTAAGCACAGTACCTTACGCCCCTTGGCCGAGGGAAGAAACGTAAACTTGGTCAAGTCCGTCTCCAAGAGGGGATTATAGCCCGGCGGAGGGAGATAGTTGGCGATTACATCGAATGCCGTTGGCCACTTTTTGTTGTCATCCAGTTTTGAGTCGACCAGGGCAGATTCTTCGTCCCCTTCATGAACTTCAACCTCTTCGTCGCCTTGAATCTCCCCGCCTTGGTCCTCATCCGTTCTTACGTACACATCATAGTTATCCTCGCACTCCTCGATTATTATAGATTCCAAGTCATCGCACCGCTGAGATGTATGGAACGTATTTTCGGGATCAAAGTATTCAAGATTGGGACATTCTGCCAGCACATCCGAGGTCTGCTCGTCCTCCACCAGAACGATCTGGTGCTTGGAGAACATGTGCATAAGCTTGGCGGCCGAGTAGTGCGGATGAATGTGGGCATCGGAGTCAACGGCGTGCAGTCGATGTGCTCCTGCCAATGTCGCCTCCGTGCAGATCCTAGCCGTGCACTCGATGTCACGCTTGCGCACACAGGTCCATCGGAAAATGTCGCCTTTGTACGACTTTCCAGCCAGGTAGTACAGGTGTCCGTCGATGCAAACCATCACACGGCCGTCGCGGCGTCGCAGCATATACACACGGTCCTTGTCCTGCCAGAAATAAGAATATTTTAGTATTTTTCGGATTAGGATTCTGTTTATGATCATCTACACAAGTTAATACTTAAAGTAAACCTAACTTGAAATGCCCGCCTATTTCCTGCTCTTTGAAAGAAAAAGGTCATATTAGGATTTTTAAAGATTTTTCTTGCTAGAGAGATCTTACCTTACCTATTTACCTTATTTATATGTCCGTATGATATTTCTAACTTATTATTCCAAGAAATTGTTAATTCTCTTATTAACTCTTTATACAACTCACTATCAATGAAATCCCTAATATTTGGTATAGAGATTTTAAATAAATCTTCTATATATAAAGGCGATAACACCTGAAGCGGATTAAAATTATTATATTTTTCTTTATACAATGATGTTTACTAGGGCCAAATTATATATATTCGCTTAATATCAAGTTGATATGGTACTATAGCAAATTTAACTCTTTCTGTAAAATGGGAAAGTAAATTGGCGGGGGGATTGTCATACGCCTAAAAAGAATTTCAGGGGCATAAGCAAGGTACAGTTGCCTTGCGGCTCTACCTCAAAGTCCAATTGGAAGGAGGCCTCCACGGCGGAGGTGTCGATGCCTCCGTAGATGAATTCCGGCGGATTCATGCCGGCGTTGGCGCGCTCGTACTGGCGGGCTCTCTTCGGCTGGGTGGTGCTGTAGGCGTCGTTCATCATCATCACCGAGAGCCGCTTGCGCTGGGCCACCTTGTTGACCTCGTGATCGCTGCAGCGCGGATGGATGTGGGCCAGAACCACGTCCACGACGACGTGGCGCGTCTTGTCCAGCGGATCGGGCAGCATGGTGCAGATGCGGGACTTGCAGGGGGTGGCCTTGTCCTTGCGTCTGTTGCACAGCCATCGGTAGGTGTTGTTTCGCCCGATGCGATCGAAGTGGTACAGATAGTCGTCCACGCAGAGCATATCCACGCCCTTGGCGGACCGCACCACGGACACCTTGGTCAGGTCCATGCCGTGCTCCTCGGCAGGCGTCTCCATTTTTGAATTCCTGCGGTGTTTTGCCCGTGCCCGGAATTCAGCGTTTTTCGATTTGCACCCGAAAAGTGTTTTGTATCGTAAATTAGGCGATTTTTGTAGCTGCTGGCTGCCTGGGATTTGTTGGTTGGGATTTTTGGTGGTATTTCGTCAGCTCACTATTTGCGCGCGGTTTTGCAAATCCGACACAATTACAGCAAATGCACTAATTCCTTTCCATTGGTTGCACCAAATATGGGTTATTTTTAGTTTTTCCGTCTAGTTTTAATTGCACAAGCACATTTTCTTTTGCGACGCGTCGAAATATGCTTTTGTGTGGGATACGAGGGCTGCGAGCGATGCTGTGGCGTTGCCCACTTGTCAAAATACGTTTGTTTTTTTTTTAATTATAAATTTGTAATTAATTTAAATATTTTTATTTGCAGTTTGGTGAGATTTTTCCCGTTGGATTCCCAGGACGAGGAGAGCGTGGGCGACCTTTTGCTGCAAATCGACAGTATTTTGCAGTATGGCGAGGATGCCGACGTGAATGTTAAGGACTTTGATGAGCCGGAGGAAGCGGATCGGGATACGTAGGTTCCATAAATATTACGCCTTAAGCTATTAATGTTTGTAATATACACTATTTTAAATAAAAAATACTTGTAAATTTAATTTTTGCGGTGTCAGTCTCCCATCCCTGGTTGCAGAGTTGCCACCTCTGCAGTGTTGGTCAACTTTTTTCATAATTTTAAATTCCCCTGCGCCTACAGCGTCTAAACAAAATACATAGGAATCTTCGAGCAAATCAATGAAAGATAGGAATGCAGCAGAGCGACGAAAGTCCCATTGGAACGGCCTTCAGCCAGGAGGCCATCACTCAGCGACTGGCGGCACTTAATCGCTGGCAGGACGAGCAGAAGCGCCTGCTGCACGAGCGTCAAAGCAATCAGCGCGTTCTGCTCGGCTTGGAACAGCGCAATATGTACAAAATGCTGGGATTGCTCCACCAGGAGGCGCAAAGCCGTGAGACCAGTGTACTGGAGGACTCGCAGTGGGACGATGATCACTCTATACAAATGCCTCGGCTCGCGGCTGATCAGGACGACCAGGAGCTGGAGCAGGAGGTTCCCCTGACGAGTCCCCAGCCGGCCAAGCCCAAGCGTCCTTTCCTGCGTCGCGGCGAAGGTCTAAAGCAGCGCTTTAAGATCAATCCCGACCAGCTGCGTCTGGAGAACCTGCCGCGATACAAGTACGCCAATGCCCACCCCCAATTCCGGACGCCCCAGCTGAAGAAGGGCATCCTTAAAAATGGCAAGTCACCGCCCGCTCCTGCCCCTGCTTCAGTTCCCAAGCCCCCCGCACAACTCGATCTCAACGAGGAGCGCTTCAAGCAGGTGCTAATAAACTCCAAGAATGTCTGCAGCTCCACGCCAGATCTTAAGTCTTCCTACGCCTCCTCCACCACTGCCTCCAGCATCTCACCAAGAGTTCGCTTCGTGGAGCAGAAGACCAGAGCCGGTCAGACCACTCATGCCGATGATGAAGCCTCCTCAGAGGCCAGTCCTTTGCAGGGAGTTTGCTGGGCCAAGGTTTTGGACACACAAAGCATCAAGCCCGCTCAAATCCAAAGACGCTCAGCTCAAATTCGAGTGGAGGATGACAGCAATGTCAGCATATTCGAACTACTCGAGCAGAAGGCCACTGAGGGCAACTTTGACATGAACTCCAGTTGCATTCGCACCTTCATGGCTCGCAAGGATCAGCGGCGTGGCATGGCTGATGACTCTGATCATATTGTAGTCACACAGCAGGTGCGTCAAATGCGCTTGCAACCGCATGTGGACCAAGTGCAGATCCACGAATTGGACGAGGAGGAAGAGGAGGACGAACAGCAGTCCAGTGAACAGACCCTGACAGCGACACCCATCCAAGTTGGGAAAACCCAAGTGCGAGTGCGCTTCTCCGACTCCAATGACACCAACGAATATTCCGATGCAACCAGTCTCAATGACGGTTCCAATATTCAGCTCTTCGAACAATTCAAGTCTGCTCTTTTCCAGGCTTTGGAACAGAAGAAGAAGTCAAGTCCCAGTCAGCAGCCAGAGGAACCCTTGACCCAAGAACTTCAGGAGAAAGCTAATCTAGTGCGGACTCGTCTCGAGGAACTCGAGACTGAGATAGCCACCTTCAAGGCGCAGAATGCTCAGCTCCTCAGGCTCAAGCAGCAGCACGAGCTAGATCAGGCCAAGTGCACACAGGATCATATGGAGGCCATGGAACGTGTCCACGACGAAAAGATCCAAGCGGAGATCTACCTGCACGACGAGCGCATGAAGATCGAGGAGGAGCGTCGCAAGTTCGAGCAGCAGATGCGACTCCAGAAGAGCAATGCAAACACAAAAGAAAAGAAGGAGATAGCCGCCTTGAAACAGGAGTTGGAGGCATTGCAGCTGCAGCTCAAGCAGAAGGAGCAGACGCACGTCTCGGCACAGGCCCGTCTCCGAGCTCAACTGCGGGCCAGTGAGAAGGAACAGCGCAACTACAGGGACGAGATCGAACTGCTGGGCAAGGAAAACAAGCGATTGGAACATGAGCTGATCAAGATTAGCCGTGAGAACAATAGCAAGATGCTGCAGGAGATCAACCGAAACATTGCCCGACTGGCACCCAAGGTGGTGAGTATAGAATAGTGTAGTACATCTTGTATAAACTGGAATTTAACAAATATATTCATTCAGTTGCCGTCTTCCTCTGCTTCCCAAATCCTCGATGAGAACGGCCGGCGCGCTCAGTCCTTGGATGGCACTGCTGGTAAAGCTGTCAAGCAGAGAGAACCTCCAAATCGTCGCCAAAGCAGCGGAAGTGCACAAGTGAGAAGCCGCAGTCGTTCCCTGGGCAGGAATAAAAAAAAGCCAGAGGCTTTGGATGAGAGTTTCGCGTCGAGTAGCTCTGGAGATGTAGAAGAAGTCCTGGCACCAGTGAAAACTGCCAAAGCCGATACCCCACCGGCCGCCAACTCTAGCAGCGACTTTAAGCGGGAGATTATGAATGCGGATGGCAGCAAGGACATTTGGTATCCCAATGGCAATCTAAAGAAGATAAGCGCAGATGGCATGAATGTCCGCATGCTGTACTTCAACAAGGACATTAAGGAGACTGACATCAGGGAGGGAACAGTAAAGTATTACTACGCCGAAACCAACACCTGGCACACCTCCTACCTGGATGGCTTGGAAATTCTCGAGTTTCCCAATGGACAGACCGAACATCGTCGCAAGGATGGCACTATCGAGATCCACTTTCCCAACAACAGCATTAAGGTGGTGGATCCCAGCGATGCAGAGAAACTTGAAGAATGGCGTTATGCGGATGGAACCCACCTAGTGCAGCTCCGGAACGGGGACAAGATTCTGAATCTACCCAATGGCCAAAAGGAGATACATACGAAACTGAACAAGCGTAGGGAGTACCCGGATGGCACTGTCAAGCTGGTCTATCCGGATGGCAGCCAAGAGACGCGCTACTCCAACGGTCGCGTTCGCTTAAAGGACAAGGATGGAAAGCTCATCATGGACACAGACTACGCAAAGTATTAGAGGCGGGTCCATGTTTCCGTTGTGAATTATAGTTTTTAAATAAATAGAAAAGTCTTGCTGTTTTATATCTGTATGGCGGTGCTTAAAGACCTTGGTGTGTTAAATAATGGGATTTTAACTCCAACTTGGATCTATTTGATATACCCCCTGTCCAAAACATGGATTTGGTCAAGATGATATGTTAACTAAATGGTATACAAAGTGAATAAGCCTCCGTAGTGTGCTTTGGAAAGAAAACTTACTCTTTCTCTATATTAACAATATTTATTTAGTTTTTTTTTTAATTTTTATTTTTACTTATATCTTTAAGTTAGACACAGTCTATTAAATATATTTCACTTCATTTTAACTTGGTTATAAGTCAAATAAGTAAATTAACATAGGCTTATTTATTATAATTCCATTAAATCAGATATCAGATTGTGAGTGTGGCGAAAGGGAACAAAATAGGAATTATTCAAATATGTTATTATTTTTTGAAACGTCTGCAGATCCTACTGCTCGGCATTGACTCCCTCCTGGGCCATGGTCAGGTGGTGATCGAAGATCTTGGGATGTTGATTGAGCAGCTTTGAGGCGAACTGCACGATCTGCTCGTAGGTGAACTCCGCCTTGGCTCGCGGTCCCCAAAGAAAGAAGGTCTTGGGGTCGTCGTAGGCGCTCAGCTGGGAGCGCTCACGTTTCAGGTACTGCTGCTTCACGAACGTCTCGTCGATCTGCTTGCGCGGATTGGCGCCGAAATAGCCGTGCTCCTCGTCCTGTATGTTCAGCATCTCTAACATGGCGTACAGCTTCGTGTCCTCGATGCGATTGCCACGAAGGAAGATGTACATGAGTATGATGTACAGCAGCGTGAACTGGGGTCGTTGTGCCGGGGTCAGCTCGTGAATGGAGGCCACCGGCTCCTCCGCAATGCAAATGAATGTCTTTGCAGCCGAATCCAAAGGGGTTAACAAAATTCCGAATCGCTTGGCCAGCAATTCAGTAACTAGCGGCAGGCGCTTCTTCAGCTCGTTCCTGTCGCCAGCCGCCGGCACCAAATCCTTGTCCTTGATGGGAATCTTCTGGGCTGTGTGATCAAGAATGTAGTTTATTAAGGCGCGAACCTTATCGTCCACCTCTCGGATTGGTTGTTGTGTTGCCTGCGAATGACTGGCATTCTGGCTTCTGGCTGCACGGGAAGTGCTGGCCATGTCCGTATACTTTAATAATTGTTTAATATCTTTTAATGATCGTGGTTCCGAAATAATTCGAAATTTGACTTAAATTTGCCAAAACAACAATCGACGTTTTTCAACACTATGCTAGAGATGGAATATAAACGATAATGAGGAAGGTGCATTCGCTAAATGTGGAGGGTGTCACGGCTAGTTATTGATAAAACATATCGATATTTTTCAACAATTCGATAGGGTGTTTAATAATTTGGTATTAAAATACCAAAAAGGCGGGCTAATTTAATTTTTGAAAAGGTGAATTGCTGCCATTAAATCGGTAGTGCATTGAGCTTGTCTCTTTTGTGTCCTTTCTCACTTGATTGCGTCTTTTATGCCTTTTCAAGTGCAAATGGCCACTCAACGAGCTCGTTTAAACGCACAAACTGGGCCAAGAGCGGCTGAAGTGCCTTCCTTAGTGGGTTAATATTGATTGATTTCCTTGTGCAGGCAGCCTTTTCTTTTTGGATAGTCAGTACGAATTCTGCGCCGAGCCGAAAAGTTCGTAAATTAAATATTCTGATATTTATTGAGCAGTTCGGCAGTCAAAACGATTTTACATATAAATTGCTAGGAGCCTCCAAAGGTGATGTGTTTTTAATTAAAATGGGAAAATTGCCGCGACGTGAAGCAGCAGGAAGCAAACAACTTTCAAAACTAAATGCGAATGACATGCACGGTCAACATTCCCCACGGAGACTCAAAATAAACAGAGACCGAGCCAAACAAAACGAAATGGAAATGCATTTCGCGCAGACACGCGCGCAGGAGTGCACTCCAGACGTTGGAGAATAACATGGCCAAACATATTTTATTGCCTTGAAATGTGTGTTTTAGGTGGCTGCGGGGAAAACTAGTTACCTGCGTCTGCGCAAAGTGCTCGATCCATAGGTGATAAACGAACAGGCGGAAGGCAGACAAAAGTTGACTGGCCAGGCGGCAAGCTTTAATTGATTTGCCATTGTTCCGGCTTGAACAAAAGCCGAATATCAGAGTTCAGAAATTTATGAGAGCCTTTGTGTTGGCCCGAAATGGATATCCGCCGTCTTCTGCACTCTATTCTGCTCGACCAGCGACTCTAATAGCCCCAGAATTTGCATGCCAACAAGTGAAATGTCTCGAAACCGCGAGTGAGTGAGTCAACAAAACGCATTGTCAACGCCTCGACTTTGACTTTCTACACACAGGCAAACAGTTTTGCTTTCAAAATGCGCATTGTAACGTGGAGTTTGTCAACTCCAGCCCTTACTTTTTTATGGCCGGCTAATTGTAGCCAGACGGCGTCGGAGAAATGTTTCATTTACTAAAAAGAAAGTCAAGGTCTTTGCTGAGCGACGTGAGCGGCGAACTTGCTTTGCAGCTTTGGCGTTTGGGGGCCATAAAAAATTAGCAAATGACATGAGCATGCCATTTAGAATTTTCATGATAAACAAAAACCCATGACCAGCCAATAGAGCGGCCGCAACGGGTTTTTCTGCTCACCGCGGTGGCAAAACTATTAATAAATTAATAACAGAATCCACAAGAGAAGCCAGCAACAAAAAAAATGTGTGCTCAAAAAAGAAAGCCAACTAAGGAATTTGTAGAGACGTACGCTCTTTAAGATTTGGGTTTATTGACTATCGAATGTTTTTTCCTAATGATTTTCAGTTGTTGACATATCAGCTAGAAAAAATTATTAAAAACAAATAAGTATATAAAATTATATTTATTTTATATGCATATTTTTTATTTATAGTTTAATAAAAAATATTTTAAATAATTTAAAAATTTTGTTGGATATAAATGCATAATAAATGCTCTATCTATCAATCTTTTAATTTGTTACGCATCTGAAAAAAAATTTTTAATTTATTTAAACTTTATTTAAACTTAGGCCCTTAGTCAACAAGGCATTTATTATTCTCAAGAATATTACACTTTATATATTTTTTTACGTTTTAATCACAAACAGAGGATTTTTCTTGTACATGTATGTATTTTTCAAGAAGCTCTTCTATTTGTGTAGCAGGTTTATTAAATATTTAATTTATTCGTTAGCAAATGTTGTGATTTATTCCCCCACAAGATTGTTGTTACCACCTCTTTTAGTGAACTGATAACCCCGATTTCGGTTGCGCTGGAACGGAATCGAGAATATGGCCACAACAGCCGGCTATTGTTGACTCAGTCTGGTTGCGTGCCGTTCTTAAAAGTGGACTGCCTTCAGCGGAGCGGCTTGGCATTCTTGTTTAACAGCTGCCGCTCGTGGTCGATCTGGCCGATCAGCTTTAGCTCGAGACCGGCACTTCGATTAGATTATGATTTGCGCCTCTCTCAGAACGACCAGTTATCCGTTAAATGTCAATGGAACTTAAGCTTACAATTAAAAACTTGCCAATAATAGTGGTTAGTTTTCTTTGCCGCTAAAGTTCAGTTCTAGAACAAAAGACTTGGACAACAAACTTGTTCAGCAGATGTCGCCGACTGCTTAATTGAGAGGTCAGATTAGCACACCCAGGCCATGGCCCAAAATAGAGCTGCCTTTCGACCTTTTACACCTAATAAATTTCGATGCAAACTAGACGCCATCCGCTGATAATCAAATTAAACGCTTATCAGTCACTTGGCCAAACGGCTGCAACAATCGTCGCAATTAAAGCCAGACAAATGATCAGTGACTCGACTTCACTTGGGGGCCAAGTTCACTCGTGCATGTCTAATCGCGTATACGCACCGTGTGACGACATCAAACTGCGGGGGGTTCTAATAAATAGTTTGCATTCGTATAAAATTAACTGATGGCTAAGCGGATCTAAAGTTTATGCGTTAACGTAGTGGGACAATGAGGTTTTATATTGCTCCATGAACGATGCTGTTGTGCCTTTTTAACATTCCTTCGAGAGCAACAGGATTCCACTTGTAGGAAGAGAAAAAAGTGATTATCATATCTGAATAGCTAAGCTGCATTCGTTCCTATTTGAATAATATATTCGCAAATAAATATTTTTCAAGGTCGACGAATATTTATTTCTTTGCATCTTTCTGGGTCTTCAACTTGGTCTTTTCTGTGCCTTTAAGTTTCGCCTTCGTGTGTTTTTATTGCTCTCGAGATTCACAATCTCTCATTCGGCCGGCCATTCTAAATGGTTTATTAATTTTATAGCCCGTTTTTCGATGACTTTGAAGTGGGCCAGCATAACTCAAATCCACGAATGAAACCCACATCACCTTAAGGTTGCTATAAGCATTTAATAATTATTAATTATATCAAAATAGCCATGCCGTTTTGTAAACAATTAAGCGTTAAATTCAGTGTCTGAGGCCGGACAAGTTGGTCAAAATTAATGGCGTTTCGGCTGACGCTTGAAAAATGCCCATCTAATGAGTCATTTAAGGCACTCGAAATAAACCGCGTAATTCTCCACGCCAGCCAAATGCTAAATAGTTCATACGGTATCCGTATTCGACGCCGTCTTAAGGTTAATAAAATGTCAATTAGGGTTTTCTCGAACACACGCTTTTGGTGACGTTTTCGCCGCGTGAAGGTCGATTGACAGCTTTTTAGCAACCGTATCACATGAGCCGAAATGTGAATCACATTTTCGCATTTTGTATGCAGTCGACGACTTTGTTACAACAGCCTTGAGCTCCATGCAATTTGCATGAGAGAGTGCCAAAAAACAACAATAACCAATAAATTGTTGCATAAACCGCGGCCGGCTTCCTGTGTGAAAAACTTTCACAAGCCATTTGCCAAAAGGCAGAAATTTATTATAATTATTACTGTGCTGGGTGTCATGTTATACATGCATCAAATTGATGGCTTTTGCTACGCCGAAAAACGGCGATTGCCTAAGTCGAACGATCGTGAGAAGATCTGCACTCCGAAGTCATGGTCATGGTCAGGTGGGGCTGATTGACTAGCGAGTGTGTCAACGACTGGGTTTATTTCTAAGTTTATTTCTCTGTAAAATTTATACATTTCAAATTATGAATTCCTATCATTAAAATTGATTTACGCGTCACAAAAAAGGTGTACTTTCTGAAACCGAAATTAGGTGACTGACTGGTAATATTAAAAATAATTGGCTATTAATAATTATTCAATTATAATTCAGGATTGTTAAACACGTTCTGTTAATTTGTAAATTAGCAGGGATTTTTTACGATGATTGATAAAATTACACATCTTTTAATTTTTGATAATGAAAGAGAATATTAATTTTTATTTTTGGGGATAAAGGGAGTCGAAATCCCTAAAAAATAAAAAAAACGAAATGTAAAATTCCATGAAATACTATAAATTCTCACACATTTAAGCAACTTATTTGATCACTAATTTCAATTTATGTTTTCTAAACAAAAGTCGTAATTTGTCCATAAAACTTCTAAAGCGAAACGAAGGCCAAAAAAATAAATTCACTGTCGCAAAGAATTCCCAGGGCAACCTTTTGAGTCACGAGTCGAGTATTCAAAGAAATGCTGTTAAGCCAATTTAAATCCCGCCAGAGAAGATTATGCAGCACATATGATGTCATGTCTTCGAAATGAAGTTTCGGTTATTTTTGAGCTTGAGCTTGGGTTTTGTTTTCTGGTTGTTTATCAGCATCTGGGTATCGGTTCGGCAGGCGCAGCGGCCTTTTTGAACGCATTTCATTAGCGGCCATATAGGTATATGAATGCCTATATGCTTATGTGCAGGCTTTGGGTACATTATATGGGTATAGTTGTCTGAGCGGTGTCTGCACTCACAACCGGTGTGGCTGTCTTCGCACCGGCTTGCCTTTTGTTTGCTTTGTGTATATATAAGAGCCGCATATAGCCGTATTTATATACATATGTGTCTCTCCTTTGGCCCGAACGAGTCTGCATTTAAATGCATTTCGTGTATATATTACACGCTGCATGTGCCTGTGGATTTGCTTTACTTTTACTTTCATATGCAACTGGTTGGTGGCTGCGAAAACGGGGAAGTGTTGCCCGAGTGTGGGTTTTGTGCGCGTTGTTTTTGTCGCAGTCCCCGGCTGCAATGAAAACAGTTTGTAAAGTGATTGTCAATCATTTTTGGTGGCATGTCGCCTAACCGCTTTGACAATAAACGGCAGCCGCCCCAGCAACAACACCACAATGGCAGCTGCTACACATTTTTTTGGGTTTGGGCCACGTTCGTTGGCCATGCGATTTGTACTTGTGTTGGCTCAATTAAACCGCTTTAATGTTTATATATTGCGAAATATTAGTACTAAATGGCGAGGGGGAAAACCAAAATAAAAGGTTACACAGTAGTGTATTTTGGGTAAATTACATTACCCAATATTTAATTCTTCAGAACAGAACTGTAAAGATCTCTTGTTAATGAGGAAATACTATTCCAATGCTAAAAGTCTGCACACCTTTCAAATAAATAAATCTTGGAAGCTTAAACACCACTTAAATTCCGCTTATTTATCGCCTTCCCCGCCTTGATTTATTTGACTTTAATCATTCAATAATAAACAATCAAATTTAGACCAAACAAAGAAACCCGAAAATTAAGCCAAATATATTGACGTAATATTTGGCTTCGGTGCAAAGCAAATTGGTTAAATGCTTTTAGTGAACAAATAAGGAAAACTAAGCCAATTTAAAGCGCACCGACTTTATTTCTTTTATTTCGGTCTCGGTGGCTTTTGAAACAGACTCGAATCGAGATTAACTTGAAAGAGATTTCGGCTGGTTTCATGGCCTTACTTTGGCCAACTCTCTTTCATCTTTATCACGAAATTTTCATGTGTAACACGAATGAAGACATTACCAACAAAGAAGCAAGTGGAAAAACGAACTGCGAAAACTTGGCCCCTCGCTTATAACCATGCGATGGCATTCGAAAACTTCATTTTTCGCGTTTTTATATAATGTGGAAATGGCTTTTGGATTTCATTTGGCATTTTCGCTAATTTCGAATTTAATTTCGAGTTTCTATGTAGATTGTACTCTTAATTAAGCCAATTATTATTGAACAACTTTCGCTGCTCTTCGTCTCCTATCACATTGCATGCGATTGGGTAAAACAAATCACACAGGTATCAGGTTTACCAAGTCCAAAGACGGAGGGAAGTGGGTGCTCATGTCTGTGGCCATTAGAGATAGGAAATTATCTGCCAGTTGTTATCTTTGTGGAAGTAGGTAATATTTTATCAAATATAAAAAAGTCTTTAAACCGAAGTGCATCTTCAAAATATTAACAAACCAGAAAACGTTAAATTTTAAGAATTTTTGTAAGCATCTATATCTTTTAACCATAAACGACTGAAAGTTAAATAAAGGTTGCAAGTTTCAACATACTTTGTTTCCTCTCCTGCGGTTGCTCCTTTAGGAAACTTAAAAATTGCTCCATTCAAAAACTGAGTGCATAAACTAAAGTTGCATTATTATTATTATCTTTCAATGTTTGTCTTGTATTTTATTCTTTGGCAGTAGCAGCCTCTCAATGACAGTGCGATAAGCCAAAGGAAAAACAAAGGGAGACAATGCAACTTCGGCAGTGTTTGTGCAACACCAAAAAGCGCATTTCTGCATTATTCTTTTATGTTTGCACTATAATATATGCAACCACAAGAGCAGTCACAGTAACAATGAAACTCTGTGCACATTTGATACTTTTTGACGTCTGCGAGTCGCGTTGAGTTGGATTTGATTTGAGTGGTGCGAGTTCTTTGAACACACATTTCCTTTTACTGACGGTTGGCCAACGAATGCCATTGATGTGTGATGACGGTTTCTGGGTGCGTCTCCAATCCCAAATGGTGGATTGATATTTGCATCGATGGCATTTGATGGCGGCTGATCAGTGATCGGTGGATTTAATATTTGGGGGAGCAGCTCCGTAGATAAAGCCTTGGGAATGCCGGTTATGTGGGTTCGCTGATAGAAATTGGAATTTCCTGTTGCGTCTGGTTTGATTTTATGTTCCCATTCGCAATTTGTATATTATATGTACGATTGCAATTCAAAGCATAAATTTAATGTGCATGCATTTAAGACGTTTTAATATTTTAAGATTTTTTTTCCTATGGTTTTTAATTTTGTGTGCTTTGTACGATTTGATTGTACAATATTCAAAAAATGTATTTGAGTAAAGTGAATTTTGTATATTCATAACTTAGAATATTAGATAATTCATTTTTTATTTTTTTCCAACTAAAATACATTTTATTTTAGCCATAAGATACATATTATATCTGAATTAATTTCTTCGTCAGGTCGAATATACCCTTTTTATAGAGTGTTTATTGTTATCACTCTTTTGAAATAGTAGAAATTTTCTTTCTTCTCACCCTATAAGCTACGGTTATAGGGTGAGAAGGGATAAATCCCTTAATACTTCTGTGACCCCAAGCATCCCTGACTCATAAGCGCTTGGCATCCATGGAGATGCATGGGCATTAATCCGATTCGACTTCAGAGCTCTTTCAGCAGGCTGGACAAAGAAGTAGAAGAAGAAAGAAACCCAAACCGTAGGCGTAATCGGAACAATGAGTGCCAACTCGGCTTGTCTTGGGTTTTTTCAATGGGATTGAGTTTTTCGCCAGCCAATTGGACAGTTCAAATAGTTCGCTGAGTTCACTTGTCAAGGAATTGACTATTGCAGTTGCCTTGCCAAAAAGAAAAAAACCCAGTCTTGTGTATGCATCATGGTCGTCTTGTTTCGGATCCGACGACTTCTAGAGAGGGCCTTACGAACACCCACACGTCCGGATACAGATACAGAAACAGAAACAGCCTAGACACACCTGAGTGTGGGTGAGAGCGAGCGTTCAACCAGGGTAATGGGTATTATGTATTACGTCTCCGGCTCTCTCACCTGTTGAGCACAGCTGACGGGGGAAAGAGAGAAAAGCCATAGTCAACACGGTTGGCCGGAGAGCGGAGGAGAGGAAACCAGTTACCTGTTGGCCGCCTGCAGACCGTGGTGAGTTGGCAGCGCTTCCAGCCAAGATCCATGCCACGGTGCCGCCGGAGAGATCAGTTGGTGGTCGTGATTGAGACGGAGCGGTTGCGATCCGTGTGCGATCGCATTATTTTCCGAGAACATACCCCGCGCTGCCTGCCCACAAACGTGGCCAGATAAGAGAAGATATTACCTTTTTCTCGCCGGGTTGGTGCTAATCTTCGCTTTTAGTGTACCCCTGTGTGTGTGATTTATGCAAATCTTTGCTTTCTTATTGAACAAACACAAGATCTGGATGTGAAATATACAATATACTGCCGAACAGAAAGAAAAGAGAACCACGAGCGAAAACATTCCGTTGAAAATACCAAAAACAAGTTTTCTCCCTCCACCTCCGAATCGCTTTATTCGTTGTTTGCTTTCTGCCATTTGCCATTTCTACATAAAAGGAGTGAGAGTGAAATGTGAAATGTCAGTGCAAATAGCCACCAACTTTTACAATGACATCATTGGCTACTAACTAAAACAAATATTAATGTTTGCCAACAGATATAGAATAAATATAGCCGCCCGCTGTATAATTGCCATCGAGCTAACTTGGCCGAAAAGGCTTTGGAGCGCATTCTGCGGTCTGCAGCCGTTTTCAGTTGCAGTTTCTGCTGCTGCCGTAGGAACCGGTTCAAATATTTTCGCTATCGCAATTTGGGTCTAAGGTTTTTTGTTGCTGTCGTTGCATTATAGCGAATTGCATGAGCATCGACTGCCTTGCATATACCTAGTATATCTCTTTCCTAGAGCCCAATTATTTGGCTTTGTTTTGGCATGCTGGTTTATTTGCCTAGTTTCTTATTTGAATGGTGAGAAGCAGACATTGTGCTAGTGTAGCCCAAAAAATGAAAGATATTTATGAGGTGCTCGTGGTTTAGGCTTTAGAGTTGTAAATCTAAATTAAATATGCTAAATACGATTTTCATATCGTAAATCTACACAGGTTTCTAAAAGTTTGGGCATATTCAAAATTCGCAGAAATTTCGTACAACAAAAGACTTGGGAAACGAACTTTTTTGAGTGTTGGCATTGAAGGAGCTTATACTTTCACACTAAAAATGGCAATAATAAAATTGGATGATGTAAGAAATATTTTAGTGCAGCAATCTTTAATATAATAATGAAACCTAAAAAGATTTGTGACGGTACATTACATTATTCAGTAAAAAACTCTCTCAAAAGTTAGAAATTCCCACAAAAAAGATTTATTAGGCCATAGGTAAAAATTACAGCCGATAAATTTCCCATTTTTCCAAGTTAATACGTATAAGCAACTTTCCCAGTAATTCGCTGAGTGATCTAACAAATCACTCAACAAATCGGCTGGCAAAATATAGACACTTGACACTTGAGAGATCGTTATTCAACCGACTTTCAACGGAAATGACAGCATTTGGGGTTACCAAACCGAACCAATGACAAATAACAGAAACCGCTGCCGACAAATGTCGTGTGAACTTAAGTAACCGCAAAAGAAAATCCCCAAACTTAAAAGAGAAAACTAAATAATAACTAGTGAACAAAAGTCAGTAATGAGTTATCGAGACCTTTCGAAGATTTAAAAGTACATGTAATTTATTTAATTCCATATTTATAGAAGATTACTATAAATTAACAATAACAAGTGCAAACGTGTGAGAAAAAATCAAAGAGGATAGAAACGAAAAAAAAGGGAGAAAAATTAACCAAAATGCAAACGTGTAGAAGAAGAAAAGCCTCAGGCGACTCGGCCACAATCATGTGGAGTAGAATGTGCCTGGCCGCTCTCTGCGGATTACTGCTGCTTGGCATTCAAATTGAGCAAGCGGCGTCTGCGCCTGCAGGCGAGGATGCAGCGGCCACAACGATGCCACCTTTGGATACCACAACAGATGCCCCAGACGCTGCAGCAGCCACCACAACACCAGCAACGCCAGCAACTCCGTCCACAATTGCCGTAGAACAAAGCAGCAACATCAGCAGCACAACCACCGAGGCAGCGGATGGTTCAACGACTTCCACTTCCACGACGACAACAACTGAGGCGGCCAACATATCGAATGCGGCCGAAACTGGTGAGTCTCAAAAGCCCAAGTCCAAGCCAAAAGCCATGAAAATTATAGATGCCGCTTAAACGCGCGACGCTCGACCAGATGAGGCATCTCATCCCAATCTCCGGCCAGACACTTTAATCTCACCTTCTGGGGCCGTAATCAAATCTCGTTCTCTGAGCCACCAATTAACGCCGCGCCGGTGCGTGACTTCTGGTCCGCCCTTTTTACCCATTTCGTTTCGATCTGTAAGCCATTTCTCCATAATTATTTTTCGATTCGGTTAAATGGAGCGAACAAGAGAAATTTTTTGTCTATTAATGGGTGGAAGAATATTTGGAGATATGAGCGGTTTCCTGTTGAATTACTTAGTTAATTGTGCGGCATATCAAAGTGAAAATATGAAAATTGTTCAGCCAGAAGCTAAATTTAAGAGCTTTCCCAGGAAGATATTCTTATAACATTTTAATGAGCCAAAGTGCATTTTAATTGGATTTTAATGTATAGGCTTTAAAATATATAATATTTTAAATCCATTCTTATTTCTTTTAAATTTACTTTAAAAATATTGTTATATTTAAATATAAAGTGAACTACAATTAATTCTTTATCAATAAATATGTAAAGTGTTAACGAGAAAATTGATAGAACATTCTAACACGTTTCGGTTCATCTTAGATAGAATGATGAACTTTCATAAACGTATTTTTTCAATAAACTTCACTAGTGCAAAAGTGAAAGGCCCCATTGTTCGGCGTTTTGTCAAAGCCAATCAAGTTTGGGAAAATTAGGTTTCCAGTTTAATTGCCGAGTTCTTGGCTGTAACAGTTTTATAATTATCGTGAACGTTGCTTTAGGTTTAATGTCAGCAAGACATAAAATTCTTTTCGCTGCAAGCACGCTTGTAAAAACATCAATTGGTTTTTCATTGTTTTGATACTCGTTCATCTTGTTTTATTGATGACTCGATAAAATGAGGCCTAGACGGGCCACACACAGGTCCAGATCGATTCAGCTTAGGCTGTTGCCATGGAAAATGGGAATGTATTGTTATAAAGGGGACTGGCTTTTTTCTGGTTGCTCTAAATGCCACGAGGAAGTTAATGAGATTTAACAACAAACGTTGGGCCGATGGTAAGGTAAGCCTTCACAAATTACTCAATTTAAATGCAAAGCAGCAGACTGTCATGACTCATGCCCTTAACCTACGTACCATAAGCCACTTTTGGCTTGGCTTTGGGTAATTTTGGGTGTCGGCATTTGTACACCAACACGGAATGTCTTTTCGCGGGGGTTAATTATATACATATGTACCTAGGAAATTAGCTAGAGAAGATAAATAGCAATTAGTCATTGACAGATTTGATAAATGAAGCACCTACAAACTTGGAGACGACACCGCACCTGATTAGATTCAAAAATGGGCATTTCAAGTGATGCAAACTCCTAATTTATTAGGCGTTGAGTGGGTAGCTAGCGGATTGGGGATTTAGATTATATAATTAAAGCAAATACATATATTTACAGATCAATTATTGGGCAAGAGTTAAGGCAGTTGATAAACAGGTTTCGTGTTATAGTTGCAACTAAAACAACTACTCAAGCTCACTATTAACTGTCAATAGATTTACAAATATAGAAATAACACGAGGCAACAGATATTTTTAATGACTAACAAAAAAAATATAAAAGTCATTCGATGTTTCATAAATGTTTTTAATAAAATTCCAAGTAACCTAAGGCCCGGTGTTTTCCGAATCTCCCGCTATTATCGACTTTTTTACAGCTCGGCCGACAACTAACTTTGTGGAAAACCCCAAGCCAAAAAAAACCATTCAGAGGCCAGCAAATTGTTTACAAGCCGAGGAAAAAATTCAACAAAGTAACACTAATGATTTGGAAAATTGCACACCACAGCTGGCTGTAGTTGTACTTGAAAGTCGAGTACATAAATCATTTATGTTAATTTTCCATTTTGCGGTCCCATTTGAGTGCTAAATTATGGCCTTGATATGGTGGAGGTACGAAAAATGCAGACAAAATCCTATTGAGCAATTTTCAATGCGTTGGCATTGCAAGTCAGGGACTGCACTTAAATTGGCTTGCCAAAAATAAATAAATATATTTATAGGCAGGCACGAGGTCCCTTGAACAATAACAGGTATCACGAATTTTATAAAATTCAATAATGTGTATAAGGTCTACGATAACGACCTCAATCAGCAGTCCAACTTGTCTTCGGTTCACTTTCTTCAAGGGAAAATGTACGGCAAATAAAAAATAACAATAAATAAAAATGAAAAGTGCTGAGTGACCTGTTATTATGTTAACTTGTTGATTGTTTATTATTTTTACAAATCATAGCAAAGTGAAATTTGCATATTTCTGGCACGATTGTCGTGATTTTTGGTATTGAAAACAATCCGCATCATTTCATGGTGCGCTTTCGGATGACAAGTTAACATTTATGTGAAAACATTAAGTTTTGCTGAATGGAATACACTCAAGTCAGTGCTACAATCTCCAGTTTGTGGCTTAAGTCTTTTGTATGCTGCGCCCATGTGAGCTTCTTCTTCTCTCCCCCTTCTTGTTTATTTATATGGCTGTTGCCTTTCTGTTTCTTGTTTATTCGCCCGCGTAACTGAGAATTTCTGCAGAAAAACGCAGGCAGACAAGACTTTTGTTTTCTCGAATTTTCAAGGATACCCATTTCAGCAGAGTGTGAGAAATATTTCTGTCGAGGGTGTGGCAATTCGGTGCGTGATTTCTGACTTGAACTGCTGTACCTTTCGCTTTGGGGTTCATGCTCGATTAGCTGGCGAATTTCATGCGACCGCTATAATGAACCGATAAGTAAAAGTAGCTTAAAAAAGGCTTTTCAACCGGCTAGTTCGAAAAATACGTTAAGTGTTATGTGTGGAGTGACAAATACACCAACAACGACAACCACAATACGTGATTGTTAATTGTCTGCCGTTAGCCGGTGGGCTTTTTGTTGCTGTTATTATTATTATGGTTTTGTACACCGACACTCAACCCAGCATCCAGCGAGATTTGCGGGAGGGACGCGTGAAAGTGCAGACAGAGACAATTATCATTTTGGCCGTAAATATAGCTTTAAAGATGTTTCCAGCTCAAGTGTCAAAAAAATCACTTTTGTGCTTTGAACTTCGAGTGGGTTTTCCACGACGGATTTGTGGGCTTTCTCCGCCAGCCAAACACTCCACAGCCTCCCAGTGAACAGAATCAAACGGGTTAGGCAAGTGAAAACCCGGCCTGGCCTCAGTCTGAACTCAATCCTATTTATGTCAGGGGCGCTAATCAAAATACAGGCGAAAATTCAGTTCATTTGTAACTCGTTTGAAAATATGCATTAAGCAATGGCATCAATTCCACTTACAGTCTCATGCAATTCCCTCCCTGGTCTAGACATGCGTTGGCTGGCTTGCATTTTTTCAATTAGATAATTTTCATATATCTTTTTCTCACATATGTTTGCGTACTTGTACGTGTGTGCAGTGAGAAAAATGTAGCACAGAAAGGCAGTGTGCGGCTAATTAATGCATTTTAATTGCGAATACTTAGTGGCCAAGCGAGTGTGTTGAGTGTGCTGCGGCAATTATCTGTGTCATTGAACGGTGCCGAGAGCGAGAGAACGTGGACAGGAAGCCCGAGCTTAGAGCGGGAGCCTCAAATAGAAGAATGGAAATTAATTTAATGACATGTTCTGAATAATTTCTACTGTTATTTGAGCTACAAGATTAGTTAAGGGGAGTTATAGCTGTTATCCAATTACTTTGTAAGGCCACAAAGATGCGGAAGTATTGCATATTAATTCTTTATTTTCATTTGCAGAGAAACATTATTCCTAACAAATGCATAATGATATATTTAATTAATGGTTTCTAATTATGTATCAATTTAATCGCGAATATATTTATTAATTGATCAAAGTCAAATAAGACAATTAGCAATCGAGTTTATTGTACAACATTGTGAATTTAAGTTCTATTTAAAATGTTCTATTAAAAATGTATTTATAAAATATATACTTGATTAACGAAACAAAAACTTTCCAAAACTTTGTAATTTTACCAAATTTTAAAGATCTACATTTTATATGAGTTTATAGCAGCTCTTCAGGTGATTTATAATTACAAGCCGATCTGTTTTTCTCCACGCTTTGCCATTCGATTGACCTTCAATTTTCAACGCACTTTGGCACTATTTACAAGTGAGCTAGTCAGCGCCACAAAATCCACACACTCGGCTGGCTTCAATTCCAATCCAAACTCCACTTCCAATTCGATTTCATGGCCGGCCAAGCAACTCGCATTCACTTGGCTAAAAGTGTGTGGTGTCATTCCATTGAGATCAGATACAGATACAACTAGAGCTGCAACTACACCAGCTAAGTGGCGTTGTGTTTAGTCATATCGTTGTTTATACTTATTTCTGCCAGAGGTCTTTGTCTCGGCTCCTTCAGCTCGATCTCTAAATGGACAATGACACGCGCTCTTGGTAGTATTTGAAACTTGTTTGGCTCTAGCATCGGGTGAGCCTCCTCCTCCTCCTTCGCCACATTCCTCCCCCCTTTTTAGCGGGTCAAACTGCATTTTCGTTGTTGTTAGATGCACATGAACTTTCGAGTGGAAAAAGGTCAGACGCTGGTTGGGAAATAATTTTGCTTTACTGCCGAACAGTTTGACTCGTCTTCCCCTTTTGCTGGTTAATGATATTGTTGTGACTGTTGTTTTTATGGTGTCGAGGAATTTTACCCAATCGGAGATGCTCTTACATACCTGACTGACCGCCGACCATTTGCTGGTGTATTCCTATTCTTTTTTGGTTTCTATCTCTCTGGTCTAAGCACATTTTTATGTCATTAGCCAGATAGAAAGGCCGATAAAATGCCAAGAACTATTTGGGTTAGAAGCAGGCTCAGTCAACTGCAATTGAGATGAGTTTATGATAATGCTATGTGGGTACTTTGTTCTTTTGTTTCCCTTCCCATATAATGGAACTTGAAGTTTCTACAAAAATCCGGAAACAAATCATTCTTAAAATTATCACTTTGAAGTCTTTCGGTCAACAAAAATGGTTTCTATATCCATGTATACTTTCAATTCAACATCCGCGCCATTGAAAGTTAACACTTCGTTTCACAAATTTCCATACTCGTCTTTTGTGGATTATCATCTTTCTGGACAAAGGCCGTGCAATTTCATTAACATCAGCAAATTTCTAAAACAAATACAATAGGGAAAACCTTCAAACGCGGGGCTTAATTAAAACAAAAATATAATCAAAATTAACACCCAAAAAGATGCGAGTGAATTGAAATGCAGGCAACATGGCATATTGCGTAATCAATTCGAATTTGTTTATAATTCGAAACTAAAACCGGACCACAGCCAACAGCTGCATAACTCGGTTATATGAATTTTTACGAGTATATATATACTTTGGATTCATGACACACTCTGAGGCATGACCGTTACATTGCCCAAATCCAAAAAAGGTATAGCATTTCCCTTCCCATTCCTCTCCCTTCCCCTCCGATTGCTTTTGCCGGTTTTATTTTTGTTGACACTTTTTGCGCATTACAAAACTCGGCCAATAGAGTGATAAAGGGGAGGGAGTGGTGACAGGTTAGTGGGGATCAGAGGCGTGGGCATGGTCATTAGGCAGGGTTCATTTTGAAGCACCGCTTCCGGTTGGCCACGTTCATTGCTTTCAGTACAGCATGAGACGAAATTGTAAATGCGGAAATTGAAAAATTATAGAGGTTGAATATAGAGGCATGGATGATCAAAATTTTATGGGTTTAGAAATTTAATTTTATTTGCAAAAAATATACTTTTAATTCTTTTATTTTTTTTTTAATATTTTTGATGTACAAATATTCAATACCTATTTATATAAATATATATTATTTGTAATCGATATTCAAGAAAATATTTTGAATAATATTACATTTGTTTACTCGAAAGATTTTCCATTTAAGCACTTGGACCATATCTATTTTGATTATTATAGGGTTCGAAAGTAAAATCGTTCTGTTCTAGTCAATAGCTTTTTTAAGATACGGGTTCTCCTTACATTAAATTAGCATTATTAAGTAAACCCCCTGAACCAAATGAATTGACCATGAAACCCTTTTTCCATTGCATTTAACGCACAAGCCATTATCAACTCTAGATCAATGCTAGCCATGCCTCCAAAGAAGAACCACTATCCCACCTAACAAAGACATCCGGTTAGCATGCAACGCTTCATGGCAGCTTGTCAATTCTAAGCACATCACTTATGGACTCCCCTTTGCCCCGTTCCACAACCCCTGCCCCCAAATGCGCTCTCCCACTCCCCTGACGAACTGTCTGTTCATTTGTTTGTTTGCCAGAGCCGCAGAACGTGCGGCGACTTAGAAAAACCGCAAATGAGTTTGAACTACCGGACAGCAGTTTTGCATTTCTGCATAAGTGGCCTGTCCTCGGGTGATTGTTTGCGGTGCTGATGGTGGTTAGCATTCGTTGTCGCATGCATATATATCATAATCAAGCTGGCTGACCGGCTTAGCGCTGAGTCATAAACTATGCTAAACCGCCCAGAACAATTCGAGGCAAAGGAAGAAATGCAGATACAGAAACTCAAGTTCGTTGTCTGAGTCTTTCGTATGCAGTCGAAGAAGTTGGGGATAAAAACACAGGGAAAAAACATGCATAACGGAAAGGCAGACCACCAAACTGCAATCCTTCTATCTCTGCAGCATCTACCAGTTGGTTATTTATTTATATATATATTTTTGTTCATACATAAATTGAAGAAGCCTGGTCTCGGCTAACGAGTGCTGGTGAAAAATGAAAATCAATGACAGTAAAAGACAAATTGTGCGCCAAGTAAAAACAGGCAAAACAAAGGAGTGGGAGCACCGCAAAGGCCCTCGAAGACTTCACGTATTATAAACGACTAACCGTGACAGCAAACAGCCCGTCGAAGAACCGAGAACAGAGCTCAACAACTGCAATGGCAACCCTACTAGAGCTCGGGATGGAGCTGGAGGCTGCCAGCAGCAGCATAACGAACTGAAATTCAAGGTTCATGTCAGTAACCCTAAGCTCCAGTCCCGACACAACAATAAAAGCAACAGCTAAAACATAAAGCACACACATAAAGATGTTCTCTCTATGTAGAAATCGGCTAGGGCCTCTTTCACCCATTCACTCCGACGGCTAACGAACTGAACGGAGCTCGGCTAGGTATCTTACCCTGACTCTTAAGAGTTTGATGTTTTTGAATATGATTTAATACAAAATCATTAAAACCTGCTCATAAGGTTCAAAAAAATGTTTTCATTCTTTAATTGTTTACTTAATTTTTACGGACAAATACTATAAGAACCTTATTTAAAGGAATATAATGCTTATCCGAAAACATATTCCTGTAACTTGACTGCAAGAGGGTATTTCCATTTCGGAGTTTTACTTTTTCAAAGAGGTTCTTAGCGCTAAATTGGCGTTCGTTGCATGCCGACTCCGACTGCAAGACTGTCTTTGACTGTCTGACTGACTGACTGCCTGCAAGCGTCGAGTACCAAAGTAAATTTCATTTAAGTTCCCTTTTTTTCTTATTGGAGCGACGACAACTGTTGCGTCTGCACCAGGTATCAGGAACAAGGGACTCGGGACTAGCGTCTAGGGTTTAGGAACCCGGACCCAAGATCGCTTTAATGCCTATTACCACGCATGCATGACAGTCGCACTCCCCCTCCACCCACACTCACGGTAGGCCTGTCTAGGCGGAGGACTTGACGGGGTAAGTGCCGTGCCCATGGGGTCGCATTTTACTCCAGTCCCGTCCCCCTTCTCAAAATCCTCCATGAGTCAGTGATGTGTGTGCGAGGGTTATTTACCATTCCAACTGGATGATCGAGTGCTCGAGTCCGTTGAAAATTGCAGCTAAACCATTTTAAAGTTATTACCGGAATGAGACAAGGCAGAATTCAAATGGAAATTTTTGGAATTCTTTGACAGCCAGGTAATCAAACATAATTATGTCCCAGCCAAAAGAATATTGATTGACTAACTCGAGAAATGTGAACTTAAAATTGGAAGATCGCCTCTTGAGGAAAATGGTTTCCCATCAATTTAGCTTCTATAAAACTATTTCCCATTCACGTGCAGCAATTAGCAATCAAGTTCAAGTTCCCATTAATGAATTAACTCGTAATTGAATGTTCCTCTGCGTCTGGGGAAGAAACAATCTTGAATCTCTTGGGCATCCATGGGCGAGTCAAGTGTTTTGTGTCTGTTTTATAATAAAAAAAACTTGAAGACCCCTTACTAAGGTCGTCATTTATTTATGACATGAGTTTTGCGCCCCGAAACTATGCCCGAAAACAAACGTAATTATATAAGAGAGGCCAGCCAACAGAGAGAAAAGAAAATCACAAAGAACAACAAGTTGCCGGGTCTGCCTGAGCCCACAAAAGAGCTTTATAAGCCAACCAACTCGAGAAAAGAAGCTGCAAAGGCAAAGAGAAACAAGAATTATATCATAAAAGATGCGGCCTGGCTGATATTTTGGCCGGGGCTTGTCCGCCCGACTCTTCCGAGAATGGACCGACCCATAGTATGGACGATGATTCAGCAGGCAAAAGACGCAGGCAGACGGAGCTTAATGAATACCTTGCAGATTTTGAGGAATTGATGCTGCGGAAAAAAAAAGAGCCGAAAACAGAAATTACGTTTCAATGATGGCGTTGCCAATGCGAATTGCGGATGGCGATGATGATGATGAGACGCGTGAGATATTTCCAATACGATTTACGTGGTTTCCGCTAGAATTGCAAAAGAATTCTGTTCGCCAGTTACCGTAAATGTGGGACAAAGCCTTAGAGTTTGTTTACCCCATCGGTGACTCAATGTAGAACGGAAGCTGAAGTAATTCATTGTCCATCTTATTTGTTTAATAATGAAAAATTAAAAGTCGGGCCTAATCACTTCGCCTTGCTGGCCTAGTTTCTATTGCAAGATTTACTTACAAACATGCCCACAGATATGACAAAACATAACAAGGCTATAAACATTTATGTTCCATACTATTTAATTTGTGTTGAAAGGAGTCGTAAAAACCGCATAAATGAGACCATTCGGCACTAATAATTTCCATGTCATGGCAATATAAAAACTATTAATGGCATTTAATGAGCTGTTAAATTAAATTTATTTAATCATAAACAAGTCAATTCTACTGTTGAATATCCTTAAATTTTTAACATTTTTGTAACGAAGGTATAAAGCTTAGTTTAAAACAAATAGTTAATTTAGACAAATTATTTTTACATTTATAACAGAATTTTGCCTACAAGTGGTTGAGGTTAAATATTAAACCTTTTATTCAAAAGTTTAACTAGTAATCACTAAGAAAGGATCTCAATTTTGGTATTATCTTTGAAATAGAAGAAAAAATTGTTAACAATTACAAATAAAGAAATAACAATACAAGTTTATTATTAATATTAATTATAATGGATTTTTATGTTAATAGACTAAAAGAAAAGGCAAAGTTATTATAAAACATTTAAATTTAATTTTTGTATAATTAAATTATTTATTTATTAAATAAATCTAATAAAAATTTAATTTTGTATTTTTCAGAGTTCACCACAGTTTTGCCAGTCCCGAGCAGCCTGCCCGAGGAGACCAGCATGCGATCAACGAGCATTGAACCCATCACCTCCACGGAACCCACGACAACGCCCCGCCAGGAGGCCGAGCATCCGGTCTCCTCCATCACGGAACCAGATCAGAGCCACATTCAGCACATTCCGCTGCGGGATGAGCACGCGGAGAGCAGTGGCGACGACGATGCCACCACCGAGATGCTGCGGGAGCAACAGCAGCTCGAGCAGGATCAGCAGCAGAACGAGCTAAATCAGATCTCCAACGAGCAGGACGATGTGGTCAAGGATCTCAACAATTTCCGACACCCAGCCACACTCATAACGGCCAGCAACAGCAACAGCGAGGAGAACGGCGAAATCGAAAGTGACAAACAAGTTGAGACAACGACAGCGGCAGCAACAATAACTGCGGCAACAGCAACAGGTACACCAGCAACAGGTACGCCAGCAACATCCAACAGTTCGACAGAGGCCACCGTCCCGAGCGAGCGCGAAGAAGATCCCTATCATGTGCATATACTGTCCGAGAATCATGATCGCCTGGCCGAACACGAAGATTATCAAATGCTCTCGACCAGCACCGAGGAGTCGTCCACTGCAACCTCGACCAGCAGCTCCACCACCACCACCACAGAGTCGGGAATTCTGGCTGGTATTGTTGTCAGCCAGGAGAACAAGGCAACCGCTGAGCCATCAACTGCAACCGAGTCGACATCCACATCCACAACAACAACAGCAACAGCAGCAACTTCGACCACATCGCGAGCACGCGCCATGCATATGAATGAGCCAGAAAATGAAACGGCCACCACAATAATGCCGGACAGCGAGTCGGGGCCAGTGATTAACATTGTTGAAGGACAACACATGCTGCAGCAGGAGCAGGAGGACGAGAAAGAGGAGAAAGAGGAGAAGAAGGAGCAGGAGGTGCAGGTGGTCAAGGAGTCGGAGAGCAGCTCCACCACCGAGGCCTCGACCACCACCACCGAGCCATCGCCATTCGTAGCCTTCGCCGGCGAGGGACGTTCAGCGGGTGGCGGCGATGATGTGGAGCTGTTCCTGCACCACAATGCCAGTACCCACGAGCAGATCATGGATCTCAGCGATGTCAGCATGGACGGGGATCAGAACGAGAGTACAAGCACCACCAGCACCACCACTAGCACCACCACAGCCAGCACTACCACAGCTCAGCCGGAAACGGAAATGCCGAAAATCGTGGAGATCACCGCCAGCGGAGATACCATGCAGCGCGAGTGCCTGGCCGACAACAAGAGCTATAAGGTTAGTATGTTAAAATATATTCCTATTTTGGGATACAGATATCAAATTCAACTAAACTTATAACGAAAGTTACACGTGGATATCTTAATATCACTATTATAACATCTATTAGGTTTCACTATTAGGTCCCCTTTTAAGAAATTTTAAATCTCTTTAAAATATATACGTTTTGGTATTTATAGAGATTTTAGTCTTTTTTAAAAAGAATACATATCATAGATTATTTTAAAGCTGTCCTGAAAAAATTGACACATTTACCACCAATGAGAAAGGAGCATTGAAAAAATAGCCTTGAGAAGATATATAAATTATAACAAAGTTTTTTGGGTATGCTCTTCGCTTTTAATACTTAGCATTTTACGGATATGTTATGAAATAACAATTTTTAATTATTCGATGAGGAAGTTTTTTTTTCTATTCAGTTGTTCGAATACCTTAAACTTTTGACATTTGCAGCCGAATGACGTCAATAGATCTGGTTTTTATTTCCGATTCCATTTTATTGATGGCCATAATAAAAGCATTTGTTTGAATCAAGTTTTACCGAAATGCCAGGCTTTATGACAGCCATGATAAAATTCAAATAGAATATGTGTCAGATCCTGACAGGGGAGAAAGCGGCGGCCCACGCCTCCATTTCCCTGTCGGCCTGCCCACTTCCTGGCACGCAACTCCAATTTGCCTTGTCGTCACCTGGATTGCATAATGGCAACGAGTTTGCTGCTCATAATGAAACCGGTCAGAGTCAGCCCAGACTTCCAGTATCCAGCGCTCAGCATCCAGCGCAGCTGCCTCTGCACTCCAAAAAAGCGACGAAAATATTTTTCGGTGAGCTTTTCCCGGCTGCTGCTCGCCCAAGCAGCAATTATGCAAATATTTGCGCACCTTAATATTAACAGAAAAAATGCACGAAAAAGGCAGGCTGAGGAAGAAAATTCCAAGAAATTGCTGGGCTGTGATTGATGTTGACATCGCCTCTGCGGTTGCGAACCAGCCCTACCCAATCTCGGCGCCAATCGCCATTCCTAATATCCAGCAATCATCACAACAATGTGACAATTGCCGGCATTTTAGATAAGTCATCAGACAAATATACCTACATATATAAGAATGATTCGGTTAAACAAGCAATACGGCGTCGCCTTATCACTCAGCTAATTAAAAGACATCGGGCCATTTAAATTTCAATAATTTGCTACACGCCTCTATGCGTCTGTCCAAGTGTGACGTGTTCATCAAACGTTGCACTCGGTCTCTCAGCCTCGAGTAATGGCGTCCAGTCATGTAAGCCCCATATCTCAGGCTGCATCGGCTGTTTATATACATTTTTTCAGATAGCTAGATGTGGCTGGAGCAACGCCAGCAGCTGCCACTACTCACTGACCAACCCATTTTCTGCGATGCCTGAATATTGGTGTTGATTTTGTTTTAATTAATCGAACGTTGGGCTTTTCTTTTTTCCATACTCTAACTTAAAATGGAGTATAAGAAATGTATTAATGTATTTAATACCCCTTTCTTCCCATTTATCTACCAATTTTTAAAGATTTCTAGGCTTTATTGCTTTTTCTATATTTTATTTAATTATATGGTTATTTTTTCTTAAGAGAATATTTCACACTTTATATTTTTAGAGCATTTACACTTCGTCACTGACCTCTCCTCATCTTTTATTTATATCGATTTTTCTTAATCTTTTAAATTGTTTGTGTTGTAGTTTTCATAATCGAGCTTGCGGTCCGCTTCGATATGAAATAAGTTTTGCTTTCACTTTTAATGAATTGTTGTCGGCGTCTGATCGGCCCTCCCCCTTCCACAGCCTCCTCCCTCCTCCTATTTTTTTATAAATTGCCATCGATTGGCGGACACGTGCAACATGCCAAGCCGCATGCCGCAAATGTTTTTCAAGTGAGCAGCCCAAGAGCTAGGAAAATAATCAAATAAATTGCACAGTTTACCAAGTTTTTTTTCGGTTTTCCTTTTCAGTAGTTTATTGTGCCAAAGTGGGCGTTTTGGGGCGTTTTGGCTTACTGTTTTTATGGACGCCAAGGCTCAAAAGTTCACAAGAACTGTGCTCATTAGGTGCCATTAAAGAAAGAGGGAAGGGGAGGGAAATATGGCCCCTCGACTGATGGTCATTAAAATATTGCTGGCCATAACAAAGAGGCGTGAATTCTTACACCTGAGAACCCCATAAACGCGTCGGAAAACTCAGCTAAACTTTTAGCCAGTGGCTAATTAAAAGAACAAAGTGAAGACAAAAGCTTATTTTTCCACTTGAACAAAAGACTCTAGCCACGAACTTGCGTGGGCTCCGTCGAAATATGACATATTTGGTTATTGGAGCACCACGCACTGAGCAGGAAATCTCAGGCCATTATTGCCTTCAGTCAACAAGATGGATGATTGATGGGCTTCACTCCACTCACTTGTTTAGTTAGCTGTGCAAATTGACGTAATTTCTGCGCAAATAGCTTTCACACAGCGAAATGGAGGAAATGTATTTTGACAAAAAATAAAAGTGGCTCAGTAGGTCGATCTTCGGTCATTACCGGTATAAATTTGCGGTTGTTCTTGGTAATCAAATTCATGATTTAGGGGTCTTTTGAGATAGTGAAAGTAGTGATTATTTCTTTTATATGAATGCAGATTGGAAAAGAGCGAATTGTAAAGCTACAAAGTGGTTTCGCCCTTTTATTAACCCTACGTAAATTGACTTTCTATGCTTATTGTAGAAGCCATAATCACAATTGTTTAATCTAGCTTACTTACACTTTTTTCATAAAAAATTGTATTTAAAAACTATTATTATTATTTTTCTTCTAATTAAATATCTCTAAAAATATATTTTGAGAAAGAATGTAGAGAACAAATGTATAATACTATTTAGAATACACTATTTAGACTAGTCTATATACGTATTAAATCTTTTACGTCGCAGCTTGAACTAAATAATTAAACCTTAAAAATGATTTCTAAGTCTATTAAAGTCATTTCATGTATGATTTAGTGCATATTTTATTATGAGAGAATAGCCATACATTCAAGAATTTCGACTCTAACCGCTCACTAAAATTCGCAGCACGGCGAGCTGATGGAGCGTGAGTGCGACGAGCGGTGCACCTGCAACCGCGGCGACTGGATGTGCGAGCCCAGGTGCAAGGGACTGAGCTATCCCCGCGGCAGCCAGCGCAGCATGGCCAATCCCAACTGCCGCGAGAAGATCGTGGAGGAGGACGAGTGCTGTCGGGTGATGGAATGCAGTGAGCCGCTGCTGGAGCCCACGGTGGTGGCCACTGAGGGTGCCGCACCTTCTACCGAGAGAACAGCAGAGGCTGCTGTGACCATGCCCCCGACCGAAGACGAAGGTGAGTAGTTGGTTACCATCTAAGAAGCAGCAGCAGCAGCAGATGAATTAGCTTTTTGTAGCTTTGCTGTAGTCGTAGCTTATATTGCATTCCCAAATCATCACTTTTTGGCTGGCCAAGCTTTCTAACATAAGCCGTGTTCTCTGTGCCCTCCATAAACATGCTCCATCCACGCTGCTCACGCCCATCGCTCATTGCCACCTGCCACCCACCATATTGCAGCCACGCCCAAGCCGCGCAGTGACTGCCACTACATGGGCGGTGTCTACAAGTTCCGGGAGCGTCTGGAGATCGGATGCGAGCAGATATGCCACTGTGACGAAGGAGGCGTTATGGACTGCAGGCCACGTTGCCCGGAGAGAAATCACACGCGGCTGGATAAGTGTGTGTATGTGAAGGATCCCAAGGACGTGTGCTGCCAGCTGGAGCTGTGCGATGTCACCCTGGACGATCATGAGCAGCAGCCAACGCCACTGCAGAGCAACGCCAGCGAAGACCCCGAGGAGCCCAATCCGTACGCCTTCCAGGAGCAGGCTCGCGAGGCCGGAGGTGCCAAGCCCACCTGCACATTCAAGGGCTCCGAGTACGAAGTGGGCCAGCAGTTCCGTGATGGCTGCGACCAGCTGTGCATTTGCAATGAGCAGGGCATCCACTGCGCCAAGCTGGAGTGCCCCTCGAACTTCGGCCTGGATGTCCAGGATCCGCACTGCATCCGCTGGGAGCCGGTGCCGGCGGACTTCAAGCCCTCGCCGCCCAACTGCTGCCCCGAGAGCATGCGGTGTGTGGACAATGGCACGTGCACCTACCAAGGAGTTCAGATCGAGAACTGGTCCCCAGTGCCCGCCAACTTGACAGGTAAGATCGTGGCTTTATCACCTCCACCCCCATCGCCCTCGATCATGGTTTCGTTTATACAGGTTGCGATCAGCATTGCTACTGCGAGAACGGACGCGTGGAGTGTCGGGCAGCTTGTCCGCCGGTGCCAGCTCTTCCTCCCGCGGATTTGCCCTGCCATCCCGCGCTGGCGCGCCTGCTGCCCATTCCCGATGACGAGTGCTGCAAGCACTGGTCCTGTGCCCCCCAAATCCCGAAAATTGGAGCTGCCGGCCAGGACGAAGAGGAGGTGGAAACCAGCTCAACCCATGCCTCGATCCCGGCAAATGGTAAATAATCACGCATGTCAGAGTAATCCTCCCTATTTTCGAACTTTGCATGCTATAACCAAGAAAGTGTTTCCATCAAATCGCTTCATTCGTTTGAGCTTTGTCATTACGAGATCACGTTCAGTTTGATTTACTTATTATTTAGTTTAATTAATTGATTCGTTGCGCTTTTGCTGGCTATCTTATCTGAGCTCTCTACTGCCATTTTTATCGCGCTGACATGCTATTTAATATCGTTTTACTTTATTTTTTATTTTCTACGCTCATCACAACCAATTTCAATATTGTTATTCACGCTATGCATTTTGTAAATAATCAAACTACAAACCAACCAACCAACCATCCAACATGCAACCGATAACAGAAACCACAACAACGACAGCGACAGCAAATGTAGCGACCAATACACCTGGCAAAGTGCCGCCAATCAAGAAGGATGAGGAGAAGAAGCCATCACCAGGTGGCGCCTTCTATCCCACCTTGGATGGCAAGCCACCCAAGTCGATTGGCGGTCTTGGGATCTTCGATAAGCCGGAGAAGCCCGAAAAGGGCCACAAGAAGGTGCAACACCAGCAACATCAGCACAATCAGCAACAGGAGCAGCAGCAGCATCAGAACGATGTTATTTTCGATGGTGATCGCACAGAGGAGCAGGAGGGTCCTTTGCCACCGAACGGCGGCTTTGTGCCCTTCCAATTTGGCCACCAGCATCCGCATCAGCAACATCTGGGACCCTATGGTTTCTACAATCCCGTGAAGCCAGTGTACGAGGACTACAATCCCTATGAACCCTATGACATCAATCCCAATGGCACGCCGCAGGGTAAACCACCACCAGTGCCCACTAGTCAGTCCGATTTGTTCAATATATTGGGAGCTGATCAACCGGGACAACAGGGTCATTCGGGTCGCCCTGGTCCTCCAATTCATCCGGGACAAACGCAAAAAGACAATCACAACCTGGGACCACAAGTGAGAATCGAGCAGATACTGCAGCACCTGCAGCAAACTGTTCCCGGTGGACCGCCGCCTCCGCCGCACCAGCAACATCCGCAGCAGCAGCAGCAACAGCAGCAACACCCCGGTCACTATGTGCCCATCGTGCACAGTGGAGTGCCGCCACCGCCACCGGGACATGGCATCGCCATCGTCGATGGGCAGACAGTGGCCTACGAAAGCTACCCGGTGATACCAGGTCTGGGAGTGCCACCGCACCATCCGCAGCAGCACCAGCCGACCCCGCAGCAACACCTGCAGCAGACCATCCTGCCCAGCTCCAGCACCACCTCGGGACTCTCCACGCAGGCCAGTGAGCACAGCCTGCACCACAATCAGGACAAGCTGGCCAAGCAGCAGCAGTCAGGTTGAACAAACTATTCTAGTCACCACACCCCCTAGATCTCCTCTACTCTGCTCAGCTCTTCAGCCACAACAGAAACACTGCGACAAGGTTCTACTGTACTAACTGAGACAACACAAAAACCAACAACAGACATTCGCATACATACATCCATCAAACGCACCTACACACCCATTTGGCACAAAAGATCATCCATCACTAACCTGCTTGCTGCTAATCCGCAACTCAAGCGATTTCCAACAGAAACTCGTTAATTAATATCCGGGCTACAAATACTAACTGAAATTTGAAATTTAAGTCAGAGATGAGCAATGGCTGATCACCTAGGGAAAAGCATGAGAATTACCACGTTATAAAGCTTTATTAACTTTAATAATCTGTTTTATAAACTTAAAAATGAAAATCACCAAATACTTAGGTAAATTTTGTACATTTTTTTTTTCAAATTTTAAATATATTTTGAAGAAATTATTATTATTAAAATATGTTACAGTAAATGCCAAATGTTAATTTTATTGATCCCTAGTATTGCTCATCTCGATTCTCACCACCTTATAAACATTAAATTAATTTAAAATCTTTAATGCCCACAACTAGGAGCTAGCAACCTGCAGCCAGACATCGAAGTTCATACCCTGGAGGCCATTGATCCCCGATCCATTCGCATCGTCTTCACCGTTCCACAAGTGTACGTAAACCTCCATGGACGCGTGGAGCTGCGCTACTCAAACGGACCCAGCAACGACACCTCCACCTGGGAGCAGCAGATCTTTGCACCGCCCGAGGACCTCATTGCCACCTCCCAGATGGAGTTTGATCTGCCAAGTCTTGAGCCGAACTCATTGTACAAGGTGAAGATCACTCTGATCCTTCGCGATCTGAACTCGCAGCCCACTAGCAGTGTGTACACCGTGAAGACGCCACCCGAGAGGACCATCACTCCACCACCGCCGTTCACCGACTACAGGCCAGACTTCCAGGACATCTTCAAGAACGTTGAGGATCCCGAACTGACGGTCAGCGAAACGAATTCCAGTTGGTTGCAGTTGACGTGGAAGAAACTGGGCGACGACCAGATGGAATATGTCGATGGAGTTCAACTGCGCTACAAAGAGCTGACGGGCATGATCTACTCCTCATCCCCGCTGATCCATCGCACACTGACCAGCTATACCATCCAGAACCTCCAGCCGGATACGGGCTACGAGATCGGACTCTACTACATCCCATTGGCCGGACACGGAGCGGAGTTGCGTGCCGGTCACATGATTAAGGTGCGAACTGCCCAGAAGGTTGACGTGTACGGCTTCGATGTGACCGTTAACGTGACTAAAGTTAAGACCCAGAGCGTGGAGATCTCTTGGAATGGAGTGCCCTATCCGGAGGACAAGTTCGTGCACATTTATAGGGCCATCTACCAGAGCGACGCTGGCAAGGAGGACTCTAGCGTCTTTAAGGTGGCCAAACGGGACAGCACCACTGGTACCCTGATCATGGATCTCAAACCAGGCACCAAGTACCGCCTCTGGCTGGAGATGTACCTGACCAACGGCAACACCAAGAAGAGCAACGTGGTCAACTTCATCACGAAGCCAGGTGGTCCAGCCACCCCCGGCAAGACTGGTAAGTCAGCGAATATTACTGTAGATTGGGGTAATCAAGGGCCTCTAAATCTTTTCCAAGTCTTGCAATTTTTTGAAAGGATCTTAAAGGGATTTAAATTGTTTGGTGAGGATATTAATATATCTTATACAAATTTACTTTGAACATAATTTTGTATACAATAGCATCCTCAAGAATTTAGTTATATATCATAGTTACAATTTAGTGTATTGTAAACTTATATCCCATTTTTATTAGGCAAACTTCTGACTGCGGGAACCGACCAGCCAGTGGGCGATTACTATGGCCCCCTCGTCGTGGTCTCAGTGATCGCCGCTTTGGCCATCATGTCTACGCTGGCCCTGCTACTGATCATCACCAGGAGACGAGTGCATCAAACGGCGTCCATTACGCCACCGAGGAAGAGCGACGCTGCCTACGATAATCCCTCATACAAGGTGGAAATCCAGCAGGAGACTATGAGTGAGTTCAACCCGAAATCGCATTATGATTTCATATTCTAATGTTAAATTCTTGAATTTCAGATCTGTAACTGACTCAAATAACTAGTTTAAACGCAGATTCTTGTAAATATTGAAGGAAACAGAAATGGAAGAAAAACTCAGTGTCAGTAAAAAATTATACTTAAAAATCCTGAATCAATCAGATTAAATCAGATGGAGAGTAAGCAATTTTCTAAGGCCGGCGCAAGATCAAAAATTTGTTCAAATCGGAATCGCCGCCATGTTGTATGTAGTGGTTAAGTAATCTAAAAACAAACATCTTTTGTTAAACAATTTGTGACTTGTGTAAATAGAGAGAGAGTGAGACAGAAGGAGACACCCTATGGAAGAACTAATTGAAAAAAGCTCCACAACTGAAATTGCCCTCGCTGGGGGCATCGATTCTTCTAGCGATTTCGAAATGCATACGAGTTTAGTTAGTTTAACTTGTAAATTTTAGCTTTACACTTATCATAATTAAACGGCGCATCAGCAGAACCAGCAATAACAGCAATATTTGGCTCAAGGATGCGTTCTTTGATTAACAGTCCATAAATATTTAAATTAGCTTGTAAAACTTAAAGAGATATGCATATGTATGTATGTGTGTATGGATAAATAAAGAAAAGATAATAAAACATTGAACCATTTTCTTTTTTTTATATCATATTTATATCATATTTAAATTTATAGAAAAACACGTTTTTATGAGCTTTGCAAGTTGCTTTTTCTAGGTCACTTACTTAAAAGACTTGAAAATCCGGGAACGTCAGAATTTCTAAATGGCTCTACCGATCGTTTTAGACATGCAGCATCTTTTCTATTAAAAAAATAGAGAGTTAAAAAAAGTTTTGTTTTTATTTTCGATATTTGACGTATTGACAGCCGATAGTATAGGCATAAAATTAGAGGATATTATTTAAATGAAACTTAATAGAATACCAAGGGTTTAAATTGGCTCTGCGAAATAAGTCCCCAAGAAATAAGTCCCCAAAAAATAAATGAAATAAGTCCCCAAAAATTTGTATGGGGACAACAACAACGATTTTAGATGTCATTTTGGGGAAGTATTTCATTTTTTGGGGGAAAAAAAATTGGGGACTTATTTCATATGCAATAAGTTCCCAAAAGTGGATATGAAATAAGTCCCCAAACCCAATTTTTGGGGACTTATTTCATTTTTCTTGTTTGACGGAAAATAGGTCTAAGTGTGCATATTTTCCTCTTTAAAAATAATAAGTGGAATAAAAGAAAACATACCTCCACAGAATAGAAGATTCCTAATGGATGGAACTTTTAAAATAGTTCCAAAAGGGTGCTTTAAACAGCTACTTGTTATTTATATTCAATATTTTGAGGAGGTAAATAACTGCATTCTTTCCAAACAAATAGAATATTAATGAATTCATAAATATATAATATTTAACATGCTTAACAATGGAAAGGTCAAGCTGCGCCGCAGACGAGCAATTTTTTTTTTAAAAATCGCGCGATTTTCATATCAAATCATATTTATTCAATATCAAGCTGCGCCGCAGGCGAGCAATTTTTTTTTAAAAATCGCGCGATTTTTAAAAAAAAAATTGCTCGTCTGCGGCGCAGCTTGATATTGAATAAATATGATTTCATATATACTTATGGGTAATATTATAGACTTTTTGCTTTTTATAAGTTCTTGGAAGTTGAGGGTGTTAAGAATTAAACCTTTTCTTCTTAGGTATTTCCAGTATTTTTCATTTTAATGAATAAAAAAAATAAAAAATGTTATGAATAATTATTACAATATATCAAAGAAAATGTATTCGATTTGGAGCCTTCAACACGAAATCAAGATTCGAATTTTTATGTTTGATGTTAACAACGATTTTCGCAATTTTTTAACTTATTTCGACAAGCAGTGGATTATATTTCATATGAAATAACTCCCCAAACCTTTTGGGGCCTTATTTCATTTTTTTTGTATTGCCGACTTTTTGGGATTGGGGAGTTATTTCGTTTTTTAAATTGGGGACTTATTTCATATGAAACAACTCCCCAATTTTTGGGGCCTTATTTCATTTTTTTTTTGGGGACTTATTTCTTGGGGACTTATTTCGCAGAGCCTTTAAATTAAATACATCTTTCTTGTTTTTATAGAAAAAAACGGAAAGTTTGTTATTGTTAACAAATTTGTTTCTTTATTGATTTGAGAAATCTAAACTAACATAATAAAACACTCTCAACAAGCTAAATCCAGGAAAAGAAGTGCTATGAAGTGCTATGAGTTTATAAAAATTGAATTTTTATACCCTTGCAGAGGGTATAATGATTTCAGTCAGAAGTTTGCAACGCAGTGAAGGAGACGTTTCCGACCCAATAAAGTATATATATTCTTGATCAGCATGACTAGACGAGTCGATCTAGCCATGTCCGTCTGTCCGTCCGTTGGTCCGTCTGTCCGTCCGTTTCTACGCAAACTAGTCCCTCAGTTTTAAAGCTATCGAAATGAAACTTTACCAAAAGTCGTCTTTCTATTGCAGGTAGTATATAAGTCGGAACCGGCCGGAACGAACAACTATATCTTATAGCTCCCATAGGAATAATCGGAAAAATAATGGAAAAAAATTATATCTTCGGTGTTTTTCGACATATTACCTTCTAATCTTGGGAATATAACTTTTTTAACTGTCCCGAATTTCGAATAAAATTTTAGAAAAATCGGACCACTATATCATATAGCTCCCATAGGAACGATCGGAAAACTAGGGAGGAATTAATAGAAACAAAATTATAGCTTTGTTAATTTTTATTGTATTCTCTTCTACTCTGGAATATAAATTTATTTTATTATTTAAGAATTTCGAATTAAATTTAACATAAATCGGACCACTATATTATATAGCTGCCATAGGAATGATCAATCAATTATTGTCAAAATAATACGAAAATTGCTATAATTTGGTTTGTTGCAAATCTAAATTCAGAATTTTTTAATTTGTAATTAAATAGGAATTAACTGCAAGGGTATTTAGACTAAAATTTTTAAAAAATCGAAATTTTTTTTCTTTTAACTTATAACGAGTTTTTTTCGAAACCACTTTTTTTTAAACTGCCGCGCACATAACTCGAACAAATCTAAGCCGATCGATCTGAAATTTTGACAGTGTATTCAAAATACCTGTATCTATCGACACACGTAGGATTTTTTTTATATTGCTTACTTTTTTTTATCAACAATTTTGTGACGGGTTTTAATTGTAAAAATGTTAACTTTTTTTAAATCGCTCACCATTTTGCAAAAAATCAATATATCACAAAAATCCTATGTGTGTCGATAGCTGTTGATGTATAGAAACTAACCAAACTTGATTTATTGTTCTAGATCAAAAATTATTGATGTTAACTGTCCGGCAATGGACCCCCTTCAATAAAAAAGGGCCTAGGAATAAATGCTGCACGATTTATTCGGAAACATGTATTTTGTACTTTGCATCTAATATTTTATAATATAAAACCTACATACTTTACAAATTTTCGATTAGCTTTTTCATTTGGCCAACAAAAAATCCAGAAAATCCGCTTTTTTCTCCAGTTATTCAGATAAATAAAAACTAAGTCTTATTTTCCAATTTTATTATATAAGTAAAAAAAAATTGGAGAATAAATATTGAATGCAAATATCTTTTAAACCAATGGGTATATTGCAAAAATCATAAAACAGGATTGATCTTCGAGAGACTACCTATATGAGTTATGATACGTCCATCTCCAAGGACATTTTAAGGACTTATAATGCCTTTTAATGTTCTTTATATGTAACTTCTTAACATAAGAAAATACGTCTTACTTTCAATTTATATAATATAAATTCGAGAATAGGACCTATTTTCAATTTTTTTAATAAAAATTGAAGAATAAGACTTAATTTCAATTAAAAAAAAAAATGGAAAATATGTATTATTTTAAATTTTTATTATACAATTTTCAATTTTTATTTTGATTTTAAAAATTACGATCCCTGGCCAAAACTATACACTGGCAGCAGCCCTACTTACAATGTTAAAACTATTCTGAATATCCACACTTATTTGGAAGTCTTATTATATTTTCTACAAGCCTCAGAATTTATCTATCAATAGTGTTCGGAAGGTGTAAAAGCAAATTAACAAAGTTGTCCTGTCATAACCCAAAGTCACTTTGTCAGTTGATTCTTATCTCTATTCATATGCATTCAAAAAACTCAACACGTTTGATAAAAAAATATTTATTATCCATTTTATTAGTTTTCTTTCATAATTTTTCGCCTTGACTTCAATTACATTCATTAACAAACTGGTAACTCCTTCTTGACTTTTGCCCAAAATGTAGTCTTAATTTCGGGTTTGCTTTACATTTACATTTCCATTTTATTTTATTTTATTTTTTTTTGTTTCTTTGCTTGCAGCACCAACAATATCGATATCTATATGATTATAGATGTATATACAAAATGCACAACTAGATTTCGCTTTTCAGAATTCAAAATTCAAATGTTTCGTACTCTAATGCCACACTAAATGCTAAAGTTCTGATTTACTTGTATGTGTAATTATAATCGAAGTTATTGTAGAGCAAATTGGAAAAAATATTCAAATATCTTTTCGCATTTGGCGTGAACAAATCTTTGAGTTTGCATCTCATAAAATTATTGTACAATTAAGATTTAAGTAGATTTTTTGGGTTTTTTGTGTAAATTTACATTTGCTTTGCTTGGTTTTGTTTTTGTATTTTACTTTTTGTTTTAATTTTAAAAGTAATCACTGTTTAGCCTCCGTTCTTTGACATTAAGTTGGTTGTGTTGCTTGTTTGATTTGGGCAAGGCAGGAGCAGGACTTGCCGGATAGGGAATAAGTGACTTATTACTTGGTGCTGGTGCTGATGCTGGCAGCGGTCTCGCTGTTGCTGCACTGCTCGATGACGCTGTTGCCTTCCGCCTCGCTACTGGTTGTGGTGGAGGAACTGCTGTCGTCGTCATCCTCGTCCGCCCCTTCTCCATCCTCATCATCGTCATCGTCCTCTTCGTCCTCCTCGTCATCCTCATATACAATTTCGTTCTCGATCAATCGCATGTCCATATCCATACTGTCGAAGGAGTCGGTTATGACACTGTCATCATCAGTCGTAGTCTCGTCCTCCTGCCCTGACGTGTCGTTATCAAGGTCCAGCTCATCCTCGCCATGGCCCTGTTGTTGCGGCGAGGAGCCCTCGCTGCCTGCTTCAATGCGCATCTCCTGCATCAGCTCCTTGATTAGCTCAGTCTCAATCTCGGTCACTCCGAGGCCCAAATGTCGCTTGTTTACGTCCATCAGCACGTTCTTAAGGTTGCGGGCCAGCAGGCGCATGTGCTCATCGCTGCAGGCGCTCGGACTGGTCACATATCGAATGTAGTCCTCCAAGTAATAGGTGTTGAAGCTATCACGACTAGGTTCCCCGCTGGTGAACTGCTGGTGCGTGAGCAGCAGTTGGTTGATTAGCCAGTTACGACCGCCCTTCAGCACTTCGATGGCATCCCGTACACATTGGCGGCCCAGCTCGAAATTGCGGTACAGCGGGTACGTGATCATGCGCCGAAGGAAGGCCACCAGCACGTCGCGATAGTTGTCGAACTGCTCGAAGTAGCAGTACAGAGGGCAGAGGATGCTGCGTGTCCATCCCGATTCGCACGTCGCCTCATTGTTAGTCGTCCGCACATCATAGCATATCGCCAGCAGAATGCTGATTAGTCCGCAATCGATCTCGTTCTGGCGCAGAATGTCGCACGGTTGCTGCTCACGCGTCTGCTCCCGGCTGATATTGTGCAGTAGATGCGCCTGCTCCTGGGTCATGGAAGTTTCGTAGATTTTCGGCTTATAGCGTAGAGGATTTTGGTGACCGGACGGAACCTGTAACTCCACAAAGTTCATTTTGTACTGTTCGCGCGAAAAGCGCTTCATCTCGTCGACCACGCGCTCCTGCCGCCTTTGGATCGGGCTCATCCGATGCGGCTCCGAAACGCGGCAAGTGGCTCTGTCCAGCTGGGGAAACATCTGTGTTTAGTTTATGAGAAAAGGGCAATTCGAAACGGAAAGCTCACCTCACTCGTGTCCGGTGGACCGCTGTATTTGCTAGCGTAGCCGTAGCCAAAGTGGTTCGTTAGCTTGTAGGTGCGCTCGTGGCCGTCGAGCTGCAGTTGGCACTGATCGGTGATGCGTTTGAGTTTCCATTCCTGGACAAGGGGCTCTTTGTCAGGCAAATGGGCACTGGTGGCGTCGGCCAGCGTGGGTAGGCGCAGGAAGGTGGCTATGTAATCCTTACGCCCGCTCTTCGGCTTGGGTGCATCGCCCGTGCCACCGCCGCCTCCTCTTTCGCCCCCTGATCCCTCCTGGGCGCCCGCTGTGAGGGGCAGACAACGCAGGCAGATCTGGTAGTGATTCTCCGTCGTGTTGTACTTTATCAGCAGCGTCTTCAGCTCCCGCAGGTCAAAAGTGCGGCGGGTGTGGAATCTGTCCGCGAAAGGAAATGGAAATGCGTATTGATATCGCTGGAATTTTGCCAGTGTGGGCGTGCCAGAATGGAGGCAGTGACTCACTTGTACAGCTTGACGTCTGCGTAGAAGTAAAGATCGTGCGCGTCCACGAATATATCGCAGTTTCTTATGCGATCCACATGCAACGTCTCCGCGCCTCCCGCTCCTGACCCCGCGCTCTGGGCATGCTCCTCGCCAGAGGAAGAAGAAGCAGCCGCAGCTGCTGCTGGCTGGGACGACTTTAAGGACTGATTTGCGGCAGGCGGGCGAGGTATCAGCAGCGTGCACGAGTTCTCCAGATAACTGTGTGCAATCTGTCCATTCAACATCTTATAATTTTATTACGTTCTGGCTGATTCTGCTAACTACTGTTTTTTAGTATAATTTTATTTATTTTAATGACCAGTATGACCGCCTACTCGAAACAAAAAAACCAATGCCTGCCATCTAGCTTACGTTACGTTACGTCTCTACGGTGTGCATTTAGCTACCCTTTTAGCTATTTTCGTACGTGCAGTAAGGGAATTCGACATCTTGTACTTATACATTTATTAAATTTATTTAATGTATACCATTCATTAAAAATAATAAAATTTATACAAGTGCCTACTTTTGCGATTTTAAGGGAACTTGTAAATATTTTTTTGAGCTGCTAAATTATTTTACATGTTTGTGGCAGCAACGTAAAGAAATAGATTTTAGAACATTTAATGATGTCTTTAGAATTTATTTTTATATATATCTTAATTTTTTTAGTCCCAATAAAATGTTAGAACATTTCTAATTCCATTGTATACATTACGTTGCGCAATCGATATGTCCCGACCACACATCGTAAGTCCATATCGATAGCTCGCACTAGCCCCACTTTTCTGAAGCGTTAGGACATTGCTCATAAGCTCGCTCCACTTGCCAGTCGCCATTATCGATTTGTGGCAGAGGAAAAATAGAGAATTAAAAAATCGCGTTTCAGCGTTAGGCACCGGTTAGAGAGCGCATAAAACGCGGCGTTAAATTGTGTAGTGCTTGTGACGTAGGAAACACCCAATCTTTACCGTTTATTTTTTCGAGGAGCTCGCGTAGCAGAATTTTCCCGTTGGAAATATTCTCAATCAATCAATACCTCTCTCTCTAGCCAGCCCCATACGTGTTTTGTGTCTCTCTCTCTCCCTCTCTGTATCTACGTGTGTGTGTGTGTCGGTGTGATCTGCTCCTTGGGTGCATAATTAAATTAATCAAGTAAATAAAAGCCAGCGTGCGGGAGCAGGAAGAGCGAAGACAACAACAACAGCTTCATCATGACCATGGCAGGGCAAACGATCAACGACAGGCTGCTGGCCGCCCGTCACAGCCTTGCGGGCCAAGGACTCGCCAAGTCCGTTTGCAAGGCCACCACGGAGGAATGCATTGGCCCGAAGAAGAAGCACTTGGACTGTGAGTGCCCCTCTCTATCTCAATTTTGCTCTCACTCTCCCGTTGCGTAAAATCACCGTTACATTTCCTAGTCAGCACACCGAAAGAAAACTCATAGCCTTGATACAATGATAAAGGGGAAAATGTATCCGTCAACCTCGAAAATACTACAGACGTACCCATCCCACGAAAAACCATTATCGACCAAAAATCTAGTCTCTATGTCCAAAAAAAATTTTTCTTATAAAACGCAAAAATAACAATACATTATTTTGGTCATAAACGTTTTAATAAAAATTTCTTCTGGTTTGATTAAAGAATGACCAAAAAAATTCTTATATTGTATACTTTGAATATAAATTAAGTGTTTATTGTAGGATAATGCTTTTAAAAGTCTTTTTGTATTTTGATGATAAGTGAATTGCAATTGCCAATTTTAGACATGCATATAAGCGTTATCTGCCAGCGCTTGCAATCTTCAGATTATTAAGGGGAGGTGCCCGTTTTAAATCTTTCCTAGGCCTTTGGAATATAGTATGCTAAGAGTTTCATTGTATGTATTTATCAATGCGAATAAGAACATTTTTGAATATTAAATGATTTGATACATTTCAATGTTTTTATTTAGAAAAGTCAAAACATCTATTAACATATTTTAGAAACATAAACATTTCTTTTAGTGCATACACAATTCCAACAGTAATACTCGCTGCAAAATTAAAACAAATACTCATTCAGTTACAACCAGTTCGAGTCTCTTGGCTTTCCCACTCCATCTCCACATGTTTTTGTTTTTCTGTGATAATTCACAAAGTTTTCTGAAAACGAAACCACTGATTACGATCCACAGATACCACCACCCACAATTGCACCTGTGTCTCAGCTGCTGCTGTTTGTGGACTCCGTTCGTCATTGATTGCACTACCCCCCTCTTTCTATCCTACGCTCTCTCGCTCTCTCTAATGTTACGTCACTTTCCCACGGCTGCACGTGTGTTTGTAGGGGCTTTGAATGGCTTAAAACGCCTACGAAAGCAGCGATTGTTGTTGGTGCGGTGTCATTGCTTGCTAAATTTATGCACAAGTCTTTCCCTAATTCGCTGGATTTGCTTGGACCTTTTTCGTTTCGCAAAAAATTCTAATGAGACCAATATCTTGATGACATTCCTGTTGGAATCTGGTTTTTGGCTAGCTCTACTTGCGTGGTGACCCCCTTTTATTTTGCTTGTTTGCCAAACTTTTCAGAGATGAGTCATCAGTTATGGGTAGTACAAGTAAATGGGAAGAAAAGAGGGCAATACTGTGGGGCGTTATGTGGCCAGCATAAACATTGCATGTGTCAACGACTAAAAATATATCAGTTTAAACTTTATTTGCCACGTATGCTGTATTATATATTACATTTTAGTACTTTATTTCCAAAGTACAATGATCAATTTGTTTTAGAAGACAGTTTTTAGTGTATAGGTGTACGTTTTACAGACCCACAACAGGTAGAGCCCCAGCATGAAATGTATTTGTTTTACCTATTTCCCCTATTTTCTTTTCCTAACGACTTTCGGCTTTAAAATAAAACCAGTTGGGCATTCACGAGAACAACAGAAGAACCAGAAACCAACATCAAAGAACCGGGATTATTTCAACCAACAACACAAGTGGGCAATTATTTTTAAAATGTAGTATCAATAGGCTGCCCTTTCCATCTACAGTAGATGCTCGATAATGAACTACTTACAAAATCCATATATTCGCTACAGAAGGCGGTGATTTTCAATTGCACCTTATACAAACAAGGAACTTATTACTTGTATATTCAAATGATTCATTTTTTAAATATACAAATCCATTTCAGGAAATACAGTTTTTAGCTTTTGGGAAAATTCTTGAAAGTGATAAAGATTTCTTTCGTCATAACACTATACATAAGTAGCGGAAACGTGCCATTTGTTGTTGTGTTAGATATGTAGTACCAATGCCAACCACACAATAATAATGTAGTCGAACTTACGAGTTTAACTCTTACTCGATATCAATGGGCTTTATTAGGGCCACACACTGTGTTCGAAAATTCCCGAGCTTGTTCACAAGGGCCAATCAATTCTCCACATTTTCTGTTTATTGAAATTTGTTTTTATTTATGTACATATGAATGAATCATTGGCCTGGCGCCCGTCAGCTCTTCCAAACAAATTGAAGCAAAAGGCCGGGGAACATCTGGTCTGGCATGTGCAACGCCCCTCGAATCGTATGCAATTATTCCGCTTTGCGACAAACACTTTTCAACTGAAATATGAATTGATTCGAATGGAACAGCATGATAGTACCACAATGGGTTTCAGCGCTTATCATCGACACTTTTCCGTCCCTAACCGATTTGACTTAAATTTTTAGCTTGAATGGCGGCCGCAAAGAGAAGTCGAAGATAAGCCAACAACAACGAAGAGTCGCGACCGATAATGGGTCGCAAAAACATGGTGATTAAATTTATGGGAGGATTGCTCTTATAGCTGTGGTCACCAGAATAATTTCTTGTTCCAAGTACATACAGCTGCGGTCAAAATAATAGTAGTGCCCATAAAGGATTTCTAGAAACTCGAAAAAATATCTTTAGAAACGTTTTTACAATTTTTTTTTTAATTTTCATTAAAACTCAACTATTAGTAGGTAATCATAATTAACAACAACTTTGGATACTTCGTAAGATTTATCAGAAAAAAATTAAAATGTGTAATTTTATAAAATTTGGTTCGGTCAAAATAATAGTAGTGAAAAGTTTCAAAAATTTTTACAACCAAAAAAAACGTTTCAGGATTAAATGATTAAATGTATCTAATAGACCTATATTTAAGGTTTATTTTAAAATTTGGTTGCATATCCTTTGCTTGCAATAACAGACGCAAAGCGCTAATGCAAGGAATTAACTTAATTATGGCACTTCTTTAGGGGAATAGAGCTTCATGATCTTTGTACAGCTTTCTAAAGTTGCTTAATTTTATTTGCGAGACAGCTCTTTTCACGTCACAACATAAGTTCTCAATTAGATTGAGATCGGGTGACTGTGAGGGCCACTTCTTGACATTGACTTGATTGGCTGCGAACCACTCTTGAGCTTGTTTGCTAATGTTTTTTCGATTATTGTCCTGTTGGAACGTCCAAACAAGAGGTATGTCCTCAGCGGCATATGGGAGCATCACGTTGTTAAAAATGCTGACCTATAGATAACGTTCCGCAAAGGATTTGTCCCAATATATTGGCCCATCTTCATAGTACGAAAAACTCGCCCAAATCATAATTGATGAAACACCGTGCTTTAACGTTTTTTAAGGTAATTTTGGAGTAAGAGAGTCGTCTAACAAACTGCAGAGAGCCACGGCCTCCAAAGAAAACTATTTTGGACTCATCCGACCACTAATTATCCCTCTTCTTCTCCAAAGGTCAATTTAGGTGTTGTCTTGCAAGCTTTAAACTTTTGGCGACATGTTTTTTTGTGAGTGACGTCTTCTTTTTAGACTTCTTGAAATGAGGTTATTATCTCTAAACAGTGTTCTTAATGTTTGCAAACTTAGATTTAAGTCACACATTTTTTTAGTGATGCAGCAGACGCGAATGTCTTGATCCTTGAGTGTGTTACTAAGCGATCCACAGATCTTTTGTCCAATACCTGTGGTCTACCACGCGTTTTATTTGCTGGATCATTTTAATTAGCATTTCTAACCATTGTAGAAGAGCAGCCAATAATATTTTGCACTTCGAAATATTTCTTTTTAACAGAAATCAATTTTTTAGTCAGATCCCGCCTCTCGGCAGAACAATGTTTACCACGCCTCATGTAGACAGGACTCACTGTTGAGGAAGGATCTCAAAATGCTAGGGACTAATAAATAACATCCAAAAGTATTGTTAAACAACAAAAACCTGGTTTAAAATGGAAAAAATTTAATTATTCCTGATGATATCTCTGGCACTACTATTATTTTGACTGAGTCCAATAAGTGCATCCTTGCAAATTAAAGTGAAAAGGAGTACAAAGAGTGGCGATATCCTAACAAAACTGAACGTTTTTAAAGAACACATAATTATTGTTACATTTGCAAAAGAATAAGTTGGATATGTAAAGAAATAGAGAAAGTATTGAGAAAAAACTCTGTGTGCGACCGGCACTACTATTATTTTGACCGCAACTGTATATAAGTTTTTCCTAAAGAAGGTTAATCAAAAGATTTGTAATATTTCTGATGCACTCATAAACAACACTTAAATATTTGACACTTTCAATTCTTATAAATAGTAAAACATGGACATCATGATTTCTTATGTTTTATCTATTAATGACATTTTTTAAATAATAACATTACCCTTGTTTTCTTGCAGATTTGGTGCACTGCACAAACGAGCCGAATGTGTCGATACCTCATCTGGCCAATTTACTTATCGAGCGTTCCCAGAATGCCAACTGGGTTGTCGTCTACAAGTCGCTGATAACCACACATCATCTGATGGCATATGGCAATGAGGTTCGTATTTGTATATTTATCTACTTGCATATCTGCTGTTTGTGCGAGGCTTAGGGGCGTATAACATTTTTTCGGTATTTTATTTTTATTTTTACTTTCATTGAAGCGTTCGTAATGAGGTAATCTATTTTGCTTAGTTTCATATTGGGAGTGTGGGCACTGTCCATAGAAAAGGTCACGTACGTTACCAGATTCTTTATATTTGTTTTATTCTGTTGACTCTCTTTAATGTTTAATAATTACTTGCGCATCACGATTTTGGTACGGCCTCTGACTTAGCTTATCGTTACCACTGCTTATATTTGTTCAGTCTAATCTCTTGGCTAATTATTTGGGGACATAATAAAATAAAGACATGAATGAAGTAAAATGAATTGTTCTAAAAGAGATTAAATATAAGGTAGGGGCTAATTGCAAAGATTATTTATGGTCCGATTTTTTTGGTTATAAAGTAAGTACAAAGCTAGCATATGGTATGCTAGGAATAAAAACACATTTTTAAGGATATTTTTCAAATTAAGCATACCTGTGTTCAAAAGCATAGTTTTAAGCGATTGAAAAAACTAAGTCGGCTTAAAAACACTTTTTGGTCACTGTGATTTATTGTATTGTTGTATTTTATTTCAGCGTTTTATGCAATATCTGGCCTCAAGCAATTCTACATTCAATCTCAGCTCCTTTCTGGATAAAGGAACTGTACAAGGTATAACAAATTTACCCTTTCAAATACATTAAAAAGTGTTTCATGCGCATAAAAGATTTGAACGAGCTACCAATTTAAAACTATTAACTAATGCTTACATTCTGATCATTCCTTTCTCATTCTCTCTTTCAACTCATGTGAATGCTGCGCGAACGTTTGGCTTGATCATTTGTACTTTTATTTACTTAACCATTATTTCTAAACAAAAATGTTTAATTGCGAAATGCGCTGCTTACTGACCCACATACCACACACAAAATGCTGGCTAACAACAACTTGAAAAATGCAATTATCCAAACTAAATATTCAAAATCAAACAATATAAACCTTATACAGATGGTGGCATGGGCGTTCCGGGTGGCAGAATGGGTGAGTATAATATAGAAGCTATTAGCAATTGGCTACAACTTTTTATTTATACGGGTTTATAGACGTTATATTCTTCTTTGGTTGTTACTAAAATCGTTATAGTTATGAATAAAAGCAAAATTAACTAACCAACAGACTATTGTTTTTAAGTTTTGTATTTGGCGTTACCTATTTGTGTGAGAGCTAAATATCTTGAATTTCGTGAACTTTTCTAATATTTGCCCAATCAACAGGTTACGATATGTCGCCCTTTATTCGGCGCTACGCCAAATACTTGAATGAGAAATCGCTCTCCTATCGAGCCATGGCCTTTGACTTTTGCAAAGTCAAGCGAGGGTAAGTAATGCCACAGGGTACATTATTGTGATATAATTAATTTGTTTTGTAATCTATCATTTTAGCAAGGAGGAGGGCTCGCTGCGTAGCATGAACGCGGAAAAACTTCTGAAGACTTTGCCAGTTTTGCAGGCACAATTGGATGCGCTTCTGGAGTTTGACTGCCAATCCAACGATTTGTCCAATGGTATATTTATATCTTAAAGGATTGCATAATTATTTTAATTAATAAATACTTGATCCATTTCAGGCGTCATTAATATGAGCTTTATGCTTCTATTTCGCGATCTCATACGTTTGTTTGCTTGCTACAATGATGGCATCATTAATTTGCTTGAAAAGTATTTCGATATGAACAAGAAACATGCGCGCGATGCGTTGGATCTCTACAAGAAGTTCTTGGTGCGCATGGATCGTGTTGGAGAGTTCTTGAAAGTTGCTGAGGTTAGTAACTTATTTGAGAAAGTGTATGCGTTATATTTACTTTTTTATGCTTGCAGAATGTGGGCATTGACAAGGGTGATATTCCCGATTTGACCAAGGCGCCCAGCTCATTGCTTGATGCTTTGGAGCAGCACTTGGCCACGCTGGAGGGCCGAAAAGTATCCGCTGCTAACACGCCCACACAGTCATCGAGGTTAGTTGGTCTAGCCACTTTTTGCGTTAAATTTTTTTATATGCATAGATGTTTCGTAATTGGTTTAGTTTTAAACTCCTTTAGCTTGATGAAAACATAATTAAATATCCAACGTTTAAGCCAGAATTGATTACCCCTACCTTAGGTAACTACCAAAAAATTAATACACTTTTTTTTTTAATTTATTACATAAATGACCAAGGCTGTCATTATCAGAATCAAATGAAAATAATTAACATTCGAAAACAATTGCTCTACACATGCGACATGCAGAAATTTAATTGATCGGTAGATAACATTTACAAAGTTTTTATACCGCTTACTCGTAGAGTAAAAAAGGGCAATTGAATTCGTGGAAAAAAGGGCAATTGAATTTGAAGTATATATATTCTTTATCAGGACCATTAGCCGAGTCGAACTAGCTATGTCCATCTGTCTGTATGAATGCTGAGCTCTAGGAAACTACAAAAGCTAGAAAGTTTAGAGTCACCACAAAGATTTTTGGGGTTCCTACGCAGCGCAAGTTTGTTTCACCAACAGGGCAAACGCCTTGATCGGTTCATACTGCTTGCTTTAGCTGCGTAACGGGTATTTGATAGTCGAGGCACTCGACTATAGCATACTAGTTTGCTAAAATTAAATTATCAGTTCCTGCTTTGGGAGTTTAATAGTTTTTTATCCATAATTATAATTTGTTTATACCGAATATTATTTTTTTTGTTATACACAAATATATCTTTACTTTTAATTTGGACTTATTTTTAATTTATTTTTCTATGATTTTCCTTGGTTGTTAACTTCCACCTGCTTTCGATGCCTGGCAAACATTAGCAATCAGCGCAATGTAAAATCCGCTGTCTCTGCACTCTCTTCTACCAGCTCGGCATTTGGTATTGCGGCTGCGTCTAGCAAATTCGATACCACCAATGGCATAGACGAACAGCTTAAGGCCCAGGTGCTGGCCGAGGAGGAGGCCGCCATGAACCAATACAAGGTGAGTTATGAAGCAGAAATATCCATTTGATTGACCCAGTTCCTAACCGATTCATCTGCCTGTTTCTCCGCTAGTCCAAGGTATCGTCTCCCACCAGCAGCGGTGCTGCTGGCGCTAGCGCTGCACTAACAAATCCATTTCTATCGTCCCCGCCAGCCGCTCAGGCTGGCCAGCCGATAGTTGATCTGTTCGGTGCCGCGTCGGCTCAGCCCGCTGCTGCTGCAGCAGCCACGAAGGCCTCCGACGATCTGCTGCAGTTGGGTAATCCCTTCGCCGACATGTTTGACGCCAGCGGTGGTGGCGGAGCAGCCACTGCAGGAGCCACAGGTGCTGCACTCAATGCCAATAATTTGTGGATGCATAATAATGGTAGCATGTTATAATTTTCTTATTATTTCGTCCTAAGTTCTTGATTAGCGATTATCATTTGAGTTACGTTTATTTCGTGCTGTACATAGGTAAAAGTCGGTGTGTAAGTGTAGTGATCTTACATGTTTATATTGTCGTATCCGTAAAAATCAGAGCTATGAGGAGCGCACTTTTCTGGCGCTCTAGCCGCCCCTCACCCTCTGTCTCTTTATCACTCAGGCCTAGCCGTCTGTTTGCACCAGACTTTCATGCACCATTATCCATACTTGTAATCATAATAGTATATTTTTTATCAATTTAATTATTTACCTTAATTATTTCTGTAAGTTTTGATTTCTTTTGAATTCTTGTCTAATGTATTGTTACTCTTCATTTTTTCATCACTGTTTTTTTCCAACCCGAAACAATAACGACGACAACTTCAACAACGTTAACGATACCGAAAACAACTCCTCGAATACCACAAAACCAAACCAATCGGTTATCTTCCAAAACACCAACGACCATCGCCCACCGTCCACCGCCCACACAACACCCAACAAAACTGAATACAAAACCACCAAAAAATATCAAAAATATACAAACAAACATAGGTTTCAATGGCGCTTCAGTTTCCTCCGCTGCTGCTACAAATGCATTCGTTTCCGATAGTAATTTCTCATCCGTTTTTGGTAATACGGAACCGGCAGGTAAGTTCCTCAACGGCCTTCAGTCTTCATTCATTCCTAACTGCAAGCTAAAATCTAATCCTAAGAATACATATTAAATACTTAATATGCCGTCACTAACAAAACGCTTATTTATTACTAACTATTCAAAATTAAGTAAAAATCGGAGCGGAATTCTTAAGTTAACTAATTAATTAAAACTATAGCTAATATACGATCTAACTTTGGTGTGTTTGAATTATGCTGAAATAAGTGTTAGCATGTTATTTTATACGCCTGATTTGATTACACATTTAAAGCCAATTCCACACCAGGCTAGGAAATGTTTTATATTTCGAGTATTTACTAGAGGGTCTTTAATGTTCAACATCTCTTTTAGAATTTGCGGGATGATTATAGAACTCGTTTTGTTACCTGTATTCCTCAATGTTAGTTTAAAAATAATATTCGATCATTTCAAAATTATAATTTGTTTATATTTATTTTAATTGTTATCCTGTAAATGTTTGCGTTGAATTTCACACAGCTTCAACGTCGTTGCCAAATCCATTTTTCGATGATATGTCGTTGCCCCAATCCCCACTCGCTGCATCTGTTGCTGAGCCCTTTGGCAACAATATCAATTTCATGGATCAACAGCTGCAGCAACAACAGCAAGCGGCATTATATGTGCAGCAGCAGCAGCAACAGCATTTGCAACTACAGCAGCAGCAGCAACTCCGGCAGCAGTCGCCGCAACAGCAAGCGATATTGCCACCTTCCATCTCAGCAGCTCAGTTTCCACCAGGTGAACCATCGCCGTTCCTCGATAAAAAAAGGAATACGAAAACAAAAACCATTAACCACAAGCATATCTTGCCCCGCGTGCTTTGTTTCTGTACAAAGCTTGCTCCATCACTGGCTTGTAGTGCTGCAGCAGACACTGAATTTTCTCTCTCAGCCTCCGAGATCCTCCGAGCTTTGTCCTGTGCCACAGATGCTCATTCACAACAACCAGAACACGCTTTGCCCACTGTTGTCTGCTCGTGTTTTGTAGCTATTTTGTCCATTTTAACTGTCTGTAATCGATTATGGAGTGGTTCTGTCCTTGACAAGAAAGCTGCGTTGTTATCCCTTTTCCTAATTTTTTATTTTGTTTTTTAGCCTTTTAATATAACTTAATTTTCGTGTGGAAAAATATTTAAAAATTTGTTTTTGTGTATGTTAAATGTTATAATTGTGTGATAATTCAATTCAAGTTATCTTCTGTGTAAAATTCGGGTTAAGGAATTTATGTAATCAGGATAAGTTAGTTTAATTTCCGATTCTCCTTTTTGCTTTTTGAGTCTGAATTTGTTTTGTGTATGTTAAATGTGATAATTGTGTGATTATTAAATTATCTTCTATGTGAAATGACAAGATAAGTTATTTTAATGACCGATTCTCATTTTGCTTTTTGGGTCAGAACTCTTCGAGGTTAACATTTCTAAAATATCTGCTTACCGTCTCTAATCATTAATCAATTATTACACGTACAATTCCAATAGCATACGAATATTCTTCCTTGGGTTGATTTTGTAAATAATCGTATCATCTGTTATATGTTTGTAGATAAAAGCTATTACTAATCCTATGTCAAAAATCATTAGTGATCGAACAATCCCAAATAATTATATATACAATGCAAATTCATGTTATTTATTTTGTAAATGTTATTTTTCTCTTTTTCTCTTTCTTATGTTCTTATGTACTGAACGTAAAAACAAAAATATCAAAACTAAAAACAAACCTCACATTGTCTCATGTTAATGTTGGTGGCACAAATCCATACTTGAACACTTAAAATCTCTATGAAACGCTAAAAAATATTTGTGTGTTTTACAATTACGCTGGCAAAATGAAAAAAAAATTTAAAAAAAAAAACGTTTAAAAACAAAATGTCAAATTTCGACGGCAACAAAATCTCAACGCTAACTCAACAAACATCATAAACAAATCCTTTGGGCTCATCGGCTTCATTGTTTATGCATATCTACTATATATATACCAATGTGTTTGTCTCTGTGTATAAATGTCTGCTAAACACGGTGCATTGGCTATGGCTATCCCAAATCAACCATATCGTCTGAAATGTAAAAACGTATCAAAGGCTTTGATGCCTTGGGCGATGTTCTCAAGCCGGCCTCCGCCAGCAACAACAGCAATCAAATGAATGTTGTCGCCACAGGTTACTCCAGCAATAGCAGTTCGATCCTAGCGTTACAACAGCAGCAGCACCACCAGCAACACCAGCAGCAACTGCACCAGCAGCAACAGCAGCAGCCACCGGCTGGCACTGGAAAGATAATTACCGGCGACTTGGATAGTTCACTAATGTCACTAGTTGATAACTTAAATATAAACAAAACGGCAAGTGCAAAGTGAGTAAATCGAGCCAGTATAATGACGATATATATATGTGCGTGCGTTCGAAAGTGAAGCCAAACCAGAATGTTGATCAATATCCATGTTGTCACATCTTCATTGTTCACTTGCAGTAGATGGTTGAATCGTATACCACCTAATGGTCTTCAAATTCAGTTTAATCAGCCGACAAGTTCCACTTCCGAACAAGCAGCTCCTTTTGACGATCCTCAATCCAAAACTATAACCTCCTGCCATCTGAACTGACCTTCCCGTCCATAAAGCCATATTCATGTTCCATATGTGTACATAACGTCCATCCACAAAATCTCTTTAGATAGAAAAACCCCAAAATTCAAATGCCGTGTTCATTGACGTCGTCTATATATCATTACTCTCTTACCCCATTATTCTCATAGACCTGTGCAATGGAATTCACCTAAAAACACAGCGAAACCAGGTGCTAATTGGACACCCCAACCAATGGCGGCTACTACTGGTGCTGGCTATCGTCCAATGGTGAGTTTTGCCTACTCTAACTCTACTCTCTACTGTCTACCGAACTACTCTACTCAAAAATTACCAAATACTACTCGAAAAAATCCGATAAATAAAGCCGAACTCTACGTTGCCTCGAATATGTTCGAATTTAACGAGAGACTAAAAGAAATAATTCGAATACACAAAAGATCGTGCCGAAGCAGATAAAAATATGAGAAAAACAATGCCAGAGAAAAAACAAACGACATTTTTTTTAACTTTTGTAATTGCATTGTTTTTCCCTTTCATTATTTTAAAATTTTGTGTCACCTAACACTTTAGGCTACACTTCATGTACAGTACACTATTATACCTAATTTAATGTGAATTACGTTATCAAAATTAATGTTTATTTATAAATTGCACAATCAGTATGAATTTACAACTTGAACTACTTGGTTCTTTGATTTACCATATATCCTTGATTTGTATGAACGTTTTCTCAGCTTGCTTAAAATTTTCTTGATAGGATTGAAAGTAAATTATTATACTCATACTTCCGTCATTTCCGCAGTTCACTTTAAAGTTCTAAATGTTGTTTATTTCCTATTTTATAATTGTGAATTGAAAAACCAGAATCAAAGTGAAAACCAAGTCCTTGAGGGTTGTAAGCTATGACTTAACTTCGTTCACACAAAGTCTTGGCCCTTATTTGCATACACCCCACCGTATACAACAGAATCACAACAAACCGCACCAGAACACAAGCACTAGGGCTAATTTTAGTGGCACATCGTGGCGAACAGGTCAACGGGCTACGACGATGGGTTTATTAAGTCTCAACACACAATACACGCAGGCCCAAAACGACAAATCACATATTTCCATTTTATATTTTTAATTTATTATTATTTTGATTTTATTTTGCATTTTAACGAAGTATATATAAACTATGAACTACTTTCTTTTCTTTATTTTATGTTTGCTTTATATCTCAACTATCCCAACGCATACCGCAAAATCGAAAATCGTTAACCGAATCGAATCAAATTGAATCACAACTAAATATATATTGAAACTAATCAAACAAACTACAACAATGAATCACGTATGACAACTCACGCTGCGCCTGTGTTAATGCTGTCTGTGTGTGTATGTGTGTTTGTGATATATCAATATATATTCTATCAATATGCCAATATATTATCAATATGCAATACGTAGGCACATGGCATGACCGTAAGTCCTGCGCCAATCACAATCAATCATCCGTATATACATGCTAGTTATCCTGTAATGCCAAGTTATATGCAGGTAAGATGATGCTGAAACCAACGAAAAGAACAAAAAACATTACGAATTCTCAAACAGAATGAAAAATATAAATAAATATTATTTTGATTTTGACCTGAGTTGCCGTTTTTCCTTATGAGGAATTAACTTAAATTATTATTTTTTTAAACGCCTTTTCGTTCCATTGCGTTATACAATCGAAAATCTATCATCTCCAGCACTGTAACGTATAAATGCGACCTATACGCCAGTTAACTTCCTTCTAACTTACAAAGAAAACCCGAAATATTTCCTGTTTTGGTTACCGGCCATAAACGCGTGTTCTATATGCCCCCTCTGTGGTTCTCGTCTCTGAACAAAATTGCATTATTTTCTTGCACTCTTATCTTTTAATTTATTAGTTTCGTTATAATTTTGTAAAACATATTATTTAGTAGGCATTCAGTTATGAAGCGAGTTACTGTTTCACTTGTCTGTAGTCCTCACTACCTTCCGTATAATTCCCATGTAGCAACTGTTCTTCAAGAAGCCCAACCGACAACTCTTTTTCCTGCCACTGATTTTGTAGCATTGCGTCTATCATAGCAGTTTATAAGTATTGCCCTTTCCAGTGCATGAATTTTAATCAAGCACACATTTTACGCCCATTTTTAACGCTTATTTTACCGACTCTTGTAGGGAATGCCGGTGATGGGCCAGCCAAGTATGATGGGGCAACCAGCAGCCCCTTTGACTGGGGCGCAACCGACGATGATGGCGGCGCCGCACAGTAATGCGACGGGCATTATGCAACCCATCCAGCCAACGCAGAATGGCGGCAATAAAGGCGTCCCACTCGACCCATTTGGTGCGTTATAAGCGATCCCCAAGGAGCTCATGCGTGCAACCCACTCACTCACTCAATCTAAGCGCTCTAACCTCATAGACAGCAAACATCAAACCACACTCACAGACACAAATGCGTAATAAAATATTAAACAACCAATTATTATATATATTATATACATGTGCAAGTGAAAATTAAGAACTTGAAATTGCATTATATAAAATGTTTACACTATGCTACAGAAACAATATATAAAGTTTATGGAAACAGCAGAAAAAGCAAACACAAAAGAGACGGAAGCAGATAAGAAAATTATATTATAATGTTGAACATTGAGCAAAAACGAAAACAAATGCTATATACATATATATATTTATATTATTACTATTTAAATGAAAAACAAATAAGTTTGACTATTTATATGTATACACCAATTTATATACTACGCTAAAACGAATGAAGAAATGCAGAAAGCAAAAACGAAACAATTTCCATAAATAGCTAACGGAAAGTAACCTATGTGAAATATACCTATGAACTCTAAGATAAGTCTATACAAAACCTGTAGTTGTGTCCTACGCCAATCACTAAACACACGTTGAATTATCTAGTGGAACTATGTTAACTGTCTCAAAGCAGTAGAATGATAAAACATGAAACTGATTCAGAAATGATATTTTCAAACTCAGTTCAAGTGCTTGCACAGCTTACCGTAATACTTTGCAATATTTTAATCCGTCTATCAATGTTTTTCTGTTATTTTTAGTCAATTCTGGTGGCTAAATACCTATTATATGTTTTAAATTGTTATTAAGCAAATTATGATTTGTTGAAAGGGAAATATTTGTAAATGCATTCCAAACTAGCTTCAATTTTGTCCAAATTTAATTTGCGAAGAAGAAAAACATTTGTAATTATTAAGTATTATTTAACAAATTCATACAACGCTGGTGTAAAATGTGTTGATAATATGTTTAAATTCTAGAAAAAACCGCAACGTTTATTTAATATGTGTTATACTTTAGTGCGTACGTTGTATTAGACATTTATTTAATTGCTTATGAGCGATACAAAACTGACATCATATACGTAGTTCATTTCATGTATAAAGCATAAGACGTGTATGTAGAAGTTTTCCTACAGCCCAACACGCTGAACTATGTTTAAATAAAATTTATATAAATTGTACAATATATTATTTTTATTGTTTCTCATTTTGTGCGGCACTGGAATTTAATTGCCAAAATCAAACAAATGAATTGACTTCCAAATCTTTTATCAACTCCAACCCACCACCCCTTCAGTGTGTAACTTTTTGATGTTTCAAAGGTTTCTTCAACTAGCTTCACATCCAATCCCATTTGCTTGTAATTCTGACGCTTTTGTACTTCCAATAGTGGGAGTCATGCCCCTTGGCCATAATGTCCTTTAGGATTATATAGCAGTAGCTATAAGCAAAATCTTTCAACTCTTCGCCGTTACCCTCAAAATTTTAACACTAGCAGAAAAGTATGCTATATTTTTGCACCAGCCAAAATGCAATTTCATTGCTCACCAAAGTAGGCAACAGTTTAGAGAAGAATACAAAATAAGGTTGACCAGGATTTGCCATTTATGCATCTCCTCGATTGAGATAGGTGGGTCAACTCTCGTAGGCGAACATCATCGCAAATGCAATAATCGTTAGAAGCAAACAATCATGAATGGAATTTTCATTAAAGCTAAAGCTAATGTAAACGAACAAGCCACAAACCCGAATCAATGTAAATGTAGCTAAATTATACACTCAAAAATGACAAAAAAATGTTTCATGACAATATTTATACGCTGGTGTTTGAGCTAAACTATACTCATACTTAGGACTAACTAACTTACAACTAAAATTACTGTCTACACGAAGCATGCGTCTAGAAACCGCGGAACTAAAATGAATAGCAAACTGCGACCACTTGTTGATGTTTCGAATGAAATTTAGTAAAATAACACGCTTTGAGGGTTGGCTTACCAAATCGAACTGTATCTTGTAGATAACCATAGATCGTGCAATACAGATTACATACTACTAAGAACTATTTATGTTTGAATCAAAATGTTACTGTGTCTCTATTGGTTTGTGTATTCTCTCTAAAAAGAACCCTATTAAAAATAAATAAGAACACCAAGAAAATAAGATATTTTTGTCGCAATGAATTCTTACAATTCAATTCGATCCAATCTCATGGAAAATGCAAACTATTTGGGTATGTAATATGCACACATTCTCATTAAATAGGAGTAAAATATATTGTGAATTATTAAAAATTATGTTGAGAACCAACCCAACTCAAAATACAAAAAAACAAAAGAGAAATGAAATGTTAGTGCAAAATAAATGTGTAAAATATTTATTTCGTTTTTCTATTAAGTCGGCGGGTTTAAAAGTGTCAAACATTCAGTTTCCTTGAAGTCAACACAACGGAGCTCGATCAACTTGATACATTTTCGAGCTACCCAAGAGCCCTTAAGATAAAGATACTCTCACTATGCCGCCGTGCACATTGCGTCAGAGGGGCATGGCCTATATACCACGTAGGGATAAGAATCGGGAGAAGGATGTCCTGGCACCGAAGCCAGTTCATCCGCGTTCCTTGCGCTTCCATGGGTTCTTCGGCATGTCATATGTTCATCAACATGTGATGGTCGACGAGCGATGGACACCCAACTCATTAACCGAGCAATTCAAGGGAATGACCGACTTGTTGAGTAAGTTTATTTTTTGTGGATCTGATTAAGCTCTATTTAAATTTACATTGAACAGCACGTCGCTTGGTTTTCAAGAATCATGAGTCGAAGGCCAATCGTCAGAGGTATTTTCGCGAGAACAAGCGTCTAAAGCTGCAATGTCGCGATGGGCGCACAAAATTGCAAAATATTCTGGTCAACGACAACACCCACAAGATACGCAACTTCCTCATTAACCACAAAGATATGCAGCGACTGTATCAGAAAATGCCAATTCACCTGGTGGTGGACAACATCAATCAGCGAACCTTTGTGATGAGGAAGGAGAGGGATCGTCTGGAGTTTCGATTAAATCAGTTAAAGCAGCACTACAAGGAACAGCTGGTTGGTGATCTCTTTTATTCTTTATTGCTCCTAACAATTTTTTTCAGTAACTTCTCTTAAATTATTATACCGATTTAGGAATTTTATTTTTTTTAACATAAAAATAATTTAAATTTTATTTTTATTTTTATTTTTATCTTTATCAAATACTATTAAAAAACACAGCTACGGCGGGCACTTCTGCAGAATCGTATCAAATATCAGAATGAATTTATTCTCGACGAGGAGCTTAAGTCACGAGTTTTCCTCAAGAAGATCGAGAATTCCAATGTGCGCCTAAAGGCTATCAAGACTATCAATAATACTTATAAGAAGATGATTCAGGTACTGGTCCATGACGAAATCTTTTACGAGCCCATCTTGCGCTCCCTCAGCAGTGACATGGATGATCAGTCAAACTTTATCAAACATATTCTGTTCCTGGGCATGCCGGCCATAGCGAAGTTTAAGGAGCTAAATGACGAGTTCAGGAACATGGAGGATAAGTCCCGCAAAAACCTGCAGGTCAAACTGCAAATGCTGGCCTCGCTGAAGAAACCGGCAGGCACATCGATTAATTTCAACAAACCCAAGGAGGCGCCTCCGACAACGAATCTTAAGCGATATGTCCGTGAGACCCAGAGTATGATGATTCTTAAACTGGAGCTAAAGGCCGTGGAGAAGACTATCAAAGAGGTCAAGTTTGTAACACTTTGTTCGCAGGCCAAGGAAATTTATCCACGGTTTGTTATTTTAGCACTTATTTCGGAATATTTATATGTAATATTTTATAATCCAGAATGAAGAGCCAGGTGGACAACAACGACAAGCTGCATCGCATGATTGTTAATGACATGTTGGCTCACGAAATGCTGGAGACCAAAATGAAGTGCGCCAGTGTTTTAAAGGGAGTGCTGGTCAACAATCTTTCAGAGGAAGAGATCAAGTGGGTGATAAGTAACTAATTTATTATTATTCTTCTCATCTCTGTTTTATTCTTAGTCGTTTGGAGCGTATCAAGGATCTGAAGAAAATGTTGCAGAATGATATTCAATTCGAACAAGACACACTGCAGCATCTCAAAAATAGAGCTGATGCTTATGTAATGTTAAGGTAAGTGCTTGGCTTGCTTTATGTTAAGTATGCTTTTGGGGGTTTTATTTAGTTTTCATTTAGTAATCTTGGCTCTGTAAATAATTGAAAAAAAAACTGATTAAAAGTTTAGCAAAATGCGTTACCCGAAATCAATTTACTTAAAAACATATCAGTTGAATGAATTATATATGGTATTTTTAAACGCAGAGAGTTTAAAAGTTATCTATAAATTATTCCTAATAATTTAGGGTAATACATATCCAGCCTAAATCATTTTCTCCATTTCCAGGGTAAGCATTTGGAATCTGTTGGAAATTCTTCGACATATTGATCGGCAGCCTAAATTGCTACGTGCCCAGTATCCCAACTCGTACTTAAAACTGCCGCTGCTTAAATTCGAAATGCTAAACATGAGGGCCGCTGCTCCCGAGATTTTCGAGGAGAACAGTTGAGTCCGCTTCTACAACCAAACAGAAGTCCCAAATCTAACCTACTCTTCCCGCAGTTGATAATATAATGCATATGGTGAAACGCAAGATCTACAAGTTGATGAAGGCCTATGCAGTTGAGCTCAAACCGGCGACCATCAAGCGTAATGTCGAGGAATACCATGCCGATTTCTTGGCCAGCCTGGATATGTATGAGCCCGTGGACACTGAGGAGCAGGCTCCAACGGCTCCCGAGGACGATATCCTGCAGGAGAACAAGACCATGGCCAATGTGCCCAATCGCAAACAGATCAAGGCCCAAAGTGCGAAACTTGTGGAGGAGTTGTCCAAGCGGGATGAAACGTAAATGTTTCTATTGGTATTTGCGTTAGAAGTACTTAAAATTTGAAGTAAGTTAAATTCTGCAAGTTAAATACCAATTTACAGTGCCCGCAATTGGTAACTGACAAAAAAATAATAAATCGTGAGCTTTGCATTGGCGAAATTCCGAAAATGTGAGCTCTGTTTGCCAGTATTCGCCTTCAGATAATTGATCCATAATTGCAGAAAACGCTGCTTACTTTGCTGGGATCTGGGATTTCATCGAGTTCGATTGCCTCAACTTTTGGCTTTTGTCGACGCCCTGCATTTTCAGCGGCAGTTGCAATAATAGCGAGGAAGAATTATTGTTCCATTGCCTCATCATATAATTTGGTAGTTTTCCCAGTTTGATTTGTGGGTTGTGTAAGGTGTGAATGGTGTAGATAAACCTTCAGGTTTGAATATGATGCGGACAACCTTCTATAGTCCATAGATTAATCCGCATTCGGTGGGCACATTTTCGGACCGTCTTCGAATGCATCAATAGAGCCATTAATCATTTCCTGGCCACTCCACAGCGATTTCCTGTCAAGTCTTTTGCTCAAAAAGGTCAGTGGTTGTCATAAAAGTTTACTCGCTCAGCCGTCGACAGATGGAATCATTCGGAGTTCATCCGAAATGAAGTTGACTGGGGATGGGTTGGATGGGTTATGGGCCGTCATTTTTCGGTCTTAGAGGACGGAGCACGCTTCCATTTCAATCCGCAGTACGCCAGCCGACTGCCTTCCTATCTATCTGTGCTGTTATATCTGCGTACACGATATCACGCCGACTTCAAAAAAACCTAACACGGGAGCACGCGAGCCCATAAGCCGCCAAATGAGGTTATGCAAGTCTCACATTACTCGCGGGCCACCATGTTTATTCATATTCACACCACCGACCATATTCACGTTCGCCCCGATGCGGTTATTGTCATTGTTCCCCCTCAAAAAGCCAGACAAATTGGGTGCTGGAAGTGCTTGGCCCAATCGAAGGTGATGGTATTTTGGTGGCTGCCCTTAAAAGTTAATTTTGTGGTCAACTTTCGACACTTGAATGAAATGCTTTTCCATGGCTTACAAATATTTTGAATGCTTCGTGTTTGCGGTAAACTTGTTGTGTAAATAAAGTAACCAAGTGCATTAAATAAGTATTGCAAAAGACCAACAATATTCTAAAAATTCATGGCAATTATTTACTTATTTCTGATCTTAAAGTAACACTTAAAGAATTAAATATATATCCATTAAAGGCCACATCCATAATTGGTATAATAAATCATAAGCTCACGGAAATACCTACCACAAAAATCAATTAATCCAATTGGGCAGTGAGAATAATTATACTCGGAATCAATCAATTCGGAAGATTTGCTATGGGGGTTTCTTCTGGTTTGTCAATTAAAGTTATCTGCAGCTTCTTATGGGTTATTTACCATTAAGAGGTTGCTTTTCACATGACCCACTCCAGGATTAGCTACGTGATTGGGCTTAACAAATGGTTAATTTGGACATCATAAATCCTCATAAACGAATCGATGCAATTGCCCTGGCTACTCGGACTGTCTTCAAGTAGTCAAAACCTATTTAACCCGCCACTTTGCACTCTTGCCCCAAAACGACGATGTGGCCTGCTCAGTTCCTGTAGTCATCGTTCAAACGGTTGCCAGTTGCAACATTTCAAGAAGCCACAACCCACCGGCAGCCGTTCGGTCGTCCAATAATTATGAACCTTCTTGGCTGTTGGCGGCAGTTTGTGTTTGAAATTATTCGCATAGTAGCCGCAGCATCGTGGCAACAACAATTGGTAGTCAGTCAACTTAACGCGGTCTGCGAAACTAGCCAATTTCTGTTCGTTTCTGCCGGCTGAGTCGTGGCCAAAGTTTTTCTTTCCTTTTTCTTGCTTTGTACAATTTGCAAAACGAAGACGAACTGCTGGGAGAAGGAAGGAAACGTGTGATGTAAATGCCTGTGACGAAAATGTGTTACTCTATCAAGAACTTAAAATAAATTTTTCAAATGTGATATTTTAAATGGAATAAATTCGAACTGTAAAGTAATACCACGAATACCTCTTATTTATGATTAATGAAAGATACAATTATTTCCAAAATATATTTTAAATTTTTGGTTATTTAAATTACAAAACAAAAACTTAAAAACAAAAAAATTATTATATTATTATTAGTATAAAAAAAAAATAAAATTTAAAATTACTTGTTTATAAATTGTAAGAATTAATTCCTCATAGGGTATGCCTTTTCTGAGGGTATAAATGTAGGATTTACTACATTGCATGCAGCACCCCCAGGAAATTATCTTGTCAATGGCTGCGCTTCAATTGCAGTCCAGCTTTTGTTGGGCTTGGGCTTCGCTTTTGGGGTCTGGGGCCAACTCCTCCGCATCTGACTCGGCCTGAGATGGACAGTAGCCCGGACCTGGCTGGCAGTTCCCTTTTTTTGGGAGCTCGTTTTTGAGGTGTGTTCCTGCAAGGCGCATGGTCCCAACCATATTTCTTCTTCATTTGCTGGCATAATTTACATATGGTTATATAAGCTGAACTCGGCTAGGCAACAGGGCTAAACGAATCCATTGCAAAACTCAGCCCCAACTGATGCGGCATGTTTTATTTAATTGCCAACGAGTCATACACCCAAAAAAAAAACGAGAGGAAACGTAGGTCAATTTTACATTTTTTAAGGTCAATTTTAACTTGATATGGACCCCGTGTAAAATTGACATGTTCGCAAATGTAAAAATGATATTTCGGTAATATCATATTTACATTAAAACCATATCAATTTTTTGAAAATGTCAAACGTAAATTTGACAGAACTGACAGATAGGAAGACAGATAGACAGACAGACAGACAGACAGAAAGACAGACAGAAAGACAGACAGAAAGACAGACAGAAAGACAGACAGACAGACAGACAGACAGACAGAAAGACAGACAGACAGAGACAGACAGAGACAGACAGAGACAGACAGAGACAGACAGACAGACAGACAGACAGACAGACAGACAGACAGACAGACAGACAGACAGACAGACAGACAGAAAGACATACAGACAGACAGAAATACATACATATAGACGGAAAGACAGCCAGACAGAAAGACATACACACATACACTCCGCGTTCAAAATCAAGTGACAAATATTTGACAGAAGCTTATACTAGTGCGAGCGAGAGAACATGCTTAAAGCACGTCAGTTCGAATTTCGAATCTGTCTATCTCGTTTCAACTCATATCATTTTGCTCTCCATATGGCGTACTGCTCTCTTTTTCGAAGTGAGAGAGTCTCCGAGAGAGAAAATTCGGCAAAATGACCTTAATTAATGTAAATTTGACCTTATTTAATGTAAAAACGATGTGGGTTTGAATTACATGCTTTTTACATTGGCCATATCGAATATACGGGGCGGTATTTTTTTTTGTGTGTACCAAGAAAAACGGCGCAGAGAGAGCCCAAAATCGCGTACACATGTAACAGTTAACATCGATTTCAACCAACTAGCCATACCATACCGTACATCCATCCATCCCCTTGCAATTGCTGATTTGTGTAGGGCAGACAGTTTTGTCTTTTGTTCGTGGTCAGTGGGCGCGTACATGTAGGTTTCCGAACGTGTTTCCCCTTTCAAGAGGCCCAGCATGTGGCCTGGAAATGGTTATCGATGTGGAGATGTGCTCCTAACAGTCATCATTAAATACAGCTTATAATTTGTCAATGCTTCTGCAGAAATTATGTTCATAATAAAATTGGGTTTGCTCTAAATAAATCTCCCAAATTAATTGGGTTGCACCGAGCAGACATCAAAGTAGCTGCCAATTGGGGGACATTATATCACCTGCAGAACAATACCAAGCGACAGGTTCAACTCTTTTGCGGACACTCCCATTTCTCTGGCCCAGAGACCGGCTTTAGGCGGCAACAGAACAAAAGTTATAAATAAATCTGTGTCACTGGCAGAACCCAGCACAGAACAATAGATAAATAAACAAAAACGACAACGTTAGATAAATACACCTCAAATCATTCAAGATTATGCAATTTATAGGAGTAAATGAAAATATCAAACACGCAAGCGAAAGAAGCGAATGATTCAATACAAAAGACTTGGACAACAAACTTGTTTTGGTTCTAGGCGTAGAACACGTTTAGGCGAATCTCGGCGAAACTTTCCCAGCGTCGGAAGACTTTTGGCCGAACTGTAAATTTGCCGGCATGCATATTGTAATAGTGTCATTTTGTCTTGGCCCAGTCATCTGCCTAATTAACAGAGCTTCATAAATATTCAAGTCAATCGTAGATAAGAACTTCTGCCAGTTGCCCAAACTCCCAGAGTTGCACGTTCTGTTCGTGTTGTGCCGCCATTAGGCTTCATCTCTAAGCCTTTGGTTCTTGGAGACTCGACTGAAGCCCAAAAGTGTTTTGAAATCACTCTCTATAAATATGGATTTCTCAAGAGCTCGCTGTGAGAGTCTGGCCGGGGCTTAGCTGACTAACAACCGATTATTTTAATTAAATTTTATTATAAAAGACAAAAGACCCAACGCCCACATGCCAATGGCAAAGTAAATGCCCAAAAATATATATTTTTATTGCGGAGATTATGCAATTGTTTGCCTAACCAGCTGCTGTTCTATGCAAATGTTCCAACCTTATCTTCCCTGCAAATTATACAGCTGCACTTATCAGCCATGCTGGTTAGAACACGGCTCGACCTCCGGCGACCTCGGGCATGGATTCCGGCCCGATCCACGCCCCGCCCACGGATTTGCCCTTCAGCCACTGCAATTGTTCAGTTAGAGCGCGATAATGCAAACATTAGACACTTCATTTCATTTGGTTTGCCGTCGCATCCGTACGGCTTTCAATACCTCAATTAACCCATCATGGGCATGCGCAGCTTCTGTCTGCGGCTTTGTTTTCCGTTTCTTTCGAGCTTTGTTTTGCTTTGGCATCTTCGAGATGCCTATCAAGCCAACACTTACACGTCGATCTGCGATTTCCGAGATCCCAGATAGTTGCCGGTGGCTGGTTATGGTCCCAGAAATTGGGGTGCCATTGAGGAGTCGTGAATCAGTTAAAGTTCTTGCAAATAATTAAAAGGTTCCGCGATTGTGGTATAAGTACTCGAACCCATTAACAGGCCCGAAATAGCTACCTTAGCATAGGCAGTGATATGAGGAAGTATTTACTTAACTATGTGAACTATTTTGCATTTAACAATTGAAAATAATAAACGTAATTTTGAGATATTTTTTATTAATAAGAGGTGAAAATGATTGGGCCAATTTAACAATCCATTTTTTTAAATTATTTCAAGTCGTTATCTCAAAGATGGAACTGGCGATACTTCCTTTTTATAACATTTTTAGAAGGTTCATTCTTTACGTAGAAAGCTCCAAAAACAGGAAAAAACAGATGCATAAATAATGCCTAGTAAAGTAACGCTAATAGGACTAAACAAATAATTACAAAAAATGTAATATTTTTTTCACTGGGCGTTATGAATTTATTACGAACACTATCGGCATATGGCAGGAACCTTTTTTACACTTCTTTGCTGTTTGAGTTTGCGAATGTTCTTTTCGAGTTATAGATCTTCATGGCCAACTGAAAGCAGAGAGGGCATTTATCATAGTCCAGCTCGGTGGCTTCTGTACATCAAATGGCAAATCTATCAGGGAATATATTCCCTATAGTTTGGAGCTATAAGGGCGTCAATAAGAACATTCAAAGAGCATTAAAAACGTCTGTAAAGTGGACGGGTTCTCTTTTAGGTCCTGTATATATTGTCTGGGGAAAGAGCGCATTAAAATGTGGAATTTTAGTCGAGCATGTGGCATCTCTTACCGGCGAGCAGTTGATGGGGTTCCGAATTCAGTTTCTTGTTGGCAGCTTCCTCGATGTAGTCGCCGCCCGCCCGCAAAGGAAGAGGTTCTATCGCCGGGTGATAAGTGGGAACGGAATCTAAAGGCTGCTGCCCCTGATCGTCCTCTTTTCTTGGCCCAAACGGCATCACCTCTTTTTCCACTTCATCCGGCTGCTGCTCTTGAGGGACATTTTTCTGGCAGTTGAAGAAACGAATCCAAGTGTGTGGCCGGAAGAATCGACATCCCGATTTGGGTGGCTCCTCAACCGGCAATCCCTTCCAATCGTTGGCTATCTGATCCCGATGGAGATGCCGATGGTGGTGGTGCTGCTGCTGTTGCTGCAAACGACTAACGTCTTCTACCACAAACAGTATGCCAGCGACAATTAGCAAGGCAACCGAAAGCAGGACCAGGAAGCAGAGGATGTCCTGAAGCAGGGTCCTTAGATAATCTGGGTTTCCCGAACGACGCTCTTCAGCGGGCGTTTGGCTTTCGGCCTTGGAAAGATCCATGAGCAAAGAATTTTGAAATTCCGAAATTTCTACAAAACTTTTTTTTATTTTATATGTTTTTTAATTTCGAAAACCAAACTGTGTTGACTGCTCAACCGAACAAGTAGAATAAAGTGATTGGGGCTGACCCAGGCTGACTTTGCCTGGACTTGAAATACCTCGCCTACTGACTTGCCAATCGCCTTTATTTTTGTTGTCTTTCCTGCATTTCTCATGATAAGCCCAACTTTCTCAACATCTCGGGAAATTGGTGTAATTGAAACTCTTTAACGGCAATCAACATGGCGTTTGATGTGATTGAATTATTGGACACTTAAATGGGCGGCCCTCAGCGAAATGCAAGGCAGCCAAGTCGAGTCGAATGGAAGAGTCTTTAGCGCATTTTCCTATTTTCACACCTCGGGCAGCCCCTTCCTCTGCTCCTTGGCCCTCGTTTGGAGCTTCGGACTGTCGGCCTGGGGAAGCCCAACGTATCACTCAGTGCTAATGAAGATGTCTTCCCCAAAACTGGAACCGAATCCGTGGCAAACTGCCAGGCCTGACAGTTCATTAGTCAGGAAGTGTTATACATGATGCAGTCGACTGTGCGGCCATGCATGTTAGGGAAATTGAGGCTTTAATTTGATTATATAGACTCTAAAAAGGGGAAGGTATAGGTATTATGTAAACGGTTCGTCAGTGATTTTACTAATTTCGCAACATAATTGGGACTTGGTGATCACTAAATAAAAATACAGAAATGTAGAAAAAGGACCATTTAAATTACATTTTCATTAAATGCGATATAAAATCGGAAATCGTGGAGAAAGGTAAATTCCTAAATACTATTTTAAAAGAATATTTTTATATCTTACAATCTTTGGAGTTTTTAAAAGTTTTTAATCGAAACTAAATTGACTTTAACCTCTATAGGAATATTTGTTAAAGAGTTTTTTATAATGTAGCTTAAAAAGTAAATATAATTTTTTTTTATTAATTCTGTCCTTAAATGCTGTCCATTTAAATAAATATAGGTAAACAAAACAAATTAAAGTAAGTAGTCTAGGATAACTTTGTTGGCAAAAAAACAAATAAATTCGATTTCCGTAAAAGGTTTTCAATCAGCTGGCCAAAATCAATTAAAAGGCAACTGCAAATGCTCAGTTATACAATCAGAGTTGTAAATTGTAAATGCCCCCACTGTGTGACGCTCGGCAACTGATAAGGCCACCTCCCCCTGGAGCTGAGGAAAACCAAAAGCTCGGGCGAGCACAACAATGGCAGCGGAGACATTACATAACCTCCAGATGCCAGGGCAGGCACAATAACCTACAAATGCAACCTCCACTAACCGACTGAACCCAGGCCCAAAAGGGGAAAAATAAAATACAAAGTACAAAGCTAAACTGCTAAAAACCAACGTAATACAGTTTGCAGCTTCTAGAGAAAATGAAACAAAACAAAAAGAAACCAAACTCGAGCGGGAAAATCATGGGGTCGAGTTGTGTGTGGGAAATTGCGACAACGACAAATAAATTACAGCAACGCTTAAGGTCAAGCGATTTGTGCAGAAATGAGGCATATAGAAAACATATTGCCGCGATCGCTGCCTTTCTGATAACCAAAGAAATGAATAGGCCCTCGACTGTTAACTGCCGACTGACGAACAGTGATGCTAAATGGCTGGGTTAGTAAGTTATACACTGAGACAGGTACTTCTATCAAGTAAGATTTATCCAAAGCTGACTTGGATACCATTTTAAATTGTTTCTTAAATATTGGGTTCCAAAATATTGTATTCGACTGATCCAATGGAAACATTCTAATGAACTTACATTAAATAAAAATTATTTTCCTTTTTAATCATTTATTATTTATCATTTAATGTTTTTAAAAGGTACCCTGGGTAAAGGTAAAGTACCTTTGTCATCACTGCTACCGAGTGCTAGTCTGTTAGACTGCCGACGAATCGTGGCTACCTCAATTGCTGCGGGGTCAAATGGCGTTGAGGTAACGAGGCGAGCTAAATCATCGACTTCAACTGGGAGTCAACACGTGCAGAGTGTTCCATGCCCCCGGCTCAGACCCGGGTTGCGAATCTTCGGCTCTGGAGTCGCGAAGCTCCGCCAGAATTGATTGCCACTTGGGAAGGCCATTTCGGTTGCTTTTCTAGCGCGTTCGTATATATAAATCAAAAGAATTTTTCCAAATTGCAGTCCACGGCTCTGTGCCATGACTTAAGTGCCGAGGAAGGTCCAAACGCTTGTCTGACATTAGCCATCTACCCGGGGAGCGCCCGTGTCTGGGGCGAATCAAGGTGTCAGATTGGGGTTGGGGCATTTTGGAATGGTTTTCGGTAGTTGGCGATCAATTAAATTCGTATTAGTTCTTCTATTTTACTTTGCTATCTCCAGAAATGATCCCGGCCGCATTTGGTGGAGAATGATCATTACAAGTTAAGTTTTATTCTGGGAACGTGGGCTGGCTAAATCATAACTAAGATAATTCAAATAATTTGTGTGAACAACATTATATTACCTTCTAAAAGCCCCTGCTATTTTCGTTAAAATATAGTGGTGCTGAAATCTACGTTAAAATGATGACTCTCCTTTCATTCTTACCCATAATTAAAATACTTTAGGCTACGTAATTACGTGAATGAGTAAATGAATACTACGAACTGTGCTGGTAATTAGGAATATAAAGTAAGGGCTTACCTTAAATTTCTCTTTAATTAAAACCCAATATGTAAGTATGTTGGATATATATTTATATATATTTTTTTGACATGCCCAGTAATTGGGGCTTCCCCACTCTCTTTCAACCAAAGCCAAGTTTTGCCCTTTCGAGGAGGAGGTGAATGCCTGGCCAGTTTCATAACCCATTTCGATGGGTTGTAACTGGCGAAAAGTTTCGGCTATCGCCTTCGTGCCTTCATGTCTTCATTTCACCCACCGCCACAAGATTGTGTTAAAATTTTATTTTTGCATAATTGAAAAAATTTAACAACTTTAGCCAAACAAATTTTACGTTAACTGTGCGCATTTTGTAATTTCGCTCGCGTGCACATTTCGTTTGCCTTGCCGACCTGACCCATTCCTTGGCTAAAATGGTTAAAAAAAGCCAAGACATTATTACAACAAGCAGCGTGATTTCCGGAAGTTGAAGCTGAAGCGCAACAAAGGCGCCTGCGCCTGCGCAAATGTCGTCGTCGTTGCTGTCGAATTGATTGTTGCCGTTGCAGTTGCAGTTGCTAAGGCAGTTGCTGCGAAGATGCAAAGAAAGTCGTGCTGCAACAGCTGCAACGGCAGCTCGGCAAAGTTGCCGTCCTGCCTTCGTGCGAATAATGTCATTTGTGTTTGTTTTATAACCAAATTTACAACAACTTGCCACTGTCGACGGCAGCAGCAGACACAACGACACTGGGGCACTCAACATAATTGCTCCAATCCATGTCAGTGTTGTCGATGGGCAATCTACAAGAACCTTTCTTGTGCCTTTTAAGGATTTGCACGAATTTTTAGTGCCCAGTTCATTGAAAGCAGACGTGTGTTAAAGTGCCGTCCATTGGAAAATAACAGAAAACTACCTGGTTTTGCAGAAATAAGGTAAACAATTTTTTTTTGAGGAAACATCTGTCATTAAGTTTTAAATTTGGAATTCCATTTAAGAACTTGGGAAATTATCCTAACATTTTTTGTATTAACGTAAAAAATTCTAAGTTTACATTTAAAATATTTTATGAGAATTGCAATTCCATTTAAAAACTTCGGAAAATATCCTAACATTTTTTATTAGCGTAAGAATTCTTAAAAACTTAAAAAATCCTAAGTTTATATTTAAAATATTTTATGAGGATCTTGTAATTGGAAGCTTATTTTTTCTAGCAACTTCAGCACATCATCTATCCGTATTAAATGGGATTTATTATACAAAAATGATTCTATTCAGTAGGAAACCATTTTACTTTCATTTTACTTTTCCTACAACTTTCACCACGAGCTTTTTAGAAAGATTCTAATCAATCATCTAACGTGAGAAAATACTTTTACTTTACTTTTACCTTACCCTAAGTCAAAGATGAAAACTTCATGGTCAAAAGTGATGTAATATTTTCGATATCACAAAATTGCGTCATTTGCCATTTTTTCGTTAATTCCTAATTAATAGGTTTTCTTCTTTTGCTACGTGGATGGTGGCTGCATGATTCTTACATAATAATTATAGAAATAAAGCTGTCGTGGCAAACATAAATTAGCATTATAGAAAATAGAAAGGTCCCCTTCTTTGTCGGCCCCGAATGGTGGCCAAATGGTGTTTTTGCCCTCGCATCCCATCCTCACACTTGACCATTCTTTCAGCTGCTGATGATCGTGGCTAATTTTATGCCAGGTCTCGTTGGATTTCATAAATCTTTGATGTGGCGAAATTTCGTCCAAGTGGCGGAGGCATTAAATTAATGTTCTAACATAAATTTATAATTCATGCTCAAAGGCCAGGCCACTACTTCTGTAAAAAATGATGGCTTTGTCTCGGCAGCCGCCAGTTGAGGTTGATTTAATGACCTTTTTAAGATGCTGAAGCCGATGCTGGCGTAGACAGAGGTACTCTTATTAATTATTTTATTGGCAGACGTTTTATAAATGCTTCACTGACAGGAAGCGCTAATTAAAGTTTAGTTCTTTATGCAATTTCTGTGGGGTTTAATTAATTTTGTCAGGCAATAATAAATTGCTGTTTACTTCTTGGTCCTTTTGGCAATTACTTTTGCTCTACAAGGCCGCGCAAATTATTTCAGTGTATTATGAAAACAATCACACGTAATTCGAATGCAGCTCTTCAGCATTGATGTCTTTATATCTGAATATATTTATCTCGACTCTTCTTCACGCACTTCACTCGCCACTTGACCTTTTAATTAATCATGGCTGAAATATGAGTGTGAGTTTTTCAGCTATTTTCAGGTAGCTTCTGCTGTCAGCCACCCTATCGGACATGTTTTTCATCTGCCGCCTTATTTACCATAAAGTTTTCACACCAGTCAGGTTTTTTTTTTGGATGTATGCCAATGTGTTTGAATATTTAAGTTGAACCACGTTTAAAATGCAAATGGTCTTTGTGCATATATTAAGGTTTTTATTTTGGCAAAAGTTCAATCAACTTTGGACCAAACCGTATTGGTTTGCATACGGCAAAGAGCAGCAGAATTAGGTATTATGCAAACGCCTCGAGAAAGAACCAAGTCATTCGATCCCACCGAATGCCCTTCACCCATCCGATTGTATAATTTTCGTGCTCAAAAGAAATGCGGAATTCAGTAAGCCCGGCTCACCATTCACAAAATTAGAGCATATAAACATTTAAAGCAATTTTTCACAATTACCGAAATCGACTGCCAAAGAGCACAATAGAAACTCAACAGCCGAACAATAATGAATTCAATATTTGCAATGACACAATAAATAAATCGAGGAATAATTTCACCCGCAATTGCGCCGTTGTCATCCCGAAAAGCGTACGGTTATCAATGGAGATCACTGGGTGAGTGGCACTCGGCGCTAATTGTGAATTATGGAAGTTGAAATCGGAGTTGCTACCGTGGGCCGGGCCAACAACAAGGAATGACATTTCGGTCAGATGGAAAATTGCGTGTTAATAGTCATGCAGGGCAGACAATGGATTGTTGGCTTTCTTTCAGCGAGTTCAGCCGATCAGAGGCAAACAATTGGCATCCGTGTGGCCACAAATCAAATGCTCGTAATCGCAACAATGAGCAATTGCTGGCATTAGCCGCGATTGTTTGGCCAACTTTTCGGCCTCTTTATTTTTTCCGTTCGATCTGGATTCGGGAGTGGTTGCAACAGTGCCGCGGCCCACACACTGGGTATTGTGGGACCACACCACCGACTTCCGACAAGTCATCCAGGGCTGACCCATCAGCCCGGCTGATTATCAACTTAATCAGCGGCGGCTAATTGCAGTCTGCCGCCGCATTTGCACTTAGCTTAACTGCAATAAGTGCAGCTAAGTTGGAGTTGTTACAAATTTCCGCCTGTCAGCAGACCGACTAGATCCCATTTCCAGTGAGTGACAGAAAAACGTGTGAAAATTATGAAACTGCATTTTGATGCAACGTCTGCGGGTAAGTGGATGTGGATGGGGATGGACTCCCGAAATAAGAAACTCCCCCCACTCAAAATGTGAGCATTAGACTGTGCCTCTGTGGATTTTGCGACTTCAGCTCGAGCTCCAGCTCCATCTTCGTTTCGTTTCGACTTGGCTTTGTTTGGGCTGGCATCGTCTCTGGAGATCTGAGCGAGATTTGTGTGTCCTGTCATAGAGATCAAATTTTCTTTTCTCCTCGCTCACATTGCGCCGCTTAATTTGCACTGAAACTGCATTTGCAGCGATCCAAAAGTACCCGTCGCAGCAGCAAAATAAATAATTTTTATTGTGTTGAATTTATGAGTCATTGTTTGGCTCTGTGGATATTCGGCTGCTTGGCGTTTGCCTTCGCTGGCTTTATCTTATACGCTTTTGCGAGTTCATTAATTCTGCATCGCAGCGTAATCGCATGGAAAACGGCTGCGCGAAAGAGTTTTCTTGTTGCATCGAAGGCTTATCACTGCGAAATGCAGTTCACTTAGGTGGCGAACAAAACATGCTGAGATAAAAAAGTAAATAATACAGACAAAAATTAAATGTTGGAATAAAAAATCTTTATCTCAATCACAAAAGGTGCCTGCATTTTAAGAAAATAAAGGACAACATAAAATCGTTAAGTTACTAATTCGATCAGTAACTTACTTTTAGAGGAAGCTTGCATTACATAAATAAAATTTGACTCCACTAGTATTTTTTCAATCGCAAACTAATATATTTAAGTAAATTACAGCTATTAGTATCTTATGCCTATTCATTTACAATTATCAATCACAAGATCACAGCCCCGAGACTTTCTCCCAACAAAGTTAAATGAAATTTCTATGTATAGAAATCCGAAAGAAAACCGCAATGCTCGAAAATTGAATTAAGTTCAAGAGTTCAGGATGAGCCGTTGCCGCTATTGTGCCACAAATTATTGAGTGAGTACTCTTGACATGGGAGCATTTTGGATCCCGTAGCTTATGCAATGGGCTCGCACTGCCAACAAAAGCAACAATCTGGCGTGGCCGCTGGGCCGAGGTTGATGTCATCAGTGCGTCATCAGCTTTCCTTTGGTCTCCGGCAGAAACAGTCCCAAGACAATGAATCCAAAGAAGCACATGCCCGCCGACATGAACATGGTGGCAGCCAGGCCCTGATCGTAGATCATGGTGGGGTAGATCTTCAGAGCCACAAAGATAAATCCGCTGAATGTGGCCATGCTCAAGGAGGTGCCAATGGAGCGGATCTGCAATCAGTAGAGCAAATGTTATATGATGTTTTCGCAAACCCAACGGATTAAATTAAAAGTTCATAGTGCATATTATATATAGTATTTAATATTCCTTTTTGAATTCCCAGAACACTCACCTTAGCTGGCAGCAGCTCAATGATGATGATGAAGATCAGGGCTATTACTCCCAGCGATGCAATGCAGGCCACGAGGCACATGATGACCAAGGGTAGCCATCCATTTTGGTCGAGGAACTCATCCGAGGCGAAACACTTTAGCAGGGCGATGGCCAGCTCACCCAAACCCATTCCACCCATGGAAGTGAGCAGCAGAACACGACGTCCCAGTCGATCCACTAGGGCCACAGCACTGAATATGCCCACCAGCTGGGCAGCTCCCACCACAATGGTGCAGGTGTTCGGATCCAGTTTGTTGCCCAGCTCCGCGAAAATGTGCGACGTGTAGTTGAAAATGGCAAAGCTCCCTGACAGCTGATTGCAGATGATCAGCACGAAGATCAGGCCGAATATCTTCAGAGTGGGCACGTTGACTGCAAAGGTACACAGGAAATAGTAAAGTGATCACTATTAGATCTAAAATAAAATATTATGAAGAACTACACACTTGATTATTGCTAAATAATGTTATTTTTCAAAATGATAATCATCGGTAATAATTTTTATCAGATAAGTAGAGTAGAAGTAGCCGCTTTTATACGAGCATCTTGATCTTTTATATAACTTTTTTATATAGGCTGCTGATCACACCACTTAATCTATATTTAACTTCTTATCTCACTCACTGAAATCTCGCCAAGAAATGCTCTCGGTGACGCCGCCGCTGAGAACCTGAAGCCGAAATGTGTCGAACTCCATTTTAGCCGCGTCATGCTTAGATGCCTCCTTGTCAGAGGAAGTGGGTGGCTTCAGATTCTTGTAAAAGTAGAAGGACTTCTCAGCCTGGTCATCGCGACCACGCCTCAGCAAATATTGTGGTGTCTCCGATAAGCCAATAATTGCCAGCATAAACACCACCGGCAGGGCGACGATAATACAAGGCATCAGATAATACGAGAGATACGAGGCCAGTGTAAAGCCCACCATCATGCCGATGCTAACGTACATCATGGCCATGGACGATAAGGCTCCGCGAACGCTGGAATGATTTTCTAATATTATTTCTTAAATAAAAATGTTAAGTCCTTTCCTTCCTTCGACCTTCTGCAATATGACCTTTATGAAATAAAATTTATTAAGTTAATGGTGGTCCGATGTTCCGAATAGTGCATTATCAGAATGACTTTTCAAATACAATCTGCATGTATTTAATCATAATTGACTAATGTCTCACATTAGGAGTCTATTAAATTTAAAAGGTGCAAGACTGTTAACAAACATTAGTCAATCATATCCTTTATTTTTTAAAATTATATAAAAACACGGATATAAACAGATCCACAAATTACCTTCCGCAATAATATTTAAGTTACGTTTTAAATAAAAGAATTTTTACATTTTCAAGATTAGATACCTAATAAATCTTAGCTTTGCGTCACACGGTGACTCCCTGCTTGAATATTTCAATCGTAGACAATCTATAATTCCAAGTAATTCATTAAAAATAAACCATATTTCCCCGACTTTTATCTAATCGTTCAAAGGCAGACAAAAGTGTGTCGATATTTTTGTATGTAACAACGAAGTCTGAGCTTATCAGCTGCACGTAAAACTTGAAATAATCTATCATTAATAGATTACCTTTAATCCGAACGGTTGTTCCTCACCCGAAAGTGACGCAACTTACCTATTATCGGCAATTTCCGCAATGAATATGGGCAAAACTACATAGCAGCCGCCTCCGGACATTCCCGCCAAAAATCTCCCGGCATAAAGATAGGTAACGTCTTGGGCAGAATAGATAAGGATCCAATAAATCTATCGAATTGAAAAGAACACGGTGAAGTGACTCAAGCTCTTGGGAAACCCCTTCAAAACAAGTAAAACTTTATCTACCATATTGGGTATGGCCAAGAAATACATGCACAGTTTACGGCCCAAACGATCGAGTAGCAGTCCGAAGATTATATTGCCAGTCAGCGAGCCTAGGCCGATAAGTGATCCGACCCTGCCAATTTTGGACACCGTTACCAAAATGATTCCATATTGTGGGAAAAGAGCTTACCAGGAAGCCTCGGTGATGGTCAGTGGTTCTCCCAGAGGACTTTCGTCGGAGCCCAGGAGCCGCAGAGAGGGCGACAGCCATCCCACAGCAATTCCATGGGTCAGCGTCATAATGTGCACTGCGATTAGTTAATTCTTTTATTAAAGGTTCCCGTTATCCACCGAATTCTCACCCACCCGTCATGGTGGCAATAAATTGCCATCGGTACCGCGCACTAAAAACACTCAGCTTCTGCGGTTGACTTGGATCGACAGTCATTTTGGCGGCCGTTATTTTAAGGACTCCCAAAAATACTCCGCTTTTGGATTACAAATTAACCGCTAGGCGGTCGTGTGCCTACTGAGAGTTCTCACTTTGGGTGGCTAACGTTTTTGTAGTGGAAATCACGTCGAGATACGCTTACTTCCCAATCTTCTCGGGATTGTAAACAATAATGACGATTATAAAATTGTTGAAGATAAGATAAGTGTTAAGTAGTCACTAAGTTTTTACCGCTGATTAATGCACTACGTTTAGGTTTGGAGAGCTCTGGCAAAAGAAGTCTGTAAATTTTGTTGCAAAAAACGGCTATCAAAAAACAAAGCCCTCGACAGTAAGGCTAATCTTCCTGTTGAACTTGTCGGATGGGAGCAATAGGACTATGTAAATTTGAAGAACTTTGTATGAGTTGTGCGACAATATTTAGTATAGATTAACAAACCCATTGCAAACAAAAGAGTTGTAAACAGTAATTTCCTTTTATTAAAGTAATCTGCATTTACACTTTTTTTTATGATTTTTTTTTAAGTTTTCACTTTTAAACAGAATGCTACGAAATATTAATGAAATTATTATGAAAATATGGTTTTTAGCCGGTGGCAGAAAATAAAGAAGTAAAGTACCTATCCCACTTTTTATATACTTCATTATCAACGGAAAATGGCAACAGGAGGATGATGATTATATGACATCAATTAAGTTGGAAGCAGATTTCATGAGGCCTTGAAATCCACACACCTTTCAATTTTTATCTCGTAGCAATATGGTTGGCTTTATTTATTTTTATAACTGGGTAAAAGTAATTTATCGTTATCACAACCACCTGTCACTAAGGACCGATTTTGCCAAACAGCAGTTTCTCACTTATCTGAACAACTCGAAATCGATGTACACAGGTTTCACTAAACCCATTAGTGCGTCAGACTCTTTCCTCTGGTCTCAGGCAAAAATATGCCCAGCACTATGAAGCCCAGAAGGCAGAAGCCTGATGACATAAACATTGTGACATGCACTCCGTACTTGCTGAGCATCACGGGGTAGGTCATGAGCGCCATGAATACTGAGGCACTAAGTCCGCACATGCTAATGGAGACGCCGGGGGCTCGAATCTGTAATATGTAAAACCTTAGCCAAGTCATTTGCCACATAAACACCAGCTTACCCTAAAGGGCAGAATCTCAACGATGATGACAAACGTCAGTGCTACTAGTCCCGCCGATGACGAATAAGCCACGATGCACATTAAAGTCAGCCCAACCCAGCCATAACTGCTCAAAAAGTCCTGAGAGGCAAAGGACCTAAGCAAACCCACACTAAGCTCACCCAGACCCATTACGGCCAGCGAGGGCATCAGGAGCCTGCGACGGCCCACTCGATCCACCAGTACGACGGCACTGGACAATCCAAAAAGCTGCACAATACCCAGATAAATGGAGCACATGTTAGGTTCCATTCTGTTTCCGAGTTGTGCAAAGATGGCTGACGCATAGTTGAATATGGCAAAGGATCCCGACATCTGATTGCAAATCAGCAGCACAGCGATCAAGGCAAACGCCTTTCCCGACTCCTTTTGAACTGCATTAAAAATAAAATGAATCATAAGAAATATTGCGCAATCCTAATGCGCCTAAGAGTAAATCTAATAATATAAACATCTTACTTACAGAATTGTGAAATGTTAACCTTTTCCTTAATTCCGCCACCTAGAACTTTGTCCCGAAAAACTATAAATTCGGCTTTGTTTTCGTTTTGTTGTGCTGGGTCCTTGGACAAATTTTTGTAGAAGTAGTAAGATGTCTCGGCCTTTTCGTCACGACTCCGTTTCAGCAAATTTTGTGGCGGCGCGGGAAAGGGAATGATGAGACAGAGAAAGAGAATGGGCAGGATAATAATGATACACGGCAACACATGGTATGATATGTGGTAAACCAATACAAATCCTACAGTAAGCCCGCCGCAGAGAGTCAATATGAAAAAAGACGTTAAAGTTCCTCGGACGCTTAAAGAAAAAAGGCGTAGGTATTATTATTAAATCTGTGATATTATTAAAAACAGTTATTAAGAGTCTGGTTAGGAGAATGCCATTCCAATTCTAATTCAATCCCTTTAAAAAAATAATTTTGTACACGGACCATTTTGGTGACTCAATCTGTGATATTATTAAAAACAGGTATTAAGAGTCTGGTTAGGAGAATGCCATTCCAATTCTAATTCAATCCCTTTAAAAAAATAATTTTGAACACGGCCAATTTTGGCCACTCAATACGTATTGAAGAATCGAGAACAGACTTCTTTTGCCGTTAATCTAGCTTCAAAACTGTGGGCGCCACAGTTTTTCGCGGTTTGTGGGCGTTAGAGGGGGCGTGGCACTGCGTAGTAACCCCTAGAATCTGCATGCAAAGTGTCAATCTTCAAGCTTTTATAGTTTCCGAGATCTCAGCGTTCATACAGACGGACGGACAGACGGACATACGGACGGACAGACGGACGGACAGACGGACGGACATGCGGACGGACAGACGGACGAACAGACGGACAGACGGACAGACGGACGGACGGACAGACAGACGGACAGACGGACGGACAGACGGACGGACAGACGGACGGACAGACGGACGGACAGACGGACGGACAGACGGACATGGCTAGTGATCCTGATCAAGAATATATATACTTTATGGGGTCGGAAACGCTTCCTTCTACCGTTACATACTTTTGCACGAATCTAATAAACCCTTTTACTCGACGAGTAACGGGTATACGATAGTAGATTTTTTTTGGAATGACATACGTATTATCCGATATTTCCGCGATAAATATAGGAAAGGAAACCATCATGGTGCCACCAGATATTCCCAACAGGACTCGAGACACGTGAAGATACACTGATTTATTTGCGCTGTAGATAAGGATCCAGTTAATCTGAAAAACAAAATAAAGTCTAGGAATCTTAGTAAACACCTGAGGGCGTATATTTATCTACTATATTGGGTATGGGCACAAAATACATGCACTTCTTAAGTCCAAATAATGAGATCGGGAAGCAAATTGTCATATTACAAAGCAGAGAGCCAAAACCAAGCATAGAGCCTATCCTGTCAATCGCAGTTAAACCAGTAATTATTTATCAACATAAATTTACCATATTTATGCTAACATACCACATCACCTCGCTTATGTCAAGTGGACCAACTGGACTATTTTCGGATCTTAGGAGAGGCAGAGTAGGAGAGAACCATCCCAGTGATATTCCATGAGTTAGCGCCATAATGCACACTAAATGAAATGTAAAATATCAGCGGTTGAAAAAAGGCACTACCAAGGTCTTACCCACACGTCATCGTGGCAAGTAACTGCCAGCGAGTGCGCTTGCTAAAGATTCCCATATTCTTTAGTTTAATAGAATTTTATATATCGTGAGGGAAACCTTCAGTTGTCCCTAGATGGCAAACAATCTTGATCATCATGGAATTAACAAAATAGTTTTATAAATACAAAATAATAATTTTGACTTGAGTGTTAGGACAATGTAAGTTTGATATATTTAATTTTAAACAAAATTTGCTTTTCGTATGTGTTTTAATGGAACACCACACTAATAAAAAAAAACCTGAAAATTTTTATAAAATCTAGAAAATTCTTTCTTGAATTTTTGCCAAAGGTGACCCCGCCTTTGTTTTAAAAAATTTTCTTTAAAAACAAGAAAAAATATTTCTTAAACCAAGAAATGTAATTCTTGTTCTTAGGGTGGTTTCTCTCTTGTTTGAAGAAAATACATTTCTTAAAACAAGAAATGTTCTTTTAGAAAGACGCCTTTAAAGCAAGAAAAAATTATTCTTGTTTCAAGAAAGAATATTTCTTAAATTGTCGGCTTAGAAAAGAAGGGTAGATTTCTAATATTTAGAAAGAAATTTTTTTAAGTGTACGGCATTTCCATGTAGGTAAATATTTAAATGACTTAAATATTTGTTTTCTAAAAGTACCCGATACCTATTTTTAATTAAAGTTTTTTGTTAACTTAAATGATATTTGCACATCCAAAATTGATTTTTGGGCCGGTTTCTAGTCCATCAGAGTGGTGAAATCCCTTTCATAGAGGCATGAAATTACGAATACAAATGAAACTCACTTTTATCTTATGTTTACTCATAACACAAATGACAACAAAGTGGATGAGGAAATGCTCTACTCATTGAGATTATGGTGCCCAAATAGTTGGACACACAACAAATAAAATCATGAAATTCGCGGAACTGTGAGTATTTTATCTCCCAACAATTAGGTCCCACAGAGATATTATCATGAAAATAAAACAAGCTGGGCAATCAAACAGCATGACAACAAGTTAATGCCGAGTGGGGGAGAATCTCTCCCCCAGACAAGCATCGGTTTATCGGGTCCCAATCGGCGATCGTGTCACAATAAATGATTTTCCTGCGATCAAGTTATTATCCGCAGTTCCTGGCCCCACTCAGGCAGTCAGTCTCTCATCGACTGTCTCGGCTGGCCGCTTATATCGATCGATAATGAGGGGTTCCTGTGCTACCAGCTCGCCAACTTTTGGCCGCGGCTTACATAAATCTCAGTTGCATTTTAATGCACAAAAACGGCCCCATCGTGATTCCTTTTGGAAGACTCCGTAGTCGACGTAGTCGGGTTTCGTGGCTGGAGCTCTGCACGGTCGGAGGTCATGCCCTGCGGTTTGTTGTGCCGTTTGTAAAATGCTCAATAAAAAATATCAAATTTTTTCTGTGTCATTTGCATCTGGCTGCAATCCACGGCAAGCCGTGACCATATTACAACCCAGTCCGGCACTTTGACACAGCCAAGGCAATAAGTACCCATGCTTCGCTTCTTTGGTGGCCGATCCGCTTGTCTTTCATCATTAGCACACAATTGTTCACTATGTTCGAATGCTGAGATATCACTTTCGTTTGTTCATCTGTCAGAGCGGATAAATGGCGCACCGAACCACTGACAAGCTCGGGATTTTAGATTTCAGGCATTAACATCACTTTTCCCTCGCTTATCTGGTTTAGCTAACATTCCGGGTGGATGATGCACTTTGTACGGGTAAATGGTGAGTTCTATTCTTCCCAACAGGTTGGTTAACTAACCTTATTGTATTCGCTGATTCACTTTAATTTATTTGTGGCTTAAACAACAGATTACGTCTCTTAGGTGTTTTAAAAGAAACATAAATTGATGTCATTAAGCTTTAAAATTTTTCGGTTTGGTGGCTGCTGTCGATATTTTAGATGTGATAATTATTTTTGTCAAAATAATCATTATTTTTATCTTATTTAATTAATAAATAGATTCATTTTTTTATTTTTTACAAAAAGAAGTCTAAACTCTAGACTCTAGAGTAGATAATAACTCAACAGTTAAATTTCTTTATTTATAGGATCTAGGTTTCTATATTTCTCTTTGACATCAAGGGTAAACAAAAATACCTGTGCTTTAGCAAATTAAGAAAGTCTGAGAACCTTTCAAGGATTTCGAATCAAGAAGATTACGTTTAAAAAATGTTAAATAAATTCCGTTTAAAATAAAACATTTATCAAAGCTACCCAAAAATACAACCTATGAGCATTAATCATGGGGTTATCTTCACCATTGATCTTGACAAATGTGGGTCGAGTCCGAGAAACTTTAAAAATCAGCCTCGACAAAAAGATATAACATAATTTCAGCGACTTCTCTCACATGTAAAAGGGCCAAGAATGTGGGCAAACTAAACAAAGGAAAAACAAAAGCCGCGCCTAGATATCAACCGGAGATTCCCCAAAAAAGTAAACAATTAAATCAACAAATTGTGGCTGCTGCATCGCTCCAAGAAAAAAAGTGGCTTTAGGCCTTAGCCGAAAGCTGAATGAATGACGGCATGAATGGATGAGTAATTGAAGGCAGCGAGTATTGTTCTCAGGCTGGCGAGCACGTTGACACCGTGCCGTGTGTGGGTGTATCGCCCGGAGTATCTGGCAGATACTTTGGTGGCCCAGCATGACTGAGACCGAGACGATCGGGGCCCCTAGTCATGGCGAAAATCGCACGTTTCTATGCAAATCTTCTTCGCTTTTCAATCATCTACACGACTAGGCCACGGTGGCTTCTGTTTTTTTTTTTTTTTTTTTTTTTTGTGGGGAGGGGGGCTTCTGTTGGTAGTTGTCCGGAGACGTTTTTGGGGGCCTGTAGGCAATAATTATCGCTTGCATTACGTATTTCGGCTGCTTCTCGCTTTTGTTTTCGGCTCGGCGACTGTGTGGCAATCTAACTGGGTTGGCATAGAAAACGGGCGTTAAAATTAACGGGAGTTAAATGGTTTTTCAATTCACAAAAGGCAAAGGCAACGCGGCGATTGCATGAGGGCCCACCATCCATGCTTCTGTGATGGATAGTTTGGGGTTAAATATAGGCTAGATGCCTTCTTAGATGCTTCTACAATGATTTGACACTTTGCCCGATCTCTCGGCTTTACCCACCGAATTTACTGAATTACTTTTCAACGAAACGGAAAAACGACCTTTTAAGGTTGTTGCTCAATGGTTACAGTTGCACTAAGGGAGTGCTTAAATTTGTGTGTATTTGATTGCGATCCCTGTTTATTTGGCAAGTGTGCTTGTATGGTTTAAAATGTGACCAAAATCAATTTGTTTTAACTATTTCTATAGCTCTCTTCTGTAAAAGGTTAAGTCCTTGAAACTAAGATTAGCACTTAAAAATTAAATATTTTAAAAGGTCGTACTTTTGACTATTTTTGCTTAAATGTTCAACATTAAGTGTTTACTTAATTTCGGTGTTTGTTTTACCATTAAAATTTAATTTTTATTATATTTAATTTTCCATTTTATTTTTATTAATTTCTTCTTATTCTTCACTGCAATAAACTTCAGCGGAAAATTAAGGCCTAATTAGGAGCTTCAAATAAACTTTAGAGCTCGCAAATCGCTTGTAAGTTATCAATTGAGCAATTCATTATGATGGCATGCAGCCCGCTTAGCCATTCTTAATGAGAAAAGCCGCAGTCTCAATGTCATTTGCATGGGGCAAACAACAAAACATTGTCAATATCTTTTAATGAAAGGAACTACACCAACCAGTTAAGAGCCAGAACCAACTCGCCATTAAAGTCACGTTAAGCAGGCAAAAGGCAGAAGCGCCAACTGGCGGGTGATTACGACCATCACTTCTGATTTTGAATAGAATCCAATGTTAATTTTACATGAACCGCCAGCAATTGGCGATGATCCAATGCTGGATAGCTACTGCTGGCTGCGCGATGCCCCATGGCTGGAGATCCGTGGGAATATTTGCGGCTGCCATTATTTGAGCATTTTTGCTACACCGAATCCATAATCGTAGGCGCAATGAATCGGCATCTGCATCTGTCTTCGTGTGCAGAAGGAAGAAGCAGCCGCTGCCGAGCCAAAGAGACGCAGATAAACCCAGCGAAAATCAAACAACGATATTATGCAACCAGGGGTTGCTGGGCCCAAAGAGGCTGCCCCAAAATCATAATAAAAACTGTCCACTGTCAACTCTTCAGCTGTCTTCCCTTTCGCTCCATTGTCTGGCAAGATTGGCTAGCAAGAAAATAGAAGTCGAGAAACAAGGCAAGAAACAAGAAACGCCTCAAGTCAAAAAGTCGTCACTGCGAGCATTTCGAATCTTTAATTTGCGATTTTGTTTGTTATGCCTTCCACGAGCGATCGACCCATCGACCAGCTCATCGCCGACCATCCACCGACCCACTCCGCACCCCTGCACCCAGTACCCAGTCCTAAGACCCTACAAGTGCTTCCCCTTCCTCATTAAAGGCTGATGGATTTCCAAACTGTCATCTTGCTGATTGACTGAAATCGATTTCAATTGAATGTGCTCAGCATTTAATGCAATTTATGGCAAACAATGCAAAGGAGGTTAATCCTTTTAGCTGGCAACCGATCACAGGGCGTGCAAATATTACGTATACGTAGGTATTATAATAATGATTAAGGGCATCAATGTGCAGAGAGAAAATGAAAATTTATAATGCAGTTCAAAAAATGTACATGTTCTTAGAAAGACATTATTATTTACTACCCTCTATATTAAAGGTTTTCAATTAGAAAATATTAATTTATATTTTGATTAAGGGCATAAAATAATAAATTATTTTTTAAATAAATAAAAAATGAAAATTTCCCTAATTTCCCTAATTTTGAAATTATCCTATTACCTAAACTTACAAATAATTGTATGGCCTTCGTAGAGATTAAAGAACCAATTTTTATAAAGTCCAAAGTGAACATTTAAAGGTATGTAAAAAATAACTGCATCTTGAATCTCGCACTTAATATACAATCATTAAATTCCTAAGATAGCTTATTACAGTTTCTTAACAGAAATGTTAAGCTTTTCTCCGCCGATGAAACTCTGTTAAATTCTTCGGGGCCCGAAGATTTGTGCTCTTGTCTTCGGTCTTTTCCGCCCCTCTCTGGATCGCAGCGAACAGCTGATCGCTGGACCGGTTGCAAAGACAATCTGCTTTTGTTTGGCTTTGCTGCTGCTTTTGGATATTGGCCAGTCTTCGGGCTTCTTTGGGAATTGAGGAAGATGTGGCAGCGATCTTCGTTTGGCGGTGGGTTCGTCCGGATCGGCGACGACGACTGGCTTTGCTTTTGCTGTGTTTGCGGTGGCTTTGCGAGCGTTTTCGCTAAACAGAGTTTCGAGTCTGCGGCCTGCTCAACTACTAAAGTTGGACGCCGCATTTGCCAATTGAAACATTCAAATGTGAATATCGTACGGGTGAAGACGTCTTCTGTTCGTCTGGCTCTGGCTCTTACTGTATTTTCATACCAATCTGATGTGATAAATTTAAGCAAAATAAAGTGCTCGTAGTGTTCAATACTTCAAACTCTTGTGAACTTAAAAGATATTTTTTTACTGTCAAAGTAGTAAAAACTGTTCTTTTTGGGACGTTTGTGAACTAAAAAAAATTATCAAGGATGTCAAATTTTTTAGGAACAATTGTGACCAACTTTTGAAATACATTTAATCCTAAAAGAAACCTTTTAAGGAACAATATCACTTCAAGCTTGAGTCTGAAAATATTTCCTTTAATTTAAATGAATTATCTTTTTTCTACCTTTCAAATGAACTTGGCCCAAATCGTACATCAAAACTGTAACTAATTAAATTATTTCCTTTGAGATTACTTAACTTTAGTTTCGTCTTAATGACGTCTTCATAATGCAGACATGAACAGCTTGAAGTGATTTTGTGCTACTACCGAAAACATCAACTAAATCGTGATATCTGTGCATTACAACCGGATTCCTCTCTAGCCCATAACAAATAATAAACCAAATAATCGAGCATAGTGAGACAACATAAACAACAATAACGAATAATATGCAACAATCTAAGTAATATTCACAAGAAAAACGAAAACAACAAAACGCTACGAATAACCCAGTCGGAGAGCGGAAAACTTTGTCATAAATAAGTTTACGGCGAAACCTCCATATTACTTCAATCACGAAACCGAAAGCAAAAAAGGAAGCCGTGGAAGATTGAGTTGCTGCCACAGTTACTTACCAGACTTACCTGAGTGTTACTGCTCCACAAACTGACATTCAGAGTACTGCCAATGATGCTGATGCCGCTTAAAGGTGAGTGAGCTGAGAATATCTAGCCGAGAATTTCGACAGCTTGGCAGATCGACAGCTGAATAGTTTCGAGTCTTCTAATAAAATGCCAAACGCATTTTGTACGCATGAATGGATAAAAAATCGTTGTGTGTGCTCAAGTCGTTGCCTTTCACAAAGCATCATCTTACTTAGATTTATTGCATGCATTTCCAAAGTAATTTTATTACTGCTTTTGGCCAGTCAGCAAGCGAAAAAGATGCTGGTAAAATGTCAATGCGTTGGCTGCATAATGGAGAGGCCATTTTATGGTGGCTCTTGTAAGTTATGCAAGTAAACTTGCATCTTCACTAAGCCAGGCAAAGAAATTAAATGAGTACAAAATTATAATACTTGACAAGGACTTGAAAAATTAAAAAGCCTTTCAAGTTTTATATTATTTTTAATGAGTATTTTTAAATTTCCTGAATAGTAATAAGGTACTGAATACTTTTTAAAGTGATGCGTTATTAAAACCAAATATGTAATGCATATTTTACATCTATATATTCAATACCTAATATTTTTCAACAAAATTAGCAGACTACCTAAAAGCCGAAAACGGAAATAAATTAATTAAAAATTGTTATCCTTGAAAATAAATTCTTCATCATTTAATGTCCGATTTTCATTTTTTAAACTAACGGTCAGCATCCACATGCATCCGATTATTAATCCATTAAAATTAATAACTTAATCAAGTTGGCTCACTAGCAGATTCAAAGTCATTACCAAACAATCTGTAGTAGCTTGGCTTCTTGTATTTTTAGCGATCATTGTAAAAATTAATTGGTTCTAGGCAACTTAAATGACGAACAATTTCCATAAATCTTCAATATGCCTGGGGTGACTTTTGGTTGATGATTAATTTGCAAATTGTTGGCTTGCTTAGATGAATAGATACAGCAATTAAAAGCCTCAAAATTGCCGGCATGCATTTCAATTTTTTTTTTGTTAGGTTTTCTAATTTTTACTGCATAAATTTAGTGTTGCAAAATTTGCAACCGCAATTGTTGTTTTCGTCTTGGCATTGTTATTAACGAATCTAAGATAATGCTGGCGGGTCTGAGCACACAGTTCAAGGATGAACGGCAGCGGTAGCTGCTCAGCTCAGAACAAACCCTTGGGAGGGGGCTGGGCCCAAAGAGAAAAAAACTCAGCCATTTGCAGCTGCAACATTTTTGTGTTAGATAATTTCAATTGCTGCTCAGCCCGGTGATTACTGGGTGAGCAACTCGGCCAGAGGGCCGCAGAAAGTAGTGCAGGAATTGGGAAATGCGCCTTAAATGTCAAGAGGTGCCACAGTTTTGTTTTCTTCTACAGTGCAGCCTCGTGGCGCAAATGAACAAAGGAAAGGCTGGCTAAGAGAAAGACAAATTTAGGCCAAATGTGTGACTTAACGTCTTTCACATCGCTCACACACCCACACACACACAGGGGCGGCTGGTGGGCGACGGGGGAGAAAGGGGGACTGCTTTTGTTTTATGTGGCAGGAGGTTAAAGTTGACTAGGGAGACGAGCCGAAGGCAGGCGAAAACAAAAATAAAGCAAAACCCAGCCGGGCTGCCTCAAATGTAACAAAATGCTCCAATATAATTTTGCCCGTTGTTGTCTGCAGATGGCCAGATAAAAGTTCAAAATGCGAGCGCTTGTTGCTTAGAGTCTTAACCGGGGTCTAGTCTGGCCAAGTTGGTCTGCTCTGGTCTGGTCTGGTTGCTTGGTGCTGGTCTGGTCTGCTCATTAACGTTGCCAGCGAAAGAAATGGCAAATAAATTAAAAAGTCATTCAAGCAACAATACCCAAAAGGAGGATTCCCCTCCAGCGACTAAGACAGTGTTGTCTCAAATCGCCGTAGTCGTGTAGCCTGTATCCCATTCAAGTGTTGATGCGTTAACTGGCGCTGCGTGCGCATCGCTGAAAAGCCAATGAGCCGCATCTGAGAGATACGAGTAAAAGTATCTAACGATTCCTTGTAGACAAAACAAACAACCACCTCACAATAGCTGCCGCTCTAAGGTGCTTCGCTGAAGTTGTTTTTGCGGCCTGTCTTTAGTGATTAATGAAGTGTAAATAATGTTCATGTTTTGTATTTTTTATGTATTTTTTTTAAATCCCGATTTCAACATATTCTAGGCGGACACAGTGGGGTTTTTCATCGAGTTAATATTACGATTCATCATTTTGTTTTCGGTTTTTACTGTGACCATCTGAGGGCTTTTTTGGGCAGCCATAAAAAAACGAAAGACTTTGACAACGAACTTGCAACGAGCCAAAAAGTCCACTTTTTTGTCGTTATTGTCGGCTAGCAAAATGTCAGTGAAGTGCACTTGAGCCATAAATAACGTTTGTCAATTTTTTTTCGTGAACAAATAGAAAACAAAAACCAACGAACTTGAACTTTTCAAAGGAATTGTGTGAATTTTGCAACGGTACTTTGCCGAGAGTGCTGAAGTGTTGAAACCAAATGATGTCTTTAACTCAGGCTTTTGACTATAATTTATCAAATTCATGCTGCATCAAGTTTTTCCATAATAATAGTTATTTAGTCGCATGCGTAAACCGTTCAATTACATCACGATTTTAAATATGATCATTATATCCACTCAACAACTAAATGCCAGCATTCTGCTCGTTCATCAAGACACACGTGCGTTGCGAATTGCGTAGCGTTCGCAAGTCTTTTAGTGGACCCCATCTACATCCACCCAGATACAGCCATAGCCGTTTCTAGCTTAAAATATATGGCCATTCAGGCGGCAGGCTAAATGTCAGGCCAAGATGCTGACCTCCATGGCCTGACATGCTACGTTTAGGCCATTTTAGGGCTGCCAGTTGAATGGCATTTTGATCGGCATGGTCTAAGGTGAACTTCATGGAGAAGAAGTTTCCAAGTTGGATAATGTGTTGCACATAAACATTTTATATCATTGGTATTATTTGGAAGCTTAACAAATCATATCGTATTTCTTTGGGAGCAAAGCAGCTTTTTTATTAGGAGTTTGTTTTAGTACGAGTTGTTTGGCTACAAAAATAACATTTGGCTTTAATACCTAATAGTCTTAATTATCAATGTTCCCCCATTCATTTGCTAAACAATGAAAAATGAGCAAATCTTTGTCAGTCATAAAGCCACAGAACAAGTTTCGCAAAGCGCTTTCTTTCTACGCATATTGTGTTTATCTAAGTTTTGATATGCATATAATTTATTCGTTATTTTACAGTTGCTTTAGAACCTGATTCTAGATTAGTCGACTCAGTTTTGTGTTTGTTTACCTCTTACGCAGGATCTAATTTGGTCGCGTGACATCATTTGGCTCGCGCTAAGGATGCGCGTTTGCTTCATCGCGACCACAACCAAAGAACGGGTTGCTGGGTGGCTTCATGAATCATAAAAAAAAATCATATAAAATATGAAGACACTAATGGGTTTTTTTAAGAGGTGTCGGCCAAGGCTGGAATCTAAAAGTTCCGTTCTCACTGCGGGTTATTAAAAGTGTCGGGCAATAAATTTATGTCCGAAAATAGTTCCCACTGATACTTCGCCATTTAAATCACCTCGGCGGTGCCTCTGAGCTTACGAATAAAAATAAACAAGAATAAAGCGTCAATAATCGTCTATCAGGCACTACTTAAGTAGGCAACAATCACAAATTGGTATCAATATCAGACACCGATTCAATTCCAACGGCTGACAGCCAATTAGAGACGCCTACCTCACATGTTTGCCATTAAAAATCAAATCAATAAATCAAAGAAGTCAGAAACAAATTCCGCATTAAACTCCTCAATATTGTTTGATATTTTCAAGCACAATCAAGCGCGCGAAGGCAACCAAATGACAAGAGCTTTCAACAGTCATAATCATGTTTGCTACACAAAAACATCACGAGAAAAAAATCGTTGATATTTTGGAAACTTGTTGTCGCTTACAGACGCGCGCTTAAAATTGGCAAAAAAAAAAGGCAAAAGCAACAAAAGCGTTTTTCTTGTCGTGCCAAAGTCAAGTTCGTTACTTGAGTCTTTTGTTTGGTGTTTGAAGTGGATACTCTAGAATCGTGGTTTGAGCTATGAATTTATCTTAATACGACTGTGGATTACGTTTTCGGGCTGAAAAGCAAACAAAAATGTAATTTTCCCGGTGATTTCCGCTTGAACTTTTTCATTTTCCGCCACTGACACGCTAAACGAACAACGAAACCATAACAAAATCCAAAAAATCCAAATCAAAAGTGACTTTCATTTACGCGGCAACAGGCAAACAAGAAACAATTACTCCGAACAATAAGCAACTAATTCGCATCTCGGCTGTATGGCCAACACACATGTACATGATGTGAGTGCATAAAGATGGGTGCAAGTTGAAGCAATCGCAAAAAGGCCATCTCGGCGAGGAAAAGCCAGGGAAAGAAAAGCCGCAAAGCCCCACTGACTCACTTCAAGTTGGCCATTGTTGCTGCCTGTAATTAAGCCAACAGTTGATTATTTAACCAGGTGACATAAATACGTGGCGTCCTGATAACAAACGCTGACCCAAATATGCGTAATCTGGAATCGAGAGCCGAACAAAAGAACGAATCGGAGGTGCAACAGTTTCTGCTGCCGCTGCTGCTGCTGCTTTGGCAACTACCGACGACGTCAACGGCAATTACTTATTAATTGCCGCTCGACTTGGCCTGGTGGTTGTTGGTAGCTGGCAGTTGGTGCTACTGGTTTTCTGCAGCAATTGTTGCCGGCGTGTCTGATGCTGCCCGGACTGTCATAAATTGCGCTTGCCAGCTCGAGTCTCGCAGATTGCCCCATATCAATTGAAACTGGCTGAGCGGCCTTTTCAATTGTTATCTTTTGATATTTTTTCGGCTATTAGTGAAAACTTGGCACATCCTACAGAAAGTTATATATCTTCTCGGTGACAACTCAATTGTTATGTGAGCACTGGCGGGGGATTAATTTCCGCATGTGCGCCTTCGATGGATGACACAGCGAATTGGCGGCTTGGAGGAGGCAATACAGGAATTGGGAGATTGGCATCATCTTTAGTCGAACGTAATTTATATCTTTGTAATACTTTCACAAAGTCAAAACCAAATAGGTGTTTTAATTTGCAACCTGTTTTCTTTTGTTTATTAAAGTCGATATATTTTGAGATTAGAATTCTTTTAATGTTTTAAGTATCTTATTTGTTTGCTTCGGTTTCTGTATTTTGAATTTCCGTTTGGCGTAATATATATTTTTGTAACTTTCAAAAAGACAATACAAAATATCTGTTTAAATGGCAACCTGTTTTCTCTTAATCTGCGACTTTAAAATAAAGTACTTAAAAATTTCAAAGTACCTGTTCAATATTTGACATCTGAATTTTGTTCAATTACCCACATTTATTTAACAGTTATTGATGAGTGAGTATATGAGTCAGTCCTGTTTACCCCACTTAAAATCAAGTTTTTTGCTTCAGTCTTTTGTTTATATCAATACCAAATCAGGTTGACATTTTTTGCAATATTATTTTAATGGTCCAAAAAAGTCATTAAATTGATGACAGTATAATAAATTTCTAGAGAAGATTAAAGCTTTTAATGGACTATTATTGCTCCATTTGACCATTAAAACTAGAATAAATTGGCTAGAAGACATTTGATATGCATTGAAGACTCGAATTATAAATTCCGATTTCAATTCTCAGAGACCCGAATTCGGATTAGCTTAGCTATAGCTTCCGGTTAAGGGCCCCAGCTCCTCGTTATGCCATTGTAGCCCGCAGCTCTGCAATTACCTTGGCGGCTTTAATGGTATAATGCTAGTTAACTATAGTGTGAGCGGTACTCTCGTTATTACAACAGCATTTTATGATCTGGCAAACAGTTTTCGGGGAGCAGCTGAGCAAACAAGCCAAAATATGTTTAACCGATAATTAAGTAGCATCAAACACTGCCCACTGGAAGACTCGGGGCTGCACTGAAACCTTCAGATTCAGACTACGAAATGGGCCAGGTTCCAGGTACGACGGCGGGATGCCAATGGCGGATCCCGCCCAGCGGCAGCTCTTGCATGAAGAATTGCTGGGGCGCAACGCAAATAGCTTAACACAAAAAAAATGGAAATCATCTTCACATTTGGCGCTAAATGTTTTTCGCTGCCTTACAAATCGCCGGCAATTTGCTTGGCCCCAACAAATTGAGTTCCCTTTAAGCCTAGGCACATGAATGCGCTCGAAGCTCCGACTCGCCCTCAATGGGCCAAGTGTGAAGCAGTTGACAGGCGGCTGCCACGAAGCGTCAAAGTGACTTCTGCTATGCCTCCGACCGCCGGGGTATTTCGGTTTTTCCATTCTCGCCCAACAGCCACACAAATTGCAAATGAGTGGCCGGCACAAAAACGCTGCACGGAAATGCACAAGAATTCTTGGGCAAAAAGCGGACGAAAATTGTATCAAAGGCGGACGAAAATAGCCAGCAGCAGCGGCAGCCAAAACGATTGCATTTGACCTCAAAATCTATTAGCACGTCGAACTCTGGCGGCTATGAAATGCAACTGCTGCCGCGCCCCCTCGGGCGACTTGGGTCCCAAAAGCTGTGAGGTTGCGGCAAGAATAACAACATCAGTGGCAATAATTGCTACCACACTCATGTCTGGGTGCATCAGCGACACGTAGGTCAATGCATCAGCATCTGGCCAGAAAGCATCATCAGACGCAGCCAGACTGCCTGCCTATCGCTTGAATCTCTGGGGCTACGACTTTTAAAAAATGTTTAACAAAAAGTCTCGTTATTGCAAAATTTACATGCCTCGTCTGTCGCACATTCACACTTGGGATTTTTCGTGATTGTGCCTCGTACCCAAATGAAATGTGAGGATAACTAAATAGTTTATGATTAATTGTTGGCCAAACAAAATGTCACAAGGTACATGTTGTGTGATTGATGTATTGTTTACCCAAAAAACTGTCTCAAACTCCTCTTTTATTTAAATCAAGTCATATATTTTTCACCTGAACTCAGATCGGTGTGAAATATGCTATGGCTCAGATCGCGACCCATTTCACAGTGCTCATCTGTCATTCAAAAAACGGAGATGCCGGTACCTGAACCGACATCGGTAAATATTTATTCAGTAATCCAATGATGAGTATTTGTGCTGCCCCAAAACATTATGCAAATATCAAAACGCACATCATTCGGATGATTTATGGGTCAGAAAGGTCCAAGAAAGAGGGGAAATAAATCCCAAATCGCACATTACAATGGGTTTTATTTTGGGCAGTCCCGAAAAGTGATCTTTATCGCTCGGATGTGCCAATATAAAAATACTGTTTTAATTGCCGCCTCGCAAGACTTTTAGGAACAACAAAGAGCGGCAAATGATGCTTGCCAAATCTGCTGTAAAATAAATAAACAAAATGCACAATGGGCCTGGAACGGGCACTTTCAAAACATTTGCTGGGAATCGCTGCCAGAGCCAAGTGATTCGCTCGGCTAAGACTTTTATGCATTTATAATGACATTTTTCACACAGTTAATTTCCAAAAGCTCAGGCAAGACAACTGTGCGTTGCCATTTAAAATGTTTAACATTTTAATTTTGTTTTGTTTTAGTTCAGCTTCGGTTTTGGGTAAAATAGTGTGACAGAATCTGTTTAGATGTATAGCAGAATGTAGGTAGCATTTTGCTGATTAATTATGAAAATTTGCATAACATTTGCTTGAGTCAAATGTTAACACTGAAAAACAAATGAGTCAGGCAGGAAACTGGAATTTGGAATTTGGTGTTGGGACATGTAGATATTATCTAGATAAAGTGACGGGGATAAGTAATGTGGAATTACCAGAACATTTAAGTTCCTCCCAAAGATATTCGTGACTCGTTAATTTATGCCCAAGTCGCAAGGATGCCAACGGCCTTTTGCGTCGGCAGACAATTTCTCTCCCACCATTAGCCAAATGACCAGCATATCCATCCGCACCTGCATGGCACTCCCAATCGCGCTGAGCAAACAAAAAGGCGCAATCAAGTTTTAGATTTTCCTCAGACCGCCGTGTTAATCGTGGGGGCTTCGATTGAAGATGCGCTGACTTTATGCAATTTTTCGCAACAGGAATGGCCGGCAAGGCGAGTCAGCCGTTTCATAATGAGCATTGGTAAAGGTGAAATTTTTTCCTTTATTTCACTTGCACACGAGTTACAAATAAAATGAAATAAAAACCGTTTATCCGTCGTCGTCGTTGGAGGAGAAGGCCACACAAGAGTCAGTGCAAGGCAGCCAGGCAGATAAGCCGACACAATCCACAATCCAGCGAAACACGAACAGCCAAAACAAATAAATCAAATCTTCAAATAACACGTATACGACATGTGGTCGACGGGGAAGAAGGCAGCAGAAGCTTCAGCAGCAGCAGCGGCGGCAGCAGCTTGGCGTTGCCTTAGTTTCTATACTCTGTGTTTCAACACTTTGCCACAACACAATGCGGCAAAAAGCGCAAAAAACAACAAGAAAAGCTGCGGAAAAAAACAAATGCTTCCTTCATGTCAGCTCAGCAACCGTAAAGGTTAAGCGGCAACTTGACAAAAAGGTTAAAACGATTTAACAGACATTTGGCTGCAATGCGAAGAGTGCGCCCCTCGAAACTCCTCACACTTCGGCCTGTAAAAGCGACCCGGGCAATCGCTGGATGCATCGATCCTTGGCAGATCCATCTTGAGGCTGAAGTCCCCCTCCTGAGGTCCCGAAGTCCAAATCTCCGCGGAGGTCTGCGCATGTGTTGAAGGCGGAACCAAATTTTGATTGCGGAGACCCTCGGCATGGCGCGGAAAATGCAACCTCAGTCTTTGGCAGTTAACTGGCGCTAGCTTATTATTTTTTTTTTTTTCGTTTTCAGTTGGTGTTGGCACAACACCTGCTCTTGCCATCGCGTTGACATTTTTTGTTGCCCCGATGATAATGATTTGGCGGCGAAACTTCCTTATTTGTCATTGTTGTCGCTGCACACTTTTCAGCCACACTTTGCCGCCAAGACGATTGAATTTCTTGCCTCGCTTTCTTATGAATTATTGGGCAAGCAATTTGATTAATTTCACCCAATGAATCCGCTGAGAGGAAGTGCCCAGCCAAGGAACATAATTTATTGATGAGGCTAATCCATTAATGGCAATTTATAAATACGATCATTATATAAATTCTCAAATGAACCAATCCGATTCGACCTTCGCCAGACTAATCGCCATTTAAGCCAATTCAATTCGTTTGGGCAAAGCCTTGACAATGACAAACTCTTGACTCGTGTAATTGCAAATCGAGAATCGTGAATTGAAATTAAAATCTGTGCAGACCGGCCAGTGCAACTCTTGAACTTTAACAGATCGCCCAGCTAATCGACTTAATTTCCAATTTTTATTAAATTTTAATGCCAAGCCTTGTACATGACTATTACCAAAGTGACGGCAGTAATTCCATTTTTTGTACCAACATTACGCTATTTTGACGAAATTAAATTTAGGTGTGAGAATATTTTATGCAAACAGCCGCCGAGACGAGAACCCCGCCAAGGCAATCCACTAATTTAAATACAAAAAGCAATTTCGGCAACCGAAGAATCCAGCAGACAATGCATAAAAGCAGAATCTTCGTCGCCGCGAACAACTGCAGCTAATTCCAATTTAAATTTATGTTCGCATCGAATGAAATTTCGAGATTCTGTTCGATTTTGCATTGCTATTGAAAATAGCCGCGTTACGTAAAGAAAACAAATCTATTGTCTTGACGGTTTGGGTAATTACCCAAACCATTGAAAATGATTTAATTGAAAGCGTGTCGCCGGGCAAGCCGGTTGGTGTTGATCTCTCTTGTTTTGCTTCTGTCTCCCCCAGTTTTGATATTGTTTGCTGTTGTGCAAATTAAAACAATTATTTGAAATTATGCAAAGTACGCAGAAACTGCAGAGACTACAGAAACTACGGGAACAGCGGCAGCAGCGACAACAGCTGCAAAAATGGGCTGACGGAAGCGAGCGATACGATAGTCGTAGCAAAGTGAATGCCTTACTGACTGACTGAATGACTCCTGGCCGGCGCCTGGCAGCTGTTCCTGGGCAGCCGAATCGCTTTTTGGCCTGGCCAGCCTAAAATGTAATAATTTATTGCGCATACACCCTGTGGTACACGGCACTCGGGCCCAAATGCGAACTGCGCATCTGCATATCCAACTATCTGCGCTTCTGAATACATATCTCTATTTATGGCGAGCAGATATATCTAACGATCTGCCGTAAATTTCTGCATGCGTTTGTGGGCGTCTACAGGTTATGCAATCGCTGAGAGCCTTCTGCGCTTTGTTTGTCTTCTTCGGCACATTGACAACTCTTCTCCGCCGATTTGTGCAAGCCCCGGAGTACATTTATTATTATTTCTGCCGTTGTTTTCGTATAATTTCTATTACCCAATAAGGCGCCTTGTGGTGTGTACGTGTTTTCGACAATAATTAGTTTGTTGTTTCTTTCTTTCATATATTTTGGCATCTCCCACGATCTTGTGCAATAAATATTCATAATTTTGTTAACTACCTAAACATTCATCTCTCCGCTTCCCTCTATCTTTCAGGCAACTCCAAATACAAAATGCGGTGTACGCAGCTCAACTTGTTGTGCGGTAAGTCGATAAGTTCAAAAGGTTATATAGAAAAATTAAAAATGTTTGAGTTAGGACTTAACCAGAGAATATAAATAAATGATAAAGTTTTTAAATACAGTTTTACAAAAGCAACAGTGATTATCACTGTAAACTTAAAGAAAACATTCACCATTTACGGACTCAGAATAAAATGAAAAGTAATTAAAGTATACATTAAATATGCTAAAAAAAACTAATTAAAATATTATAAGAATAATTTTAGGAATAAAAGATTGTGGATTCATCTGAAATCTCTCACACGTAAGATTATTCAAGTAATAAGCATATTATTAAAACTTCTACCATTCTATTTTATTACATTCGATTCACTTAAGATGAAAGCCAAATAAATATTTCGGCAAATAAAACGCATTCTTCGAGTTGGCCACATCCTTGACCTTGTCAACTCATAATTTTCCCATCATAGATCACCGGCTAACGGTTGATGGCTGTGCGTGTGCCGCAAAGCGTGGGCGGCAAAGCGGCCAAGATTGCGTTAATGCGCCTTTGTCTTTTTTCTTAGCCGGTTGCGTGAGCCGTCTTCGTTTTTGTTATTAGGCTGACTTGGCGTGCGACAAAAAGGGGTTCCGAGACATAGTTCAGATTCGGATTCAGATTAAATGTGACTTTGATTTGAATTAATGGATTGGCCGAAGCGGCCTGGGAAATGCAATTTTGAACGGCTCATTAGGACGGGCGTGTTGGTGTTGGCCGAGACCCAGTTGCCAAGAGGGCATAAGTGACAGCTCATCCAGCGAGCGAATAAAACCAACAATGGCCAACAATCTTCTTTGGGCCTTTGCGTCTCCGAGTAATTACGCGCCCATCGACAGCACCTCTCAATTAAGTTGGCAGACCATCCCGCTGCGAGGGGCACGAACCCAATCGAAAAGCCAAAAGTAATGAAACGACAGATCGGACAGATCCGAAATTGATGCGATACGAGGCGATGCGATGCGAGTACAACGTGGCGTATGGTTGATGAGGCGGCCGTTCGAATTTGAGCCCGCTTGCCAATCAGCGGGCACAAATTATGGGCAATTGTTTAATTTGAATAAGGCAGCAACACCCGCGACCAAATCATCAGCGGGTCTTCTTCGATGATTCACTTAATCGCAGTGATTATGCAGCGAGTGGGCCTTGAATCTTGTGGCTATTTTGGTTATTCAATAACCCTCTGCGGCTGACATCTTCCTCTGCCGGCCGCCACTCAAGACGCAGTTCATCATGACTTTTTTATTTCTGTTTCTTTCTTTAATTGTTTTTATGCTTTAAAATTTAATTATTGCACTTCGAGGGGGCCTGAGGTCAGTCACTTCCAGCCAGTCCCAGTAGTCGCGTCTTGCGTAATTTGGCAATGTCTGCCATCCAAGTTGAATGGAAAAGTCAAGGTCTGCGGGCTCACCGCCAAGAAGACATTCTAAACGGCGAAGGAGAATCCAAACCTGAAAAGTTGACGAACCAGACTTTGCTAGAGAATGCCCAGAAAAATGGCCAAGCAAATCTATTCACAAAGAAAATAATTGCGGTGTAGCACGAGAAGATTCATTAAAGGAATTCCTCTTAACATTTTGGACAAGCGTGCAAGTTCCAGCTTAAAGTTGAACACGATATAATTAAGAAGATGGGAAGCCTTAAAGAGCTATTAAATTCGGGGATTTTTTTTTGAAGTTGGATTACTATTTATAACAAATGAAAACGTGATTATGATTTAATGATATATTATTATATTACCAATAGCCCAAAGACTAAAGGGAATACCTATTATTTAGCCGTAATTTATTATTTAATTAAACCATTCAATTAACCATTACAGCTTTGCTCGTGCTGGTATTCCTTGGCTACACAAGCGCAGAAACAAAGGTGAGTTAAAAACTGAAATCCCATCTGATTTTCCCTTTTCAATAACTTTACCTTTTGCTATATAGTATCGAACTCCTGCCCGGATATTGGCCAAGCAGACGGGTGCTACTCAATTCGAGGAGGAACGCTATGAGGCGCATACGAACTGCAACGAACACAAGCACCACCTGAAGAAGCGTGCTTCTGATGAGGATGTGGACTACGAGGTGTACCAGGGTGTTGTTGGACGTCCGGGCATCGACTTTCCCATCTACCCACGGATCCCCAAGACCTCCTTCAGCTGTCGTTCCTACGGGAATGGCTACTTTGCCGATATGGAAACAGATTGTCAAGTAAGATGATGATCTTTGAAACTAAATAATGATCTCTACTCACATTCCAATCCATTTCAGGTCTTCCACATCTGCGAGGAGGGTCGTAAGATCTCCTTCCTCTGTCCCAATGGCACGATCTTCCAGCAGAGCGAGCTCACCTGCGACTGGTGGTTCAAGGTCAACTGCCTGGGATCCTCGGGCTATTATGCAGAGAGTGCCGAGATCCTCAACAAGCAGCGGGTGCATCGTGTGCGTCCCTCTGTTCCCGTTCAAGGCTTCAACATAGTGGGTGGTGGGCTAAACATCAAGCCAAAGGTCACTCCGGTCGCTGGACAGGGAAGGTCTGGCAATCGTGCCAATCCCGACAGACGTATTGATTCCACCGAAGATGTTCCTGCCTCAGTGGAGAGTGTGGACTTTGATGATGTATCCGGCGAGAAGCAGCGAAAGGTTCTTCCCAGCATCGATAGCAATAGCAATGATCATGAGACTCAGATTACTGCGGAGAGCTCCTCTTTCGTCAGTGGTTCCGGCAAGCGAAGAACCAATAAGGATAGCAACCCGAATCGCAACGAGGACGTGACGGTTTTAAAACCCGCCCGCACTAGGACTCCAGTGGCGTCACAGGAGCGAGGAGTATCCACCGAGAGGGCACGAAATGGTCAGAGGGGACAGCACCGCTACAGTGGAAGTGAGGAGCACAGCAAGGAGAAGGAGAAGTCTGCTCCCAGCCAGTCCAAGGAAAAGCCAGAGTTCTTCGAGGCCCATTCCACCCGATCGGTACCACAGACCACTCCCCATTACTCCGCCGGAAGCCATCCTACCGTGCGCCGCCTGGAGCCCAGCAAATCCACGCCCTTCTACACACCCACTGTGCCCAGTTTGGTAAAGACTAAGAGCACCGAGGGAAAGCTCAACCACATCAAGGGTGGTCATGTGGCCACGACACCAAATCCCCACAGGTTCGGAGGCGCTAGCTCGGGAATTTTCCTTGAATCCTCTGTGGCACCAAAGGTGAAGCCCACTGCGAGTGCCAGCATCGAACTGGACAGCACCTTCAAGCCGGTCATCATTGGCATGAGGCATCACTACGATGTGGCCAGTTCCGGAGAGTTCCGACCACCTGTCAAATCCACCGAGAGTCGGGACTATCTGCCCACCACTCCGTCACCCTCGGCCACCAGCAGCGGGCCAACTTATCTGCCCAAGAGTGGAAAATCGCCAAGGGGAAATGCTGCTGCGGCAGCTGGAGAGGATGTTCTGCTGTTCGCCCCCAATCCAGTGAAGGAGGAGTCTGTCTATCGCAATGTGCAGGAAATGCTGAAGACTATGAACCTGTTGAAGGATCAGTTCGAGGACGTGGAACTGAATGCTGCGGCCGCAGCTCCCGCTAGAGTTGGCCTGGAGATTCCGCCTTCCTCAGGACCTGATGCCCTCGTGTCGTTTGCCAAGTACTTTGCACAGGAACACAATGAGACCACGAATGCCCTGGGAAAGCTGGATAAGACGGAGAAGACGGACAAAACGGGAGTGAAGACTAAGCTGTCTGTGAAGCCACCACCACTTCCCACTATCAAGCCATCGGACACCACTGCGCTGCTGACCACATCGGAGAATCCTCCGGCCATTAGTGAAAATGCGGACGACATCAAGAAGAGTCTACTGAGCGATACGACCGTGAAGAAGTACAGCAATCTGTTTGGCCTGAAATCTGCGCAAGGTCGCGGTGCCGCAGAGGGTGACATCAGCTCGGGATTGCTCTCTAACCAGCCCAATGGAACCAAATCGGAAGCCGGTTCCAATTACCAGCAGTTCCCACAGATTGGCAGCACCGGCTCCACCGTAGGTGCCCTGGCGGAGAAGCCAGAATCCCGTAAGATCGCCCAGATCTTCTCCAACGCTCTGTCCAGCTACCTCGATAACCCGGCCACTTTCCGTGCGGAACTTGCTGCTAGGGCCCGTCCCACGGAGCCACCAAGTACCCCCAACTTCAGGCCCGTGACCACCACGGATCCCGCGCTCTTCAGCGATGGAACTGCCAAGTACTACCTGCCCACCAAGGGATTGCCGGAGGCCACAACGCCCACACCGAACAGCATTGCAGCGGAAATCAACCACAAATTCGATTCAACACCGGCTCCAGACTACTCCACCACCACAGAGCTGTACGAGGGAAGCACAAATCGCGGCCAGGAACTGGAGTTCTCGGGGGAGCTGTCGCCACCGAGTCAGGATTCCGGCGAAGAGTTCCTGCAGCAACAGCAAACGCAATCGTTTGTCAAGTCGCGCAACGATCTGCTCAAGGATGCCAGGCCCCAGAAGCTGGTGACCACCCACAAGCCCACTGAGCACCCGTGGGCGCTGAAGTCGCAGACGGACTTCCTGGATCCCCTGACCATCAACGATGGCCTGATGAAGGAGCAACGGACCTCCACTGCCAGTACCACGACCTCGACGTCCACAACAGCCTCTCCGTTCGCCTACAGGGTGACCACGCCCACGCCATCTCGGTACGAGTGGGAGGACATCTTCAGGAGCTACGACATTCCACGGGACGCCCTGCCCTCCAGCAGTGGTCTCCAGAGGATTGCCAACAAGCTCTTCGGCGGCCTCAACGAGCAGGAGGCACTGCATCTGCGCAATGTGATGGCCAAGGCAGAGCACGATCGCCAGGTGCTGAGCCTGCTGCTGCTGCTCATCCAGACCTGCGATGACCACAACGGCAAGGCGCTGGAGAGGAGCAGGAAGCACCTACTGAATGCCCTCATCGATATTGACAGCAAGACGGCGGCAACTGGGGGAAAGACCTCCAGGCAGAGATTGACCACCACCACCAACCGCATCCCGGTGACCACTTTCCGACGAGGTGGCGCAGGAGGCGAGTACTTCACCAGTACCACGCCTGGCTACACGACAACCACGGACCTGCCCACCACAACGGGATTGGGGGCGGGCAGCTACGAGGAGACCACCAAGTTCGAGATTCGCGTCGAGGATCTGGAGGAGACCACGACGACGACGGCCCCGCTGCTGGAGGTCAACTCGGACCGGAGGGCCCTGGAGCTGCTCAAGTCATTATATTCGCTGGCGTCCAAGTTCAGCAGCAGGCGATAGAGCGAGGGCGGTGGCGGTTCCTAGACCTTGCGAGTTAATGCCTAACTTTAGTCAACTCCACTCTCCCCCTCTTCAGATCAGTTTGATTTTCTCTAAGTTAAAACCCCCTCAACCTATACCTATTCCTATATCTGTATGATTTTGATTCTGAACCAGTTACTTGTTAATCGACTTCGTTTAGCCAATGCAATTGCGCAATTAGTTTGTAAATATGTAATCGAAATACTCGACGATGAGAGTCCTGAAATACTCCCGCGCCCGAAACAGGCATAGACTTGGTTGTTCCTGATGCCCAGCCAAGCAGTTTCCGTTTAAGTTTAACCGAGAGTTGTATTAAATTAGTTTCTTACTGCTTAGTCTTAACGAACGAGAACACTTTCCAACCAGCATCCAGTATCGAGTATCCATTATCCAGTAGGAGCGATCTATTTGAACAATCTGTACGTCTTGCTGTCTGTTTGTAAATATTTATTTAAACTTAATAAAGTACATATAAAAATAAATCGAAAGAGATTCATCGAAATGCTCTTTTAGATGGGACTGAAATGGGAGATGAATTGCCGGTGGGCCGAGCTAACTGATTAAATCATTACCACTGGCATTAGTTGGGGTCTCGAATAAGTCAACCGGGGTAATCCCAAGAGCCCATCAAAGACGGCGCTTACGCCTTGACACAAATCGAATAACTTTTGCGTTCTCCAGCTCTAATATAAATCTTGGGTAAGGTCGAACAGAGCCAAAGTCATGAAACGATCGTGTAATCAGGCGAAATTTAAATATTTTTGTCATTGCTGCTGAATGCATTAGCAAGAAAATCGAATTTGCCGCTCTCAAGGACAAGACGAATCGAATTGAAATTGCATTGCACTTGAAAAGGCCATAATATTGAATTGATCATCGCGTATACGTAACTAATATTACGTATACGTCATGTAGGGTCCCGCTGATATATGAATTCTGATAACCGGCCGCCGTCCCCGAACAATGGATAATCCAGCGTCGTAAATCTGCTAAAGCGCAGGCACAAACGAACTGACGAACTGTCGTCGGTCTTTGGGGCAGCTGCCACATAAATATGGCAAAGATGCCGCATCCAAGTCGGGCCTTAGAATTCGGTATAAATTTCTAACACCGTTCTAGGTTGGCCGCCAGTTGCTTCTCAAGTTTTGGACAGTTCACAGGTCGTCGGGCGCAAAGGATTAACAGGATATCTCACTGGGACAAGCTAACTGATTCGGAATCGTCTCCAGCATGACGCAAGTGCCCCTAAAACGCTGCTCGTGTGTCGTGGCAGGTGAGTTGGCCAACAAGTCGGGCTAGCTGACTGACCCAGACCCAACCCACTGCGGCGCGTAACTCAACAGTGACGAGCGATCGGCTGTCCGCCCCATCATCCCCGGCACTATTAGCACTTCCTTTGGAGGGGCGTCTGTCTGTCTAACTTTTTGCTGCCTTGCATATTTACGAGGCATGCGTCTTGCCTTCGGCCCACCGGCTGCCGCAATTCTTGGCAGCCAATTGATGTTGCGGTGCGTTATTTCTGCAATTGGCACCGTGGAACTTCAGGTTCGTCAAAGGGTTCGATCGAATGGGAAATTCAGTTAGCAATATAAAGAGCTGGCGGATGCATGACTAGGATCCTTAACTTTTCTCAGCTTTCAAACCAATTATAATAATTCATTAAAATACTCCAAATACACACCTTCCAACATCAATTTAAATATTTTATAAAATTAAATACCAACATTTTCCATTTTAAAAATTGTGGACATGCGGACATATTTAAAAATGTTTAACTAAATTTAGGAAGAATTTTATTATACCAAAGTTTTTGTTTTGACACCTAAAAATAATTTATTGTTCACGATTATAAATAGGTTTGAGAATTATAACTATAATCTTTGGACACAAAATCCCATTCTATATGTTTTCAATGCAAATAGATTTCAAGAGTTTTAGTAGGGCTTAGAGCTGGAACCACTGTGCCCGCGAAGTAGGAGTAGGAAGCTGATAAATAAAGATCGCGGTGCAGAACCGTCTAAGCTGCGCTATCAGCGCCCAGAATCGCGACGTACTTGGCCTTAATATGGGCTGCGAAACTCTTCGCTGCCATCGCCATCGATGGCTGGCAGGGCGTTCATTTCCATTCGGTGCGTCGGCGGTTCCACAGCTCGGAGAAGATCTTCGCCAGATTCCTCAAGCGATTAGAAAGCGTTAATGTTGGCCCGTTTATTAATTCCAGTTCTCGTGCTGCTCTGGAGCGGCGGCTTGGCCCAGTTGCAAGTGCAGGTGAGCTCAGGACGCTCCTGCCACTCTCTGTTCCCAAGTTTTAAATCCTTTTTTTGACAGGCTCAAAGTGGCTACAACTATGGGCGCCCCGAGGTGGCCAATGTGGGAGGAGCCACCGCTGGAGGTCGCTTGACACCAGGTCCGTATCCCACGGCTGCGGCCATTCCACTGACCCCCGCTCCGGCCACCACTGCGTATGGAGCGGGTTTGTTTCCCTCTCCTGCCGTTGGATTTACGCCCAGTGGTCAGGCCACCACTGCCTTTGGAGCTCCGGCCGTTGTGGGAGCCAGCAACACTGTTGCCCAGCCGAGAAGAACTTCATCAGGGGGCTTGCCCACCCCATCATCTCGCAGTGGACCCTACGGACCGCAGACTTCGCAGTACGGCAATGCTCCCGGTGGCTCTCCAATCCGAGTTCCCAGTGGAACCGGGGGCAGCGGCGACTACAACGATGGCGAGGGCGATTACTCGGCCATTCCGGGTGTGCCTGGAGTAGATTACCCCATTTACGCCCAGGTGCCGCGCACCAACTTCGACTGCTCGCAACAGCCTCTGCCCGGATACTATGCGGACATCGAGGCTCAGTGCCAGGTATTCCACATCTGTGCCCTTAACCGGACGTACTCCTTCCTGTGTCCCAATGGCACGGTCTTCAGCCAGGAGACCCTGGTCTGCGTGTGGTGGAACCAATACGACTGTGTCTCGGCACCCAGCCTGTACGCGAATAATGCCTATATCTACGATTACTCCGGAGGAAGTGGCTCCAATCTGGCCGCCTCCAATGCCAATAATGCCTATCGTCCGGCTGCTGGATCCACAACCGCATTTGGGGCACCAGTTGCCACGACCGGAACCCTTCGGGCCACCGGGGTGCCTCAGGTGGCTGGCTACAATTCCGGACGGGGGTCCTATCCTTCGGCTACGCCCACGCCAGCCGCACAGGCTCAGAGCCCGTATGGTGCCGGTGCCGTCCTTCGACCCGCCATCGTCCCGAGTGCCGGAACCAATCGATTGCCGCCAAGTGGAGCTGCTGTCGGCCTATTAGCCACCGCTGCTGGTTCCCTCCAGGAGAATTCAGTGGCTGGATTCGGCCAACAGCCGCAGTCTCAGTTGGTGGCAGGTGGTAACCGAGAGTATCTGCCACCGGCCAGCGTTGGACAAAGGCAGCGCGGAGGAACCACTGCATAGACATTGAGACACTAACGAACCCTGGCACCTGTACCCGGTTTTATGACATTAGTCTTAGCTACCCTAGATTTAGCCTCTTTATAGTATGTTAGGAGCTCCGAACATAGATCTTTGTAATTAGTTTTAAAGCCCATTCAATAAAAAAATATACAAAAAATAACCTCTTAATAAAATGTGGTTTGACCTAGAAAAATTGGAAGAACAATGCGTGGATATCGATTAAGTTAAACGGGGCAAAACGTAAAAAAATAAAATATTGCGAAATGAATTATTAGAAAATTAATCAAATTATATAAAAAAGATGTAGTAATTTTTGCATTTAATTTGTTAAGGTTTTATCTTCAAATTTAAATTTATTGAAGGGCACTAAAAAAATCAATTTGTAATGTATGCTTATCCTTTGCTTGTGAAACTTTGGCCTCTCGTAAGATTTTTCCGTACTCCTGCTTAAAGTCCGACCGAATATACAAGTTTTTGCCCTTTTTCAGTTTCGGTTGGCCAGCCTTTGGCAGCGGTATTGTTGGATTGAAAGCCATCTGTGTGCTGTCGTATTGCGAAAACAGTTCGTGGGAGGTGCTAAAACAATACATTATTTTTTAGAATCATTTATGTAGCCAAAGTATAATTACTTACAGCTTGCCGATATCCGTGGGCAGCGCACCCTCGCCAGAGGCAGGAACTCCGTGGGCAATGTGAGTGGCCATGCGTCGCACCGTGGGATGATAGTGCCGTGACAGGAGGGCGAGCTCGTAAAGCGAAGTGCTGGCCGCGTTACAATACTCGGGATCATCAAGTTCAGGGTCATAACGACCTGAGCCTATACTAGTATCCGTATCTAGTAGATTGTCGAGAACGGAAGTGAGCTGGAAGGTCTGTTTTATGGTACCAAGTGTGGCCAGGGTACCGTTGTGGAGCAAGTGCAGACTACCAGTGAGCAACCGCTTTACGAAGGCCATTAGACGCTGTTGGCTCATATTTCGTCGCCGCTTTACCAGCACCTCATCAAGAGTTCGCAGGATAATGGTAAAGTCATCATGATTCTTGCCCGCCTGCACGGCCAGCATATTCCGGTAAAAATGCTGGTAAAATCTGATTGGGTCGATATTGAGCACTTCACCCTGGCCGGAAAGGATAACAAATATGGTCTGAACGCAGTGCAAGCGCTCCCTATAGCCCAGCTCTTCTTGATCCTCCAAAATGCGATTGAGCACATCGATAAGATCCGAGAAAAACTCCAAATTAATAACGTGCGCAAATCTGCAATAGGTGTAAGTAATTAGGGCGGATTCAAAGAATAAGATAACTACTAGCACTTACTCAGCCAAACCCTCTAGAATGGCGCTCAAGACGCGCGATGTGGGATCGTTCTTCAGCACGCGGAAATAGATGGTAAACACCATCTTGATGATCTCCGTGAGCTTCTGGTGCTTGTCCTGCTTATTCTCTTCGGCACGAGTCTCCTCCAACTCCCTGTTAACCTCGGTGAGTTTCTTCCGCCTCTTGCGCTCCTTCTTTGACAAACTCAGCAAGCGTTGACGATGCGACTCCAGTTTCTTTTGCTTCAGATCGTTCTCTTTCTCTGCGTCGAGGTTCACGTTCTTGATCTTCAGACCCATCAAACAGGTAATGCATTCGACATGAACATTGTTCTGCTTCGTTTTAATCAGATGGTTGATGCGTCGCACTATAAAAAGGGTCATCTCGAAACGCTTGTCGTTGGAAAAGACTGTGCGGAAGCACTGATTGACAGCCGTTCGCATTTCCTGATAATTACAGTTTAGCATGTAGACCAACAGCTGGGCAATGTTTTGCACGTAGTTGAAGTAAGGATGCGCGACCAACAAATCACACATGCACTGCACCGCAACTGTAGCCAATTTGACGGTCTGAGGCGTCCTTAGACCGCCTCTCCTGTTCACCTGTGCCGTGATCAGCTCCAGCTTCTGCAGGAACTTCTTGAACTGCTGCAGCAGGGCGTTTTCAAAGGTCACACGGTCCAGGGTGGCCTTGCGCAGCGTCTGCATCTTGGTGTCCACCTGACCCACTCGATACTCGGGCAAAATGTCTTTGAAGATCTCGGTTACAGAGATTATGGCCAGCTTTCTCACGGCCATTAGGTTGGCCTGTCGGCTGGCAGGGTTGATTTCGTCCATGAGTTCGTACAGTGCATGAAAGTTGCGCATCTTGTCCTCTGGTTTTTCAAGCAGACCCGAGCAAATGATTCCAATGCGATACTTTTGACGCTCAATTTCCTGCTGGCGGGCAATTAGCAAGTCCGTTGTTGAGATGAGTTTTTGTACGGGAACGGCGGCCTTCGCCTCGACATCGTTGACCACATCGTCATCGCTGTCCTCGAACTCAGTCTCCCCATCTTCATCTTCCTCAGAGTCTTCGTCCACCTCCTCCTCATTCTTCTTTTTCTGCTTGGGCTTCGGCAGGTAATCCACCTCTGTGGTGCGGGTGATAATCTGACCATCCCTGGACTTGATGGGCAACAGATCTAGCTTGATTTTCTGCGCCGCCTGCTCTTTCTTGGTGTCCGAGGCGTAGGCCCTTTCCAAGCCGATGGATTGCCCTTGATCCTCGTCCTCCTCTCCGGTCGTCTTGGCCTTTCGCTTGCGTTTGTTGGCCTGCAGCAGGGCGAGATCATCGCCATCCAGCATGTCAGCGACGTTGTCCAGCATCTCATCGTCGCCATCTTCGTTGTCGTCCTCGAGAGGATCCAGTCCCAATGAGGCAAGTTTGTTGTGCTTCTTGCGCTGGGCTAAATTGTCACGCTTCCTCGCCTTCTGGGAGAATATATTCTGGCCCTGTTCCCTCTTGGAACTCAGTTGGTCGCGTTTCTGCTTCTGCTTTTGTTGTTGCTGTTTCGTCAGCGGTGTTTTCTTTGATTTCAGGTGAGCGGCCCGCTTCACCGAGCTGATTTTCACCTTTTTCTAAAGTTAATTGTGTTATTATGTGTCCCTTGTGATTAATTTATGTACTTACCGCACCCATTGCGCCTGTTTTAATTGATTTTCACTTAAAATTCACAAATGTTGACTTCTGAATTTGCCGAGCACATGGGAAGCTAAGGGAACTGTCCACTTGCCAGGGGAGAGCAACAGCTGGTCGAGTGCTGACAACTCGCCTTTTTAATTTGATTGTATTTTTCAGTATTTTTTTCGCACGCGCGTTCCTCAATTAATAATGATATTTTATTTTTCGCCGATCCTGCAACGGTCATACCGAATATCCAAGTGTAAATAATGTACGTCAAATTAGCGTCGACGAGTTAGCAACGAAAGTGGAACGGTGGAATTTGGAACACTGGGGCCATTTTTATTTTTAAATTTTCTGGCTATTTGGGGGCCGAATTGACAAATGTTTGATGCAAAATTGTTTAGAATTAAAATATCTATCGATCTATATAGGTTGGGGCCAAATCCGGGGTCTGCAAGTGTTTCAAAAATGCATTCGAAAAATCGGGTATCCACCATTTGGTTAACTGCTCCCCTCATAGAGGTTGTGCCAATATGCACGCTAAACCAGGTTATTAAGCGTTAATTCAAGCTTCTTGTCTGAAAGTTTCATCAAAATCAAACCCACAGATTTTGAGTAAAACGCCTAACAGTGAACCAACCTCGGATTTTTCCCATACAAAAAAGGGGGCCAAAAATTAATTTGTCTGGGGCTCCACTCATAGAGGTTGTGCCAACATGCACGGTAAATGGGCAGATTGGGGATCCTCCTAAGAACGTTTTATGAAAATTTCATGAAAATTAAACCCACAGTTTTCGAGAAAATTGATTTACAGTGTGGGGGTTAAATGGTCAAATTTTGAAATTGGCCGTTTCCCGCTGACTGCGCCAGCGAGACACCTTACAGCCATGACATCAACCATGTAAATATCCATACATTTTCTATGCAAACTTTAAATAATTAATACAGCTTTCACAGAGGTTGTGCCAACTTGCACGGTATCGCAAAAGAAGGGGCATGTTTTAAAGTAATTTCTGAATTAATTTCAGCCAAATCAAACCCACAGATTTCGAGAAATTTAAGTTTTTTTAAATTATGGCTTTTTCCACGCGGTCACACTTCCCGCGCCAGAAGCAGCGAATGCACCCTTGACATTTACCATGTAAAAAACAAATTTACACCCCAAACTTTAAATAATTATTGCCACTCTCACAGAGGTTGTGCCAACTTGCACGGTATCGCAAAAGAAGGGGCATGTTTTAAAATAATTTCTGAATAAATTTCAGCCAAATCAAACCCACAGATTTCGAGAAATCTAAGTTTTTTTAAATTATGGCTTTTTCCACGCGGTCACACTTCCCGCGCCAGAAACAGCGAATGCACTCTTGACATTTACCATGTAAAAAACAAATTTACACCCCAAACTTTAAATAATTATTGCCACTCTCACAGAGGTTGTGCCAACTTGCACGGTATCGCAAAAGAAGGGGCATGTTTTAAAATAATTTCTGAATAAATTTCAGCCAAATCAAACCCACAGATTTCGAGAAATCTAAGTTTTTTTAAATTATGGCTTTTTCCACGCTGTCACACTTCCCGCGCCAGAAACAGCGAATGCACCCTTGACATTTACCATGTAAAAAACAAATTTACACCCCAAACTTTAAATAATTATTGCCACTCTCACAGAGGTTGTGCCAACTTGCACGGTATCGCAAAAGAAGGGGCATGTTTTAAAATAATTTCTGAATAAATTTCAGCCAAATCAAACCCACAGATTTCGAGAAATCTAAGTTTTTTTTAATTTATGGCTTTTTCCACGCGGTCACACTTCCCGCGCCAGAAACAGCGAATGCACTCTTGACATTTACCATGTAAAAAACAAATTTACACCCCAAACTTTAAATAATTAATACAGCTCTCACAGAGGTTGTGCCAACTTGCACGGTATCGCAAAAGAAGGGGCATGTTTTTAAGTAATTTCTAAATTAATTTCAGCCAAATCAAACCCACAGATTTCGAGAAATTTAAGTTTTTTTAAATTATGGCTTTTTCCACGCGGTCACACTTCCCGCGCCAGAAGCAGCGAATGCACCCTTGACATTTACCATGTAAAAAACAAATTTACACCCCAAACTTTAAATAATTATTGCCACTCTCACAGAGGTTGTGCCAACTTGCACGGTATCGCAAAAGAAGGGGCATGTTTTAAAATAATTTCTGAATAAATTTCAGCCAAATCAAACCCACAGATTTCGAGAAATCTAAGTTTTTTTAAATTATGGCTTTTTCCACGCGGTCACACTTCCCGCGCCAGAAACAGCGAATGCACTCTTGACATTTACCATGTAAAAAACAAATTTACACCCCAAACTTTAAATAATTATTGCCACTCTCACAGAGGTTGTGCCAACTTGCACGGTATCGCAAAAGAAGGGGCATGTTTTAAAATAATTTCTGAATAAATTTCAGCCAAATCAAACCCACAGATTTCGAGAAATCTAAGTTTTTTTAAATTATGGCTTTTTCCACGCGGTCACACTTCCCGCGCCAGAAACAGCGAATGCACCCTTGACATTTACCATGTAAAAAACAAATTTACACCCCAAACTTTAAATAATTATTGCCACTCTCACAGAGGTTGTGCCAACTTGCACGGTATCGCAAAAGAAGGGGCATGTTTTAAAATAATTTCTGAATAAATTTCAGCCAAATCAAACCCACAGATTTCGAGAAATCTAAGTTTTTTTAAATTATGGCTTTTTCCACGCGGTCACACTTCCCGCGCCAGAAACAGCGAATGCACTCTTGACATTTACCATGTAAAAAACAAATTTACACCCCAAACTTTAAATAATTAATACAGCTCTCACAGAGGTTGTGCCAACTTGCACGGTATCGCAAAAGAAGGGGCATGTTTTTAAGTAATTTCTAAATTAATTTCAGCCAAATCAAACCCACAGATTTCGAGATTTCAAGTCATTTACAAGTCATCATCTCACACTATTTAACTAGCGAGACAGCGTGTGGAGCCATGACATAAGCCAAAATGTAGGTATTTACATCGATATATAACGGGGAGAGCGGATTTCTGCAGTATGGCAACTCCACAACCGCTCCAAAAAAATTATTACATTTTCCCAAAATTAGTAAACTGTTAATTTCTACCAAAGCACAGGATCGATTTAAATGAATTATACATTAAAATGATCAGGGGGGCAAGTCCAATTATGGGGTGCATACATATTAATTAAAAATTTGCTATAAAAATATATTTATTTTCGATATTAGGCGCCATAAAGGTGCCAATTGGCTCAATTTAGTGTTGTAGGTCGTACTAGCCGATATATCGATATAAATACCTACATTTTGGCTTATGTCATGGCTCCACACGCTGTCTCGCTAGTTAAATAGTGTGAGATGATGACTTGTAAATGACTTGAAATCTCGAAATCTGTGGGTTTGATTTGGCTGAAATTTATTCAGAAATTATTTTAAAACATGCCCCTTCTTTTGCGATACCGTGCAAGTTGGCACAACCTCTGTGAGAGTGGCAATAATTATTTAAAGTTTGGGGTGTAAATTTGTTTTTTACATGGTAAATGTCAAGGGTGCATTCGCTGCTTCTGGCGCGGGAAGTGTGACCGCGTGGAAAAAGCCATAATTTAAAAAAACTTAAATTTCTCGAAATCTGTGGGTTTGATTTGACTGAAATTAATTCAGAAATTACTTTAAAACATGCCCCTTCTTTTGCGATACCGTGCAAGTTGGCACAACCTCTGTGAAAGCTGTATTAATTATTTAAAGTTTGCATAGAAAATGTATGGATATTTACATGGTTGATGTCATGGCTGTAAGGTGTCTCGCTGGCGCAGTCAGCGGGAAACGGCCAATTTCAAAATTTGACCATTTAACCCCCACACTGTAAATCAATTTTCTCGAAAACTGTGGGTTTAATTTTCATGAAATTTTCATAAAACGTTCTTAGGAGGATCCCCAATCTGCCCATTTACCGTGCATGTTGGCACAACCTCTATGAGTGGAGCCCCAGACAAATTAATTTTTGGCCCCCTTTTTTGTATGGGAAAAATCCGAGGTTGGTTCACTGTTAGGCGTTTTACTCAAAATCTGTGGGTTTGATTTTGATGAAACTTTCAGACAAGAAGCTTGAATTAACGCTTAATAACCTGGTTTAGCGTGCATATTGGCACAACCTCTATGAGGGGAGCAGTTAACCAAATGGTGGATACCCGATTTTTCGAATGCATTTTTGAAACACTTGCAGACCCCGGATTTGGCCCCAACCTATATAGATCGATAGATATTTTAATTCTAAACAATTTTGCATCAAACATTTGTCAATTCGGCCCCCAAATAGCCAGAAAATTTAAAAATAAAAATGGCCCCAGTGTTCCAAATTCCACCGTTCCACTTTCGTTGCTAACTCGTCGACGCTAATTTGACGTACATTGTTTCACAACCGATAAATCCTAAAACTTGACCCTACGGTCACACTAAAAACTGGCATCATTACTCTTGAAATGCTTGACAACTATATACGTTTTTGATTTTGTACTTATCTTATACCGTTGCAGAGGGTATTATAATTTTGGTCAGAAGTTTGTAACGCAGTGAAGGATACGTTTCCGACCCCATAAAGTATATATATTCTTGATCAGGATGTCCGTCTGTCCGTCTGGTTCAATACCGTTTGCGAGCTCTGTTTAAAAGCTAGCGACTTAAAATTTTTACAGTCATTCTAAAACATGTGTACACAGATCAAGTTTGAAAATCGACCCGATCGGACGTCTATATCCTATAGCACCCTTGGTAAAATTTACCAAGCAAATTTGTTTGTGTGCAAGAAGCCCCAGCTTTCGCCTACGTGCCCATGTGTCTGCCACGTCACATTGAAAAAATGCTGCCAGGAGAGTATCCCGGAACACTTCAGGAGGGCCATCACTGGTCTCCAGGCCTGCTCCGAGGAACAAAAGAGGATTTCGGAGTATGACGTCCTCCGGGAACAGCTTAACCGGACTCGCCAAGAATACGAGAGAGCGTTGGAACGTCTTGGACAACGCGTGGCGTCGTCCGGCTGAAATGGGACCCCTGCAGCCTTAAACAATAGGCCAGCCCATCAAAGCAGCCAGGGGGCAACTGCCCGAGACGTCGTGGATGTTGGCGCCGTAAACTTGCCCGAGGATGGCACCTATGACGAAGAAAACCAGGACGACTTTGAATTCCGCCTGGGGCAGTCTCCACCATGAAACCAGGAATGGAACAGTCACCTTCTCAAATAATATATACATATATATATGTATATATAATATAATAAAACTAAATAAAATATCAATAAAAGGTTGTATCACTATGGACGGCAGTCCACTACTACTCGGGAGACCGTAACTTCTAAACTACTAAAGCTACAGACTTGTGATAAAGCTCGTTTGAAAGGTATTTTTAAATGCTATATCCGCCCCCTAAATGTAAATTTGTGTAAATGTAATAGTTAAAACAAACAAAACATATTTTTTTAAATCTTTTTTTTTTAGTTCGTTTATTTTTCTCAAAATCGGCTCTAACGGTTTTCTTTAAGACTTTAAACTGTATAGCCCTTGAGATTTCTTAAATTTTGGTATATATCATGTTGCTGTAAAAAGTCACGTTTAAACGTTATTTAGGAACGAAATAGCCACTTTTGCCTATAAAACAACTAACGCTGCCTAAGCATTGAATTTTGTATGTGCTCATACAAACTGTTGGATCAAGAAATCGTTAAAAACTTTTGTTTTACGACTTTTGAAAAAACAAGCTAGTTTGGCGGGAAAACCGCTAGATAAGGCTAAATTTCGTAAGTCCGTAACTTGCGAAATATTAATGCTACAGACTTGTGCTTAACCTCATATTAAAGGTATTTTTAAATAAAATAAACGCATTCTTAACAAAATGTATGTAAATGCAATGGTTAAAAAACCATAAGCAAAACAATTTTTTTTAAAACTTTTTTTTTTTAATTTTTCTCAAAAACGGCTCTAACGATTTTCTTTAAAACATTAATCCGTAGAGGCCTTGAGATTCCTTAAATTTTGGTATGTAACACGTTATTGTAAAAAGTTACGTTTGAAAAATATTCAAATACAAAAATGGACACTTTTTTTAGCTTAGAACAACTAATCCTGCTCGAGCATTTAAATTTGTTTGTGCGTATCCAAACTGTATTTTAAATCGTTCCATGCAGAAAACTTTTTTTTACGACTTTTGACAAAACCTACTAGTTTAGCGGGAAGAAAACGCTAGTACTAGATCCTATGGAAGCAAAAGTATGAAGATATGATATGACTTATGTTTAAAACAAAAACCGCTGATATCAAACAAAAACACCTCTTAACGAGGTAAAAAACTAACGACGATCGCACCTTCAACATACAAAAGTTCTGATATCAGCATTTGTGACGAAAGATGATTACACACATGTCCTGCAAAGTACAATTTAGCTAATAGCAGGATAAATTTATCCCGGTGGCAAATCGGTTTTCGTTTTCTCGTCCGTCTTTTAAAACTCCAAATAAAAGGCGCACTAATTTGAGACAAGGTGGCAACCCCACATCAGAAGAGTTACCTAATTGTCAAAAACTAATGGAAAAACTATCGAAAAATACCTTAAAACAGTATTACTAACAGCTGATAATATAAACAACATTTCAAACTAATAAAAAAACATATCTCTCCGGAATAGCTTCCGGGAGATTGAATTCTTACGTGCGTGCATTCTATGGCTACTATGACTTTCGGAAACTTGGCTATTTTAAAAAAATCAACAACATTTTCTTAAAGATACGCGGGAACTTATTAAATTGTTTTGATAAAGACGATATAGCAACAGAAACTTCCCTTACAACTCGACTGGCTGTGGCCACGCTAACACCACAAAAATCGCCAACAGTTATAAGAAAACTGCCGCTTGCGTAGAATCTAAGAGCTATTAGAAGCTTAACCCACTGCTGTATTGTCGTTTCCCTGTAATAATGGTTTTTGATTTTATGGAATTAGTTAAACCAAATGAATGCTCTTCTTTACTTTAGATTCAAGTCGCAAAACAGTTTTTTGCAAAACAAATAGTGCCGTGCTTTTGCACAAGCGAAACCTTTTAATAAATTCTTTATCACTGTAATGTTCAAAGTAATTTCTCTGGTCTTGATATCTGCGCCGATAGGTTCGCACTTCAGACAATTCGACGACATCCCACACAGTTTGAAAAACAATCGCTCGGGAATTCATTTTAAAATAAATTAGATGACTTGAACAATTTTGAACAATTTATATTTAACTGTAAATAGAATCAGCTGTTTTCGAATGAAGAGTGGAACCAGATTATCAACGTTCGAATGTCTGGCAACACTTGCGCACAATCCAACCGCACAAATTTTGCACGGTGGATGAAGTACCATGACAAAATTTGTCACTACCTGCGCTAACATAAGGACGAGTAGACCATTTTTTGTTTATCATTCCGTTGTCCCGGCAGGCAAACTAAAGTACGGACGAGAAAACGGCCCTTAACTTGGTAAAAAACTAGTGACGACCGCACATTCAAAATACAAAATACAAATGTTGATATCAGAACTTTTGTGTGTTGAACGTGCGACCGTCACTTGTTTTTTACCTCGTTAAGAGGTGTTTTTGTTTGATTTTGACTCAGTTGCATAAAATTAACGCCATAGTTCAGTGCTTAAAGAATCAGATACCCTACACTCCGTTTACCAATTTGAAAAAAGCCTCTACTTGCTCGTGGATTCTCCAATATCTTTGCGTTCGTACGGACATTGGTAGAGCGAAGGGGTTTGAGAACAGCATACACACTCACAAACACAAAGCACTGTAAGTTGTTGTCATGTACATACCTTTATAATAATTTTATAACAATCAATCCATTGTTTTATTCACTATATGCACTATTTTTTGTTTTTTACTGAATATATAAAAATTTGTGTGTTTTGCATTACCAAAAGCACATGGGAATGAAAAGTGAGACCAGATTCAGAAACAGGGATTTCACATCCTTAACAAGAGGGAACGCTATAGTCGAGTGCCTCGACTATCAAATACCCGTTACTCAGCTAAAGTCAGCAGTCTCAAGCAGGGCAAACCAAGCAGCCGCTTCAAAAAATTTAAAAAATTTCTTCTACATTTCGGTAGGCGTTAATAACCCAAACAAAATTGCGTTTACACTTTTGCTCTAGCTTTAAAACTATGGGCGCCACAGCTTTTCGCGGTTTGTGGGCGTTAGGGGGGGGGGGGGTTTCCAACTTTGGTATATCAATATGTATTGATGAAACGAATACACATTGCTTTTCCCGTTAATATAGCTTCAAAACTGTGGGTGCCACAGTTTTTCGCGGTTTGTGGGCGTTAGAGGAGGCGTGGCATATCGGCGTGAAAAACTTGCGCTGCGTATTAACCCCTAGAATCTGCATGCCAAATCCCAATCTTCTAGCTTTTATAGTTTCCGAGATCTCAGCGTTCATATAGACGGGTGCCACTGTTTTTCGCGGTTTGTGGGCGTTAGAGGGGAGGGGGGGTTTCCCATTTTGGTCTATCAATATGTATTGATAAACCAAATACACAATTTTTTTCCCGTTAATATAGCTTCAAAACTGTGGGTGCCACAGTTTTTCGCGGTTTGTGGGCGTTAGAGGGGGCGTGGCACATCGGCGTGAAAAACTTGCGCTGCGTATTAACCCCCAGAATCTGCATGCCAAATCTCAATCTTCTAGCTTTTATAGTTTCCAAGATCTCAGCGTTCATACAGACGGACGGACGGACAGACGGACGGACAGACGGACGGACAGACGGACAGACGGACAGACGGACAGACGGACAGACGGACATGGCTAGATCGACTCGGCTAGTGATCCTGATCAAGAATATATATACTTTATATGGTCGGAAACGCTTCCTTCTGCCTGTTACATACTTTTGCACGAATCTAATATACCCTTTTACTCTACGAGTAACGGGTATAAAAATTCCCAACTGTTTTACAGTTAGTGGACGCGAGGGATAAGGATGCATGCGAAAATCGATTGTTTCACAACCGATAAATCCTAAGGATGCAAGCGACTAATACGTTTTCCAAAACCGACAAACTTTGATGCTTTTCTACTATTTCTATATTTGGCAATGTCTCCAATGCCACAATAAATTCTTATTTACAATAAAATTTGGAAATTGAAAAACGTAACAAAGGCAATGAAAATGTTAGTAATATAGAACACGCCTTCGTTTATTTCTAATAAAATCTCGCTGGCTGATAGCGGTTAGGTTTTAGTTTAGTTCATGTAATATTTCAATTAGTAATATTTTGTCTGTGGAAACGGGGGTTTCACATTTTACATAAATCCCAACTGTTTCGCAGTTAGTAGACGCGGGGGATAAGGATGCATACGAAAATGTAATGTACGTCAAATTAGCGTCGACGAGTTAGCAACGAAAGTTCAACGGTGGAATTTGGAACTCTGGGGCCATTTTTATTTTTAAATTTTCTGGCTATTTGGAGGCCGAATTGAAAAATGTTTTATGCAAAATTGTTTAGAATTAAAATATCTATCGATCTATATAGGTTGGGGCCAAATCCGAGGTCTGCAAGTGTTTCAAAAATGCATTCGAAAAATCGGGTATCCACCATTTGGTTAACTGCTCCCCTCACAGAGGTTGTGCCAATATGCACGCTAAACCAGGTTATTAAGCGTTAATTCAAGCTTCTTGTCATGAGTCTTGAGTAAAACGCCTAACAGTGAACCAACCTCGGATTTTTCCCATACAAAAAAAGGGGCCAAAAAATTAATTTGTCTGGGGCTCCACTCATAGAGGTTGTGCCAACATGCACGGTAAATGGGCAGATTGGGGATCCTCCTAAGAACGTTTTGTGAAAATTTCATGAAAATTAAACCCACAGTTTTCGAGAAAATTGATTTACAGTGTGGGGGTTAAATGGTCAAATTTTGAAATTGGCCGTTTCCCGCTGACTGCGCCAGCAAGACACCTTACAGCCATGACATCAACCATGTAAATATCCATACATTTTCTATGCAAACTTTAAATAATTAATACAGCTTTCACAGAGGTTGTGCCAACTTGCACGGTATCGCAAAAGAAGGGGCATGTTTTTTAGTAATTTCTGAATTAATTTCAACCAAATCAAACCCACAGATTTCGAGAAATTCAAGTTTTTTTAAATTATGGCTTTTCCCACGAGGTCACACTTCCCGCGCCAGAAACAGCGAATGCAGCCTTGACATTTACCATGTAAATAACAAATTTACACCCCAAACTTTAAATAATTATTGCCACTCTCACAGAGGTTGTGCCAACTTGCACGGTATCGCAAAAGAAGGCGCATGTTTTTAAGTAATTTTTGAATTAATTTCAGCCAAATCAAACCCACAGATTTCGAGATTTCAAGTCATTTAAATTAGGGCTTTCACACTATTCAACTAGCGAGACAGCGTGTGGAGCCATGACATAAGCCAAAATGTACAACACTAAATTGAGCCAATTGGCATTTTTATGGCGCCTTATATCGAAAATAAATATATTTTTATAGCGAACTTTCAATTAATATGTATGCACCCCATAATTGGACTTGCCCTCCTGATCATTTTAATTTATAATTCATTCAAATCGATCCTGTGGTTTGGTAGAAATTAACAGTTTACTAATTTTGGAAAAATGTAATAATTTTTTTTGGAGCGGTTGTGGAGTTGCCATACTGCAGAAATCCGCTATCCCCATTACTTTCGAAGAACATAGTAAGAAGAAGAGAAGTGGAGTTGAAAAGTAAAACGAAGTTAAGTGAACAACTAAAAATAAATACATCATGTGTAAGTAATCGCATTGAATAAAATTTAAATGAATGTCTTTTAATAGTCTTTTATTTTAGCGCAAAAGGAGCTTTTAACAAGTTTCTTTACATAAGGTGTCTTTGGATCAAAAATGCATTGTAGAAGAAAATATTTTTATTTAAGTTTTAGACGCTGTTCACAAATGAAGATTTTTAAACTTTGCTGTGACTTTAAAATTTTGAATGCGCCCACCTCTCTTGTGCTTCAGTTAGATTGCATTTTCCAAAACGACTGTATAAAAGAGACATGTAACTATTTAATTCCGAAAAAATTACCAAAATTAGTTGACCACTCTTGAAAGACTAAGAAAATTTGTGATTTTCTTAAATTAAAGATACCGCAAATACCAGAGCTGATGGACTATAGGCGTAGTGGCAACTTATGCTTAGAAAAGCCTCATTTATCGAAATAAAATGGTGGCACGCCTGGAAACCGACCCAAGTCACATTTTGTCGGCTTGTGTTATCTGCAACCTAGTACTTGTTGAGTATCCGTTATTTTGTAAGACGGCGGTGCAACGGCGTGGCATGGAGTCGACAAGGTCCTGGCACCGCTTTACAGGAATGTCATGCCAGCAGATACTGCTCATGCTCAAGCCACCGTGTTTAATAGTTTTTTTTAATAAACTTTGGGCGATATTCCTCGTTAGGGGGACGTCGAACATACTCTCTAGAACCAGTACCACCAAACTTCGGCCATAAAAAATAAAAATATTGGATGTTACTTAAATGACTCTTTATTTCATTTATTCAATTAAATGTATGTATGTATTTTATATATCGGAAAAAGTGAAGAATTAGACTTCATTGGCAGCTTCTTCTCCGCCAGCTTCTTCGCCGCCTTCCTCGACTCCTTCCAACTCAGGACGATTCGGGCGACGGTTCTTGCGACGGCGAGGACGACGGCGGCGTCGTCGATCCCCTTCATGGGATGGGGGATTCCCCACGATAAAATTGGTAATAGTCTGAAAAACAGATTAGTGTTATTATAAATAATAAATAAATAGTATATAATACAATACTTACACATTTCACCATAGAGATCTGTCGCGCCATCTTGATATGCTTGGTGTAGAACTGAACTGCAGAACTGAATTTTGCGAATTACTGCGAAATACAAGAGTGGCCAATTGGCTCAATTTAGTGTTGTAGGTCGTACTTGCCGATATATCGAAATAAATACCTACATTTTGGCTTATGTCATGGCTGCACACGCTGTCTCGCTAGTTGAATAGTGTGAAAGCCCTAATTTAAATGACTTGAAATCTCGAAATCTGTGGGTTTGATTTGGCTGAAATTAATTCAGAAATTACTTAAAAACATGCCCCTTCTTTTGCGATACCGTGCAAGTTGGCACAACCTCTGTGAGAGTGGCAATAATTATTTAAAGTTTGGGGTTAAATTTGTTATTTACATGGTAAATGTCAAGGCTGCATTCGCTGTTTCCGGCGAGGGAAGTGTGACCTCGTGGGAAAAGCCATAATTTAAAAAAACTTGAATTTCTCGAAATCTGTGGGTTTGATTTGGCTGAAATTAATTCAGAAATTACTTAAAAACATGCCCCTTTTTTGCGATACCGTGCAAGTTGGCATAACCTCTGTGAAAGCTGTATTAATTATTTAAAGTTTGCATAGAAAATGTATGGATATTTACATGGATGATGTCATGGCTGTAAGGTGTCTCGCTGGCGCAGTCAGCGGGAAACGGCCAATTTCAAAATTTGACCATTTAACCCCCACACTGTAAATCAATGTTCTGGAAAACTGTGGGTTTAATTTTCATGAAATTTTCACAAAACGTTCTTAGGAGGATCCCCAATCTTCCCATTTACCGTGCATGTTGACACAACCTCTATGAGTGGAGCCCCAGACAAATTCATTTTTGGCCCCTTTTTTTGTATGGGAAAAATCCGAGGTTGGTTCACTTTTAGGCGTTTTACTTAAATCTGTGGGTTTGATTTTGATGAAACTTTCAGACAAGAAGATTGAATTAACGCTTTATAACCTGGTTTAGCGTGCATATTGGCACAACCTCTGTGAGGGGAGCAGTTAAGCAAATGGTGGATACCCGATTTTTCGAATGCATTTTTGAAACACTTGCAGACCTCGGATTTGGCCCCAACCTATATAGATCGATAGATATTTTAATTCTAAACAATTTTGCATCAAACGACCCCTAAATAGCCAGAAAATTTAAAAATAAAAATTGCCCCAGTGTTCCAAATTCCACCGTTGCACTTTCGTTGCTAACTCGTCGACGCTAGTTTTACGTACATAAAATGGATTGTTTCACAACCGATAAATCCTAAAACTTGACCCTACGGTCACACTAAAAACTGGCATCATTACTCTTGAAATGCTTGACAACTATATACGTTTTTGATTTTGTACTTATCTTATACCCTTGCAGAGGGTATTATAATTTTGGTCAGAAGTTTGTAACGCAGTGAAGGATACGTTTCCGACCCCATAAAGTATATATATTCTTGATCAGGATGTCCGTCTGTCCGTCTGGTTCAATACCGTTTGCGAGCTCTGTTTAAAAGCTAGCGACTTAAAATTTTTACAGTCATTCTAAAACATGTGTACACAGATCAAGTTTGAAAATCGACCCGATCGGACGTCTATATCCTATAGCACCCTTGGTAAAATTTACCAAGCAAATTTGTTTGTGTGCAAGAAGCCCCAGCTTTCGCCTACGTGCCCATGTGTCTGCCACGTCACATTGAAAAAATGCTGCCAGGAGAGTATCCCGGAACACTTCAGGAGGGCCATCACTGGTCTCCAGGCCTGCTCCGAGGAACAAAAGAGGATTTCGGAGTATGACGTCCTCCGGGAACAGCTTAACCGGACTCGCCAAGAATACGAGAGAGCGTTGGAACGTCTTGGACAACGCGTGGCGTCGTCCGGCTGAAATGGGACCCCTGCAGCCTTAAACAATAGGCCAGCCCATCAAAGCAGCCAGGGGGCAACTGCCCGAGACGTCGTGGATGTTGGCGCCGTAAACTTGCCCGAGGATGGCACCTATGACGAAGAAAACCAGGACGACTTTGAATTCCGCCTGGGGCAGTCTCCACCATGAAACCAGGAATGGAACAGTCACCTTCTCAAATAATATATACATATATATATGTATATATAATATAATAAAACTAAATAAAATATCAATAAAAGGTTGTATCACTATGGACGGCAGTTCACTACTACTCGGGAGACCGCAACTTCTAAACTACTAAAGCTACAGACTTGTGATATAGCTCGTTTGAAAGGTATTTTTAAATGCTATATCCGCCCCCTAAATGTAAATTTGTGTAAATGTAATAGTTAAAACAAACATAACATATTTTTTTAAATCTTTTTTTTTTAGTTCGTTTATTTTTCTCAAAATCGGCTCTAACGGTTTTCTTTAAGACTTTAAACTGTATAGCCCTTGAGATTTCTTAAATTTTGGTATATATCATGTTACTGTAAAAAGTCACGTTTAAACGTTATTTAGGAACGAAATAGCCACTTTTGCCTATAAAACAACTAACGCTGCCTAAGCATTGAATTTTGTATGTGCTCATACAAACTGTTGGATCAAGAAATCGTTAAAAACTTTTGTTTTACGACTTTTGAAAAAACAAGCTAGTTTGGCGGGAAAACCGCTAGATAAGGCTAAATTTCGTAAGTCCGTAACTTGCGAAATATTAATGCTACAGACTTGTGCTTAACCTCATATTAAAGGTATTTTTAAATAAAATAAACGCATTCTTAACAAAATGTATGTAAATGCAATGGTTAAAAAACCATAAGCAAAACAATTTTTTTAAAACTTTTTTTTTTAATTTTTCTCAAAAACGGCTCTAACGATTTTCTTTAAAACATTAATCCGTAGAGGCCTTGAGATTCCTTAAATTTTGGTATGTAACACGTTATTGTAAAAAGTTACGTTTGAAAAATATTCAAATACAAAAATGGACACTTTTTATAGCTTAGAACAACTAATCCTGCTCGAGCATTTAAATTTGTTTGTGCGTATCCAAACTGTATTTTAAATCGTTCCATGCAGAAAACTTTTTTTTACGACTTTTGACAAAACCTACTAGTTTAGCGGGAAGAAAACGCTAGTACTAGATCCTATGGAAGCAAAAGTATGAAGATATGATATGACTCATGTTTAAAACAAAAACCGCTGATATGAAACAAAAACACCTCTTAACGAGGTAAAAAACTAACGACGATCGCACCTTCAACATACAAAAGTTCTGATATCAGCATTTGTGACGAAAGATGATTACACACATGATTAAATACACTTTTTAAAATTCACTTTTTCGGCACGTTAAAATCTTTAAAAATAGTCCAGCCTTTTTCCCTTTATAGGCATTTTATATTGCAGCTAAATAGCGAGGGGCCCAATATCACCACCGGCCCCAAAAGATTTAAATTTTCACTTTTACACTTTCACCGCTCTCTCTGCCAAACCAATTGATTTTCTTGAGGTCTTGATATGCAATCCTTTAAGTTTTAGCAATACCTTTAATTTGGTATATATAGTAGTCGCCTTCGCACACTCTCCTGGTGCGCTTCGTCACTACATGGACTGCCGCCCATAGTGATATTTATTTTCGGCTGGCAAATATATATTTTTAGGTTCGGAATAAAAACTTGTGGCCACCCAGGAATGAGTGGCCAATTTCCTCCGTGAAAGTTGTTCTCTCCTGGTGGCTGGTCTGTTGATTCCTCCACAAATTGTCTGCCCTGATTCGTGATTATTCACTCCGGAATATTCTATAATTAATTTAAATATTAATTTTACTCATACCTAATTTCTTTTTTTATTTTACAACTCACTGGTAGGAACTTCAATTACACGGGTTTACAAAAAAAAATTGATGAAATACGCACTTCATGAAAATGTGATTTTCGGTTAAGGTACATCTCCCTGAGTAAAAAAAGGGCACTTTTAATTTTTTGTATGGTACAGTTTTTTTTTTAATGTAAAAAACGTTTTTGGAACTTTTTCATTTTCTATCTCGAGTTCTGATAAACCGATTTTTGTCATCAAATACTCATTTTACAGGAAATTAAATCTATAGTATTTAATTTATTGTAGATGTTTCAGAAAGAAATGTAATCATCAAAACTTCGGATTTTCCAATGCCTTTAGAGGAAATATTTACTTTATTTTCATCAGAAACCGATAGAAATGTGATTAAGACAAGAAAGGAAGCTAGCTTCGGCCAGTAGAAGTTTATATACCCTTGCAGATTATTCCTATTCAATTAGGGAACCTACACCCCGTTGGGACGGTCTGTAAGTTGGGAACAAAAAAATTTTTTTTTATTTTTTTTTTAGTCCTTTTTAGTGACAAAACTTTTGGGGAAAACAGCTCACATCCCCAACTCAGGATGAAGAGGTAGCGCTGACGACCCACCGAAATTTGCAAATTCATGGGTTCACTCCCCAAGTGAAGTGTGTTGAAATGCTTAAAATTGTTGGTTATAACAACAAAAATTGTTGGTTATATCCAAGATGTCCCATGGTCCCATTTTTCAAGATGTCACCAAAAATCTCTAACACCTAGATTAGGGTCTACACGCCCAAAAAACACCGCATAGTGCAAATGCATACAAAACGCGTATGTTCGAATAACAAGAATTAATTAATTGTTATTCACGTCTGTAAAATCGAGAAGCAGATCGCTTCCAGCAGACACCCAATAAAGCCTTCACACACATTACTATGTGACATAGCATACGGAGCGGCACATCCCATACTTTCCTAGGGCACACACAAGTTCTTCTTTGTGTCGCTGTCCGTAACGAGCCAAGCCAACAACAATTCCATAGAATTTTTTTTTTCGTCTCAACTCACAATGCAAATTCCAAGCGGGAAAAAACCTCTGAAAAAAAAACATTTTTTCATGTGGTTTCTTCACCCCTTACATTTCTTCCATCTCTGGTTTCAAAGAAGTAAGGGGTGAAGGAGGTCGTAGTGTGTATCTCTGGCAGTAGAATGCAGGCCAAAATCTTCACTGGTTTTTTTACTTCCCGCATTATAGGTTTTCCACTGGTACTCAGTTATGGTTTTCCTCCACTTGCAATATCTGCTTTTCTACACCCTCCCAGTTGTGGTTTTCCACTGCTTTGCATTATCTGATTTTCCACACATCCGCAGTTTTGGTTTTCCATTGAACTCCAATATTGAATTTCCATTCGATTGCAATAGCTGATGTTTCACTCTTCATTCGAAAACAGCTGATTCTATTTACAGTTAAATATGAATCAAAATTTCAAGTCATCTAATTTATTTTAAAATGAAATTCCCGAGCGATTTATCTTCAAACTCTGTGGGATATCGTCGAATTGTCTGAAGTGCGAACCTATCGGCGCAGATATCAAGACCGGAGAAATTACTTCGAACATTACAGTGATAAAGAATTTATTAAAAGGTTTCGCTTGTGCAAAAGCACGGCACTATTTGTTTTGCAAAAAACTGTTTTGCGACTTGAATCTAAAGTAAGGAAGACCATTCATTTGGTTTAACTAATTCCATAAAATCAAAAACCATTATTACAGGGAAACGACAATACAGCCATGGTTTAAGCTTCTAAAAGCTCTTAGATTCTACGCAAGCGGCAGTTTTCTTATAACGGTTGGAGATTTTTGTGGTGTTAGCGTGGCCACAGCCAGCCAAGTTTCACAAATAAATAATCACAAATTTTAGTTACAAGTGTTTTATATACACCTATAAAGTTCCATTTTGTTTTAAATGACTAAATAGCACACAATTGGGTTTGTTTACAATTTTGCAGTATTAATATTGGCCAGTCAGTGGCGTTGTAAGAGCGGAGTGTGGGCAGCAATTTGTATGCAGATTTGTCGTAGACTATGATATAACATATATTTTTTAACTATTATGGTGTGCTATTTATTGTTTTATTCTACCAAAAAGATTAGAAGAACAACATCCATGCAGGAAAAATGCGAACTAGTCTGAAAATCAACTAGTTGTACAACTAGTAAAAAAGCTACCGGAATTTTTCTGGGTGCATTTTGACTACACAGGGCTTAGAAAATTTGTGCTAGTTGAAAAAATAAATAGTACAAAACTAGTGAAAAAACAAATTGTCTCGAACTGGTACCTTTCTGACAAAAATAAACCCAAAACATTTTTAATTGGTAGAACAAATACATGTAAAAGTATAGTAAAAAGGCAACTGGAATTTAACTAGTTTTACTTGAACTACATATGATCCAAAAGTATAGCCTGGAGTGTAAATGTCTTGGAAAATTTAACACCAAACAAATCAAACAGTTGAGATCCCCGGTTCAATCCCCAGTCTTTTTTTTTTTGTTTGCTAGGTGATGCTTTAGTTTTATTTTGAACTTAGTTAAATCTGTGGTAGGCAATATATATGTTAAAAATCACTGTTTTAAAAGTATATAACACTATAACTTATAAACCTTGTTAGTGCATTACAAAATGTGATGCGTGTATGGCTCAATCAGCTAGTGTGTCTACAAATCCAACGGTCCCCGGTTCAAGTCCTAGAGAGGGCTACTTGCCTCGCGAAAAGTAAGTTGGTTTTAATTCCATTTATTTATCATTTGTAGTATTTAATTACATAATAACAGTCATAATTCCTTTACGGGACGGCGCCTTTCAATAAGCTACCAATAAGGAGAGCGTCAAGTTAAACATCTTCAAGTAGGAGTAAAATTCTATGATTTAATGGTTGATAGACAGTTTTTTAGATTTTTCGAGAAAATAATTTTTTTTAGTGTAGTTTAACAGCTGTAACCGTAAATTGGTTAACAGTCACTAATGCAAAACTAGTAGCAAATGGACTACATAGTTGTTTCTGATGACAAGCCTATGAAAAATGGAAAAGGAAATGAACATAACTTGAACTACACACAAAAAAAAATATCGCCCCGTATATTCGATATGGCCAATGTAAAAAGCATGTAATTCAAACCCACATCGTTTTTACATTAAATACTCATCAAATTTACATTAATTAAGGTCATTTTGCCGAATTTTCTCTCTCGGAGACTCTCTCACTTCGAAAAAGAGAGCAGTACGCCATATGGAGAGCAAAATGATATGAGGTGAAACGAGATAGACAGATTCGAAATTCGAACTGACGTGCTTTAAGCATGTTCTCTCGCTCGCACTAGTATAAGCTTCTGTCAAATATTTGTCACTTGATTTTGAACGCGGAGTGCATCGGTCGCATTGTAAAGTGGTGCTCGTTTAATTAATTCATTGTCTGTCTGTCTGTCTGTCTTCCTATCTGTCAGTTCTGTCAAATTTACGTTTGACATTTTCAAAAAATTGATATGGTTTTAATGTAAATATGATATTACCGAAATATCATTTTTACATTTTCGAACATGTCAATTTTACACGGGGTCCATATCAAGTTAAAATTGACCTTAAAAAATGTAAAATTGACCTACGTTTCCTATCGATTTTTTTTTGGGTGTGGTTTGTGGTTTTCAATGCAGTTAACAAGCCTTGCGTCGGCTTGTCCACGTGAAGTTAAGAAAAAACTTGGCTTGTAGATAAGGGTGAACTGTTCACCTCAAGAGTCAATCGGCAAATAGACCGAGCTTAGGGTTTGGATCACGCCTGTAGGCCTATTTGCGCAGGCCGCGGGGGTCTCCAGTGTCACTGTGACATTTGCCCTTGGAAAAAGGATAATTTTAAGTATTTCTAGACTTGAAAAAAATTAAATTATCACTATGGACGGCAGTCCATGTAGTGACGAAGCGCACCAGGAGAGTGTGCGAAGGCGACTACTATTATATAGCCGCAGAATTGAAAATCTGCTGTAATGGTCCGATCCTCGCGAGTGATACACCAAATTAAAGGTATTGCCAAAACTTAAAGGATTGCATACCAAGACCTCAAGAAAATCAATTGGTTTGGGAGAGAGAGCGGTGAAAGTGTAAGAGTGAAAATTTAGAAATTTGGATCTGTTGGGGCCGGTGGGGATAATCGGCCTCCCGCACTATGTTAGTTGTATTCCTACTGAAAATGCGCTTAATATGAGGGGTCATATCAGAAAATCGGACGCTCCGTTCAAAAGTTATACCGAAAACAAGATTTTCTTCTTCTTCCCAAAATGAAATTTTAATTCTGTTTGTCAGTTTGTCTGTGTGTCCCAAAACATGGTCTTAAAGTCCTGAAAATTTTATATGATGTTCAACAGCTCGATATAAGAAACTTTAGTTCTACCACTTTTGGAAAAACCCGCTAGTTTAGCGGGAAAACAGCTAAAAATAGCTAAAATACGGAAGGCTGTAACTTCTAAACTACTGAAGCTACAGACTTGTGCTGTATCTCGTTTGAAAGGTATTTTGAAATGCTGTAAGCGCCCCCTATATGTAATTTGTGTAAATGTTATAGTTAAAAAGATATGCACAAAACAAATTTTTTTTTAACTTTTTTTTTAGCTTTTTTTTATTTTTCTCAAAAACGGCTCTAACGATTTTCTTTAAAACTTTAAACTGTATAGCCCTTGAGATTCCTTAAATTTTGGTATATAACACATTACTGTAAAAAGTCACGTTTAAAAGTTATTCAGAAACGAAAATGGCCACTTATGCTAGCCCAAAACAACTAACGCTGCCTAAAAGCATTGAATTTAGTATGTGTAGGGTCAAGAAATCGTTAAAATTGTTTTAAAGCGTTCCATTATACAATTCTTAAAATTAATAAATAAATAAATAAATAAGTAAATAAATAAATAAGTAAATCACTATGGACGGCAGTCCATGTAGTGACGAAGCGCACCAGGAGAGTGTGCGAAGGCGACTACTATTATATAGCCGCAGAATTGAAAATCTGCTGTAATGGTCCGATCCTCGCGAGTGATACACCAAATTAAAGGTATTGCCAAAACTTAAAGGATTGCATACCAAGACCTCAAGAAAATCAATTGGTTTGGGAGAGAGAGCGGTGAAAGTGTAAGAGTGAAAATTTAGAAATTTGGATCTGTTGGGGCCGGTGGGGATAATCGGCCTCCCGCACTATGTTAGTTGTATTCCTACTGAAAATGCGCTTAATATGAGGGGTCATATCAGAAAATCGGACGCTCCGTTCAAAAGTTATACCGAAAACAAGATTTTCTTCTTCTTCCCAAAATGAAATTTTAATTCTGTTTGTCAGTTTGTCCAAAACATGTTTTTTCAGTCCTGAAAATTTGATATGATGTTCATCAGATCGATATAAGAAACTTTAGTTCTACCACTTTTGGAAAAACCCGCTAGTTTAGCGGAAAAACAGCTATAAATAGCTAAAATACGGAAGGCTGTAACTTCTAAACTACTGAAGCTACAGACTTGTGCTGTATCTCGTTTGAAAGGTATTTCGAAATGCTATAAGCGCCCCCTATATGTAATTTGTGTAAATGTAATAGTTAATAAGATATGCACAAAACAAATTTTTTTTTAACTTTTTTTTTTAGCTTTTTTTATTTTTCTCAAAAACGGCTCTAACGATTTTCTTTAAAACTTTAGACTGTATAGCCCTTGAGATTCCTTAAATTTTGGTATATAACACATTACTGTAAAAATTCGCGTTTAAAAGTTATTCAGAAACGAAAATAGCCACTTTTGCCAGCTCAAAGCAACTTACGCTGCCTAAGCATTGAATTTAGTATGTGCGTATCCAAAATGTATTTTAGGGTCAAGAAATCGTTAAAATTGTTTTAAAGCGTTCCATTATACAATTCTTAAAATTAATAAATAAATAAATAAATAAGTAAATAAATAAATAAGTAAATAAATAAAAAAGTAAATAAATAAATAAGTAAATAAATAAATAAGTAAATAAATAAATAAATAAAAATAATTAAATAAGTAAATAAAAATTAAATGAATAAATAAATAATTAAGTAAATAAAAAAATAAATTAAATTATTAATTAATAAATAAATAAGTAAATAAATAAATTCATAAATGGGCGGTTCTTTTACAAACCGAACACTTTTTATTGGGTCACATTTTTGATTTGCCTGAAACTTTTTTTACGTATACTATTCTGAAAATAAGTAAATACGCGTATCAGGATTTGACCGAAAAAAAATTATTTTTTTAGTTAGAATTTTTTTAAGTTGCCAAAAATCGTCAAATTTGGAAAAGTACCCTCTCATTGAAAATCTGTATCTCCGGCTATATGAATTGATTAACTTCATGTCTTTTTCATTAATTCCTCTTAAACCTATTCTTTCAAAAAAAATTTCTAAAAAAAAATGTTTTTAATTTCTTAAAAATAAAAACAAATTAAGATTTAAAAAAAATGTTTAACCATTGCCCCCACAAAAAAAACTTTTTTTATTTTTTTATATATGCGCTATAATGTTAATTACAATCGGTTTTTGTAAAAAGTTGGAGCCATTTTTAGTTTTTTAAATATCGAACGTTTTTTAACAAGCCCTCGCCTTTCTTCTATTAACGCACGCCAAAGCATGTTGTGCATCTCGCTCGCACTTATTAGATGCTTATGGTTTTGATGCTTACGAGTCATTTAACAGTCTCTTAACCATATCTGTGTAACAAATAGGAATTCGTTGCTTAAAATATTATGGCTCCAACTTTTTACAAAAACCGATTGTAACTAACATTATAGCGCATATATTAAAATAATAAAAACAATTTTTATTGTGGGGGCAATGGTTAAAATTTTTTTTTAAATCTTAATTTGTTTTTTATTTTTAAGAAATTGAAAACATTTTTTTTTAGAAATTTTTTTTTGTAAGAAGAGGTTTTAGAGGAATAAATAAATATATAAATTCATAAATACAGAAATAAATAAAAACATAAATACATAAATAGATAAATACATAAATAAATAAAGAACGAAATAAAGAAAGGAAGAAGCCATATGGGGACGACTCCTAGTCATGGTATTGGGGTACTTCGACTGTGGTCAAAACAAAAACTTCTGATATCAAACAAAAACACCTCTTAACGAGGTATAAAAATAGTGACGATCGCACCTTCAACGTACAAAAGTTCTGATATCAACTTTTGTGACGAAAAATGATTTTAGATGCGACCAAATAAGTACGCTACCTAAAATTTATTCATTCGGCACGCTACAACAGAAAACTTTCGTGTAGATATTAAATATTTGTTAAAGCGGGCCGAAAGAGTAAATTTTAGGTAGCGTACTTATTTGGTCGCATCTAAAATCATTTTTCGTCACAAAAGTTGATATCAGAACTTTTGTACGTTGAAGGTGCGATCGTCACTATTTTTATACCTCGTTAAGAGGTGTTTTTGTTTGATTAATTTGTAGTTTTAAATATTCAAAATCTTCGTCTTATTTATTTCTTCAATACCTAAAATTAATTATATTTATTATATACTTAAAATAATGAGAGGGGAGTTTCAACTCAAAAAAACTGTTGTAAAATCCCTGCAGGAAACGGAATCAGTTTTGGACCAGTAAAATACTAGTTGGGTCAGGACAGTTTACTACACCCAAAAAAAAATCGATAGGAAACGTAGGTCAATTTTACATTTTTTAAGGTCAATTTTAACTTGATATGGACCCCGTTTAAAATTGACATGTTCGAAAATGTAAAAATGATATTTCGGTAATATCATATTTACATTAAAACCATATCAATTTTTTGAAAATGTCAAACGTAAATTTGACAGAACTGACAGATAGGAAGACAGACAATGAATTAATTAAACGAGCACCACTTTACAATGCGACCGATGCACTCCGCGTTCAAAATCAAGTGACAAATATTTGACAGAAGCTTATACTAGTGCGAGCGAGAGAACATGCTTAAAGCACGTCAGTTCGAATTTCGAATCTGTCTATCTCGTTTCAACTCATATCATTTTGCTCTCCATATGGCGTACTGCTCTCTTTTTCGAAGTGAGAGAGTCTCCGAGAGAGAAAATTCGGCAAAATGACCTTAATTAATGTAAATTTGATGAGTATTTAATGTAAAAACGATGTGGGTTTGAATTACATGCTTTTTACATTGGCCATATCGAATATACGGGGCGATATTTTTTTTTGTGTGCAGTGATTTTCTGCTCAGTTCAGGGTAAATATTAATCTGCAAACAATGGTAGAACCGAATTTTGGGTAATTTGGCAATATTTCTTGCAGGCCAACTTTCGAAGTCCCACAAGTTGGCCTGCAAGATTTCTATTTCCGAGAGCAAAAAGCTTGCGACTGCAGAGCTGCGGAGAGGTGTGGGGCGAAAGCCCAAAAACCCTACATATTGTTCTTCGGTCCCCAAAATCCAGTTGAGATAAGGAATTTACGATCCAGTTGGGAGTAAGCAGCGGGTAACATCAGCGTCAAAGGGAAAGCAATCGAGCTTCCTATGATGACACCGTAGGCGAAAAAGTGCGGACAAGTCGGAAATAACCGCATAACCCCGTCGAGCTCGTAAACCTAGTGCTCCAATCGTAATGGTGTAATTCGGTAAGAAAAAATAACTAAGTGCCACGGCCGGCCTTAGAAAAAGTTATACTCGAAGGAAAACCTGATCGAGTTACATTTTTTTTTGTTTTTTCTTAAATTGTATTAGTTAAAAAAAAATCCAGTGGAAAATTATGAAGGCATAAAACCAGTGAGAAAATCAAAATTTGTGAGAGAAAGGTGATGTGAACAATAATATGACAAGAAGAGACAATGAATAATGAAGAAAAAGTATAAATAACCAAATGGGCAAACTGAAAAAATAATAAAATTATATTGGGCGAAATTAAAAGTGGTGTGTTGCCTGCGTAACCAAAGGAAAAAAGAAACATAGAACCTTTTAACTTACGCAAGACAACAAACAAAATTAAAAACAGGTGTAATATGCCAAAAATTAATAGTGATCTAAAAGCTCCTATGTAGGTTATGACCCTCCCCACATAGAGAGAGGCTATTAATTAGAGGTGCAGAAACATCGATGGAAACATCGATGCATCGATGTTTATCTAATTTTTCAAAACATCGATTTTTTTTGGACCATCGATGTTTCTGGAGCCTAAAAGGCACGCTAAAGGTTTGTAATTTTTTACATTTTTATACCCTTTACTCGTAGAGTAAAAGGGTATATTAGATTCGTGCAAAAGTATGTAACATGTAGATGGAAGCGTTTCCGACCATATAAAGTATATATATTCTTGATCAGGATCACTAGCCGAGTCGATCTAGCCATGTCCGTCTGTCTGTCTGTATGAACGCTGAGATCTCGGAAACTATAAAAGCTAGAAGATTGAGATTTGGCATGAAGATTCTAGGGGTTAATACGCAGCGCAGTTTTTTTCGCCGATGTGCCACGCCTCTCTAACGCCCACAAACCGTGAAAAACTGTGGCACCCACAGTTTTGAAGCTAGATTAACGGGAAAAGGAATGTGTATTCGTTTCATCAATACATATTGAGAGACCAAAGTGGGATTCTTTTCACAGCAAATCAGTTTATCCAATGGAATGGCTTCGCAAAAAACTGTGTCCTTTTTGGTCAGGCCTGGCAGCAGCTCCACCAACTTCTGATATGATTTCCTGTCCACCCGGAAGAATTCCTTGAAGATTTAATCCAAAGTTTGCTGAACGCCAGTCTCCCAAAATGTCCCATTTCGGTTCTAGACATACACATGTATATAAATGGGAGTTTTCCAACTTAAGTATGTCCAATATTTCCTCAGCAAAAAAAAAACAAAAACGTATAGTGGAAAAATGCTTTTAACCAATGTAAGCGGTTTCCACAAAAACTGCGGGAGATTTTAAAATAAAAATTTCCTGACATAAAAATTTAATAATTATTGAATTAGAGGTGGAGAAACATCGATGCATCGATGTTTTAAAATATTTTAGAAACATCGATGATTTTTGGCCACAATCGATGTTTTTAACACATTACCAATTTTTTAAAAAACAGTGCGGGAGGGTATGAAAGCGAAAAATGTGTTTTTAATTTTAATGTTTTACTGTATTAACATATTTTTAGATAGTCAACTGGTGGTATAGGAGGGAAGAGGCGGTGGAAATTAAGCACGATGTGTTTTTTGAAAACATCGAAAACATCGATGCTATAAACTCGACCTAGTGGTGCATGCTCCCTAAACGGACTCCTTGTTGTATAGGCTGGATGACGGGCAATTTTTTATCCTTAAGGTCCTTTTTTTCGGAATCCTTGCATCCGGGAATTTTTTAGAAAACGCAGTTCAAATTAGGGATCCGAGGTGAACAAAATGATATCGCATCCATCGAAGTATATAAAAAAGTTTTAATTTTGTAACACTGTGTTCTCGTAATATATCCCTAAAATAACGTCCTTTAAGATGCTCTATCGTGTATTTTGGCACATGCTCTCTGGGTGGAGATAAGCCCCAAAGTGTGAGACCCCAATTGCTAATTGAGAAAATTACTTTACAATGAATTAACTTCTTATTTTCTCAGATGTTGTACCAACAAGATAGGCATATTGGCATATTGGCGATCGTCCTAACAAATTTTGTGTAAGCTACATGAAGGCTGAACCTTCAGTTTTTAAGAATTTATCTTACCCTGTGTTGTGTTAAAAAGTTTAAAAAGGAGGCGCCAACTTCGGAACTGGAACCACTGGGTACAAAGACACAAACCTCAATGTAAAGTGCCCACCCTTGACATTAACCTTACAAGAAAACGTGTGATTCTAATATGTTTTTGACATGAATCTTTCCAAATCGTATTTTTTTGTGCATACCTTGATCAGGGTTAAAGCGCATGCCGATCGGACGTCTATATCCTATAGCTCCCATAGGAATAATAGGGTGAAATCGGTTAAAATTTTATGTTTTTCAGGATATTTCGCGCAGTGTAAAAGCTATTGGCAAAAATCGATCGGACGTCTATATCCTACAGCACCTTTGGTAAAATTTACCAAGCAAATTTGTTTGTGTGCAAGAAGCCCCAGCTTACGACCAAGTGCCCATGTGTCTGCCACGTCACATTAAAAAAATGCTGCCAGGAGAGTATCCCGGAACACTTCAGGAGGGCCATCACTGGTCTCCAGGCCTGCTCCGAGAAACAAAAAAGGATTTCGGAGTATGACGTCCTCCGGGAGCAGCTTAACCGGACTCGCCAAGAATACGAGAGAGCTTTGGAACGTCTTGGACAACGCGTGGCGTCGTCCGGCGGAAATGGGACCCGTGCAGCCTTAAACAATAGGCCAGCCCATCAAAGCAGCCAGGGGGCAACTGCCCGAGACGTCGTGGATGTTGGCGCCGTAAACTTGCCCGAGGATGGCACCTATGACGAAGAAAACCAGGACGACTTTGAATTCCGCCTGGGGCAGTCTCCACCATGAAACCAGGACTGGGACAGTCTCCTTCCTTTAAATTTATAAAATAAAACTAAATAAAATATCAATAAAAGGTTGTATCACTATGGACGGCAGTCCATGTAGTGACGAACCGCACCAGGAGAGTGTGCGAAGGCGACTACAGTATATACGCGAAGAAACGAAAATCTGCTGTGATGGTCCGATCGTAATGAGTAATACACCAATTTAAAGGTATTGCTAAAACTTAAAGGATGGCATACCAAGACCTCAAAAAAATCAATTGCTTTGGGAGAAAGAGCGGTGAAAGTGTAATAGTGAAAATTAAGAATATTGGATCTGTTGGGGTTGGCTAGTTCGCGCCGGCGGCGGTCTCGAGACTCCTGGTCCTAGCGTAGTCGACGCTTTCAAGGGAAAACCACTCCTCATTGTCTTCAACAACGAACTTGCTTACATTCTATAAATAGGATAAATAAATGATTAAGTATTTATTTTTATTATTAATACATATTCTAAATTATTGAATTGTTTAATTTCAGTCAGTCGTTATCAGCCGTTATCAGTTGTTCCATACAAATTCAAACTTAAGAAATTTCAGCAATTTAACAGCCATGGGGCTGTTAAAAATTTTATTGAATTGCTGAATAACAGAGTTGTCGCCTTTTTTTAAAAAGTCATGGCAACTCTGTAAAATTATAGTATCACCAGTATGCACTTTATAATTTTAAATCAAACTAAAATGTATATTTCTTGTTACTCTTTCCTCGCTAACTATTTTAAAAAGTTACGTAACCAGCAATAAAAAATTAAACTTTACATGTTTTAAGTTCCTTGAAAACTTTCAACAAATAACAGCAATTTGAAAATTCAACAGGATTCATTTAGAGTCGTTCCATTAATTGCTGAAATTTTCTGTTACATTCTCAACAATTCAGAAATTTAACAGTTTAGGGAATACTCTGATTAATCTGTAAGCTCCGGTGGTTACAGCGAAATGAGAAGTTCCCGCGAATCGGAAACTGATGCCACATTTTCAGCTTGCTTTTATCAAAGTATCGCTATTTTTGTTTTTTCAAAAACTAACAGCTTTTTGTTTGCCTTACCGCATTAGTTAATTAGTGAAATTAATTTCCTTCACACCGGGGTACCGTCTATGTTGGTATAACATCTGTAAAAGTTAATTTAATAAAAAAAAGAGTGAGCGTCGAAACTGAATTTTTTTACATTTGGTTAGTGTCATGAATAAAATTCTTACACTGCGGTTCATGTCTTGGAACTTACTGGTTCAAATTTTAATCTGGCGGCACTTCTTTTAACCTTTTATCTTCGCCCACTGTAAAGCGATTTTCTCACAAACTGACGGCTTCATCCTTATGATTATTTTACTGAACCTGCTTTAGGCGATCCCCAATCTGCCAATATACCGTGCATGTTAGTACAACGTTTGAGAGTGCAAGTCAATATTTGGCGAGGGTCATTGTAGTATACAATGCAATTCTAAGCTTTCTTTTTCTCCTAATCAGCCTCGCCTGGGAAAAGGGAATCGGGTTAGTGCACTATGCTGCGCTCTGCGCTCAGCTCGCCGGATGGGGTCGGGGTTCTTCCTATCCCTTTAGGGTTCCCTGGCACATTGTTCACAAAATAAAGTTAAGTGCACTGGTAACAGAAATTAGTGAAAATTAAATCAAAAAGCAAATCAAAATAAAAATATATAGTCAAGGTTTAAGTCCCACATTCCGGTCAGTAAATAGGATAGCAATCAGGTTTTAGTTTTATACGAACATGGTGTTCGTATGCTCTCTGTACCCTCCCTACCATGGCAATTGTTGAGCGTTATTAAAATTGCCCCAAAAGTTATTAAGCTCGGCGTTCTTTCATTTTGCGGTGCTTATGACGATACACAGTTTATTAGCAATTCATAGTTCCAGATTTAAATTCAAATCAAACAAAAAAAAGGAAGAAAAAAATTATATATAAACGGTTCATTCCGCTATGTAAAGGCTTCGTTTCATATTCAAGAGATATTGTTTTGGTAGGAACCGATGTGACGAATGTTAAGACCCCAGACAGATAATGGATGTAATATAATGGTACACCCAAAAAAAAATAGTCATCAATGTGCCACTATTTAGGTGTCAATGTGACACTATTGAGTTGCAAAAAAAACCCGATCCGAAGATCATCAAATTGACCCTGTTCTGGTGTCACTTTAATATTTTCGAAAATATTAATTTGACCCTTTTTGGTGTAAAAGAGACACTAGTTGGTGTTTTTTTCTTAGTACGAAAATACGGCCACATTGACACTTTTTCGCAGTAATTTGATCCACTTCTGGTATCAACAAGACCCCCAAAAAATTTCATTCCGCACCGAAAAAATCAAAACCATTGAATCATTTTTCCTGCATTTCTTTTAGGATTAATCAATTACATTTTTTTTTTATTTTTATTACTTCATATATTAACTTATTCTAAAATAATTTCATTCGACCAAATGGGGTTACATCCGATATGATGTGCAAGTGAATGGGCGGTCCGGTTGATAAATTTCCATGTCCGCCATTGTCTACCTAAAAAGAAAATGTTTTTAAATAAAAATAACAGCCTTGTGCAGTTTTGGACAACTGCGTTCTATATATACATACGCGCAAGAGCTATTTCTGAAAATTTAACTAATCCGAGAATAGGAATTGTATAAAGACAGTATTCTTGTAATTATCGTATTAAGAATGTACTAACCTGATTTGTATAACATTTAACACGCTTAAAACTCTTAACACACAAAAAGTGCGTCTTCTTTTTCTCACTTTCGAACTCACAGTGACAGTGCAATAGCTGCGTCTCCTCGCGTTAGGCACATTTCGAACTTCGAAAATAGAAGTTCGAACTTGAAAAATCGATAAATGACAATTATCGCTTTCAATGTGACCCTTATGTCATTAAAATGACAATATTTCTTATCAAGTTCAATTTTTTGAAAAATGCGGTATACTTTTGACACTCATTTGGGATCAATTTGACCCCAAAAATTTGATCCTAGTGGCAGTGACATTTTGAACCACAATTATTAAATTGACACTCAGGATTTTTTTTTGGGTGTAGTTACTTTGGGTTACTCACAAGTTTTGCTCCATCGTAAAGTCCGTTGGTACCAAAGAACTGTAGTCGGGCGCTGTGAAATTAAAACAGTATTTAACTCACTACGAGGGTGGGGTTAACATTTTACAAAGGCCCTACGATCCGCATATGCAAATGCAAGAAATATAACCACAATCTAAATCTAACAAAATTTGGCTGGTCAAATTTTACATAGCCTTTTCGTGGCTGTTGTTCAGACCGCAACTGTACAAAAAGCCGACTGTTCGTTGGTACTCAGGATCGACTTTGACCGTGATGATGAGACGTTTGTAGCACGCTTCTACGTCACTAGAACTGGGTTTTGGATCCTCCCTCGCTGCCACAAAACTAGGGTTTTGTAGAGCGTTCTCCTACGGCACTAGTCTGGGTTGTGGTCGAATTCGGTGGTATTTTGGTATGGTCACTTTCGGTGGTTTTTGTCCAAACTGGTTGTCACAGAACTATGTTGCCGTAGCACGTGTGCCTACGTCACTAGTTTGGTCTCGTTGAACTTCTAGAGATGCTTAAGTGGTCGGCGGTGGCTGTACGCACGTTTGAAAAATTAGGCGCCCAGCGGAAGCTTTTCGCTGACCGCCGACACTTAAGATTTCTGAGGCTCTAAAACGTTAAAATCAGTAATTGACCTCTGGTTACTTAACTAATCTTACCGAGGCACTTTCACTTCTGCTAATAAACAGTTGGCCGCTTGGCAGCAGCCAAGAACTAACGCCGTAGTTTTATCACTTTCCGTTTTTATACCCGTTACTCGTAGAGTATAAGGGTATATTAGATTCGTGCAAAAGTATGTAACAGGTAAAAGGAAGCGTTTCCGACCATATAAAGTATATATATTCTTGATCAGGATCACTAGCCGAGTCGATCTAGCCATGTCCGTCTGTCCGTCCGTCTGTATGAACGCTGAGATCTCGGAAACTATAAAAGCTAGAAGATTGGGATTTGGCATGCAGATTCTAGGGGTTAATACGCAGCGCAAGTTTTTCACGCCCTCTAACGCCCACAAACCGCTAAAAACTGTGGCACCCGTCTGTATGAACGCTGAGATCTCGGAAACTATAAAAGCTAGAAGATTGGGATTTGGCATGCAGATTCTAGGGGTTAATACGCAGCGCAAATTTTGCACGCCGATGTGCCACGCCCCCTATAACGCCCACAAACCGCGAAAAACCAACAGTTCTGAAGCTAGATTAACGCGAAATGGAATGTGTATTCGTTTTTTCAATTCCTATTGATTGACCAATATATGAACACCCCCCCTCCCCCCCCCCTTAAAAAATTCGAACTAAAAAAATTATTTTACAAATTTTACAAATGCACAGTTTGTCAATAGTTTGAAAACATTTTGTCTTAGCTAATCTGTTTTTTGGATTTTAAAAATAAAAAAATTGTAAGGAAAACTTCAAATTTAAAACCAAAATCTAAAGCTGATCGGAACAGCATGATTTTGAAGATAGGAAAATCTTTAAAAGTTCCGACCAGATTTGAAATGTATACACGTAAGAACAGCAACACATACATATTCCAACATATAGCTTACACCCTGCTTCTAATTATTTCGAAATTTTTGTTTTTTTTTGGATTTTTACTCCTGGATTTTTACTCCTTAACGTTTTTATAGGATCTAATTGTATTAAGTAGAGAAGATTAGTCTTGTTTTTCTAAAATCTGTAGCAATTTAACGTCAAATAAAAAAGGAGAATAGAAAAAATAACCTTATATTTAAAAAAAAGAGTTTTCTACATTTCAGAAAAAAAAATGCTTAAAAAACTCATTAAGTAGGTTCAAAATTTTTCTAAGGTTTATAAAAAATTTGTTTTAAAGCAAAGAAAATAATTTTTTTTTATTTAAGAAAAGAAAGTGTTTTAGTGTACCATTCAAAATGCAGCAAAATGTTGGTTTTTTCCTTTAATACGAATTATGATTTTTCTCTTTCCTAGTTACTTCCCCGAAATCTGTAAGACAGGGAAATGTTTACTGGATTGAATATTTTAATAACGTGGGACTTACCTATCCAAAATCAGCTTAACAGTGCTTCGCTTAAGAACAAGCAGCATAAAAACGAAAATACCAAAACTTAAGTCAACATAGTATATTACCACAAATACTGGGTCCCAAAAAGTACTTTTGTGGATAAGACAACTAAATGATCCGATATAAAATAGTCCCATTATGGCACAGAGCCGCAGAAACAGTAGATATCTGATTAGGGAGAAAGAAATGGTTATATAAAAATGACCAAATATTTCAGCAAAATAAGGCGTACCTCTGAATATCTAAGTCAAGTCAAGCTGGGTTTTCCTCGTGTCGTTGCTTAAACTTCTTCAACTCGCTTTTCGTTTTGCAAATATGAACAACGGTCAAAACAAACACGATTAAATTGAAGATGCTTAGAATAAGTTTCGGTCCATGAAAATATATCCAGGATGACCACCTATGTACTTTTAATCAGAGTTTCAATCGTTAAGCACAGTGTTAATTTTAATGTAACTAATAAAACTCACTTTCCACAAGGCACTCAGTAAAACCAACAAGTGGTATCCAGTTCAATGCATTGGGATCCTTGTCCCACACTTGATTCACCAAAAAGATTAAAGCAGTCGCAAAAGCTGTAATGCCCCAGACAAAGGAACTGTAGGCAAGGAAGCTATAACATGGAATTTCGCTGCTGACAGACTTCAACGTTTGCCACATCTAGAGACTGATGACAAAGAGCCAGATACTAATAGACAGCCCGAGGAAGTAATAACTGTATGCTGCGAACGATAAATTGATAATATTATTTTAATTGAGATACCTAGTGCGGGTTGTCTACCTCTTAGAGAACAGAAATCTTCCCATAAATTAAAATAACTCAATGTGTCTAAAACAGATAATAAACATGCACTGAGTATTATACATATAATGCACTTGCCAAGCACATTTCGCAGCTTCTTTACGTAAAGATATACAGCGATCGTCATGATGTAGAATAATATTGAAATCGCCGTGACTAATAGAAAAAAATCGGTAAAAATGGAGTGAGTATTTGTTCTTCTAGAATTGCACCTACTCTCTTCTGACCCTGGTCGCAATTCCCGCTTCCCGTAATGCAGAATAATCCATATTGACGTTGGAGAGTCTGAGTTAAACTGATACGGATAGAGACAGTATTTCCATGAATAGGTGTAGTCCACGATGTAGATTTCGTCCTAAGGAGCTCTGAATAAACTTGGAAAAAAGATAGAAAATCAAAGGTCAAACCTCAACCAAAGTGTACTCATGTTCTCTTAGTCTTAGTATATCCTTCATAGTGTAGAGTTCTTCCCTTATCACAGTAATGTCGGAGAAATTGTACAACGCTGTTTCCGCATTGCTCATTTTTGAAACATTAAGGTAGACCTCAACTTGGTAAATATTATTCTCCACTCCATCGTTGCATTGTCCATTGACCACATTCTTGCGGAGGCAGCAAATCTTCACAAAGGGTTTTGGTATTTCGAGTTCATCATTGGAATAGTTATCAGGAACGTTCGCTCTTGAATTTCCAATAATAACTAAGCAAATAATTTTTCCGAACCATTCCAGAGCCAACAGCATTTTAGAGCTAAGAACTTCATAGATGGAGAAAAAAAAACCAACTGAATCCCGATGTTGCTGAGTCCCATATTTTATATCTTAGTTTTAAATCCCAGCTGCTATCAACATCAACAGCTGAAGAAACTGAGTAGACCCTTGGGAACACATCTGGACTATCAAATGGGGAATACAATTAAACCAAAAAAAAAAAAAAAAAAAAAAAAAACGCTATAGTCGAGTGCCTCGACTATCAAATACGCGCTTCAGCTCTTTTAGTTTCCGAAATCTCAGTGATCCTGATCATGAATATACATATATGGGCCGTTCTTTTACAAACCAAACAGATTTGGCCCAAAAAAAAAATTTCACATTTTTGATTTGCCTGAAATTTATTTTACACGTACTATTCGGAAAATAAGTAAACACGTGTATCAGGATTTGACCGAAAAAAAATTATTTTTTTAGTTAGAATTTTTTTAAGATTGCCAAAAATCGTCAAATTTGGAAAAGTACCATCTCTTTGAAAATCTGTATCTCCGGTTATATGAATCCGATTAACTTCATGTCTTTTGTATAAACTTCTCTAAAAGCTCTTCTTTCAAAAAAAAAAAAATTCGAAAAAAAATAGGTTTTTAATTTCTTAAAAATAAAAACAAATTAAAATTGTAAAAAAATGTTTAACCATTGCCCCCACAAAAAAAAAATTCTTTTTTTATTTTAATATATGCGCCATAGTGTTAGTTACAATCGGTTTTTGTAAAAAGTTGGAGCCATTTTTAGTTTTTTAAATATCGAAAGTTATTTAACAATCCCTCGCCTTTCTTCTATGAACGCCCGCAATAGCATGTAGTGCATCTCGCTCGCTCTTATTACATGCTTATGGTTTTCATGCTTACACTGATACACGTGTTTACTTATTTTTCGAATAGTACGTGTAAAAAAAGTTTCAGGCAAATCAAAAATGTGACCCAATAAAAAGTGTTCGGTTTGTAAAAGAACCGCCCATATACTTAATGAAGTCGGAAACGCTTCCTTCTACCTGTTACATATTTTTCTCCGAATACAATATACCCTTTTACTTTACGAGTAACAGCTATGCATAAATTTAAAATCTAAAACTCTATACTACACATAAAAAATGTACTCAAAAAACGGGCTTATGTTATTTTATTAAGCTTGAATAAAACTAGCCCACATGCAAAATAAATAATTTGTGAATTCATGACCCTATCGTTCTAAGCTCTGCGAGTTAGTCCCAAAAAAACAGATGGATTCACGAGGGACTTCTTATCGTGCTATGCCTCGTGACGCTGATTAAGATTCTATACTTATAATAAAGCATATACATTTTCAAATATTTCAGCAATTCTGCAATCTCGCGACTTTTGAATCGTTGTTACCCTATTTCTCTAAAATCCAAATTAAAAAATCAAAATTGAAACTATACATTTGTTTTTATTATCTTTCTACTGTTACTATTACCATGTTGGTCAATCAATAGGTTTTAAAAAAACGAATACATATTCTATTTCCCGTTAGTTTAGCTTCAAAACTGTGGTCGCCATAGGTTTTCGCGATTTGTCGGCGTTAGAAGGGGCGTGGCACACCGGCGTGAAAAACTTGCGCTGTGTATTAACACCTAGAATCTGCATGAAAAGTGCCAATCTTCTAGCTTTTATATTTTCCGAGATCTTAGCGTTCATACAGACGGACGGTCGGGTGACATGACTAGATCGACTTGGATAGTGATCCTGATCAAGAATACTACTACTTTTATTTGTTTTTGATTTTTTTTGTTGAAATGCATGAAAAAACCAACAACAAAATCTGTCAATGAAATTCAAAGTGGAAAATTATTTTCAAAAATACAAAAGTGTAATAACAATTTTTTTGCATTTGTGTTTTGTTTACTTATTCTTTTTTACATAAATAGTGCAATAAGTTATAAGTCTAACACTTGTGCCGCTAGGATAATAAGGCATTTAAATAAATAAAAAAAAAATTAATTACAAAAGAACGGCCAACTATACGTATGCCAACCCAGCGTTATTGCCTTCGCATGCAACAGCTGACTTTGCAGCAGTAAGCTATAAAAACTGTTTTCTAAATGCAACACTTTTAAATAATTTCGAAATGTCAGTAAATGTGGTCATTTATCTTACAGTGAAGAGTTATATCTTCTCTTCAACTTAAAAATATTTGCTTTTTTATAGACTACTTTACTTCCATTAGCAACAAGTTAAATGGCCTAAATGTTTTCGGACTGATTCGAAAAGGGGAATTTTCCCCCTATCAAAGGCGTTTCCCCTTCGAAAGGGGAAAGATTCTCTTGGGAATTTTCCGCCCCAAACAGCCAGGAAATGCCATGCGCCCGCTCCCTAAAATTCCAGAGCTCTCTCGATTAGTTCGCCGCACGCCCGTAAGGCGCTGCCATCGCCGAGCACTCAGATTCGGCTTAAACCGAGCGAAGATGGCCGAGAAGAACGAACGGCATCCTGTGGCCTGGGCCTCTTTTTGGCTGGTTGAAATGGCGAATTTCCATGTCAGTTCACGTTCGATATTTGTGTTGTTTGGTAGCGGTAATCGGGCGACCGTCCAGGCGCTTTAGAAAACGAACCGAGCGCGTCGCGTTTTTCCCAAAAATCGTTCTCGATTAAATACCACCGAGCGTGTGTGTGTATGTGCGATTTGGCTAAGATGTGTGGCTGTGTGCGCGTTGAAGTTGTTGCATTGACAAGGCGCGACCAAAAACAACGCCCCGAAAAGTAGGCAACGGATATAACAACTTCTTCTGACCTACCCGAGAAAATAGCGCAGATAGAAGGCAGTAGGAACGCCGGAAATCGCAAGGAGCCAACAAATTGAAGTGAGTGTGCCAGTGTGTGTGGCCGTTGCGCGAGTGTGCGTGTGTGCGAGGCGCCAACTTGCCCCGGCAGAAAAATAGAAATAAATAGTCAGCCAAATGGCAGCCCAAAGGCACAAAAAGTGAATAGCATATCGCGGCGAAAGAAATATTTAAGAAAATTAAATTCTCCCTGCTGTGCGAGGGCCCAGTGAAGTGTGACGAAAAAGAGAAACCATTTCCGAAGAAAGTAAATTTTGCAAATCAAAGTCAAGCACTTGGATCCGGTCTGGACTATTAAACGGTAATTGAGTCATAAATCAAGCCATAATTAAACCAAATTCTCTGGTCACTTCGCTACGCGAGATTAAACTTGAAATGGGCTTTCAGAGGCGCTGAAAGTTGGCCAATGCAAAAAAAAAGCGTAGCCAAAATCAAACTTCAAGCCGACCCAATCCATCATACGATGCCACTCGAAAAAAGTGTGGAATAACATGGACCATGAGGGCTGGGCTTCCACTGATTGATTAGTTGTCGACTTGCGGGCACGCAAAAGTCAAGTGTTTTGGCCACGAAAATTCTGCTCGATTGGCGCATTTCTTTATTCGATTGCCCTTGTTCTCTGTCAGACAGACAAACGCCCTCACACTCTCGAGGACATTCGACATTTGACATGAGCAGCGCAATTAGTCCATAAATCGGATTGTGATCCGTAACCTGACAATGAACCCTGTCAGTCATTAGAGTTCAATTGTTTTGCGCTCGCCGCTTTGTGTATTTGCATTTGCAGCGGGCACTTTTTGCGCTGTTCAGTTCGGATTTTTGAACATGATATTTCACTGCGCTGAATGTAATTGCTTATTCATAATCCATTTAACTTTGCACTCACGGTGTTTTTGAACCTGCGAAAAACTAAAATACTCCCGAGCTTCACATAAATCGAAGGAAAGTAAATAAGTTTGATCGTCCGAAATAGTTGAATTATATTTTGAGGTACAACGATTTAAAAGAATTTATTTAATTCTTTAATAACTTTAATGACATCACAATGAAAATTCATACTAAATAAAAGACCAATAAAATATGTTGATTTTAATATTCTTTATAAATATAACGTAATGTATATTTTTTAGTGTCAAACGTCTGATGCTCTATTCATCAAAACCTTTTCGAATATTTAATTTAAATCTGTTTAAGTAAATAAACATATATTATAAATGAATAAATTATAAATTAATAAACATATATTATAAATATATGTATTTTCTGCACTCTAGTCTAATGTTACATTAGGATTACCAAGTTGGAGGGAAAAATAGGTTATTTGGTTACTTTTAACCAAAATATATAATTTAATTATTGCAATATATTTTACTAAATTAAAATGGTATAAAAAAACAACACAAAATGTATAAATATGTGAAAAAAAATTGAAGTATAATTTTAGAGAACCATAAGAGTTTTGTTTTTTAATTTGAAAAGTATTTATTTTTTTCCATAAATAATAAAATAAGAAAGTCAATAAAAGTTGTAACGAATTGGAAAATGTATACTTTTACAATAAAATAAATTTGTACATTTAAAAATTCTCCTGCATCTGGAAATATTTTACTGAAGGAATTTTAACCCTAGTAATTAAGTTTTCCTTAAATGAAACATTATTTAACTGTTAGGCTATTTTTCCACCCCAAATTCATTAAGTTGCCGAACAAAAATAAATATCATGGTGGTTTTCCCAAAAGGAAATTAACTTTTCTCGGCGCATGTTCACCCAACCCCCGGCCCCGCACTTGACTTTTAATTAAATATTAATTTTGATGAGAAAATAATACGCGCACATTAGCGCAGTGACCACCGCCAGGGGCGATGACCAATGTAATTATTTGCCAGGACCGGAAGTGCTCACTTCTTGCATAGCTTTGGCTAATGCCGAAGCTATATCGGGTGGCTCCCGGTGGTGTTGCTTAGTCGCTGTGATTAATAATGCTTAATTGCAAGTATTTGCGCCCCCGAGGAAAGAACTCTCTGCGCTGCGGAGAGGGCCTTCCCCCTTTTGATTGATTACCACATTTTGTCGCACTAATACCGAGTTGCCTTGGATAAGTTTGGCATATCCTTGAGTCTGAACTCTGAGGATTACCAGGGGGCTTAGCAGGGCGGCCACGAGATTGAGGCGGCCACGTTGCGGCACTTGAAAGCTAATCAACAATTAATGAGCAATTAATATGCAAAATTTGGCACAGGCGATGGCGATGGAGATGGCGAGGCGATGTGCTGGTTATGTGCAATCGGGCATCGTTTAAATGCATAAATTAATAAACGCTACTCGACGCGCTTTTCAGCTGATGCAGTCGCTCATTAAGCACTCGCTCGACACATGGGTGAATGAAATTGGCATGAATCAATTGATGAAGTCCGAATTAAAATCGAGAACAGCCCAAAAATATTGCTTTCGATTAATTATTATGCAGGCAGGCTTTCGAGCATGAAATTCAAATGTTTTTCCTCCTGCGGCATCAAAAAAGCAAATACAATTTTAATTATTTGCAAACATTATCAAATATTCTGCGCCATTGAAAAAGGAAATTTATTTTTGGTAGCTAGCCACCTGAAATATGGATAGGGTTTATTAAATGGCGACTCTAGCAAAATGATTAATTAATTTCCTGCACATCGGGTTGAATTTGATATGTGTAAAGCAAACAAAGAAGTAATTGCATGTGTCATTAAAATTATCGCGTACGACGAGAATGTAACAAATGCGTAAAAAATATATTGTTTCCGTAAAATAGCAATTAATTTTTAATGCCGAACACAAAACACATTAAACAACGAAAAGCCGCAGCAGGCAAACACAGAATTCACTTTAAATACTTCATGCAGACGAAGTGTAACTATTTACCTACGCCGCCTGGGGAATAATAAAGTGAGCATTTCGGGAGCAGTCGGCTTCAAACATTTTCAGTTTCCAGCGAATGCTTGGCAAAGTGTGCCGATAAGAAGCAAAATTATTCCTCAGGCCCAATGTTGCCTGGCAATTGCAGTAATAATATGTCACGAATCCGTGCAGCTAAACATAAAATAATGGCAGCCATAAATCATGGACATTGGCCTTGTCAAATGGCAAGAGTTTGATATATTTGCGGCTGGCGAATGCCAAAACTACACGCAATCGGAATACCAACTAAAGGCAGCAATTGAAGTTGTTTGAATAATAGTCGGCCCGAAGTGAACTAAGACAGCCCAAACAGGCATTAATTCAAACTCGAATTAGGTGTAAGTCCTGTGCGGTGGCTGTGTGTTTGGAACTGCTTGGCTACAAGGTTATTTATTTATTTTAAAAAATAAAATAACTCTCTTTTAAAATTGCATTAATATAAAATAACTTTCTATACTTCTCCAAAATAATTTAAGTGAAATACAATTTTGTTTTATATATTTTATTGTTCATTGTGATAGTAATGCTTTAAATAGATTGGTAGAAGATTACAATTTCGATAAATATTTTTTTCTTTTTATTTTAATTTTATATTTTATTTCTTGGAATCTGGAACTTTTGTTTTTCTGACCTCTGCGACATTATGCTTTATTTCAGCTTCTAGGAATATTAAAATTTTTCATCCTGATAAGAAGCTTTAAATTGCTTTTCTATTATCCCAGTTATTTTGGCTTATGAACTCTCCTTGGTAATTCCCACCTCTGGTCTGTCTGGGCTTCTCAAAAATATTTTATAATTAGGCTAATTTAAATTCTTTTTCGCCCCAAGCTAATTTCCAACGCATTGCGTGCTAAGAGGAACGTATTTTCGCCGCATTGTTTTCCGCGAACATATAAAACTCTAGGGCTGGCTTTTCTCATTCAACACGAGCATAATTAAATCAAATGGAGGCACACGTTGTCTAGCGAAAATATGAAAAAAATCACAAAACAAGGGGAAAGAAAACAACGGCAAATGTAAAGTTTAATGAAATCGACTCCCGTTCTTTCCGGGCATTCATTATACTGTTTTGCTTTGGGTTTTCTTTTTATTTTCTTGATGAGGGCAATTAGCAAAGTTTTCCAGCGATGGCAAACAAAGTGAAGCATACTTTTGCTAGGGGCTGCTGTCGCATGCATAGTTTTTCTGGAGGAGCAGGAGGAGGAGGACGTGGATCTGCCATGTAATTGAATATTAATCATATGCCACCCACGCCCATAACTCACGGAAGGGGCGGGGCATTTGCATGGCAGGCTGGACAGGTGAACGAGAGACCCTGCCGTGAATCGAATGCATGCACTGAAAACAAAATAAAAAAATACCTTGTACACCAGCAACATTTATTTATGCAACAACAATGACAACAAGGACTCCCCGTGGCCGGAACCGAAGAGTCCACCTACGAGGACTTCTGCCGGGCACCTGGCATTGCATGCAGGGCCATAAATAAATTTGCTCATATTTCAGCACATGAACAATAATTAAATTCGTTTATATGGCACATGGGAACGGCTAACCGTTCACTCTCCACTTCCCCTCATCCCCCTTTTTTTTTAACCCGCCTTGGCCATCATCTTTGTAGTTTTTGTGCTGACTGCTGACATCCATAATGGAATGAATGCTGATGCTGCTGCAGCCCAATTAATTGTTTTTACCGCCCGTGCTGCATTGAATTTATTCTGCAGTTATTACACCCAGTGATCGGCAGACTAGCAAAAAGCGCATATGGGTGCAAATAAATCCCAAGTTTATGAGGGACACACAGCAGCTGTAACGAAACCGAATTCCCATTTTTCAGATTGATAAAATCGAAAATTAATTAAGGATTTATTTTGGCCTCTTTCTGGCAGTTCCTTTTAATGGCCCTCCTGTTTGTTTGATGGCATTGAATATTCAGTATTCAATGTTTTTGCCATGAGTAAAATATAACAAATGGATTACCAAAGAGTTACGAGTGCTCGTGAATCGATTGGCCTAATGGAAATTGAATACAAAGCTGGTATTCCTTGAGTTTGCTGAAGAACGCCTCGCGACTTGGGAAATTCAAGAGCGGTTCGTTGGCAGTTAATAATTAACCATGCTCCATGTGGTTTTACTTTCAATTACCATTAAAAATTCCACATTAAAATGGGGCAATTTAATTCATTGTTGCAAATTGTAGCTTACCATTTATGATCCCACTGCATTCCTTTGACCTTTTTATTTTTGCATTCCGTGGACCAAGGAGAATATAAATTGTATTGCGGCTGCAATTAAATGAGCAATTCACTTTTGCAGAAAATAAAATTTCACCCAAACACATGTGATAAATGTATCTGTAGCGGCTTTTTCAATTATAATTATAAAAGCGCATCTATGGAGGAATACATAAAAAGCACAGCAGAAGGCCTGACAAATATTGATTTAAATGTGAGCAGCGAATTAAATTTGCATGCATTAAGAATGTGCCACATGAGCCGCCGGCGTTGATAAGTTTTAAATTTCTGACAAGTTGTCGAGGGACGAATCATCGCCCGAGGCGCTCGTTAAGCTCCGGGAAAGTCAAGCACTTCAGACAAATCCGCCAAAGGACCATAAAATATCAATGCCTGCGTTCTGCCGGCTCCAATTTACGTCATTGCGTGTCGGGAACTGCCTTCAAGGCTTTCCATGACTTACACAGAGAAAATGCCTTTTTTTAAGTTAAAACAAAACCCACAAATAATAAATATCGCGGCTAAAAATTAATTATAAATATTTTCTATACTTTTTTATTTAATTTATGTTGCACTCCTTATTTTATATACAAACAATATTTTTCATATCAATTTTCCACACGAAAATGGTACGATTTCATATCAATATCGAAAATATTATTCTGATATGATTACAGAAAGGACCAAAATTGATAAGAAAAAATACTCAATTGATGACTATTTTTTTCTATTTTTTTTCTCTGTGTATAAAATAGCTTGTTCCTATAAAATGTAAAACAGTTTCATTCTGAACTGATCCTGTCTCATATTTTATTATTTAATATCTAATAGCAATATTTATTCATTTAGGTTACACAAATATTAAACTCACCCTTTTGCTAAGTGTACTGTCATAAAATTCCTTAGGAAATGTAACCCATTTTTTCACGCAATTACAGAGTCACACCTAACTGAGATGCGTTCTGGGAAAGCCTTTTGTCTTAGACATGCTAGTAAACTCTTTCTCCATGATTTGTTGGCAATTTTTGAGTTCGCCTTCCGTGGAATGAACTGCGCAACGAAGCATTTTTGAAAAACATTTCGCCTGAGGCAACCCCTTCGCCCACTTCCCTCTGCCTTCCGTCTCATAAATGTTTTACCAGAGTGCCATTTTGAGACGAAGTGTCACTTGTCTAAAGACAACAGCATCACGCTCGTGTGCCTTCTTTTTGCGAATGAAAATCCTCCTCATCGCCCGACAGAATTCGTTATTTCCCCACTGGCTTCTACTTAGAGAATTTTAATTTTGAAATGCCTGTGAGGCAGGCGAGGGGAACTTTTGGTATTTTCGTTGAGGTTTTAAGTGACACGACGACGAGTTAATATCATAAAAATATGAAAATTGTGTCAAAAACATGCGAAAGTCTTTGGGCAAATGGCGGAAGGGGGCGGAAGTCCGCAAATGATGTCTTACACATATGTTAGAATGTTTACAGACAGCTTCCAACTCACTTAGGCAACTTTTTGATGTACCATCCAGAGCGGGGACAAACTGGGGTAATTACGTAAAATTGCACAACAATTGGGCTTACATACTTTGCTTTGGAGAAATCAATTCCCCTCAACCGCAAGATATAAATTAACCCACAAAATCCCAGATAAATATCTATTAGCTTAGCCGGAGATGGCAGTGAAATCTGCTTGTGCCACGCTGTGTAGGACATAAACCTCACACGCTGGCCGCACCCATGACTTTCATTAGAGCCGGAATTGTTTTTCCTACTTGCCTTGGCTTATTTATGGCGGCGAAGGAGGGACGCTTTTCTTTTGTTTCACTTGGTGGGCGATAATAAAAACGATGACGAGTATGATATGCATGTGTGGCGGCCCGGTTGGGCAATGAAACAGTCCAAGATAAATGGCCAAGAGCTCGGCTGCACAAAGAAAAAAGGGGATATATTGGAAAACATGCACTTTTTGAGAAAATGTAAGTTTTAGCCAAAAAAATATACATTTTTTGAAATAATAAAATAAAAAAAATAACACAAAAAGTGTATTCCGATTCCCATTTTTGAATTCTTATGGTTTTGAAATATTTTTAATATTATTTATTATTTTTCTGACCATGATCGAAACTACTTGACTGAGAAAACCAATTTTTTTTGGTGTGTGGTAACTGAAATGGAATCGCAGGCAGTCCAATATCAAATCAGCCTGTGAAACGGAGTACAATGCCGGCGCACTTGATTTATGTTTATTATGTTGCCCTGCCAATATTATGGGCCAGGTTCCTGGCCCACACTCCCCACATCTCCACATCCCCTGATCCACGAACTTGTTTATTACAAGACAATGGCGTTGACAACGGAAAGAAGCAAAACAGAGGGCACAAGAAATATGGTGGCTGAGGCAAGAGCGCCGCGTCTGGCAATTAATATTCCATTCGCTCGCTCTGTCAATAGTTAACTACTTATTTTTGTGGCGCACAGTCCTGCATTTAATCATTCATTTCGCTTTCCGCATTCAAGTGGCATTCAGATCGCGAGGGGGGAACCTTGAAATGGGATCCATTATGAGTCTGGTTCGCAGGGCTTGATTAATTGAAAATAAACCCGGTCCTAGACACTCAGTTTCGGCAACAATGCCAGCGCCATCATCATCATCAACTGAATGGGGAAGATTGAAAAACAAAAACAGCGAGGAAAGCGGGGAAAATCAGAAAAATACGGAACCAACGGCGGAGACTATTAATGCCCATTTCAGTGCAATGCCAAACAATGCGAATGCACATGAAGGGAAATGAAACTTTTGTGGTGCATCATCCGGCGACAATGACATTGGCAGAACAAAACCAGCAACCAGCAACAGCGACTCGCTGTGTGTGCAGCAATAATTTTTAATCCGGCATTGTTGCACACGAATTTCCATAATTACTGGCGAAACTTTTCTGTTCCACTGCAGCCTTTCTGGGCGCCCGCTAACCTTGAAATCACTGCACAACGAGTTTAAGGCTCCCCTTTGTGAAACGCGTCGTATGCGTGATTTTTATGCAAATAGCCAACAATGCGCAAACAAAACCCGATGGCAGAGCGTTGCTCCGTTTTTTGGCTTCAAAAGGAAAGCGCCGCCGAGCGTTGGAGTGTGAAAATGCAAGCTTTAAATAAATTAAACGTAATGCGAGCTGTGTGTATGAACTGGTTTCTGGGTTGGTTTGTTGGTTGGCTGACTCTGAAGGGTAATTTTTTCACAGGCTGCATGAATAGCATAATTTTCCCCAAAAATGGGTCAAATTCAATGGAAAATGAAGATAAAAATGTGGAGAATTCTAAAGAAATTTATTGAAAGGTGCTGAATTTAAAATTTAAAATTTGAGATTCCATGAAAAAATTATTTATGTCTTAAAAAAGTAAATGTAGCTATTTTGTATGTTTTGAAGCAGACTTTTAGCAGAAAAATTGTCAAGAAAAATACAAAAATAAAAAACTATATATATTCTTTTATTTTCCTTCTCTTTTTCCAATATTACAATAATAAAGAATGCAAAAATAAAGAGTAAAGTAAAATGTATAAGAAATACAGACTGTTTCGTTTTGTTACTTTCCATTGTGATTTCAGTTTCCTCAGCTGAATTGTTAAAGTAATTGTGTCGCATAACTTTTTATATCAAGCATTAACAAAGTTAATTATCTCACCAGATTCTTTTCCTTCTCGCCTGTCTCTTACAACCACAAGCAATTTTAAAAGGGATTTTCCCTTTTTCCCTTTTCCTTCTGCCAAACCTTGACTCGCTGACTGATTGTCTCATTGTGACCAAGTCACATACCCAACTGGCTGGCTGACAGACATCTGATGTTCATTGTCAAAAATGCATCACAGCATCAACAGCCAGCTGAGAACTGTGCTAATTTGTTTTTGCACTTGTTGTCGTGTTTGTTTTATGTGCTTTTTTCCCTTTATGCTATGGCCAGCTGGCCAAAACAAAAAGCAGTGGGAAAACGCTGCTGCAAGCCGAGCAAAAGCAGCAGCAGACAGACAGCATGTCAATCAAGCCCACGCTTTGGCTGAAAGGAAAAAAAACCCGAAAAGGGAAAAAATATGGAGGCGACAGAGGAAACGCCACCATTGCAACAAAGTGTCTTCATTTGCCAGCCAGAAACTCGGCGGCCGAAGGAAGGGTTGGCTGGCAAGGGGTTATTTGGGGACCCTCCGGCTGGCCTTTGGTTGTAACTGCTGCACCGAGTTATGAAAACAAAACAAGAGGGAACGCTATAGTCGAGTGCCTCGACTATCAAATACCCGTTACTCAGCTAAAGTCAGCAGTCTCAAGCAGGGCAAACCAAGCAGCCGCTTCAAAAAATTAAAAAAAATTATTCTACATTTCGGTAGGCGTTTATAACCCAAACAAAATGGCGTCTACACTTTTGCTCTAGCTTTAAAACTATGGGCGCCAAAGCTTTTCGCGGTTTGTGGGCGTTAGGGGGGGGGGGGGGTTTCCAATTTTGGTTTATCAATATGTATTGATGAAACGAATACACATTGCTTTTCCCGTTAATATAGCTTCAAAACTGTGGGTGCCACAGTTTTTCGCGGTTTGTGGGCGTTAGAGGGGGCGTGGCACATCGGCGTGAAAAACTTGCGCTGCGTATTAACTCCTAGAATCTGCATGCCAAATCCCAATCTTCTAGCTTTTATAGTTTCCGAGATCTGAGCGTTCATACAGACGGGTGCCACTGTTTTTCGCGGTTTGTGGGCGTTAGGGGGGAGGGGGGGTTTCTCACTTTGGTCTATCAATATGTATTGATGAAACAAATACACATTTCTTTTACCGTTAATATAGCTTCAAAACTGTGGGTGCCACAGTTTTTCGCGGTTTGTGGGCGTTAGAGGGGGCGTGGCACATCGGCGTGAAAAACTTGCGCTGCGTATTAACCCCAAGAATCTGCATGCCAAATCCCAATCTTCAAGCTTTTATAGTTTCCAAAATCTCAGCGTTCATACAGAACGAGTCACAGTTTTTCGCGGTTTGTGGGCGTTAGAGAGGGCGTGGCACATCGGCGTGAAAAACTTGCGCTGCGTATTAACCCCTAGAATCTGCATGCCAAATCTCAATCTTCTAGCTTTTATAGTTTCCAAGATCTCAGCGTTCATACAGACGGACAGACGGACAGACAGACGGACAGACAGACGGACAGACGGACAGACGGACAGACGGACATGGCTAGATCGACTCAGCTAGTGATCCTGATCAAGAATATATATACTTTATATGGTCGGAAACGCTTCCTTCTGCCTGTTACATACTTTTGCACGAATCTAATATACCCTTTTACTCTACGAGTAACGGGTATAATTAATGTCAGGCGCTGTGGGTCAGGTTGGGCCTGCACCCCCCGCTTAACACTTTCGACCAACTCTCAAAGGGCTTTTGGCACGGAGAGAAAAGCACATCACTTCTTTCCGTTGCCACTTACCATGCCACATGTCTCAAAATATTATTTCCTTATAATTTTGTTAAATAATTTAAATGGATTTTTGTTATTTTCTTAATAAAAATAAATATTAAAATATAATCTACCTATTGTCTTAGCTATACAAAAAATAAAACTACATTCCCTTCCCTTTTTTTCTCCGTGTGAGTAACAGCTTTCGACCATCAAAGCGAGTTTAGTTTCCGTCCCTTCATTCACATTTTTTGCTCTGCCAGTGCCGCTTTTGCTGGCGACCTTGTTAATGACAAACAATATACATAGTTTGTGCGATGCTTTTTCATCTGACAAATGGCCGCTCGGAGGCTTGAGTAGATGTCTCTGAGCAAATTCACAGCATCAGGCGTCCGTCAGCACCAGGGCTGATTTTTCCAAGCCCCTCTATATAGCATTTTCCTCATGTAACTCCCTATGTTGTCTCTGCCGGGTCATTTTATGTGCGCAATAAAAAAATGAAGCCGCTTCTCGGTGCTTCTAGAGCAGGCAACATAAATGGGCCGACTTTATAAACAAAATGCGTGCGCACAGGAAAGAAATTCTCTTACTTGAGCTCCTTGAAAATAATTATAAATATAACCACTATCTTTATTAAAAAGTCCATTTACAAATTAGTCTTTTCTTACAATATAATCTCAATTTTCCGCAAAGTGCACTTTAAGTCTACGAAAATAAATAATATTTTCTTAGCTGGTGGTTTTTTCAGTGTAAAGTTGGCCGCTTGATGCTAACCCCATTGCCTAGTTTCCTGGCCAAAGGAAATGTCAACAGCAACAACAACTTGCCTCAGACTCATTTTTTATGGCACGAATTATGCAAAATTTGTTCCGTCTTTTTATTGGCGTAACAAAAATGTTTTTAATACGCAATGGTCTGGAACCAGAGTGATAAGCTTAAATTACAGGCGGACCTACGCAGACCCACAACTGTTTGGACGTATAAGGAAAATATATTTATTTTTTCTATTTAGCAGTTTATTTTGCAGGCCGAGCTGTTGAGCTTTATTTCTATTTGGGGGCTGCCCGAAAATTTCCCATAAAATATGGGTCAGTCTGTTGTTGATTGAGTTCTGAATGGGGGCTGTGGCTCAGATTCTGGCCAGTTGAACAGTCTGGCATGTGAATTAAGTTGTGTGCAGGGGAGAAAATAGAAAGATAATACAAACAAAAAAAAAGAAATGGGTAAAACTGAAAGAGTAAAAGTGAAAATGGAATAAACATGAGATAGGGTTCTGTTTACTTGGCACGTGTTTGGGCCAATTTGTTGTTTTAGCTTTTCGGATTAGAGCAAAACTGATAAAGTTGTAAGTCTGAAAGAGAGGTTTGAAAGTGCTTAAGCAGATGGAAAGGGAATTAAAAACAATCTTGCTGGAAAATTCACTTGTCAACACCTTTGAGCAATCAATCAAGAATCATGGGAATAAAAAAAAAAAACAAATCGTTTTAAAAAAAAGTTCTAAAATAATTTAACCGTCATTGTATATCAAGTATATCAATATATTTACTAATATTCCTTACATAAAACTTCAGAATAAAACACTAAAAATGGTTTTAGTATTTTTTATAATAATATATAAATATATAACATTTATATTTTACTCATTTTTATACAGTCTGCGTGCTGAATTTGATTTTCAATATCAACTAAGAGCATTTTAAGGACAACAAAATGCAGCAATTTAACCAATTTAGAGCAAATCTGGCAAATGCCAGCAAACTGAAATTCAACCAGCACGCACACAATAAATGCAATTAAATCCTGCATACAAATAGTCGCACAGCAAGAAAACTGAGAGCCTCAGTCGGAGCCTGCGTAATTTCATTGCATTCAATTACATGCTGGCAACAATAAAATCCTTGAACTGCCGGCCCCACATCCTCCACTTTCCTAAACCACTTGGGCTGACCCACTTGAGCGGCCCAGCACTTGAAAATGAGTCTCCAAGGAGCGCGCCACAGTTCTTCCTCCTGCCGCCATTGTCCTTGATGGTGTGCGCCATTTTATAATAATTGCAAGAATGGGAAAAGGGAGGAGGAAGGGTGAGAGGAGGTGATGGTGGAAGAAGGAAACCGCCTAAAAACAAATTGTATGCGACCCTCAACAACAATATATGTGCCCAAGCACAAGCCCACCCACAGAAAAGCCCTCCCTTTTTTTATTTTCACTGTTGGTGTTGGTAAATGTGATAAATGTGGGCGTGCTTATCGTACACACATGTACGAGTTTTTAGACAATTTTATATTGGAGAAAAAATATTTTTTTCCTTAAAAAGTTTAGATTTAGTTTAAATTTGTACGTTTTCCAATTTATTTTCAAATTATTTAAATATATGTTTAAGGCATTAACGGTTGATAAAATTAAATTAAATTAAACTAATTAACATACGAAATAAAGAATATATTATAAATAATAATTTTAAATCTTTAAAATAATTAATTTTAAAATTTAATAGATTTATAATAGTTTTTGCGTCCATTTTAATAGTAAATAAAAGCAAATATTTATTAGGTTACTAGCAGTGCAAAAAACACTTGAAACCCAAATTTTCCCCATTTAAAATAATATTTAACATCAATTTGCACACAAAACTCATTTCGTCGACCAGGTCAGGGTTGGATTTGGACAATTGATAGCCAAGCGAAATTGAATTCACAAATTGAATTTCAGCTAAATGGCAAGCAATCAATAATAATCAAGTTTCAGTTGAATGACACTGATTATAAATGAGAGCTGCATTGCGTGATACAAAATCGCTCGGCGAGAATGTTTATTTCTAGATCGCATTGCCCACTGTTTGTGGGAGAAAATCCAGAGAGCACCCCTTTATAAAAATAACCGTTCAAAGGGAAACAGACCACTATCAATATGGTTTTGATTCGTGCCACTTGTTCGGTTTGCTCTTTCTGTGGGAACCACCAGATAACAATCAACGGCAAAGCTGGCACTCAAGCCACATCCACCACTCAGTAGTCCACAGAAACAATTCGCCCGGAAATTCCCCCTCGATCCCCGGGGCGGAGCTTTGTTGGTTAGCACATGTAAAATGCCAAAAACTTTGAAAAGGAGCCAAAGCGATAGACATCAATTTGAAAAATGGGCCAAGAGAGCAGGAGCAACGAAAAACAAACACGGGTGAACAATGGAAAACCCAAAAGCGGTCCTAAAGCAAGAATGGAATCCTCCTTCGATTTATGGATACCCAGTTTTAAATTTGACACGCATTAGATAGTTGTTTATATTAAGGGCTGATCTACAGAAATACTTAAATATAATGATATTTTTTTAATATTTTATTTAAAAACCAGAAAATAATTTTTTTAATTTAAAATTTTTTAAAACATTTAATTTATTTTAGAAAATATTTGTAGGACCTTTAAAAATATAGTATGTTTCCAAACACTTATAGATACCATGGAGGGACCCCAGACGGCGACGTACACTTAACGTTAGGTTCGTGCTGGAAATTTGAGCAGCATAAATTTTGACAGCCAGCTCTCACGGACAGACACATGAGATTGCCCTGACCAGCAGGAAGCGAGCAATAAAAAATGTTACACGGATGGCAGGGAGACCAAACTAACGGACACTCACTGGCACCCACACAGAGACACGATCACACACACACTCAGACGATGGTTGAGCCATAACAAATGCTTAGCCATACGTCACTCATACGCCAGGTAGCTCGGCAGGATACGTAGTAAGTCCTGGGCTGCTGTACACAAGAAAATGGGAGATCAATTTAGGTTTTATATTGAAAAATGGCATTTTAAATTATTGATATTTTAAATATGGAACATATTAGTGACCTTCAATTGTAATGGTAATCAAAAGATTCAGCTAAAAGGTATTAGATAGAACTAAAAAAAGTATTAGATAAAATTAAAAGTAAAAAAAAATGTAGAAACCTTCCTATCTTATAATTAGGTACTTAAGAATAAATTGGCATTAAAAAATTGTATTTTTTAAGGTACCTTTCTCAAAAAACTGTATTAAAATCAACAGATTCTAAAATATTTTCTGTGCACCTGTGAGGTGTGTCGTGCGTACTCAGAATGAATGTCCCTCGCCAAACTGGCGTTTCCAAAGTGCTGGCTAGCTGGGGAAAATTCAATAAAAACAAATTGATTGCTTCGGAGGATTTGCGTGCATGGTGAAAGGCATAGGTAAACACCATTCGCCTCCGCACTCCGTTCTTTTCGGCTTACCCCACCTTTATGTTAAGTGGCACCTGACAGATTGTCAGCAGAGGCGAGGGCGACAAACAAACGCTGCCAGCTGACTTCCTGGATGGCTGAAATGGGGGATACACCTCGAGCACGTCGCCCGATGAATATTTGGCCAGCGGCGAGGATTTATGCCAGCTCATTTGACTGCCTGCCTGCCCATTCTCGTCTTCCAGACTTGACAACTTGATTTGGATGCGAAGAAGTCAATGCCCAGAGGCTTCCCCTATCGCACACATGCCGTGAAGTCCCGGCATAAATTCCAAAAGTAGAAAACATCGTTTGTTGCTCATTTGATGTGCGCTCACGCATAATTCCATCGGACTTTCCGGGTGTGTTTCAAGGCGATTTATGTGAAGGACAGCAGAAGTTTTCTTTCGTATTTCGGCAAGGGGCATAAAACACATTAAAGTCCCTTTTATGACCGCCATAAAAGTCAAGTCAATTCGCCTGCTTGACCCTCGAAAAGAACACAGAAATATTGTACTAAAAAAGGTGAACATTAAAAAATCTTTGTGAGCCATGGAAAAGTACAGCGAAATGTGGAAAGTGATGATATTTCTTTCGGGCTTAAAGGAAGAGCCTACGAAAATTTTAAGCAGTTCGCGAAAATCTCTTCAAGATGGATGAGAAACCCCTCTGGGTAATATCCGATTTTATGATATTTTTTCCATTTGTCTACGGCATCAGCAAGCAATCAGTCATGCACCGCAAAAAAAATTTAAGTAGATGGAAATTCATTTTCTTTCGCTGGAAAAATTATTAATTTTATTTTAAAAAAAATTATTATGTGACGTTAAAGAAATTACAAATACTTAAAAATTACTAATCAAAATGCAGTTGGTTACTTAATTCTCTAATTCAATTATTACTATTTGTGTTTCAGTGTAGGTAAGCGCGAGATTCCTTCGACATGATTTTCCTTCTCAGCCCAAACCAAATCCCCTATCACAGCAGGATTCATTCCGAATCCCTGCCACACGCACACTTTTAAAACCTTAGACAGATATCAGAAAACAATACAAATCCATGGCGTACAAATATAAACATTATTTAAATGTTTCCCAAAAATATGCTACAGCAAAAACAAAACAAAAAATCTGAGAAAAATGAGGGAAACTGAATACAAATGAAAGGCGGCAACAGTAAAAAGTGGGACAACATCGGGGCAAAAGGCGAAAACAAAATCAAATAAATGGCAATTTAATACACTCAACATGCCATTTCAAAGCAATGGTTGTAGCTGTTTTTTGTGGAAATTGTTATAGAGGCAACATAAATTTGCCGCAGTTATTTGAATATGGCTGCACAACAAGAGAGTCCCACCCCCACATGGGATGTGGCGGATTTGCCAAAAGGGTTTTACACCGAACACAACCAAAATTAAATAAAACTCAAACTGGAATTGTTTGCCGTCTGCTGGATGTGCGAATGCGTAGTCCAATTTATTTTGTAAGCCGCCGAGAATGAAATAAAAAATCTGTTGACCAACCGCGATTGCCAATGCGATAACAGCCCCTGGATTCAGCTGCAGGATATGGCTGCGAAGGACACGCGCAGGACACCCTCAGCCAGCACATTTTGTTTGGCACACTTTCGAGCGCGCTGTAATTTGCTTTATTTAATTTTGGCCAGTCGTAAATCTGAGCAATCAGCGCCAGAAGACAAACAGGCCCTGCACAATCAATTAGCATCAATTAAGGTGCTCAATGAGGCGCAGGACGTGGATCCCAGATGCGGGCAGGGGATGTATCTGCATCCACATGGCCATCAGACCCACTACACTCCATCCCACCCCCTCGATTGCATTTGCAAGTTCTTGTTGCATTGTCCGTCATGCAAATGATAACTAATTAAATGCGGATGGGAAAACTGCCGTTTGTGTTGGCCGTCGCCTGATGACGACGATGCCGTTTGCTCTGTCGCCTGCAAAGTTGTTCGAGCGTTGTGTCAACTTCTTGCACAGATAATGAGTTAATGAGTTTGTCAAAGTTGTTGCAGCACAACTTGGCCAAGAAGAGGGTGTGCAGCTGCCAGCTGTCGAACGGGCGGTGAAAGCAAAACGCTAAGAGGATCTCCTATGTTTGCCATGTGAACTTGGCAAAGGATAAGTTGAGTGCGTTGTTTGCGGGAGGGACATTTCGTAATCCCTGCAGCCATTTCCCATTAATTAGCCGTAGGCTTTTAGTTCCCTTTAACATTAATCAAGAAGGGTAATTAGGGACAATTTCTCCTTAGTTCGGGAATTAAAGTGCCAAATAAGCTCTAAGTTATATATTCAACTTACAAAGCTATTAATGTTAATTTTAGAAAAATATATATTCCTGAGATTTTTATTTTAATATACCTTTAAGGGAACTATAGTAGCCTTGGCAACTCTCCCCACTTGCCGCTCGATGATTAATACATAAAACAAAACCGCAAACATATATTTGGACCATAATATAAAAAAATATGAAGTCATAAAAATATGAAGGCAAAGCATTAGTAGGCCAAGTCGAACAACAACAAAGCGAATTTATTAAGCCTTGGGCCTACGAAAGCGGGCCAGGGACTCAATATATATATATGGTCGAATATAGAAATACATTTTCAAGGCACAACTTCAATTGTGCCAATAATTTTAGAAATTTATGGCTCAACTTCTTGATTTCGCATTGAAATTTTACGCACTACTTGCTGCAGCCGGAAACTTTGACAATAAGCAGCAAAGCCAAAAGCGTCGAATCCAAAGCCGGAGCACACATAAAACAAAGCAAACGACCAGGCAAACAGTGGGTCACACATTTTATGAGCCAACTCTGAACCGAGGGCACTTAAACCGCAACAAAGTTGTATGTGTTTTGACTGAAATCCCGCTCGACAGCCAACTAATCCGACCCACTCCCCGCCACCCAAACCATAAATTCGGGGGCTTTTGCCTTTATGTGAATACTTTTCACAAATTTATTTATACAACTCGTTGCCTTTTTAGGGATATTTAATGCCACAAAACTAATAAATGCCCAGGCTGTATTTTAATTAAGACATTTCCTTTGACGCAGCCGAAATTTGCAATTGAAATGTTCCTGAATTGGCCTTATGAATATGTACTTCACCCGCCCATCAATAAGTCACAGTAATAAATACGATTTCCCATTGATTTAATTACGTGATTGGTCAATCGCTCTCGTCCTGTGTGTGCCTATTAATTTTAGTGTGTATCGTCACGACCAGACAGAGAGAAGAATTTTTCAATAAAACAACTGCCGATGTTTGCAGTGCGTTATATATAATTTTAATTAAAATGTTCTGCCTCGCCGCAAAAATATTTCATTAGAGAAGTTTTCATCATAATAGCCACAAGCGAAAAACGATGGAGGTGATAGAGGAAAAGTTGATTCTTGAAATGCTTAAAGCCCTTGAATTTTACTAAGCCAGTTTAAATATAGAGTTTCTAAAAATTACTTAAGAATTTATGGAACACAATTTAAGTAATTAAAAGAAAGAATATTTAAAGAAATAGAGATATTTAAAGAATATTTAAATACCATTACTTACATTAAGTTTTCTCTAAAAAAATAAAAAATATTAATTCTTTGATTGTAATTTAGGAAGAATGTTATGTTCTTGGTCAGGGTCTCTTTTTCGCTGAGATTTGAAACTGGGTGACTTGAGGGCAGCCAAACATTTCAATTTGAAGCGCTCATGTTATGGGCGCTTAATGAAGCCGCAAGCATTTCAACTTGCCAACCGCATAAAGTCACACGCCCAGCACTTTCCACCACCCCTTTCCGCCGCCAGATGGCAGTTTATTAGCCAATTTAAGACAAAAGCTGCGACAGGCCACTCCGAGCCATCTCATCCTCGGTCCTTCATCCTTTTGCCTGTGGTGCGTTTTATGTGCTGCGATGAATTCTGGCGGCGTTTTTGCCGGGCTGCCATTCATTTAATGACTGAAACTCACACAGACACACAGCCAAGGAGGGTTGCCTTGGGGGCCACGCCCCCTGGAAAAGTGCAACTGTTTAAGTTCCAAAGCTTCCCCACCTTCAGTCGAAACTGTGACAAGTGTTTGACTTTGTCTTTAGTTTTCCGCCCGCTTTCCACAGACTTTTCCCCCGGCTTAGTAAGTGGCACTTTCTCGCTCTGGCATAACGTTAATTATACGACTCGTTGACCGTGCTATTAGAGCTCAGTTTTTGGCTTGAAAATGTATAAAACTTTGTCATGCTTGCCACTCCTCCCCAGGGGGCTTTTCCTTGACTTTTCCTCGGTTTTCACAAGCAGTGTTGGGGGTTGACAACTGTGTTTGAAGTGCAGTTTTTTAGAACTTCTAAGATATAACTAATACAAATGAATTTAGTATTGAATTTAGTCTTGAATTTAGCTTAATTACTTTCTGTGTAATGTATTTGAATTTTATTTATATTTTTTAGTATAGTAGTGAGAATAGAGTCTCATTCACATCTTCATTATTTCGATCGCATCATTCTTATTTTACGCATTTACAGAAGTGCTTGGCGTAAAATGTTTTATTTATCCTAGCTCTTTACCATTTCAGATTCAGAACAGCACTTGTAATAAGAGCTTTTCGTTTCTATTTTCAGGTATGTGAAGATTGCTAAATTGAATGTGCAGCAAAAAGGTAAAAGGTAAAATATTAATTGAATTACTCCGTAGTCGGCCACAAAGCCACATTTGCCACAGTCAGGCCAAATATTTGACATAGGCAGCTGCTGGAGTAGATTCAGCACACAGCCGCAAGGATTCTCTCCTGCTGGTCCTGATGCCGATGCCAAAATGCAAATCAGTCAAACGCATTTCATGCATGCCTGGCACTTTGCCCCACCATCAGCAGCAGTGGAAGCTGCCTAAGTGGAAATTACAAGGCGGAGTAGAGCAGATAATGCTGAATGCCAAACCACAGCCAGACAAAAGCGCTTCCTGAGTGCGGTTGCCTCGGGAGCGTTTTGCCAGCATCCGCTGCTTATTATTAGATGCTAGGGCATCTAGGTATATTCTCCCCTTGAGGTTTTTGAAGATTCAGCTTAATGCTTCAACTTGAGAGTCATCAAAGTCATCTCAGCCAGTTTTAATTTCAGCTTTAACTGAGCTCTTCAAATAATTATTCATTGTTAAAGAAATTCCTTACCGAAATTGTGGTCAAATCTTTATAAGGAAAAAACATTTCATTTTATTAGGCTTAAACAAATTTTTTTTGTAAATCTCAAGTATTGGGGATGTTGGATAAATTTATTTCTACATTTAATTTCCTTTTGCCAGTACTAATGCTTGTCTGCTGATCTTATCATATTTTCTATTAATTTGAAAAAATATATTAGTACATTTTTTTTGATTTTTAAAACTAGGTTAGTTTTTATTATTAAATTACAAAATTTTTAATAAATAATAAATATCTACGGACTTCCTACTATATTAGTTTTATTTTAATCGAAGCCAAATTGCTTGTAAATTCAGTTTCTGGGCTTCATTTATTAAAAATGCATGATTTACCATACGTACATTTTCTTTTGCTTCTATACCTACACATTTCTCTCTATGGCACCAACAGCTTTTCGCACTTTGCCCGTATTCCGCAGACACTGCCATTCTATCATTTATTATTGAATAATGGAATAAATGAAGAAAACTTGTATACCTAGTCGGCCAAGAGCTCATGTGTGCGGAGCAGCTAAATTTATAATGCATTGCGGCCTCTCCTGCTGCTGTTGCGGTTAATGAGACTGCCAGCCAGTGGTTGACCTGCCAATATCCCACTCCACACATCCTTTTCGCACGTGGCAGCCACCTGGGATACGGTATAGATTATTTGGGTTCCTTTTCATTAGATTGCATAATCATTTCCAGACACCAGGCATTGTGCGCCGGAATATTGCCTTTGTAATATTTCATTTTGCCAGCAAGTATCCTTAATTATTTATGGCACAGGGCTACACACAAACGCACTTAGGACCGAGAGGAAACTTGCAATTTTGGCCAAATAATTGAATATTTAAGTTGCATACAGCCAGGAGGATATATGAACTCAACATTCAGCTAATGTTTATTGGTATCTAACTGATACATGCCTTCTGTAATAACAAGATAAGGCGGCCGCTGCATCTTGTTTTCATTACGCATGCTATTTTAATGAAGTGAATGCGGTGTGTTTATTTTGAGTGCCGTACTAAGCCTTTGTCGAACGGCATTAATATAGATTGCCCATCTAAAATGCTTTTCGCGCCGGAAAATATTCACCGAGCTTGTCCCAATTTGCCATCAATGTGTCAAGTTAAATTTGAAAGCTTCTTAAAAACTTGAACTCATAAAACTGGCCCACAAAATATGATACAAAAGTTAAACACACATGCCCGGGACAAAAACCCTCACACACACTCTCGTGAAAAACCAAAAATAAAAAATGCGGTGGGAAGAAGAAAACATTCAAATCGTTCTGGAAATCAGGCCAAGCTCGAGCTCCGTACTGGCGCTTTTATTTTCTGCGGAGAGGAAAGTTGGCTACGGATACGGATTGGGGTTTCTGGTGCGCCGCAGCCACAGTGCGGGAATATCTATGCCACTCCCCATATTTTTGTTTATTTTCCAGGTCTTTGGGGAAGCATAAATAATAAGCAGCTGCAATTGCCATCGGAAAAGCTGAATTTCGGTGTGGCTGCGTTAAATATTTATTCTTTTAGTAGCTGATTCAGCGCGTGTCACAAATAATAGCATCACTCTCGGTGCTGACACCGTTGGCGTTGTCTGTTGGTTGATTAAAAGGCTGAGTGCACGGGACATGTTTATACAGGGAAAAATTAATTTTGATAACTATCAGACACAATCGGAAAATTCAAAGAAAACTGTCTTCGTAATTGATTTACTTGAAAAGCCTTTTACCGGAGAAGTTCTAATTATTAATGAATTTAAAACACTAACTCTTTTCAAAAGTGTTTGTTTTAACGGAATTCCATATCCATAATTCCATAATTAAGAAAAATAAATTATACAAATTAATGTAACCTATCAAAAAATTGTACATCTTTAAGGTTAAAAAAAAATATATTTCGAAATTTAAGTTACAAAAACATTTTTTTTATTAACTAACTTAAATATAATTTAAATTTTGTCTTTTAATAATTATTGCATACTAAGATAGGGTAGTTAAATGTTACTATTTTGTCCTGTGAACTGAAAATATGTAAAAACTGTAAGCAAAGCCTTGAGAAAAGTGGTTTTTACTTCGTTTTATTTACAAAAGTATTTCCAAAATGTATCTCTGGGCATCTCTGTGATACTATGACATGTCCTGGCTGTGTTCTTGGCATTGTGCGTGCTCCACATGCAAATGCCATTAGGGTTTCTTGCCGAAGGCGTGTCTGCGCTTTAATTATGCTGCAAACTTGCCACACTCGATACTGCTGGTGTGGACTAAAAACCATTGGATAGTGGCATTTATAAGCGTATGCTCTGCCCACAATTAGCAAAAGTTGCTGCAGGTGTTTTATGCACAAGTTGCCCTGGGCGCCGAGGGCTTTTCCCTCGCACAGCTCCTTCGATTCTACCCCAATATTCGTCCTGGCTGCGGTTATATCTGTATTTTCATCGCAGCCCCTCTTCCATGGCTTGGCACATAATGAAACTTGATTTAGCTGACAGCAAAAAGTCACGTACAATGGTGCGTATTAGTAATCTTGTGTTAACTTTGTTAGCAAGCACTTGAGCATGTCGCAACGGAAAAAGTTCCCTCCGCACATACATATGTGTATCTATGTATCCGTACATAGTTGAATAAAAGGAATGGCTGAAAATAGTGAAAACACATAAGTGTGTGCGTGTCGGTTTGTGCATCCTAACTGGGTTAGTGCATAGTTTCATAAACTTGACCAACTTGATTGACAAAAGGTTGCTTGCCGTAACACAATGTGGAAGTTCCTCTTCCCCGGCTTTAGAAAGGAAAATAAAATTGAGTTGGTACTACAGTAATATACATTAATCACTAAAAAAGTCCTTTTAAATTTAAAACATATTTTAAGGATCCAAATTCGAAATCTTAAAAACAAGTAAGAAAATGGTGAAAATCATATAGAGTAAATAAACTGCAGCTATCTTTTTCGTTTTAAAATTTTACCAAAGACCTACCGCAAAGTAGGATGCCTTTTCAAAATAGTCAATACCTTTTTTAATGAACTTATTCAGAAGCTATGGTTGCTTATGTCCACAAAATAATTGAATTATTGTTACTTGACTAAATTTAATTAATTTAAGGAAGGTCTGAGTGCTGGCCCTTTTATTGAGCAAATTACCAACGGACCCAGATCGTAAAAGTTTCGTTTGCTGCATTTATGATGAAACAAGGACATGCGTACTTATATATCTCGCTAAAATAATAGGTATGGTAGCTGGAAAACTTAAATCAAGTTATTAAAAAAATTTGATAAAAAACTAAGAGCGTCAAAAATGGAATTTAGTCTAGGTTGCTGAATTAATAAAAATATCTTATTAATTTTATAATTTTGGGAAAGCACATTTGTCCGCTATTATTTTGAACCCAGGTGTATTCACATTTATTCCGCTCACCTCTGAGTAGAAAAGGCAATTGCATGTGGGCCAGCATTTTGTCGGAGTTGTTGTCTGGCGTAATTGCTACACGCATTCAACGACCATTTGACAGCCTGCCCACTTGCTTTTGGGCTAATAGAATTAGACCATAAACCACTTTATTGTCTGCAGTTATACGAGTGTATACGTCACACACAACAAAGCATTTTTATGACAGCTCGCCGATTTGCTCGCCCTGGAAGTTGGCGCAAAACTTTGAGCCTGAATGTAACCTCATTAAATTCAACGCCTGCCTTTTGCATACATGTGGGCGGGGAGGGGCGTGGCTAGGCTGGTCAAGCCATAAAAAATGAAAATCATTTCAGGCAGGAAAATTGCGCGCTCAGTTGACGCACTGCAGGTGCGGCACATTACACGAGGGGATTTTCCCGGCCGTTTTCGCTGGAAGTCGCTCTTTATGATTGTTAGGCTGCTTATGCTTGGCTGGACAAAAAAAAGGAAGAGAGTGTTACTGGGTATGATAGAAAAATGGAAAAAATTATAATTAAATAAAAATGCTAAATGGTTATTAATTATGTAAAAAGAATATAATATTAGTTTAGTATTCTATAATAATCATAATTTGTAAAATTATTTTAAATATTTTTAAAATTTTTTGTATTATTTAAATATTTTTCTTTCAGCCATTTAATGGTGTAATAAACTAATAAAAAGTGTGATACAATAAAGTATTTAGCTTTTAAGGACAGAACAATTTTAGCGCAAAATATGACCTAAATAATAAATGGTAATGAAAGCAGAGATAAATGGTGCTGACATAGCAGAGAGCAAACAAGAATTCCCACGTATAGCCTTAACAGATTTTACTTCGTTATGCAACTCCCAGCCAGAAAACAGGGAGCAGCAAATTAGACAAAAAAGAAAGTGAACACAGGAAAAATTGGCAATATCAAAAGCGGCCAAAACGGTAATGGCAACAAAAAACAACTTGGGAAAACTGAAAAAGCAAAGGAAGCGGAGGCAAACAAAAAATTCCATGTTCCCAGCTAACTAAGTCCTTGGCCCGAGGGAATTAAATGGCAGAAGCAGGCATGGCCGGAAAGCCCGAAGAAAAGCAGAAGCTGGCTAGTAATTATCGGAAAAACTGCAAGCAAAATACCCAAGCTTTGCTTTAAGATGAATAACAAGCAAAAACAGTCCGAACGAGTCAAATTTTAGCTAAAAGAAAATTAAATTACATACATGTACATTCCAATTTTTGAGAAATCATTGTTGAAAAAAAGCTAAATTTAAACGTACACATCAAAATTTAAAACAATAAGGACCACAATTTGTATGATCTAAAAAAAATCAAATTCCCTAATTTCTATTAAAAAACATTTATTTTATTTGACAGTATAGCCTTAAATTTTAAGAATAAGCCCACATTAAATTTGACTTAAAAGCTAATCTATTAGCATTCATTAGAAAAGTTTCCCTTTTTAATTCCCATTGAATTAATACAAGCCACATAAGTACATGTAACCACTTACTATGAATCCTTTCTACATTTTAAAAATGACTCTCTTCAATTTATTTCTGAATCGAGTGTGTTTGTGGTAGTTTTTTCGTTGTTTCAGATTTTACCAACACTTATGCCCAACTCGAATCTGGAGCGTGAAAAATCAGCGACACTTGTGCTCCCTTTGGCTTGTTAGCCATCAGCATCTGTTGCCGTGGAATGTTGGTAGCGCCCCAGAAAACAGCCCCCAGGCTCAGTCAACGGTTCTCCAGCCACATTTCCTGCTTTTTTGCTGCAATCTGGGCGGCGGCAGTGGGTGGCGAGTGGGAGGGGCGGGATGGATGGCCGGGAAGCTGCGCTAACAAGATTCGACATTTGAACGAGAGTAATCCATCAGCTAACGTTGAGTACAAAAATGGATTAAGAAGAAATGTGTGTGTATAGTATAGTAGCGGAGAAGGTTTCAGTTTCATATCCGGCCACGGCTTTTTCCTTCTATTTTTAAATCGCTTTTAATGTGCGGCATTTGCTCTCGTTTTTTCACCGCTCCTCCACTCGCTAGGATGTGCTTCATTTTTCACAATGAAATGAAAGTTCAATTATTTGATTTGACAGGCCCTGCCAGGAACTGGCTTCAAAGACGACGGCTGCGAGCATCAGATTTACTCGCACACACACAATCACAAACCCACCGAAGCGACTGCCACAACATATTTTATATCGAACATGACTTTGACTGCACAATTGAAGTGTAATTTATTAACTTTCCCTCAAGCGGAATGAGTTTTTTGCGTTTGTCGAGCTTGAAAAACAGTAAATCGATAAGCAATTCCTTGTCAATATTTCAAACAATTGTGTAGAAAGAAGTAACGCAGTTTTAAAGTAAAATTTTTGGGTATTCTGTTATAGGGTATTTAGAATAAAAATCTCAAAATTAATAAAAAATATTATTTTTAAAAATAAATGTAGCTTAAAGTTTAAAAATTATTTTTTTCTTCATGTGTAAAAATAATCGCTATTATTGGAAATTTCCTGGATTTTCTTCAAGGGTAAAAAGTTTGATTAACCTCGCAAATTAAGGTGGAATACTCAAATCCTGATATCTTTTCCATTGCTACCCTCATGAGCGTGTAAGCTGTAAAAGACGATAAAGTCGAACCCATAAACAACACACTCAGCTGGTTGATAGTCCGTAAGCCCCGATGCCGCACATCACATCCACCTTTTCCATGGCATCGGCAACAAATTTTAATGAGCGAGCAGAGCCCATCTGCGGGTTCATTTTTGGGTTCAGCCCGCAGCCAAATAAAATGCCTTCCCTCTGCGGTTTGGTAACCCGAAACAAAAACTGTTGGATTTTATTTGTTTTGTGGGCGATAAGTGGTTGACAATGTAGATTTTGCTTAGCAATGAGCAAGCCGAAAGCTCTCAAATAAATTTTGGGTTGGCTGGCTGATTGTGCGGAAGGACTTTTGCCAGGACATTCTAGAAAGATTTTAACTTGAGTTTCCTAATTTGTAGCTATCATGTCGATAGTTCTAAATATTCCCAATGATAAGAGACCAAATAGAATTTAAGATGCCTATGAATATTACATGCAATATGCGTCGTTTTTAAATCTAGATTTCATTTAGATATTCTCAGATACCTACAATATCTGAATAACAAACCGCCTCTTTCTAGAATTTCACAATATCAACAACAGTCTGTCTGGCCCAGTCAAAATCCATTCGATTCTCATCAATTTTCAGCGAGTCAAAGGCCCCTGCCAAATCACACAGCCAATCGAAATTCCAAGTGTGAGAACCAATTTGCGACTATTAAACGGGTCCCAGAAACACAAGGAGCCGTATATGCCAAAAGGATCGGATCGAAAGGGAAAGAATGAAAGCCGAGCGGAGCAGTCTGCTGTGCAATGCATTCTGTGTGGGTGGTGGATTCGGATACAGACCAGATTTGAATGGCAGCAAAGCCAAAACGAGCAGTCAAGTGGGTGTGTTCCAGTGTGTGGGTGCTTACACTTAGAATATTAGGATTCCAGTGTAATTTTGTTATTTAAAAAATTTAAATTTTTTTTAAAATAAATTAAAATTGAAAATGCTGTAAGAAAAGCAATTTTTTCGCTTAATCAGAAACATTAAGAATAAATATCTTAACACCTTTTTACAATGCATATTATTACTTCTAATTGTATAATTTTTTATATTTCACTATTTTTACCACTGTACTTTTCTCTCCGTGAATCTCCGTATAGAAGCCAATCTCGGAAAAGGCGACAGGCAGAGCTAGCTGAACTACGAGTACAAATTGCAGTACTTGTATCAAGATACATTCGAAGAACGAGCGAGCAACTGAAGCAGAAAGTTTGAATGGCTAAGAGGGGGAAAGCGGCGAAAGGCAGTCTGGAAATATTTGCATAGGTGACTACCCCTTCTCCGCGTTCCCCAGTCCCCATTTTCCCTGTTTGCTCGCATATTGATACGCTTTTGGCCTTTTGTCGACCCTAAATGCCAGTCTGAGCGCTTAAAGGCAATCAAAATCTCCGCAGATGCGTTGCCTAAATAGTTAAACGCGAAATCCCCGCACAGAAATTGAGCCAAGACTTAGCTTGTGGGTGAGTGACTAGTTTCGCTTTGACATTTGTTTGACTTTGCTAGTTGCCATAACCCAGAAGTAGCAGCACCGTCAAACTTGTGTGCATTTTAGAGGAGTTTTACCAGTGGTAAGACCCAAGTCATGTTTAAGTTTTACGAAGAAAGGGTAAAGCTTTGGAAAGAGGAAGTTGGTAACAGATATTGAGGGGGTAACAAACTTAAAAATCTTAAGTCTTTTAAAGGTTAAAAATTAAACGTTTTTAAAATTATAAAATATGTAAAGAGATTCAATCGGAAAACAATTAACTTTATAAAAAATAAACATTATATCTTCTCTAGAAACTCGTTATAATTTATTTATTAGGTACATAATATTAATTTCAACACTAAACCATTTTTCAAGGATTATATTTAAAGTCTATTTTTAAGGAAATGTAAAAGCCAAACTGAAATGTGAACAGCACACACTAAAAATCCCAGCTCTAAGGGGTATTGTTACCTTCGTTTTTGAATTCGCTGGTGCGGAACACATCAACACGCTCACATTAACAAGCGCACACCCCGACATTTAGCCAGGAGGTCACAGATTGCGTATACGCCACGTCTTACGCTCGCTTGCCACCTGCTTGCTTGTAAGGCGAAAACTGTTTGCTGCCTGTGGAAACTAATTAAAATATGCACAACTTGCCAAAATACTTAAAAGCAACACATGTGGGGCCCGAGACGCAGAATGAGGCACTTTGTGGCATGCGGAAAATGTTGGTAAACGCCGCTTTTGCAGTTTTTTGTAATTTTCCACTCAACAGATTTCTCGGCTCCCCTTGTTACCTTCACTTCTATATGCCGTTTACAAAAATGTCGAGGAAACAGGGCAAAATGGGCGTGGAAAATGCTTGGAGCTGGCTGCCTTAACAACAAATAGTTTATTTATGCGCTTATTCTTCGTTATACATGCACGTTCCCTTTTGTGTTGTCCTGAAAATTAATTTAAATTTCTTTCTTGGTTTCTGCATAGTTGCAGCCAGGAGTGCAAAACATTATATGGATGCAGCTTCAGTGTTGGGTATCCATAAATGTTTGCATACCTATAGAATCACCGAATGAATGTGCTTCACCCATGAAGATCTTAATGGCCCAGAAATCCGTGATGAAAAGCTCCTTCTCCAAGGAATATTTTAAGAAAGGGAATTTTTAAAATGGTATGAGCGTTTAAAAATACCTTATTATTCAGTTCCCTAGCAGCAAATTGCCCACTTGGTGCTCACCTTTACATTTCGTCCCTAGGCTAAAGACGTCTGCTGTTTTTGCCAAAGTTTTAACTAATTTTCTTGTTTTCGTGCCGGGGACACGAGGCGATCCAAGCCAAATAGAAGCGCCAGAACTTGCAGAGCAAAGTCACGATAAACTTTCTTTCTTGCGCCGCATAGGAGAACAATTAAAAAGATTTGTTTTCATTGTTGAATTTGGTCTTCAGGGCAGATACTGCATACATTTGTTCTGGAAGAGATCCTCCGGTTTTAAAGCCACCTGCTACACGATAATTTAATTGAATGTGCCAGCCGAGAAGGGCGAGTAATTAAAGTCAACGTTTCGAGATGGGCGGGGCGATCAAATTAAGCCGAAACAATTTCGGATGCCTTTGTTTATGCCATCGTTTGGGCCAAAAGCTGGAGCGGCCAAGAACGCGGCAGCAGGCCACTTGACGCCTAATGACCAATTTAATGGGAAGGCGGAAAGCTCCATGGCGCTTTGTGTCCAGATCCAGAGAACATTTGCAAATGAAATGGCCTGAACAATGGGTGGGATGTGAGGAGACGGCGGGAGGGGTGGTGTGGAGCAATTCGACCGCCTGCCGATTACCTGTTCGGGGTTGTTAATTAAGTTTAGGCAGCCTAAATGTTATGGCAAAGTTTTCTATTACCGAGCCGAGTCGGGCTGAGAGACGGGCACACGTCCCTTAATGAGGCACGTAGGCGTATGAGTAACGCAGTCAAACAGGTAAATTTACGGGACAGACGACGTGACACACTGAGTCCGGCACTCAGACAATGGGGCGTATGCGTAGTGCACAGGATAATCGCCTTCCCTTAATTATTGCCTAGATCTGGGGCGTAAATACTTCTGCCAGCCATTAACCATTCCAGGGTATGGCATGCTGTACGGCTGAAATATGCATGAAACTCAATCGGGGAATTGAAAAAAGTCCCCCCGAAATATTCCATCTAACAAATTTTCCAGCCAAAAGTTACCGAGCCAAGGAGCTGGAGCTACAACTCGGCTTAGCATGTAATACCATCCGTAGCCCAGAAGCCACCCCGCCTATCTATGAAATTCGAGACTTTTTCTTGCTGGTGCTCACAACTTTCACTGCTCGAAAGTTTTCGCACATGAGCTTCAAATTGCGCGTATCCCCCCCAGGGGAAAATGGCAAAATGGTGGGGGGGGCCGAGAAAGTGGGGCCCAAACTGAAATCGAAAATTGTTTGCCAAGCGAAGCGCTTAGCTAAATGTCTTCCGTGCCAGTTCTCCATTGGGAGGATGTCGATTGTTGTACAAGCCAGTGTCGGTGGAGGGGAGCTGGAGGAGGGGCGTTACAGGATAAGGAGGAGCTAAAGCGCAGGATAGGGGACCGGTTTCGAGTAGAGCAGGTGCACTCCTGGCCCACCCATTAAAACGAACGACAAGTGCAAACATCGAGTGCCACACGGTGAAAAAATATTAAATCGCATATATCATTTCCCTTTTAATTAATTATCAAGTAATTATTCAGTGTTACCAAAAGGTTCGGCAGATTAAGTAAACAAATTTAAATATAATCTTTTACATTTGCAGACTACTTTTAAATGATTAATATTTATTTTTAATTTGTATACAAGCTCCGCTAAAATTTAATATTGAATTTTCTATTTTTCTTACTAATTATTAACAAAACGTAATATATTTTCCTATCGCTTTCATAAATAGAGAATATTTTTTCTATCTGCACCCCGGACCACTTCGAAAATCCCAGTGCCCGTGCCACATTGCTGTATTTACATGCAGACAATATGAAGCAGTCGTATATGTTTATAACATCCGCAAATTGTTGAAGATAACAATTATTGTGCATTGAAAGCAAAGCTGGGGGAGCGTAGCGTGGAGGTGGGGAGGCGGGGAGCAGTGGAGCAGTAGCAGCCGGAAATGACAGTTTACGGAAACACACAAAGCCAACAAGGACGCCAGGACCAAGGACCGGGACGGACACAAAAGCCAAGCCCAAATAGCCTGGAGATGTGCCATTAGGTCGGCAGCCACCCACCCACACGGCCCCACAATGCCACCCACTTTGTGGTTAAGCAGATTTTTTGCTCGTGTGCTGTAAATTTTGCAACTTGTCTGGGGATAACTATTTCACCTTTACAGCTGCTGCTGCTTTTGCTGTCTCCCCAGGTGTTGCTCATTAGTGTAACAGGCTCTCCTATGCGGTTTAGTTGAGATTGTTCAGATTGAAATATTACTGGCTAAGACTCGGGCTTACAGCATGAGGTCGAAACTCAATTAGGACCGGCTTGGAGAATTGTTTCTTTACTGGCATTTCCTCTGCGGTGTCATGAATATGAAAGTTAAAAAGGGAAAAATGTTTTCGTGCAGAGCAGAAATTATCACCGAAATGGGTAATTAGATGTTCAAGTTAGAACAGTCTTTTTAAATGTTACTTACGACACTTGAGTTTAAATAAATTTATTTATTTAGATTTTATAAAACCCACATACAAAGTTTAATCTAAATTGGTAAATCTATCGACAAAGATTCAACTATTTTTTATTTATTGGATTAAGTGTGTACATTTTTTCATGCCATTCAAGACTTGACCATTAGACATGTTTGCTTTCCAGCCGTCCGTTTGACTGGGCCTAATTGATGACCATTGTCTGGGATGAAATGGAGCTCTTATCCTTGACTATTTTTCCCATCAATGCTTTGTTAAAAGGTCAATTACGGCCGGGCTGTCTCGTAACTCTATCCAGCGCCGAGTTGACCTTGCATTATTTGGACAGGATGATTTGCCCTTGCATATTTATAAGGCGGCGCGAAGCCAGCAAATGTATTAACTAAGTGGGCAAAAACAAAGCCCGAAGGCGAAACAAAATGGCTGGCGCGGCATGGAATGCTCCTATGACCGCACACACACAAAGGCCCAAAGGACTAAGGACCCGCACCCGTTGTCATATCGCGCCAGCAACGCCCTCATTGAGTAAACATTGAGTCAACACTTCCGCTAAGATAACATCAACATGGCGCCAACATTATGGAAGGGCCGAAAGCGATGGCCAAATAGATATTCCATTGCAGATAACATGAGCCAAAAGACAAAAGCGAGGACAACGCAAGCGAAGAAGAAAAAAGCGCTGGTTCGTGGCTGGGGAAACCAGAGCGCTTAGCTCTTGGCCAGCGATTTTTACCCAATAAATTATTTTATCTGCCATTTCAGGCAAACAAAAACAAATACGCAGAACGAAGGCCGAGAGCCACGTGGCATAAAATGGAATTAGGAACGCATTGACAGGCACAAAAAAGACACACAGAATGGCGGCGGCTGTTTATGAAAACGTCATTAAAATACCCCAAAGAGCATCTAGTTCCATGCCACAACTAGTAAAAGTAATCCCGAACAAAGCCAAGGGCGCTGCTCTGGCGTGGGTGGAAATTAATTAAGACTAACGCGCTCAGTCGGGATGAATATTCGGGGCTTGTGTCGGGGCCTTTGGCGTGTGCGGTGCAAATTGATTTTCATTCGAAATTGTCGCCTTAAGTGTGATGGACTGGCAGGAAGATAAGAGCTCGAAATAAATTATTCGAAAATGTGGGTCAGAGATTGCGATTGACACGTAATATTTTCTGGAATAATTATTTAGTCTTATGAATTCCAGTCCGATATGTGTCTTATTTTATTTTATTTTACTTTATTTTATTTATTATTTATTTTACAGGTTACGCCAAAGTCTATCCTTTCATATGTACAATGCTGCGGAGCTCTAGCTCCATGCCTTAACTTTGGCTTCGCCCTCTAGCCTCATTATTTAGTCTGGCTTGGCTTACGGGGCGTATGCGCAATGTCTTCGTTTGCCAATGTACGTATGTCGCCTACGTCATTGTCGTCAATTATTCTCGCATGTGTGTTGCTACGTAATGGCGTAATGTTGCTTTAATATCATTATTTCGTCATTTGCTGTTGGTGACCCCCCAAGGCAAAATTATTTCATGCGACGCCGAATAACGAATTCAATTTGCGAATTTCTGGCAAGGCCGAAAAACACAGGAATGATTGGAGAGAGAAGAGAGGAAGGAGTCCCTTGGCATCGTATTATTTGCCAATATTCAACGATAATTTATTTCTAACTGCGTCGAAAATTTGCTTTCGAAATTTGTTAGCCGCGAGCGCTAAATTTATGCCATCTATGGGTAGGGGGAGAATTGTAAAATCAGAGGGAAATTAATTTTCCATGCATTTGCCGGGCCCAATTGTGCGAACAATTTATTGCTTTAGCTAATGTTTGGCCCAAGGATAAATTCATGTGTATCTCATTCGAAGGATTCCAAACGTCGAACAACTTTGCATAATTTAAACATTTTGTGATTGACTTTCCAAATTCCGAGTTTGAAATTTCCTGAATTCTTTTAAAACGTTTCCTTGTTCCTCATTAATTTACGTTGACTGTTTAAACAAATAAATTATTCATATCATTTGAAGTTGCTTCAAGTTAAAATTGGATATGAAAAATTAACGAGTACACCATTTGCATAGGGATAAGTACGATTTTCCATTTGCAGTTAATGCGTACTTTCATTTTGCATATTTAATTTTATACAGCCACTTATGCTAATATTAAATACACTTTTAAGCTGCTTTAAGCCTCCAGCCAGAAACTATTTTCCCCCATTATATTTTTATTTTAAAAATGCAGATGGATTATAATTTCCGCCAAGTATTTTTTATCCCACTACTTTGCAGAGATGCTTCTTTTTTCTCCCCGTTGACTTGTCAGTTGCGCTCTTCCTGATGAAAGTCGGTTTAATTTCTGCCTTCGTTGTTTTGTAAAGCCATTGTTTTAGCCATTTTCGCTGGCAGCGGGCGGAGCCCAGTCGAAGAGGCGAGAAGTTGTGTACTCGTGTACATAAATAAAGGACGTGGGCGAGCAAAAAATTATAAGCCTTTGTTTGTCGTATAGTCAACGTAATGAAACCCTAAAACGCGGCAAAAAGGCGGCAGCCCATTAAGGCAATGAAGAGAGAGGCAGATAAAAAGTCGGAGAGTTCTTCTCGAATATTATTATCAAGAGACGAACTCTGACATGCAAAATGCATTTGACTAAACTAAAACGTAGTTAAAAAGTCGCATTATTTCCCATCACTTGGAAAGTTCTCCATCCCACTTAATACTTGGCTTTTTTTGCGCTCCGCTTTGGTTTTAACTCTTTTGCAGATTGCATTTTTCGCTCATATTTTCTTGCAGCGAATTTCTCACATTTTTGCATAAATTTGCATGAGAAATTGCAGTTTGAGTTGGTCCGAGTATCTGTCTCCTCTTTGGTCTCTTTTTGCTTTTATCAGCAGAAGCTTTATGCAAAAACAATAGTTTTCCCGGAGGCCATGTGTTGCTTTACTCTTTGCGGTTGGAGGTATTTTCTAAAATAATTATAAAAAAATTTCAGAGAAAGTCGATGCTCAGGAGAGACACAACTAAAAATACATACTTGGTACACAACCATTTCCATTTCTCCACTATCGTCCTTCGTTTTTCCCGCCTTTACATGGGTATTTTCATACCCACTTAAGCAGGGGAAGGCAAGACAGTCATTTCAATAAACTCAAATAACAATGCCAAGGCAAGTAAGTCAGAAACATTTTCATTTCCATTTCCAGTCAGACAACTGCTAAACAATTTTCCTTCCTATCTCCTGCCATTTTCCCCGCTGTCCTGGCATTCCTTTGCCGTCGCTTTGCCTTTGGACTGGGATTTCTTTTTATATTTGTGAAGACTCTTTCGTTTCGTTTGCCATCCACAACTCGGTTAAGCACCAAAACTGATTAAATTTCCGGAAATACATGTCTGCGAATGTTCCAATCGATATATGTACTATAAAGGAACAATTTTTTTCCACATACGGCCACCCAAATGGGAGCATTGAATATAAAGCATACGCATCGTTGGCGTCTTTCAACGATTTGACTTACGTTTAGCACACAGGAAGAAAACTTGAAATCTTTTGTCGCTTTTTTTTTGTAATTTGTAGAAAACGGAACCTTTTTTCATATAGGTAAATGTAAATAAATCTAAATATTTTAGTTCCGATTTAATGACTTTCTTGCTGTAAAATATACAAAACTGCTACTTTCGTTATAATTTTTTTTCTCTGTGTAGCCCTTGGTCTTTATTAAGCTTGCGTGTGTACTTTGAGTCCCTCGGAGAAGACAGATTATGGCTGAAAAAATCGGAGCAAACAAATATCCATTACACCTAAGGATTGACCCAACTTTGAACTTTATTGCTCAATGTCCGACCTGCCTCCCTCTCCTCTCGCCTCTCTAATTGCTCGGCCCACAATTCTTAATTTAGTTGTGCTACTTAAGCAGTTTAATGCCTCGGCGGCAACGACTGCTCCTCGTCCGAAATGCCCTTTCATCCACCCTCGCCACCACCTCAAAAGACAAATTAATGACCCTCGGACCGGGTAAAATAACTGAGGCTGAGGCTGCGGATGCGAACGCGGATGCGGATGCTCCGTCTAGCTGGCGCTGAATTTATGGCGCAAAGAGCAGAGAAAAAGTTGCGGCAAGGCGGAAATTGCGGCCAGTTGCAAAGTCAAGAGACTACTTTTAGCTTTTGCCGGAGATATAATTCCCCGACCTTCCATGATAAAACGTTCTCCATAGCAATTCCCTGGGCCGCTTATCGCGTTTTGATTTTTAATTAAAGCAAAAGTATTTCACAAACTGGAATTTCGTTTCGTTTATTTGCAATTAAATTAGGCAAACAACATGAAAACACTCTCGAATCCAATTATCTGTTCGAGAGCCGAGATACAAATTACAAATGTGAATAAAGTCATTTCGAATGCTTGCGCATATATACAAGTTGTATACAAATTTGAACTTTTGACAACTTTTTGTTTTCAGTCCAAAAGTTCGGCAAGAATTTTTGGGCAAGAAGCGGCAAAGTTGGAGATGTTTTCCTGTCATGTAATAAGGCGGCGTTATTGTGTACAGAGAATCTTTGAGAATCCTGGGCAGACTTATTTCAAGGCTTAAAGAAGCCAAGCAGTTAGTAAGTGAGGGTCGGAAACCTTAAAGCCGGACGTTGGCTGTACAAATGGATATTTGTATATTTGGCACCCGCTTTCACTCGAGAATTCCACCGCAGCGTGACGGGCTCTTAACTCGTTCGCAATCACAATGGCAAAGTAAAACAAAGCGGCTGTGCAACAGTGCGTATGATTTACAATGTTTACCGGGGAGTGGGCCGCAGTGAAGTTAAGTAAAGTCACTACTGCTGCGGACAACTTGATGATGTTATTTGCCGAGCAAACTAAGGAACTCGCACTCTAAAATCCCTTCTGGTCTGCCCTCTGTTTACTTATGTGACTCGACGTGCCGGTCTTTGCCTGAGGGAAATTATATGCGGAAAATGTAGTCGAAATTCGCATAGCAAATGGAAGGCACCAACAAGCCAACGAACGCCCACGGAATGCTTTGACGAAATGTGGGAATAACTCAATTTCCAGGAATACAATTAATTCAACTAGTGAGCCGAGGATTATGGGCGGAGCGGCAGCCGAGTCTAATTACTTTGCTAATGATCTGCATAATAATTTACTTACACTTGAGGGCATCATATAATTAAAATTTTCCACCAGCTCCGAGTCACTGATTCAATTAATACCCTGCAGAAAGGGCGCTCGGTCTGTGGGGATAATCTTAGATTGTATTTGGTGTGATTACTTCATTAGTAACCTATTAAATAATATTTCAGTAAGTGAAAGAAGTTTGAGATTTTAAGTAAAAATTAGTTAGGCTTTCTGTTCGCAAGTTGAATTATTGAGTATTTAGTTATTCTCTTTGTATCTCAGTTTATTAAAAATTGAATGGAAAAGACCACAAATATTTAGTTTTAAAACTCATGGTTTTGATGTTTGGAATATATTTTACTTTTTAAATGTTCGAATAACCCATTAGCTTCCTTAGTTATTTATATCTTCCTGCCGTCTTAGACAAACTGTTTGCCCTCTAAATACGCAAATGGCGCGTGCCGGGTTAATTATTAAGCATAGTTTAAGTGCTACATGGGCGAATGAAAGGTCTAATAAAGTGTGCCATCTCTCTGATCCGATTGCAGCATCATCCGCCATGGAAGGACCTCCACTAGAGCCCCAGAAGCCGTCCGCCAGCGCCTCCTTCTCCTCGGAATCCTGCTCATCGCTGAGTACGTGAACGTCTCCGTGGAGAATGTCCGCTTGCATGACAATTGTAGCGTGCCGGCATTCAGAAAACGCAGCAGCAGCAGACGACGCGGCTGAGCGAGCAGTACGTGAAGTGATTCTCAACAAGCAGCGGCAGTAGGGCGAAAAGGACGCAGAGCAGCGGCCGCAGGAGCAGGAGCAGGGACATCCCACATCCAACATCCAGCGCACATGCACGACAGAAGGGCTTAGCACCTGCACTCGAGCCGCAGACAGCAGAAGAGCCAACGCACGGAATAAGTAAGTGCGAGGTGAAGAAAAATACTTTTCCTTCACCAAAAAAAGGGGGCTTTAGAAGGTGGAGCAGCTGGGATCCTCAGTAAGTCTGCTCTTCGGCTTATAGGACCGTCGAGGTTCTTTCTCAAGACAAAAGATGCAGAGTGTAATGCATTTATCCTCTTTCCACAACCAATATCGCAGGAAGTTCAATTCTTAAATCGCATTGAAATACAATTTTTTAATAATACATATTTTAAATTCACATAATTAATTTTTCATTTTTTAAATACTTCTCTTATAAAAGCAGCGCAATTTAATAGAGTATTCTTGTAAAATGGTTTCTTGCTGTAGTTGAAATAGATTGCGTCACTTACGATCCATTAGTTTTTCTTTCATTGAATTTAAGGTACCCCAAAAACAGATCCTTCAATAAGCCTTTCATCAAAATCTGCTTATCGGGAAGTCCACATCCTTCTTTTGGCTCCTTCGAATTGTTGATCCAATGACCCAATGTCACCAGTCAGGCTATGAAAAGGCTCCAGCTTTGGTCCCTGCTCCTTAACCCTCCTCAGCCCCACTTTCTAGTCATTCCACGTAGGCATTCTCCTCGTGTTGTCAGGAGTCTCGGCTCTGCCTGCCTGCCTGCTAGACTGACATGTCTGGCATATGCAAAATGCCAACTGTCCTGGCCACCCAGTCAACCCGCTTGCCACACCCACGCCCATCCCCAAAAACCCCTTGGTTCCTTTGTTGTTGTGTCGACTACAACAAGGGCAAGGACACTACACCAAGTGCAAACAAGGTGATGCTTCAGCTGGCAAACATACCAAAAAACAAGATGAGGGAAGAGGTAAAGGCAACACGGACGGGTTGATTTTTATCCACCTTTCTTTTTGGGAAAAGGCCCCCAGAAAGAAAACAAAAAAGGTAGTGAGGACCGAATAAAATGCTTCAAGGCACATACTCGGCGGAATTGCCTTGAAGAGAGCAAAAGAGCCCAAATGAAGAATGCAGAAAAGGGCTTTGTAGAATTTAGACTCAAGTTTAATAGGATAAAGTTATAAGGATTAAACTACAACTTACAGCGAAAACAATTTCGCCCAAACCGGAAAGAATTTCAAAAATGTTTTTAATTAACAGATAAAAGTAAAGGGTGGTTTGTTTGGTGGACCCAAGCTACTTTTTTGATATTTAAACATAACTTTTTACATTTAATAAATATTAAATAAAAATATTTCAATTACATTTAATTGAACTTGTTTTTCTTTCCAGTTCACTTAAACTGCCATTATTTTTGCAAATAAAAAACCGACAAAAAACGTTTCGCTGTTGTAGAGTAAATTAAAGAGGGACACAAAAAGTGTGAGTCCTTGCCGAAACAAGCAAAGCGAAAAGCAGGCCACGCCACAAACAGCTATCTTGTGGTCAATTACACAAGAGGAGCGGGCGGTAAAGGGGTATAAAACAGCAGTCGGACATCAAGTTATCGGAAAAACAACGACAACATTGCGACGTGGCCATTTTGACCAATAATAATAATGGTTATGTTGCTGCACTCGAAGCGACAACTCCCGCCATCAGCAGAAGCAGCAACGAGAACGCGGCGGAAAGTGCCGCCCCCAAGGCGGAGAAGGTCCGGATGGGCGTGGCCGTCTCTGCTGGCCCTGGTGGTCCTGGATATAGTTGTATCCAGATGCACGGCGGCCGGCATTAGCTACAGCAGCAACAGCGGCAACCTGAGCACATCGCAGAAGAGTCCCTCGTCGGTGAATAATGGCGGACTCGTGCTGATCGGATCCAGCAGCGCCACCTCCAGTTCAGTGCCCTCATTATCCCTCACTTCATCCTCGTCGGCGGGCTCATCCTCATCCTCCGCCAGCACCTCATCCTCCACGAGTAACAGCGGCTCCAATGGCAACCGCAGCGGAAGACCCGCCAGCAGTAACAGCAACTCGAACTCGAACTCCAACCCGAATCACGATCAATTACCCGCCCAGCTATCGTCGCGGATTATCCACACACGCAATGGCGCCATATCGGGCGTAATTGTCCAATTAGACGGCAGGCACTTGGATCCGGTCGAGGCGTACCGGGGAATCCCCTACGCCTCCCCGCCGGTCGGCAATTTGCGGTTCATGCCGCCCGTCTCGGCGGCCATGTGGTCAGGTGTCAAGAAGGCGGACAGGTGAGTCGGCTATATAAACTTACACGCGGGCATAAGGCGCCATCATACCGGGATTAGCCTAAATTATTTCCTTTCTCTTAAAAAACTAATTTGAAAATATAATTTTAATATATACAATGTGTTCAGGAAGTCAACTTGAAAATAATCATTATATGCATTCAAGTTGAAAGCTTCAACTTATATTACACAGAGAGAATTACTTCAGAATTAATTAAGAAAAACTACATTTTCAAACTTTGTATTTGCATTCTCAATTTAAGGATGAACATATTTTGACTAAACGTTTTTGAAAAATCTTCATATTGAGTAAAAGTTGAACCCATTTATTTCTGTTGAATGCTCAATTTCAATATATATTTTTTTTAAATTATTACTGAAAGTAAGCATTGCGTCGATTTTTGAGCACTTAAAATATTTATTATTTTTTATTACACGCAAAAAAAAAAAATTTTTTTTTCTAAAATTATTACTGAAGTGAGCATTGCATCGATTTTTGAGCACTTAAAATATTTATTTCCAATTTCAGTGCAGATAAAAGCCTTAAAGAACACAATTTTATATATATTTAACCATTAAGGTTATTAAAATATTAAAAATGGGGCAGAATACCTTTCAAATGTTTTTACATTAGCTAAAAAGTAACGAAACATATTTAGCAATCCCACGAATTTGTCCCTCCAATACCATCAGGAGCACGACGAACCCTTGTCCAAATAATTTAATAAATTTCCTCTGAAGTCCCCGACTTTCACCTTGTGACAGAATGCTTTGTCCATCTAAAAGCATTAAATCATTTCGCAAAGGGTTGATTTTGATTTGCCTTTCGAGTGCATAAAATGATCAAAATGCCATAAGTCAAGAGCGGCCGAGCGGCGAGTCTCTCGAGAGTGCCCAACAATTGTCACCTCAATTAACTGGCTCATTATTGAGTCAAGTGCGCAGGCGGCGGTCCGAAAATGTCGAGGGCCGAGAGTAACTGAAAGTAATGAAAATAATGGAAAATGCTACAACCCTTGCCCGGCCCGCGACAACAATGGGCATAATGATAATGGTTTCTGAAAATAACGAATGAAAAAATGGGGAAGGCACAAGTCAAAGGTCAACTTAGTCGCCGGGCTTCCGCTCGGAATATCTTGCAAATTAAATATTTACGCTGTCGCCGGCAGCAAACTGCGCTGCGGGACGAACGGCAGCTACACAGCGGCATCTAATTTACAAATGCTCCCAAGTGGCAAATCATTATTCACAAAGATGCCCAGAGATATTCCAGGTTCCCTTGTTTACCATTGTTATAAAAAAGGGAAGCGAAATGGGGCCGCGACGCGGCAAAAGTTTTTCCCCTTTTTGCCCGAATCCGAATCAGACCCGCAATGCCGATGGAAAAGGGCCGCGAAATCAGTACAGCGCACAGCGGAGCCCGGCGAATAAAGTATAATTTTTCAAGTTTAACAAAGAACACCACCTGCGGCCTCGCAGCAGACTGATGATTCTCGCATTCTCGCATTCGCATTTCCCCGCCAATTTTTGGGTAATTCAAGCCTGCGGATGGACGCTTTTCGTCTTGTGCCGCATCATCTTCGCTTTTCCTTCCGCCCGAGAAGGGGGCGGGATGGGCGGCTTTATTTGTCAGGCCGTCTTGTTGACAGCGGGGGTCAGTCGCCAAAGGAGCCAATAAAACGGCTTGAGTAATGGTCGGCAGATTTTTCAGCACGTCAGCGTAATAAAGTTGTCCATGGACACTCGGCACAATAGGTCATTAGCCTGATTTTCCACGGGAAATGGATACCTGTCAGGTTGTGGGTGGTAAAATGTTTGGATTGTTTTGTGGTTTCGCTAAATTTTGGGGCTTGGCTTCGCTGGCTTACGATTGGTTTAACTCTTTTAGGGAGCTGGCCAATGAAGCCACAGTTTTGAAATAGTTATAACATTTAGGGTTAGGTAACAATTTAGCTAGATTTTTACCGATTTTAGCCTTAGTAGTTGCTTCTATTTTAACTCTGCTCTTCACCTGTCACATTCCGCTCTTTGAACTAAAGTTTATCCTGAATTTCCACTACACAAAAACCGAACTTTGTGGGGGCCACATACTTTTCCACCACAAGTTACCCCACAACTTCCATCGGCCCCATTGCAAAAATAATTTCTCGCAACCACAAAAAATGGAGGCAACGCAGGGAAAAAGAAGAGGAAATTATGTCCACACATATTCCTAGCCCGCCAAAGGCAGCAGCTGTTCATGGCTTTGACAAGCCACGCGTGTCACCGCCAAACCAACTGCCCACCCAACCACCCACTTCCATTTTTCCGGCCGCATCCACGCATTTCCACCCCAGCGTCTTTAATAAAAATGAAATAAATTCCGCCAGCCACTTTGCACTTTGGTGCTGTTGTTCCAACGGCTGCACATCGGTCCTGGTCGTTGCCTGTGGCGTAAGGATTATGAAAAACAAGCGGATTAGTGGCCAACCTCTCCTGACCAGGTTCCTGGTGCCTGGGCTCGGGGTCCCCGGTTCAGGCTCATAAACGAAGTGTAAAAATCGCAATAAACTGACGAGTTTTATGCATGACGCCAAAGTTTTTAATAAAGACGAAAGTAAAAGCTCGACGCAAGAACGCTAAGTGGGGAAACTCAAGTTAACGATTTTCCTAATAAAAAAGCGCATTAATGAACGGCGGCCAGGAGGGAGGGGAGGAGGTGCGTTACGTGGGGTGTGAAGGTAGCGAAAGGGCCTTCGGAATGTGCGTGCAGCGGTTTGAGAGGCATCTCTTTCGCCCCGCCAAACAGAAGCTGGCTCCGTCATTAAAAACGTTAATTCCAATTTGAGGCTCAAGAGCAAGTGGTAACCGCAAGGCGGCAGAGGGTTAAGAGAGGACGAGGAGCCCATCTCGAGGACATCAGCCGCATAAATTGCCGACTGACTCGGCGGCGGCGCTACAAACTGTTGCCCGTTTTAAATGAAATTGCGAAAATTCATTTTAAATTGGATTTTATTTAATTTGACTGCGGCAAGAAAGCTTTACGCCCGAAGGAGATTTTCCGAGGAAGGTGTGAGAGGCGGGTCCTGTGTCTGTGTCGCCTGCCAATCTAATTTGCGTTAACGGTCGGAGGGATGGAAAAATCAGGATGAGGACGACAACCTTCTGGCCCGTTGGCCACAGGTAAAATTAATCTATTTTACTTGACGTGGCCGCAATGTCGCGTATAATTTTATGCGATCTGGTGCCCTTCGTTCATCACCCAGCATCCTCCATTGAAGTCTGCACAGAGAAAAAAGAAGACCAATATTGGGGAAAATGTGAAAATATATGGTTCAGTATTTCAGTAAAGATTTCAAGTAATAGAAAACTTTCGAGGAGCTGATATTACTTTCCTGAAAATAATATTAGAACACAAATTAGAAAAAAAAACACTTAAATTGGTAAATTTTTTATTCAACTAAATATACTACAATATTATTTTTTCCTTATCCTAAATATTGTGAAATAATTTTTCCCAGTGTATATGCGTGTATTTTTCTGCTTCGCTAAGATTATGCTTTTGTTTGATGTATTTAAGCCGAAAACGCCAGCGGATCTCTGGCCAGGCTGCTGTCCTGGCTACCATTTATTTACCACAAAGCGCTCGTTCTCCTGCTCCGTGAAAGAGCCCCATGAAATCCCCGGAACCCTGACCCTTGAAGCTTTGTCTGCTCTTGAGTCTCCTGCCCCTGCATGCAGATTAGCCCGGCCTTCCACTCAAATGTACACAAAACTCGAGCATTTTGGGCCAGCTTTGCTTTATGTTTTGTTTGTGAATTCCAAATTGCATGTATTCCGGAATACGAAAGCGGCAGGAGGAGATGCCATGGCTATAACCTTGTTTACTTTTGACCGCGTGCTCCGGCTGCCGAGCAGTTTCTCACTGGTCAGGGTCACCATCTTCAAATTGTTTGCTCGAATTTCGCAGATATCTGTTTGTGGCAAATAATCTGCGCTGAAAGCAGGCGATGTTTGAGAGATGCAATCCGATATTAGTTATTAGTCAGCAGGCAAATATGTTGAGAATGTTTAGGCATGGAAGTACAAATGCCTAATGCAGAAGGCCATACCATAATGTAGAACGAAATTCTTCAAGGTATATTCAGACTTACGAAATGCTTAAATGCGTTTTCTATAATAGCTTATGACCATCCTTGAAAAGCCTTGATAATACAAACTCAACGAAGTTCTTATGTAATGTAAGGATTATACCGTTTAAAATTTTCTGTATTGTTGATTACTCCCCCCGGGGAATTAAAATGTAGATTGCAAGCTTAATTGAGTCGGATGCAGTTCGCTTTTGTTTTTATATAACTTCGAATAGCATTCCGAAAGTATTTTCCTACTTTTATCACGTACCATCTCAGTAAAAAAGCAATAGTAAAGCATACAATGGCTTTGAAGTGAATTGCCCCACCGGGAAACATGATTATTCCCCCTTACAGCTGTCTGTAAAATCTACAAGTAATTATCAAGTTTTTAATGCCCGGCCATTTGCAAAATGCTGCATCGATGGCGAGAAGGACTCACCCTGACCTTAATTGCGGCACCCGCTTTATTAGCTCAACCACTCCATGGAGCTGTGTACCTGCACCACCACAACCACCCACACCTGTACTGCTTGCCACCCGTTCTTATCTGCTAAAGTTCAGCGGTTGCAAAGTGGCATAAACAAGATCGCTTGCCACTTGAGAAGTGTGCGCCATTCGTTTGCCATGGGGGCAACATTAAAAAGGCAAAATGTGGCTTTTATGACCTCGAACTCGGGGGGCATGGGGCGGGATTTCGTTACCTGCCCGGACCACTGGCAACCACTACAACTACGCCGGTTGCCGTAAAACTTTTCACTTTCATTATTTTTAATATTTTCTGCTCATCCAAACTGCTCCGGCTCCTGCTCCTGCTCCTGTCCAGCTCCTGTTCGTGTGGCTGCAGGGTTCCGAGGTTGACACCATGTCCGCTACATTAAAAAAAGCAAAGGGAGAATGAAGCCCGAAAATGAAACTTTTATTACCTGCCTTATTGTTTTGCCATAAAATTAATGATTATTATGGCAATCGCATGGCCACCACAAGCGTCCATTAAACCGGCGACCCACTGAGGGTCAGCGCCAAGTAGATTTCCCATTTTCAGCGAGGCGTTTGGAATGCCATAAAAAACAAAAATTAAATACACTCGCCATGGTAAACAAAAAGCAGCGGCGGCGCTGCGTTGGCGGTAATAACAAAGATAAAAGGGCAGCAGCGAAATAAAGTTAAGGAAATTAAATAAAATAAATTCTCGTTTCGCAATGTCATTAATGTTAATGCATTTTGGGATGACTGAAAGAGGAAGCCCCATAATGGCCAGCCGATATGGAGGCGGCTGGAGGAGATTTTCGCTCTTAAATGCTCCTATTGATTTTCGCTTTATGACAATTTGATGGCCAGCAGGAGTGGTGGCTGTTAATGAGTTAAGCCGACTACTTTAAGGGATGGATCCCAGCACTCAGCTGTAAATTAGGACCAATTCTGATGGCCAAGAGGGCTTGACGAGTGGAATTGAAGGCTTTTCCCAGACAAATCGCCTTGCCCTTAATTCATTAGTGTCCACAGATTCTCTTTCGTTCGTTTGCCAATCCTGTCAATGGTGCACATGGCCGCAAATCTACCACTGCCATCATGAAATTTAAACGCAAATTCACCTAGAGAACACGTCCTTCCCTAGAATCGTTGGAACTCTTGGATGAATGTGTTGCACCCGCCCGCACATAGATCAGATTAAAAACAAATAATAACAATGCCAACTCAAAGCAGCTGCCAGAACCAAAATCCATTCACACTGAAAAAATTTTTATTTAATTTAAATAAAAATGAAAAACTTAAAGTAAATCTCATTTCAATCGATTTTTAATGGAAACCCCATACTGCTTCGTTTACAAAATACTAATGATTAGACATCGGATTTTAGTTGAAATCGATTTTTTAGTTGGTAACCAATCAAATGTTTAAAAAAATCGATTTCACCTAAAATCCGATGACGTTAGTTTGTTAATATTCTTACAAAAGGGAATATTCACATTCTATTTACATAATAAATAAATGAATATATATTTTGTAAATCAAATCCTTTCTGTGTAATTCCATCAGAATCGGTATTTTAAATATTTATATTCTACAAAACAATAATGCATATTTTAATAATGCTTTGCTCACTAGTTCCCAATTTCTTTCTGTGTATACCGAGACCCATCCGATTCATAAATGAGCGCAAGGCCGAAAGAGAGAACGCTTCTGGCATTTGAATGGCCTGTATGTGGGAATAGAGGGAGAAAATCAGTAAATTGCACAAGTGCACACACCGAGGGAGATCTGCCAATGGGGAAAATCGAACGATAAGAGCCAAATCGAAAACCAATTTACCAGGATCGAAAATAAGCCCCGGCTCAAAAGAAGAAAATGCAAAAAAAGGAAGGGGCATAAAAACAAATTAAAACGCAAACTTTGCGTTCAAATCAAAAAGTTGTTATGGCCAAAAGACAATCACAAAGTTGACGTTGACTCGGCCTCTCCTCAAATCATTACGAACTCCGCCCGAAAGTCCCCTCCGAAGATTACACAATTTCAGCAAATTAATCTATTTATAACGACATTCGAGGCCAGGCATAAAAATAAGCCTATTTACCGAAAAACTTTTTTCGCTTATTTTTGGTTAGGGTGGGGAAACCTTTTTTAAGCAACAACAGGCAAAATGCCATGGGAGAAAGTTTCTCCTTTGACGAGCTCGGCACTGAAGTCTTTTTCGATTTTACAGATTCAGCCCGGTTTGCCCGCAGAGATTGCCGGACATCCACAACGAGACGGCGGCCCTGGAACGAATGCCCAAGGGCAGGCTGGAGTATCTGAAGCGATTGCTGCCCTATCTGCAGAATCAATCAGAGGACTGCCTCTATCTAAATATTTATGTGCCCATACAAGGTGAGTGCGGGGGTGAACGGGGCGGGGCTTTGGCTAACACCAAATAAGTGTGCTATAATTTTTGCTTTCTTTTGCACCCGGCTAAAACCAAGAAAAATGACATGACCATGCCGGGGGACTGAGTCTTGTTTATTTAGCACTTTGCAAGGCATTTGAATAAATTGGCAGTCGGCTGGTTTGGGGTAACTCGCTTCAATTTTTCTTCCCTCCGTTAATCCCTAAGGCCAACGCCGGAAAAGGGTCAGCCTTGGCAAAGTTTTAAAATCTCTCTCTTTTTTTTTTGATATTTCGCATGGGTTTTCATTTTTTTTGGTGCCTGTGCTGCACGCAAATGGACAAATGTTTGGGCATTTTTCAAATTCCCAAAGAAAAAATACGCTAAGCCGAAAAGAAGGTCCAAGGTTCCGAATGCAAAGTGGCCAAATTTATGCCTAAAAGTATGTCTGGTCCTGTCTGGAGAAAATCCGAAGCGATTTGCCACATTTGTCTACAGCTGATTTGCTCTTTGAGCTTTAAGAGAGGGGGAGCGGTTGGGGATCCATTAAAAAACATCTTATAAATTGCGTTTAGTATATTAAATGCACACTAAAATATTTTAGAATTTTTAATGTTTCTTTTTAATTTGAATAAAACTGAAAGGTAAAGTCAAGCAATTTCCTAAAATATTTTAAGGCTACTATTTTAAAATTATCTCATGATTTTACAGTCTGTAAGTTGTGACCCCTAATATTGAGTACGAGTTCAGTTCGCCTTACTTATCGATTCATCTGGATGTCTGTCCGTCAGTCTGCCAGACAATTTAAGTTGGCCACTAGGAAATGCAATGGCAGCGAACTCAAACGTAGACGCCGTCGTTCGACAGGGTAGTAAATTACATTTTAATTAAAACCCAGGGGAGCGCTGGCCGTGGGGAATCCGGACGTGTAACCGGGGCTTAATGGGAACCATCAGCGGCAGTCAGTTATCCCAGCTAACTGAGCCAACTCAGGCAACTCCGGCAACTCAAACAGCGCGGCACCTGTCAGCCGGGGAGTCGAAGAAGTGCACTGCGAATCGAAGTAAATTTGATTGTCTATCAGCGCGTTAAGAGCTAAATTTAATATACTGCTGGGCGGCAATGGAGTTTCAGCCGCAGAGCGACTGTCTTTCAGTCTGTCAGCCGGATCCTCGGCAAGACAGTCGTCCATCATTCGAGGAGACAGTTGCCTTGATTTCGCCGCTGGCTTTCAATTAACTTACAGTTTGCCGGGGCGTATACTTAATGTATTTGCCGAGTTCCCCTCTGCCAACTGAATGAAATTTAGATATATTTCCATGGCTTTTTGACATTTGTAATTGCCATGTAATTCAAGAGCTTGTTTACTTAGCATAATCAAATACAACAGTATTCCATGACTTGTCTAATGAAATTTCGTCTGATTAAATGTTTGTGGAGTTTAAATGGGGGTTTTTATAATTTAACAGTTCAACTCCTACATAACACAATATTTTAAATTATTCGTAATACCTATATGATTACTTTCAACTTATTTCAAAATTATTAACTAAATAAAATGAAACAAATAATTTGTTTTCAAACTCCTACCCAGCTTACAGGCGCATATTTTTTCCTATCTAGTGCTTCTGAGAATTCGTCGTAGCCTCTATTCAAATGCCATTTAACCCCTCAGACATTAGGACAGTCCAATTAGATGAATTTATGTTGTTATAACAACGGTTCGCTCTTTTCGGCTAGCTGATAAGGAAAATGTCGCCTTGTCTCGGCATGAAAAATGAACAAAAGTAAATACCTATAGAGTCAACAGAGATTCGCTCAAGTATGAAAGAATTTACATTTTACCTGCAATTTGTCTTCGACAGCAGATGGCAGAAGGGTCTCTGCCGATGAAGGCGTTCCAACTTCGCTGAGTTGCAAGAGTTTTCATTTTTTCTCATTTATTTTCTTTGGGAAATTATGATAAATTGTTTGGGCCCGAAACTTGAGACGCGGTCCTAAATTGAATTGGAAATTGTGTACGTTCTTCGAGTGCAATGTTCATCCTCAAGGGCGGCTAATTGAACGAGCAATTTGTCGAGGGCCAGCGCAAGTAAAAGGGAAAATTAAATGTCTGGTTTTGATAATTGGATAAGCAGTCCCCGAAACACAGGAAAACTTTTTCCACACAGCAAGGGCAACAGAGATAAGGACATATTATCCGGGGATAACAACCTCAACCAATGCGAGACCTTGAGCATTTCGTAATAAATCGTTTGAAAGGGAGAAAAGAAACGCGAGGAAGAATATGTAAATTTTTGACAGTTTAACTTAATGAGCTGAGGCCCCCGTTTTTTGCCCTGGGTTGCTCAACTGTCAGAAGGGCACCTAGATGCATAAATCATTATTTATTTGTGTCTGCTCATGTTGAAGGCAGCTTGCAGATAGGCAAGAAAAGCGATCCGAGTCAGGTCCCATATTATAATCGTTAAAAATTAGTGATGGGCAGTGCTGATAAAAAGTTATTCATTTAACTTCCTTTAACAAAAAGGAATACTTTATTTTATAATGTTGGTTACCTAAATATTGTATACAAAAATTTACTACCGAAAAATAGAACAGTCTCACATATTGTTCAATAATTCATTATTTATCCCACTCTTATATATTTTTTTAATTTTAGAATGTAAAATCTATAGAACCACTACAGTATAGTTTTGAATACATATATTTTAATTTGAATATTCCTGAAATGGTTCCATCACTAAAATATTTAAATCCTTCAAGGTGTTTTTTTTTCAAAGCTGAATGTCAAAAGAATGAGAGATTGTGTAGCGCTTTTTGTTGCCGACACGAGGCCCACTTAATGTCCGAATATGTATGAATTTGCTGCGTAGAAAGTGAAAAATATACTTTTATTATCCTTACCACACACAGAAACACAGACGCATACTGCCACACACATAAGCGCATAAATCTCTTGTGCCTTTTTTGTAGTCTACTTTTTGAGCTCCGTTTACGGGATTCGAGGAGCCGGAATTCGGGACCCTGGACTCGGACGGATATGCAGCTAGTTTAATCTACTTGGACATGACAATAAAATTTATATCATCTTAGCTTTCCTCTCTTTTTGGGCTGCTGCTTAGTGAAGTCCTTTCTCGCCTCTGTGGTTTTATTTGCTCCTTGCCATCGCCATCGCCATTGCTTATTGCCTGCGTCCTGCTCTTGGCCTTGCGCTTCATTTTGGCCCTTTCCCATCTCATCTCGTCTCATTTTATTTTATTTGCTGCCTTTTTTATGGCGTTATTGTTGTTGCTCTGTCCGTCGGCGTTTTCTTTTAAGTCCCTGGCTTGTTCTCGCCGACGAAAAGCGTAGAAGGAAAATGTATAAAAATAAAAAAATAAACATACAAATGCCACATTAAGCATGATTTGCCGCTTTTCCAGGCAAAAGTCCATTGGGCTTTTTATTCCCCAAAAACGCTGCCCCACCGGATTTTGAGCCCTCATCTGGCTTTGCTCGTTCGTGTGTAGATTTCAAGTTTATCAGCTGTTTGAATGTTGGCCATATTTTGTGCTTAACTGACTTTTGTTTGCCCAATGAGAAATGGACCTCTATCCCCTATCCCCGGAATGGTGAAAAATTAATGTCATAATTTCTAATCTTCAGCATTTCCATGTGATTAACCTCTTCAGCCTCACTTAATGGCGCATTATGAGAGGGCTTTGTTGCCCATTGACCAATTGATATATGTATGCCAATGACTTTCTTGACCTTTTTATACTTGAGAATACAGAAAGCGGCATAGAGGCACGGAGCAGATGCATCTATATTTTCCATAAATCCATGCCAGCATTGTGGTTGAATTCGTAATGAAATTTTTCCTTTGTGTCTTTCGTTTCGACTGAATCCAATAAGCCAATTGAGTTTGGCGAAAGGTTATTTGATTGCGTGAACCAGACAATAAACAAATATTTATCATGAGCACTGTATGCTGGCGAAGTGGGTTCTTGAAATTGATATAGGCCAAGTGGATAGGGGTTTCTTTTGATAAGTACCTCCAAGCGAAAATCTGTGATATTTGTCAATTGAAAAAATGTGTATCGTTACTGGTATTTCAACTGAAAGAAGTCCGATTTAAAGCTTATATTTGTATTTGGTATTTTTATCCAATTTAATAAATAAAATAAATAATAAATATTCGCAGATTTATTTTTATTTAAAGCACAATATACAGAATAATTATTGAATTATACCCTTTTCCCAGTGTACATATTTCGGTTTGATTATAAGCAATCCCCTTAATATACCCAAACTCAATCGAATCGGGGGATCCAAACCCATTGAAAATACATTATTAATGAGACCGGGGGCGTGGCAGGGGCGGTGGAATTGATGTGTGCCCAAATGCGTGCCGCATTCAACACGCAAGCGGCGGCACAAGTCAGTCAGTCCCGAAAGCGGAACCGGAAATCGAAACGAGAGCCGCCTGGTGCGTGTTTCTGGTCACACACGGAAATGAAGTTCTTCTTAACTTTTTTCGTATGAGCTCTGCCAATACAAGAGTTATGTATATGAATGCCAAAAATAGACGCAAGGAACCATTCTTTCATGCGGTAGTAGCCGAATTAACACAAAATAAGTCGGCCAAAGGAAAGGAAACTGCAGAACAGAATAAAAAGGAAGAAAAAACAAGTAAACTTTTCACTTTGTCTGCTCCCCGTAAACTTTCCACAGCAGATATTGCAGCTGGATGAGATTGTCAGTTCTTTGGGGGCGAAACGAGTCAGACAAAGACCAGAATGAGGTTACTTTGCTCATTTTCTTATACCAAACGCAACGAGGGGGAGTAGGAAACGGAAAATTTCGAAATTACATTTATTATTTCCCCCGGCCCCTGCGTACCATTTAGTGTCAAGTTCGCAAAGTTTTTCATCAGCATTTGCATGTCTTAAAGCATTGACTTGATTTGTCAATGCAAAGCAAGCGGACGCATGAAATTTTAATCTTCCGTTTACAAGACGGACATCTTAAAGTTACTGATACTCTTTATCATGAAGACTGGGTGCTTTTGTAAATAAGGCACATAAATGAATACAGCAGAAAACAGGAAACAAACTTTTAAAATTCTAATTAAACAGTCAATTTAAATGCGTACTTTATAAGATTCGTTACGAATTCGTTGGAGGCTTAAGAAATAAAAAGTCATTTAATGTTTTTATAATAGGTTTAATTTGCATTAATGGGAAAAACATCAAATAAAATAAAAAATAAGTTAATTAAAAATAGTTTCTGCATTTTATTTTCATTTATTTATTTTAAACTTTCATTTCATTATGCCAAATTATCAAATTAACTACATTCTTTAAATACCTTACTTTTCAATCGCTTTCCAATTAGTAATACGTAACTACCCATGCATCCATTCAGCCTGCAATCAGAGCTTGAACGAGGTCCCACAAATCGATTCCCATCAGGGGATTCCCAGTACATAAGGACATACATCAAATCGCTCATTTTGCGTAGCTCCTTTCCTCGAGACAGATAGTCACTCCTCCGTTGGGATTGTGTCTGCGTTTGTGTTGCTGATTGTATTTGCTGCTTGCGATTGCAATTTCCTAGGCTTTGCCAACACACAAGTATACAAGCATCTACAATAACTCTGGAATAACTACCTACAAGTGTCGATGGAAAGCCATAAATATGGCCAGAAAAAAGCGACTGGCAGAAAAAGGGCGTCGGAAACTTTTGTCAACTTTGTGTTATAAACGAAGCGCTTGACTACATATTGACTTTAACTGAAAGCGTTTACGTTGATTGTATATGTGTGCATATTTATGTGAGCCTGCGTAGGTCCTTACACTGAAAACACAATTTTTAAAACAATTGCTTGGATAAAAACCTTTTTTTTTAGTCTTTATTCTAAAAACAATGACACACGCTAACTTAAAAAGTATAAAAATAGTTAAACAAATTAATTAAATTTGTTATTTAAAGCCATAACTTTTACTCAATAGGCAGCAAACAAAGGAATTTAATTTAAACAGTAATTTAAGAGTGTGCATTTTTTGAATAATTTTCATTTTTATTTTCTCTCAGTAATTGTGTTTTGCACATGGGTTTGTGTATTTGGCTGTGTGAACGTGGAGCGCTATCAATAAATCTACAATATGTATGAAAAGCAAAGTCTCTGCTGATGGCCGCCATTTGTGTATATGCATGTTTGTAAATGTGCGCGTGTGTGTGACATTTTCCCCACTTTTCCTCTGTCTTTCACTGTTATGAAACAATGTTGCATGACACTTTTGACATTTTTTCATATTTCGGAAATACTATCATACTCTTTTCCATGGTGATTTTTATACACGGTGATCGAAGAGTGGAGGTTAGTATTGTTTCCCGGAAGTGGAGAAATGGGAAAAGCGGGACTTTTAGTTTTTATAAAATATTTAAATATTTTTTAGAACGGAGCCAACAACAGTGTTTATAGGAGAAATAAAATGTTAATTGTAGCCACACAATATCCGCTGAGCGGTATCTCAAAGTCGTGGCATCCGACAATCGTTGATCTTGAATGAAATTAAAATTAAACTGAGTTAAAAGCCAGTATCAGCCACATTTTTTCAATAATTGTTCAACCTTTGATGTCTTTAATTTTTTCTTGTTTAATCTGTTTTGAACCATTGATGGATCGAACGTCCATACTAAAATCATATAAAATACATTGTCCTTTATTCTTTCTACCGTCCACGGTTACACTGACAATAATGTCCATAATCAAAATTTACATTTCCTAAAATATAAAACTCTAACCTAAAACCTTTTGCTAATTGTTTTTGTTCTTTGTACTACCACTATTAAATAATTTTTTAAATTCTTAATCTTCCCAGTTAAGTAAGTAGAACCGCCACATCAACAAAAAAGTCACTTTTATTCACTTTGTAGAGCCCACTAAATTCGATGTCGTCTGATGCCGTTGCTCGTTTTTATTTATATTCCATTTTTTATACAAATTTAAATATTCAATATTGACACAGAAAATTGCGCTTTTAAAGCGCCAGCCTTATTTTTAACCCCGCTCGAAAAAGTCGGGCCGCCACCCAAAAAGCCACCTTGTGAAATATGTATTTTTGTTTTATCAACCCTGGGTCACCCACACACACATCGGCAATACAACCAAGCGCACACACTGTGACAGCCCTGAAACACTCAAAGCCAAAGTATAAAATATGCATGAAAAATTTGTCACATCTCGGCGAAATGGTCGAAGAGAGTTCACCTTTTCAATGGCCACTTGACCCTCGAAAGTGAGCTACACACATAGAGTAGGAACCCAAGGCATTGAATTTAAATTGCGCATTAAATGTGACCAACAGAATTTGACCATTTCAGAGTGTGCGGTCATTTTCCGAGAATTGATAAGTCAAAGTTCATAATTGGCTTCATACGCCTCCACCTCTTGTCGGGTGGTAAATTTGGCAGGCTTCACGAAAATAAAAGGGATCACTTCTCGGGAGTGAGTAAGGAATGTGTGCGGGCAAATTGAAATGGAAAATGTGCCAAACTAAGGCAAATAGAAACTTGCAAATGGCACAAAGTCCGTCGAAAGAAAGGCGGAAAGTAACTTTCATTGCATGCACTCGAAGCATTTCCCCCAAGACATTTCCTCCCCTGATTTCCCATTTTCCTTCCCTGTGTTTGTGCACTTAGCGTGTCATAGTCTAATTACAGGGCGTTATACTGACTGCCGTTTTGCATGCTAGCAGTGCATTAGACACATAGCCACGAATTTGTAGCGGCATGTCTGCAAACACACGAGAATCTCCGCCGCGGGATTCAGCCGACCGGATAAATGAACAGTTGACTTATGCATTTTGGTATATTGCTTAATATGGGGAACAAAAAAATTTCCTAAGACTTCCTGGCCGCTTTGCATTGCCGACTGCACGCAAACTAATCTCAGTTTTAGTGCAAACAAAATTGCAATTTGATAGTTTTGCGGGTAATCAAAGAAAGGAGTGCCAGGTCCTGCCACCTTTGGGGGTGTAATAGCCAAAGTTTTTATGTTTTCATAACATTTATTGCGTAATGTGTCTGAATTATTTCCTTGATAAGGTCTAGACTAATCTTGGATTTTCTATTATTTCTAATATTAAAAAATTTATTTTTAAATAATAACTTTAATTATTTTGAAAGATTGTTTATTTTCATACTCTCTTTATTGCTATCTAATAATTTTCTTTTTCTGTGTATTTAATTTCACCTTTTCAATTTGTTCCGGTTTCTCGTTGATTAGTCTGCCATGAATTTATAAAGCCAGGTCGTTATGCTTCGTTAACCTCTTAAAAGGACACAGGACCTTCAATTCCAGGAAGATGCTTTAAATCGACCTAATCGATTGCATAATCAGAATCAACTGTCAAATCTAATCTACAGATTTCGCCTCGTGATTCCTGGAAGACACGGATTAAATTGCCTTCTAAGATACTCTCCACTGCCACTCGAACGCCCAGAAACACGGAGAGCCGGCAGATATCACACCACACATTGTCATTTATTACCTCCAGTACACTTGACTGCCTAACTGCCAAACGAGCGTGTATAATATTTCATTATAAATTACACACGACTTACGTCAATTTGTTTTCGGTGGCCAAACAAAAGTGAAGTTCGGCAGGATGGCAGGGATCCCATAAGTAAGCCATCGCGCACACACTTACGCACAACATATGACGGCTCAGTTTATTAGACAGCAAAAACGGAAGTGGCCATAATTTACTAACGAAGCCATAAGAAGAAAATGGCCGGGCAAACAACGCACACCCACACATGGCCTGTGCAAAAAGAATGGCAGACGTAAAAGAAAATTTATCAATCAAAGATGCCCGGGAAAGTGGGCGGGGGAGACACGCTTTCGAATAGTTGTAGCAATAGACATAAATTTGCTACAACGAGGAGAGCGAACTACTTGATGGCCATTAATATTTTGACAATTTTTCGCCATATCTAGCGGATATTGATGATGCCGACGATGGATGAGTTTTTGTGCTTATTTGTTTATAACGCATACGTCATGTTAGTTATTGATGAGCTTGCCATGTGCAGGCCATCAATTATGTGCGGACTCTTCCCCTTGGGCGGCGCAAGCTCAACTGGAGTCGTTAAAATGCAGCATAAAATGCGAGCAAGAAAGCCCCAGTGTAAATAGGGTGCGCATTATGCATACGCCCTGGTGTCCCGGGCACAATGTATGACACATTTACGGGGCTGCAACAAATGCAGAAAAGTAAGCGCGTTCGAGAATTGTGCACAAAATGTAACTGGAACGCAATTATGTGGCAGATTCTCCGCCTCCCCTTTGATCACCATAAATTGCAATGGGACCCAGTGGGGAAAATGAGGAAAAGAAAACTATTAAGGTGGCGAAGCACTTGCTTCGATTTCAAAACGACTTCCAACCAATTTCTATTCGCCACTTTTTTCCCAGTCCGCAATTTTCTTAAGCAGTTTTACGCCTGAACGCTGACATAATGTTGTTAACCGATAATACGTTGAAATTGAAAAGGGAATCGAAACGAAAGGGGGTGGCAAGGAAGGGGGAGGATGAGGAAAGGGAGCTGGCGAAGGAAAAGCGGACCCAGCACAGCAGGACTTGCAGTCGCAGTCAGCGGCAAAGCCACACAAAATCTCTCACGACAAATTGCATATTTCAATTTGCAACAACATTCAGGGCCAGGAGCCACATCGAGTCTCCCTTCTGGTCCAGACATTTTTCTCTCACCCATCCAGCCCCCTTATCTTCCCGCAGCAGCTCCACACTTGGGGAAAATCCCTATTAAAGCTAAAAGTAAAAATCTAGATTTATTAATATATATTTCCATTTAGAAATAATAGTTGCATTTTCTTTTTATAAATAATAGTTTAAAAGTCTCTTAATCAATTGGAAAAATATTTTATTTTCAAAAATGATCTAACAATATTTCACATTTATGAAAAAATAATATAATAATCATCCTCTTTATTTCGGTTTGATTTGATTTAAATTAGATTTGCTGGCCGAAGTTAGTTTCCTTTCTTGTTTGTAATAAAACCTAATTAAATATACTCAAGATCATTATTAAAACACTGATATTGAAATCTTTACGGGTTTGAATATATGATAATCATATAGCTCCCATAGGAACGATCGGAAAACTAAAGGGAAATTAATAGGAACAAAATTATAGCTTTGTTAATTTTTATTGTATTCTCTTCTACTTTGGAATATAAGTTTATTTTATTATTTTAGAATTTCGAATTCAATTTAACATAAATTGGATGACTATATTAGATAGCTGCAATAGGAAGGATCGATCAATTATTGTCAATATTATAGTCGGAAACGTCTCCTTCACTGCGTTGCAAACTTCTGACTGAAATCAATATACCCTCTGCAAGGTTATAAAAATATAGAAAAGGAATAAGAACAAGAAAGAATAAAACGTAATAGTTTAGAATTTAATTAAAAAATTTATCAAAGGTGCATTAAATTATATTTAATTTGATTTACAGATCAAAAACTGAATATTTTTAATCTCATACTTGATTTTTCGTGCAGTGCCAGCAGCCTTCTTGAAGGGCTTTCGTTTTCGCCCACAATTCTTTTTTAGAAGTCAGGTGTCTGCCGCATATTGGTTTCGTTAAAATGCACTCTCACCTGTGCACTCGTATGCAAAACGCCGGGATGGCTGGCTGGTTTAAGCCGGAGTTAAGCTGATGCATGAGTTAAGCGGTAGAATGCATTAAGATTAAGTGGCCGGGTTCTGTTTCTGGCCCAGATCCCAGCCACCGCCACCCTTGCGATCGACTCTTCTGGCCTGCAGTGCAATTTATTACGCATACAGGGTGCGAGGTTGGCTTACATTAAGTCGGTACATGTGTTTAACTAGCTTGCAAACGGCAGCCGGAGCTTCTGGGACTAACAGGTGCTGGGCTAAGTGGATCGTTAAAGAAACCCGAAAGGCCAATGATTTCCACCAGTAACGTTTGCGATGACATTTCAAAAGAAATTACCATTTACGCTCGGATTTTCCCCGTTTTGGCCAGGGCCAATGGAGGGAAGAAACTCGAGAGGATCTCACACAATGCGTTTTGAGTGAACGTGTCCGGAGGCATCATAATATTTTACATTTTTATGAAGTGCCAGACGCTGCCACAGGGCCAAGGCAATAAAAATCGTATTTTGTGGGTTATAAAAGTTCAACAAAAAGCGAAAAAAAACGTGAATATCAAGCAATGTTGGCAGCAACATTTTCCATTTGCATTTGACTCGTTTCGGTTTCGGTTCGTCTTCGCAGCGCTTTTCCTTTATTTTTCTTTTAATGATTTATCGGCATTTAAGTGTGGCACGGGCCAAGTGACGCATCGTAAAGTTTTCCACTCTCTCTGTGTGCGCCTAATTTAATGCAACAATTTTTTCTTCACACTTGCCTGGCGCTGGCTTTTCCTCGGCATTTTCCTGGACCATTTTCCCGTCGCATTTTCCTCGCACTCTTCTCATTCATTTCGGGCTTATCAGTGAGGAAGCAAAGGGCATTTGTGTGGGTGGGAGAGGAGCACGTGTGTGTTTGGGTGTTGTGTACATGAATGTAAATTGAGTTTTGGCGGGCAAAGTACTTTGTAATTTATGGCGTGCAATGTGCGTAAGGAGTCACGTGATAACTTCATACTTTCCCGCTCCCTCAGACGCATTCATATTTCTTTTATGAGCTTTTATGTTTTTTATTTATGAGTGTTTAGCCGCATTTTGCATGACGAAATCATAATTTCATCTCCTCTCCGCTTTTTGACATTTTGCTTTGTTTCCTGCGGTAAGTTCCATCTAATATATTCGCCAAGTACGTGCAATATATTAAACGCCGAGAATTTATCCGTTGGGTTTATTAACATTATAGGGCCACAGATTACTCGAGATTAGATGGCTCATTTAGAAGAGAACTGCCGGCTTTCCTGCAGCTCCCGCTTGGAGTTTAAACTTAAACATTTCCAACTCGCCTTGCAATTCGAAAACTTTCTGCACATACAATTTGTGGAAAAGTTTCCTCTCGGAAAACTTTAAGTTTGAATGACTTTTTGCATTTACGAGTACATTTGCCTACTCACTCATGCAATTTGAGACAAATACTAAGTGGAAAATCAAGTTTCTCCGCCTGACCACAGGAACTTTAATTGGTATTTGAACCAATTGACTTTTGGCCAACAATTTTTCGCAAAACATTTTCCAGCTTTCCGCAACATAACCAGAAATCCCCATTTCTATCTTGTCTGCAAACTGAATTATTCAATTCACTTATCGGGTTTTTACTCGGCAAAAGTTACGTGAAGCTCCCTTTTCCGAAAACCCCAAACATGTTTGTGTTAATCTTCCAACATCACTTAAGCCCCCATAACGCAGCCAACAGTTTAACAAGCTTTTTAAAACTTCAGGATGGGACACAAAAAACTAAAAAAAAAATATTGAAAATATTTCCAACCAGTTTCATTCATTTGTCGGAGCTGAAAAGTTTCGCCGAATCGAAAACATAAAAATGGGAGGAAAAAGAAAAACTTAAGCGAAAGTAATAAACTACAAAACCGAAAATGCACTCGCCACCTAAAGCCAAGGGGATGAGGCGAAACAGTTTGGGACAGGTTGGTTCAGGAGTTAAGAGGACAGCAGCTTGGCCATAAAGTGCAAAATGTCGAAAAAATAATGATAGAAAAGGAAAACTTACGTGACCGTAACTGTGTCACCTGGAAAACTCAGGGCCCGGCGAAACATTTCCACGACCGAGAGCCCAATGAACCTTAAATTGAAGACACACACCGCTCCAGCGACTCTGCAATTTATTAAATCGATAAAAACTGAAAATAAAAAGTATAAAAAAAGACCAGGCAAAATGGATTGATGGAGATCGGGAATTTGTTGAATAAACACTTTAAACTCGAACTGTGCAGGCAGCTGGAATAGTACTTCTACAGTGAATACTTGATTAGCATAAGAATTTACTTTGAAGCTTATCCTACTCAAGGATGCCAACACATTTAATAAAAATACTTTACTTATGGATAAAAAATGTATTACAATTTGACCAAATTGTTTGTTAAAAGGTGAAAAACAAAAATATTAATCACTAATACTCAACTATTAAATACCCGTTACTCAGCTAAAGCAAGCAGTCGCAAGCAAGCCAACCAGCAGTCGTTTGAAAGTGGCTCCAACTACTGGACTATTTATTATTTGCTCATAACTTTTTAATGATTGGTCTGATTTAAAAATATTATTCTTTATTTATGTAGGTATTAATAAACCGAACAAATACGAAAACAATTCTCTTTTACTCTGCGAGTAACGGGTATAAAAGTAGCGAAGAAGACTCTAATTTTATGTCGACATCCCTTAAATAATATATTTAATACCCTTAAATAAGTCCCCTTGACCAGATTTTGCTGTACTTGAAAATATACTTGGTGTAAACAAAGGACGACACTAAACTTGAAGCTCAACGAAATGAAATTTTCTCACTACAACTACCATAAAATGAAATGAACTAGATTTTTTGCAGCATCTTCCGTCGAACACAAGTAGCATTGTTTGGCGAGCAGGAAATGAAAGGGTTTCTCCAGGGTAAGGGTAAGGGGAACTACGACGACAATGCGGCTGCCAGCAGGCCAAGCAAAATGAGTTGAGGATATTGATTTCACCTAGTTTTTGGTTGCCTGAAGGCTGTTTTCAGACTGTGTTTCCTCTTCTCCTCGAGCTTTTAGTTTGCTACTTTTTTTTTGTTTATTGAGTTTGTTTTGGGTGTGAAAGTGTGTGCAATAAAACAAGCAATACAATATTGTGTGAGCATACTTGAAAATGTATTTCAATAGCACAAACTTTATTATCAACAAATTGCTCTACATACTCGAGTGGTTTGTCAACTGAACTTTGTTTGCGTTAAATGTGAAAGCAAATTTGTGTACATATAAAATGTGCTAAGAAAAACATTTTCAAATATTTAAAAATATTATATTTAAAAATACATTATTTAGTTTAAATTAAAGGCATTAGTTTGAATCAAAAGAAGTCAGACAACACTCTAGAAAATGTATTCTCATGGCTTAATACCCATTTAAATTTCCTGAAAAGTTTCTAATTTGTTTCCACTTTTTAAACTTTGCCGAGGAACTTAACGATGTACATATATAAACAAGAAAGGAAGCTAACTTCGGCCAGCCGAAGTCTATATACCCTTGCAGTTAATTCCTATTTAATTACAAATTACAAATTTCGATTTGGAACAAACCGAATTATAGCAATTTTGACAATAATTGATTGATCATTCCTATGGGAGCTATAAGATATAATTGTCCGATCCGGCCGGCTCCGACTTATATATTACCTGCAACAGAAATACGACTTTTGGTAAAGTTTCTGCTCGATAGCTTAAAAACTGAGGGACTAGTTTGCGTAGAAACGGACGGACGGACGGACAGACGGACAGACGGACAGACGGACGGACAGACGGACGGACAGACGGACAGACGGACATGGCTAGATCGACTCGTCTAGTCATGCTGACCAAGAATATATATACTTTATAGGGTCTGAAACGTCTCCTTCACTGCGTTGCAAACTTCTGACTGAAATCATTATACCCTCTGCAAGGGTATAAAAAGTTAAAGGATATTATATTACCAATAATAGGTATGAGTTATCAGAACTCAAGATAGAAAATTAAAGAAAGACAAAAGGGTTAGACAAAAAAAATATACACCACACAAAAAATTTAAAGTGCCCATTTTTAAATGATTTTACTGGAAAGCCAAGGTTGTAGGAAGTAGCCGCTTTTATTTTGTAAACTGGTGTTATGTTTTCGAAACCCGTCATTTAAATAGAAATTTAGATTGTCGATTTGCAAGGCTAGCAAAGTTAGTTTCCTTACTTGTTTTTTTAATTCTGAATCAATAAGGGTTTTAGAAAAGAAAGTAGTATATATTTAGGTACCAATATAGTAAGTATAAACTTTTTTTAAATCTGAACCATTTGCACTCTCTTGAGAAGGCTAGTCTATATTGAATAATTTATTTATTCCTTCTATTCTTTTCTAGCTTATAAATTTAATTCTGCCTAATGCCTTTATCTGTTCCCCAGTTGCCGTATTTTTGAGAGTGCTGCCTTAACAGTGTCAATCACTTTAGTTCCATTTAGTCGCACACTGACAAAATTTGGTTAAATGTCGCAAGAAAATGTCTGCTATTAGCCGGCAGAAAAGAGACGGCACACATTTGCCACATGCTGCAAATATGATTAAATTTATGCCAGTCAAAATAACACAGAACTGTCGACACTGCTCCGAAAGACGGCAACTCCCAGCGGCAACTTTCAGGCGAGACTGCCTAAAAAGTTGACATCCAAGTTGTGATTTGCCGGTCGCAAATAAATGGGGCTGACTGAACGACAACCCGAGCTCAGCGTGAGCATGTAAATTAAAACATGTTCAACTTATTAACAAGACCGACACTGGGCCCCGAAAGTCGCATTAGTTTTCCGGCAAACACATATTTGTAGTCGCGTTCCTACAAAATATTTACATTTGCCGAAATTATGCAGAGCAAACTTTCTGCCAAGCACCCAGCAAAAACTATTGTACAAGTTTTTTAAGGCGGGGCTGTTGTGGGTGGGCCCGGCTAAACTTATGTCTGTCTGCGATCTGTTGGTACACAGAAAGAAATAAATGGCAATAAAATAAATACATTCTTAAATTTAAGAAATAGGGTTGCCTAGAAAATGTCTGAAACTGTGGGCAAAAATAATGATAGTTGATCATATCATTATTTTTGCCCACAGTTTCTTATCTCAATCTTAAGTTAACATAAATTATTCTTTTTTTTTAAGTCTAAACAAAATCTATAGAATGTAATACCGACCACAGCAAAATTCTTTTGTAGGGCATTGCTTGAATTATTTTTTCTTAAGAAGTTCTTACTTTCTTCTCAGTGCATTTGTGTATGTGCTGACTTCTTCTCGGGGGCAGTCATAAAAGTTTAATTCCTTTTTCTCTGGTTGTTGTAAGTAGCATCCCCCGGGGGCTGCAACTTGCAGAAAACGTCGCCATTTTTGTTGAAATGACAACAAAAGTTTTCTGGCCGGGTTTTTGTGCGGGTGGTCGGAAGTTTTGGAGACAAGTTTTAAATGCTGTTTGCATGTTACGTGGCTTTCCCTTCGCCTCTGGTTCTGGCGAGAACCTTTCTGGCCTCAAATTACTGTAATGACTGAAGGGGGGCCTTTGAATTTTTGCGGCCCTCATGGAATTTATAGGTTGCTACTGTCGAAAGTTCTAAGGGAACTAATATAGAAATTTTTGTCAATTATGCGGTGTAATTTGTTGGACTAAACTGCTATGTTTTAAGTTGGCAAATTATTGAAATGATTAAGGTACGTAGATTTAACAAGGAATTTATGAGTTGAAAGAGTGGCAGAAGATATGACTTAAATTTCGAAATACTTGTAAACTTCTTATTTGAAATATTTCAGTAATATTCAATTCATCTTCCGAGTTGAATAGAATCCCATTTCAAAAATCATTGAAGACCTTATACGCTTTCTCCGTTTAGCAGAAAACTCATTGAATTAGCTCGAAATGTGAGAATTGTGACACTGCTGCGACACCGAGGCGAGAAGATTTTCCATAGATATTGACATTGGTTTCCATTCACTGACACGTTAACACACATGGGCTGACTCACAGTGGGTTTTGGCCAGGTTTCAATAGGTATCTATCCATATACGGCGTGGATCCCCCGATTCTTTGCCCGAGGTCCACACACGTGCCACGAGTCATTCCTTGTTCGCGCTATTTATAAAAGTCACTGACACAGTAACTTGCTTTCCTCCTTTGGCCTTTATATGGTGCTCGTTTCGCCACTTCTTCTAACTCTTGGTAACAGAGCCAGCCCCATACCACCCATATCATCCGTACCATCCCTGCCCCAAAACCCCATCGCCTCCTCAACTCTTTTTCCGCTTTGATAAGCAGGTTCTTTTGTTCCAGCTAGGAACTTTCTATGTGGGCAGCAGGCGAGAAACCCGTGCTCATATTGCTTTTGTTATGCTTGTTGTTGTGGCTTTTGTTCGGTGGGTGGTTCGCAGTGGGTCGCTCGAAGTGGGCGGTGGGGCGACTCCGCCTGATGTTGACTAGCTCAGATACAAGCGTGTGCTCCGATACATGCGATATGTATCTACCAAAGATGCAGCTGCACAAACTCTGCTTTCCTCCTCGTTTCCTTCTTTTCTAAAGATAAATTTATGTTTGCATTTTGCGAACGATTTCGTGTTCTTTGCTGCAAAGTGAGTATAGTTTTACTTGGAGATGGCCTTAAAGTGATGTCTTACTTTTTGATGCAGTGTACAGTTTTAAAGTCAAGCTAAGACTTTAGTATTACTCATTGAAATTTAGTGCAGCAAAAGCATCGCCTTTTATAATTAGAATGGAAAGGTATTTGAATTCAAATTATTTCTAAGAAATCGTTATTTTGCACACCTAAATCAAATCTTCCTTTCAAATTTCTTTTGTTATTATAAGATATATTTTATATAGTCTACTGATGTTATTTATATGTATTTTGTTCTATATTTTAATGATTAACTTTAATCTAAAAAGTGACAATATTTTACTTTTTTAAATGTTTAAAAGTGGACCTGTCTGAATGGCTGAACTCCTCTGCCGTAATCCCCAAATATGCTCCTTTTACGCCTCACACCCATCTTAGGATTACTTCACACACACACCCGTCAGCAAAAGGGGATAAATTCAGTTGCCTTATTATTTCTTTTTAAGGAAAAAGCCTTTCAATACGTAAGTATCTTAAGCTCCGAAACGTGTCGGTTCCGATTAGAATCCACTAGACCAGGAGAGCCTTCGATGACTTTGGGCTTTCGTCACACAAGCCAAACGGAAAAAGAGTTGTTTACTTCTAATTTGGCTATTTTCGAGGCTTAGACGGTCATTTATTCCTGAATTGAGTCTATAGAGAAGGGCTGATTTAAAACCTTGTTTACCCGTTTTTAAAGGCAGACTTGATTAATGGTTTTAGCTTTTCAGCTGGTGGTTTAAAGGCGAAGACCATGAATCCCTTCTTCCGCAATTATTTCCCTCTTGCAGGCTTGAATTATTTCTGCAGGACTTCCACCGGAAAGACAATCAATTTTTGCTTTCCCATTATAAAATTTACCTCCGTCGTTTCCCTCAATTGAACAGCTGTCAATTTATTTTTCTTTTTCATTTCGCTGCACAGTGAAAAATAAACTTAAATTTTAAGTACTAGTCAAAGTAAATGGCATATATGCATATATCGATATAAGAAGCCTAATAATAAATTTTATTCTGGCACACTCGAAACCCGATTAGATATAAAACATATTCTTAAAATTCTAAAATGTTATTTAAAATTAAATTTGTCTTTTGAATAAATTTTATTTTTTTTTCTTTCTCTGTATTTTATAGTTGGATCGCGTGACTCATCGGGTTCCTCGTCCTCATCCTCCGGCTCCTCATCCTCCTCGTCATCGGGAAGTGGTGGCTCCAGCTCATCCTCATCGTCTTCATCATCCTCGTCGGCTGGAAGCGGAGGTCCTGCCAAGTATCCTGTGCTGGTCTTCGTGCACGGGGAGTCATATGAGTGGAACAGCGGCAATCCCTACGACGGATCGGTGTTGGCCAGCTATGGACAAATATTGGTGGTAACCATAAATTATCGCCTCGGAGTGCTGGGTAAGTGCTCCGCACACTCAAATCCTAATGCTAATTGATATGCCGAGTGCATGACCGAAAGGACGAAGGACTGTCGGACGGACAGGCGAGTGAGGTCAGTGCAGTGAGGCGGACGTGCGCCGACCAATCGACCTTCTCTGCCTTTCAGCCAACCTCCTTACCCATCCACCCCACAGGCTGCAACATCAACTGCACTTCCGCTGTAACAACTGCAGCAGCTACCAGGCGTACATTTATTCCATAATCTAACTAATTTAGCTACAGTCTGGCACAAAATTCACCAGCAGCACAGTGGACCCTATTAGGAATGTCAAACCTATTTTACCTATGGAATATCACTATCATACTTATTATTTATGATATTAATAATATCACAATACTATAAATCGCCTTGCTAGCAAAGTAATAATACTGAAAAGTAGTAGAAAATCCGAGAAAATAAAAACCTATAAGTAATATAAAAATATTAAAATAGAAATCAAAATTTAACGATTAAAATTCAAGCTTAGATTCTAGTTTCGATATATTTTTAACCACTGTGCGCTGCCCGAAACTGTGTAAATTCAAATGCACAGACGAAATTAGTGTGACCTCATTTGGCGTCTGCCACCATTTTTCACCGCCATTTTTCCTAAACCAGCCGACCCCCTCTGCTGCTGCTACCACCGCCTCTGTTGTTGCAGAGGAAACGGAAGTGCTGACATCATGATTTGCACGCGTGACTTTGCACATTTCTGTGCGGCCGAGAGAGCGGGGAAAAAAAGAGTGGCGTTTGACATTTTAAATAGGCAAAGCGACCGACTGACTGACTGCACGAGTACGCGGCGAATCGATTAAATTTCCATTCGCGAGCCAATCAGGCGGCAAGGAAAACTGCTGATTAAGTGCGGGAAAACCCGGCAACTATTTGCAGGCTTTCTGAATGCCAACACGGACCGCTACTCGAAGCTGCCGGCCAATTACGGCCTGATGGACATTATTGCGGCGCTGCACTGGCTCAAGGAGAACATCGCGGCCTTCGGCGGGGATCCCAACAGCATCACCCTCGCGGGACACGGAACGGGGGCAGCCTGCGTCCACTTCCTCATCTCGTCGATGGCTGTGCCGGAGGGTGAGTACGACCCCATTATCCCACTGACGGGAAAAGCATACGAGAAAAGTTTTAGTCCCCCACTCACTTGGAGGAAAAAATACAAAATCAACACATTTCGTCATTTAACGAATTATATTTGTTATTTTATTGCATGTTTTTAGAACTACAATAATTTATATTTAATTTATAAAGATATATTTGAAAGATTTGAAAAAAAAAAACGGTCGTGTGCTTTTGGTAATTGTTTCCTGTGTACTCTTCTCCTTAAGGCCTGCTCTTTAATCGAGCCATCTTGATGTCGGGTTCCGGCCTAGCGCCCTGGTCATTGGTCAGCAATCCGGCCAAGTACGCGGCCATTGTGGCCCACCATGTGAACTGCGCCTCCGACCTCCCACATGCCCACCTCATGAAGTGCCTGCGCGAGAAGACCCTGGACCAGCTGCTCAGTGTCCCCATCCGTCCGCCGGAGTTTGGCTTTGCCTTTGGGCCCAGCATCGACGGGGTGGTCATCGATGGCGGGGACTACGTGCCTCCTGCCCCCGGATCCCCAGCGGCTCAGGCCCAGGCTCAGGCATCGACCGCCGCCGGAAACGGACTGGGCGGGGAGGCGGGAATCGCAGCTGCCGGCGGCTGGGGAACGCCCGGACAGCTCGAGAATATAGGTAGGTTTTCAGTTCGTTTCTCTACCAATTTTTATTGGGTCGTTATATTATAAAATTTCCACTTCCTGTTGCTGTTGGTCATCTTTCTCATTTACAAACTTAGATACCTTGCATCCTTACAATAAGTGCAATAAAATAGGGTTTTCAGTGTGGGAAATCTCTTCAGTTGGTCAACACGAGGACAGAATATTATTTTCGAAAAAGTAAAATTTTTTAAAAAATGTAGTACTCTATAAAGTACAGTTTATTCTGTTACGAATACAAAACTTATCACAAAACCCAATAAGAGTTAATATACGGATCTGAACCTATTAAATATCGTAAAATTTATTGCTATTATTAAAGTATTATTCATAATTATGTGTTTGTAATATTTTAAAAATTAAAAGTTAATAATTAACGTTAGAGTAACTGTAGAAAGGTGCATTTGGCACCTGCAAATTAAGGGGTTGTTAGTTGTTAAATTCAAAGAAAATAATTTTAGTGCATCTGGTCGGGTTTTTTTCGTTTAATTGCAAATTACTTTCATTTCCTTTGCATAATTAAAATAAATTATAATGCAATTTTTTTTGGTCCTCCATTTTACTCCTCAACACGACTCCACGGCTCCTGCGGATGATGATGATCTTGATGATGATGAAACGATGTTTCCTCACACATATGCTTGCACGAATGAACAACAACACTCACGCTTTCACGACATGCGGTGGACTTTTTAATTAATGCAGTATTAATGAGAAAAACTGCCATTAACAAGTTGTCAAGGTAAGTTGGGCCAGGCCAGCAAATGCTTAATTATTTTTACCTTTACTCCTACCCCTACCCAAACACATACCAACATCTGTGGGATTACACGTAGAGAAATGTAGCAAAATATCCTTTCTTTACTATTTAGAATAGATCCAACTAAAAGATTTATTCCATTAGCACACAAAATAAAAATACTATCATAACAAAATATTACTTATAATGAAAATTTAGAACAATTTAAAGTACTTACCTATGACCAATGTAGGTTATACTTTTTCCCAGTGCATAACTTTATGTAACTAGAGTATGGTCTATAATTAATTTAAAGTTCTGGCTTCTTTTGGCAAGTTTGTGCTTGCTTTGTTGGGTGTCAAAGGAGTTTTATCTTGACTTTTGCCTCGGCACGAGCCTTCTAACAGCCGTTAGTTTAGCCAGCGATAAGATTTGCCCACAAACCTGCTTTGCCCACACTTGCGTATAATTAATTTATGCACATTAGGCACGCAAATGTTGGGCTTCATTTTGTTATGCTCAGCTCGAGCTCGCTGCTGGTCATTGTGGCTCCTGTGGATTTCTGTGGATTTCTGGAGTGCCGAGTGGTGTGGGCCACTTGATTTATGCACTTTGTGTTTGAGCCATTTTACAATGTTAATATATATTATTAACAGCTAATTAGCTGCGATTTCATAATTGATGTGCGGCTCTGCCGTTGAAACCCTTAACAGGGCTAGCTTTAGTGATGGGAGAAGTCCTTAGTTCTTACTGAATATGTACTGAAAAAACCTATTAAAAAGTAAAGTAAAAATATAAGTTAAAATACATAAAACCCAGGGATCTTATTTTTCCAATTTTATAGAAATTTTTATCAATTGTAGGTAATTACTCATTCAAATCTTTATTAGATTTCAGTCCTAGATTACACGTACTTATAACTATAAAGCAGGGTAACCACCGATAGTTCTTCCCATCACTGGACAGCTGCAATTCAAGTCAAGCACCATGGCGAACTGCAATTGAATAGATAATTAACAGAGAATGGGAATGCCAGCCAATCAAACGCACAGTCAATAGTTAATGAGAACTCTTTTTGAGTTGAAAATTGCAGCACTTTGAGGTCCTGGCTTTGAGCGGCAACTCGAGTGCAGCGCTGCATTGTGGGTGTCTAACATGAATTTATCTCGGTGCGCTTTGTAAACTGTCAATGCCCCGGGGGCTATTAGTCGGTCTCCCAGCCAAAGGAGTATAAATATTTCTTTGTGCACATTTAAAAGCAATTTGCCGAACACACACGCACTCCGAATATCCAAAGGAATTCCATTAAACGCATGCACAAAGAGCAAATAAAATTTGCCAAATATAAAACGCAAAACTTTCGACCGACCAATCTCTCCTTTCGTCTATGTCCATCGCACACTGTGCGTAAACAAATAAGGCAAAAATAAATTTAAAATTGCAAATGCTGCAAGTAGTTGCGTCGGTCAGTGTCGGGCAGATACTTCCCCAGCTGCTTTTGGCCAAGAGTTGCTTCAAAGTTTTATATCTATCAAGAGTGCGGTTAGCTGCAAGGGCTTGCTTCAACTTGTTTAACAAATGAATGGATCCAAAGTTTTCGGGCAAAATTATTGTGGCAGAGAGATAAATGTGAATTGATGCTTGAGGAATGCAATTTGTTGGTTGCAAATTTGTAATTACAATGCATAATTTAAAGCAGAGTGGGCATTTGAGCAGGGTCCTTTGTTTATTTCTTAATTCGGGTGAGAGCTGGCTGGAAATTGACCCGCTTAAACAGCCACTCAGGTGGCTTTTAACTTATCAGTGGGTGTTCATCTTCAGCGGGGGGTTAAGTGGGGTACACTCTGTCACCTCATACCCGCAGAAAATATTCGTCTTTCTATTAAAAATAGGTTTCATCGCTTCTGGGGAAATTTAAAAACATGATTTAACACAGTGTATATGATTACTAATTTTAATTTAATGTTTTTCGTTGAACAAAGTTATTTTAAATGATTTTAAAAGTTAATTTAAAGTTAATTTAACAGTGTAACTTATTTTTTACATGTCTCATAAATTATTTTTTCCAATAAAAATATTCAATACGAACCAAGAGTTTAGTCTAAACCATCCGATAAAGTCTCAAAATCCTTTCCATAGCTTATGGTTTTTTCAGTGCACACATTGACTCCCCATTTCTCATTCGCATTTTCGCAGATACGACCTGATGGCCGGCGTGACACGTGCCGAGGCCTTTTTCAGCTTCAATTCGGGCGACGTGCAATATGGAATCGAGGCGGATCGACGGTCGAGAATTTTAAAGGCCTACGTACGCAACACGTACACGTTCCATTTGAACGAGATATTCGCCACGATTGTCAATGAGTATACGGATTGGGAGAGGCCCGTGCAGCATCCAATTAATATCCGGTGAGTAATTGCGTTTGTATGCGAGCCCAAGCCCCTCGGAGCTGAGACTCCAAAGGGTGAAGATGCCGGATTCGGGGGGCGAAAGGTGAAAGCGGAGGGTGTGTCCCAAATAAATATTTCGTTCTTAATTAAATGCGCAGTGGCATGCCCCGATCTCTTGCTCCGGTGCTCACTTCCCGAGCAGGTTTCAATTAAAGCGGCTTAAATGAATCTTGATTTCCATCTTATGGCAAATGAAATGCAAATTTTTCGTCCACTCGTGTCGGCCTGGCTCGCCTAGCCGTCAGCCAGCCTGCCAGTCTTCATAAATAATGTTTGGCTGCAATTTGTCCGCAAACGGGTCGCATAAGTGACATGGAAATTGCTCGCACACAAACCCAATCAAATATATGATTTGCTTTCCATTTTTCGATTTCAATCAATATTTATGTTTGCGACTAGGTCAAAGTGACATGGTAGCCGGCCCACAGAATGCATTCATATCATGTACAATATATATTTCGACTCTCGCCTCGTTTCGATTTCCTCAAACAATTTATTTGTGTTTGCATAATTTATGCGGAATTACATTTCAATATTTCCAAAGAAATATGGCAAACAAATTGATTTCCCCCAAGTGCAACGCGTGGCGTATACTTAATACTGCCTTTCACAGCCTTTCCCAGCGCCAAGTATTTGCCGGAGTTGTGCGGACGTGCGTTAAGTGGCCTGCAATGAAGCACGGCAAACGTTTCACGCTCCAACTCCGCCGAAGACCGCGTTTTCTTGGAGCATTGATCACAGGTGCGGAGGAGGGAATTGCAGGTGGGCTGCGGAATTTGCGGAAATAATAAAAGGCTTCCGTTACATTTAAATGTCAACAATGCAATAAATAGATTTGGCTGCCGTATACCATAAAGTTTTCCTTACTGAGAGTTTTTATTAAATCTGAAGTTGAAATAATAATAAAATTTAAGTTGATAATAATAATAATAAAAATTATGAACCTACAATGTAAATAGGATTTGGATCTAAATTTTCAAAATTACATTAAGATAAATATAGCTAAAAACATAAATGAAAAAGAAGAGCATAGCTAGGTGTAATTTTTCTATTGAGAAATATATGGCAAGTACAAAGAAATAAATATCCAATTATCTTACCTTTAAATTGCTATATCAAAAAGAATATTTCAAACAGCATTTAAAGTTTAAGCTCGCCAAATATTAAACACTACATTTTGCGAGAGACACGCCAAATAGTAAAAAGCGAAAGAACCTAACAGCGCCTGGTGCTTCCATCTTTGCTGCATTGAAAAGATATGTATGCAAATGCGCCAAATGGGTTTTATTCAAATTTTACGCTGCTGCATTTCGAATGCTAAACAAACTAAAAAAACGCAAGGGGCAGACAGACAAAAAATAAGGAAAAATGCAGCCAAATCAGATGGGTAGAAAGGTGGGGGCCCAAAATAGGCTTAGGCCGGCGTTGAGAACCCCACTTGGTAAACAGGTAAATACGAGCCACATCAACGAAAGTGGCAGCACTCAAAGTGGCTTGTTAGTTGCGCACTTGAACACAGCTCGATTGGCGAAGGGCAATAGCAAAATAGCCGGAAAATTGCAAACGAGCTGAAGGGCGCTGGCGGGCAAATATTGAAAAATTGTTATTTGATTTTAATGTTGTGCCTTTCTCCCCCATTTTCCGCAGAGACGAAACACTGGAGGCGCTGAGCGATGCTCAGGTCGTGGCCCCGGCGGCTCAAACGGTGGATTTGCATTCGGCGGATCATCGCAACTCCTACTTGTACGTTTTCGACTACCAGACCCGATTCGGCGATTATCCTCAGGTGAGTTCAAGTTCAGGATGGGTTTATATTATGAATAAAAAATTCCATTGCTTAATGCCGATAGATTTTAAAGAAATTAAAAAATAAATTATGTTTGATTTTAAAATTTCTTGTATCAGAATTTCTATAAAGAGTAAATAAGTTTTAAGATCAGATTCTTAGTTTCTATTCAGCTTTTTTTAAATTTTAAGACCATATACTACTATAATACCATTTTAATCCCTAGCTATCCCAACATAGCAACTGTGTAGAATAATTTCATCATAATACTAATAGGTTTAGGGTCAAAGGGCGGATATAAAGCCTGGCACTTAATTTGGTTTCTGGTTTTCTGGCCTTTTGCAGCGCCAGGGATGCATTCATGGCGAGGACCTGCCCTATATCTTCGGTGCCCCGCTCGTTGGTGGTTTCAATCACTTCACGCGCAACTACACGAAAACCGAAATCAGTCTATCGGAAGTTGTGATGTTCTACTGGTCCAACTTTGTGCGAACCGGGTAAGTGCAATTCTGAAAGCTGCGGGCTTCCATTTTAGATGGGTCAACTAACTGACCACAGGCACATACACTGGACACAAACTCTTTATCATTTAAGATTACTATAACAAATTCTAAAAATCTAGAAAGTCTTTTAAAATATTTTTTAAAATTTTTTTTTTTACTCTTTGTAAGATTACACATATTTTATAGGTATGTTAACTGTACTGTTGTGTTTTATTTCATTTAATTTTCGTTTTCCTCCGTGTACGAAACTGAATTCGCATTTATGCAAGCACTAACCATCCACAACCCCATACTAAACACAATATGTCGCCTGTTTGCAGCAATCCAAATGAGCAAATGGAAACGGAGCACGGCAGTCGCCAGGAGCGCAGTCGCTATAAAACCATTGAGTGGACGGCCTACGAAAGTGTGCACAAGAAATACCTCAATTTCGGTTAGTATGGAAATTAATTCTTAGCTGAGCTAAATACATTTTTATTTGAGTGCCATTTATTAGGGTTAAAGATTAAGGATTATATAAAATTGTGTATTCCATTTGTTATTTTCTCTCTCTTAAAACGATTCTTTTTAGATACCAAGCCAAAGCTGAAGAATCACTATAGAGCGCACCGCCTGTCCTTCTGGCTGAACCTTATCCCGGATCTGCATAAACCAGGTGGCGATAATGTGCCAGCTGCACACCATCAACTGCACGACGATGACGACGAGGACAACAATATACCCAGCGACGCCTCCGTAAAGCCCCTTAATCCGCCGTACACTTCGCGGGCTGCGAATGCAGCGGCCATGGGGAACTTTACGATTTTTACCAACCAGGTATTCTCCCTGCTCAATCTCAGTTCGCCGTCCTCGTCGCTGCAGAGGAACGGCACTCGCTACGGGGGCAGTAAGATTTATCCGGATGACATGATGGATGGCGACCACGGGGGCGGGGCGGCCAGTGCCTCGCAGGATAACGATGGCTTCGCCGCCTACTCCACGGCACTGAGTGTGACCATAGCTATAGGATGCTCGCTGCTGATCCTGAATGTGTTGATCTTCGCGGGCGTCTACTACCAAAGGGACAAGACCCGGCTGAGTGAGCCCAGGCCTCAGACCAAGCTAAAGAGGCAGGAAAACGGACAGATGCCGAATAATATCTGCGGGGACCTGGAAACACTGACCATCCACGCGAAGAGCGATCCGGCCACCATACTATCGCACCACCATGCCATGCAGCACCACCAACTGCCACCGCCGGAATTCGCCGATATACCCCACCGGGCGCCGCCGCCACCGAAACACATGAAATCCCTGCAGGATCCAGGGGGCGGTGGCTCGGTCAGTGGGACGGTGGGCGTTTCCGGGGTGGTGCAAATGCCGCCACCACACGCCCTCCAAGTGATGGGCAATCAATGCGGCACACTGACCAAAAAGAGCTGCATGAAACAAACGCAGGCCCAGGCCCAGCAGCACTCGCCTGCCCAGCAGCAACAACAGCAGCAGCAGCAGCAACATGTGGTCACCCATCAGCAACACTTGCAGAATCATCATAATCAAAGCATGACCACTGTGCTGACCACGGCCGGTGGATTGGTGGTGCCCACGCCACCCACTGTGCCGGTGATTGTGGCCACCACCACGCAGCACCAGCAGCAACATCAGCAGCAGCAACACCAGCAGCAACAGCAACAACAGCAGCAACATCCGCTGATGGACGAGCTGCGTGTGTGACATTAATTGACCGTGCGTTTTAAATGTGATCTCTAAACGCACTGCATCCCAAGTCCCTAATCCCTTCCCCTATGCGTTTCAGCTGTCTCTTAATATTAATTACATAGGCCAAATGGCCAGTAAGTGTGTGTCAGGAGCTGCAAACTGTGTCTATCCAATACACGCAGATGCTCCTCCTTGCTAAACTCTGTTGCTAGTTGGTTTTTATGCATTACACTGTAAATAGTTAACTAAGTGTAGATTGTTGTCGAAATCATTATCAAGGAAAGCTGACTTGGAATTTACACTAAGCTACAAGGTGTTCACCAAAAGGTTTTATTAAATATCAGTTATAGGACTTTTGTATATTTATAATTTAAGTTTTATGGATCATTTCTGATTTGGAAATTCATTTATTGCTAATTATATCATTATATTATTTTTGGAGAATTTATGGTTATTACAATTTTATTGCTGACCATTTAAAAATATTGTGTTAATATATAAAATACTTTTTTTTGGATTTCTTACATTCGAGTTCTTCATTCAGACTTTTTTAATGTATTTCTATATTTCGCAACTAATTAGGACCAATAAAACTATGCAATTCCAAGTTACAGACAAGTTTCCATCTCTTCCTTCTGTTGGCTTATTATAACAAAAGATTACGGTAGAATAAAAGTATAGGAAAAACTAAGGGAATTCTGAATGCGTAAAAACAAAAAAAGAACATGAATGTTATTCTTCCAAAGACTGAATTATAATTGTGTATTGTGTGTAAATAAAACTAGATGCAGAATTAAAAGTACTACTCTCCATGTACAAGAAAAAACTCCCATATATATAAAATTTCAACCGAATAAATATGAGAATGCAGTTTTTAGCCAAACAAAAAACCAAGAGAATTAGCAAGATATCCAAGTCATAAAATCAAATCGTGTACAGGTGCATGGGAGCTGTTCCTTTAAGTTTTGGCAGAAGATATGTACAGAAAAGCTGTACAACTACCCCAACAAAACAATAGAAGCAACTTCAACTCAAGCTAAAAATGAAACTAAACTTTGGTCAGACAGAAAACAAACGAAACAAGAGCAAAATTAAATTAAACTGTTAATTGTAAGCATGCAGCTACTTTGTTATGTAACTAAATAAATATTTATATAGCTATTAAAATTAAATGCGTATATAAGCCGACACAAAATAAAAAACCAGTAAGCTCCTCTATATAGCTATACAAATTTCCAACTGCGAGAATAGTTAAAAATTCCATTAGGAGTTAAGCGGGGCAATTGAAATGCACAGTGGAAGCATAACAAATAATCATAATTTCATTTTTTTTTGTATTCATTTGGTTTTTTTGTTCTCAATTACAACTATTTACAAACAATTGCCCAAAATTGTAATTAAAATGGAAATGATACGGGAGAAAAAACACGAGGGGAAAATTAAGCAATGGAACAGCTCATTAAAGTGAAACAGCGCGAAAATTGCAAACAATTTACGGCGCTTATTAAAAATACTTGTAAATTATATAAACACATTTAGCGGCAGTAAAAACCAAAGTGAAAAGAAAACTGCAATGAAAACAGAAACCATTTGCAGCCCAATTGAGAATGTATAAGTCTATAGCTTCTGTATGCATATACATACATTTATAAAAGTAAATCTATATATTAATGTAATGGTGTAAACTTAGCATAATTAGCAAAATAATACAACAAGTACATATAAATAATATATAGAGTGCTGCATAACTGGCAAAACACAAACGATACAATTAAAACCAAAACTCATGAAAACTATTGCGTTAGAAAATGTGTAACGATTGTGCGAAAGGGACTTAGCATTAATAAATTCGGACTAAATGGAATATAGTAAAAATCAGTAATAAAAGGTATAAAAATAAAAACCCAATGAGAGAAAAGAAGAAAATTTAATTTAATGGTTTATAGCCACAAAAACGGTGTGAAACAAGTTGCAGACACTTAAGATGAAATGAAAATTTAAATAATAATAAAGTTGCAAAAATTATACGGTTAAGTGGTTTTAATGGAAGCGTATCAGGTAAGTAGTTAGGGAAAAACTGAGTTGATTCATTTTGATTTCTTTTTTTTTGTTTTTATTGGTAATAACTTCAGCATAGCAAATGCAGAACCTTTTCGTTATACTTAAATTTCGCCTATAGTTGAGGTTCCCGATGAGAAGCGATTGCAGTGCTTAACCAAACGGAAGTGTAAAATAATGGAGGCATATGCACTTTAAGAGACCATTGGAGCGTTCAATATCTGCACACATGTGCGCCAACACATCCTTATTGAGATACAGACACAGATAGTTCCCAGCATCTTTATGCGAAACAAATATGGCACTGGCACCCACACAGATAAACCCACACAACTGCAGTTGTTAACCAAATATTCGCAGAGCTGCAGCATCAAGGATAAAGGAAAAATACGGACATGCGGGGGGATAGTTGGGTTGTGGGGGGCGGACCGAAGGATAATAATGGTTCTATTGATACCAAAATAGAATGCGCAAAGGCAAAGCTCGTTGGAGATAAGTTTCCTTAGCTCAAAAAAAAGAAATGAAAAAGAACAAGAAAATCCATTGAAAATAGATTTATTATGCAAATTTGGCAAGCGTAAGTGAGTTCGCTATTACTCCATCTGTTTCTCTTGCAGCTTAATTTATAAAATAGAATAACACCACGCTTCTCCAGCTCCCCAAAAAACCCCATATATATATATGCTTAGGGCTTTAATTGAATCAAAACAATTTCAAACTAGCTCCGCTCACGCTTTGTCTCCTCCGTTCGGCTTAAGATTTGACTGATTTTTATTACCAATGACGAAATCCAATTGAAAGTCACAAAACAATGGGGCAAAAAAGGGAGAGTCTTGGCATTTAATCCCCTCCGAAAAAGTTTCATTTTCGTAGTTTGGCTTTTGGGATACTTTTTGCATACGTGTTGTGTTTCGTCCGTTTCACTTAAAATCAGGAACCAGGATGGAAAAGGCGGTCCGTGGGTGGGTGTTAGTCAAGCTGTGTTTAATTTATTAGCACAAGTCGGGCGAAATTAAATAATAAAAGTCTTCCAAGTGGCTCTCCCTCTCCGTTTTTCTCCTATGTGTGAGGGAAAATTATCACTTTTAATGCTGCCAAAAAGGTCACGAGTCAGGGGGCGTGGCGGGCGGAGGTCGTTCGACCCTTTGATGGGCGTGAGGCCAAAAGCAAATGGCTGGCGAGCTGAACATCCGTCCTCCCCGCCTCCCTAAGTCCCGACAAGTTGATAATTTATGTTGCGAAATCTGTTGGAAATTGCTTTATACGCTAATAAAAGTATTTCCAACGGGGTAGCAAACAACTTAATTTAAGGTGATGCAGATTTCCAGGGAAACTTAAGGGGAGAAAACTTAACAATGATGTCTTAAGTGCAAGTATTCAGACTTTAAAATTGCCATTTTAAATTGTTTATTGGTAACTAAATTCTTTTTTGATTAAGCTAATTTGCTTACAAATATTACGTTCAGGTAAAGAATTAGAGTTTACAGGTCGAGCACTTCTATGTCAAATTATACTCCGCTTTTTCTAAATTACCTTTCTGATCTTCCGACTGACCAAATCTAGGTTAAGACTTTTGGAGTTAAAAGTTTTACTTTTGCCAGTTTTATAGCACATCAACGTTAATCCTAACCAAAATTGAGTTCGGAATTGCTGAACAAAAATTGGTCGGCGAACAAAAAATCCGCACAAAATGCGGAAAGTTCGTTACTGTTTTTTCCAGAAGCTGCTGGAAAAGTTTAAACGAAATCGAAGAAAAGTGGCCGAGCAAAAAATGTTATACACATTATAACAGTTTTTCGTTGGATAAACTTTATTTGGCTGGCAATTAGTTTGTATTATTTTTCAGTTTGCTTTGCCATTTATATTTGTTCTTTCTGCTCCGGTCGTAGAGTTGCATTTTTCAACTTTTAAAATATTTATATAGTATGCTTTTTTCAGCTTTCGTTGGCCCGACTCGCTTTTTTTGGCAGCCAGGTGAAAACAGGATTCCGTGCTATACGCTTTTTGAATGCCACAGAAAGTTTTATTAGTTGTTTGACCAATATCTTTCCCTCTGCTTCCCGCTTTTTGTTCTCGTTACATTTTCCGTGCCACAAAAACCAGAAATAACAAAGTTTGCCCATTGTCTTTTTCTCATTGCTGAGTAAAAACTTTGCACTCTCCTTTAGCGCGGCAGATAAACTCAAATCCAATTGGCAACAGCTATGAATAACATTTCAGATGGGCCCTAAAACCCTTAAAGCCGCTAATTAGTCGGGCGAAGATCCGCTCAATTGGCTTAGGCGATTGTTACCTCGAAACTTAATTGGCTACACATGGAGCGGTTTCTCGAGAGTGCAAAACTCTCATCCCTTCGCAGGAGATTATTTTGACAGACTAGTCAAATCTCATTTGCATGGCACATGGAGATGTGCCATAATATCGCTGGGTTATTTTCGGTCCACGGTTCATATCGCATCACACACTTATTCGATACAATCTCCAACTAACCCAGATTTCGCTTACACGTACATATATATGGGAGCCATAATCTATCCATTCAGCCAAATCAAATCGAATCACAAATGCAGCAATGGGAGGACGGAGGAGCAAGCTCTGAAGGAGCTTACATCCGATGCAGCGCACACTGGAATACGGAGAGTGCAAAATGAAGACTAGGTCAGCCCTCCATCTATCTATCTATCCATATCACTAGCCCGCCCGATCCACCTCTATATCCACCCACTCGAGGGTCGCACTCGATGGCTGTCAATGATGGCTCCGGCTGCAGGGAGCGGAATCGGAGGGCACCAACTGCCCGACAAGTGTCGTATGTCGTCCTGTCTAATGTTAAGCTACTTTTCATGTATGCCCCAACATCCAGTCCCCGTCCTTTAGTTGTGGCAACTTCGAACTTGCGCACGAACGCACACAGGACGAAAACAAATACTGAGGTCGATGGCTCGACCATAAGATACCCGGCACTAAGAATCAGCATCTCAAAAATGTCTAAAATAAAAACGAATATTATTAAAAATCAAAATATAATGCTACTTTAGATCAAAGATTAGATTTCGTTTATTTTATGTATCTTAGTTGTGTTCATTTTTCGATATTTCTTAATACCTCAAATTGTATTTAAATACTTATAATACATTTCCACGTAACTATTTGGTACTAATCTTTCACTCTTTCATTCATTACGAGGTATGACAAACGCAAGACATACTAAATAAAGTAGAAGGGAAACTCATTCTCCATCTGAGGTCTCTGAGCTTTCAACGCCCGTTAAGCATCGCAATTATTCATGTTTATGATGCGATGACACTGCCAACTGTTCACCTTTCTCCCGCTATCGAGCTCCCCTTTACTTTATACTTTATATTAGGCCACGAATGACGGAAATAAGGGGGCAAATAATGGGGGCGTTAGGAAGTGTTTGTAAGTTGGGTCACGACCATGGCATCAAATTGGTTAAGATTGAAAAATTATAAATTATCGAATGGAAATATCTGCTCGGCATACTGAGTTCTTAAGGATATCTGAAGACAAGGGGTTGAGCTTGGTGCGTAACTAAGGGGTGCATGTGTTTCAGACGATAGAGCCAAGTCTCTTCGATTTTGGGGGTCCTTAAAGCTCCTAATTAATATTACACCGCCGTGTTGGCCATGTACATTGTGTGCGCACCTCGACCACAAAGACCATCTTAAGATTCACAGTGCGTTCAATAGTTACAAGCAAAGGTAAAATAACTTTCTCAACATTTGTAAAAATATTTGAAAAAGGTAGGAAATATATATAGTTATCAGAAAAATTATAATCTTTCAAAATATAAATAAAAGTGATATTTAAAATGAATTTGCACCGATAGTAAAGCCATTTATCAAATGTGCTGCTTATCACAAGTGGATCTAAAACTTCGAACCATAGTGTATAATAAAAGCAAGGCTTCGGATAAGCAGGCCCCACATTTCGCCAGCGCCCACTTCATTCAACACCCCCAGCAAACTGCTCTAAACTTAATCGTGTGTTCTGCATAAGATTATGAACACGAAATTAAACCGGTAACAAGAAACTTCAATTAGAGGTAAACATTTTGATTAACACACAGGAAAAAGGGGATAACGGGAAAAGGGGGCAATGGATAAGTTTATCTGACCAAGTGCAGTTCAAGTTGGAAATCGCTCCAAGCTTGACGACAATAAAACATAAAAATTGCTTTTGGCCAAACGCAGCGTAACTTTGTCCAATCAATTTATTGAGGCAAGTTTAAAAAATAAAGTAAAAGAAGAAAAAATAGCACGTTTAATGGAAAAAGTTTTTGGCGCCAGGGAAAATGCTGCTAATTTGATTGTCATTAGACGGCGAAGGCGAGAAACAAATTCATCCAACCTTCCCCATTCCCATAATGCTTACACTGACGGAAAATATAGAGTATTCCGTATACAGAAATTAACCATTCGCTTAACTATCAATGTTTTTCATTAAATGTGTTACAAATTATATTAAAAAATTTTTAAAGTGTAAGCTTTTAAAAATGATTCTCAGATCATAAATATTCATCACCTATTTCAAAAGTCCAATACTTTATTTATTTAAAGTTTGGGGCTTTCTTCGAGTGTTTATGTGTATGTGTGGATGAGCTATATGAAAGGTAATGCATATAATTGAATTTTTACACAACTAAAGAAGAGGCCTATTCGCCAAATGCCTTTGTTGCTAGAAAAAGCGCCAGCGAAAAGATGGCGATGCGATGGTGATGAAGACAGCGGAGAATGCCGGCGAAATTAAAGTGAAATTGAAAAAGTTTTATGAGCTTTTCCTCCATGCAGCGGGCCCCACAAAGCGAGCAGTCGTATGGCGGGAAAAGAAAGCAAAATATTACACAGCCGCCGACGACGCGTAAAGAAGACAAAAGGCCAAAACGAGAGGGAGTGCCTGGGAGTGCGAGTGGGAGTGAGAGGAAGAAACGCTTTGCCACCGCTAAATTGCCTTCCTGTTCGGAGGCTGAGAGCATAACTTTGTGCAGCAGGTTGCTTAGGTAACAGTTTTATGTAGTTATCCCTCCGAGAGCCAATAGAAAAACGATGTCGGCCTACATCCTCAGCCTGCTCGGCCTCAGCCTCCTCCGCCCACAAGGGCCCCCGTAATTGCATAATAATTGCAGTGGCAGCGCCACCAACAGCAATCCACACTCTGACAGCTCTGAATCATCCGAAGGCGGCTGCCACGCCCGCTTAAACTAATTTTCCCATAGAATTACTTTGGATGAGTTTGGTAATTAATGGCAGCGGCAACGGTGAGCAAGTCATCCCACACGGCGAAAAATAACAATAAGGTTTTCACTCCAAACAATGGAATATTAGACAAAGGGAATTATATTTTTAGTCCGTAATAATAAATTTGTTTATATTTTTGTTCCAATGAAATCATTTGTTTAATGTGAATCTTATTTACTCACATTTGGAAATCAAAGATTTTTTATATTTATTCTTTACGAAACTTTTATTAAGTTTACTGAAAAATGACTGAAGTCAAGGCTACTTTCAACTAATATATTTTAACGATGGAAACGGTGCGTATGAGTGATATTGTTTGATCAATTTACAGGTGGGTAAAAGTAGAACCTATAAAATATGAATTGTTTTGCTTAGAGAAAAGGTGAAAATCTTAAAATTTTCCAAAAGCTTGCTCAAACAAAACCCAAAGCAAAAAAATATTCAAAACTGTTTTTTAATCATTACCATTAAAAGAATGAAAATTTAGTTTACCTTTGATTAATTAATTAATCAAGCTAAGTAGATATCATGTGCAGTAGTCAAATAAAAAAAATCATTGACCCATTTTTTTCCGTGTCTTAAAAATAAACCTAGACAGAAGAGCGAATCAAGACAACCGAGCCAGCTAGTAACTTTTTTCATAAATATTACAAGAAGGAAAAAATGGGGAGATAGGACAGACTATACTATCGTTACAGCCTTCTTTTGAACCTGAAGTTAAGCTAAGAATAGTTTTATAATTGCAACTAACATGTGGTAAAATCCTCTGGAATATATTACCTTTACCTAGCATTTTTATACCCTTTCAGAGGGTATTATGATTTCAGTCAGAAGTTTGCAACGCAGTGAAGGAGACGTTTTCGACCCCACAAAGTATATATATCTTGACCAGCACCACTAGACAAGTCGATCTAGCCATGTCCGTCTGTCTGTCCATCCGTTCGTTTCAACGCAAACTAGTCCCTCAGTTTTGAAGCTATCGAGATTAAACTTTACCAAAAGTTGTCTTTCTATTGCTGGTAGTATATGAGTCGAAACCAGCAGGATTGGACAACTATCACTATGGACGGCAGTCCATGTAGTGACGAAGCGCACCAGGAGAGTGTGCGAAGGCGACTACTATTATATCAAACAAAAACACCTCTTAACGAGGTATAAAAATAGTGACGATCGCACCTTCAACGTACAAAAGTTCTGATATCAAATTTTGTGACGAAAAATGATTTTAGATGCGACCAAATAAGTACGCTACCTAAAATTTACTCTTTCGGCCCGCTTTAACAAATATTTAATATCTACACGAAAGTTTTCTGTTGTAGCGTGCCGAATGAATAAATTTTAGGTAGCGTACTTATTTGGTCGCATCTAAAATCATTTTTCGTCACAAAATTTGATATCAGAACTTTTGTACGTTGAAGGTGCGATCGTCACTATTTTTATACCTCGTTAAGAGGTGTTTTTGTTTGATATCAGAAGTTTTTGTTTTGACCACAGTCGAAGTACCCCAATACCATGACTAGGAGTCGTCCCCATATGGCTTGAATAAGGTTGAATTTTTATTTCGGAAAATTGGGGGGTATTCGTTAGAAAGTAACAGGCAACTTTCTTTCTTTCTTCCTTTCTTTATTTCGTTCTTTATTTATTTATGTATTTATCTATTTATGTATTTATGTTTTTATTTATTTCTGTATTTATGAATTTATATATTTATTTATTCCTCTAAAACCTCTTCTTACAAAAAAAAATTTCTAAAAAAAAATGTTTTCTATTTCTTAAAAATAAAAAACAAATTAAGATTTTAAAAAAAATTTCAACCATTGCCCCCACAATAAAAATTGTTTTTATTATTTTAATATATGCGCTATAATGTTAGTTACAATCGGTTTTTGTAAAAAGTTGGAGCCATAATATTTTAAGCAACGAATTCCTATTTGTTACACAGATATGGTTAAGAGACTGTTAAATGACTCGTAAGCATCAAAACCATAAGCATCTAATAAGTGCGAGCGAGATGCACAACATGCTTTGGCGTGCGTTAATAAAAGAAAGGCGAGGGCTTGTTAAAAAACGTTCGATATTTAAAAAACTAAAAATGGCTCCAACTTTTTACAAAAACCGATTGTAATTAACATTATAGCGCATATATAAAAAAAAAAAGTTTTTTTTGTGGGGGCAATGGTTAAACATTTTTTTTAAATCTTTATTTGTTTTTATTTTTAAGAAATTAAAACATTTTTTTTTTTTAATTTTTTTTGAAAGAAGAGGTTTAAGAGGAATTAATGAAAAAGACATGAAGTTAATCAATTCATATAACCGGAGATACCGATTTTCAATGAGAGGGTACTTTTCCAAATTTGACGATTTTTGGCAACTTAAAAAAATTCTAACTAAAAAAATAATTTTTTTTCGGTCAAATCCTGATACGCGTGTTTACTTATTTTCAGAATAGTATACGTAAAAAAAGTTTCAGGCAAATCAAAAATGTGACCCAATAAAAAGTGTTCGGTTTGTAAAAGAACCGCCCATTTATGAATTTATTTATTTACTTATTTATTTATTAATTAATAATTTAATTTATTTTTTTATTTACTTAATTATTTATTTATTTATTTAATTTTTATTTACTTATTTATTTATTTTTATTTATTTATTTATTTACTTTTTTATTTATTTACTTATTTATTTATTTACTTATTTATTTATTTATTAATTTTAAGAATTGTATAATGGAACGCTTTAAAACAATTTTAACGATTTCTTGACCCTAAAATACATTTTGGATACGCACATACTAAATTCAATGCTTAGGCAGCGTAAGTTGCTTTGAGCTGGCAAAAGTGGCTATTTTCGTTTCTGAATAACTTTTAAACGCGAATTTTTACAGTAATGTGTTATATACCAAAATTTAAGGAATCTCAAGGGCTATACAGTCTAAAGTTTTAAAGAAAATCGTTAGACCCGTTTTTGAGAAAAATAAAAAAAGCTAAAAAAAAAATTAAAAAAAAATTTTGTTTTGTGCATATCTTTTTAACTATTACATTTACACAAATTTCATATGGGGGGCGCTTATAGCATTTCGAAATACCTTTCAAACGAGATACAGCACAAGTCTGTAGCTTCAGTAGTTTAGAAGTTACAGCCTTCCGTATTTTAGCTATTTATAGCTGTTTTTCCGCTAAACTAGCGGGTTTTTCCAAAAGTGGTAGAACTAAAGTTTCTTATATCGATCTGATGAACATCATATCAAATTTTTAGGACTGAAAAAACATGTTTTGGACAAACTGACAAACTGACAAACAGAATTAAAATTTCATTTTGGGAAGAAGAAGAAAATCTTGTTTTCGGTATAACTTTTGAACGGAGCGTCCGATTTTCTAATATGACCCCTCATATTAAGCGCATTTTCAGTAGGAATACGCAGAATTGAAAATCTGCTGTAATGGTCCGATCCTCGCGAGTGATACACCAAATTAAAGATATTCCTAAAACTTAAAGGATTGCATACCAAGACCTCAAGAAAATCAATTGGTTTGGGAGAGAGAGCGGTGAAAGTGTAAAAGTGAAAATTTAGAAATTTGGATCTGTTGGGGCCGGTGGGGATAATCGGCCCCCCGCACTATGTTAGTTGTATTCCTACTGAAAATGCGCTTAATATGAGGGATCATCGGACGCTCCGTTCAAAAGTTATACCGAAAACAAGATTTTCTTCTTCTTCCCAAAATAAAATTTTAATTCTGTTTGTCAGTTTGTCCAAAACATGTTTTTTCAGTACTGAAAATTTGATATGATGTTCATCAGATCGATATAAGAAACTTTAGTTCTACCACTTTTGGAAAAACCCGCTAGTTTAGCGGAAAAACAGCTATAAATAGCTAAAATACGGAAGGCTGTAACTTCTAAACTACTGAAGCTACAGACTTGTGCTGTATCTCGTTTGAAAGGTATTTTGAAATGCTATAAGCGCCCCCTAAATGTAATTTGTGTAAATGTAATAGTTAAAAAGATATGCACAAAACAAAATTTTTTTAAACTTTTTTTTTAGCTTTTTTTATTTTTTTTAAAAAACGGCTCTAACGATTTTCTTTAAAACTTTAGACTGTATAGCCCTTGAGATTCCTTAAATTTTGGTATATAACACATTACTGTAAAAATTCGCGTTTAAAAGTTATTCAGAAACGAAAATAGCCACTTTTGCCAGCTCAAAGCAACTTACGCTGCCTAAGCATTGAATTTAGTATGTGCGTATCCAAAATGTATTTTAGGGTCAAGAAATCGTTAAAATTGTTTTAAAGCGTTCCATTATACAATTCTTAAAATTAATAAATAAATAAATAAATAAGTAAATAAATAAATAAGTAAATAAATAAATAAATAAAAATAAATAAATAAGTAAATAAAAATTAAATGAATAAATAAATAATTAAGTAAATAAAAAAATAAATTAAATTATTAATTAATAAATAAATAAGTAAATAAATAAATTCATAAATGGGCGGTTCTTTTACAAACCGAACACTTTTTATTGGGTCACATTTTTGATTTGCCTGAAACTTTTTTTACGTATACTATTCTGAAAATAAGTAAACACGCGTATCTGGATTTGACCGAAAAAAAATTATTTTTTAGTTAGAATTTTTTTAAGTTGCCAAAAATCGTCAAATTTGGAAAAGTACCCTCTCATTGAAAATCTGTATCTCCGGTTATATGAATTGATTAACTTCATGTATTTTTCATTAATTCCTCTTAAACCTCTTCTTTCAAAAAAAATTTCTAAAAAAAAATGTTTTCAATTTCTTAAAAATAAAAAACAAATTAAGATTTTAAAAAAAATTTTAACCATTGCCCCCACAATAAAAATTGTTTTTATTATTTTAATATATGCGCTCTGTGTGCTCTGGTTTTTTCAATAGCCAAGCCATATGGGGACGACTCCTAGTCATGGTATTGGGGTACTTCGACTGTGGTCAAAACAAAAACTTCTGATATCAAACAAAAACACCTTTTAACGAGGTATAAAAATAGTGACGATCGCACCTTCAACGTACAAAAGTTCTGATATCAAATTTTGTGACGAAAAATGATTTTAGATGCGACCAAATAAGTACGCTACCTAAAATTTATTCATTCGGCACGCTACAACAGAAAACTTTCGTGTAGATATTAAATATTTGTTAAAGCGGGCCGAAAGAGTAAATTTTAGGTAGCGTACTTATTTGGTCGCATCTAAAATCATTTTTCGTCACAAAATTTGATATCAGAACTTTTGTACGTTGAAGGTGCGATCGTCACTATTTTTATACCTCGTTAAGAGGTGTTTTTGTTTGATATCTTATAGCTCCCATAGTAGATATCGGAAAAATAATGGGAAAGTAGTAGAAAAAAAATTTAGATTCTTTAATTTTTATGGTTGTCTCTACCAATTTGGAATATAACTTTATTTAAATAATTTGGAATTTCGAAATAAATTGAACATAAATCAGCTTTCAATAAATTGATCTAAATATCGTTGCTTTTACCTTGCATCGCTAGGTCTTAAAATTATCCTGACCCTTCTGAATACCTTTCTTTTTGAGTCAAAAGCACAGCTAAAAAATACAAATCATTTTAGCGCAAGAGCGAAGGCGCTAGTCAACGAATCGTATAATGTTCAACCCATTGAAAGTCAAAGTCATTGCAAATTAATTGAAAAATCAAACAATTTTTCGTTTGTTTGCCTGCTCTTTACAGCCAATGAAATTGAAGTTTGGGGAAAAGCCCTCCGAGGCCTTGTAAAATCAAAATGAAGTCCTTTGATAACAAAATTAATAAATAAAAAGGAATGTATTGAAAAGAATAAGGACAGGACGAAGCAAAGGCCCTTGCAAAATAAAAATATAAAAGATAACCACGTTTAGGTAACCTGAATCTGAATTAATTTCGAGCAAATAATTTTAAATTGAGGCGTCTTAAAATATTTTGTATTACCAACTTAGAACCATTCACAGTAATTATCCATATATTATTTAACAAATAAATCTTTTCATTTAACTAATCTTAATTTTATTTTAATATTGTTTGATTACAATTACAAGTAATAAAATAAATTTAAAGTCAACTTTTTGCTGCAAAGTACCCTTAAAAAGCTCAAAGTGGCAATAAAAAAATAACAAGTTAAAGGGATTGTAAAACTTTATTGGGTAATTTCACTAACAAACTCTGGCTGTGGCTGCGAAAAAGAAATAATCCTCCGTCTTTCGGATTTTGAGGTGGCCGGACCACATGGCGTATGAGCAACACTATGCAGATGCAATCCGCATTCAAAGTTGCAGAGCTGAGAGTCTTAAGAAAACACCATCCAAGGACTCTAGACTGTCCATTCAGTTGAACTGCAGGAGGTCCTCGACAGCAGCTGGTGCTATTAGCACGTGGCCAGGAGTTGCTACAAAGGGATTTGACACTTTCCGATGGACATTGAATTCACATTTAAATCTGCAGCTACTAAATGGATTTCAGTTGGGTGACAAATAAAATCTTGACAAAGGCAACGTTCTACCCTTTTAAATTGACTTTTCGATAAGGCTTTTCGAGGTTTGAGGCTTGCTTAAATTGAAAAGGAATCTCAAGAATTTTCACAAAAATTGTGTGAACAAAAATGTTTTTCTTTGTGCTAAAATAAATGAAACAGATGTGGGAATATTTCAATGGAATTTTTTTATTGTTCTTTAATAATTATGAATCTGCCATAAAAGAGGAAATTGGTTCAGTCGAAAATATAGTAGTTAAGGAACTTAAATAAATCTTTATTTATTCACTTTCTTGATTAGACACCTGGGGTTTGTTTTAAATCTCGTTGTATTGCAAGGAACAGCTTAGCTTGGGAAAACATAAAGATAAGTCTGATGATGCAATAAAATATGATTTAATGTTAATACTAAAATAGTGATCGCCGAAAGGTAGTTTGGGCTTTCAAAGACCATGTTTCTTTGTAAATTAGCTTAGCGCACCATAATAATCCCGATATATGGTTAAATATATAAATGCTGTGTAAATATATATGTTGGTTTCACACGAGATTTTTTCTACGCCATTGTTTGCCATTTAATTATGTGTTTTATCTTAGTTTTTCATTAGGTTTACAGTTGATTGCACAATTCGAATTAGATTCCGGTGGCCGCTACTGGGAAATATTTACTTTGCAGTGTTTGTTCAATGTTAATTTAATATAATCAATTATGTGGGTTTTACAATAAGTTTTTTTAACGACTTTATTAGAATTTTCTGTGTGTGTTTGCAATGCAAACAATGGAATTATTTGGCTGATGCAGCTGATATAAGGTATTATGTATTTAATAATATCACACGAAAATAAAGGATAATCCCGCATCCGATATTGCAAAAATATGGCCATAAATTGTTAATTACAATTGCAGTGACCTATTTTGCGCAAATTGATTTATAGTTATCGACGGCAAGATTAATGCTATTCCTTAAAATCTTTAAAATGCTATTCAATGCCATGCTCAAATGCCACTATTTTCGGCGCTGAGAACACTAAGCTTAATGCATTTTTCAATTAACAGAAAAAAGCGGAGAATGAATCATTAAAACAACAATTAATTTTCATTGACTCTGGTATCCATTATTGCGGTTATAGCCGCAGTTCCCAGTCGAGTCATAATCGGGAGCACCTCCCACCCAATATAACTTGAACCATAATGCCAACGAGTACGATGTGGGTGCAATTTGTGCATTGTTATGTTTCTGGGAATATCTGCTGTGCATACACACTCGCGCCTGCCAATTGTTATTATTTTTCTGTCAATTTTTGCATTTTACAGAAATGTTATAATCCCAGCCCCCAGCGAGCAAACATATCGATCGATCGCAGTTTTAATTAATGCAAAAGCAGAAGCAACCATTTTTAATGTGACATTTGAACATGTTTGCGGTCGGAATGGAAATGAAGAGAGATTCCATTTAATGGTCAATGGTGGGTGCATTCCGTCCCTGATTAGTCGTCTTTAAGGATTGGCAACGCAAAATTCGGTAAATTTTACGAGTCTAATTTGTTTTGCTTCTTTTGCATTAATTTTAATGCATCGCCTGACTAAATATTTATGCAATACGCAACGCCCCATTGCACATTTCGGCCGTGGAGCATCCAGGATAAAGGGTTGGAGGGGTTCATTTCATTGCCTGGATCGTTTGCGCTGATGGCCTTTCGGTTATATTTATGAAATTGCCCGGTCTGGACTATCAAGCGTCCACGAAAGGCTGAAAGCGTTTTTATCGGTTCAAAGCGACTTTGAAATGAACTTTTGGTTAAAAAGCAATTCTAATCAATTTTCATTTCACACAAATACGAGGTTTATGTCGCTTGAAATCCATGGAGTAAATCCCCGGGAATATTTTTTTAACCAAATATCAAGCAAAGCTATACTTGAGGATTAGTAGCATAAGCTAATAATAATAAATATATTTAGTATATCCTCAAATTTTAACGAACTCGAAAGAATCCCAAAAGAAATAGCTTAATTGTAAACAAATTTGGAAAATAAATATAATAAAATTAGCAAGTGTTTTCCAATTTTGTGTTAAAAATATTTGAATATTTTTAAAAACGAAATAATACATGAAAAATGACTTTTTCCAAAATTTGGATACTCTTCCTCACAGCTAGCAAATTTGCGCCCGAGCTTGTCCTCCATTATTCAGTTGGGTTTGTTTTTACATATTTCAAGTTAATGCTATTAAATGGTAATACTCACACGTTCCACGCATTCGAGGCAAATGGGTCGTTGACCGAGGCTCAGGTAAAATAGTAAGGGAGTGGCGAAAATCTGCCCGAACCGGTGGATTTCCCCCATTTGTGTGCATTCAGTTGTGCGAAACTGTGCCGTTAAAAATTTGTTTTGGTTTGCATTATTTATGCCCTTTGTAAATGAGACCAACCTCCAGTTGGGGTGCCCATTCAAGTGGGGGGATTTCCACACGGCAAAAGGTTGCAAATTGGAGTTGCTTAGCTGTTAATGGAACCAAACCAAATCATGTTCCAGTCCCACACTCCATTTTCTAATTTGCAATTATTATTTGGTAGCAAGCCTCATTTCTATTCGTAAAGCTTCCAGAACTTAGTTATGCTTATAAACAGATACGGGTTAGTTTCTGGACTGCGATTTTTCACCATGTAAAGCAAATTTTTCTACAAAAAATTCAAATTTTCACATCCAACACGAAATAATAAATCTTTTTAACCAGACAGGATAATTTCAGATTCCATAGAAGATAACATTTCATACTCAAACGAATTTTTGAAAATGAAAATTTTATGAGAATGCAATAAAATATTCATCGAATAATGTTGAACGCAATTGTTCCTTATCCCTTAATTTAATAATGCAATCGAGTTACCCTTCTGCAAATCGTCAAACAAACACAATTACAACGCTGAAATTGGAAATTACAAAACGTTGGCAAATAGAACAACAACAAATAACTGTTGAATAATAAAGTGTGTGAAATGAGAAATTCCTCCCTGCGATACAATAAAATTGCTCTAGCAACAAAACAAACATTCGGCAAACACAGCAGGGACAAAAAATGTTATTAACACAAATAGAAAATAAACAAAAACGGGGGAAGAGACCGAGAAAGCGACATTTTGGATTTCGTGTGCTTGTTTTGTGTTTATTTTTGTGTGTGGGAAAACCGGGTGAAAAATAAGCTACAAAAAAGAAATTTGCATAATGAGGCTATTATAATTTCAATTAAAATTTCTCTATGCCAGGATTTTTTTTGGCCGTATCCCCCTATGAACAAACCCGGTGCATGACTAACGACCGCAGAACTACAACAAAAACTGAAAATGTGTTTAGGCACCCCCCTCACCAGTGGGCGAAACAACAGAATCAACAACAAACACCAATCGCTTTAATTACATTATAAATTATGCAAACAAAGTATGTGCTAAAAAATGTTAGAAATGTGTGTTAGATGTTGAATCATAACAACAAGGGTGGATCGAAGGAATTTGGCTACCTTATCAAGGGAAATAGCAAAATGTAGTACAATTTAATATTTTTTAACGTGGTTAATACATATAATTTAAACATTTATTTTTTATATTTATGTTATGGGGCAGTGAAGAAGACGTTTTCGACCCCATAAAGTATATAAATTCTTGATCAGCATCACTAGATGAGTGAATCTAGCCATGTCCAGCTGTCCGTTTCTACGTCGCTCGTTTCCTAAAGTCTTCTTTCTATTGCAGGTAGAATATATGTCGGAATCGGCCGGATTGGACAACCATATATTATAGCTCCCATAGGAAGAACCGGATATAAAATGGAAATCAATTAAACTTTGATGTTTTTTGACATAATTCACAATGCATTTGGAAATATCATTTTTTAAACCGTTCTGAATTTCGAATTAAATTTTAGAAAAATCTGACGATTATATCATATAGCTCCAATAGGAACAATGGGAAAATTATTGGGAAATTATTAGGAAAACAATTTTAGCTTTGTTAATTTCTATCTGGAATATTACTTTATTTTATTAATTCAGAATTTCGAATAAAATATTTTTGTAATTTGTAATTGAATAGAAATGATCTGCAAGGGTATATAAACTTCGGCTGGCCGAAGTCTTTCTTGTTTTATTAACATTAATACCAAGTAGGAAATGTTTATAATAGTAAAGAGAGGTAAAAGTGTAAAAAATTAACCATTAAGAAAACCAATATTTTATCTTGCAAAACAGAAGTAATTATTTTATCTAAAGAAAATTCTACAATATTATAATATAAAATCAAAACTGCTATAAGTAGTACTATAAGTTTGTACTGGTATTTTATTATTCCTTTTTTAGAATGTTCGAGGTTCAAGGTTTTTTTGGAAACTCATCCTGAGTCAATAACCCCATATTATAAAATAAACTATAACTATAACTAGCACTATAACTTTGAACTGCTTTCTTATTATTTCTTTTTTTGGAATGTTTGAAGTTCAAGTTATTTTTGGGAACTCATCCTGAGTAAATAACCCCATTCTGGTTATGCCTAAAAGTGGGACCCAATGTTTAAATTGGCAAAACAAGCAATGGCAAGCCGCAACATTTGCATACCCAAATGGGCTCGCTGCTGCCCCTTCTTTTCATGCCAAAAATAAAAATGGCCGTTGTACAGTTGGCTGCCATATTTCGAAGCCTGCCAGTGTCAATGCAGGCGAATGTCATAAATTTCGCATGCAGACGACGAAGATGCGGCCCGCCCCCTGCCCTCCGCCCCTCGCCCCATCCGCCTTCGCTGCAACTGTGCCGCATAAATTTTGTTCCAATAAATTTAAATTAGCAGAATGTCAGGGAGGTACGGCTCCGGAACAGTACAGTTACACGAGTCAGGACCGCCAAGTCTGCTGCACACAGTATTTATGGCTCCATTCCGGGGAGATCGGGGGGTATATAGGGGCCACAAACTGGGGAGGGGGCGACTAGGTGCGACAATGTAATGAGTGTGGTTCTGCGGCCAGTGTCGCCACACCTAAGCACATTATGTTGTTGCTAATTAGCGTTGTCTTCGGAAGAGAAGGGTACACTGGGGAAAAAATTAGGCAATAAATCTCAGCATAGCAATAAGTCACTTACTTTTAAGGGTACAGGTTGAAGAATTATAATTTTCGTATAATAATTCAGTTACTTTATAGGCCATCTTAATATTTTATTAGTCATAAAAAATATAAATTACAAGAAATATGGAATTTATCTTATGGTAATATACATAAAATATAAATTTATCTTACCTTTTTGTTTCCTCGTTTTAAGACTGAAACTTCAATTTGAAATTCCCATAATTTCCGTTTTATGGTGAACGTGTGAAACCACACCTAATTGATTTCATTTGCAATCGGGATGAAGGATAACGAAGACAAATCAAGCTTATTTATTCAACGAATCTGACAGAAAAATTTGGTGTGAAAGCTATTACACACTTTCTTAGCAGTTTCTATCTTTAAATTGAAATCGTGATTTTACACATGCCAAAACAAATCAAAAAATAATGGAGGACAGAAATGAAAATGTCTTCTTAATAGAGAAAACGGGAGAAGGGACACTTGGTAGACTGACAACATTAAATATTAAGAGCGCAGCCTCGACGATGCCAGGCAAGTAATTTCTCAAATTGCAAATGACTTTGCAATTGTTTGAGGGTGTAAATTTAAGGCGAAGGGCCAAAGAGGTGGGTCGGTATTTCCGAATGCAACTTGTGACTTATCCCACAAAGCAAATGGTTTGAACCCCACCAGAGTCATCAATATAAGGCAACCACAACCGCAGGCAACTAATGACTAACTGCATAAGTAAAGCGAGACTGAAGGCAGGTTTCGATATCATATCTTTCAATACCCTTATTTCATTGCCGAACGTGGCGTATGAATAATATACAGATTGTGTGGATGTAAACATTTTATTTATTTTCAGCACTTACAGGCATTTATTATTAATTTCAAAACCAGAACCGTATTTTAAACCCCATTCTCGATTTCTTAATTATTCACTCAATAGGATTCATAGTTACACTTCTGCTTAGCGATATTTTAGAATCACTATGGACGGCAGTCCATGTAGTGACGAAGCGCACCAGGAGAGTGTGCGAAGGCGACTACTATTATATAGCCGCAGAATTGAAAATCTGCTGTAATGGTCCGATCCTCGCGAGTGATACACCAAATTAAAGGTATTGCCAAAACTTAAAGGATTGCATACCAAGACCTCAAGAAAATCAATTGGTTTGGGAGAGAGAGCGGTGAAAGTGTAAAAGGGAAAATTTAGAAATTTGGATCTGTTGGGGCCGGTGGGGATAATTGGCCCCCCGCACTACGTTATTTGTATTCCCACTGAAAATGCGCTTAATATGAGGGGTCATATCAGAAAATCGGACGCTCCGTTCAAAAGTTATACCGAAAACAAATTTTTGTGGGCCTACTCAAAATGAAATTTTAATTCTGTTTGTCAGTTTGTCAGTTTGTCAGTTTGTCAGTTTGTCAGTTTGTCTGTGTGTCCCAAAACATGGTTTTAAAGTCCTGAAAATTTGATATGATGTTCAACAGCTCGATATAAGAAACTTTAGTTCTACCACTTTTGGAAAAACCCGCTAGTTTAGCGGGAAAACAGCTAAAAATAGCTAAAATACGGAAGGCTGTAACTTCTAAACTACTGAAGCTACAGACTTGTGCTGTATCTCGTTTGAAAGGTATTTTGAAATGCTGTAAGCGCCCCCTATATGTAATTTGTGTAAATGTTATAGTTAAAAAGATATGCACAAAACAAATTTTTTTTTAACTTTTTTTTTAGCTTTTTTTTATTTTTCTCAAAAACGGCTCTAACGATTTTCTTTAAAACTTTAGACTGTATAGCCCTTGAGATTCCTTAAATTTTGGTATATAACACATTACTGGAAAAAGTCACTTTAAAAAGTTATTCAGAAACGAAAATGGCCACTTATGCTAGCCCAAAACAACTAACGCTGCCTAAAAGCATTGAATTTAGTATGTGCGCATCCAAAATGTATTTTAGGGTCAAGAAATCGTTAAAATTGTTTTAAAGCGTTCCATTATACAAATCTTAAAATTAATAAATAAATAAATAAATAAATAAGTAAATAAATAAATAAGTAAATAAATAAATAAGTAAATAAATAAATAAATAAATAAATAAATAAATAAAAATAAATAAATAAGTAAATAAAAATTAAATGAATAAATAAAGAATTAAGTGAATAAAAAAATAAATTAAATTATTAATTAATAAATAAATAAGTAAATAAATAAATTCATAAATGGGCGGTTCTTTTAAAAACCGAACACTTTTTATTGGGTCACATTTTTGATTTGCCTGAAACTTTTTTTACGTATACTATTCTGAAAATAAGTAAACACGCGTATCAGGATTTGACCGAAAAAAAATTATTTTTTTAGTTAGAATTTTTTTAAGTTGCCAAAAATAGTCAAATTTGGAAAAGTACCCTCTCATTGAAAATCTGTTTCTCCGGTTATATGAATTGATTAACTTCATGTCTTTTTCATTAATTCCTCTTAAACCTCTTCTTTCAAAAAAAATTTCTAAAAAAAAAATGTTTTAATTTCTTAAAAATAAAAACAAATTAAGATTTAAAAAAAATGTTTAACCATTGCCCCCACAAAAAAAACTTTTTTTATTTCTTTATATATGCGCTATAATGTTAATTACAATCGGTTTTTGTAAAATTGTATTCTCACTGAAAATGCGCTTAATATGAGGGGTCATATCAGAAAATCGGACGCTCCGTTGAAAAGGTATACCGAAAACAAATTTTTGTGGGCCTAATCAAAATGAAATTTTTAATCTGTTTGTCAGTTTGTCAGTTTGTCCAAAACATGTTTTTCAATTTCTGAAAATTTGATATGATGTTCATCAGATCGATATAAGAAACTTTAGTTCTACCACTTTTGGAAAAACCCGCTAGTTTAGCGGGAAAACAGCTATAAATAGCTAAAATACGGAAGGCTGTAACTTCTAAACTACTGAAGCTACAGACTTGTGCTGTATCTCGTTTGAAAGGTATTTTGTAATTTGTGTAAATGTAATAGTTAAAAAGATATGCACAAAACAAATTTTTTTTAAACTTTTTTTTAAGCTATTTTTATTTTTTTCAAAAACGGCTCTAACGATTTTCTTTAAAACTTTAGACTGTATAGCCCTTGAGATTCCTTAAATTTTGGTATATAACACATTACTGGAAAAAGTCACTTTAAAAAGTTATTCAGAAACGAAAATGGCCACTTTTGCTAGCCCAAAACAACTAACTCTGCCTTAGCGTTGAATTTCGTATGTGCGTATCCAAACTGTAGGGCCAAGGAATCGTTAAAGTTGTTTTAAACCAGTCCATTTAGGAAACTTTTGTTTTACGACTTTTGAAAAAACAAGCTAGTTTGGCGGGAAAACCGCTGGATAAGGCTCGATTTCGTAAGTCCGTAACTTGCGAAATATTAATGCTACAGACTTGTGCTTCACCTCATATTAAAGGTATTTTTAAATAAAATAGACGCCTCCTTAACAAAATGTATGTAAATGCAATGGTTAAAAAACCATTAGCAAAAACATGTTTTTTAAAACTTTTTTTTTAACCTTTTTTTTATTTTTTTCAAAAACGGCTCTAACAATTTTCTTTAAAACATTAATCCGCAGAGGCCTTGAGATTCCTTAAATTTTGGTATGTAACACGTTATTGTAAAAAGTCTCGTTTGAAAATTATTCAAATACAAAAATGCCCACTCTTGCTAGCTTAGAACAACTAATCCTGCATTTAACTTTGTTTGTGCGTATCCAAGCTGTATTTTAAACCGTTCCATAAAGAAAGCTTTTTTTACAACTTTTGACAAAACCCGCTAGTTTAGCGGGAATAAAGCGCTAGTACTAGATCCTATGGAAGCAAAATGAAGAAGACAGTAGTAGATATACTTGATATGACTCATGTTTAAAACAAAAACCCCTGATATCAAACAAAAACACCTCTTAACGAGGTAAAAAACTAGTGACGATCGCACCTTAAACATACAAAAGTTCTGATATCAACATTTGTGACGAAAGATGATTACACACACGATTAAATACACTTTTTAAAATTTATTTTTTCGGCACTCTGCAATAGAAAAAGTTCGTGTGTTCTTAAAAACTAGTCTGTTCTTAAAACTAGAGTGCCGAAAAAATAAATTTTAAAAAGTGTATTTAATCGTGTGTGTAATCATCTTTCGTCACAAATGTTGATATCAGAACTTTTGTATGTTTAAGGTGCGATCGTCACTAGTTTTTTACCTCGTTAAGAGGTGTTTTTGTTTGATATAAATTTAGACTGCAACTAAGGAATCCAATTTTAAATAATAGATTAATAAGTACCTACATTAAAGGTCTTTTATGGGTTTGAAAATAAATGGGTAATGTTTTTAAGTAGTTCCTTTAGTTCAATGGTTTTTATTCAAAGAAATTAGGAATTAAAACTTATCTTTTATCATAAATCAAGGTCATATTATAACAACAAAAATAATACGTTTATGCGTAACGGAAATATAAGACTAATTTAAAGTTTTAGTATAAAGCGCATGCTACAGTGGATTATTGGGATAGGAACTATTTCTGAAATACCCAGTGCCAGGGTATAATGAACCGAACATTTCGGAGAGTTCCTCTTCTTGCGGGCCAGCAAAATAGTCCCAAATGTCCATGAGCCGGAGCCACCAGCGCAGCAGTTTATCATTGTGAGAAAGAGCCCCCGGCCCAGTCAGTCTCCCTCCCACACTGCAGCCGTCTCTCTCGGAGCTGCCGAATCAGCAGTGAAGGACAACGATGTCAGCAACAGGAACAAAGGATGACCTCCGCCGCTAGCAGTCCATAGCACACCATGGCATTCCATTTATAAACCACCAAAACGAGACGATGACGACAACGACGAGCATTGACCAGAAAGTGAGAGAGACAGGCGATGGGGCACGGAGAGAGACGGCCAGAGGAAGTGGGAAGAGGATGGGCAGCTGCAAGAAAATGCCACAAAACTGTTTGGTTTTCTTGCATTTTCAGATCCCCCTCGCCAGTCCCCAAACAAGGACAAGGAAAACAACGCACCAAGTCCTGACAGCTGACATCGTGAGGAAGGAGCAGCCGAAAAATATTCAGGGCCCATTGTTGGTCCTGAGTTCCCAGGATTCTGTACGGGACGGCTGAAAAGTAAAAGTTCGTCATTCAATCTATGCGTGTGCTTGAATTCAGCCACGCCAATGACAACTTTCTCTTGAGATATTTCCCTTAAAATTCAAGAGTCAAAATTTACGACCTTAAACTAGAAATGTCTGCCCAGTATGAAGAACCTTACAAAAATATCACAAAATATTTTTAACGCTGAAAAATACGAAATATATTTCCTACAGTAAATTCCCAAATTATTTATTTATCCTAAAAAAGAGGTTTTAGAGCCATTCCTTCGACAATGTTTCCTTACCTTTACTGTGACATTCTCTTGGATTCGATTATCCTTTCAAAATAATCTCTCGGTTGGGTTAACCTGACCCGCATTACTATAAATATGCATTCGTTTCAAGGATGGCCTCAAGGACCGAGACCGATGCCGACCTGACCTATTCCAAGCTCTGACAACGAGATCCGAAGCCAGCAAAGCGTGAAATTTCAATTTAACCCATTAATAAACCCAGCTGAAAATTTCCAGCGAATGCAATCAGAAGCAGAGAGAGGAAGACACAAAAATAGACAATAGTCAAAGGCGGAGAGTTTCCCCACCAACTATTCATATACCACCGCCCCCCCCCCCCCCGGTTTCTCGTCCAACTCTTTGGTTAGTCATCTCTTCAAGCGGCAGCGGCCACAAAACAACTTTGGACTACATTTCACAGGAGCCGCACACACATACACGAATACAGAGAAAGACAGCGCCTGCCACGCCCACAATTTAGACGATTTCACACAACAGAGTGGAATAGAGGGCGGGGCGAGGAGGGGGTGGGGCAGCACTTCCGTTTCCGCTAGCTTGCACTGATTGTTTTATATCCTGTCAGAGGACACGCCGTTGCCGAAATTCACAAACTTGTTTTGCGCTTTCTTGGCGTCTTGACTAAGAAGCGGCCCGATGCACTCAACAAAGTTGGTAAAAATGGCTTGCAATGTGGATAAATATGAGAAAGTTCATAGAACGTACAGTCGTCTTGATCTAGATTAAAAAAAATTTTTTGTTTGTATTTAAATAAAACAAATTATATTAAAAGTGTGGTATATTACTTAATAGGTTTGTTTTTTAATTTGAAGACTTTTTTTTAAATTCTAGCTAATTTAAACAATCCATGTTTGTAGAAACTATTGACTGTTTTATTTATCTATAAGAGACATCTTGTAAAGCTAGCATGTTCCTGAATTCGTTGCAAACATTTCGAGAACAGTTAATTTTGGTCAATATGATAACAATTTAAAATAAATTTCAGAAACTTTAAAGAAATTTTAAACGTTTTTCTAAAAACAAAGTTACACCTCAGTTTATGAGCATCATCTGGTGGTACCATAAGATGGGTGTTATCGTGAGGGTGGCTTATCCATTAAAAGGTAATCATCAACCACAAACCAGTAATGTGTAATTTTTAGCATACAAAATATTTAGCCTCTCAGTTTTATACTCACAGAGCACCTTTTGGCCCCTCAGATCACCATTAATTTTGTCGAGTGTACTGAGATGGTGGATTGTTGGATTTCGGGTCCCTTGACTGTCGTTGCATTGCTGCGGCATTTGAATGCGGTCCTCGTCCAGCGGCGTCCTGCGAGAGAGCCCAGCATCCTTGCATATTTAATCAAAGTGAATTACAAATGCCACCAGACAATGACAGTGGCAACTTGGCAAATGACGATGAAGGCGACGCCTTCCACGCCCCGTCCTTATCCTTATCAATTTGAAAGTGTTATATATAACACCAGGACCAGCGCCGGGATAATGTTTCATTGTTGGCTGAACAGTGGGCGAGCGAAGGAGTCGGGGAGTTGTAGCTTGTAATTTGCGTTAGCAAGATCAAAAAGCATTCAGTTAATAATAAGACGAGCAGTCCATTATTTAGCCATTGATGGGGACCAAGCACTTGCCGAGTCCTTCCACCTAAGAAGCATAGCTGCCACCCTAAAAAAAAGTTAATTTATTTCTTTTTTCCAGCCACACTCCGAGCACCCAAAAAAGAATGTATTCAGAGAAAGAAGAAAAGTTAACTTTATGGTTTGCACCTTTTTTCCCTCGAACAGGGAAAGTACGCTCAAACTTCCTATGCCTTTCCTCTTTAGGGTCTTCCCCCCTGCTTAACCCAATCCCAGTCCCAGGGGCGACAGTTTAATAATTACTCATTTTGCTTTTTTAACCAAATTACTTTGTGAAAAATGGCAAAGTTGAATGCCAAACGGTTTCCATTTTCTATATAAACCTTTCTGATTTTAATTTCAGTGGCTTGTACTTCATTTACCCTTTTCTTTTGGGGCTTGATAAGATTTTCAATTGTTTTTGGGGGTTTTCCTGGTTTTTCTTAAATATCGTATTTAATTAAAATGTGTCGACCTTTCTTAACAGTTTCCAGGAATCATTTAAATTGGAAATATAATTTTAAAAATTTCCCTTTTTGGTTTGTCAAAAACTTGCATATCTTTACTTACCAAATTTCTGACAAAAACCTTAATTTCTTTTAAGGTAATTCACTTGAAATATTTTTCACACGCAAGACGTCGACAATAAAATGCCATGAATATTAAAATCAGGCACGTGGCAAATTGAACTGAACTTTTCCACAAAAATATTATAAAGATAAGAGAAAACCATTTTTCCCCTGATACCGACCGCATTGAACTTTACATTCCCGCCGAGGCTCGCATAATTTTTGACGCATAGAAATTTGTCCGCATTTCAAATTCAAAATAGTTCGGTCACACAAGTGAATGAAAAATCCCTCTGGGTGCAATAAGAGTTCCAGAAAAAGCGTAAGTGGACCCAAGACATGAAACTTTCTAGCCGGACCCAAGGAAAAATATGTTTGTGCACTGCGGTGGGTCGGTATCGTTTTATGGACTTTGATTTTATTACTGCTGCATATCGGCCATGTGTGCTCAGAGGAGGTGGCCCGCCCTGGAGAAGCCTCCCTGACAGTTTTTCCCACTTTCCATTTTGGGCTGACAGCTGCTGCGGCACTTTCAATTAACCCTTTTGACATTGAATTCACTTGATACCGTCGTGGCTGCTCGCACTGGCTTAAATCGAGATTAGAATGCTGGAAATTTAAGACCACGCCCCCGTTCCCCTTACCAACCGAAGACCTCTGTATAATTTAATAAGCTCCCCCATGTAACCAACTCGCGGGGCCTGACTTCCCATCCTTTTCCACATCTCTCGGTTTAAGCCTATAATTTACAATGTTTCGGCTCATCTTGACTTGGCATCCTTCTCCGGTTCCTGGGATGGGAAAAATTAACATTTCTTTGCCGTCGCTTACGATTTTCGGTAAGCATTTTTTAACTGGAAATTAAAGTGCGCGCAAGTGTAATTAAGTAGCTGCTCAAGTTGTACGAGCAATCCCTTTCTTGGCCATTTCTCAGCAGGCCAGTCGACTGTAAATGGGTTAAACTCTTGGGATTTATGACAATTTTTTAATTAGTTGACGCTGCCGTCCGTCGCTTTTCGTTTTTTGGGCCTGCCTTATTAATCAAAATCGTTTACGCGTAAATAAAGTTTTTTCTATGGAATTTCCTCTCGTTTATTGAGGCACATTTTAAAATGCATATGCAAATTTTATAACTTTAGCATAAAAGTTTTAGGTGTTTGTAAAAATGTCTTATGGTAAAAGTTGGAGCATTTTATTTTCATTTCTGTTGTTCAAAGCTTTCTTGAGTTTTCTCGCACATATGTATGTAAATTTGTAGCATTGATTGGAAATGTTAAAAACAAATTTACCCTGAAAGGCGACCAAGTTCACAACAATCAAGCTTAATTGAAAAAAAGTTTCTTAAACCAATTTGTAAATCGGTAACATTCGGCTTTAAGTCCAAAGAATGATGTAAGTAAAGCTTACGGAACAGCTGAAATATACATGTTTGTGTTGACATCTAATCATTTTTTAGCAATAAACCAAAAATACATTGGCTCAATTAATTTTTACAAGCTTTTAGATATAATAGTAACTTACTTAGCATATTCTTACCTTTCCATCCACAAATCAAAAGAAATAAATCACTACTTTATGCTGACGATGTCAAAAATAATTCTCGCACTTTGTAATGCTACTTGTTATGATTTAGCATTCTTCTAGCAAAAAAAGGGGAAGTAAAAACAAACAATTTGATACTGTAAACATTATTGTCTAACATTCCACAGCAAGAAACCTCAGTAAGCAATACATTTAAATTTGGAATATGCATGTATGTAACTATGATTAAACACTTTTTTTAATTAAATTACTTTTTTTATTTAAGATTAAATCGTCAAATTTTAATTTCTCTACGGATGTGCGTCTTTTAAAAGTAATATCAGTTATGGGGATGGCTGCCAGAATGACCAGGCTATATATGTGTTTCAAAGCCCACTGTTAATGATACTTCTATATAGAAACCAACATTTTTAAGAAAATTAAAAATATTAATATAAACATTTTTGTGTAGGTATTATACAAAAAATTGTAATATTACTTTTGAAGTCTAATGAAAAATTATTGCCCTTAATAAAATACTAAATACTTTTGAATATTAACAGCAGCACATCAGAATGTTATTAATGCGTTAACAGCGAGCGAGTAATGAAAGCAGTTCATGTTAGCTGCGCGGGCAGTTTTAAATTAACCGCTAGCACGATAGCTCAAAAATTAGTACATTTTTTCGCAGCCATTACAGTGGCAATTGCATGATCTATAACCCCGATCGTTAATGAGATTTGGCAGGTTTTAACCCGCTCGCCTGTGACATAAAATCCGACTTTAGAACACTTACGAGAGCAAACAGATTAATCATTAAAAAGCAATTACAGAGAAGACACGAAACAGCTGTCTTTAGTAAGCAGTCGGCCCTCTCCGCTTATCAGTCGCGATATTCCAGTTCTATATTCTCCGCCATATGTTTCGGTGCAGCGACGGCAACTCATATTGCGATAAGCGGCAGTCGTGATTAAAGCCGCCACTGAAGTGAGGCTGCTGTGGGTTTACTGGCAGTCGAACTGATAGATCATATTGTACGGTTTTCACTGCTCGGTTCAGTTGTTCCTCGTCGATCGCGGCCTGCGGAAGTGTAACTATCACTTCGTTCCCCGCATTGAATCATACCGTTCATTCTGACCCCTGAATCTACTATATCTATAGTAGTAGTGAAAATAATTGGCGAAGCTGACTATGGAGATTCGAGTGGGTGTGGGCGATCTGCTGAAAATGGGCACCAAGTAGGTCAATTACAGTAAAAGCCCTATGGAGAGTAACATTGGACTGTTTCATTCTTCAGTTTTACTCAATTAAATGTTAATGTGCCGGGAAAAACAAAGTTTAATCACAAATTGATAAGGTTTATTGAGCCTCGAAATAATCACAAATATTTAACTGTTCGACTACAGATTAGTGTTAGCAGTGCTGCCATTTTGAACCTTTTCCAGACAAATTTTAGGCACAGTCGAAAATTTTTGGAAACCTTTCCTTTTTTAAATAATATTCAACCTGATTTCCTAAATTTGCTAACATATTGCCTTTGCTATTTTAATTTAAATTAAAGTCACATTTGAATTTCAAAATATTTGGCAGTTTTCATTTACAATTTTTAATTTCTCATTTCTAAATGTTTTAAAAGATTACGATCTTAAACATAGTATTTATTGCAAAAAATACAATTCCAAAATAAGAAAAAAATAATATACAATTTTTTAAATGCACTCCGCCTTTATTATTTTATTTGTTTACAAATAATTTGTCATATAGAAGTCTGCTAAAGGAGCTTTTACTGTACTCAATTGATTGTTCCGCTCTTGTTCAGATAAGATAAGAAAAGCTTATTATTAGACTCAAGTATATCCCCCTCTCTCAAAAACCTTAACCCCTAGCATACCAAAAAAAAAATTATGATTAAAGTTTGAAATAAAAAAATAATATTTATTTAATAAAAAATTGGCAATAAATATTACGAAAATATTGATTTTATTTAAATTTATAAAATAAAGATTAAAATGATATTTCTTTTTTCCACAGGCTCATTGGCCACAAGATCGTCCAATACCGCCTGGCCACAAAGCAGACGAAGGTGGTCTGCACCAGGGACGGACAGGTGCGCGGACTCCGTCGCAGAACACTATATGATGACGAACTGTACTTCGCCTTCGAGGGAATCCCCTTTGCACAACCGCCGGTGGGGGAGTTGCGGTTTCGAGCCCCCCAGCCACCGCGTCCCTGGCTGGGGATAAGGGACTGCACCTATCCGAGGGCCAAGCCCATGCAAAAGCACTTTGTCCTCAGCATTGTCGAAGGCAGCGAGGATTGCCTGTACCTGAACGTATATTCCAAACGCCTTAAGTCGGACAAGCCGCTGCCCGTGATCGTGTGGATATATGGCGGCGGATTCACGATCGGCGAAGCTGGTCGAGATTTCTACAGTCCAGACTACTTTATGCAGCAAGACGTGGTGGTTGTCACGTTTAATTACAGAGTGGGTGCATTGGGTAAGTTGTTGGAATTTATTTGTTTTAAAATTACTTTTGTGAATATCAATTTAAAGTGGAGATCGCGTGATGTTACTCGCAAGATATAGAATTATAACTAACTAAAAGTAACTAAGTTTGAGTGAGACTTAAAATGTCACTTTAACGAAAGTGACTTACGTATGAAATTAAAACAAAGATGGTTATTTTATATACTACAATAGTCGGGTATAAAAATATGTTTTAGGATATTATATATTCTAATTAATAAATGTTTACATGATGTTTCATCATTGACCACCCTGGACATGAACCCTACCCACCAACAGGGAAGTCTATTCCAAACAAATTACACCTTGCATCGCCATGCAAACTCAATTTCAATCGGAAATAATTCACAGGCAGTGTAGTTTAATTGCCCACTACTGCCACTTCTACAGTCATAAAATCATTAGCATTACCATTACTGTCATTTTAACTGACAGTAAATTGGAGAGAAACCTACACTAACCTGTAATTATTATTACCTCAACGATCAATTAAATTAATATCTATGTAGGCTCATGTGGCGTAACTGTAACAAACCGGAAAATATTTCTTTAAATATACTGCAAATTCTAAAATGTAGAATCTAAATAAATCTAGTTTTAAAATAATTAATTGTAAATAATATTCAAAAAATATATATTAAAATGTTTTCATTTGTATTATTGCTCTTTATTTTTAAAATATTTTAAACATAAAAACAATTAGTATTTCTCTTTACATACCTTTTTATTAGTTTTCCCCATTAAATAATTATTTAATTATTTAAAAATCACTTTTTTGGCTTGTTTCAGGTTTTCTCAGCCTCTCCGATCGTGATCTGGATGTGCCCGGAAATGCTGGCCTCAAGGATCAAGTGATGGCCCTTCGCTGGATCAGTCAAAACATAGCGCAATTCAATGGGGACCCCCAGAACATAACCCTGATGGGCGAGAGTGCGGGAGCAGCCTCCGTTCACATGATGATGACCACGGAGCAAACCCGGGGACTCTTCCACAAGGCCATAATGCAATCAGGATCCATGTTCTGCGAGTGGGCCAATGAGCCGAGTGGCCGGTGGGCGTACCGCCTGGCCTGCCAGTTGGGCTACTCGGGAAGTGAGAACGAGAAGGAGGTGTTCCGGTTCCTCCAGAAAGCTTCCGCCTCCGAAATGGCCGCCCACACAGTTTCTCTCGTCTCCCAGGAGGAACGGCGGGAGTACGTCCTGTTTCCCTTTACGCCCGTGGTGGAACCGTATATAACCAGGGATTGCATTTTACCCCGTTCCTACAAGGAGATGCTGCCCGCAGCTTGGGGCAATGACCTGCCTTTGATCCTGGGAGGAAACTCCTTTGAAGGCCTCTTTTCCTACCAGGCCACCCTGCACGATGAGGAGCACATGCTGAGTGCCTTTGAGGCCTTGATTCCGCGCGAGATCAGGGAAAAGAGTTCCCAGGCTCAGCTCAAGGATCTACTGCGTCAGTTTAAGTTGGACAATTTCGAGGATGCAACTCGCGGCCGCATGGAGTTCAATGAGTGTCTGCAAATTCTGTCCGTAAAACACTTCTGGCATGGCATCCATCGCACTGTCCTGGCTCGCCTCAGCCACGCCCCCACTACGCCCACCTATCTGTACCGCTTCGATGTAGATTCGCCCCACTTTAATCACTTCCGTCAGACGATGTGCGGCAAGCACGTTCGCGGCGTCAGTCATGCCGATGACGTTTCCTACCTCTTCTACCACATTTTGGCCAACAAACTGGAGAAATCCTCGATGGAGTACCAAACCATACAGAGATTGGTGGGCATGTGGGTGGCATTCGCGCGAAATGATAATCCCAATTGTCCGCAGATCAGTTCGACCACGTGGGAAGCCTTGGATGAAGGGGGCCCGCAGATGTGTCTCAACATTGGCAAGCAACTGGAGTTCTTCGTGCTGCCAGAGTCAAGGCAGAATCGGATTTGGGATAGGCTTTACGATAAACACGACTTGTACTAAATAGGGTGAACTTTGTATATTTTGTAAATAAAACTTGAACCGTTCAGGGATCTAAAAATTCATTTAGTTTACGTCTAAAAAAATAGATAACTAAAAAAAAGAAATATCATCCAGGAAATTAGAAAAAGGTACTTTAAATATTTATGATGTTTCTCAGCTAAACTTGAGTTTATCATGAAGGTGCTGTTACAAGTCACAATACTTACCATGTATGAAGTTCTAAAAAAACTATCTAGCTAAATAAAACTGGTTTGGGTGATCGCATTAATCACATCGCGAGAAACATACGCCTTAGTCAGGTAACTTTCCATCTAGTCACCTCAAACTTGACCCCGCAGCGACTAGACAATGCTTTCTGTCTACAATGAGAGATAAAGTGCGCACTGGTAACTACATAAGCCAATTAATGTAGTTTTACTAAAATAACTTGATTGTTTAAACGAAAAAATTAAATATGAATATAACAAAATATCCGATGTCGGCTTCTTAAAAGACATTTTAATTGAAAATATTTTAAAACAAATAAATTTTAAAAATAACTTCTTTTTTCCGGTCAAGATAAGCCTTCAGAAATAGGATTTTATTTTTATAGACGCTGCAAAGAATGACCTAATCTCTAATTTCTATTTATATATTGTCAATTAAAAATTTGCTCGAGCTATAAGCAATATTCATCGTAATCTATTTTTGTACAGACGCGAATTTTTTACTAAAAAATTGTGGGCAATAAATAAAAAATTTAATATTGTTATTAAAAGATTACAAAGGATACTAATACCTTAAAAATTTACATAAACTATTGTAATTGGACAATCCGAAATATAAATACATATGCTTTATATAAATGGACTAAAAGAGACCCTCTTTAGGATAGAAGGAATCCCACACTGCCAGGGACTCCGCTTCCGGTAGTTTCCGCATATCCATTTCATTGCTGATATTGAAACACATTTCTACACCAGTTTCTTTCAGCCGGACTGGCTCCCACTTGGCAGTTCCCAGTTCCGAGCAATTCGGATTTCCAGTGGCAGCAAACGAAGTCCACATTCCCACCATCCTCTCTATGGTTCGGAACTCCAAGGATGTTTTTTCCTGTTTTGAAGCTATGATGTTGTAGAAGAGATACGATAACTCATCTGCATGGGCAACTCCGCGTATGTGATCGCCGCAAACCAACCGGCGGAATTGATTAAAGTGTGGGGAGTCAAAATCAAAACGGTAGAGATATGTGGGCGTTTCGGGAGAGTATTTGTGACGTGCGTGGACCAGGCGATGCATGTCATGCCAGATCTGGCGATGGGAAAAGATATTTAAGGCCTCAAACATCTCCATCGAGTCCTGCATCTCGTTGTTAAAGTACAGCTTTTTCAGACGCCGAACCAGTTCATCCTGTTCCTCCAAACAGCTGGCTTTTCTTACCTCCCGTGGGAGGATGTTGTGGAAGTTTTTCAGGCCCCAAGGATCACTTTTCAGCACTTGGTAAGAAAACAATCCCTCAAATGAGTTTCCTCCCATAATAACGGGTATATCGTTGCCCCAGGCTTCGGATAACAGATCCTTGTGCCTCCTGGGAACCACACAGTGATCGGACTCGTAGGGCTCCACCACCGGCCCAAAGGCGAAAAGCAGGAAACTTCGAATTTCATCCTGGGTGATAACGTCCTGGTCAATGGCCGCTATCTGACGAGCGGAAATTTTGCTGAGAAACCGTAGCACATCCGCCTCCTTATCGGACCCTTTATATCCCAAGTTCTGAGCCAGCCGGAACGCCCAATTGTGATCCGGACTTTCCACCCACTCGCTCAGTGCACATCCCGATTGGAGGATAGCCTTGTGGAAGAGACCACGTGTTTGCTCCGTGGTCATCATCACGTGAACGGAAGCCGATCCTGCACTTTCACCCATCAAAGTGATGTTGCTTGGGTCGCCATTGAAGTGAGCGATATTTTGGCTGATCCAACGGAGTGCCATCACTTGGTCCTTTAGGCCCGCATTTCCAGGAACATCCAGCTTGGGATCCTTGAGGCTGAGAAAACCTAAGGAGGGAAAAGGAAACATTAAGTGCTTTTTATAAGAGGTAGACAAAATGGAATACAAATTAGGTTATTTACTGTCTTAAAATAAATAAAAAAAATAAAAAATAAATACATTTAGATAATTAAGTCAGAATCATTTTGTTTTTACTACCACTGTATTCTCAACTCTTCTACGAGCTCTGTTAGAAAGATTATTTTCTTTATAATGTTTATTTAATTGGTTATAGAAGTTATAGAAAAATTATTCCACATAAAAACCATTTAACTTTTCCTAAACTGTAGGACAGGGATATTCATATATAGAATCAAATATATAAAAATAAACAAATATATTTTTATTATAAGAAACCTATTTAATGCATTTGAGTTAACTTAATAATGATAATGATTATACCTATCAGTTGGAAAATACGTATTGGCGTTTAAAACGCTTTCTTCTATCGCTGAATGTGGGGACGTATGCATGTGAGCGATTAAAACAGATGCAATTCATATTTTAAAACGCCAATAAAGTGTATTTCCTAATTTACTCTTTTCTTATATAGGGATTTAAAATGAAATGAAAACTTACCCAGTGCCGCCAACCTGTAGTTGATGCAGACAAGCACCACGGGTTGCTTCATGAAGTAATCGGGACTGTAAATATCCCTGGAGGCCTCCCCCTTCTGAAACCCTCCTCCATAAATCCACACGATTACGGGCAGCGGTTTTTCTGACTTCAGGGATTTCACATAAACATTTAGGTGCAAACAGTCTTCGCTGCCTTCCACGATCCCCAAAAGCATGTTCCTCTGCAGGGGCTTCGATCGACTAGAGGTACAATTAAGCACTCCCTGCCAGGGTTCCGGTGGCTGCGGAGCCTTGAATCTGAGGTCTCCCACCGGCGGCTTGGCATACGGTATGCCCTCGAAGGCGAAGTACAGTTCCTTATCATAAACCGTCTTCCTTTGCAATCCCCGAACCTTTCCGTATTTAGTGTCCAATATCACGGTGTGACCTGTGGACAGGCGGTACTGCTGAAACCTGTGGCCCACCAACCTGTTAGAGAGATTGGGTGAAGTCTGGGGTTAGTAAGCCAGACACTTTGCGATAAGCGATTAGGAAAGATAACCGCTGGACGTGGGACGCGCCAGGTCCGAAGGTGTCATTCCCGAATCATGAACTTGGACCTTTGTAAATGTACTTACTGGGCGCCCATCTTGACCAACTTTGGCCATCCCACTTGCACTTCCATAATTTGGTCGTTTTTTGTTTGTTCTAGGGTTCCATGTGCCTAATGATATTTGATTCGCAATCTTAAAAGCACTCGCGAAAATATTGGATCGATCGAAGGTTCCCGTGAGACTGATCGCAAATATTTGGCTGTAGCACCTTAAATCAGGAGAGACACCGGCAGTGCTTGAATACTCCCAGTAATCTTGTACTCAATCACATACAGCTATGGCTAGGCAAATAGGCATGTATTTAATATAATTCGATTTTGGAATCTAATATTTTGCCTGCCCTTTTCTTAAAAAAAGAAAACATTCTTTTTAACTTTAAAAATAATTTATATATTTTTTTTGTAATAATTTAAGTACTTTTGTTTCTGGTTAACAAAGGTATTCAGTAATGTTTCATTATATTTTATATGTTGTAACTTAAGTTTTGATTTTTAGTTGACTAAAATATAATTAAACAAAATATATTGGCGTTTATTTATTTCTTTATTTTATTGATGATTTCCGATAATTTCTGATGATTACTTTAATATTCATCGGTCCCTTGTTGCAATATTAAAAAAATCTTTTAATGACCGCAACTGTAACTATAAGTGCGCATTTAATTTTAGAAAATATGATTTCATACATGTTTTCCGTATAAGTTTAAATACATTTTTATACCTTTTAACAAAATTCAATCGTCATTCGTCAATAAACATTAAATAAATATTGATATTTACAAAATGTACACAATTAAATATTTACACAAAATGTACAAAAAGACATGAATTAAAAAAAATGTCTAGAAATAATAATGGTACTTGAAAAATATATATAGATGAGAACTAGAAGAGATCCTTCTTGGGATAAAATGTGTCCCACACGGCCAGTGAATCGGCCTCTGGCAGGTCGCGCATTTCAAGTTCATGGCTGATGTTAAAACACTGCTCTACACCGGTTTCTGTCACCCGGACGGGGTCCCATTTGTCAGTTCCCAGCTCCGGACAGTTTGGATTCCCACTGGCGGCAAACGATGTCCACATGCCCACCATTCTCTCTATGGTTTGGTACTCCATGGATGATTTTTTCAGCTTTGTTGCTATTACGTTGTAGAAGAGATATGATAAGTCATCGCCATGGGCTACTCCGCGTATGCGATCGCCGCAAACCAGTCGCCGGAATTGGTTAAAGTGCGGGGAGTCGAAATCGAAGCGATATAGGTAAGTAGGTGTGGTGGGTGCGTAGGTTTGACGGGCTTGAACAAAGCGATGCAGATCGTGCCAGATCTGGCGATGGGAAAAGATATTTAGGGCTTCAAATATATCCATCGATTCCTGCAGCTCGTTGTTAAGGTAGTGCTTTTTGATTCGTCGAACCAGTTTATCCTGCTCTTCCTGGCTGCTGGCCTCACTCACTTCCCTTGGCAGAATATTGTGGAAGTTTCTCATGACCCAGGGATCGCCTCTAAGCAGTTGGTAGGAGAACAAACCCTCGAAAGAGTTGCCTCCCAAGATGATGGGCAAGTCATTGCCCCAGGCCTCGGAGAGGAGTTCCTTATGCCTCCTGGGCACCACACAGTGATCGCTTTCGTAGGGCTCAACCACTGGCCCAAAGGCAAAAAGGAGGAAGCTTCGAATCTCGTCTCTCGTGATCACATCCTGGTCGCTGCCCGCTATCTTACGGGCTGAAATTTTCCTCAGAAAAGTGAGAACATCCTCGTCCGTTTCTTTACCCTTGTAGCCCATCTTCTGAGCCAGCCGGAAGGCCCACTGTCGATCCGGACTGTCTGCCCATTCGCTCAGGGCACATCCTGACTGCAGAATAGCCTTGTGGAAGAGACCAGTTGTTTGTTCAGTGGTCATCATCACGTGAGCGGAGGCTGCTCCTGCACTTTCACCCATCAATGTGATGTTGTTGGGGTCGCCGTTGAAGTGAGCGATGTTTTGGCTGATCCAGCGCAGGGCCATTACTTGGTCCTTGAGGCCAGCGTTTCCGGGAACATCCAACTTCGGATCCTTTAGGCTGAGAAATCCTAAAAAATGTAGATTAATTGTTAACACAATGTGACTTCTAACTTAGGATATTTTTTAATTGCTAATATCTAAGCAAATAAATCTGATATAAAAATGAATAATAATTACTTAAAACAGAAATCAGTACGGGTATTTATTTTCCATAATATATATATTATTTTGTTCTACTTGCTCTGAATAATATTGTTTTGATAAGCTGACATTGTTTCTATAAATATTCTTTTATTTTGTGCACTTATCTATGAGACTGTTATTGTGGAAGGTTGGGAAATATCGATTGTTTACTTTTTAACCGTAAAACTTACCAAGCGCTCCCAGCCTGTAGTTAATTGAGACAAACACCACTGGCTGCTTCATGAAGTAATCGGGACTGTAAATATCCCTAGAGGCCTCCCCCTTCTGGAATCCCCCTCCATAAATCCACACGATTACGGGCAGCGGTTTTTCTGACTTCAGGGATTTGACATAAACATTTAGGTGCAGACAATCTTCGCTGCCTTCCACGATCCCCGATAGCATGTTTCTCTGGAGGGGCTTAGATCGATTCGTAGTACAATCGAGCACTCCTTGCCAGGGTTCCGGTGGCTGAGGAGCCCTGAACCGGAGGTCACCCACCGGCGGTTTGGCATATGGTATACCCTCGAAGGCGAAATACGGTTCCTCATCGTAGACCGTCTTCCTCTGAAGGCCTTGAACCTGTCCATAATCGGTGTCCAATATCACGGTGTGACCTGTGGACAGGCGGTACTGCTGAAACTTGTGGCCCACCAACCTGTGGGAAAGATTGGGGAAATCGGGGGTTACGGAGATTGTCTGTCGCGAGCGGCAAGCGATAAGGGGTGATAACCGCTGGCAGTGAGGCACGCTAGGTCCGAAGGTAACGATTCTCGCATCATGACCTTGGCCCTGTACTTTTGGACCCCCCGCCATTTACTCTATTGTACTCACTGAGCGCCCATTTTGAGCAACTTGGACCATCCCACTTGCACTTCCATTTTTTTCAATTTGATTATTTTCGGTTTCTTGTTTTTCTGATGTTGTTTAAATTTTAGGTGGTGAAATTCAAAGGCCTTTTTCCAAGAAATGTATTTACTGGATTATCAAAGTTATTGATCAAAGTTTACTGAACGACTGGTCGCAAATGTTTGCCGGAGTCAACTTAAATAAGGAGCATTGCCGACAGCGCAGTTAGGTGTACTACCCCAATACATTTCTGCGAAGCACTATCAATTTTAGTTACAAACGCCCCAGGTCAACACAATACATTTAGCAACATTAAAAAACTATACAAATTAAAAATAAACAATTTGTATAAAAAGTTAAGACCACAAAGTTATCAACTTTCCATTCTCTTAAAATGAAGTGCCATATTTAAAAAAAATTGTCCCTATGTAAATAGTTATTAATATTGTTTGATTATTTTAAATTGATAGTTTTAAAATCTTCATACTTTCTAAAAACATGTATTTCTATAAAAAAAATGTTACCTTTAAATATTAGTCGATGAAGATGTAGTCCTTTAGCGCTACTTCCAAATATTATAACTCCGTTTATGAAGAAATTTAAAGGGAATTTTTATTTTATATTTGTATAATGGAAGCTAGACTCCTCACGCGCAACATCAATTTTGAGAGCGTACATCTGCTTTTGCGTTTTCATACATCGTGTGGGTTTGTCTTCACCCGCAAACCCCTTTACTATCGTCCCATTTTGCGAAATGCTCAATAAAAATAGATCCGCGTCCAATATTGCTCTTATCTCTCAACATTAAAAAGCTTTTCTTAATTTAGAAAATATAATAAAATTACCGGATAACAACAAAACTATAGTGTTTGTAACAAAGGCTTTAAAAATATCAGAGTATAATAATTATTATTTTAAAATTTTATAAATCTCATTTTTATGAAAAAGTACACTGTACATTAAAACCTCGGATATTATTTTAGTCCTGTAAGCTACTACTAATAATATCGAAATAAAATATCCCTTTAGGATAATAATTTACTTTAATAAAACATATCTTGGGGTTGGAGTTGACACCTTAGAGATACATCTGTAATAATTTAATATTTATTTGTAGGCATTTATATCGACTGCGACTGTGACTGTAAGCAGTTCATCGCTGTTAAGCATCGAGCTTTTTCCTAAAGATCGCTGAGAACTCTCTCTTTCTGTAATCGCTGAAGTCAGCTGATAATAATAATAACAATAGCCCCCAACAACAACTATTAACCTCAACAATGTTCGCACACAGAGGCACACAAAAGCTGCCAAAGCAAACTGAAAATCAGCTGTCTCAGAGCATTTTTTGTTTTTTATTATTTTTATTTTGCTTTTGCGCGATAAAAAGGGCTGTAAATGCTTTTCAACTGCTAGATAAACAGTGCCGAGCGAGGAACTCGCATTCGACCGTCGAATATGGAGAGGTGAGGTCGCAAAATGCGTGAATATTCCGCTGTGAATTACATTTTATATTGGATAATGCAGCTTGCAGGTGAACACGAGCAGCGGACCGGTGCGCGGAAAACTGTGCACAGGTGTCTACGGCGACGAGTACGTCAGCTTCGAGCGGATTCCATATGCGAAGCCGCCAGTGGGTCCGCTCCGCTTTATGGCACCCCTGCCCGTGGAACCCTGGACTCAGCCGCTGGACTGTACGCAAAAAGGAGAGAAGCCCCTCCAATTCAACCACTACACCAAGCAGCTGGAGGGCGTCGAGGATTGCCTGCACCTAAATGTATACGCAAAGGAGGTACCACTTTCGTTTCTCAAAGCACTCTTTAAAACCATCTAAGTTTCACTGTCAATAGGTATTACATAGTTAAGTTGAGAGCTATTCCTAAAGAGATTAATGTATAACTATTAAATTGAGTTAAACCAGAAAAACCTCATAAAAATAGCCAAGTTTAGGGATTTTTTGAACCAACTTTCCTATCAAAATGGCGACCAAGTAATGGAAATTTTTGTTTATTTAGATAAGTAACCCCATATATGATTATAGTCATACGCTGAGTCACGGTACTGCGCTTGTCGGAGTGCAAAGTTGTATATCACTTTTAAAGCTATACCCAACTACAGAAGCGATTTGTTCAGATAAGATTTACTTGAATAGCGTACTTTTTGGTTTTTCACGATAACTAAAGTATAACTTTTATAGCAAGCAAGGTTTACAGTCCAAATTCAATACCGCAAACTTACCAAAGTCTCCTTGATAATATTACTAATATAAAGCACAAAATTATGGTAAATTAAAACAGCAGTGAGATTTTTTGAAGTTTGACAATAGGAAAAATATACATTATTTGTATTTAAAAAACATATATTCATAGGCACAAATTTATACCTATTAATTTGTGATTGCATAGTCTGTAGATCAAAGACACGAGGACAGTAAATATTTTAATTGTTTCAATTTGTATATTATACAATGTATAACTATCTTGGGATAGGTTAGGACCGTATTCACAATTTAAATGTGTATAGATTTCCGGACAAGTGTAAAGAAAAATGCATTCCCTATTAATTTCTCCTTATTAATTACTGTCTTACCTATAGCTCAACTCGGCAAGTCCACTGCCTCTGATTGTCTACTTTTTTGGCGGTGGTTTTGAGAAGGGCGATCCCACCAAGGAACTGCATAGTCCTGACTATTTCATGATGCGCGATGTGGTTGTAGTAACGGTTTCCTATCGCGTGGGTCCCCTGGGGTTCCTGAGCCTAAACGATCCAGCTGTCGGAGTGCCTGGAAATGCTGGCCTGAAGGACCAGCTGCTGGCGCTGCAATGGATTAAGGAGAACGCGGCCAACTTCAATGGGGATCCGAAGAACGTGACCGCCTTTGGGGAAAGTGCCGGAGCTGCCTCGGTCCATTACTTAATGCTGAATCCCAGAGCTGAGGGGCTGTTCCAGAAGGCCATCATGCAGTCGGGCAATGTGCTCTGCTCCTGGGCCCTCTGCCCCATCAAGAATTTGCCCCATCGGTTGGCTGCCAACTTGGGAATGGAGAGTGCCGAGCATGTGACCGATGCCATGGTTCTAAACTACCTGCAGAGTTTACCGGGGGAGAAACTCGTTCGACCATATTTGCTCAGCGAAGCAGAGCACCTGGACGACTGCGTCTTTCAGTTCGGGCCAATGGTGGAGCCATATAAGACGGAGCACTGTGTGCTGTCCAAGCATCCGCAGGATCTGCTGGACAAAGCCTGGGGCAACAGGATTCCGGTGCTGATGAGCGGCACTTCCTTCGAAGGGCTGCTGATGTACGCCCGCGTGCAAATGGCCCCCTATCTGCTGACCAGCCTGAAGAAGGAGCCGGAGCACATGCTGCCACTGGATGTGAAGCGGAATCTGCCCCAGGCACTGGCTCGGCATCTGGGCCAGCGACTCCAGGAGACCCACTTTGGCGGAAGCGACCCCTCGTCCATGTCGCCGGAATCTTTAATGGCTTACTGCGAGGTGAGATTGTGTTAAGATATTTATTTTTTAAATCAGTATTTTTTCTACTCCTAAGACAATGCTTAAATACATTTAAAGTTGATATTTATAAGAAGCCATTTTATTACAGATCTAACTTATCTACTCTTGCTAATCGTTCATGTTACTTTAAAAATATAATTTCTGAATAATCGATTTATTTAAATAAATTTTTTATATTTTGTTTTAGTACGCGAGCTACAAGGTCTTCTGGCATCCCATTCTGAAAACGGTTAAGTCCCGCCTTAACAGCTCCAGGGCGCCCACCTATTTGTACCGCTTCGACTTCGACTCGCCCACATTCAATCACCAGCGATTGAAGTATTGCGGCGACAAGTTGCGGGGCGTGGCCCACGTCGATGATCACTCTTATCTGTGGTACGGTGACTTCTCTTGGAAGCTGGACAAGCACACGCCCGAGTTCTTAACCATCGAGCGGATGATTGACATAGTGACCAGCTTTGCGAAGACCTCCAATCCCAACTGCAAACATATCAAGGATCAGCTTCCGCGGGCCAAGGAATGGAAGCCGCTGAGCAGCAACTCTGCTTTGGAGTGCCTAAATATCTCAGAGAGCATTAATCTAATAGAACTGCCGGAGCTGCAGAAGCTGAGGGTCTGGGAAAGTGTCTGCCAATCATCGGATTAGTAAAAAGTATTTTAAATTGTTATTGCAAAATTCGGAGTATATTAAAATGTAAAATTGTATTTTTTGACCATTTTTAATTTATAATTATATTTATGAGTTAAGATATTATTGAGTGGTACACGTACACCAATCGAAAGGCATTGCAAAAACCAAAAAAATATTTCCTACCAGAAAAAAAACATTTTAGTATGTGTATTTAGTCAACTGCACTTTTTTGGCTGTGGTTTCGAAATGGGCGATTTCTCACCAAGGAACTCATTATAAAGACGTAAAGACGGTTTCTACTTTAAAATAGTTATAGAGAGGGCGTAAATAAACAATTTGTAATCTTATTTTCTTATATTTGGTTTGTTTGCCTTTTGATTGTCAGCAAATACATCTTATTTACATGCATTTCGGTCGAACTCTCAAACACTCGGACACTATGCATAGAAAACATTTTATTCTATCTGACTATAGAAAATTAATTGCCTTTAATTCATTCGACAGACGATACGCACTGCAGACGGACGACTGCCAAACGATGTCGGAGAGGTGAGTCTTTTCAAAGTTGAAAACCTTAAAATTAGTTTAAATTGAGTTCGGTTAATACAGCTTGGAAACCTGCGAACTTACTCTGCCCCTGGGTCAAATTAAGGGCGTTAAACGCCTAAGTCTCTATGATGACACCTACTTTAGCTTCGAGAAGATTCCCTTTGCGAAGCCTCCAGTGGGAGAATTGAGATTTAGGGCCCCAGTGCCAGCAGAACCATGGAACGGAGTGTTGGATTGCACCCACTACGCGGAGAAGCCGACCCAAAGGAATTTAATGACAAGAGTTATCGGAGGCACCGAGGATTGTCTGTATCTGAATGTCTATTCCAAGCAGGTTAGTATACAAGTACACACGTAAGCTAAGTAAACTATAAAAACGCCAATACAATTCCTAAAGAAGGTAAGAGAGGCCAATATCAGGAAACCTGGTCTTAAATATTATTTTTCCGCTATTTTGTGTTGATAAGGAAAACGCATTGATATATAAAACTTTGCTTTAAATCTCATATGTATATGCCTATATGGCAATTTTCGGTTTATTTATGGAGTTCATTCTTTTTGTTTAATTTGAACTTCTGTTTATAAAGCTAAATATGATAAATCCAAATATCTTTTCATCTATCTTTGCAGTTGAAGAGCGACAAGCCATTGCCCGTAATGGTCTATATTTATGGAGGGGCCTTCACCGTGGGAGAGGCAACCCGTGAATTGTACGGTCCGGACTATTTCATGGCCAAAGATATAGTCCTGGTAGTTATCAGCTATCGCGTGGATAGTTTGGGTGAGTCAGCTGACATTAATGTCTTACCTTAGGTGTTTAGAAACCGGATCTAGACATTTATGCCGGTATCATTGTGCTCATAATTTGAACTCCAAATCAAATTTTATTGTCAGAGATAAAAAAAATCTTAATACTTAAAATTGTACACAAATTTACATAGAAGTAAATTTAAACGAGAACTTACTTATTTAAAAGTTAATCTCTTCCGCTTTTTATTTATAAAAAAAAAAATCATTTTTTGTAATAAGTAAATGAGATTTTTTCTGCAGGATTTCTTTCGCTCAAGGACCGCAGCCTAAAGGTACCAGGAAATGCCGGACTCAAGGATCAGGTGCTGGCTCTTAAGTGGGTCAATGAGAACATTTCCAAATTCAACGGGGATTCAAATAATATTACGGTCTTTGGAGATAGCGCCGGAGGTGTTTCCACCCACTTTATGATGTGCACGGAGCAGACCAAGGGGCTGTTCCACAAGGCTATTCTCATGTCGGGTACGGTGCACAACTACTGGTCCGTTAACCCGAATGAGGATTTTCCTTTCCGTCTGGCTCAGCAGTATGGTTTCACTGGCGAAAATAACGACGTTAACGTGCTGGAACACCTTCAGGGTGTTCCTGCGACAGATCTAGTCAACCACAATCTGATGACACCTGAACACAGGAGGAACGGTATGCTCTTTACCTTCGGACCCACTGTGGAATCGTATGTGGGTGACGACTGTGTGGTGCCCAAACCACCAGTAGAAATGGCGAGGGATGCATGGTCCAACAATATACCCATTATGCTGGGAGGAACTTCATTTGAAGGTCTTTTCATGTATCCAGCCGTATCTGCCAATCTCAAGAAATTGGACAACCTAATTCAGGATCCGGTGAGAATCGTGCCTCTGGAGGTCCGTGAGGTCAACAGCGAGGAGAAGAATCTGGAGTATGGTCAGCGCCTGATCGAAACCCACTTCGGAGATGCCTCACCCAGTGCAAACCTCCTTATGAATACCCTCGATGTGAGTAAACAACTGGTCTTTCATATAATTACAAATCAAAATCCTTTTCGAAAATCAAATAATTATTTATTTTTTAGTTTATTTTATTAGTTTATTTATTTAAGCTACCGTTTTTCCTTAGTATTATTCCTACAATGTTTATTGGCATGGCTACAGTCGCACTTTGAACGCAAGACTCGCCTATGCAACGGCACCCACGTATTACTACCGCTTTGACTTTGATTCTCCGAACTTCAATTTTTATCGGCTTAAATTCTGTGGGGATAACATAAAAACTGGTGTGTCCCATGCTGATGACCTCAGCTATTTGTTCCGGAACTCGCGATCCTGGAAACTAGAAAAGCCATCTGCCGAATATCGCACCATCGAAAGGATGATTGGCATTTGGACAGCCTTCGCAACAACCTCCAATCCGAACTGCCCAGAAATCGGCCATTTAGACTGGAAACCATCAACGAAGGATGATCCAAAGCGAGTTCTCAATATCAGTAATGATGTTGATATAATTGATTTGCCAGAGTACGAAAAACTTCAAGTTTGGGATTGCATCTACAAGCCAGATCAATTGATATAACTTTACCATTTCCATTACCTTTACCATTAGAAAGGCTTTTGTTTGTCTCATCATTAACGTTAATTAACAAATGTTTTTTAAAAAATTTTTAATTTTTAAAAAACTCCATAAAAACCGAGTTTAATTCATTTTAAGAGTTTCGTGACAAGTGGGAGGTTAACTTTTTAAATAATGTAGCAGCGTGGGCATCACTAGAATATTAATATCGGCAAACAGAGAGACCCCCAAGTTTATACCGTGTGTAAACAAAGCCGCAGATCGTGAAAGGCTACTATCCCGCAGACAGACTGCGCAGCTTCTGTTGCCGACCTCTGCTTTATATGGTCAGATTACCAAGTATTTCAGGCGCGAGCTTAAATAAGTCTTACTGAATATATGCCCTAATTAGAAACTTGAATATAACTATTAAATTACATTTCTTTTATTTAAAGATGGTACAAATACAATTTGAATTTCGTATAGTCATAAGTACCTAAAAGGTTATATAATAATGTTGATAATAAAAACCTTAACTGCGAAATCCAAGTGAAGTATTTAAGATTTTATAAATCCATGTAAGAATTTTTTAACCGAGCTTACAGCTGCGAAAAAAATAATAGCACAACTTCTCTAAAAATAGAATCAAATGTAGAAAAATTAAAAATAGGTAACTTAATCTTTAGTTGACGGTAGTTAACAATTAAATCTAAATTTAAAATCTAAGTATCCCTTACAATTATTGGCTATAATGACTTACTAACGTTTAAACAACTCAGGACCCTACTTATACAGGAATTGGGGCCCAAAACTCATGATATATTTGCAAATTTATTCGGAAATGATTTAAGACGTTTTAAATTAACTGTATAGACTGTCTTTGAAAAAAAACTCGAAGATTTTTGGTTGGTTATGGTCAAGCAAGTACACAAGTCTATTTACCCTGCTTACTGAGTACATTCGAACTATTTCTTTGCTATCCTGACGGTGATCCTGGCCGGATTTTATTGCTCAAAGATTCATTTAAGAAGTACTTTATATTTAGTTTGAACTACGAATTTCTACCGTATCACAATATACATCATATGACGATGTATCCATCCTTATTGAACTTACTACAATAAAGAAAAACAAGCCTATGTCCATGCACAATAAATGGCTGTTTTGGTACCATGTTTTTGGTTAATTTATTTGTTTAGAAGACACTTGACTTATAAAATGGATCTCTTCTTACCCAACTTAACATTACCCTCACAAATTTTCATATTTTTACGGAAATTAATTTGTAAGTTTCTTTGATGAGCCTTATGCCCTTGTAAATATGTTTCGCATTTAAAATAGGATTTTTTTTAAAGCCAATGTTTTATAAATTTTGTTTATTGAAACTTTATCCAATTATTATAAAATACTCTCTAATTTTGTAAGCACCTATTTTATATTAGTTTTGGCCCTAATAAGATTCTTTGTGCTTTGTGATATAACATTTTGGAAGGAAAAATGGAAGAGGACTCGGATTTTCTGTATTATCCTTCACAGTTTAGGTAATTTTTAATGAAGATGATCCAAAACCTAACCAATCGAAACACTTTCCTTGACAGTTTCCCATCCAATATGTTTTTTTTAATATTTTTTTTTTTTGAACTTGAAAAATTTGTTAATATATGAATATATGAATATCAGCGAATCATAACGTTTTACTTAAAGAAAACGAAAGTGGTGCTATTCTTTTTTCGGTCATTTTTTGATTTTTTTTTCTTAAAATCTGAAAAAAATTATATGTTCCAATTTTTTTAAATAAGTGGAATACTAATGAAGATAATAAGAAACACTGCTTATATAAAAATTCATGTTTTTTACATTTTTTGTGTAAATTAAGAACCTGGGACGAAGTGATGCTATTATTTTTTTGCCACTGTATCTATCCCCGAAATTATTTTAAAAGCTCAACAAGATAGACCACTTTCTGTTTTGGTTTCCGTCACCTTGTTTATGTCCAGCAAATTTACCATTGTTTGAGATACGAGAACGATCCGAGTATTTTTAGGTTGATAAGCCAGGGCTATCGATTGTGGTCTTCAGTGCTTATTAACAAGAGAAGTCAGTTTGCGCTTGAGACTGCTGGTGATCGGAGATGTCGGACGACTAGTAGGAGAATTATTTCAAGACCAACGCCCATTTTTATATTAATTTTATATTTATTTTAGCAATGAAACTTCGCCGGTGGTGCAGACGACACATGGAAAAGTGCAGGGAACTCTTCTAAATGGTCTCTATGATAATAAGTTTTACGCCTTTGATGGCATCCCATATGCTGTTCCCCCTCTGGGAACTCTGCGATTTAAGGAGCCACATGATCTGAAACCATGGCATGGGGTTCGTGACTGTTCCAAGCCATTGGATAAGTGTCTTCAAGTGAGCTCCTATACCAAGTTAGTGGAGGGCTCTGAAGATTGTCTTTACTTGAACATCTCGGTGAAAACTGTAAGTTGTTTTTAATTTTTATTTATAACTCATTAATATTTATATTTATTGTTTTTATTAGCTGATTGGAGAGCCAATGCCCGTGATGGTCTATATTCACGGAGGTGGTTTCAAGGGCGGCGACTCTTCGAGACGAGCCTGGGGTCCCGACTATTTCATGAAAGAAAACGTTTTGTACGTAAGCATTGGGCATCGCCTGGGACCTTTAGGTGATTTTTAATTATCCTAATTCTATATTAGAAGCATATCAAAGTGTATCCTCCTTTAGGTTTCCTGAGTTTCAAGGATCCTTCTCTTGAAGTTCCTGGCAATGCTGGGCTCAAGGACTTAATCTTGGCTCTCCAATGGATCAAGGCTAATGCTGCCAACTTCAATGGTGACCCCGAGAGAATTACTATCTTTGGCCACAGCTCCGGAAGCATGGCCGTTCAGCTTCTGTTGGCCAGTCCCCGAGCAGAAGGACTCTTTCACAAGGCCATACTTTTAGCGGGTTTTTCCATGGAGGTGAATAGCCTGCCTCAAATGGAGTACCGTCTGGCGAAACACTTGGGATACGAGGGGGAGAATGTAGACAGTCAGGTTTTGGAGTTCCTCCTGAAGGCGGATCCGCATCTCCTTGTTTCTGCGGACTTCTTCACTGCTGCAGAGAAGGCCCAAGGTCACGTCATTGCCTTCCGGCCCAACATAGAGAGCTATCCTACTCCTAATGCTGTTCTTTTGGCGGAGCCCGTTGATCTGCAGCGCACGGCGTGGAGCAATCGCATACCTATTATCTTGGGCGCCAACAGTGGAGAGGGCTTAACTGCCGTGAATATGTTCAAACTGAACCCTACATGGCTGAAGGACTTTCAGCACAGTCCGGAGCGGGCGCTACCTTGGACTCTGAGGAACCGCTGTGATCCCGGCCAGCGGCGTCAGTTGGGCCAGGCGCTGATCCATCACTTCTGCCAGGCACATGGACACGAATTGACTGTGAATCACACAGGCGCATTAGAGGACCTATTTACCCACTCTTTTGTGCATGCCATGGACCGATTAATTCAGTCCAGATTGACCTACGGCCAGGCACCCACCTATCTGTACCGTTTCGATTTCGATTCGCCCGACTTTAACTTCTACCGGATTCGTTTCATGGGAAAGGAGCGGCGAGGAGTCGGTCACGTGGACGAGCTGGGATATATTTTTGTACTTCCGGCCACCTTTAAATTGGACAAATCTCGACCAGAGTTCACCGCCATTTGCCGGATGATGGCCATGTTTGTGCAATTCGCTGCCACCTCGGATCCAAATGGACCGCTCACAAGGCCTCTGGTGGAATGGAAACCCGTCACTCGATTTGGAAAACGAATGGTTCTGAACATCAGCGAGGAATTAAAGTGTATTACCCAGCCAGAAATGCCAAAGTTAAAGTTTTTCGATCGGCTATTCGAAATGGCTGGCGTGCCTTTATATTAAAAAAAATCTCTAATTGTATTTATAATATTGAGTTTTTATTTACTTGGTGAACGTTACCGAACTACATTTTATCAAGAGTTAATTAATCCTTAATTAAAGTAGGTTTTATTTTGTTTATTACAGCTTTAAAAATCCACAATTTGAAATTCATTCTAGCTGTTATATGCTTTCCAACTATTATATTCTATACTCTAAGATCAAAAGATTCAAAAAGAAGTATCTTTGGACTGAATAACTCTCAAAATGGAATCTTTTAGCTTATATTTAACCAGCAATAAAAATTTGGGTTAAGTTTGATCATTGGAACCGGAAAAAAACGATGGTGTCGTATAATTATGAAACAATTGCAAAAAGCCGTAAAATTAAGTATATTTCGAAAAACTATCGGTAAGTCGTTAAAAAGAGGATCAAGGACGCTTGGTATTTTTTTTTCGTACACATGATACATTGTTCTTTCGATCTGCATTTAAATGTTTGGCTTTTATAAACAAAAAATTCTACAAAATTTCAAACAGAAAAATGTCTGGGTGTCGTATAATTTTGAAACACACCCTATAAAGTTCTCACTAAATGAGCTTATCGCCTTACACCCCTTTTTTATGTTTATTGAACTTTGCTTTTGGTTTGTTGTTGCGTTTAGAAGATAAGATGTCGCCACAATTTATACCTTAGGTACAAAAAGCTCGATCACCACACATGTTTTTTCAGCCCTCTCTGTGGGGACTTGAACTTTTTTCGTTGCTTTGGCTTTGTCTTTTCAAATTCATTGCTTTTAATTCATTCGACAGACGATACGCGCTGCAAACGGACGACTGCCAAACGATGTCGGAGAGGTGAGTTTTTATAAATTGAAAACCAAAAAAGTCTATTAAGTCCGGTTAATACAGCTTGGCAACCTGTGAACTTACTCTGCCCCTGGGTCAAATTAAGGGCGTTAAACGCCTCAGTCTCTACAATGACACCTACATTAGCTTCGAGAAGATTCCCTTCGCGAAGCCTCCACTGGGAGAATTGAGATTCAGGGCCCCAGTGCCAGCAGATCCATGGATCGGAGTGTTGGATTGCACCCACTATGCGGAGAAGCCAACCCAGAGAAACTTAATGACAAGAGCTATCGAAGGCACCGAGGATTGTCTGTATCTGAATGTATATTCCAAGCAGGTGAGTGATTGACTGGTGGTTAATAGAAAACCTTACAAAGGTAAGAGGGTCAGAAATTCTAATTGGCACAAAGAAAACTTTATAAGCTTTATTTCACATATTGTTTAGTTAAAAAGGAAAAACATTTAATACATTTAATTTGATTTTAAAAGCTCAACATACAATTTAAATTTTAAAATTTTTAAATTCATAAATCAGAATACCTATGTATGAATGCACTTAAAGATATCGCGTAAATGCTGATCGCCAACCCTATCGATTATAATAACTGATTGCTAATTTATTTTTGCAGTTGAAGAGTGACAAGCCATTGCCGGTAATGGTATACATTTATGGCGGGGCCTTCACAGTGGGCGAGGCGACCCGTGAATTGTACGGTCCGGACTATTTCATGGCCAAAGATGTGGTCCTGGTGACGCTTAACTATCGCGTGGATTGTTTGGGTGAGTCAGCAGAAAGTGATATTCGGTATCTTATCTTCAATGTTTTTTGTCTTGACTGCCTTTATCTTCTTATCTTTACGCTCAAAATCTAGTTTTATTATCAGAAATGCTAATCATATTTGAAAATGTTGATAAAAACCATAATTTTACTACAATAATTACATCATAAAGTATAATGCTTATCAAAAAACAGTCAATATGAATTCTCTAAAGTGTTTTTGACTTTAAATTTTTAACTGTAAAATTTGGATATTTAAATTATTCCAGGATTTCTCTCCTTGAAGGATCCTAGCCTAAAGGTTCCAGGAAATGCCGGCCTCAAGGATCAGGTGCTGGCTCTCAAGTGGGTCAAGGAGAACATTACCAACTTCAATGGCGATTCTAATAATATTACGGTTTTCGGCGAAAGTGCCGGTGGTTGTTCCACCCACTTCATGATGTGCACGGAGCAAACCAAGGGACTGTTCCACAAGGCCATTCCCATGTCGGGTACGGTGCATAACTATTGGTCCGATACCCCAAGTGAGGACTTTGCTTTCCGCCTGGCTCAGCAGTTTGGTTTCACTGGCGAAAATAATGACGCCAAGGTGCTGGAACACCTTCAGGGTGTACCTGCTAAAGATCTAGTGAACCACAATCTATTAACACCCGAACACAGGAGGAACGGTTTGATCTTTCCCTTTGGACCCACTGTTGAATCATATGTGGGTGAGGATTGTGTCGTTCCCAAGCCACCAGTGGAAATGGCCCGGGATGCGTGGTCGAACAATTTGCCCACCATGTTGGGGGGAACTTCATTCGAGGGTCTTTTCATGTACCCAGCCGTATCTGCCAATCTCAAGGGATTGGATAGCCTAAATCAGGATCCAGTAAGAATGGTGCCTGTGGAGGTTCGCAAGGTCAACAGCGAAAAGGAGAATCAGGAGTATGGTCATCGTCTTATTAAAACCTACTTCGGAGATGCCCCACCAAGTTCAGAACTTTTTATGAATATCCTTGATGTGAGTATATTTATAAATTATTTTATAGTAATACTCGATTACGGGGATAAGTCAAAATCTGTGGCTTTGAGTGGCGCAGAAATCTCTTACAGCTCAAGAAAAGATTACTCTTGTACGTAAAAACTGTTCCGCATTTCGATTGGAAGAGATATCTGTGAAACCCCCATATACAGACGGCAAGCCTGTAATACATAAAACAAGTTTATTTTTTTTAATTCTTTATTTAAACTCTGAAAATAAAATACTATTAATTTCTTTTATGGAATTTTTTGTTGCCTTACTTAATTTAATTTTTTGTTTTTTAGTTTTATTCCTACCGAATCTTTTGGCATGGCTTTAATCGCACTTTGAACGCAAGACTCGCCTATGCAACGGCACCCACGTATTACTACCGTTTTGACTTTGATTCTCCGAACTTCAACTTTTATCGGCATAAATTCTGTGGCGATAACATAAAATCTGGAGTAGCCCATGCCGATGACCTTAGCTATTTGTTCCGGAACTCGGGATCTTGGAAATTAGAAAAGTCATCTGCCGAATATCGCACCATCGAAAGGATGATTGGCATTTGGACGGCCTTCGCAACAACCTCCAATCCGAACTGCCCAGAAATTGGCCATTTAGACTGGAAACCATCAACCAAGGATGATCCAAAGCGAGTTATTAATATCAGTAATGATGTTGATATAATTGATTTGCCAGAGTACGAAAAACTTCAAGTTTGGGATGGCATCTACAAGCCAGATCAATTAATCTAAGTTCAAATAAATAAAGGCTATATGGTGTTCATGATTTTTGATAATTTCGTATGAAAGAAGTAATTGTATTTGTTTAGCTTGGAGAAATTTTAAAAATATTGCGTACCAACCTTTGCAACACTGATTATACACTTATTATATACCTACACTAAAATAAAAAAAAAAAGTTTTAATGCAATGTTATCTTTCAACATTTCACAAAAAACTTCGAAACTATGTATATTTATTGCTTAGTTGCTCATATGTAAAGCTTGCGTTGAAAAGTATAATTTAATTTTAGCAAATAGAAAATTAAAAATGAGAACAATAGAAAATGGATTTAAAATAAAATGATCTCCAAGTTTATAAAAAATGAAAGAAGTTTCGATTTAGTTAAACTAATGTAGGTAAAATAAAATATTTTTCGACCGCTGTAATTAAATCAAAAAAGTACATTTTAAGTATGAAGAAATGTTGGTTCTATTTTAAAACGTCGGGAAACCCCAATAGCACGTTAGTTAAATGGGATAGGTACAAACAGCATCCTTCGCGTTAAGTGCACATGTGTCATTCTGAAGAAAACCTAGTGAAAGTCTTACCACTTATAATCTCCATACTTTTGGGAACTGGCACATTTAATCTATTCTCAGAAACCGTTTTCCACAGCAAGCTGTAACGATTAACCATAAGACCAGGTAGCGTTTTCTAGGTAGCAGGGTCCATAATCCCATAGAAGTGACCTTTATGAGTGATGGTTTCCTTCTGTTCTGTTACTGGATCTTGCGGACTGTAAAATTAGGAATAACTTAAGTTAATAAGGGTTTTTTAATCAACCTAAAAAAAAGAGCAGCCTTTATGTAAACCAACGATTAAATCAAAAAACCTTTTTTAAGATAATTAATTTGGGATGTTATAGGAATATTTTTCCTTTTTGTTGTTTTTTTGTTAGGTGTTGTATTTATTTTTAAAATGCAACGATTTTCGAATTTAATTTTAGTTATTATGGATTTAGCTGGACTATTCTCCTAATCGTGGATAATGAAAAAACTGCATGTGTGTTTTTCTTTTTTTTTATTTTCTTTTTTGTTTGCTTTACAGTATCGCAGAGAATTTATGCACGCGAGTGGTGAAAATAAACAGCGTTTTGAGGGATCTGTCAATCCACTCTAGTACTCCTCAGCACCCTCGCCCTCGCCGTCACCGGAGTCCATGCCGACCTCCTCGTAGTCCTTCTCCAGGGCAGCCAGATCCTCGCGGGCCTCTGAGAACTCGCCCTCCTCCATGCCCTCACCCACGTACCAGTGGACGAAGGCCCTCTTGGCGTACATCAGATCGAACTTGTGGTCCAGTCGGGCCCAGGCCTCGGCGATGGCCGTGGTGTTGGACAGCATGCACACGGCGCGCTGCACCTTGGCCAGATCTCCGCCGGGAACCACGGTGGGTGGCTGGTAGTTGATGCCCACCTTGAAGCCGGTGGGGCACCAGTCCACGAACTGGATGGTGCGCTTCGTCTTGATGGTGGCAATGGCGGCGTTCACGTCCTTGGGCACCACATCGCCGCGATACAGCATGCAGCAGGCCATGTACTTGCCGTGCCGGGGATCCACCTTGACCATCTGGTTGGCCGGCTCGAAGCAGGCGTTGGTGATCTCAGCCACCGAGAGCTGCTCGTGGTAGGCCTTCTCGGCCGAAATGACCGGTGCGTAGGTGACCAGCGGGAAGTGGATGCGGGGGTAGGGCACCAGGTTGGTCTGGAATTCGGTGAGGTCCACATTAAGGGCTCCATCGAATCGCAGGGAGGCGGTGATCGAGGACACTATCTGGCCAATTAGGCGATTCAGGTTGGTGTATGTAGGCCGCTCGATGTCCAGGTTTCGGCGGCATATGTCGTAGATCGCCTCGTTGTCGACCATGAAGGCGCAGTCCGAGTGCTCCAGGGTGGTGTGCGTCGTCAGGATGGAGTTGTAGGGTTCCACTACGGCGGTGGACACCTGGGGAGCGGGGTACACGGCAAACTCCAGTTTGGACTTTTTGCCGTAGTCCACGGAGAGGCGTTCCATCAGCAGCGAGGTGAAGCCAGAGCCAGTGCCCCCACCAAACGAGTGGAAGATGAGAAAGCCCTGGAGGCCGGTGCACTGATCCGCCAGCTTGCGGATCCTGTCCAGCACCAGGTCGACGATCTCCTTGCCGATGGTGTAGTGCCCGCGGGCGTAGTTGTTGGCCGCGTCCTCCTTGCCGGTGATCAGCTGCTCCGGGTGGAACAGCTGGCGGTAGGTTCCCGTGCGGACCTCGTCCACCACAGTGGGCTCCAGATCGACGAACACGGCGCGGGGCACATGCTTGCCGGCTCCGGTCTCGCTGAAGAAGGTGTTGAAGGAGTCATCACCCCCGCCCACCGTCTTGTCGGAGGGCATCTGGCCATCGGGCTGGATGCCGTGCTCCAGGCAGTAGAGCTCCCAGCAGGCGTTGCCTATCTGGACTCCCGCCTGGCCCACGTGGATCGAGATACATTCACGCATATTGATTTTTTACTGGGTTTCTGGTTTCGGGCTGCAGGTTCTAGTTACAGTTTCTCACACGCGACTACAAAAAATCAACGGAAAAAGTGTAGAGCCACGATTTTGGGTTCCGACTCTGCGAGCGTATACGTTGAAATGCCCGAGAATGGATTTTTAGCAGACGTAAGTCGCACGTAGCTCTGGGATTCACAAAAATAAACTTCACAACCCCTTCGGATATTAGATAATATAAACGCGTTTTACCAATCGATTTTGCTCCGCTGGCACGGAAACCCCTGTCAGGCCGATTTTTGAGTTGTTTGTTTGAACTCGGCGTGGTTCCGTTGGTGTTTTATACTACACATTGCTAGCTCTTGGCCAAAATTGTTTTACCATCAACGGGAGGGCTCAGATGCGATTATGTTGGCGGTATTTACCCAATTTAAAGGTCAGTAAAATTTCACAGCACAAGCACGCTTGTTTGGTAGATTTAGTGTGACCGTGGAGCGTAAAAATACCATTTATCCTGAAAAAATATTTAAACATTTAAAAGAGGTAATTTCTGATTAAAAAAATAAATTAAATGTGTATATAGACAGGGGATTCCATAAACTGTTAAATTGCTGAATTGTTGAAAATTCAACAAAAAATTTCAGCAATTAAGGGAACGACCCTAAATAAATCCTGTTGAATTTTCAAACAGCTGTTATTTTTTGAAAAGTTTCAGCTTAAAACACGCAATATTTCTGAAGGTTGACTGGAACAGCTGAATAACAGCTGATTGAAATTCAGCAATTCAACAGTTTATGGAATCCCCTGAGACTTAACTATCATGCGTGTGGCTATATATTTTTCATAGTAACATTTGTAGTTTTCATGTACAGAAGTATTTAAAAGATTATATTTTTGGACAAAGCAATTGTTTACTATTTTTGTTTAATATTCAACAACACTTAAAATTTTAACCATTTAACGAAAATGGTCAACACGGAAAAGGGGTTGCATAAATCTTGTTGAAGGGGGGTCAAATGTTTTGGGCAGTATTTTTCTGTATTTTGCAGAACTGCGCGGTAATCGATCCACTCTGCGCACTTATCGATTACTTGCGCGCGAAACAGGTGTTCGTTTAAAAAACATTATGTTTTATGAGACTTCGGAAAATACTGTTAGTTACATTAATGGTATTCAATAAGGGACAACAAATAGTCACATTTTTTTAAAAAATGTTTTTTATAGCCGTTAAACTTGGGAAAAGCTAAGTAGCTTGTGACACATTTTGTTATTACCTTACCATCGAAGTATAATTATTACAAGCTCCGAAAATGGAACAGTTAGCTGGTTTACAAATCTTATTTTCTGAGAATCTAGTTGGGCCTTGAAAATGCACTCGTTTCTGAAATTTGAAACATAAATTACTCTTAGATCATAGCCAGTGTCGGAAAAAGAATATAAGAAATTTCAAAATATGAATACTAAAACTTCTGAGAACGATGAGATCTCCAGCCAGCTGTTGCTGAACCTGAAGGACTTGTTGCTGTGGCGCAACTGCCGAGTGACATTGATCGTTTTTACGGGCATATTGCTCCTTCTGCTGGACCTTATGACCCATTCGGTGATCAGCGTGGTTAGCATGGCGGGGATAACTGTACTCCTGGCGGCCATTGGTCATCGCTTTTTAATGCAGTTCTTGAGGGCCTGGAAGAAAGATGGAAGCAAGGATAAGATCACACGCCTGTATCCTAATGTGAAAATTGAAATACCCCAGGAGGACGCTATTCGTCTGGCCGGTATAGCAGTTGAATATCTAAATTCCTTCCTAAACCGTATGATTGGATTGTTTTTGCTAGAGAAGTGGGAGGATACCTGGAAGTTTCTTGTTCTGCTCTGCGGTATTAATTTGCTGGGCGATTGTTTTAACGGATTGACTTTAATGCTTGTTGGTAGGTTGATTGTTATTTAATTTATCTTAAATATTATTAAGGTACTAATAAATTTTAAATTACACTCATACTGCTTTTTCTTAGGCAATCTTATAATTGATAATATATGTAGCTACCGCAAATGTGGTTGCATCCTAAAAGTAATCATTTCTTTTGGTTATTCTTTTTCAGGACACGTGTGTATTTTTACCTTACCAAAACTGTACGAGTTGTATAAGCCAATAATTGATGTCCAGGTCAGGAAGCTTCGTATGTTCAAGAAGCAGAAGAGCGCACCCGAAACTTCTGATGAAAAGACCGAATCCTTTGAGGAACAATATCCGACAGAGACACCATATGAAGGTCAGGAGTCCAATGAGGCCAGCATGCTGTATAAAGTGTGCGATAATGAGCAGCTTCTCGATCTTCTAGAGGCGGAGCACCGCCAAGGATGTCGTTGTCGCGACTGCGAGCACCAGGAGTTGCCCATCGAGGCGCTGTAAACTCCAATCTGTTAATAATGTAACGTTATTGTTCAAAATTAAATTTGTGGAATTATATTTTGTCGTTCCACTCAGTTGGCAATCAAAAAAGTTTCATTTAATGGCCCAACTTGCTCAAATAAATTCAGGGGGACCCGGGAACTCCCTTTAGCCCCGATCGAGTCTACCTTTCGTCAAAGGTCATAGGAAAGCACTCGATTATGACATGTGGAAACTCTACCAGCCGAGTAGTCAATGTCTGATGAAATGTTTTGGATTCTTCGAACCTCTCTATGGATATGGGTTCAGGCGAATTACCTGCCCCTCACCCGGTGATTCCGATTCCAAGGTCGTTGAGCTGTCAGTGGGAAGTGTAAGGGGTCGTCGGCAGAGCGGTATTTATGGTGATATGTTCTACAGTTTTGAGGGGATTCCCTTTGCCAAGCCTCCGCTTGGGAAACTGCGATTTGTGGCTTCTCAGCCAGCGGATGCCTGGAATTGTGAGCTGGATGCCCGACACGAAAGGTCCATTCCCCTGCAGATGGATAGGCGGACGGGCAAGGTCGTTGGCAGCGAGGATTGCCTGTACCTAAACGTGTACACCAAGCATGTAAGTAATAGAGACATTTTCTAAATATAAACATATAGAGTTTACTATTAATAATTCGAAACCATTTAATTGTACTGGAAAACATTTTAATGATAAAGACAGTATGCACACAAAAAAAAATATCGCCCCGTGTATTCGATATGGCCATTGTAAAAAGCATGTAATTCAAACCCACATCGTTTTTACATTAAATACTCATCAAATTTACATTATTATTGACCTTAAAAAAATGTAAAATTGACCTACGTTTCCTATCGATTTTTTTTTGGGTGTGGGTATTTATAAAGATAAGATCCCCTATTCTCGACAACTACAGAACCTGTGAGTTTGTTTAAAGTATATAAACTAAAAAACATTTAAAATAATTGTTATGACTGATATATTTATGTGCGCTGGTTGCCACATTTCACTTTCATTTTTATTTGTTTAAATATCTTTTGCTTTACCATATGGATATCTATTTTAAGAAGATGAGAAGACTTCTTATGCTTCCATTTATGTCTGCCTTAGTTTGGGGTTAGAGGAGTTTATCTAAAACAGTGGCACTCCAGCCTGTTCAAACAACCCATCGAGAAACTTAAGCTTTGGCATGGAATGTGGAATACACTTTAGTTCCTCGGTGATATTAAGGACCATTCGAGCTCCAGAGTCCACTGGCTTCCAATCCACAAGCGGCTTAGTAAGCGGAGAGTTTGGATCCGAGGTGGCTGCAAAATGCACAAACATCGAGACCATTCGACAAATAGTAGCGAACTCCGCCCTTGATTGGTCTAATTTAAAAGTGGCCGGTAGTACATAGATATAGCACAGCTCATCCACATGAGTAACTCCGCGCTGCTCCTTTCCGAGGAATCGAATCCGGTATAAGTTGAAGTCCGGTGAATAGAAAGCGAAGCGGTAAAAATAAGTCGGTGCCTGGCTGTAAGCCAGTCGACCTTGGATCAATCGGTCTAGTGAATGGAAAGTGTTGTGGGTGAAGATCTCTGTCAAGACGTCGAAGTGCTCCACGCTTAGTTGTTCACCATGCGCCTTGCAGAAATAGTCCAATATTTTAATCCCTATCTCGCGCTTCTGGGCGGAATCGGAGAAATACTTAAAAGGAAATGGTAGTACCCGCTCTGGATATTCCTGGAAGTTCTGCAAGACCTTCGGATCGGTTTTTAAACCGACCACATTAAGTAATCCCTCATCACTATTGGCTCCCAAAATGATGGGAATGCGATTGCTCCAGCTGTTCCGCTGCAGTTCCCTGGGCTCCGCCAGGAGAACAGCATTGGGAGTCACATAGCTTTCAATGCTAGGCTTAAATGACATAAGATCGTGACCCTTCTCTTCAGGTGTGAACAAGTCAGCGGAGACGAGCAGTTGCGGATCTGCCTTCAAGAGGAACTGCAAGACCTGACGGTCTACGTTCTCTCCCTTGTATCCCAAGTGTTTTGCCAGGCGGTATTCCATTTGGGGCAAGCGATTTACTTCCAGGGAAAAACCCGCCATTAGGATGGCTTTGTGGAAGAGTCCTTCAGTTTTTGGACTGGCCATCAGCATTTGAACGATCATGCTGCCCGAGCTGTGGCCGAATAGGGTGATTCTATCGGGGTCACCATTGAAGTTGCCGGCATTCGCCTTTATCCAACGGAGAGCCATGATTATGTCCTTAAGACCAGCGTTGCCTGGAATTTGTAGCGAAGGATCCGCAAAGCTGAGAAAGCCTATAAATTAAAATAAAAGACGTTATTGACATTAAATATTAAAAAAATGTAAATTGGTTAAGAATTATGTTATTGTAATATTAGAATCAGAATCAACAGGCAATTGATCTTGACATACGTCTGTCTAATCAAGGAGTGTGAAGGTCTCGGACAATCATTTTTAGCTTGGAAATCTGTTTTAAAGGAGGAATAAGTTATACATTGCCCTTCCTTGCGAGTTAATATAAGGAAAGTACTTTGGGAATTACTCACCTAAAGCTCCCAAGCGATGACCGATGCTCACGTGAATGACATCTTCTCTCATAAAGTAATCCGGACCCCAGGCTCGTCTCGAGGAATCGCCGCGAATAAATAGACCACCATGGATATAGACCATAAGAGGCAAAGGATTTTCGCTGTGCAGCTAATACAATGTTCGATATCGGATTCAGTTATTACAAATGTTCTGTAACAACATGATCGATTTTTCTCACCGTTTTTGCTGATATATTCAAGTAAAGGCAATCTTCGGAGCCCTGCACCAAATTTGATGGGGAACTCACTTGCAAGCACTTGCTTAGCGGCCTGGAACAATCTCGAATTCCTTGCCATGGCTCAAAATCTTCGGGCTCTTTGAAGCGCAAAGTTCCCAATGGAGGTGCAGCATATGGAATGCCATCGAAAGCGTAAAATTGATCTTCATAGAGCCCCTTTAGTAGTGTTCCCCGCACTTTTCCGTGTGTCGTCTGCACCACTGGGGAAGCTTCAACACTGCAAATATTATATAAATTATATAATAAAAAAAAAATGGCTCTTACTAGTCGTACGACATCTCCGATCTAGAGTACGATACAACATTGACTGTGGGGAGATCTTTATAAAGACCATACTCCAGCTAGATAAGAACTGCTTATCAAGTTGAAAACAAACTTAGCTTTTACGATGCACATAAACTTTCGAAGAGACTCTTAGAGAACACTTTTTAAATATTTTAAACAGCTTATGACAAAGGGATAAATGGGATCACTCTTTAAATAAAATTAAAAGCTTACGTCGAGTGCCTCGACTATCAGATACCTTTTACCACATGCCATCAGTTCGATAATTATTGAAAAAATAAATGAATTCTGACATAAAATAGTTTTTAAACGTTAAAAATGTTGACGCCCTTTTTTTTGTAGTTTAAAATATATTTTAGTATTAGCAAGGACTTTATCAAATTATTTAGTAATAAATTAACTTGAGTGTTAAGAAATATAAAATATATATACATTTTATATATTTTTTTTAAGGGATTATCATAGTATATTTCAGTTTTCCTGTTGATTCTTTAAAATAAATGTAATATCTTGACTCCCTAGTTCGATGAATCGAGTCCACCCCTGCCTGTTATGGTATATATTTACGGCGGGGGATTTCGCACGGGCGGAGCTACAAGGAGCAAGTACGGACCGGACTATCTTATGAGCAAGGATGTTGTGTACGTGCTCTTCAACTATCGTCTTTGCTCGCTGGGATTCCTTAGCATGCCGAGCTGCGAGTCGAATGTGCCTGGCAATGCTGGACTCCAGGATCAGTTGTTAGCTCTTCAATGGGTTCGCCGGCACATTCGGAACTTTAACGGAGATCCCGAGAATATTACGCTTTTTGGTGAGAGTGCTGGGGCTGCCTCGGTGCACTTTATGATGTGTCTGCCGCAGGCGAAGGGTCTCTTCCACAAGGCCGTCATGATGTCCGGATCGATTCTTAGTCCCTGGGTGGATGCCCCGGAAAGAGAAAGTTTATTCTGCCGCCTGGCCATGGCTGCCGGGTACGAAGGACCTGTGGAAGAGGGCTCCATGCTGCGGTTTCTGCGGAGCGTGAACGCAGAAAAGCTGATGGGTCACGAGTTCATCTCAGCCCGCGATCGTTGCTTTGGCTTCCTCAACCCCTTTGTTCCCGTCGTAGGAGGCCTCATTCAAGCCCCCTATCAGCAGCTAATGAAGGAGGCGTGGTCCTGCCAAGTGCCCCTGCTTCTGGGCGGGACCTCCTTCGAGGGACTGGTGTTCTACCCCTTCTGCCAGCTGGACAATGGCTACATGCTGGATTTGCTGAAAGCGGAACCGGCGATGGTTCTGCCCCACGAGCTTTACCACTCGATGAGCGACGAGGAACGCAACACAGCTTCCGATGCTCTGGTGAAACATCACTACGGACCCCGAGGCATCACCAAGTGTAATATCACACAGATTCTAGATGTGAGTAAACTTAAGAAATAATTTATTTTACATATCGAATTCACTTACCAATTTTTTGATAATATATGTTTATATTTACTAAGTAACAAATTATGATAATATTCTCAGGGTTTAGTTATCATTACTTAAAACAATTTTAATTTTCGTTTTTTATAAGACCTGTGACACCCTCGATAATGAGCATTTTAAAACTAATAAGTCAAACCAAATTAATATTTCTCCATCCATTAGCTATTCAGCTACAAGCTCTTCTGGCACGGCATCCACAGGGTGGTCCTCTCCAGATTATCCCACGCCCAGGCACCCACCTATCTATACCGGTTCGATTTCGATTCGCCAAAGTTGAATTTGATGCGAAACCAGCTCTGCGGTGATGACATCAAACGAGGTGTCTGTCATGCGGACGACTTGGGCTATGTCTTTCACAAGCAGGCCCAAATGAAGCAGCCGCTGGATTCCGCGGAATACCTGACCATCCAGCGAATGATGGGCATATTAACGACCTTTGCCAGGACCGGCGATCCCAACTGCCCGGAGACGGGACCGGATCAGTGGCTACCTGTCTCCACGAAGGCGCCCTTCAAGGTATTGAACATTGGACAGGAGGTGGAGTGCGTCACGCAAGTCGAAAAGGAAGGTCTGGAAGTGTGGAATCAGTTATATAGTAAAGCGAATTAGGACTGGAAATTTGGATGTCTCGAAAGTTTATTTTATTACCATTTGCATCATTGTATATTAAACTGAATTAATTTTTAGATTTTGTAAAATGCACATTTGTTTTACAAATTACTCTGGTTTTATTAGATTGATATTATTTTAAAATTTTAACTTTGAATTAATCCTACTAAGCAATCAAAATTGCTTAAATAATTTTTGTTTTGTTTTTATAAATTTTAAACCTTTTCATTATTTTGCTTAAGGGGGGACATCTGAGTAAACGGGCAAAAAAAAGCGGATTTTCAGGAATTTTTTTTGACCAAATGAAAAGGCCAATTGAAAATTTGTAAACTAGGTTTAATAATATAAGGTTCGAAGTACAAATTGAATTTTTTTCAAAAAAATCAAAAACAAAATGGCGGCTCTGCAGCATTTCTTCGTAGGCCCTTTTTGGTTGAAGGGGGTCCATGGCCGGAAAGCTAACGTCCTTAATTTTTTATCTAGATTTTTGATCTAAATTTTGTTAGTTTCTATACATCAACGGCTATCGACACACGTAGGATTTTTTCGATATATTGATTTTTTGCAAAATGGTGAGAGATTGAATAAAAGTGATGGAAAAAAACGTCACAAAAGTGTTAATAAAAAAAAAGTACGCAATATAAAAAAAAAATCCTACGTGTGTCGATAGACATAAGTATTTTAAATATACTGTGAAAATTTCAGATCGATCGATTAAGATTTGTTCGAGTTATGTTTCCGGCAGTCTCAAAAAAAGTGGTTTCGAGAAAAACGCGTTTAAAGTTTTAAGGTGCCTGGGATATACATATGAGGCATCGCGGCAGAATGGAAAATTTCGATACTTAGATACATTTCCCGGACTCTATCTTTTGGTATGTTATTTTTAAGACCCTAAAGAATATTTTAAACAAAAAAAAATTTTTTGGATTTTTAAAAAATTTTACTCAGATGTCCCCCCTTAAAAATGTAAGATCAAAGTTGGTAATTTTTTATATTACACAAACTATTTTAAGGACTAAACGGCCATTTGTCCCACTGTCAGCTTTTTACTGATCGCAAGCTTTGAGGCAACGCCCCACTCCACTCGAAAGCTTGGTGACCGCGTAAACAAAAACAAAACACATCAGTTTGTTTGTTTACAGTAGTTTTGCCGGCGCGATCAAAATGTTGTTGACCCACTCAGTGGGCGGCCCTCCTCTCTTCCCCTTGATTTAGTGACAAGTAGATTTAAGATAGCTAATAGTTTCAGATACTTAAGATCAGCTAATAGAGTGGGATGTTTGGTTGGGCAAAAGCAAATACTTAAGGTTACTATAGGATACTTTTCTATCTCGAAGATACTCAAGCAAAAGATTTAATTACTGGGTAAACTTCGAATCACAATAGTTATATTAAGTCCGGATTATAAAGATAATCGTTTCTTGCAGTGTCGATTAATTATGCATTCGCTGGGAGGTGTTGCCACGCCCCCCGCCCAAGTTTCCACCCGACAGCCCACGCTCGATGATCGGTTGTTGCTATATCAGTTATTCTGTTTATCTCGGCTCCGCACTTGAAATTCAATTTGTTGTATTCTTTTTGTACATTTTATTCTCTCTCCACCGCTCTCGACGCTCTTCTTTTTTGAGTAATTTGTATTCTGATATTTGTGTTAATGTAGTATATTTTTTTTTCTATAACTTTTTTGCCTTGTTTTCGCCTATTTTGCGCGGCTTTTTTGCTGGACGCTCCGCCGCTGGAATTCGATGTGAAAAAGTGTGTTTTTAATTTCAGTTTCGGTTTGGCGCTGGCGCGATACAGTACGCAGCTCGTGGCCATATCTCTATATATACAAAGTAGATCGATCGGATCGCGGTGCCTGGCTAGTGACTAGTCTATTCGATATGAACAAGAACCTCGGCTTTGTGGAGCGCCTGCGCTGGCGCCTCAAGTAAGTTTCGCCGTTAACCTTAATGCCGGGAATTATTTATTAAATTATCGCTTATTAATGTCGGAGAGTGTTCTTTCCATACTTTCGATTGCTGTTGTTGTGGGTGCCTTTGTTGTGGTTAGCTCTGTCAATTGTAGCGGTTCGTGTTTCGGGTTTTTTGTTTGCTCAGCTCTTTTTTGCCTTTTTTGTAGTAATTTCTGTTCTTCACTGTCAGGCATGACTAATTCTGTGGATGGTAGGAATTATTAATTTTTGGCGTTCTAATTGAGGCAGCTTTCCAGCCGAGAGATTAGATTTTGAGAAATTACGCAATCGGTATGAATATAGGTAGGGTATGGTCATCAAAAGAGCACTTTCATCAGATAAAAATGTATTTCATAGAACCATATTGCAAAATTACAATAGAATACAAGAGCGATGAGCGGTAATAAAATGGTTAAAGACTCGTTGTATCATTCAAATATTATTAAGCATCTATAATAATTTATTTGCGTACTTTTATTCATTTTAGCCAATCAAAAACATTAACTGTAAAAGTTTTTACGTACTACTCACAAAAAAGTATTGGGTTGAGGTAATAAAACTGTCACTCGTTAACATTAATCGATTCAATTCATAAATTCGTTTTATTGCTTAATCAGTATAACGTAAAAGACATTTTATATTTATTATCTCATATACCCATAATTTCATGGCTTGCCATTGAATCGATTTATTAAAACCATTTGGTGTAAGCAAATGGGTGGGATACTTCGTTTTGTGATGTAAACAGTTTGGTAACTGACCACATATTTTCAAGATGGTAAACATTTCTAAAATCTATAGTGATTGCTGCACCTTTTTAAAAATAATCAATAGATGATAACATTAATTAAATATTGATTTCGGCTTGTTGCGGATCCAATGATAATTATTTTATTTTCAAAGTCATTCATTCTCTGGTCCGGTTCTTATCACGCATTAACCTTGATAATGAAGCCGATTGGTAAAAATAGTTTCAGGTTCAGCTCGTTTTACGCCATTTCGCTTTAAATGTATTGCCCATAATTGGCAAATTAAAATTTTATCACGATGACAGCTAAATAGGTGCGATTTCATTTTGTTGCCCCAATGTAATGCAATTAAAAGTCTGTGTAGGGCTCAGAATAATTATCAGCAATTTTTCACATTATCTTCGTGATTAATATTCTATAGAATAAATACACACAACTCAATTAATGTGTATTTTTAAACGTCAGTAGAGAATGATGCTCTGGACCTTACTGATTAAAGGCATTTATTTTTAAAGTGAAATAAAATAATTAATTCTACTTAAGAGGCTGGCCTATGATAAGGGAAGTGACAGCTGCTGATAAGGCAGAACAATTGCCCACAAGATAACGACTTCATTTTGATGATCATCAGCAGCAGTCCAAGGGGTATGCTGAGCTTAAACTACAAATGATTTAAGGGCAGTCCTGGGCTTTAAGTTTTGAGTACTGCTCCACTGGTCACCAGTAGTGGCAGCGGACTGTGTTAATTTATCACTGACAGACGTGCCTGGTTAGCAGTGGACCATCCAGTTGACTGAACCACCTAAGCCTGGTGTCCAGGCTGAGCCGGCAACTGTGGCTACGTGTACACTTAAAAATCAATTTGAAAATCAACCTATATTAAAATTGATAAATTTTTTAAAGTAATAAAAAAAACTTGTTCTTTAAGAACTCTGAGTGCATTTTAAATATCAATATGCCTATGCACTTACCCAAAAAATAGATTTTTGTTAATCCGCAACCTTATCACCAATTTTTCCCAGTGTTTCCATGCAGCTGAGAAATGGATTGTGAAGTGTTGGGATGGGCTGGTGGATGCGATGTGATGAACAGCAGCAAAACAATTTAAATTTAATGCAATGCATGCAGTCTGCCCACTGGCATGTGGCTTTGAGAATGAATTAAAATAATTGACTTTGTGACAAAAATATCAAATTATCCGGGTGCTAGACGAGCCCAATATTGTTATGCTAATTATATGTACCATTGTGCAATTGCAGAACCATCGAGCATAAAGTCCAGCAGTATCGTCAGTCCACCAACGAGACCGTTGTGGCCGAGACCGAGTACGGAAAAGTGCGGGGTGTCAAGCGACTGTCGCTCTACGATGTGCCCTACTTTAGCTTCGAGGGAATCCCCTACGCCCAGCCGCCGGTGGGGGAGCTGCGATTCAAGGCCCCGCAGAGGCCCACCCCCTGGGAGGGCGTGCGGGACTGCAGCCAGCCTAAGGATAAGGCCGTCCAGGTGCAATTCGTTTTCGATAAGGTCGAGGGCTCCGAGGACTGCCTCTACCTGAATGTTTACACCAACAATGTGAGTACGACAAAAGCATAAACATAATTATCAAACCGTAAGTCAAATAATAAATCAAATCAAATAATGGGGTCAAATTTGCTTAAAGGGGTTACAAAGGGTTAAAAAGAAACTATATATTTGATTTATATTAATAAGGCAAAAACGCTAATTTGTTCAAATTTATTTTGTAAAATAGGAAATCATATTAGTATAAAATAAAATAATAAAATAAACAAAACAAGCACTCCTTGTATGATGATGCTATTGTACTTACTTAAATAATGTTGTGATTTTTATTTAACGTAATCTTTTTTAAAGATTACAAAATTTGGATAAAAACAGAGTAATCTTTATGAATACTATTTGGGTTCAAAGTTTTGAGATAATTTTCTACTATGGCGATATAATTTGAAGAAAGCTATTTTAAAGACTTTAAAAGCTATAATAATCTCTTATTTCTTTTATTAAAAGAAAAGAAACAATCATTTTAATGCAAAAGTAATTTTTACAATGACTGATACATTTTTTTATAATTTTCCTACTAAAGGTGAAGCCCGATAAACCCCGTCCGGTTATGGTTTGGATCCACGGAGGTGGCTTCATTATTGGCGAGGCCAATCGGGAATGGTATGGCCCGGACTACTTCATGCAGGAGGATGTTATCCTAGTCACCATACAATATCGTCTTGGTGCTTTGGGTACGGCAAATCATATCCTTATAGAACATATTGTTTCTAATTGTTCTCTTTCGTTATAGGTTTTATGAGTCTAAAGTCCCCAGAGTTGAATGTACCTGGAAACGCCGGTCTCAAGGATCAGGTGATGGCCCTTAAGTGGATCAAGAATAATTGCGCCAGTTTCGGGGGAGATCCCAACTGCATCACCGTTTTTGGAGAAAGTGCAGGAGGAGCATCGACTCACTACATGATGATAACGGAGCAAACCCAGGGACTGTTTCATCGTGGAATCCTGCAGTCGGGCAGTGCCATTTGTCCTTGGGCCTACAACGGCGATATTACCCATAACCCTTACAGGATAGCGAAGCTGGCGGGGTACAAGGGCGAGGACAACGACAAGGATGTGCTGGAATTTCTGCAGAACGTGAAGGCCAAAGATCTCATACGGGTCGAGGAAAATGTGCTGACCCTGGAGGATCGCATGAACAAGATTATGTTTGCCTTTGGGCCATCTCTGGAACCCTTCTCGACGCCCGAGTGTGTGATACCCAAGCCGCCCAAGGAGATGATGAAGACCGCCTGGAGCAACTCCATCCCGATGATGATAGGAAACACTTCCTACGAGGGCCTGCTGTGGGTGCCGGGTTAGTGCCTAACAGCAGCATTTTGTAATGAAATATATTATAATCTTAATTTTAATTCGCAGAGATTAAGATGATGCCACAGGTTGTGCAGCAGGTGGATGCTGGTACTCCGTTTATTCCCAGGGAATTGCTGGCAACGGAGCCCAGTAAAGAAAAGCTGGACTCGTGGAGTGTTAAGATTCGTGATGCTCATCGCACTGGAGCAGAGAGCACTCCAGATAATTACATGGATGTAAGGAAGTTGAATCATATGGCTCTTTAAATTATAATATCTCACACTCTTCCAGCTCTGTTCGATTTACTATTTCGTGTTCCCCGCCCTGAGGGTGGTCCACTCCCGACACACCCATGCCGCTGGAGCCCCTGTGTATTTCTACCGATTTGACTTCGACTCCGAGGAGCTCATCTTTCCCTACCGCATTATGCGAATGGGACGTGGTGTCAAGGGAGTGAGCCATGCCGACGATTTGACCTACCAATTCCCAAGTCTGCTAGCCCGTCGATTGCCCAAGGAAAGTCGCGAGTACCGGAACATCGAACGAACGGTGGGCATCTGGACGCAGTTTGCAGCCACGGGAAATCCCTACAACGAGAAGATAAACGGAATGGACACTCTGACCATTGAGCCAGTACGAAAATCCGACGAGGTCATCAAGTGCCTTAACATTAGTGATGACCTGAAGTTCATCGATTTGCCCGAGTGGTCCAAAATAAAGGTTTGGGAGAGCCTATATGATGACAACAAGGATTTATTGTTTTAATGCGAACTAACTGTACAGCTAAATAAATATCTAGAAATTGTATATAGGATCAAATGCTTTATGAAATATATTCTAAACTTTGCTTGTTCAAGAAATGTACACTCAATATTTACATAAATACGTAATTGAATAAATTGATTTACTTTATGTATATCGAAAGGTTTATGCGATTTCGTAGAATATTATTTGTTTAATTCAATATTAAAATGTTTAATTTAAGACTCATATAATTTTGAATCCATGCAGTTTGACACATTCGATACGTTTCTTAAAGAATCATTCATTTGGGAGTGACCGAAAATGTACATTGATGCTTATCAAAACTAACCCCTATTCAGCACCATGCAATTTCTCTGGACCCCCAATAAATTTAATTTATTAATTTACATTTTAAATTATTATTTTTGTCGTTTTCTATTTCCCTAAAGGCTTATGGCGATCCGTTAATTATATAATTAAACCTGAAACTGGTTTGGTGATCAGCTCAATTCACATGTATTGTTTGATCATTTATCTCGTATTTAAAGTCGGTAGGAGGTCAATCTTTCCGACTCGGGCTAACCAATTTTCACGATAATTTAAGAAAGTTCTGCGTAATTGTTTATTTTCTTCTTCAAACATTTCTTTATAAGACACTCGCGAACTTCCACATTTCGTTTTTGTTTGACTTCTCTCTGCTAATCAGATGTTCCGGTAAAAAAAAAGAAGGCCGCGAAAACAGAGTTCAACTGAAACTTTCGACATTGTTGTCAGTTTTACTATAAAACTATAGGGAAATTATTACATTTTGACTTTTATAAATTTTTACGTTTTTTTTCGAGACGCAGGGAAAACAAAGGAAGGTAACTCCGATCCCGTTGATAGAATGGCTGCCACTCGTCGTCTGACCCGGGAGCTCTCCGATCTGATTGAGGCCAAGATGAGCACTCTGCGGAACATCGAGAGCAGCGACGAGTCACTGCTGATGTGGACTGGTCTTTTGGTACCGGAAAAGGCGCCGTACAACAAGGGCGCCTTCCGTATCGAAATCAACTTTCCGCCGCAGTATCCCTTCATGCCCCCGAAGATCCTTTTCAAGACGAAAATCTACCACCCGAATGTGGACGAGAAGGGCGAGGTGTGCCTGCCGATCATCAGTACCGACAACTGGAAGCCCACAACGCGCACGGAGCAGGTCCTCCAGGCCCTTATAGCCATCGTCCACGACCCGGAACCGGAGCATCCGCTCCGCTCTGACCTGGCGGAGGAGTTCGTAAAGGAGCACAAGAAGTTCATGAAGACCGCCGAGGAGTTCACCAAGAAGAATGCGGAGAAGCGACCGCAGTAAGGTCAGCCAGCAGTTCACTTTATTTGTACATCAAAATTAAATATAGTTTAGGCCATGAATCCCAATCTCTCTAACAGACGTTGTCCTTTTCATAATTGATATTAGGTAAGAAAGGTTGTGGTATAATAACTTATGTAACTTGTTAAAAGTAAACAGTATTTTAATACCTTTGGCTATAGATATAATTATAATATTTTAATTGTAATTGCACAACAGGAACCTGAATCACTTATTAATGCTTACTTGAAACGTGAAAGTAATCTAGAATTCAATTCAACTACTTTACCTAGTACTTATTACATAATTTTTAATTATAAAATTAAATATTCTTTAATTGCAAAGTATTAAGAAATTTAAAAATATTGATTATGCAAAATTTATGTACCTAACCGCTTTGCATTAAGTATTTAAAACATTACTTTAATATTTAAGTATTAATAAACTGGCAAATAAAACTTAGATTCCAATTAAAAGCTGGTATAATTATAAATTTTCTTATCGACACAGGCCGATTCCTAGCCATTGTCTAAACTCTCTATCAGAACACTTCTGACTAGAGTCTGGGCTAACTAGTTATTTATGGACTCAAGTGCCTTGCAGTGCTCGGACCTAGTTGCTTATTGTATAATTTATGGCCAGAACTAAGAGAAGGGACGGGTTAGGACTGCAGTGTGTCCAAACCTTGTGGGAATAACACTTGAATGTCTGCTACTCAAGCGAGCCATCCCTTTGGCAGCTGAATATAAAATAGGCAATTTATTAACACATGGGTATGGTCGGGATGGGGCGATTTCAACAAATTAGCCGCTAAACAAGTTCAAAGCGGCGTCAACTATAGGGAATTACTCTCGCTGACTTAATTGACCAATTAAGTTGTGAATAAAATTTGTCATATAAAAATGAAAAACGGTTCCTACCATGCATAGTAAAAAAGCCATCAGTTGACTTATCACATGGAAATAAACTTGATTCAAGCACGTCAGTTGGCGTGGCTTAGTGAGGGGAAATTGCGCGGTAAGGCGATATAATATTCTATAATTACGCGAACAATATGTTACGGCTGTTTCCTCTCGGGGGAAACTAGCTCAATTAGCTGGGAGTATTTTTGATGGCCAGCAATGTTCCTATATCGATTTCGCGTAATACCTTTGTTCTACATTTTGGGCCATCGATGATATTCCCATTTACTTTGTTAATTGCATAATATACACTTATCATGGTCATGTCTAAGGGCAACATGATTGTGTTCAACAGCACTTAATGAAATTACCGGAATTATTTAGTAACTCGGAAAACTGGTTTATTATTCACTGAGGCAAAATAAATGTATAAATTAATGAGAATAAATGCATTTAATAAGGTTAGGTAACCTTTTTTATATGAATTTATATTTATTGTTGTATTTATTTCGTTTATTACAAATTAAAGGGTTAAATATATGCAAATTAATATATAATATGATATTTAACATTTAATGCTGTCACAGATTTAATAATATTTTGGGTTCATCTTTTTGAAGCCCAAAAAACTTTAAATATTGTTTTCAAAATGTTTCAGCTTATGCGAATCATTGGTTAGAATGCTTTTTATTGATTTATAATTTGTGCCCCACTTGATGTAATCCCTTTTGAATTGCCAAACCAGGAATGCCCAAACTCCGCCTGCAGAGAGCAATAACATTAATAACAATTGCGGGGGGCTGATAGCCGAATAGCGGCGCATGCTATAAACAATAAACAAAGCAGCAGCAACAAACACGATAACGCCTAAACAAAACAACGGCGCCCAGAACGACCAGCAAGCGGACTCACTCGAGCAGACCGAATGCCCAAGGCATTTGAGTGCACAGCCGCAGCTAGAATATCACTCATACGACCCCGTGGCCAGCGCGGAATGGGCAAACGAGTGGAAAAATCATCATCGACACGCTGCCAGCGCTTGTGTGTGCGTTTGTGTGTGCGAGTCGAACGTCGGCGGGCACTAAACTTAGCCGGCGCTTACTTTAAATGCTCAGTTGCCGAGCGAACCCTGAGTAAAGCGCAACGCCAGCCTTAGATTCTCAGGCTGGAAATCAGCCACCGTCCCGTCCCACAATTCGGTGCCTTTTTTCAATTGCTCTGCATCTGTGAAATCAGGGCAGTAGTTACTGTGCCAGCAACAAGTGATGTGACATTGGGTGTTGTGAATCTAAAATAATTCCGATAGAAAAAGTTACAAGGCAAAAGTTTAAGGGCCGGCAGCTGATACCGACTCACGTTACGCATTCGCCCCGTTGTCCAGCCGCGATTTTATAGATTTTCCGTGTGTGCCGTCCGCGTTTATTTTCACTGGGATTTCGAGCAGCTTGCCAATTGTGTTTTGTGTATTTAATAGTTTCACATATATAGACAAATATATCCGGAAGGGAATTGTTTGCGGCAGGCGGCGTGAGACCACAGCAAGATGTCATTCGATATAGCCGTGGCCGATCAGATGCGCATTGCACTGAAGTAAGTCTATCTTTAAGTCACTTTTAATATTTATTTAAATATATATGCTTGCTAATATCCATTAGTATTTCCAACATGTCAAAGCAGAAAGCTTAAATTCAAAACCTATTGAAAACATTAAATAAGTTTTTGAAATTTTTGTAATGACGTGTTTCTTTCGCATTAGAGAGCTAATCAAAATTTATGAAATAACTTATAAAAAGGAATGTTCATAATAAACATGTGTTTTTTTATTTGTGAAAAAGATCGAGTTGATAAGCATACATTTTTAATTTCCTGCTGATTTTGTACATCTGGCTTCAAACTTTTTTCGGTGCATTTCGGCAACAAACATTCCGCCGGCGTTGAGTTCAGTTAATCCGTCAATCAATAAGGTCAATTGGCGGGTTCTACATTCACCTATACTACGTATACCAGCCCAGTTGCCATGACCATACTCGTCTCAAGTTGAGCAGCCCTGATAAGAAGAGTCCGGCCCGCCAAGCTTCATTTATTATCAAGAGATTACAGGCTGCTGTAGCAGAGACCCGAATCCGGTTCACCATTTGGGTCTTATTAATAGTCATAGAGTCGTTGAGATAAGGTCTCGTTTCTGCATCCGCATCATCGGCAGTGGCGATAGCCAAATCAAAGCGTCATTAAAACGAAGTCTCGCCAACAATTTGTTAATAAAATTCGTCAAACGATCAGCAGACATCTGGTGTGAACCTTGTACCTCCTCAGCATTAGACATCATTTTTAGAAATCAAAATCAAAGCTCTTGAGTGCGAAAAAGTTCAGCCGAACTATGTCGAAGCGAGCCACACACAATTGATAGCGAACAACTTATTGTTGCTACTTCTGTTTGAGCCAATTATCAATTATCGGTATCGGCATATAGACTGATAAGATTTTAAACTACCCAGGCTTAACATGGTGCGTCAGGAAAAAGATTACTCAACCTATTTGCGAATCTCTGATATAAATCATTTGCGGGACTGCCCAACAATCGGAGGTGTTTGTGAAAATAAATACATTTTGGTTTGGTCACATATGTACATAATTATCTTTTTTGGTGACAGTTAGAAAAAATATTTAACAAGAATCACGTTTGCAAATGTCAAGGCAATTACACTAAGTTGCAGAATCAGCAAAAAAGTTGTAACTTGAGCGTAAAAACTTTGCTAAAAGCCAAGAAGCCGGAGAAAAAATAGCAGTTAAAAAGTTAAACGAAGAAGTCAAGCAAGGTAAACAAGAAGCGAAGAAGTTCAATGGACGAATGCAAATTATTCGACTTTTAAACAACAAACTTAAACTTTAGCTTATTCCGTTTACTACAGTAAAACATTTGCTTGCCTTTAATGGCTAAATTTCTTACTCACTCATAAAATTTAATTTCTATTCTAAATGTCCATTTGTTTTACACTATTAAATTGGGTTGAGAATTGAAAACAATTTGAACTTAATTAGACAATGAATTGCAATTGTATTTATATTGTCAAAATTATTTCATTCATTAGCCATCCCGACGATTATGAGTACACTCAACTAGAAACGGGTATAAATATTATTTTATCGCCTTTTTGTCAAACAGCTTAAATTGTTTTGAAGAAGAAATGAAGAGCAAATGTAAATAAATCGAGTTTGATCAAAAATCAACGGTCATTTATAACTTTCTGCATCGCTTTACACACGAATTCATGAATTTGATAGATGAAAAATATGGAATATTATACGTTCTTTACTTTTCTTTTTGGGCGAAAATAATATTGAATACTGAATGCACTCAAGCAAAATGCCATTGACCTGCATGCAAAGCTTTGATGCATGGCAATATTGATTGATTTTCCGAAATTTTCCATTTTCATTTCCATTTCACATCCTCTCATACGTATTTTAATTTGTAAATATTTTGAGTTGCCAGTTGCACAGTTTATTTTTCTAAAAAATACAGAAAATAGAAACACACACATGCAATTATGTTTGGAATGAAATTGAATTTGGATTTCCTTAATCTGTTCATTTTCATTCCGAGACCATTTCTCCCCTGAAAATTTGCAATTCGTGCTGGACCAGATTATTTAATTCGGCATACGGATATGGAACACCATATGTTAAGGTAAAACTATTTTATATCTGTCGCAACTTGAGGACAAACTGGAAACAAGTTCTCGCGTTAGAATTATGTGTTATTCAACAACTGGATCTTAGGGCCCGACCTCGACAGCCAACTGGTAATTAGCACTTGATCTCTAATAGATCACACTGATTGCATCTCGAATAAGATATCCACTGGAATTTCCTCAAGGCTGCGGCTGCAAAATCGCCAGAAGTAGACGCCGGGCAGCTGTTAATTAATCGTTGCCTCTGTTTACTACTCGTAGAGCCGTTTGCTCTCATGATTTGCGATCATCGTACTTGACTTTCGTCTGGGCCGGGCACTCAGTCTTCTTAATTTTACTTAACTATACAGGCATAGACATTTATGAGTTCTGCTATTGCTGCGGCGTCGTAGTGCGGTCTGTTGTGGATCGGCTCACGCGTCGTTTAGAGCGCACGTTCCCAAATGGAAACGCACTTGAAATTCAAATGGGCCGCGCCTCCATCGATATAGGGTATTTCCGTTGATATATGTAAAATGTACCCATTAGAATTCAATTTGGGAGCTTTGATTTCTAGACAGGCTTCTTGCTAAAGAGTAGTTTTAGATCAACCGTTTTAAAAACGGAAACACTCTTTAATTTTTTGTAATTTTTATATATTTTTTTTAAGGTTTTCGGTATACAACTAACTTTCTAGTGTAATTTTTTGGGCAAATCATAAAATGAAGTATGAGTATTAAAATATTAAGTCATTATATGAAGAATTCTTTAATATTAAAAGAATTTTTTATGTTTCCGAAATGTTTTGAACAATTTGAACATTTTACAATAACCAATGTTATTTATTGAGCTGTCTGACCTACAGGGCATCAAACACTTCATCACTTCGCACACCTATTCTATTTTCACTATTGGCTATTTATATTCCATTTTGTTTACGCGCTAATTGGAAATTCGCAAAGAAATACTAGAAACGCGCCGTCAAGCGTTTGTTTACAAACAAAATCGAAAGCAAACTGCCAAACACTCCGAGAGGTGTCTTTGCCAGCAAAGTGCTTCTGACTCTGCCGCCTTCAAATTTATTAAATTCAATTTATTTCTACATTTTCCTTGCAGCTACGTCAAGTTCAAGACGAACCAGCAGCGCCTGCGCAGCAATGACAAGGTCATTGCCGACACGGTCTACGGAAAGGTGAAAGGGGTGAAGTGGCAGTCGATCTACGGCAACAACTACTACAGCTTCGAGGGCATCCCGTTCGCCAAGCCGCCGGTGGGCGATCTCCGCTTCAAGGCGCCCGTGGAGCCGGACCACTGGACGGAGGTCAAGCGGTGTACCCGGGTGCGCTCCAAGCCCTGTCAGGTGAACATCGTGCTGAAGCAGGTGCAAGGCAGCGAGGACTGCCTGTACCTCAATGTCTACACCAGGGAGGTGAGTCGAGCTTATATGATACATCCATAACTTATTTAATAAAGCTTACGATGCGCAAGTAAAGGAACCTAATAGTTCTAAAATTCGCAATATTTAAGAATATTACAAACATCATCTTCGTATTAATTTAGTCTTATGCATATATGCATGCTTTGCATTATTCTAAATTAATGTTGCCTAAAAAATATGAAAACCAGTGTGATGCAAACCCAGAGTCCAAATGATGAAATAGAATCTGTTATCAGCTTGTTTAATCAGTTTTTAAAATGTACGACCAATAGATAATATCATAATAACGAAATATTACACTAATTTTGAAGTTAATCATTAGATTAACTTTTTCTGTGTTCCAGTTTAACTTTTGTTAACTTCTATTATAATTTTTTTGAATTTTGTTTCCCCCAGTTGCATCCCCACCGTCCTTTACCCGTTCTGGTTTGGATTTATGGCGGTGGCTTTCAAATGGGTGAAGCCTCGCGGGATCTGTACAGTCCGGACTACATAATGATGGAACATGTGGTTCTGGTGGTTATATCGTATCGCCTCGGAGCCCTGGGATTTCTGAGTCTGGGAGACGAAGAGCTGGATGTTCCCGGGAATGCAGGACTTAAGGATCAGGTGATGGCTTTGCGGTGGGTAAAAAAGAATTGCCAGTTCTTTGGTGGCGATCCGGAGAACATTACCGTTTTTGGTGAGAGTGCCGGAGGGGCTTCCACCCATTATATGATGCTGACGGATCAGACAAGAGGACTCTTCCACAAGACTGTGATTATGTCGGGAGCGGCTCTGGCGCCCTGGGCTCAGACCCCCACCCATATAAACTGGCCCTTTAGGTTGGCCCAGGCCACGGGATACACGGGAGAACCGAACGATCGCGGGATATTTGCTCATCTCAAGAAGTGCAAGGCCAGCAGTATGCTCAAGGTGGCCGAAGATATTATCACCATGGAGGAGCGTCATCAGCGGCTGACCATGTTTTGCTTTGGTCCCACCATCGAACCTTATGAGACGCCACACTGTGTGATCCCCAAGTCCCCGCTGGAGATGATGCGCGATTGTTGGGGCAACAGCATTCCCATGGTCATCGGCGGCAACTCCTTCGAAGGTCTTCTAATGTTCCCCGAGGTGAACAAGTGGCCGGAACTACTGTGCCAACTGGGTGACTGCGAGAATCTTGCTCCCGCGGACGCCCACGTGAGCGATGAGCAAAGGAAAGCCTTCGGAAAGCAAGTTCGGGAGCTATACTTCGGCGACAGGACTCCTAGCAGGAAGACCATACTGGAGTACAGTGATGTAAGTTGACAGTACGAAATATACAAAAATATATAAGCTTAATCCATATCTTACTTTACAGCTCTTCTCGTACAAATATTTCTGGCACGGCATCCATAGAACTTTGCTCTCGCGTGCTCATCACGCTCCATTGGCCCCCACGTTCCTGTATCGATTCGATTTCGATTCGAAGCACTTCAATATCATGCGAATCATCACCTGTGGACGCAAGGTGCGCGGCACTTGCCACGCGGATGATCTTTCGTATTTGTTCTACAATGCGGCGGCCAAGAAGCTGAAACGTCGGACGGCTGAGTTCAAAACGATAAAGCGGCTGGTCTCCATGATCGTTCAGTTTGCCATTTCCGGGGATCCCAATATACCAATGATCTCCCAGGACGAGAAGGAACAGCCCCAGGGGGCGTGGCTGCCCATTTTGCGGGAGGATAAGGTGTTTAAGTGCCTGAACATATCGCACGATGTGCATGTGATTGATTTGCCCGAGGCCGAGAAGCTGCGACTCTGGGACAGCATCTATGCTAGAGAACTGCTGTACTGAGAAGCCCTCGTTCAACACTCCCCATCGCAATACCACTTATCCATAGCAATATACACTTAGCCTTAGATATAGCCCCTAAGCTGGCCCTGGAGTGGCCCTAAACGCACATCTAATGTACACATGTAAATAGCGATTTTTTAAAGCTTAGCTGTAAGAGTAAATACAAAAATATATGTACACAAGCACGAGTGGGTAAATATTTTGTTAGCTGGAAATTGGCCATCAAGTTTCAAAGGCCAAGGGGAATTATTTCTGCCTTTCGGCTTAAAATATTAAGGCTTATTTAGGTAAGGAAATCATTCGTAAAGTGATTTTCATGTAAATAATAATGTTTATTTCTTTGTAAAGCGTATCAAGAAATCATATTCTATTTGAAAGCTTCTTAGAGGCACCTTTTCTTCGTTTTTCGATTTATTCAAATTCTATTTCGACTTTCTGGAAACAACAGTCTACGCAGTGACGACAATCATAATTAAGGTTAAGGCATCAACCAAAATTGAATTGGGAAAATAGGAGAGGGATTGATGAAGGAAAATGCATTTAACTTAATTTTCTTCATTAATGTCTGAATGAAACGGTAGCAAACTCATTCCAATCGAAGCATCCATTCAAAAGTTATCTCATTATTTAATTAAGACAGGACTGAGAAAATGTAAGAATGAGTACTTATTTATGCGAAGATATAGTAATTTTTCGTTAGAGAAGTTGATATCATTGTCGTTTGATAATTTATTAATTAGGTCAAATTTTGAACCATATACATATTTGAATTTTATTTCAATCTCATTTATTGCCTTTTTACGTTTGGAATAACGATTAAGAATAAATAGCTAAGCAACAAAATCATTAAAGGGTACAGTTTAAGCTATTGGTTAAAGAATTCAGGAAACAACGAAATTTGCCAGCCATGACATTGATCTGATTACGGATGTTGTGCGAGTGACAAAATCACGCATCTGTTTGTATGGGTTAAGTCCATGCGAAAGCCTCCCATAAAGTATGCAACATGTTATGATATTAAAAATACTTAAACGCTCAAACATGACAATATTAACACCTGCACACAAACGAACGAAACACGCATACAGATGATAGCTGTCAAGTGACAAAGCCAAAAGCCCGCACACCTGTCCGCAAGCATATACATACACATATATATATTTAAACTTGTATGTACATTGTACATTCCCCACCCATTTCAAAATGATATCAAGCCATGTTGTGCTTATGTGTTTGTGTCTATGGCAACTTCAAAGGCCGCTAAAAACACAATGCACACACGTACACAACGAAAACGTTAGCCTCTGAACCTTACACATGGCAATGGCACCCAAACCACCCCACCATTAATTGTAATTAAAAACTTACACGTGCTTCAAATTTACTGAGCCCGGTTGCGTTGACTTCCGTTGACCTCTGCCCAACAACAGGATTTTTCGGCATTTTGTTTATGCTGTAATATTGTAATTATTATTTACAGGTGCTTAGCAAATTTTGAGGTACTTGTTGTTATACTTGCTTGCCGGGCCATCTTTTTGGGGATGCCGACATTTTGAGATGAAATTTTTGCGGCTGCCGCGAAGTATGCAATGTTTTTTGTTGGTTACATTTTGCTGGTAAAGATTTAAGGGATTATTTTGGTCTTAATGGGCATAGGCACACATGCAGAATAAGTAATTCATTAGACATGTAAACGTTTAAAAAAAATGGATGTAAATCTTATAGCTTCAGGGTTGTAAGTTAAGGAATTTATGGTAATTTTACATAATTCACGTAAAATCGAATTGCAATTAAATATTGCGAAACTGGGAATTTTGGTTAAATGTGTACATGACTTAGAAATTTAGTTTTAAATTTAAATTATTTATTTAAGTCTAAGCAATTGATTAAGAAAATATATTTCTCCACGATCTGAATCCTAGCAGATTAAAATAAATTTCTCCATTTACGTCGCCACGAAGCACTTTGAAATCGCCAGTATCAATACCCATTAAAGGCGATTCCCTTTAAAGAGCTATCCCATTTCATTTGGTCCCCTCAATTCAAACCAGACGTGTGAGCTGCCTTTGCCCTTAAGTGTGTCAGAAGTTTTCGTTCGAATTTTTAAAATCACAGACAATAGTTTTGTGTCACGTGCAGAAACGAAGAACGGAATGGTGCTTTGATGGCTCGGGGAAATGTTCAAGCCCGGGACTAGGACCTCCCCCAATTATCCTTGCACAACGAAAACAAAAACAAGGGCGCATGTTAACCGTGCGCTGTAATCAAGTCACGAAATGGCATGGAAAAGTCACGCGAACCGCCGGAAAATTATGACTTCGCCGGGGCGGAAAAGGGGACTCTGATGAGGGGGCGTGGCAGAGGGTCCACTTTGATTTGATTCGCCTTTGAAAAATTCATGAGGCAATTGTTGCGCCGCGCGAAATGCTCATGATTATCATGTGCGACTTGAACCGCTGAGCTAGCACGTTGTTTCGACTCAGCTCCTCGACATTTGATATTCCATTTACATTTTCTTAGCCAAGTTTGTGGCGGGAAAACACGAAAAGGCCAGTGAGAAGGATTCCAGAAATTAATTTTTTATTCATCGGAATTTGGATTTTTGGAAAAAACATTTACTCACTGCCCAAATTTCCAGGTCAAAGCAATGAGCCATAAAATGTGCTAGCCAAAATTACACGGAAAAAAATTTAAAAATTAAAAAGTCATATTTTTACTTTAACATTTTTGTATTAATATTTAAAATAATGTATTAATAGTTACAATGTTTCAAAATAAAGTATTTTTCAAAAATTTACGTCGCAATTTCGTCTTTCTCAAAAATATTATAATTACAATTCTTTACAAAACATATGGAAACACATTTACAATATGAATTTTTTAATATTAAAAACATAATAAGATACCACTAAAAATAATATTCAATGTGAAAAGCTTTTGAGCGCCTATTTTTATTAAAAATGTTAGTTTAAGATTTTTATATTTCAAGAATAAGTTTACAACTAAAAGTTTTTAATGAAAATACAAAACCATTCTCCGTGTCTTTTTCGAAACAATATAAACAAGTTAGATAGAGAAAAAATGTGAAAGCAACATATGGCCAACGTAAACCCCCGAAAACAATTTTCAGAATTGCAAACTTTTTCTATTATTAATACGTTTTTAGTTGCTGCTGATTGAAATCAGTTTGCTTTAATTAAAATCATTTAAAATCTAACAATGTGCGACAATGTGACGGCCTGACAATGCCAGAAATAGTCGTTGCCGAGTTGCACAAAAAACGACAACTTTATTTAAATTGATTTAAATGAATTAGAGAACCATTCGTACATATAGCGAAAAAACGTGCCGACCCCAGAGCACGCGATCGTTCCCAGAGAGATATATCTCTCGATTTGCGAGAGAGTACTTTAATCCGTATAGCGAGCGAACTATATAGAAGCTGGTTCTGTTGTGTCTGAAAAGCTCAGCAAGCGAAAGCGCATGGCAACATAAGCGCCAAAAGTCACGAGAGTTTATATTACCCCCCGGCCAAGGTTATTTATTTATCATATCATAAATATAAACAAATCTGTCGGCTGCTCATATAAGCATGCACTGGGAAACACTATCTAGTTCTTTGTAAAATTTTAAGTATTGTACATTTTTTTATATTTTTATATAAACAATAAAAATTAAGAAAATAAAAATATTTTAGAAGAATGTACATTTCCTTTAACTCGTTCGCATTTGAACAGTTAAAAATGTCGGCTAAGATAAGCCCCTTTCGCTCGGTACAAAAAAAACCGGAAATGCTGTAAACGGAAAGGAAACCTACCTCCTATTTAGCGGAAACCATAAATTTTTTTAAATTTTCATATGACAACTGCTAAAACCAGGGCTGATTTTTTTTTAACATAATAAAATTATTGGGATCATACTAAAATATGTTTAGGTATTTATTGTCCTTTGGACTAGTGATTATGTTCATTATATTGTAAATAATTATCAATTTATATTTATTTGATAAAAGTTCATAAAAATATATTTTACCAGATATTTTTCCCGGTGAATAACTACACATTTGCTCGTTTAATCCATTCCATAATTTGATTAGGTGTAATCTTCGCTGATTCCAGTCTGTAGCGGTTGCGTGGCCAGCTAAACTGAAAACTAGAACTGACCATAACTAGAGGCAATTACTTGGGGCAGACCAAATCGAATAACACAATAATGCGAATCAAAATCGGTTCATCAGTTAAAAGCTTTCCAGCGAAAAGCTGCCCAGTGCGTGTTTTGGGGTAACTTTGGCCTGGAAAACAGCTTTTAGCAGCAACAGGAGTCAGCTCCTTTAGTCAGCTGTGTTTATCATGCCAACTTTTATTTTGCTTTGGCACTCGGCTTTGTTTACTTTTCCTCTAGTGGCAAAAAGAAAACCAAGAAGAGGCTGCCATGCTTCTAAAGAATGACTCTATTCGAGGAAATGTGAGCTTCCTGGCGTACATTTTAATTCAAGGGAGGGCAACCAATTGGATGAAGTAATCGCCTTAGGCTTCTAAAAATATTTTTAAAAATAAATTCCACTGATATTTACAAAGAACAAAAATGTTTTATTGTTCACAAATGAAGTACGTGCAATTATTGTGGGGTTTTCCCCAAATAGAAAATTTGGGTTTTTTTATGAATCAAATCTTGATAAACCTTATAAGCCCGACTAATCATTTTTCCTAAAAACTAAGAAACACTTTTGTGTTTCTTATCAAGAAATTTTTCAAACCATATAAGGGTAAAATATTATTTTTCAAATTAAAAATAGTGACGTACTTCCTAAAACTTTAAGACAACATAATCATAATAATGCTTCTGACGAACTAAAGTGTGGTTCCGAACAATTCGAGATAAGCCATAAAAGCCCCGATTGATTCTGTCCTGATTACAGCTTCCTAGAAGTTCCCCACAATAAAAAATGACTCACTCGTGAAATGGACTACACGCGTTCTTATCAAAGCATGAGTGGGCCATAAAGATTACCACCGCATGACACCCCCATCAAACAAAAAAGAACCAATCGAAAAAATATTGTCGAATCAGCGAAATCACGACTTGTTACCCGGTGCGAATAAATACGATTACTGCTATCTCTGGGACAGTGATATAGTGGATATTTGGCGGCAGGACAAAGTCGATATATTTTCTGCCATGTAATTGGCAGTGAGTCAGGGCCATGGAAGTGCGCCCCAGTCCAAGTAATGCGGCATAGCACTACCGAATTATTTGATAAGGGCTCGCCGTATCGCTCGCGCCTACGTAGGAACGCTTTTATGTTTCGCATGCGTTCGAGAGCTTTTCGACACGCTTAGAACTTTTTCGTGCTTTGGCGGGCAGTTGACGAGCTGCCTTCACGCCAAGCGGACGCGTAACGGCAACAAATGCCAAACTATACATAGCTATTCAGTACCATCCGTTGCCCACAAAAGCCACAAACTATATACAAGTCAGAGACCGGGCAACAATAGTGAGCGAACCGATTTACAAAAGTTAATTCCGCGACTCGAGCAAAAGTTATGTGATTTAGCGTTAATTCCGGAATTTTTCGCATCCTGCGCTTTCATTTTCCAGCGTGGTTTTCGACGCGTGTGCGTGTGTTTGTGCGCAGGACATAAAAGCTCCTTGTTTTGTTGATATACGCAGTCCTTGCAAGGCCACCGAACAGCTGGCAGTTCCTCAACTCGCTTAGGCATTAAAACCAAAACAATTTTTATAAAAACATTTTTTAAATATTTATCAAGAACAAGCAAACCAAAACCCAAAAACAGTTTTTATAATTTTTAAATAACCAAAAAGTCTAAATTTTGGCTGCTTTTGCAAGGCGGCTGGTGATTTGTTAATTGAACTCGAGCCGAAAAGACACAGCGAAAAGATAACAACATGTCTTCCATGGCTGCATTTGATCAGTTCAAAATTGGACTCAAGTAAGTAAACAAAGTTAAGCAATAAAAATCCCCTGCAATTAATCAACGAGCACCTTTTAGTAGAGGGTTCCCTACTTGGTTAGGCAATATAACGTTATTTATAATGCCTTTTAAAACATTTAATTTGCCTTGTTAAGAGTCCAATGAAAATCATTCCAATTATACAAGGCACATGACATCAGCGCATTGTGTCATCTCAACCGAAGCAAACTATATAATTAAACTGCACACCTCCAAAACCCACAGGCTAAATGAAAGCCTTGTGTAAATCTTAACTGACACACTTATGATTTATGCCATGATGTACAGAAAACTGACTAAAGTCAGCTTTAAGTTCCGAATAACTCTATCGCCGATAAAGTCATTTCGCATACCAAAGCGAAATTTTCTTGGAACCCCTAAAAAAGGTTTTACGTCAATCCCTGTGAGAATATATTTATGCTTAGTAAACACCATTTTTTATGTGTTCTTTTTTTTGTATTACGAATTTTACGCAGCTGGGAGCAATGAAATTGCTTCGGTATTGCTGAGCAGCTGTTTACAATGTCCTACCCCAGGGGATTCCTATCCTTGGGGAGAACACGCATACATATTTAATTATGTACGAGCGGGGAACAACAAACAGGAGACAGGTGGGCAGGGTGATGGGAAGGGGAACGGCCATGGTGTTTTACATAAAAAAGGAAAATATTTTCTAATAACATACAAAAAAAAACCGAATGGGAATTAAATTTTAAAAAATAAAATTAAATTAATTTAACAATTATAAAAATTTTTTCATTCTATTATATCCCTCTCTCTGACTTATAAAGCCCAAAAATGTACCTAGCTTTGAGTTTAGGTACAACATCCTAGCCACTTTCTATCACGCAGGCAGTTCCTTATAGCTCCTTTCACCTTGTTTCCCCCATTCCCCTTCTATTGATTCTATGAAATGGTAGTTTTTCTTTATTATGAGCAAACATAGATACCCACAAACACGCTAACGCTGGCGCACACAGATACATTATATATGAGTCGATTGTGTTTGGTTGGGGTCTTTGGCTCTCTCTTTTGTCTGTGGGCTTTTTTGCCGACACTTAAACTGCGCAAATAATTAGGTAGCAAACTAGAATCCCTCCGCTAGCCCGCTCCCAGATGTCTGCGGGATGTATGTAAATTATAGTATTGTGTAAACCATAGTAAGCCCATCACAGGCTGACTCACATTTTGGGCTGGTGTGCAAAAAAAAAAACGGTTTGACGTTTTGCAAAGAATAGGAATGGTGTTGAATGAGATCAGCTTGGTTCGGTGGCTAACTGGTTTCATTTCGGGCCCCTTCACATGATGATTTCATTGAATTTCAATCGCCACAAAGATGAATTGTAACGAATGGGATGTCAGGCCTGATATGGTTTTTAATTTCTCTCTGATATTGCTAGCACATTATTCAAAAAGCTTGCACTTTTTATTTTGGTCAGCGATACCGGTGCTTGGTAGTCGTTTTTTCAAATGAAAAATGGCATTTATTTGGCTGTATTTGTTCAAAAAATGTTTCCATTGATATGCCGTGTATATTTTTGAAGTATAATGACGTCATATCACAAACAATTTTTTATTCATTTTAATTTTGCATTCATTTGCATATTTAAATCGCTGTTTTTTGTGGAAATAAATTCACACAGCACACATTCAATCAGCATGGCACATATAAATTGTCAATTCACAAACAATGTATTTTCGACTTGCATTCAATAAACCGCTTGCCTTTAAGTATTTGAAATTTAAATTTGGTCAATTCCAATTTGTTATTTATAGCTCGAAATCAATTTTAGTCATTGGTTTGATCAATTGACACAGCAAATTCATCGCTAGCCAGCCAATTAACCTTCAATTACAGACAATCTTTTCTGGGAATTCTTAGTGGGTCTGGGCACGTGCAAAAATGTCTTTACGAGGTATAAAAATATCTCTTGGAAATTCTTGTGTTCCCATCATGCTTTTGCTAGTTTGATCTCGATAAAAGCGGTAAAGCTCTTTTTATTTTCTTCCAAAGAGTTTGCTTATTTCCTCGTCAAAATATTCATTGTCAGTAGACAACAACTGTGAACAAATAATGATAGGTAATAAAATAATAAATACGGAAAACAATAAATAAGTAAATAAATACATTTTGAATAATATAGTAAAAACCTATAGCTTTCAACCCAGTAGCCTTTCCGAAATAAGTCTTTGCTCAGTCTTGTCTCAAAATTTCTTTCTCTAAATTGTTCAATTAGAACCTGGGTCTCTGAAACACACAAACAATAGGGCATTTTCATCCATATCTTACTGACTTTAGAAAGGACTTTCTGTTAAAAATTAAAAAAAAAAAGTAGATTAATTAAATCGATTTTCGCGATGCTTTTGGCCCGTTTAACCCATGTGCTGTCAGGACGATCGTTGCGCCTTCTGGGCCAGACTGGAGGTCCCCGTCTTTGGAGCTCTACGCAGTCCCAGATCCCAGGCAATCCTAGGAGGATGCCTAATATAGTTCAAGCTAAATCCGTGATGCCCAAGAGGGATATACAGGAACTTGGGATGAGAAAGTACTCCAGGGAGTCGAGAGATCGCGACCGATCCCACTTGGAGAGTCGAACCAGAGGACCCTCTCTTAAGGATCGCATGATGGGACCTCCCAGTGAAAATGCCTACTCAATGGGCAAGGGAGCTGCGGCAGGAGCCGCCCTGATGGGTCTCGTGGGTCTGTGTTACTACGGATTGGGTCTATCGAAGCAGCCCAGTATCTATGACCACTCTGTGGTCTGGCCCCAGTACGTGAGGGATCGCATCCATGCCACCTACGCCTATTTTGGAGCATCCTGTGGCGTAACAGCAGCTTCCTCCGTTGCCATTTTCCAATCCGAAGCCCTGATGTCTGTGATGATGCGTTCCGGATGGATTGCCTCGTTGGTTACCCTGGGATTGGTGATGCTCACCGGCGCCGTGGCCCAGGGCATGGACTATCAGCCGGGATTCGGTGCCAAACAGCTGGCCTGGCTTGTCCACTGTGGCGTTTTGGGGGCGGTCCTGGCCCCCATGTGCCTGCTGGGCGGACCCATTCTGACCAAGGCCCTGCTCTACACCGGTGGGATAGTGGGTGCCTTGTCCACCGTGGCCGCGTGTGCCCCGAGTGAAAAGTTTCTGAACATGGGCGGACCCCTGGCCATCGGACTGGGCGTGGTCTTCGCCTCCTCGCTGGCCTCCATGTGGCTGCCGCCCACAACTGCGGTTGGGGCGGGACTGGCCAGTATGTCCCTGTATGGCGGGCTGATCCTTTTCAGCGGTTTCCTTCTGTACGACACCCAAAGGATCGTGAAGTCGGCTGAAATGCATCCTCAGTACAGCAGCTCGCTGTACGATCCCATTAATCACGCCCTGGCCATTTACATGGACGCTCTGAACATCTTTATTCGCATCGCAATTATTTTGGCTGGAGACCAAAAGCGAAAGTCATAGAAATACTTTTTTCGTCGGTTGAAGATGTTGGGAAAAATATAATTTCAATTCGTTTACAAAAAAATTAATTTGGTACCGAAACACTAGATCTATCATAAAGATAGAAATTTATGAAACTTGAGGCTTACACTAAATAAAATTTGGTCATTTAATGATTTTCAAGAATTAAAAAATGGGAAAGACTAATAAAGAAGCATAAAGCGACTTTATTCCCAGATAGATTACATTTTGAATTAAAATAGAATTTCCCTTTAACAACTGTAGTGATTACGAAAAACAGAATGAATTCTTTTTGGTCAGCTGCTCTTTCCGCCTTCAGAAATTTATTGTTTTAAGATTTCTGCGATTTTCAGCATTCTTTTGTTCTGTATGCTTTACTTCTGACATTGCGCATACGTCGTGTATAACCGCGGCATAAAAATTCGTTTGTGAGTATGTGAAATTCTGTGGCTGGCCGTTCGTGCTCGCCTTCTATCTACCGCCCACACACACCAACACACTCGACGAGTTGTCAATTTCATTTAATTTTGCCGCATTTTCTTTTCTCTATTATTTTTTATTTTACTGAAAGCTTTTGTACGGCGAAAACAGTTTTTTTAAATGAATAAAGAATGAAAGAATTGCCGCGACAAGAGCAAGCATTCTGATAAATGTATACGGTGATATTATATTATAAGGATTTTTCAATGAATGAGTTCAAATTTTAGCGCATATTTCATTAAATTAAGACACGCAAATCGGTTTGAGTTGTCCATAAAATAAGATTACCCTATTAGGGTTAATAAAGTCAACATATGGTGATTAAATTATAATAAACTCTTATTAAATTTATCTTGAGCTGTTGTCAGATTACCTACTAGACTGATTCTTAATTTTATTTATATTAATTTAATTCTTCATATTTTCTGTTAAATCGTAATATATACTTTCTGAATCCTTGGCGACTTTTAAATATTGTTTACATTTAATTGCCAGCCCTCACATCCTTCAGATGACTCCTTGACCTGTAGCTAGACCGTCCCTTTCCCCAAAAGCTCTGTCCTTCCTTCTGCAGGCTTTTGGCCTTCTTCCCAACCGATTCATTCATGGCGCCCAAGCTTTCATTCTGCAGTCCGCAAATCGAGCTTTTGCAGCCTTGCCAAGGTCATCGAAAGTCCCATGTAGAGTGTCTAGAAATAGAAGCCAACTTTTTATGGCCACTACGAGGCGGAAATTAAATTCTTGCTGTTTAATGTATCCACTTTTATGCGAACACTAATCATAATTTTCGTGTGTTGTCATCTTTTCCAAGAAACTAACGTGACCATGACAGTCTGTCAGTCCGTTGGTCAGACAATATTTGATGTAGCCTTAGATTATGTGGTCTCACATTTCCATCTATCGCGTGCCGGATTTGTCCTACGTCTAGCTGATAACGCACAGCCGGGAAGATTGCGGAGTGTGTATGGGAAAAATAATTGAATCATATGTGACATAAGGCGGGCTAATCTCTCCCCTGAGTGCATAAAAACACATCACAAACACGGAGCTGTATTTAAAATATTCCTCTATTGATAAGATGATCTAAATTCTAGGTTTGCCAGTCCTCGTTGCTCCACTTGTTCTATTTTTATACACTTTCCAAATTTGTTGTATTATAATAAAATGATAATATTATCAAAATTAAATAAGAATGGGAATACCTATTTATGAATTTAGAGATGTACCTAATATATTACAATTATTTAATTTATCAGCTTTCTTAAAATCCATTCTTCGTATTCAGTTTTAAAAACTGTGTGAAGTTTATTTGCTTTTCAGCCTGCGGAATTTCTTTGTTGCTTTTTTGGGACTGCTGTCGTCACTTGTTGCTAATAAGCAGCTGAATACTTCCCATCTTAGTCTAAGCAGAATTTTCTTGTTTATTTTGCTTCAAATTTATCGCTGCAGTGGCCAAAAATAACACATAAATCAGTTGTGACACCCAAGATCGTTTAGCAGATACATTCTTAGCGGAAGCAACGGAACAGAAACAGAAAATCAAATTTTAAGCACCACTAAATGGATCAACATTTAAATTTAGTATCTGCATTCCTAGCAATTTGTTTATTTTTTTCGTAATAAAAGTTAACCATGTACAAAGTAAAATATGTAGGCTTCATGGGCTTTTAGCATTTTAAAAATTGTCCTGTGGTCAGTCCGCCCCATTTGGGTGCGTTTGAGGACCTCCAATTGAGAAATGACCTTGCTACACGCAAGACCGGCATTAGGACACCATTTTTATAGCCAAGGCAGACCCGTCATAAACATTATTTATATTGACTTTCCCTCCTTTTTATAGGTGCCGACCATTAGCTTAAGCGCTCCTTCGCCATAACAATTTCCATGGCTAAGTTCAAGGCCGCATTTTGAGATAGTCGCAGCCAAATTGCTCCGGATGTATTATTCACATCATGCGTTGGGGCTTTGGCTTCCATCTCGACCGAAAAATGGGCAACAGCTCGTTCCGGCTATTAATAAACATAAATTTTGATATATTTTCGCCGCCCTTGGGGTTTCTTCAGCTGCTGATGACATTTGCAAACAACGGCGACGCGAACAATACAAAGAGTGGGACAGATCTCTTAGATATAGCTGCGTTTTCGTTTTATCTTCTCTGCTTATGACAAATAGGGACTTACGTAGGAATTAATTAAAAGTTGAAACACGTTCCTTTCGCCCGGTGAGCTCACAAACTATTCTGCTTTGCATCATTCAATCGAAAATTGGAAATAATGACAGAAATGGTTTTGTTTTGTGTACATGACTCGAACATTATGGCAACCGATAAACAAAAGCCGCCTCATGGTGATCTATAATTGGCGGGCCCTGCGGGAAGACATGATCATATTTGCGCACTTGTGAAATTATTATTTGGGCACTAAATCTATGTCTTGAACACCTTATCAGGCAACCTTGATGTCTTAAATTAGACAATTTAAAATTGCACCTCGGCTACTCAGGTTATTAGTTCCCTCAAAAAACATAGCGCCTCATTCTATTTTTAAAATGCCAAATTTGTAAACAATTGCCAAGTTGTGGAATGCCTTGCCAAAGGTTTAATACACTTTCGGATTTCAATGGCCTTTGCCTTGAATTCCTACCTTTTTAGGTTAATAGTTCCCAGACATAAAACTGCTTCACTTTTAAGTACAAAATGTACAGAATCTATAAACATATAACCCAGTTGCGATTGCTGGCTAAAAGCCCAGTACACTTTTGAATTTCAATGGCCTTTACCCTTGAATTCCGCCACTCAGGTTGAATGACTTACACAACTCAAAAAATTACCCGAAAATTTGTTTGGCTAGCGGTTTGTTTATCTCTTGATACCAGGCCGCGTCAGAATTTGTTTGAACGCTACTCAAAATAAAAAAGCCGAAAACAAAAAATCAGTGGCAGAAAGAATAACAAAATATCGCAAACTGATTTCGAATGAATCGTGGAAAGTCGCGGGCCTGATAAATGGCGCACACCTGGCCCGCCAGCCACGAGCTGATAAAAAATTAACCTTATCAGCAGAACACTAAACGGAAAAGACGCTCCCATCAATACCAGCAGAGCTGACGTCGTTTATTGTCCCTGATTAATGGCCGCAAATTCCCTTTCTCGCTGATTAGGCATAGATCGATTGTTGAAAATTGGGAATAATCTTGTGAAATCCCTTAAGCTCATTCCGGTCTTTCTCTCTCTCTCCTGCAGAATGGTTGATTTTAAGGTCCAACAACGTCGCTACAGGACCAGCGAAAAGACTGTCGTCAGCACCACCTACGGACCCATCAAGGGTGTGAAGAGGAAGTCCATCTACGGCCAGTCGTACTTCAGTTTCGAGCGGATCCCCTTCGCCAAGCCGCCGGTGGGCGAGCTGCGCTACAAGGCCCCACAGCCCCCGGAGGTCTGGACGGAGGTCAAGAGCTGCACCTCCCAGGGACCGAAGCCCCTCCAGAAGCACTTTGTCTTCGAGATGACCGATGGCTCCGAGGACTGCCTCTACCTCAACGTCTACACAAAGAATGTGAGTAAAAGAGTGCTTAAAGTGAAGCGTAATATATATATTTGCAAATTGGTTTTATTTTTGTTTTTTAGAGAAGCCTAATTATAATTTGGAAATAATTTTTAATATTTACTCCACAGTTATATCCCACCAAACCAATGCCTGTAATGGTCTGGATCTATGGCGGTGGCTTTCAGTTTGGCGAGGCCTCGCGCGAATGTTACAGTCCAGATTATCTGCTACGTGAGGATGTGGTAGTCATCTCTATTAACTATAGATTAGGACCTCTAGGTAAGATTGGTCTTAAACCTAAAAAATAGAAAGATACCTAAAAATACTTTAAACACCGTAGGATTTCTCTGCATGGACGATCCGGAGCTCGATGTCCCTGGGAATGCGGGTCTCAAGGATCAAGTGCTGGCCCTCCGATGGGTCAAGGCCAATTGCTCCCGTTTTGGAGGCGATTCCGCAAATATAACCATTTTCGGGGACAGTGCGGGAAGTGCGTCGGTCCACTATATGATGATCACAGAGCAGACGCGCGGACTCTTCCACAAGGCCATCTGTATGTCGGGAAATACGCTTTCCCCCTGGGCAGTGACTCCCCAGAGGAATTGGCCATATCGACTGGCTGTTCAGGCGGGCTACACCGGTGAAAACAGTACGCGCGATGTGTGGGATTTCCTGAATAATGCCAAGGGATCCGATATCATCAAAGCCAACGGAGAACTGTGCATCGATGAGGAGAAGAAGGAGCGAATCGGCTTCTCATTTGGACCCGTGATCGAACCATATGTAACCAGTCACTGTGTGGTGCCCACGAAACCCATCGAAATGATGCGAACCGCCTGGAGCAACAACATCCCACTGATCCTCGGAGGCGTTTCCAACGAGGGCCTACTGTTGTATTCCGAGACCAAGACGAATCCCAAGTGTCTGAACGAGCTGAATGACTGTCGCTTTGTGGTGCCCATCGAATTGAATATGGACAGAGAGAGCGCCCTGTGCCGGGAGTACGGCGACCAGCTGAAGCAGTGCTACTACGGAGATAAGACGCCGAGTCTGGACACCCTGCATGAATACCTTCAGGTGGGTTTACTAAAGATATATATAGAGAATAAATTTGATCAAGAATGGGGAAAAAGCACTAAGCTATTCTTAATAATACGAAATCAGTTTTAGGAACTAAGTAATAAGCAGTATAAAGTCTTATAATAATTTTTTGGATTAAAGAAAAACACGGTTTTAGACTTTGAATAATGCTTTGAGTCATCTAAAAAAGTCAAGTAGCAACAGTAAAGTCTCGAGCTTCTTCAGCTTCGTAATGCTCACGCATTTGTATAAGATAGCTGAAATGTTTGGTGTACTGAGTATATTACATTATTCATAATACAACTTTAAATGTTGAGAGATTTTTGTTAATTCTATGAAAATGTGTGGGAAATATTTATTCTTTTATTTTATTTTTACAATTTTTATTTATAATTCATTAGCAGATTTACCTTACCATGATTTGACCCAAAATATCTATCGTACTTGCGTGTTAATTTTACTTACATGACTTCTTAATGAAACAGGATACAAGTTTTTGCTAAGAAAAGTTTCAAAACAGATGCTCTTGCTAGTAACTAAAAATTAGTTTCTTAAACTTGTATTTTTTTTACAATTTTCAGATGGTCTCGCACGAGTACTTCTGGTTCCCCATCTACCGCACAGTATTGTCCCGCCTGCAGTACGCCCGCAGTGCGCCGACGTACTTGTACCGCTTCGACTTCGACTCGAAGCACTTCAACCACCTGCGCATCCTGAGCTGCGGCAAGAAGGTGCGCGGCACCTGCCACGGCGACGACCTGTCCTACTTGTTCTACAACTCGCTGGCGAGGAAGCTGAAGAACCACACGCGGGAGTACAAGTGCATCGAGCGGCTGGTGGGACTGTGGACGCACTTCGCGGCCTGCGGAAACCCCAACTTCGATCCGGAGCAGCAGGACCTCTGGCAGCCCGTTGACCTGGCGGCCATTGAGAAACATCAGCTGAAGTGCCTTAACATATCCGACGAGCTGAAGGTGATCGACGTGCCCGATCTTAAGAAGTTGATGGTCTGGGAGAGTTTCTTCCGACGCGACGAATTGTTGTAGGGATTTGCGTAACTCCACCTAGACTAGATCCTTAGCTTTACTTGTACAAGGGTGGGTCACCAAGAAATATGGGGATTGAATTCATTCTGGCCTTGGTCAATTTTACTTGGTCTTGAATTTCCAAACGAAGAATCTTGTATTCTGCTTCCAAGATATTTTTTACAAGCAAATCTTAGTTTTTCTATAATTAAGGGTCTTTATCCCCGATAAAAACCACCGTTTTATGTAAGAATTTGGAAAAAATTGACCACAGATGTTTCAGTGTAAAATCCATATATAATGAGCCCACCCTAACCAATTATGATTCTGAAAGCTTTACGTTGAAGCCTGTGTTTGAAACAATGCAAAGCGTAGCTTTAGACCTAAAATCAAGAGAGTTTACTGTTGTTAAGTTTGTCATCGAGAAGAATTCTATGTGTGTTAAAGTTCATCCGCTTCTATCTATATCTTATCGGATCGAATCTGTAGTCTAAGAAGGCTGTTTGTATGTAGTAATGACTCATGGGCTATGAGTGTGAAACAAGTCGCAACTAAAGTACCTTCTATGAGAAACTACCAAACCAACTAAACCAAACTAAACAAGACAGCCAAGGAATCTGAGCTAAGAACTTATATTTAACGTTCCTTTAAGTCTCGCTGATATCTTAAAAAGCCAACTAATATCAACTATATTTTATACAATTCAATTTATTCGAGATCGTTTTAAGTCCTCAGCACAAACTTGAGTTAAGAGTTCCATTCTTTTTTCTTCCATTACCTAACGTACGCACACATTTACAAGGAAGTTTCCATTTGTGTTTCAATAACTATATATTTAACTGAGACAACTAGTTAACCGTAACCAATTTATTTATATTCTTAGCCTAAGTCTTTTTAGATATTTAGCCTTTTGTATGCATAGGTTGTTTTTGGTAAAATGTTATATTTGAACAAGCAGAAAACCTGTCCAAGTTTTACATCATTTTTAGAATATGAAAGAAAACCAAACAAAAACTATTTATATGGAGTCGTTTATGAATGTCCACCAGAAGATAACGATTTAAGTCAGCTGGTTTAAACTAGTTTGCCTAAGAATTCTCTATGTATCCGAGTCTGTTGGAAACACAAATTTATTGTCGAAAAGCTTCAAAGTCATGTGATGCAAACAAACTATGAAATTTGAAAATGTATAAATCCATATTTTATGAAAAAAAACTAATTCCTTTGTATTTTGAAGCAAAGAAATAAAAGATTAGAAAAGAGCTTTGAAATAGTTGTCAAGAAATTGAAATGAGAAGGTACTTGGGATTTCTGAAAAATCTGAGATACTTTAGTCTCATTCCGAATAAAACTGCTCCGCAAGTCTTCACCAACTGGGATTTTATACAACAGTAAGTATGACAGCTGAGCCCTAATGAAATCAGCAAACTCAACGTGCTGCTGCATTTTCATTATCACGTCCATAAAACTTCCCATCGGAAACATAGGTCTGCGTCACAAATTTCAGTCTGGCCCTCATGTGAGTTATCAACTAACAAAATTGCTTCAAATTATCGCATATGCGTTGATGCGAAAATTTAATACCTAATACAAATCGCAAGATCAAATACAGCGTGACTAATATACTGCTAATTGGAACCTTTATTCTTCGCTTTTGGTTCGTTGCGGTGATTAGCTCTAATAATTGTATAATATTGTTCAAAGTGAATGTCAAAGCAGTGTAATCAAAATTTGTTTGATCTGGTCGATTTAATGCCGGCGATTGTGGCAACAGCTGTGAATCAGCTGCTAAGTGCTAATAGTTAGTGTAAACCATCTCGGTTAGCTGACATGGTTTTCCTATTTCTGATCATGCATCTGAATATCAGTTATATTTGGGACTCGCAGCTCGTCTAGTCGAAATGGATGCCATTCTAAAAATTATCTTGCTGATCAGGTGGGTTTATTTATACATTAATCCCCTATGTGAGATTAAGAAAATTGTTTTCAGCTTTTATTTAATTGCTGTTAATATGCACTACGCATTATGTGATGATGTACCATCCGCCGAAGCCGACACAGTTGTAACCGAAAGTGAGGAACACTACACCGCATCGGATGACTTTGACTTTTAACCGATACAAACACAGCCCAACAAAGCCCAATCATGGGTAAATAAATAAATTATCTTTCAGCACCGTGGACAGTATTTTATTGACAAATGTCAGTGGCTTTGTTTAGTTCTAAAAAGTCAAGTTCACTGTCACACTCACGACTACTGTTAAGCTTCAGTTGTGTCTGCACAGCGCAAAACAGTGAATAGTTCGAACTTTATTCGCTTTAAAATTATTTTGGGAAAATGCTGTTTCAACTTTAAATTCAGCCCAATCTTCGGGGCTTAACGGAGTATTTATAATCATTATGATTCTACTGTCACACATTTTCTTATCTTTGGAAGAATATTTTTTAGGTATTTGCAAAGTATTCTTTTATCAGTTGAATTCTTTATACGTCCTACGTTGATCTTTTTTTATAAAATGATTTGGTGTTCTTTTAAAGTATCTACTATTGCAACAAGGAAAAATTGAGTCATTTTGTAGGGTTAGGATTAACTGACCTTTTGTTTGTTAACCATTTCTGATAAACCTCAATATTTTTCCCAGTGTACTTTTTAGTTGGTTAAATCTTATTAGGAGGGCTTCGAAAAGCTTAAGTAATAGTTATGAATAGTAAATTAGTTAAGTTCGTGTTCAAGGTGATCTTGGGGCGTTGGTTTTTGGCTACAATATTGAATTGGGGAGCTTGATCATCATTAGTTGTGAGTAGTGTAGTGTCACAACATTCAGCATTTCGTATGAGACCAAAGAGCTTTTCAAAAAAAAGCTTAAAAATGTAGTATTGCCAGCACCAATAAATTTTTTGTTTAATCGATGGGCTCAACCATAAAATACCCCTTACTTAATTTATTAATACTGCATAAAATGGTTTTAAAAATACAAATGCTTTGATGTAAGTCGTAAGAATTATTATAATAACTATTAAAGGAACTGGTACTTGCACATTACATATTAGTATTATAGTAACATTATTTTTGAAGTTGGTGATTATTAGTTCTGATCAAGAATCTTAAAATTAAGTATCTTTTGCAGTTGGAAACGCTTTCTTCTCTCTATTACATAGATTTGTATGAGTCAGTAGAAGTATAGCGCTATAAACTTGCTTGCATACAAAGTGGAATCATAACATCAAAGAAAAATCGGAAAGTAAACCACACAACCGGTATTTTTGAGAGCAGAGAGTTAGTAGCAAAACAGCTGATTCAGGTGAGAAGCGCTTCCGCAGTCGGAAAACATTGAGAGGGAGAGGGATTGGTGAGTGGGATTATCATCGCTATGGTGAGACCCCGATCGCGAGGCATCGGTCAGTTGGTGCCGCACGCTCTTGAAGAGCGCTTTATTTGTTCCGTTCAGGGATTACCGATCGCTGTTCTCTAGCCGGTCGTGCTAACTTGGATAGCTTCGAGTTTGTTGTGACACTTTCCCCGAATCGGCGTTCGTTATCGAAGCGTATATAGCAAAACATAAATAACCAGTGTTCAGTTTGGGTGTTCATGAAAAGTTGTGCGCCGAAAGACATACGAGATGGCAACCCGCTTTATGGATGTACTGAAGCTGACCTTTAAGTGAGTTTTCCCAGTCTCAGTTTCTCGTGGAGCGTTAAACGGTTTTCTGTGTTTTGAGGTCTCGCGTCTTGGTTTTGCAATAACTTCTGCCTAGCATGCATACAAATGCACACGTATGCACTGGGGAAATTTATTTTAGTTTTCTCTATTAAAACTATAAAACAAAATTTATGAAAAATACAATTTATAATTCAAATAATTTATTTAAAAAAAAAAAAAATTTTTGTTTCTAAAGTTGCTATTTTTATAAATTTTTTTTTGAATGTAATTCTATTATTAAAGTATTTTAAATAATTGGTAAAAATTGTTTGTTCACAAAAATTGAGATATTATAAAAACATGTTTTAAAGAATAATAAAATTAATTTAACTTCATAAAAAAATGTTTTTAGAATTTAAATTTGTTCAAATTTAGAGCCTACATAATTTATGTTATAATTATGTTTAATTGCGGTTTAAATTATTTTTATTTATTTACAATCTATTTAATTTAAAATTTCTACAATATTTAATTACAATTTAAATTATAACCTAAATAATGTTATATATTTTAAGGAAAAAAATTGGTTTATGTCCATTTAAAATTTTTAATATTGTAGAGATAGTTAAAGATAATGGTAAACAACCATACAAATAAACATTAATTAATAATAATATTATTAAGCACTGATGTTAAAACTTTGAATGTTTTTATTGAGTAGTTTTTTTATTTCTTTAACTATGATTTTTTCTCGGTGTACTCTGTACACACATCAATTTATGTGTCTTGCGTTGGTGAAATTGTTGCGCAAACTTTGCTGCGGGTTGGTTTTTTTTGTTTATATGTTGCTTGTTTTCTGTTGTTTTGCATAAACTTAATGATGCTGCTTCTTCTTCTGCTCATTTCTGTCCGTTTTGTTTTCTTCGCTGTTGTTTTCCCCCTTTGTTTTTCGCCCATGATTCAGCGATGCTCCCACTGTTGCGGCATTCGTTAGTCTTTTTTGTTATTTTGATTTGTGTTTACTATTTTTTGCACGTTTTCGCAGGTTTATTAGCAGTTTTGCGGGTAGTTAGTATTTTTAACATAAATTATTGCACAGCCACACACAATTGTGTTAATTGCGTGTATCTATATTTATTTATCACTGTTTGCCTATGTGGCTTTTCAATTGAGGAAATCAAAGAAGTGGGTTAGGTCAGTTTGGAGTGGTTTAGGCTGAAAAACTAAATAAAGTTAGGATATAATAAACGATTATGAAGATTTTACAGTTTCTTTGAAGTTTTTGCCGCATTGTTCATCAGTTAAATTTAAATGCGACTCATAACTCTGATTTTAATTTAAATTGCAGGTAAAGCTGCTTATGTCTTTTTAATCGTTTGTTTTTGCACTCGTTAACTGCCTTAATATTCCCTGCTAGTTAAATCCATATATTAATGGATACACGCTCGCTGTATTATAGCACTGAGACAAGTTAATTGTTTGTTTGCCAATATATGTACACACATGCGGAATCGTACTGATAAGTTCCCCGGGTACAGGGTTCATTTCACTTTCAGGTGATAGGTTTACCATAATTTCTGCTCTATGGGCATGACACGACAGCTTTTAGCTCGGTTCTGTATAGCTGGGCGATTCTGAGCCCTCTAGATAAATTTCTGAATAAATACATAAATATTTATAGTTTTTCATTGACTGACTCGTTTAGTTAGTCACGCCATTCGTTTACATTTTGTTGCTAACCCAATGACTTTTAAGTACTTGAAAAGTAATAAAACTTTGTCGCACTTGCATTTCTCTACTATACTGATTGGTTGTCGAACGCTGATAAGATTAGGTTTAGTTTTGATCAATGAATACTTTAGCAATTTGAATGGGTTTTCAACATAAAAGAGTGTTAAACCTTAGGTTAAGTGAGCGAATTAGTCTTAATTTATTACCTTCATTTGTTACGCTCGGCTACGTTCGCTACTGGGTATTTCAGGCGTTAGGCCATCTGAAGCGAAATACACTGGCAAGAAATATTTTAATAACTGAAATGTGGAAAGACGTAATACTGGATGGTGGCTTTCACAGACCTACAGCAGTCACGTACTATCCAATCTGCTGTACAATCTGATCTCGCCTTTCTCTCGATTCTAGAGGTAATTACCGATTTGTATGCATTCGTGTGCAATGATGTTGATTCAAACTATGTCAGTGCATTTGCAGAATGCCAGTTAAATATATAAATTGCGCCTCGATCGAAGGTGCGCGGTGTGAACAAATAAAAATAGGCCATAAAATGCATTAAACCGCCTCACGCCCACCCACAAATTAGCCATAAAAATCAGAAACAAAAAATCTCAGGCATAAAAACAAAGGAGAGTTATAGAAAATAGCGAACTGGTCGTGCATGCAAAACGTGAAGCGTTGAGGTTGGTCAAAAGCCGTTGACAGTTTGCAAGACTTTCAAAGCAGCAAACACCTCCAACGACATTGAAAGTGGTTCGCCGGCAATTTGCTATTGGTGCCCGCCGTTGAGTGTTTACTGTGGTCATGTCCCCAATGCGTGACTGCCGTTGACCGGATTAGACCGGCAGACATTATTATGATATAAATATTTTGAAGAGGAGTTAAGTTTTAATGGGCCAATGGGTATTATGACATTTCCAAGAAGTTTACAGCCACTCCAGAGGGTTTTTACGATCCCATATGAAACGAGTATTTAATCTATGACCATGAAATCAACAACCTACATATATTCACCTGCAGTTAAATCTGTAATAAAAAATAATATTTTTATAAAAGTAACCTGTTTTACAAAATTTCAAAATAATAACTATAATTTTATTTATTTTATTAAAACTATATTTTAAGATTACGAACCATTTTTGTGTATAATAAATGTTAACTTTTATTGTTCCACCTTTAATTTTTTTTACAGGGTGCTCAGTTTTAAGTATGAACAGCGCAAGTTGGCCACCGCCATCTATTCTGTGATAAAGACAAAGTTGGGACCGGTGCGCGGAGTAAAACGGAACACCATCTGGGGCGGAAGCTACTTCAGTTTCGAGAAGATACCCTTCGCCAAGCCCCCGTTGGGAGATCTTCGTTTCAAGGCCCCCGAGCCGGTGGAACCATGGGACCGGGAATTGGACTGCACCTCGGCGGCAGAGAAGCCCCTGCAAACACACCCGTTTTTCCGAAAGTTTGCGGGCTCAGAGGATTGCCTCTACTTGAATGTGTATGCTAAAGATGTAAGCACTTAATAATTAAATTGTTGCCTATTAGTTTCCAGTACTAACTTTTGCATTTTAGCTGCAACCGAATAAACTTCGTCCTGTGATGGTTTGGATTTATGGAGGAGGATTTCAAGTTGGAGAGGCCTCCCGCGATATGTACAGTCCGGACTTTTTTATGTCCAAGGATGTGGTCATAGTCACAGTGGCCTATCGACTGGGAGCCTTGGGCTTCCTGAGCCTGGATGATCCTCAGTTAGATGTGCCCGGGAATGCCGGTCTCAAGGATCAAGTACTGGCCCTTCGATGGGTGCAGCAAAACATCGAAGCCTTTGGCGGCGATCCCAAGAATGTCACGCTCTTTGGCGAAAGTGCCGGAGGAGCATCCACCCACTTTCTTACACTAAGTCCCCAAACCGAGGGACTCATCCACAAAGCCATCGTCATGTCGGGCAGTGTTTTGTGTCCCTGGACGCAGCCGCCGAGGAATAATTGGGCCTACCGACTGGCCCAGAAACTGGGTTACACCGGCGACAACAAGGACAAGGCCATCTTTGAGTTTCTGAAAACAGTGAGTGGCGGGGAAATCGTGAAGGCCTCCGGTCCTGTCCTCAGCAATGACGAAAAGCACCATCGAATTCTGTTTGCCTTTGGACCTGTCGTCGAACCCTACACCACCGATCACACGGTGATTGATAAACCACCTCATGAATTGATGAAAAATAGCTGGAGCCACAGGGTGCCCATGATGTTTGGGGGCACGAGCTTCGAGGGGCTGCTTTTCTATCCAGGTGAGTGAATTCTTACATTACGAAAGTCAACTTAATTAATTATATATTTTCAGAGGTTTCCAGGCGTCCAGCAACCTTAGATGAGGTTGGGAACTGCAAGAACATGCTACCGAACGACTTAGGCCTCAATCTGGATCCCAAGCTGCGCGAAAACTATGGAATGCAGTTGAAGAAAGCGTATTTTGGCGATGAACCTTGCAACCAAGCCAACATGATGAAGTTTCTGGAACTGTGTTCGTACCGCGAATTCTGGCACCCTATTTATAGGGCGGCTTTGACTCGAGTCCGCCAGTCCAGTGCTCCCACCTATCTGTATCGTTTCGATCACGACTCCAAATTGTGCAACGCCATTAGGATTGTGCTCTGTGGTCATCAGATGCGAGGCGTCTGCCATGGCGACGATCTGTGCTATATATTCCATAGTATGTTGTCACACCAATCCGCGCCAGATTCCCCGGAATATAAAGTAATCACCGGAATGATAGACGTCTGGACGAGTTTTGCCGCCAACAGTGATCCCAATTGCGAAAGTATAAAGACCCTTAAGTTTGCTCCCCTCGAAAACGAATCGGATTTCAAGTGCCTCAATATTGGAGAGCCATTCGAAGTGAAGACGCTCCCAGAATTGAAGAAAATCGAAGCGGTGTGGAACAGTTTCTACGCCCCGGATCAACTGTAGATGCAGTGCATCATTAATAGGGTTTTATAGCTTTAGCTGTCTCAATTCCATTGATATGGATGATCTTAATTCGTGTAAATACTCTGTACATATGTTATGGTTATTTTAAGTTTGAGATGTTAATTGTTTAATTAAAAATATGCTGTTTCTAGGGTTATCATGACATAGGTTCGATCTTACAGGGTCTATAAATAAATAAAACAATTAATATTGATTATTGTCTTTTATACCATATAGATTAAAGCCATATTTATAAGCATTTATGTTGAATCAACTATAAACGTAATTAGTTCCACAGTGTAATTTGATGTTATTTTATATTTGAAAAATTGTTCAATTGCAGTTAGCACTTCAATTGCAAGATACAATTTTTGTCGTCATAGAAAAACAAACACGCAGTACAAAATAAGCACTTTTTAAATTTAAAAATAATTTTTTTCAATTAATGTTTTTTTTTATTTATACCTCCAATTTTAGCCGCATTCTCGAGAATGGCAGCTGTACAATAAGTTTATTTCAAGCGCTTACGCTGATTTTAGATGTATTTTTAAAATATTTACACTTCCGTGTCGAGGATCCGCTTAAAGCTTTAGTTCAGTGTCAGTTGGAGACGGCGTTTTACCGGACCTGTCGGTTTTTATAAACGGTTATTTTTTCGTTCATCTATACGGCTAACACCAGGCAGAGCCATCAGCCAACCCTTCCACCCACTTGGCTATGTGCTGATGTGACATTTATGTGTGTAAGCCGACGCTTGACAATCAAAGGGGACAACAATTTCCGCAATGCCACCGCCAACAACGACGGCCAGGATGACACCAGGGAGCGTGGGAGTGTAGAAAGAATGAAAAAAAAATTCCATTAAAATTTTTGCAAGTTTTTAATTCGTTTTTTTTAGGCAGTAGGGCTTTGCCGGATCACGGCCAAAATGTTTGTGTGGTAAATGCAAAAGGGGGTTCGTTCGCCGTGTGTTCGGGATGCGTGTTCCCATCAGCAACGTGAAAATTTCATTTCGTCGACGGGCGGGGTAGTTGCAGGGAGTTGGGCAATTTTTCGTTAAATTTTTCCTATATATAAATTTTTTTTTGTTCAGAATTAGACTGTGTTATGGTCATGGCTGTGGCATGCGGACGGGCGTGACCAACGGATGAGGGGTTCCTAAAGGGGGATTTTCCAGGAGGGGTTGCCGCCTGGATACCGTTCATGTGCACAGGGTGTAAAAATGGGCGTTAACTCAATAAATTAGAATTTTTTCCGTTGCACAAAATTGTTTGAGAATGCGATTTCTCGTTTTACACATTCCTCTTTCTATTCCTGGTGCTGGCGTTTGATTAAATATTTTTTCAATTTGATTTTAATGAATTTGTGCATAAAGTCAGGTTTTAATTTCTAGCAAAGGGGTTGAATAAAACCATTTTTTGAACATATCAAGCAAATTTTCTAAAAATTAAGCAAGGAAAATATTCTTCTTAGTGACTTAAATATTTTAAAATTTTTTCATGTTCTCACTTTTTTAGGCAAGTATTTCTTTAAATAATTAAAACAAAATTAATTTTAAAAAATTCCATAAATTCCAAAGAATTTGTAAGGCAGCAGTCCTAACAATTTTTCACAATTCTCTTTGTTTTTTTCGTATCTTTATTATTTTTATCAAATTGCTTTAATAAAAATTACCATATATTCTGCAAACCAATTTAAAAATGTTTTTAATACTATTTGGCATAAAATACAAAAAAATTAGACATTTTTTTTTGGTCTTAATATATCAACTTTTGTCGGTTTTGTGAAATGAATGTTTAATTTATTTCATCAAGTTCGGTTTAAATGGTAAACAAAAAGTATGCTTATCCTGACCAAGGCTTTTAACTGCATTTCACCAAGTAGACACTTAATTTAATATGTTTTGAATGTTTTCACACCAATAGTTTGGCGTTTGTTTTTTGTTACCAGTTCAAATGATGAGGAATTTTTTCCGCCACCGCAGAAAAGTATGCAGAGCATATAAATGTTTTTTAGTTTAATATTGCCGTGTGTCAGTGTGTAGGTGCGTGCCTGGCTGTGTTTGCCTGCATAAGCCATATTCATCCGCCGTGTTGCCACTTGTCGTGGGGGCTTTTCTCCCCCTGCTTGTTGCTTATCGCAGTCACTCGTCGGATGTCTGATCATATTTGTTTGTGGTCTGAACTGCGGCGGCCGCTTAACAAAAAGTGGTCAGCACACACACAACAACCACAATTATAATGGCCGATGACCATGGCAACTTTGGCGCTTATTGAAGTTCAACTTTTATCAAATTAAATTTGCCGGATTACAGGTATTTAGAGCTGAACAGTCTGTGGCCGGGGCTTCAGGCAATACAAGTGGCATTAGCGGTTGTAATTGAATTTCAGCTATGTGCATGTATTCCACCTTTTTTCGCAGCCGTTGTTTTTAACTGCGGCCTAATTGAATTTACTGTACATTTAAATAATAAAATAAGAACATAATAAAAGATTCTGGTTTATGTGCGGACGCAGGATTTCATTGTTTGAATCTCTGGCCATTAGGTGGGGATCTCCACAAACTCAACGGTTTTTTGTATGAATATTTTTATATCTGCTATTTTGAGCTCGTTGGAGTGACTTTGACAGCTCATGGCGCAAAAAGTTTATTCCTAATTTCCAAATTGAATAACCCATGCTGATGAAAAATAAATTGTGTTAAATTTCAATGGAAATTGAGCCGAAAACGAAATAAATAAATAACAACCAATTGTATGTAAATATTTATTTACTTCGTTTGTTTAACGTTGATTGATAGAGAGTACTTTTTGTAAGTCTGAAGCTTGAATTTTTGAGTATGCTTTCCGTTTTTTTCATGGTTCCTTTATCAATTTTCACCCATGTTAAAAATTTTGAACATCATGTGGTTAAATACAATTTTTTACGGATATTTAAAATTGTAAACTGAAACAAAAAAAAACCAATCAGAATTTAAACAAAACTACATTGTCTTTTAAAAAAGATGTATCCTACATTTAGTACGGTATCCTGTCTACCAATTATATTTTAGCTTTCAAAGCTATAAAAGGTTTAGAAGAAAATATTTATTCGATTACTTTAAATATTTATACACTGTTTATGGAAGTTTAGCGAAACCTTGTGCATGCTCGCAAATGTCTTTCATACATTCTGGTACCCATCTGACCTCTAAGTGCTTGGCACTAAGAAAGGTTGCTCTTATAGCCAAGACAGAAAACGGAGGCAGGTGCAACTCAATTATGTTGCAAGCATAAATTATTCACTTAAGTGTCACAAATTACGTGAAAAAGGTTGCCAAGGGGGAGCCGTTGACTGCGTTTTACCTGCAAAACACTTCGACGCACACTGACGCAACTCAATTTGAGCATAAATTTCATTTGGTCCAAGTGAAAACAACAGCAGCAGATTCCGGAGGAGCTGCATCCTCGCCGGCTTTAATAACAAACACAATTTAAGTGCACATAAAGCGACTCGCAGGCAGCTGAAAGCTCTGCTCCTGCTCTCCTGCGAACGGAGTGCCGAAGGAGTTATGCACTCGTAGGATATGCTCCGCATTTTATGCACTCGCAAGTAAAGTTATTGAGTAATCAGCTTTAAAATTTTTCGAGCCACTCCCATCCCATCTGCCGCTGGCCATTTGTTTGTTCCTTTTTGGCCAAAGTAGCATGAGGCCAACTCCACTCTGCCCCCATAAAGTGCCCGAAATGTATGCCGGGGCACGTGGCAGCTGAAAATGATTGCGCGACATGCTTGGTTTATGCATTTTGGGTGCCGCAATTTATGTGGCGAGGGAGCCTCTGGCTCCACAGCCTCAAGAAGCTTGATATTGCACTTAGCCACAGGCAGCGTGACGTATCAGTGTTAATAGGTTCGCTTTTATACGAGACGATGTGGCTAATCAGCAGCTGAAATTTTGGTCTCATAAAAAATAAACAATTCAATTTAAGCAAACTGGATGAATACCCATATTTCTTTTGAATACTTTGAATAATAATAATTATGTTTTCTGCATAGAGAGAATTATCCAAGAACTTTACACTCAAATTGATCATTTTTACTCAAAATATAACCAAGTACTCACTTCAAGTGCAAAATACACACTTTCAGTACCAATTGTTCAAATAATATACCTTGAAAATCAGTCTTTTTAGAGCTTTTTTTCTCCAAAAGCGGAAACAAAACAAAAAAAACCAAGGGTGTTAGTCTTTTTTTTCCGAAATTTGTCCACAAAATCAGAACATCCTCAAATTGAGAACACAAATACACCGAGAAAAAAAACCGTTCTCATCGATGCGTATTTTACCATTTCGATCTCAAAAGCTAGCCAAGATCGACTCATACTAAAAATGCTTAAATCAACATCGATGTCATCTCACGTCAACATCGAAACTGAGATTGATTTAGACTGGGAATATTAAAATCATCATCGAATCATCTTGATATCATGAAGAAAAAAGTGAGAATACAAATACTAAAATCAAGATCGGTCGATCTTGGCTTTTTTTCGTTCTCAATTTTTTTGGGTATACCTACTTAATTTGAGAACGTCATTATTCTTGAATAATTCTCTCTGTGTGTTCACTTAGAACCACGTAAAACTTTAAAAGTTAAAAAAATGAGTACACATAAAGATTTATTTATTAGTGGTACAAAAACTCTAAGTCTTCGTTTAAGAATATTGTATATTGATGTAATAAAAAATCCCCCCACAACCAATTCATAGATCCTGTACCTAACATATCACAAAAATGATTTTTATTTTTACACAATTTAAGATTATTTTAATAAGATAATTGTGAAATATTAAATAATTGTGAAATATTATAATTGTGTTTAAAAAACTTTCAGCATTTAGAAATCTTGACACTTAAGATTCGATTAACCCATTCGTTACTTTATGGCCACGGCCTATTTTACCCATTGACACCCCATTTTAGGCCCTGTCTGAGGAAAAAACTATTATTTATTAGCGTTGGCCACATAAATTAGACGCAGACAAAGAGCAATGTATTTGGCTCCTGTTTGCATGCTACATATTTGTTACTGGCCTGTTGTCCCTGACTTATTTTTGCTGGCTTCTCTGCACATATTTTTTGCATCTTCCTCCAGCGCTGTGTGTATCTTTTTCTGTCTCGTTTTTTGTGCAGTTCGCCGACTCATTAAGCCCAGTAATGACACTTTAACGCTGTGAGCACGTTCTAAGCTCCCCAGCAATAATTCATGCCACTGAATGATTTGTGGGGCCCACTAAAAGGGCGGGGGATATAGTGGGCGAGTGTCTGCCGATATGGCCAGCCGTCGAAGTTCGGCCTTCGTTGAAGTGTGAACATAATTTGTTGGCACATTTCAGGTAAACCTAGAGGTAAAGTTGTTCCCAGCAGCTGCTAGCACAGACAATGGTAAATTATTGAACGTCTCCCTTTAATTTTTCGTTGTCCTCTTGAAGTTCCGAGCTTAGGGAACAATTTTTTTATGAGATAAATTGGTTTCAAATGATACTGGATGTTTGAATTCAGGATAAAATTTTGGTAAAGTGCAAAAAGAATTGAAACAGTAGTTTGTTCTCAGTGGTTTTTTCACTACCTTTGTTTATTTTTGGTAGGTTTAAATATATTGTTATTTCAGGACATCTACTCAGATTAAATTACATTTTCACATCAGAAACAATATTAAAATATTTTATAATGCAATTCCATGTGGATGTGACATTTTTGTTGCTTATGCTAGAAATAACTTTTAGCACTTGCCGATAGGCACATCCGACATAAAAATTGTAATTTATTCAGCGGAATAAATGCTTATATAAATATGAATTCAAGCATATAAAATGGCGCACTTTGATTGTTTATAATGCCAAAAACTAATCAAAGTGCGGAAAAATGGAAAGTAGTTTTGTGAAACAACAAAAATCTGTGCCCGCATGAACGTGCCAATAATACGAAGCAAAAAGTGTGAACAGAACACGAAAGTGTGCCAAAAAACCAGATTCAAGCGAAGCTTTAAAAATGTCGGGACCCACTAACACTTGCACAGAGCAAAGTGGTATGGACGATGGTGTAAATATTTACATGTTTACATGCATATATACACGATGTGGTCAGCAAGACAGAAAGCGGCCACATCCAAAAAACCACAGCAAACTAATAATAACCAGCAAAGCCACATGGCCAAAAAAAAGTGCGCGGGAACCGGAAGTTGAGCCAGAGGGAGATGGCCAGAGATATGTGCTAAGTGCGCCCAAAGTGGACAAAGTGGGCGGCGATGGCAACACGACACAGCAAACATAATTGCAGCCGCGAAATTTACAAATAGCTTTTAGTGTCGCCGCAAAATACAGAGCACTCTCACACACAGAAACAATCTGCAAGTGAACACTTCATCAGGCACTTGGAAAAAATGTTATTGTTTCTGAAAATTAAAAAAAAATAAAAAAAAAATATTCCTAAAAGTTGTCAGAATTCTTTATATATTTTTTATTAATACACATACACATTATGTATGTACATCGGAATTTAATACAATTTAAAAAAGTATTTAAAGGATAATACCAAATTAACGCCCATATTACACTTGTATAAATTCCTTGTATTTTACTTAAAGTACTTTAAAATATTCATGACAACCTACAAAAAAGGTTTAACATTTTATGAAAATATTTATAAAACCAAATCTTACATGTTTATGTTTCCGTGAATTTATAAAATAGTCCATTTCGTTATTCGAAATTTAGGCATGACTAACGCTAAATACTTTAATAGTTAGACCATCAATATTTTAATTTCTAGCATTTTAGTTTCTTCTCTGTTCCGAGTGTACTTACATGCAAGTAATGCACTCAATGCATATCAGCAGCGGGACATTGCCGGGTGGCAATATCGCTAAACAAATGCACCGCGTTGGAGGCGAAAGGATAAGGAAGCGGGGTCTCCGGCGACTGGAGTAGCAATAACTTCGCCACTTTGGACACTCGGGAGAGCACGTCCAATTTGTCATGAGCCAGCGGGATAGAGTCCGGCGGAAAAAAATATTGTTAATGTAAAATGCGGGAGCTGCGAGCACGAAGCCAGGATTCCGTCCGTGTCCATGTCCATGTCCATGTCCTTGGCCACTAATTAATGCGGCTTGTTTGGCTCGCTGGCCATGGCTGTTTTGGCAAGTCGCAGCCAGCACTTGTAACTGTCGGGAGAACCGACATTACCACCCGAAAACCCTGAGCCCACCACTCCAAAAGCCCCCCGAAAAACCCAACGCCCTGCTTAACATTAGGCGTTGCCGGCTTCTGTCGAAAATTTTTGGCTGCATGGCCGCTGGGTGAAAATTAATTTTTGCATTGCCGCAGTGTGCTTTTCGGACGATCTCAGTGCCGGCTCTCGACTTTTTCGCATTTGTTTAACTCGGCCCAGTTTCCGCCCACAGTGCGTATGCGTAATGACATATTTGGGGTTGTTCGAGAGTGGGCTTTTGGGATTGGTACAAGAGTTTTATGGCCGTGCCCAGCATGTTCATGTTGCAACAGCATTCAACATGTCGGAGAGTCTGTGAAAAGTAAAGCTAGATGGGAGTTGAGCAAGTCGTGATAAAGGAGCCGTTTTTGTTGCTCCCAAGTGGTCTCATTTTTGAGCATATGTTGAATCGCCATCCACTGATATGAGTTGACTTTAATTTCTGTTTAGGGAATTTACAAAAAAGATTTAGCTTGAAATAGTTTGAAATTTAAGTTCTGCCTGCAGAAGAGTACAAACATGACTTTAATTTAAAAAAAATTATATTTTTTAAATTTAAAAAATTTGTTGAAGTGTTTTGTTCTCCAAAAACGGGAAGACCAAACGGGTTGACATAATAATAATAAAAAAAAAATAATTCGGCAATATTTCAAAACCGAGATTTAGTAGTACAAACTTCAAAATGTGAATTTTTACGTACCTAGTAGGTAGTACCTAGTAGGTAAGTAGGTACTACCTACATATGATCTCGAATTGAATTAATATCAAAAATGTATGTGAAGTTCGTTAACATTAAAGGATTTAAGAAGTAAAAGTATAAATGGTCTAATACAATAAGCGTGCTAACATTTTTTTTAATTATCTGAAATGTTAAAGTATTTTTTAAAAAATGTGTCTCAAATACCATAAACCATTTTAATGCTAAATCGGAATCCGAATAATCCAAAGCCACGCCGGCCGACGGCAACATTTTTGCAATGCCAAAAAGTTTTCTCATTACGAAATCGTTGCTACAAAAAGTAAACAACACAAAAATTCTTCCCCTTTTGCGAATGCAACAAGCAAACATTTTTTCGAACAAAAGTAAAACAATGCTCAATAGTTTGTCTACCCCATTCATTTGTACTTTGGCCAACTTTGGCAAACAATAAAAGTGCAAGCCAAATATTTGCCGTATGATAAAAGTTAAGGCGTCCTTGGATCGAGCGAAAGTGCCATGCTAAAATGGGGATCTAGAAAAAAGTCGCACACCGACGAATATCTTGTATCAAATTAGCTAAATTATAAATCGTTTTTCCTTCCACTGCAGCAACTTTCGGGGTGGGGGAAAAAGAAAGTTGTGCCGACAGCAATTTCCGGTGCTCAAATGCCAGATCTGGAAGGAAGACATATGCAAAATGCTGGCAACACCTGTCAGCAGGAGCAGGATTCTAGGAGGCCACCTTCCATCCAAGGACACAGGTGCGTTTGCAGAGGGAAATGGGTGTCATCAGACAGTTGGCTGCAACTTTATTTTAGTGGCAACTTTTTGCTAATTATCAGCTGGCAAGTGTTGCACGTAACTGTGTTTTGTTGCGGGTACAAATTGGCTGAAATATTTGCATTTCCGTTACGTAATTAATAGTTGAACTCCGCTCTGGAAAGTTTATCGCCTGACATCACATCAGCTGCTATGTGCGTGTGCGAATTGTGAAAGTTTTTGGGTTTTTGTCTTCAATCTGCTAGCAACGAGCAGTGAAATTAATTAAAGGAGGCGCTATCCTTTGACGAGTTGAAATGAACTTTGCTAATAATTCTCACAACTTTCATGTGACTCACTCAAGAATGGAAAAATAAAGGGAGCTCAAGAGTAATAGAGAACATTTGCTCTTCCATTAAACTTAAAATCAGTATCTCTAATTAGAACGCAAACTTAAGGACAAACAGATGAAAATTCTTGGCATCCCACATGTCTGCGATTGCAATGTGTTAATGCAACAAATAAAACCAGCTAACTGCCATGATTTCGATTATCTAGTAAACACATTAAATGGTGTGGCAGACAATGGCAGCAGGACACGAAGGACGAGGCCCAGACCCAAAACCGAAACAGAAACATCTCGAGGCAAGGAAAATAAAAGCAAAGTAAACTCAGTGCACAACTTCTAAGAGTTTGAACCATAAGTTACTCAGGGATTAATATTTGTAAAGATTATTCTCCAGAGTGTAACATCTATATAATCCTTAAAGTAAGATTATAAAAATATTAGTTTTCATAAACACAGTTACAGCAAAGCCAATGCTAATAAATATTTGCAAAGCCAAAATATTATAAAATATGTTTCAAAGCTAAATGAATACTTGAAAGTAAAATTGTCGTTCAGGAAAGAAGTTATTATAAAAATTGATTTTTTCCGCTCGTTAAATATATTTGAGCGGATTCAATATACCTTTGTCCGCAACGAGTACCGGGTATAAAAAAGAACAAGAAAACAGACAAAAAATCGCGTGCGCCAAAAAATATTTATTGGCCTCGAGCGCAGCCTTGGCAGCGTTAAAATAGAAATCGCAGTGCTCCAGCTGCAGATATGGCCACGGCTTTGGCCTCAGCTCCTGCTCCTGGAGAAGAGCCGAAAGAAATGGCGGAAATACAAAGTTGAGGTATCAGACCAGGAAGTGCATATCGCGTCAGGAAAATGCGCGAGCACCAGCAACAACCAGGACAGCCAGGAATCGTAAATAAAATGCAATACAAATGCAGGAGTGCAAACAAACCGAAGCCGAAATGCTACCAAATCACTGACAGCCACCACAGTAAAATTCGACTAAAATATATGGCAAGTTTAGAAAAAATAAAATACAAATGAAATATATCCAAGAAATCTGTGGATTAACTCGATCCTGAATAAAATAAACAAACGTTTCTTAAAAAGGAAAATAATAAAAATGACACAAATATGTTCAATTTTTAAGGATTTAAAATTTGTTTATTTATTTGTCTATCTTACCTCATGTAGTTTAATGATAATTCTTTTAAAAAATTCCCAGAAATTTGTATGTTAAAATGTGTTATAGATAATGTGCAGCTTAAAGTAGCCACTTTTTAACATTAAAAATATGTTAAATTTTCAATACAAGCTGCATACTATAAAAAGAAATGTAATATCTTTCTGCCATCGCATAAGTTCAAAGCAATTCCCCCAGCGATATTCCTTAGTGAATATGCGCTGTAGTCATGTATAAAATACGCATCGCGACTGGCAAATAAAATTGCTGAGGAGAAATCAAATGGCAGCCGACATTTGCCGTGTGGACAACCGCGTGTGTGTTTGCCCTGATATACCACAAACTGAAACAGAGTCGGTGAGATTGGGACGGGGTGCAACTTTATTTTTCGGCTCTTGGGAAATTGGAAAATTGCAAATCACGTAGTGCAAAGAAATAGAAATTCGCGTTTTGTGCTCCCTCCCCTTTTTTCGGAAGAATAAATCTCTAAGCCGAATAAAAAATGCATTTTTATTGCCGACCGCCTTTGTATGGCATCTAAAAAGCTCCAATTGGCAAACTTAACACGGCGATGTTTACCATATTCGCAGGTCCCGCCCTTTTTGCTCATTTGGTAAGCAATAAAAAACTTGTTGCCAGGCAAAGAGTGTTTACCTTTTACCTTTCTCATCTTCCCCGCCGAACAACCCTTTTCATGGCTTCCTTACATTGTTTCTGCCCAAGTCAGTTTGTTTTTGGCTGAAGGCAAGGGGTAAATTTAAATTTTCCAAGTCAAAATACTTTTGACACGGCCACAAAACACGCCTGCTGGCTCGCATTATTGCACGCCTTGCATGTGTCAACAGTGGGAGTCCAAAAGTATGCCCTGTTTGTTTAGGTGCCATGGTAAACATTTTTCCCACTTTCGATACCCTTTCAAAGGGTAACAAAACAACACACCTGTTCTCCCTTGTGCTTGTCTTCTGCCCTAAGGCCTGCATTTCTCAGATCTCGGAGTTCCGCTTCCAAATTAGAATTGGAATAATTTAACCACGACATGCTTTCGTACATAAAATTATGCAGCAGCTACTTTGGGTATCTTAAGCTTAGATATTAGTTTATTGAAAAGGAAAATATGATTATGGATTTTTACCTAAAATATCTATGCAAAAATAGATGGAATTCATCTGAAACTACTTGAAAAATGTATGAGGTATTTTTCACGGAAAAATAATAATCAAAACAAGGGTATTTGTAATTCACGTATTTTTCATATCCTTCTCTTCTTTTCGCTATTTCCCATTTCCCTGGATAAAGTTTACGGGTATAGAAAACTATATTTAGGATAGTCTGTTGTGGGCGTGTTAAAGGGTTTTCCGCAGGATTTAGTTGCTCAACCAAGTACGAGCAATAAAGGGTTCTGTTTTATGACATTTTTAGATGATGAAACACTGAGTGGAAAAAGGCGATACAAATTGCAAAACAAAATTCTTTTTTTATGGTCCTGAAATGTGTGTTAAGTTAGAAATAATTTACTTGAATGAAGAAAATAAAACATATAAACATTTCTTTTAACTCAAATTAAGCCCTTAAATGATGTGAACATTCTCTTAATTTTCGTTCTTCAGGGAAATTGTCTTGATTTCGAAAGGTTTTTTTTCCTGTGTACAAAACGGTTTAAATGAGGGTATAAAATTTCATTTATAACTTTTTAAATTATATTCCATTGTTCAAAATCAGTGAATGAAAAACTAATTTCTTTTTTTTCAGTTCAATAAGCCTGCACAAATTTTCAGTTAGTTTTTAATAATGAACGGAATTTGTATTTCTGACATTTTCCGCACTATATTGGCAATCAAATTAATTAATGTGTCAATGGAAAAAGTCACCAAAGCGTTTTGTACTATTTTATTAAATTAGCACCAGCTCAATGTGCAATGAAATTAATTATCTGCATTCGGTTAAATGCCGCGTGCCTTAGACTAGTGTGGTTGTTGATGGCGCTGAAAAAATTCAAACAAACTAGCAAAATGTGCCAGATTAGCTATGGCTTTTGCCAAATGAAAACTGACACTTTGTCTCTCCTAATTCGTATTAGTGCATTCAACATTTAAAATCAAATTAGTGGCGAACTATTTGGTTCCATTTTGTTTGGTAAGCTTGACATACGCCCTATACGCCTTTTAAAAACCACGATGCTTGAATAAAAGTACGATTTATAGAAAAGGGGTCAACCTATAGAAACCAATGATGACAGGTGTGCAAATTAATACAATTTAATGTGACTGGCAACCACAAGCGAATCTAAAAAAAAATGTTTTAAAAAAAGTCCAAGGATTACAATTAAATAGTGCAATAAATTTAATATAATGATTTATTTTATTTTATTGCTATGAAAAACAGTCGTCGAATTGGTATGTATTTATTCTTCCACCGACACATTTAATACATTTCCTAAAATATTAGTGACAGAGGAATTAGCATGTCTTTAGATCGGATAATCAAATAATTAATATAAAAGAAAGGGAAAATAGGGTAATGAAATAATTGTGCTGGTTGACTTTATAGTTCAAGAGGTCTTGGTCCTTGTTTAAGAACTCCCATTCTGTCACTGAGCTCCGAAACATTTCTTTTCGGTGTTTTGCATATTTCGGGCACGTTCTGCATTGCGTTTGTGTAATGCCAACTCATAATTTCCTTATATTACTGTCCTTGGCCCCTTTTGCCATTTTTTTGTTACCCTGGCAGTGCAACATTTGCTTTGTGCAACATTTTAATTACGCATTCAGTTGGCGCAGACTCGCAAGAATTATGGCACAGAGGGGGTTAAATGGGGGCGACGGGTGGCCCAGTGGGAGTAGCAGGATGCTTAGTGCCGCCGGCAGGAGTCAGCTGTTGTAGCAACGCCCCCGCTCCCACTCCCACTCCCGCCACCCACTTTGTTTAACATTTCGCGCTATTTATGCATAATTTAACCATTTTATTTTATTATTTGCGCCCCACTTCTTGTTCTTGCTCTTGTTGCAAATAAATGGCAGCAAATATGCAAAAATAATGTACAGGGCCAAAAACAGTGTTGCAATGCCGTAACTTTCGAGTGCTAAAAAGTGGATGGAGCACAAGGGTTTTTGGCCAACAGCTTGAGTAAATGTTTGATCGGGCTGGCCTAGCCAAAAAGTTTTATGGGACCCGAACTGCGCATAAAATCTTAGCAATTCCCAAATTCATCATAAAACGTAGTTAGGCCTGCCCCGCGGGTCGGTGTTGTTTTCCGCAAAACATTTTAAGTTTAATGGCAATTAACCCCGGCGCTGCGAAATTAAAATCATGAGCCAGGCATAACCCGCGTATGTGGCTCTACATAAATCTTCCTCCCAAGTCGAAGAAGGGTTGCCAGCGAGCGGAGTCCAAAGGAAGGCAGACATGACACGTATTTATAGCGCGCCAACGACCTCACTCGGGCCACATTGCTAATACGCCATGTTGGCTGCTGCTCAGTTTTCTGCCCCGCCATTGTTTTATGTGTGATTGTGATTGTGCTTGTGCGCATAGCCGCACACACTCGCGCAGCCCACTCACACACACTCACCTACTTTGAGTGCAAGTCAAGTTGAAGCTGGCCTTGCATCCTTTAGCACACAGAGAGAAAAAATTAACAGCAATCAGAGCTAGATTCTACAGCGCGCTGTAGCGGTAAAGCCGTACTTGCACAAAAGTTGTGTTCCATCCAATAAAATCCCAGTCATCGGTTATATATTTCAGAACCCAAAAAAATCTTTATGATTTCTATATTTCTTTTATATATACATAACTTAACGGTAATGTAATCCAGCATTTTATTCGTAGGAATTTATTTTCAGAAATAACCCATAAGTATTTAACTAAAAGCATTAGAAAGCTTGTCACAACTAATAAAATAATAATAAAACAATTTAAAAAAATAAAAATTTGTAGTTATTTAAACTTAAAAATGTTAAAGAAAATAAATAAATTGTCTTACATTTTTTCGTTACCTAAAGTTTAATTTTTTAAATATGTTAATATTAAATTAATGAGAAGCTTTCCTACATTTTTCCTCTGTGTAAATCTTCACGACTCCACATTTGTATTAGCTGATTGTGTGGGGCAATGCAGCTGAAACAGAGGCAATTGCCGCGTACAAGCTCGTAAATTGAATAAAAGTTCAAATGTTGGCAATTAATAAACCGAAAAAGTTAATGCCAAGTTTTCACTTCCCCCGGCAAGTTGCAAACCACAAGGAACTGCGGCTTGGCAAGAGCCACGAAATTACTCGGTTTATCCAGGCTAGATTGGAGTCTTGAAATATGTGATAACTAGTTTGCTGGAACATCTTCGAAATTCATAGAATTTTTGCTTTTTTTATAGATCTTACACGTCTTTGGTAAAGTTCAAGGTAAAATTTATATTGCTTAAATCTGTCCCAAGATTTTCTCAATAAATGAAGCTTGTTTTGTTATTGCATGCAATACAAATGTTTTTCCTTCAAAGTGCTCCCTATTTCGAACCCACAATCGCATACATAAGTATAAGCTCTCCCCGATGTATATATAGCCATTCCCTAGCTGAGAGGCAATTCGTTTTGTTAAAATTGTCTGTATCTAGCTGGCTTTTACCTCTTGCTTTTAGCCCTCTACCGAGATTGTGGCACACGCTAATTGCTCGAAACGCTTGCAGCCTCTTACCATTAAAGCTCCCCTCGAAGCCCTTCTCCTAAACAGTCCCCTCTTCTGCCATCCATTTTGCCCTAATGCGTTGCCATTGTAATGAAGTCGAGCAGCATTTTGAAATCGCTGCACTGGGGGTCTGAAAACAATGCCGGGTTCTAGTTTTGTTTTTATTTTACAAAATAGGTATTGCACATTTGCTGCAGTTAACACTTGTTGTGCATGCTCCAACCTATTTTCAGTTCTAACTGCTGTTTTTGTAATTTAATTGCTGTTCAACTTCCCACAGCCTGTGACCCTTTCGGTTGTTTTAATTGTTGATTCTCAGTTCAAATTCGGCATAATTTTTTAAAGTATCTACACGAAGAGAAAAAATACAAATGGAATCCCTTTTACAAGATAAATTTATCATACGTTAAGGTAAAATTTATTGGTATTTATACTACTTCAACTACCTAATTATTTTATGCTTTGTAAAATTTTTTCATAAGTTTTAGCCTTAAGTTTTCACTAAAGCTTGTAATATCTGATTTTTCTCTGTTAAAGCAGCTATTGTGGAAAATGGAAATCCATTATTCACCAAATTACTAAGTGAACCGGCTGTTATAAACAAACAATTTCTTTTTGCACCTGTTTCATCATAATCTTGATAGCTACGCAAATTGTGTGCCGCAAACTTTAAATTGTTTTTGTTGTGAACCGATGATTTGTTTGGCCAAAGCAAACACATCCTAAATGGCCAACGCAGCGCGGCTTGTTAATGTTTTTTATAATGATTTTCGCTGCGCAGGCCAGGATTTTAATTATTTAAAGCCTAAAACGCTGCGTATGCGCGTTATTTAATAAATGACAGCTATTTGCAGGAAGTTCGGGAATTATTGCGCCCATGGAGGGACAATTTCCTATAGCTTTTTTCTCCGCACGTTTTTAATTCCCCTGACAGCAGTCGCCCGACTCCTGTTGATATTTGTTTGTCTTTCAGAGCCAGGCAAACAAGGCAAAGGCAGCGGCAAAGGCAAATCTAATTTCTAACACAGAACGGAACGGAACGGAACAGAACAGATTACGCAACAAAAAACGGCCAGATCTGGGAGTCAAAAAAAAATTCTCCTTTATTTTGGCGAGGCAGAAGAAAAATCAAGAGACGCCTGACAGCCGAGCCCCCTGAAAAGCGTATGCAGTGCATGTGTGTGGCATAAATCAAAGCTAGACAATTTTGGCTTGGGAAAACATGAGCAGCGAAAAATAAGAAAAACAACCAAAGGGGAGGAAATCAAAAGTAAGTGACAAGCAGACAGGCAGACGCACAGAAAACACATGTGCACCGCAAACAAACAGGATGTCGGGGGCATGGGGCACTGAAATTGTGGAAGGGGTTTTGGCATGACAAGTTGCTCTTTGAATATTTAGAATGTTCCTTCCTACGGACCGTTTAAGTACTTTAATTGTTTCTTGCCAAGTTGTTAACAACACGGAATTGGCAAGGAGGGGTGATGTGCGGCCGAGCCAACAAATAGGGGACAATTCGGGCGAAGTTTCGAAAAGTCCCCATAAATAATTCCCCAGGAAAGCATTTATTTATCACTTATCTCGCTGAGAGCGTTTAATATAACTTGATCACAAGTTTAAATGTAAATAAATAAAATATATATTTTACTGGGTAGTAAAAGGGAGATAATAATTTTACAGCCACCTACAAAACATTAAAGCAAGCATTATATTTATATTTGCAATTATATTGAAACAAAGAATACCTCTTTAAAACTATATTTAATTACACTTTAGAACAAATTTGAAACTAAAATGTTTTTGACATTAATCAAATAAATCGATTCGATTTGGATCAAACCCTTCATCTCATTAAACTTATTTAACCAAAGGATAACGAATAGAATAACGCAATTGTAACATGCTCCGCTCTATGCTTAAACTGTTTCCAATTATTTTTCCTTCAACCGGTTGCACAACACACACAACTCTTATCAGAACTCAATAAATTGCTGTCTCGACACGAAATGCACACCTGTGTTTTTTGGCGAGAACGGAGGATCTGGTAGCTGTCAAGCAGCTGCGAGTTGCTTAACCTCTCCGCCAGCCAGCCCCATTTGTATTATTTTCAGCGCCATAGCTTGGCTTTTTTAATCACTCCGCTGGAACCCTCGGAAACCCCGACGCGGCCAGACAGTTGGGTATACAAAATATGTCAACAGAGGCGACAGCCGGCAAAAAGAAGGCGAAACTCCGACCGCTGTTTGCTTAGACCTTTAGACACTGGCCAGACAATGGCCGGCCATGTCAGCGGCATTTCTGTCTGCCTGTCACGGGGATGGCACTCCGGTCTGCTGAGATTTGCCGGGATACTCCTATGAATAATCGGATAAACCGCACTGACATCCCGCCAGGACATTGAATGGATTTCAATGAATCGAACAGCAATTATGTACGGACTTGTGAGTGGTCAACAATTGCATTACGCAGTGGTTAACTTTGAAAGCAAACCATTTTATGCAGATTGCTACGAAAATAATTGAAGACGAAGTGGAGATTATGTGTTACGACTGCACTGAGCGAAATCAAAGAATCCGAAATCTTTGAGGTTTGACTCTAGTGCTGATGTTATTGTTCAATGTTTACCTATTATTTTAATTTATTCGATTTTAGCCAATAATAATCTGGCCGTATAATTAAGTCACTTCGAAAGTGCATAATATTATTTTAGAAAAAATACTTCAATTTGTATATAATGTACAAAATATACAAAAACTTTTCGATTGCAAGGCAAATACCTGAAGCTTCCTTTTCGCCGAGTGTGCGAAAACATTCATCGAACCCGATTGACTCTTTTGGGGTCTTTGTGATGAAGTATGTGGATAGAAAACCGCACAGACCGCAAGGGATTACTACATCAGAAGAAACCGCAAAAGGGGTTAATGCACTCTTTGCACATGGGACACAACAAGCCAATTGGGTTTAGTGAGCATTCAAAGGTTGCCAAGGTCCTGTCACATGTTCGCCATTTAATATTTATTAATGGTCGGGAGTGAAAACAAAAATGGGGAAAACCAAACCAAAATTGAATGCATCAGCGAGCCAGTTAATATTAAATTGCCGCATCGATAAGCACAACAACAAAGAGATAAATTTGATTGAGCATCGATATATAACCAGTGCGGAAAAAACTATGCAGCGTTGGGGCTTGGGGTTTCCATTCCGTCCAAACATCAAACGCTTCATAAACGCGCCATAACCGGCATAACCCAAAAAAGCAGAGGGAAAAACTTATGGCTCCCCGGGGAGACACTTGAGTGACTACAAGAACACAAACAACAACGTGGCGTAGGAAACCGAAACTATTTCTTTGCGCAGCGTTGTGGAAAATTAAAAACGCCCAGGCCTAAGACTTAAGCAACCTCCTGCTGATGCTGCTGCATCTTCTGCTTATTAATAACTGCGGTGGAGGCAGAACAGTTATTAGACTCAACATACTCGAGATCTGGGTTATACCACCCATATCCCATATCCCGTCTCCCATTTCCCATTTCCCGGATAGGGGCCGTTGAACCTCTCGTCTCGTCTCGGTATTGCAATAATCAGTGGTATTCCGCGGCAACTCATCCCCCACCCATTCCACTTGCCTCTAATCAGCACTCACATTACGCATACGCCTGGTTGTCATAATTTCGCATTATTGATTTATTAGGTCGCAATGTTTGCATAGCCGAATGTGAATGACAGGGCGATAAGCGGACTGTTTTTGGCCTGGTTTTTTGCATTAGCATAAATTACATGCCGATTGACAACGATGTGTGTGTGGTTACAGAAAATGGTATTATGAATTCAACTGGGTTTAGTTAGAGGAATATGTGATTATTAAAGAAAAGGTTCACCTAAAAGGGGGAGCTAAACTATGTCATATATTCATACCGAATTGGAGATTAAACCTCATTAAACCTAGACACAAATTATAATAATAAAATAGTATGCTTAGGACTTAGGTATTGTTTTGTAAATTCCATATTTTATAATCCTAGTATCGAAGATACTGATTTCCAATCTCACAAAACTGCGCTACAAAATATTCATAGGCCTATTTAGCCTAACCCAACAGATCATAGATCATTATTAATATTTCCCGCCCTTCAATTAATAAGCTACTCAGTGCTGGAAAACTTATTCCCCAATTAGAGTCAAAATGGCCATTATTCCGAGCAGCCAAGGCCTCAGCCTTGCGAGCCTTGATTAAAGTCGAAACCAAGGTAAAGTGGCACAAGAATGCAACTGTACTTAAAAGCGCAGCCAGAGCAGTGAGTGAAAATGGCGGATAATAAAGATGGGGTTGGGAAATGGCAGGGGGTGGACTGGGGTGGGTGGTGAAAGAGTCGGAAAAGCCGCTGCGAACATCATTTATAAAAATGGCTCGGCATTTTGTGGGTGGGCATAGGGTGGTGGGGAGGACACAGCGCAAAACCAAAACGCATTCAGGCAAACAATTGCAATTGTAATTGAGCCGAGACTCCTCGAATCACTGTCTGTGTGTGGGTGTGTGTCTGTGTGAGCCCCCGTTTCTGTGTGTGTGTGCGTGGGCCGAGTCTGTTTGCATTGTTATTTCTACATCGGTGGGTCGGTCGGTCGTTTGTTCGGTCGCTTAGTGGCAATAAAAAGAATGCGCGTTCCATGGGGAAATTATGAAAGCGGATTCCTTTTGTTTAGAATCGTTTCTAGATTGCATGCAGCCAAGCGGTACGCGCGTGTGTGTGTGCGTGGGAGCGGGATTCGCCAGATATTCGCCATTCCCGCTTATTGCTAATGCCCCTGTTGCTGCGGCCCCATCGATATTCGCATCCAACCCAACGCCTCGTAACATTTGAGCCTGCTACGTCTAATGCTGATTGCAGCATCAGATATTTATTAATTTCCATGCCGACTTTTAAACGGATAAGGGTGAGCAAATGCACGGGCTCAGTGGGAAGTCTATTAGTTTATTCGTTTTAGCTTTATTAGCTTTTGTTCGTTTTCATATTACTTTTTTAAAAAATGAGTACCATATTTTTTAGGATCCTACGGAACACTAAAAGAGTATTTATGAGTGGCATTAAAATGGGTTCTTATAAATATGTGAAAAGTACAAAAATATGTTTTCATAGCTGTTGTTTAATTGTTTTAAAAATAATTAATTTTGCATTAATTAATAGTTAATTACATTATTATTGTAATATATTCCTCGTAAATTACTTAAACGGTAAATATATATATTTACATTAAAAACTTCAGCAAGTGCGTTTTATTTTCCGTTCATTTTATTTTAGCTAGCAATTTGCTGCATTTTGAAATGCTTTCACAATTTGCTTGCATGCCAAGGCATCCATTCAGTGCGGGCTAAATTAAATAAAAAATATATCGTACTATGTGCTAGCTTGTATGGCAATAACTATAATTAAGGCGATGGCTTGAGCAGTAAAGATTCCCTTCCAACGATTGCTTTCAATCACCAGTGCAGAATTCAACTCTTGGCTGATGCAACTGCAAATTCAATGACTTTCGGGTTGGGAAAAAAGGGGGAAGGATGCTCCCCCAAAGTGCCATACGAAAATCAAATTTTTTATGATTGAGCAGCCAAGGAGCATGAAAATGCCATTTCCATCCCCACCATTTGAATGGCTTGCTATTTTGTATCATCATGCAATATGACCAGGGAACGCACTCTGACTTTATGCCAATTTCAGCGAGCTGCTGCTGATTTCATTTCCTCTTTAAGCGCGAATATTATTTGCATGCGAGTGCAGTGTGTCGGGATGCCAAGTATCTATCGCCGGGGTCATGGGGGAAATCGAAGTTTTATCAAGTGTATCAATTTGCATAGTACTTGCGATCCGGCGGACAATGAACTGTGATGACTGATTGATCAACGTGCTTTATAAGCGATAATGGGGCTGTCACCCTGCTGGCAGCTTGTTAGGAAGAAGGCGAGTGGCACGCCTGGGAAAATCCAGTTTCCCAGTCAAGTCTTCTCTTTAAGTCAATGCTTTGTCAGTTTCAATTAAATTCCTATTTCAATTGACTCTGCTGCCATGCAGCAAGAACAACATAATAGCCGAAGATAACAATGCAACTTCAGATGCTGCACAAAAACAAAGGACTTAAGATAAATATTTTCACACGCGACGTTTTCACTGCTAATGAAATTTTGCTTTCAACTAAATTAGTATCTGTCTGTGCAGCAACGCCGGCAACAATGACAGAAAATAAAATTAAATAATGCAAGCACTTTTAGGTTAATTAAACTTGAATAGCAGCAAACCGGCTAGCAAACGGAGCGCCAAACTAAGCTGGAATAAAGTGAGAACGAGGATCCCAACACCCGGGCTAATGCCAGGAGTCCAGGCTTGTCCTTGTAATTGTTATTACAATACTTGTCCTTTTTCGGTGTATTGTCTGGCTGTCTCGCATTGCACTTTCATATAATTGTGTGGCGCTCACACAGCCTTTTGTTGCCGAATGCGATTGCAGCCGAGCATGGCGAAAACCCAGCAAAGTGCTGCAAGACGGCTGCTCCTTTGGCCCAAAAACCCAACTACTTCTGGTGGCTTCTCTGGTGAAAAGCTGGCTGAAATAGATTCGGGGAACGCCTGCCAGTAGTTCCGACTGTGTTGCTTTCTGCCTGCAAATCTGCAAAAGTAAACAAAAGTGTTGCCAACTTGCCAGAGACAAATACAAACGGCAGAACAAGGAGCACAACAAGGATTCGTCGGCCAACTCGGTATCTTTTCTAGGCACTCGAAGAAAGGATTGCATATATTTTTCATATTAATAAAATAAAAGTAAATATGATTTAAGATTGTCAAAAAAGATGTACCCACTTTTTTATTTAATATTATTTTTTATATGTAAAATATTTGTGAAAAATAATCTAGTACTTGGGTTATAAATTGGAATGTATGTATTTCTCTATTCTCTTGTCTTTATTTATGATTTACGTTCCTTCTGTCAAACCACCAATGATCATTTTCCAAACAAGAAAATATTTTCCTTTTGTCAAACCACCAATGATCATTATCAGTTAATAATGTTGACCCTTTTCCATAGTAGCTCTCATTTTTTGAATATTTCTAGCACTAAGACCGTAACAATTTTTGTAGTGTTCATGTTTGTGTTTTTGTCTCAGTGCAACAACAAGTTCCTGATATGGCTGCCTGCCGGTTCTCCTTGCTTATTATAATTGCCTGCGATTTCCACCTTTCCCCCGAAAACTTTTCCAGCTGCTGTGGGTGAGCCAGGAATTTTGGTCGACAGTGTCCTGCGACAAATGTAAGCAATGACATTGATGCTGCTTGGCCTTTTTTGAGTGAGAGAGAGTGTTTCTGCTCATGCTTTTGTTTTCCCCTGCACATATTTATTTTGTATTCCCAAGTTTGTCGGTTTGGGAATTGTTATTATTTGTATTGTGATTGCTGGCAGCATGTCTCTGCCAAAAAGCAGCTGAAACGAAACCAAACCCAGTCAACATTGTGGTCAGCAAATGGAAACGGAATGGTTTTTGCAGTAGGTCAAGATAGATTACAGATATAATTAACAGATTACGTTTAGATACACTGGTGAATGGAGATTGAGAATTCCATTATTTTGATCCTTAAGGGTTCAACACTGGTTCAAAACTGCATGATTATTTGATGTTAAATGAAGAATGAAATGTTAGTTTTTGACATTAACTTAATTTACATTTTATTTGATTTTGAATAAATGAAGAACATTTAAGAGTAGAACATGGTTAATCTGGTGGTTGTATTGAGAATTTTATGTTATTACTATTACAAATTGGCAAGGTGCTTAAAATTCTATAATCAACCGTGCATATTCTTTACTTTATTTCTCTGTATACATCTATTGTAATGCATTAAATTACCTTTAAAGTTTTATCCGGAATATCCCTCGACCCGCAGAAAGTTTCTTGGGTTGTAGTTTACGACTGGAAGATGTTCATGTACTCATGGGAGAGCTCGTATCTAACTGCCTGCAGTTGTTGCCAGTCGTCTTTGGCAGCTTCCCCCAACTTGGACGTCGTCATAATGCCATTTGTAGCGCACACAATTGCTAATTGCTTTAAATGCATTTTAGCCGGAAGTGGATTTGCCCAAGCCTTTGGCATATGCACTGAAAGCCGGAGCTGTGCGCCCTCTGCTATTTGTCCTGCGTATTATGTACTGCATATTGGCCAGCATTATCTGTGGCACTTCCTGCCCTCCTTGGTTTTATTCTGCTTTATTTTATTGTATTGTGTTTTTTATTTATTTAAAGCTATTAGCCCGGCTTAGTCTTTGCTTTGGCTTCTGCAGCCCTTAGAGTGCATGGCGAATGGGGCGTATGCGTAATGTGATTCACCAATAAGCCAGTTACCCAGCATCACAAACAACACAGGCCAGCTGAAAAGAAGCAGGAGCTTATGCAAACATTTATTTCTCCTATTTGCATGCACTACCCTTCGGACTTGTCACCACACTGGTTGGGGTATTTAATTGAAATCTACAAGTTTATGATTGTTTTGCATGCAATTTCAATAAGCAATTAAATATGCATGCCGTTGAATTCATTGTTTGCCTATATTGTCTGCGCCCTTGCCCTTTTTCCTTGCCCCTTTTTTATCCACTCATCGCCTCACCAGTTGCTGTTTGTTATGGCCGGGCTCTTTTGTGCTGTGGCTTAATGAATTTTGTGGCCGGCATAAATAAGAAACAGACAGCAGCCATTATTTGTTTGGTACTTGCATTTGTCAATATTTATTGTGGTGTCCTGCCGTTCCAATCGAAATATTGCCTTCCGAATATTTGCCGAGCTTAAATTGAATTAATTTTTAAGTCGCCTGAAACATATGAATATCTTTTGGCTAATGTAATCCGCAGGATTTGTTCTAGGTAAGGATTTATTATGGCCAATAAAGTTCAACTCGAGGATGCAGGAGTTTTACTTTGCATTCATTATTCATTTAGGTCTGGCTAAAAGCAAGAACTGTTTTAGATCTTGAGATACAAAAGACAAACTTATTTAATTGTATTTTAAACAATGTAATGATAACAATTTGAAAAGCGTTACTTCATTTTATTCCTAAGAGTCCACGCAATAGGTTAACAAAATTAGTAAAATTAACATTAAATTCCATTGGGAAATGCAATTTCTTGAATTAATTTTCCCATAAGCCCACCAACCAAGCAAGGAATTCATTTTGGCTAATAAAATTGATTTTGTTTTAAAACCCCCCCATAAGAAAGTGCCAAACGGAAACGGGAAGGCCTCCCATAAAAGAATGTTACACTTTAAAAGTGTGGCTTAGTGGGAAGATCCAAGCTGTTTTGGTTTTCGGGTTTGAGTTGGCTGCTTATGCGTTGACATTTTTATGGGTATTTTATGTGAATCAAGTGAATATGGCAAAGACAAAGCTAAGCTCCTTTCCGAATCGATAAAAATGCAAATTAAACAGCGCCAGTGTGAGTGTGTAAGCGCCATATAAACTTGCATATGTGCCTTGGATATGGATATATACACAGAGATATGGCGGGAAAAGGGCAGGGGGAATGGCAGCTCGTTAAAAGGAAAGCCGGGCGAAATTCAAGTGCCGGAAAATGGCTTTTGTTTAGAAGGAAAACTCCGGGAGTGGCGCTCGCTATCTCTCTCGCTTGCATACATATAAATATGAAAAATATTCAGAATATGTCAAACGGAAACAAGTTTTCAAGTCAGACTGCATGATGGAGCACTCATGTCCTGGCGGCCACAGGACTCCTAGCAGGCAGACACTCCTTCGACCAGTCGGGCGACAAATGAAATTGCAGAAATGATCGGAAATGACCAATTTGAAATAAAAATGTAACCAACTGTGGGCCAAGACAGGCAGGTCTGGCTTTTATATGGATACAACCGATATGTATTAAACAGTTGTGGCCACACAAATGTCACCAAAAATATGGAATGTGAAATAAATAATAACTGAAGTTCTTAAGTTGATCAAATATGCTTATTTGTTGGCAGCTTCTTTTCCAGTATATTTCCAAAAATTTAATTTGGTAACACTGAACAATTTTATTTTATTTCAATGTTTTTTTTTGTAAATTATTTAATGTAGTCATGATTTTAGCTACCATATGGTAGAAAGTCCTAGCAAAAATATTCGTAGCTATTCTTAAAACTATTAATCTGACAGCAACTGTTATTTCGGGAATGTGTGTGTGAGCGGAAGTCGGGCGCTTGACAGGCACTAACACCAACAAGGGGAGAACCAGTGCAGGAAGCCCACAATTTCGTACGAAAAACTGTAGTTACCAGACTCTTTCCAGACTCTTTCTTTCTGAATGTCAAGTGCAGCAGCACACAGATCTGATCAGATATGACAAGATGACAAATTAAAAGATTTGTCAAAGAAGTTATCGCGATCTAGACATGAGGATTTGGAGGGAATACCACTTCCGTTTCGAGAGTTTATTGACCCTTGGGCTTACGGCGGCTCACAGGCTCATAACTCACAGATGTCGTATTATGCATGAATTTAAAAACAATAACTTGAAAACGCTCACGCATGTGAGGATTCTGGATCTTCCCCGTTCCGCTCCTTGGCGGAGTAATAAATCAAGACGGAAAGCGGCAAGAGGAAACCCTTTTCAACGATTTCTATGCAAAGTGCTGGCACAGGCAAAGTAATTCATCAAAAATAATATAACAAGACAGCAAATGAGAAAAAACGGAAAAACAGAGCAGCTAAGAAATATACGAAATGGTTAAAATTGCACAAGCAAGCAACAAATTGGAGCTTTTATATTGCAAAATGTTTGTGCGTCTAGCTATCAGTGCGTATGTTGGTGTATTTTCGAGTGTGAGCCATCTGGGGAAAATTAAGCTCGAAGGCATCTTATCGAAGTTGGATCCTTAAATTAAAATGTGAATAGTTTGCATGCCCCTTTCTTTGGTCTGATCTTAAGACACGGCGGCTTAAAAAAATAATAATCTCGCGCCAAATATACAGAAGAAAAAACTAATAATTAAAGACTAGCTTGTAGTAAGTTAGTACTCTGATTTTACTGTAATGTAATATCAAACAAAAACACCTCTTAACGAGGTAAAAAACTAATGACGATCGCACCTTAAACATACAAAAGTTTTGATATCAACATTTGTGACGAAAGATGATTACACACATGATTAAATACACTTTTTAAAATTTATTTTTTCGGCACTCTAGTTTTAAGAACAGACTAGTTTTTAAGAACACACGAACATTTTCTATTGCAGAGTGCCGAACACACACTTTCACCGCTCTCTCTCCCAAACCAATTGATTTTCTTGAGGTCTTGGTATGCAATCCTTTAAGTTTTAGCAATACCTTTAATTTGGTGTATTACTCATTACGATCGGTCTATCACAGCAGATTTTCAATTTTGCGGCTATATATAGTAGTCGCCTTCGCACACTCTCCTGGTGCGCTTCGTCACTACATGGACTGCCGTCCATAGTGATATCTCTTGATAATTGCATTTTAATTCATTATTTTAAAAATCAATATTTGGAAGAAAAAATTAAATCTATTTAATGCTTAACTTCTAAAGTTGTTGGAATTTCAAAATTTTGATTTTACCGAATTTTAGGTTTTGAAAAAGCCTAATTTGAAATTCAAAAGAAATTTTGAAATCCCCCATAATTTGGGGCTACATTTAAAATTTACTTTCGGATTTAAAAAATCTAAACCTCTAGTTCTATGGCCCAAATGCTTAAGTTTAATTTTTCAAGTTTTTGAAATTTTTTTTGCATACAGATACGTATGTATGTGTGTGTATTTGGAAATGTTTTGAATTGCTTATACATTTGTATTCTACTTTCTATTTGAAAGTAAGGATTGTGTTTAAAGACATATAAAGTTATTAATTTTCTTTTATCTTTCTATGTTATTTTACGTGTTTAAAATTAATAATAACAATGGGGAAAATTGGCAAAACGCATAGTGGTATTTTATTTAGACGCCACTAAAAAAATGGTTAATATATTAAAAAATGTAAGTACCTAATATATATTTTAAATTAATTTAATTTGAAGTAGATACCGAATTGGCTTAATTGGCTTTGTAAAATTTTGAACGTTTGTTTCGACCGCCCTGTGAATGAATTAAAAAGTTCTCAGAGTTGGCAACATTTCGACATCCTCTCCAAATCCCATATCCTCTCGAGTTTTACCATGTCACTGTTCTTTGGCAGGAAAAAACCGACCGTAAGCAAATTTCGTTTGGTATTCTTTTGCAGCTGGGTCAGCACTCTGAAGCGCAGTCCGTGCTGACATTCTCCTTGTTTACTGGCTGGTCAAATGTGTCAACAACATTGCTGTGCAATTAGGAAGGTCCTCGAAAGTGTGCTGCAATTTGCTCCCTTTCCCTTTCTCCACCCCCCTAAACACAGCTAAACCGACGAGAGGGGGGTGCGCTTTAAACATAAAATAAGAGCAGGAGAAAGCGGGAAAAGCAATTAATAGTGCTACACATGTTAAACATTCATCTACATAACATACCTACATCTGTTTTAGTTTAGTTTTAGCTCTCGCACAGGTTCCCTTTTTTGTGCTATATGTTTTATTAAGTTTTTAATTAATGTATGAGCAGTTTAAACTTGTAAAAGTCCTGTCATGATAAACTAAAACAATATTTCTCACTTGGGGGCCAACGACGACAGCTTCCCTGTCCGCTGTCCGTTTTTCGGTTGCCATGGGAGCTACGCTGCCCCACAGGCAGTCAAATTGCCCAAGGAAAGCTTTTCAAAATAAATGAAGTTACGGCCAAAGGATGGTCGTGTCTGTGTTACGGGTTAGCACACATGCGTCTGTGTGAGTGTGGAGGTGCCATTAAAATATTTGCATCTCATTATTTAGTTTTGGGATATTCGAGTTCAAGCCACTTTTGGGCGCAAACTCGAGCAATAGATAAAGAAACCCTGAATTTAGCGGAACTATATATCTTTTGGCAATATTATGGTAATTGACCTTTGCCAATTTCTTACGCATATGCTCCATACCTCCTTTTTATTTTGCTTTCCTTTGTGGACCAACTTTTGTTTCGTTTCATTTTTGTGTGCTCTGGCTCTTTACTGTCTTATCAGGCAAATTGAATTTGTGGTCAGAACCCAATGAGTGTGCTAAACCATTTGGCAAACAGACATCGAGCGGCTTACACTCACACGAATATGTCTGCACAGGGGAAAATCTGCGTAAATTGGGAAGTCCCATTGATATTATTTATTTTCATAAAATATTATAATTTCTTAGAGGTTTCGTATTCATTTTTTGATATAATTAATGATTTCAGACTTCAAATAAATGTAAAATTATACTTGAGAGTTTTACATTTTATTTAAATTTATATAATTTTGACAAAAAATATATTTAATTTTTATTTATTTAAAATATATTTCTTATTTTTATATTAATAAATCAAATTTTAGGAATATATTTTCCTCTGTATTCGAGTGGCAGTCATTTTTCAGATGTCTTGCAATCTGCTTCGGTTGAGCTTGTGAATGTGTGAGCCAGTGCGAGTGTGTGTGGTAATCCTTTATGCATTTGGTATCCCAGACGTAGACTGACCCCATTTGCGAAATTCTCTATGCCATCTATCAACACATACCCACAAAGACACGCACACAATGCACAGGACATTCACACGACATGGTCAAAAACTTTGCACAATTAAAGTTTAAGTGTTGCACAAACTTGTGTCAGGCGCCCGAGAAGGAGAGAAATGGTGAGAGTTTGTGGGACATGGGGGGAAAATCGCAACGATGGATGCATAAATTTCATTTTGTTATTATAGACTTTGCCAACGAATTCTAGAACTGCACGGTGAGAAAAGATATTTTAGTTTTCATAGAAAGGCAGTCTTTAAAAATTGTAAATTAAAATAATTTTTTTAGTTACATTTAATATGAATAAATGCATGGAATGGAATGAAATATAATAGCTCCATAATTTATTTATTAACGCAGTAAAATAAAATACAACTAAGCTGAAATCATTTAAAAATATCCCACTTTATAATACTTCGAACTGCGAATTTGAAAATAAACACATAATGCATAAATTTCAAACATTCTTTATAATTTTTTCATTTATGCACCCCTTTCTCACGGTAAAATTAGCGAAGGACCTTTTCTGTCACGAAATTTGTCCGGGAGTGTTTGCCTAAGGTGCGGGTGTGTGGGTTCGGGACAAGAAATAACACCTTTCGGAAAGTTGCAAATGCAGTAACAAAGTGTAATTAAAAAGTTTGACTACGCTTGCAAAAATAATGGAATCGATTATGAGCCAGCCCTTAACTACCACGCCCAGCTTGGCCTCCGCCTCCCCCAGTTTCGCCACTCAATGGAATTAAAAGGATATTTTTCGCCTTTGACTCCCTGCTCCCGACTGCCAATTGCATTTCCACGTCCTGCCCCCGAGCCATTGTTTTCGTCTGTCAAATGCAGACACTTTGCTTTTGGTATTCATTGCTCGAGTAGCTGCAACAACCGAGCGGAAAAACTCTCGCAGAAACTGTCAATAAGAGCATTTTTATGCATTCATTTCTTTCGCATTTCTCCAATCAGTTGAAAAATTACAAAAACTACAGCGAACGCAATGGGAATGAAAACTTTGAAAAATGTTAATGCAATTGCTTTTTTCGAAAGAAAAGTCTGAGTCAAGTGAACCTCATTAAATTCTGCCCGAGAATTGCCAAGGCTGGCATAAAATTTATTTAACGACATCCTGAGTATAATTAGCTGAAAGTTCGTTCAATCAGAGGGTATTATCCGATTTTACTTAACCACTTTATGCAAACGATTAATTGTAATGAATAGTGCGACGGGCCATTCGTCTGTCGCTGTTAATTAAGCACAACAAATGCGACGTTTTTATTTTTAATACTTAAAAGAGTCCACCCGGTTATTGATTTAAGGGTAAACGTATATTTAAATTTGCATAAACTGTTATTAATAAGGCAGATTAAGCCGGCAATGGTTTCATGTTGATATCGAATCGAAGGATAAAGCGATAAAGTGGGCATGTTGGTTGCTGTTTTTCTGCTCCTTACGCTTTGTGGATATAATTATTGGGTTATGCACCTTGCTGATACTTTTATTTCCCACGCATTTGTTATGCTTTTTAATGTATTTTTAATCCGATATAATTAATACTACCCCAATGACGGTGCCTATCGTTTATTAATTACATTATTTCGTAAAAATATTAACACGAACCCGCAAAGTCATAAATAAATCTACAAAAACATCGAATAAAAAATATCACGCCCGCCACTGCAGCTCATAAATAATTTAAACCACCGGCTTCTTAAAATGAAAATAAAAAGAAATAATTTAATTATGGCAACCGTGCGCCAACAGACCACAAAATGGCTTAAGTCGCTGCTGAGATAAACAAATGGTGTGTGAAAAATTAATCACTGGGATAAAAACAGTTAAAATCACTTAATTGCGCAACTTTTGTCTATATATTGTCAAAAGTAAATATATATAGGTTTGGATTCTGCCACAAATGTATTTTGCTGCTACCGGTAAGGAAAAATATTATAAAAATGCTTAAAACTTAATGCAAAATACTGTAGTTTGTGTATAAACATCAATGTATTATCATATTAGTGATATCATGCGTAATGCAAAGGAAGAAAGAAGGGCAAAAAGAGCAGAAATCACGCATTTTATGTGGGTGTCCTTCATTGAGTTGTTCACACATGGCTTTGCCTTTCATCGTCAGTTTAAAAACAATTTCCATGTTTGTGCCATAGTTTTGTCAACGTTTTAAATGTGCGGATGGGTGTGAGTTGGGGCGATCCACAAACACACGCACCAACCACGCCATCACACTCGTCCGTCTGTGTCTGTCCGTGTGGGAGATTGTAGGCTGTTTGTTGTGGTCAGCTGTGCTGAAAAGCTGGAAAATGAATCCTGAGGTTTCCTCGGTCACCGGAATGTTGTTGTAGCACTCACACTTCAGGGCCAGAGAAGTTGCTCATACGCCAGGTAAGCCCATCTCCTCATGGTCTTTTATTCTTTTTTTGTATCCTGTTCTCTGTTTTTGCCGGCTGCTCTAATCCAAAGCAAACACCTGCGTCATAAACTTTAAGCCCCACAAAGTTTCGGGCCAACAACCGAATTGGAATCATTGGAGCGTACTTACGGTTTGCTGTGTGAGAGTTTGGCCAAAAACGAAAACTTTTCGATTTGTCAAATGGTATTTAGGAATATCCTTGGTTCCGTCTAAGGAAATGGATAAGAGGTTAAAGAGTTTACTTGAATATTTATTTTTAATAATATATTTTTCGTCCTCTTAAGGGACCTTGATGAAAAATATATCAGTATGTACACAAACTTATTAGTTGAGTTAAAATCGCCTTTATCCACTACCAGAATAATATGCATTAATTTATGATATCCTTGTTAATAAAAAACGTTACGGTAATAAGTGTATTTAACCATTTCGTACAGTTCTTACTCCTCTCATTATCATTAATTTTTAAAATCCCGGCTTTACGGCTAAACTTTAAAGAACTTCTATAAGCCCGTCAACAATAAACGCGATATTTCTTCATTATCTTTATCAAGTCGTTATTAGAGTTATTATCATTAATTTATTAAATCCCCTGTACATGGCGCGACATGACAGTCACAATTCAAATAGATATATTTCACCAACGCCCAACCCCCGGCTAAAGCGAATTTAATGTCGTTTTCGGGGGAAAACGCTGGTGTCGCCGACGCTCCTCCGGAAAATCTTTTAGTACGCGGAGAGCAGAACATTGCTGTTGACACTCATTTTCGGAGGGACGTCTTCATCCTCGCAGCTTAGTGGCGGACAAATTCCGAGACTTTGGTCACGCTCTCCCCTCGTCGACAACATTTAGCCGGTTATTGTTTTAACATTTGCCCCCGCTGCCAGCCCGCAAATGTGCGTCTGAGCTGCTCTTATCTTATCGTTATTAACGTTCATTTTATTGTCATGCTGCTCGGCTCAGTGGCAATGGCAGCTTCTGTCTGCTAGTTGCCATCAGTTGGCCGGGCATTTCAACAGACCCTTTTATTGTGTCATTATTGTCATTTACTCCGACTCTCCGCTCCGATCATTGCTGTGTGGCCTGCATTATTTTGATTATTTGTGAGTTTTCCTCCAAATGGCTCGCTTTCAGTACATTATGCCCGCGCTTTCTCTTTGATTTCCTGACGACAGACTTTATTGGCACACTGCGAAAAGTAAGCCAACCGAAAACTTGACTTTTGTAAAGAAGATAATCCTGGGATATAAAATGTAATAGTAATTTATGAAGTGTTTTGTGGAATGGTTTTAATAAAATAAGAATATAGTATTACCTCCTTTCAATAGAATTTTTGTATAAATATATGTAGGGTATTACAAATTGATATGTTTATTTGGGATATATATAAAGGTAATTGAAGAAACAAAGGTTTTGTTTAAACTTTACGACTTTCGCACTCTACGGATGACACGACTTGCTCTCTTCAAAATTCGCAATCGACTCACTCAAACTTAAATTATTAAGGCGCAATTTCTATTGGGAAGAGGGTGATGGATATACACATTACTTTATGAAAAGAGATAGGAACTGAACGTTTCTCGCTGATGAAATATGCTTTGAGGTTGTGAAATTCTGAACAGTGTGTCCCCATATGAAATAAAATAGGCTACTTTAACCCCTTAACATATCCATATCCCACAATCGGCTATCCTGAATCTTCATTCGCCCCTGAATGAACCCCATTTTTTCATGTATTCGGCTGCTGTCGTAGTAATGTTAGGTCCCTCCTGACTGCCTTCTTTCTTTACTTCATACCGTCCGTGATTCAGTTTTTTAGTTACTTTGTATGGGCCGAAAAATTTTGGACGAAGTTTCATTCCAGTTCCGTACTGAGTTCTTTTGATGGCAACCAATTCTCCTATGGCATATTCAGTTTCTATCTTCCTTTTTTCGTTAAAACTCTTTCTGTTTTCTTGCTGAACTTTCTCTATATTCTGCTGAGCTTTCTTTCGTATCTCTTCACGTTCTTCATTGAGTTCTTCTATTTGTAAGTCTTCAAAAACTTTCAAAAACTCGTCGTCCCTCTTTTTCATATTCAATCCAGTCAAGATTTGGAATGGACTGTACTTGGTTGTTCGAGGTGGAGTGTTGTTGATTATCTGCTGAACTCTATCTACGTGACGATACCAATTCTGTGGGTTTTCCTGGCACATTTTGCTGAGCATCGGGATGACAATTTTGTGGATTCTTTCCACTTGGCCGTTACCTCTGGGTACGCCTGTGGTGATGTGTAGAAGCTGGATTCCTTCACGGTTGCAGTACTCGTTAAAGAGTCCTGAAGTGAAAGCGGTTCCTCTGTCGGTGACTATGCGGCGAGGATTGCCGAAAACTGCTGCTTGTTTTTCCAGTTTTTCCAAGACTTCTTCGGTTCCAGTCGACTTTGTTGGATAAAGCCACACAAATTTGGAAAATCCATCCACGACAGCCAAAATGTGGTTATAGCGCTTCTTCGTGTCGGTGAGCGGTCCAACGTGGTCGATGTGGTAGGTTCCGAGAGGTTCTTGAGCCTTGTCAATGGGACTGAGTAACCCTTCCTTTTTTCCTCGCTTGGAGTCGATGATCAGGCATTCCACGCATCCTTTGACAACTCGTTCTACCTTCTGTTGGATTCCAGGGATAAAATACGACTTCGCCAGGATATCACGGGTCTTCTTTACACCGAAGTGGCCCTCTCTGTGTGCTACGCTGATGATTTCGTCTTCCATTGACTCAGGAACAACTAACAGCTCTAGAACTGCGTCTTTGTACAGGATGTTATTATTTAAAAAATAATCTTCGTAGTCATCGTTGTTGGTCAATATGGTTTTTACAGCCTTTATCCAACTGTCGTTGTCCTGTGCCTCCACTAAACGTGACTTTGTGGAATCTGTGATTAGAAAACATGACAATCGGCTCAATGCATCCACGTGCCTCATCTTGGTTCCAGCTCTGTGCTCTACCTTAAATTCGAACTCTTGCAAAGCCATGGCCCATCTGGCAACTCTTGGTGGTAGGTCATCCTTCTTGATCGTCATTGCGAAAGCGTTGCAATCGGTAACTACCGTGAAAGGCTTTCCAAGGAGGTAAACTCGCCACTTTTTCAACGAATTCACAATTGCCAAAACTTCGAGCTCGTAGGAACTGTACTTTTCCTCGCAACCGTTTGTTTTCCTGCTCATGAACTCAATAGGATGAAACTGCTGATCCTCCGAGTCCCTCTGCATTAAAACGGCTCCGAAGCCATATTTGCTTGCATCTGTATGCACTTCGGTTGTAGCCATCGGATCGAACAGTTTGAGTACTGGTGCTGACACGAGTAGCTGTTTCAAGAGGTTAAACGAAATTAATCCTTGCTCAGTCAATGTGAGTTTTCTGTCATCCTTTGTGTTGCTTTTCATCCGAAGAAGGTCGCTTAAGGGTTTGGCTGTGAGAGCGTAATCTTTAATGAAGCGCCTCATATATGACGTCAGACCCAAGTATCGCTGCAAAGCTTGTCTGCTTTGAGGAATTGGAAAATTGACAACTGCTTTAACCTTCTCGTTGGTGGGTGCTATGGTTCCGTTCTCAATCGTGTAGCCTAAGAAATTGATCTTGCTCTTGAGAAATTGTGCTTTTTCCCACTTTATTCGTAATCCAGCCCTCGAAGCTACGCTCAATACTTTTTCTAACGCCTTCAGTCCTTCATTTTCGTCTTTACTTGGCACGATTATATCGTCCATATAGACAACGATCGTTTGCGTTTGAATAAGATCCCTCAAAGTAGCCGTGACATATCGACAGAAAACAGCAGGAGAGTTTGAGATACCGAAGGGTACATGAGTAAATTCGTACTGGCCGTTATGCGTCACGAACGCTGTGAACTTCCTGGATTCCTCGTCAATCGGCACATGAAAGAACCCGTTCATCATGTCCAAGGTTGTGAATATTTTTGAGCCCTGCAACCTGTCGAGAACATCGTCAATTAAAGTCATTGGAAAATTGTCCTTCTTGATCTTTTGATTTAGTCGGCGATAGTCGCAGCAAAATCGTCTGGATCCGTCCTTTTTAGCTACCAGGACCACTGGCGAAGCATACTCTGAGGAGCTGGGTACAATAATTCCCTCTGCCAACCATTCCTGCACTTGCTTTTCTATGAAACACCTGTTCTCGTATGACGTGCGTCTTGGGCGTTGATATACAGGAATGTCGTCTTCCAAAACGATTCTCATGCTTACTGGAGACTCAATTGACTTAATTGGCTTGTACTCTGTAACAAGCTGCTGTACTTTTAGTTTTTGCTTGTCGCCCAGGTGAGATATATTAATTTTATCAAGGACGGAACTTTCCTCGACAATCTCCGTGACACACATTCCATTAAATGTTGATGCAAAGTCTCTCTCTACTGCCCTGAACTCGACGCCGTTAGAACTGAAAATAACGTCGACAGATTGTAGCACATCGTTTCCCACAATCGCAGCGTACTCGAGTTCATTCTGCTTGGCGACATGGAAAGTTACTGAGAAGCATACACCATCCGCTTCAAGATCGACGTCGAAACATCCTACGGTCACAAGTTCGCCCTTGCCGATACCTCTCAGGTGCTTAACTACTGGCTTTAGCTTCAAGCCGTCAAAACTTCTGAAAATGTCCTCTCTCATCAAACACAAGTCACAACCCGAATCAATCATTGCAATGAATGTCACTCCTTCAGCTTTCATCTTCTTGTAAATGAGTCCCTTCGTAGCTTTCACTTCCAGTACGTTTGCAAGCTCTTTCTTAACGGAAATAGTTGCTTTACTCTCATCGCAATTTTTAGAGATATGTCCTTTCTTGTTACACTTGTAACATATTATTTCGCCTTTGCAATCCTTAGCAATATGACCTTCGTTGTTACACTTGTAGCATTTCCTTTGAGAATTGCTTTGAGTCGGTTTACCTGTCGATTCTCTGTTCAAATTGTCTTTAGTATTTCCCTTACCCTTCACCTTTTCGTAAATGCATACTTCAGCTTTAAGTTCCCTAATGGATGTAGCTCGATACAACCCTGCCTTATTGACCTTGCTATCTGGGATGCCATCTACAAAGTACGATACCAGACTTTCCTCATCAAGATTTATCGGTTTGCTGATCTCCATTAAACTGTAGAGATACTCGAGGCATGTCTCTTTTGGTTGTTTTTGCCTTTGGCGCAAAATCTTGTGTATCTCTGCCGAACATAGTTTTTTACCGAATTCTTCCCTCAACGCGTTTTTCAGATCAATCCAACCCTTAACTCCTCTTGTGCTTTTGATGTAAAGCTTGGCTGCTCCAATCAGAAGTTGCTTGGCATAAATAAATTTCTGCAAATTATCCCAACCCACGGTAACTGCAACTTCATCGAATTCAGACAGCCAGTGATTGACGTCTTCCTGTTCGGAGCCTGAAAATGATGAAACACTGTCCTGAATATCGCGTAGGGTAAATCTCGAGCTACTAGGTTGAACCGCCTCTTGGTAATTGGAAGCACTACTAACACTCGCAACATCCTCATCAGCCTCGCCGTCCTCATCGTCATCCACAACTAACCCGAAATGATCGAACAACCGATCCTGCAAAGCTCCTTTTCTGCCGGCTGTATTCAAACCAAGTTCGGATAACTTTGCCCTTAGTAGAGGCACAGTCATAGCAAGGATCATTCTGGCATCCATGGTAATGCGTTTAAGCCGTTTACAAACAGTGGTACAATTCGATATTTAAATATTTTGATACAACAAAGTATAAATTTAATTTACGTTAAACAATTCATGTGATCAAAAAAAAGTTCAAATCAGATTAAATATGTGAAATCGCCTCAGTCGCTCACCACACCCAATTGGATTTTGCTGTCTTCTACGTCTGCTTGAATTTTGCCAATCCAGTCCACTCTTCTACTCCAGCTCGTACTCTTCTACGATGTCGTCAGACTGCACTGCTTGCTCATCTCCGTTGCCACTTCTTTGCGAATTGCGTCGTTTGTGTCTTCTTGCAGCACCTCTTTTCGCCACAGGGAAACTTTTGTTGCCGCAAAAGTAGCAAGTGGCCAGTCCGCTGCTGAATGTCGCCGTTCTCTTCTCTCGCCAATAGCACCCTCGCCTTCGTCACAAGGATTGCTTCTCGTTGTCCTTCTCTCACAGGTAATGGCTACCTTCGTGTTCACCTGTGATCGTTTCGTCAATATTCGATCACAGGCACTGCATCAAATTGTCGTCAAAATTTCGTGTCTCCTCTGTGTTGCACTCTCCTCTCTGCTGCGTAGATTTTGCGTTGCAAGTTTTATTGCGCGTTCGATTTTTGGGCACGCACACCATGAAGTTTTTGCACAATTTTTGGAGTCTGTGTAATTGTTGAATTCCTTTTGCACGCCAATCTGCTGATTCAATAATTGTCGATCTTTTAACTTTTATATTTTCCTCAGCTTTAACTTTTACTGTTTAACAATTACTTCCACCTTTTTTAGTTTTTACTTCATTTTCCCCCGTTTTCACTTCGTTTTTCGTCGCGACAGTTTTTCTATGTGTTAACGCACAGTTTTCTCTTTGTTCTTTCACTTTTATAATCCCGGACGAGCCCCCAATAATTTGTAGGGTATTACAAATTGATATGTTTATTTGGGATATATATAAAGGTAATTGAAGAAACAAAGGTTTTGTTTAAACTTTACGACTTTCGCACTCTACGGATGACACGACTTGCTCTCTTCAAAATTCGCAATCGACTCACTCAAACTTAAATTATTAAGGCGCAATTTCTATTGGGAAGAGGGTGATGGATATACACATTACTTTATGAAAAGAGATAGGAACTGAACGTTTCTCGCTGATGAAATATGCTTTGAGGTTGTGAAATTCTGAACAGTGTGTCCCCATATGAAATAAAATAGGCTACTTTAACCCCTTAACATATCCATATCCCACATATATACATTTTGAAATAAAATTAAATTAGTTTTAAAATAAACAAAAATAATACAAATATTTAATTACAATTTTGTGTTGATAGACTTAAAATTGACATCACGAAAGTCTTGTATTTTTCCCCTGTGCAGCTGGGAATCGTCTTAATGACCATCCACTGTACAAACTTCGGCATTATTAATGTGATTAACGTTGACATAAAAGTCGCTTTGATTTGGACACTCAAAAGGCCGAGCGATTCCTGATTTTCTTGTGATTCATAAAGAGCATTTTATACATTTCTCCGACCGTTATGTTTGTTGACCCATAAATACAGATTGGCGCAACTTGGGAGCCGCAGCTCCGTCAACAGCAAAAGGATAAATAAAACAGGCCGCTCATAAATTGATTACGATATCAATTGCTGAACTTTTGACTTTTAATTAAAGGCTGTGCATGCTGCTTATACAAAAAAACGCAAAGTCCCCCGTAGATGTATGTATATGCACATGGGCATAAATATATGTGTGCGCAGGCAAGTTACCAATTTGGCGTAAAAATTCATACAAACATGAAAGGCCGTGGAAAATGCATACATTTGCGCTATAAAGAATGTTTTTCCAAGGGGGAAAACTGGGGCGGTCGGTGCGTTAAAAATGCGAATTAAAAAATGCCAAATGAACGGGAACTGGACGCAGCACGGAAAAGTTAAAACGCGACTGCGGGACGGGCTGAAATTATAAATCAATTTAACGTTGCCAAACGGGGGAGGCCGGACAAAAGTGCGAGCTCCGAGCCGCATAGTAAGTAAATGTGCGGTGGCGGTGGCAAAGTTTTCCATTTTCCATTTTACAAGCAGCGCCAGCGAAAATTGTATAAATTGCCAACTCAAACGGAAACGCAATGACACCGGACGCCATTGACCACCGCCGACCCCGTGGCCCGTGGGCCGTTGCCTGTGATCCCGCTCCAGAATCTCCATCTCCGTCCGGGTTGCGGATTACGGGTTACGGGTTACGGGTTATACGGGCTATGGGTTACGGGCTGCGGAACCGGCCTCTCCGGGATTTCGGGGACGCATGCGCGGCTCATCATCCGGCCTTTCAGCGCTGCCACGGATGTACGCGCTTTAATCCGTAAACCGCAAACGACGGCATCAGATACAGATACTCGAACTACGGGCCCGGGAGCCTTGCGGGTCTCGGGAGTGGGAGTTTCGCATTCAAGCCACTGGCCCCGCTGCATTTTAAGTCAAGCAGTTGAACAACTGTTTGTAATTGCAGCATCGCATCGCCGGCATTGTGGTAATGGCTCTTTGGGGCTGACTTGGGGTTGCTGTCCGCCGGAATCTCTCACAGTTGAATGCTGCAAAAAGTCCTTGTTACCGGATGTTGTGCAATAAAAATGCAAAGTGCGCAAAAGTTTCTGTCCAATAGCAGCCAGCAGATACAGTAAATAAATGTGAATTAATGTTGTTTCTGGTGCACCACAAGGGCACTACAAATATGCGGAAAGGTCGCGGGGGCGATTGCAGGATGGGGTTACGGGAAGCCCGGGAAACTATGGGGAGGTGATAAGCCATCATAACGATATGAACAAGGATTACGCTAAGCGCCGAGTAATTTGAGTTAATAATGAACCATGCCTAAAAGTATACCATGTTTTTCGTAAATACTTTCTGGACTGCTTAAACTGCTTTTTTTACTGCTTGATAGTGTCAATCAACTGCTTGTTCTGTTTTATTTATAGACCAAAATTAAGACTCTCAAGTCTTAAGACTTTTTACAAGACTGTAACTGTTATGAGTTTTATTTTAAAAATCACATTTTAGCAGTTATTTTCTGAATTTTAAGGTAAAACTCAAAGTTGTATTTTGAGCTTTATAATAAAAGTTAAAAAATAAGTTATTTTTAAATAACAGTTATTTTTAAGTTATATTATAAAAATCAAAAATAAAAATCATTGGGAATATGTAAATTACAACGGCAAACAATAATATTGGTGTAATTACAAATTTATAGGACTCTTCTAAGTGCATTATTTTTTTAAAGAAAAATTTAAAATAACAGTAATTTTCGGTCCCTGCTCTGAATAAATTTAGTATAACACTACCTTAAGATTGAAAATAACTAGTCATTAGACAAGTAGCCACTGGAATTAGTAATACACTCCTTTTTTAGCTTATTATGCTACTGTTTTATTTCGTTTACTATAATTAATAAAAACAAAATATATTTTAAGTCTTTTTCTTTCTAAATTAAATTTACATTTTAAGTTCAAGCAGTAATTTTAAGTTAAATATTTTTGATTTCCTGTCAATATTAATACAATTATTCTAACTTATGTAAGTAACTAAATTCCATAATAATCAATTAAAATATTTTCAAAAATGTATTATTTGATTTTAAGGAAACCTATTTCATTTTTCAAATAAATGACACTGTTAATATGTTTTGGTAAGTCTTACAAAATACATGTATTTAAAAGTACATAAAAAATAATGATTTACATTTTATAAGTTGCATAGTTGATTTAGTTTTTAAAAATTAAAAGTTCTAAAATAATTTTCAGAAGCAAAAGAATGGGCAAATTGCTCGGCAATGCCGCGTACATGGAAGTGTTCTGAACAGCAAATTTTGTTACGAAAATCCGAAGCTAAGCTACTAAGTTACTTAACCAACAAATTTTGAAAGTGGCTGACTCGGGCAACTGTCGCCGGCTTCAGCACCGGACCGCCGCCCGTCCCCGCCCAATACGGCTCCCGGCCGAGACCGGAATCCGCGGGGTGGAGGGGGCGACGGATCGGGGGTGCGTGACCGTGCGTCGACCGCCGGATAACCCGTCGTTGTCCGGCGGAAGGCAGCGGAAAGCCGATCCGAACCAGGTAGCCACGGCAACGCCAGGCAGAATTACTGGGAAACACAAAGGTGTGACGGAGGGTCGGCTCTGAACAGATCTGATAAGCAGATGCAGTTACCTGAATATCGATCGATGTACAGAACAATCACAGAATACACTTCCGAGGTACGCTGTAACAGCGGTCGTATTTATAGCAGCTCTTTTCGGAATAAGCACTTGGGAATTACAAGCAGCCAGTCATGCAGCTAGCCAAGCAGCCAGCAAGCAAAAGCAACGAAAATCGGGGTGGGTTTTTGCGTTTGCTTGTACAAGGCAAGTAAGCGAATGAACGCAACGTTAAAGGCCTGTAAAATCTTAAATATAAACGTTGAATTAATAGTTTTAATTGCTTTCGACTATAAAAGTCATTTGGAACATGAAAAAATAAGAATAAAAATCAATTTAATAAAATTATATTTTCATTCGCCCTCGGCGGGAATTGAACCCGTGCCAGATGGTAAATGTGCGCTGCGTGGAAATATGTTCAAAGCAAAAGCAGTTGACTGCTGCATGTATTATTATACTATGGCGAAACAGATTTTGTAGGGATATTCTGACAGCTCTCAATAATGAAAAACATGTTCATTTCCTTTTGACAAACATTTTTATTTTATAATTTTTATTATTAGTTAACTTTAAGTGTAGAAACATGTAATCTTGTATATAAAAAACTAAAAATGACTCCAACTTTTTACAAAACCCGATTGTAACTAACAATACGGCGCATATTTTAAAATAAAAAAAAAATTTTGTGGGGGAAATGGTTACAACATTTTTAAAAATTTTAATTTGTTTTTATTTTAAAAAAATTAAAAAAATATTTTTTTTTAGAATTTTTTTTTTAAAGAAGAGGTTTTAGAGAAATTAATGCAAAAGACATGAAGTCAATCGGATTCATATAACCGGAGATACAGATTTTCAATGAGAGGGTACTTTTTCAAATTTGACAATTGGTAAACTTAAAAAAATTCTAACTAAAAAAATAATTTTTTTTCGGTCAAATCCTGATACACGTGCTTACTTATTTTACGAATAGTTCTTGTAAAAAAGTTTTAGGCAAATCAAAAATGTGACCCAATAAAAGTTGTTCGGTTTGTAAAAGAACCGCCCATATGGGTATTTTTATTTACTTTATTATCATTTCATATATTAATTAATTTATTAAAAAATTATTACATTTCTTTTAAATCGATTTAAAATTTGTGAAAATTAATATTTAAAAAAAAAAAACATCGTGGGTTAAGTAATATGTGTTTGATTTTTTTAAGGGAAATATTATTAACGACATTTTCAACCTTTTGCCTAAGCCATTTATATTTTAAGATTAGATTATAAATACTTCCTCCTTTTATTCAAATTAGATCAGCTTGGGTTTCCATGTAATCTATTAACTTGGATTTCAAGTTATTTGAATGGAAGGACTCAGAGAGTTATATTTAAGAACGCTGTCTCCAAAATGATTAACGTGACATCGGGAGTGCCCCAGGGTAGTCATTTGGGCCCTTTGCTGTTTACCTTGTTTATTAACGATCTTCCGTCTATCGTAACACATTCTCGTGTACTAATGTATGCTGATGATGTTAAGCTTTGTTTGACATATAATAAGATTGAGTCTAGTTTTGGCTTACAATCAGACATTGATAATTTTCAGATATGGTGTGAGTATAACCTCTTAAATTTGAACTGCCTGAAATGTAACGTAATGACCTTTTATAGAGGTACCCCTACGTTTTTAAGTTATTCGCTTCAGAACTCCCCACTTGATCGTATATATTCAGTAAACGATTTAGGTGTTCTTTTGGACCCGAAGCTTAAATTTGACAGCCACATAATGTCGACTGTCAACAAAGCTATGAGTGTTCTTGGATTTATAAAGCGTTGGTCAAAAGAATTTGATGACCCTTATATAACCAAATTGTTATTTACCTCCCTTGTCCGTCCTATTTTGGAATATTGTTCTTCTGTTTGGAGTCCTCAATATCAAGTGCACATCGACCGTATTGAGTCGGTACAAAAAAAATTTCTTCTTTTTGCGCTTCGTAGTTTGAACTGGGATCAAAACGTAAGGCTTCCTTCCTACCAGAGTAGATTACTATTGCTTAATTTACCTACACTTGAAAACCGTAGAATAATGCTTGGTACTATTTTTATGCAAAATCTTATAAGAGGTGATATTGATTCTGTAGAACTGGTAAACCGTTTAACTTTTAATATTCCCGTTAGACTAACACGAAACTATTACCCTCTTAATTTGCCCCGATGTACATCTAATTTTAGTCTGCATGAGCCCTTTCGCGTTCTCTGTACTAATTATAATAATCTTTATCATTTAATTTGTACTTCAACTTCTATCCCTGTATTAAAAACTAAAATTTTATCTCATTTGCTTCAATCATCGTTTGTAGCCATGTGTCCCGTATTTATTTGTTTCATGTATTTTCCTCGCGAACTCGCATTTTGCCCGAAATTATAAAGGGTCCCGCGCGTAACAAGCACGTGCTTGGTATCGTTGGGCCACTTGTTTGTACTGCTCGTAGTGCATCAACGTCCATCAAATATACTTTATTTGACCAAATCTACACTCTAGTAAATAGATAATACATGTTTATTGATAATTTTATTGATTCTTATAAACTCTGAAAAAACAACAAAGTAAGAAAAATAAAAACAAAAAAGGAAGTAACCCGAATTTAAAATGAAAAGTAATTTAACCCTCTCCGCATACTAACATACTATTATTTTAAAATTATTTTTTAATTAAATGATACTTACGACAGTAGATTATTATCAGTAATTTGTTTGCTCTATTTTCTATTGAAATATGTACATTTTTGATGGGATTTGTATTGTCTCTGTTAAGAAAATAATAGTAAAATAGTTGGTAAATTAGAATTACATCATGCCTTTATGGACACAAGCAGGCAGTCCCATATTTTTTCTTAAAAAAAAACCAAAACCAATCTCTTTATATTCTTCAATCTAATTTAATATTTTAAAATTTAAATGCGTCTTTGCAATGAATTACAATTGTTTCATTGGAAATATTTCCGTGCAGTATAGTATAAACTATATGGTTAACTGAACCTATTTATTTTTCATCCTGTAAAAAAATGTAATAATTAAAAGATTAAATATTTTAAAACTAAAAAAAAAGGTATTCATTTTGTTCCCGCCCGGGTTCGAACCGGGGACCTTGTGCGTGTGAAGCACACGTGATAACCGCTACACTACGGAAACAGTTGAAAAAACGCCGTCCCAAGTTGCAATTCGAATGTACCAAACATTTTAGAAAGTAAACCTGATACAACAAAAGTTATGCTCGCGGTAAGTAAATCCACTTGTCTGGAGCTATTTATAGCAGGCGTTTGACCAGTATAAATAGAAAAAACTATTTGCGTTGCTGTGGTAAATTCGACAAGCGTATCTGATATTTCAGGTTCTCTGAATAGTTTTCATGATTACCTCTGACTTCTGGCAATTAACGTGGGTAGTAAACCCCCGTCCTCGTTTCCACTTAAATATGGTATTCAATGATAAGCTATAATTAGCGTATCGCTGCCATCGTTTCGCTTTCATTATGGAGCTTAAGAACTTAACGATATGTGAAAATCACAAATTAAATTACTTATTTAAATGTGATTATGCGCATTATTTATGGGTAAAGTGTTGCCGTTGGGTTGAGTACGATAAATGCAGTGCCACAAAAACGTGTGTTGCATTTTAAGGGACAATGCTTCCGAGCGTTTTGGAAGGGGGACTGGTTGCCCGGGCCATTACGTATACGCATCGTATGACATTGAGCTAACGCTCTCGTTTATCGCTTGCACGTCGCAGCTGCTCGGGCGCATGGAATGGAGCCACGACCGGCATAATGAGCGCCACTATCCCGGCCACTCCCGCACTTCTGCTCCGTTCACTTCCCGCCCACTTCACCCCAATAAGCCAATGCCCAAGCAGGGCATTAGTGTTAGCGGAAAAGCGGATGCCTCTTGAAGGGCAGAGATGAGACAGTGGAACCACTTCTCTCCTTCGGTACGAGGCATAACATTGGAACACTATTGGACAGGGTACTTTATTCCCATATTGAGGTAGTTATTATGGTATTTACTATAACTATATTGAATTTATTTTAAGTATTTAAACATAAATCTTCAAGGGTATACGATTGGAGTGTGTCCTAAGTCTTCAATAGTACAGTCCTTAAGGTGCTTTATAAATATTTGCATAAGTACATATATTAGATACAAACGACACATTATGTTTTATAAATGTAATAAAAAAGAAAAGTTAAATTCAATAAGTACGTTGGAAAGCGTCTAGGTACAAGCACAAAAATACTTCTCATCTCTTTTTAAGGAGTTCAGGTTGATGTTGAGCAGAAATCCGACGTACGATGGCGCGCAAAACGTCAAACGGCAAATAGCACCTTGCACCTGAAATGCATTAAATAAACATCATTATCGCTAAGACTAGAACAAGGCACCTACACCAACACAAGGCGAACAATGCAGAGCACACACACTGATGCACATGCACATCCACATGCACGGGAGCCCAGAACGCTGAGCATATTTGGCAAACAAAAGGATTTTGCGGTTGAATTGTGTAAACACAGAGGGAAAACGTACGCATTTGGCTTTTCACTTGTCGGATGTGGAGGTTCGGCGGAATTTCGAGCTTTCCAAGTTTGAGTACTGAACGAATACCCCCTTGAAACCCTGGAAACCAGTCGAAATACTCGAACGTTTCATTTAGCTTCTTAAGGGGTAGAAATAAAGTCATTAGGGAAATGCAATATTTTTTAAAAAGTGTTGGCATTTGAAGGTTTGGCAAAATCCATTATTGTAAGCTTTGCTGTTAGATTGTAAGATGTTTACATTTCTATTAAATTTGAGTTTTAAATTCCTAATATTTACTTTAAATATATGTTTTATTCCCATAAAAATGTACATAAATTAAATAATAAATTGAAAAATTTTTTTTTTTCGTACCTATATACTTGGTTTCTGGGTATATTCTAGAGTGCATTAATATCCATTGATATTGTTTAAATAACATATAGATAAAATAGATAAAGTAGAGAATGTCTCCATATCTATAAATAAAAAATAGATCATAAATCAAGCTACTTTATCCTAAATAAAATGAATTTAATTTTTTTAATGTTCTCTTGCTGACTTCTCATTCGAAAGTCTTGTATTTTGTTTCCCTCTCTCAAGAAGCCAAATTATTTGATCATTTTTATTTTCGCACATTATTCCCGCGTACAGACTTTGACCCCCTGGTAGCCAACCCACCGCCCGTCTCCAGCAAACCCGAAAAAAATCCCCAGCATGGCCATTTATCATTTTCGCCCTATTGAAGTTTTAGTCTCGCGACGGCGGCCACATAAAGCAGCGACAGGCAGCGGGAGGCTGGAGCTGCGATAGAAGGCGTGCCAGCCTTAAGCAGATGAAGATGCCTGGCCAAGCCGGCGCAGAAACGGCCAAGACACAAAACAGCAGGGTTGCCAAGAGGAAGAAAAAAACTCAAAAAGAAAACAGGAACAAAAATGACAAAAAATACCAAAAACGTCGCACAAAAAGAGACGTGCAAGTAGTTCAAAAACTTTGGCCTAAAAGCAAACCGAAGGCGAGCAGCAAGAAATATATAGATGGGATGCTTTGGGGGGCGAGGCCAACATTGGCTGGCATTTGGGCGAGCGTATGACATTATTTATGGTTTGTTATTTGTGCAAAAAGTATGCAAGAAAATATGCTGCGACTCTTTCATAATTTTCCTTTTTCCCTCCGCGGGCAAGAAGGAAGAGAAACAAAAGTTTTCGGGCTGCCACCGAGCACGCAAAAAAGTGTCAAAATTTAAGTGTGAAATTAAAGCTGATGTGGCACAGATATGGCAGGACACACATAGCCTGTGGTAGGCATTAATTAAAATCATAAACGCAAATCGACAGGAGGGATAATTTACTTTTTCTCCAATCACACGATGCAAAAAAAAGGTGCATAAATTATAGGCACTCATTAAATATTTTCCACATTAAATAGAAAGGAGCCGAGGCCGATGCCGATGCCTCAGCTTAATGACCATAAATCGAAATTAATGACAACGCCGAACAGTGGACAGGGGCGTCGGGGGATCAGGCTGAGGAGGGGTCGCTCTGGAGGGCTGGGCAGGAGCCTGCGGCCTTCATATCGTTTATGCCCGACCACAAATGGAAGCACCTGCTATAGCTCCTGCTGCCACTGCCTTTGGCACGGCCCAAACTGCTGGCCGTAAAGTGCTGCCAACGTTAATGACACCTGCGAGACAATTTCAATAACCGATATGTGCCGTTTTGGGTTTTGCGGAGCGTTCGTTCGCCACCGCCATTGACGGATGTCTTGCGGTGGCATTGAGCTATCGATTACGGCCCTGGTTTTATTCGTACTCCGGTCGGAACAGCTTCCTATACGTATTTATGACAGGTTCGTGGCCAAAAGTACAACACTCCGGAAAAAATCGCAGAATTTCAAAAAGATTCTTACTTTAGAATTATAATTTGCTTGTCAATTGTGTATCGAAACAATTAGCGGAAAAAAACGTTTAATAATGTAAAGATATTAGCAAGTTCTTAACTTTTTTTTTGCAAATTGTTTTCCCATTTTTTTCAGTAAATAAAGAGCAAAAGACAGTTTCATTTTAACCACGTCGTAAAGGAATTGAGTGTGTTTGGTCCAAACAATACACACTGATTTCATTGAGTTCTCCTGAATGTGGATATCAACGTTTTGTTTGTCTTGAATCATATCTAGGTCAACTTCACCCCAAAAATTCAAATCTGGGTCGTCATTAGCAATTACTTGTCATGATGAGATAAGTGGTGCCTCCAACTGATCAAGATGTGGGATAAGAGCGCAGCATACTAACCTTACTGACCGAAAAAAAACTTACCAAAAAATTATTTCAATTGAAGCGGTATCTGGTTGGTTTTCGGGTCATGAGGGCGGTAATTTTATAGCTGCTTATTTAAAACTGCCTAAAATTATGCTAATATCTACACAAAATGTTCTGCAGTCGATTTTATCAGCGCGCACCAAGAAGTTCCCCCAGAATGAGGTGTCAAAACAAAGAGAATTCTTTAATTTCCCCTCCACTTTCTGAACAATATAATGCTGACTCGACTGAATTTGGGAACCCCTCTTCAAACTCCGCAGACTGGAGGCTCTTCTGCAGCTGTTTACTTTGTTAATGGTCTTTTTCAGCTAAGCTCGTCCGTCGCACGCGTCCAGACCCACTTTCAGGCCCAGGACCAAGGACCAAGGACCAAAGGACCGCCTCCCCCATAGATCTCAGCTCAGTTTTTGACCTCCAAGCACGTGGCATTGAAAAGCTTTGGTGTTTTGATTTAAGACTGCTCTAAGGCAGTTATTCTTTTTCGTTTTTGTATTTTTTAGTCTGTATGTCTGCTACGCGGAAAATAATTTATACAAAATGCTTCGCAGGATTTCATTTGCTCTCATTTCGCTGAGTGTTCAAGGTGCGGTGGAAGTTGCTTTGTTGGTTTTGTTAAATACTTTTTATTTTTCTTGGGTATTGTACTTGAGGCTGCCTTTGAAGTAAACAACTTTAATAGACTACAGCGAAGGTAAATGTGATTGTAGTCGAACATTAAATTAAATGAATTATAATTTTTCAAGTATTAGTCGAACAAATAAACAATTAGAAAATTAACTTCAGTGAAATATTTGAAAAAAGTCAACAATCTTAAATACATTTTATGAGTATTATAAGTTTATGCATTACTTTAAAACCAATTTCCATTAATGAAACAATTTAATTTAATTGGCTTTTCGGCAAAAGTTTCCAAGTTCGAAATGAAAATTAAACGATACCCGAAGTGAAATCAAAAGTTAAGGTCATGGCATTAAATAAATTGCCCCGGAACTTAACCAGGCGCAAACTCCGTAAAGAAATTAATTTCCCACCCCTCGAAGGGAAAGTGGGCGAGTGGTGCGTTTGCAAATCTCTTCAGGAATGCCCCAGGGCATTCGTGTGTAATTTTTTGTCATTGATTTGGTCCCGGCAACAGTTTGTCAAGCACTCACATTTGACCCCGGCCCCACACAGCCCCTCGCCGCACAGCTGGCGACCCTTGACACAAACAGTCAGACGGGGACAGGCCAAAACTCGGCCCCAGCGCCTTTGGAAATTTATTACATTTTCAAGTATTTTTCCGGTTTTGTTACCCGGAAATTGCCGAAACGTGTGGCCGGCGTGCGAAATCCTTGAAATGTGCTAAAATAAATTATTAATAATTTCTATGAGATCCCGGGCAGACTCCAGACTTTTGGAATTTACACGGTTTGTCGTCGAATAAATGAATTATTTATTTTAATGTCAAATATTCCTGTTCCCAAGTTCCACCCTCAGGTCAATTGCTGTATTTGCTTGGCCGCTTGTATCTCTATCTTTTGGGTCCACACTCAACTCGTTCCTTCTGAAGGGACGTGCTGCTGATGGTTTTTGCCATTTTCATTTTCCTGTTTTTGCAGTGATAATCTATTTTGTCATTCGCCTCAATTTGTTTGTCGACTGTGGCCTTACAAATTGTAATCAAAGTTTATGATTGACGGATGTTCAGTATTCATTATTCAGGACAAGCTTTATCTAGACAAAAAGTGTTTAAGGAATAAAAAATGATTTGTTTTTATCCTTGGAGAAAATGAAAATGGGAATTTTCAAGAAAGCATATTTTATGGATATTTGAGACAGTGAATTAGTTGCAAAGAAAGCTGTCCTAGAAATATATGGCATACAAAATGATCTTTATTTTTTTAAGAATTTTTCTTCTTCTTTATTTGTGTGGAACATATAAAATTGTCGATATATTCAATACAAGAATATCATATTAAAACTCTAACCGCAAAATAATCAATATTTGTATTTTAAAGGGAATAAGTTAAGCCAAATAAAATCATAGAGGTCTTGAATACATTCAATTACAAATGGCAAACTCAATGCCACCTTTTAACAGCAATAAGTAAAGCAAGCAATCCTGAAAGAGAAAATCTATTTCAATGGACTTGTGGATTTCACTTTTCAATTAAGGCCAGAAAATTATGAATCAAAGAAAATTCCGACCTCCCGCTCCCCGGCAGGATGTGAGTCAAGGTTTTGCATTTCAACTTGAATCAATTTAGCAGGAGGCGGAGATAACGAGGGTGGACCCCCAGAATTTGTAGCAGTGGCAACTTGAACTGCCTGTCATTCATCAGAGAGCAAATATGAAATGGAATTTAATGATATTATATCAATATTCTCGCATTGTCTGTTTGCTTATGTCCTGTTGCTGTTGTCAACGTCAATGACATGCAATTATTTTCGCATTAAAACTCATTTCCGTTATTGTAACTGAAGCGAGACATTAACGGTTGGGTGGAGCATCTATGGCTTATAAGGCCAGCATTAGTGCTGCGAAAACCTAGTTTAATAACTGGTTTTCAATATAAATGCTGGTTTAACAGAAAATATGCAATACAAAATAGGCATAATATAGGAATATAAAGTATCTAATGATTCTTAAGATAAAGTTTGATAGTTTAAAATTTAGAAGTTGAAATGTATTGCCATTAAAAGTTTAATGAATACCATGTAAAAATAATCTTATTGATCTCTCACAATTATATGTATCAATCTGTGATATCAACAAAATAGAATTACTCAAGCCGAAACCAAAATTTTATCGTTTAAAAATCGAATAAATATTGCGAATAAAAATGCAAAAAATTACAATTCAATTAAATATAAATTCTGGAATATACATATTTCATTATTAAGTAGAGTAAATTTTCAGAAAAACAATGAATTCCATCCAGAAACTATACCTTTTGCCAGCACTGACGACCACGTCGGCTAATGGCCAGCAATGTTGGCAACGTCGACAATCAATACTCCAATCGGTCAGTTGTTGCCGCTCTCCACTCGGCATTCGCCACTCTTATGTAAATTCAAGAGGCAGCCCTCCCCTTTTCTGTCCCTCTGTTGGCATATCATAATTAAAGGGATATATGTGGGTGGTTGCCAGGATGATAGCCCCATCATCCGCCGCATCCCTTCCTTCGAATGCGACGGCTGCATGGTCATATTAAAATTGTTATTGTGTGCCGCGGGCAAATGAGAAAAGTTGGCGAAAAATTGCATTTGAAGCTGAAGGATTCGGGGAACTTTAATATTTACTATCAATTTAAAATTCGTGCAAACACTTACAACCGTATTGTGGCGGGAAGTTATTGTCCTTTCGACCATCCACTTAAGGTCATTAATTCATTCGGCGACAGCTGCGAAAAGTGAAAATCGTCTTTCGGTGGGGAAATGAAATTAACATACTGCGCAGCAAGTGGGAAAATTTAATTAAAGTGGCGTAAAAAATGATTGTTAAAAGCGAGCTGCTTGGCTATCATTTGCAGCGAGTGGAATATAAATGTTGCCATTTCATTCCGATCTTATTGACCATGAAAAGAGGTCGGACAACATTTTCATTTAGTGCCCGTATATCTGTTCTTTTTTTATTTTTATTGTGTGCATTGTTTATTGGGCTGCCTAATGTGGCATAGTCTAGACACTTTTAATATATCTAAATACTTGGGCGGGGGGCTGTGGTAGGCCAGTTCGGGCTCCGTGTTAAAGTTGAAAATACTTCGCAATGCTCATACGCCGCGTTGGCCACATAAATCTTTCTCCCTCATGCGATACCAACTATGTGCGTGTCTGGGTGTGTGCACATTAAAAGTTTGCCTAAGAGCTTATGGCACCATTTGTAAAAGCGATTTTTAATGCTGCTGCGAGATCCGCACACAAGAGGGTGTGAAAGAGTGGAAAGCTCCCTCCAATGCCATGGCCATCTAATGGCTTTCCACGCATCACAGGGAAAACTTTTTTAATGAGAGCGCTCCGTGCCCAATACCCTTTGTCAACATACGTAAAACAATATCAGACGTCGGGATCTGGCTCATGAAATATTATTTCCGAGGACTATAACTTGGTTGAGTAACGATTATTATATTATGACAATTGTTATTTGATCAGTATAATAACAAAATTTAATAGGTCATAGTAGTTGACCTGTTTCAGAAATATAAATTTAAAATATAAATAAAATGTTTACCTAGCCTCACAAATAAAATTCCAATTTTCTAAGCCGATTAGCAGCACCAAATCGACACCCAGTAAGTGAGCAATAGCTTTGTCTAAAATCCCAGAAATATAATCATTCGAGACGCCTTTCGACATCGGTTAGCGTCATTTAAATTGCTGCTCGGCCTGGCTGCTCGTGGCATTTCCCGCGGGAGGAGCTTTGGGGGTTGAGTAATTAGTTGAAGCGCATTAAATCGCCATGATTTTGTCACGGCCTGACATTGAGGGGTTTTGATCTTAGATGGGTTACAGTAGCTACAACACGGCCGGTATCATGCGAATCGGCTTACAAAGTTTCCATAGCAATTGAAAAGCGTTTTATCAATTTTTCATGAAATTGAGTAGAAAATTTGTTGTTGGCTGCCATTATAGCCTACGCTCAGTTGGACATTTTAAATAATTTGAAAATGTGTGGAGTTATTCATGTAACACAATGTTGTGCAATGCATGATTTAATATGTGCATTTTATTCAAATTGTAAAAATACTTCATAGTTAGAATATTTTTTATTGCAATTTATGGAAAAACTGAAACAATTCGATTTAATCCCGCTAATCGCTATAAAAATCCCTTCATTAGAAATATGATGAAAGTAAATACATAAGTATTTACTACAAAAATATTTGAACCACATTTGCTTACCATTTAGTAATGGAATATGGTAGGGTATTCCTTTAAAATATGCATAAAACATTTATCAGAATCATTTTAATGGCATATTAAATTTATTTTAATGTCATTAATCAACGGCAATGTTTGCTTCACTTATGCCTGAGGCCAGATAGCCATTTAAATCAGCTGTTGCATCGAGATCGCCACCGGACTTGCCGCCAATAACACCATCGGCCAATGGAAAGCATTAATGTCAATCAGCCATGTAATTAACGCGGCCAAATGTACAACAGCCATAACAACAATACCAGTGACAAACGGGAGCCATAAATATGGCTAATCGGTATGGCAATGATTTGATTAGATCGGCCGAGCTACATGCATGATTTCTACTGAACAGCACTTGGAAAATCAAATTGATCTAGAACTACTATTTGGTCAAAAAATATTTCAAATATTTAAATAAATATTTGACCTATTTGAAAATATTTATAAAATTTACTAAAATACTTTCAGTGAACAATATCATATTTTATAATAATTAATAATGTAACTTTTAATCTGAGTGTTGGTTCTGGCCTGCACTCGAATGGCAATGCGAGTGCGACAAATTTCTGACAGCCCGAATGTCGGCGACATCATCAACGCCAAGTAATTAGCATTTAGCAGGTTGAGCGAATGTCAAGCGATGGGTTCGGGTTCACGCTTGGATTTGGATTCGGGTTCGCTTTGGGCTTTGGCTTGGGTGCCATAATATGTATATTAGCCGGGGGCTAAAACGTTTGTAGCTATTTGGCAGCTGACAGCGGCTTTCAGTGTCAGTTTCTGTTTCGGCGGCGCCAAGCAATTAATTAAATGCTGTTAATGAATCTGAATTCCGCGTTTGCGGTAGACACTAAAATGTGTTTGTTTTGAGGAAGGGAAAGGAGTTTAGCATTTTGCTGATTTTGCGGGATGGAGACACCTGGCCCAACATTTCGCTGTTTGAAAAGGAACTGTCAAAATTTTGACAACTCAACTCAACTAATTATTTTATCTCAGAATTAACTGAGTCTCCGAATTAACTAATTTTAATGTGAAATAGAAAGGGAAAAGTTGTATTTGTTGGATGTATGATGAAAGCTAAATTTTTCCATTTATTTTATTACATTTTTTAAAGTTTATTTAAAATATTTATTACACTTTATTATAGTATTTTAAGCACATACATCCAATTATTTATTTTCTTTTAAAGAAGCTAGTAACTTTGGAGAAAGCTCTTTTTGATTATGAGAACTTTTAATAATTTTTAATAATTACTATTTATTTAATCTCTTTAGCTCCACCCAGTTTTCTTCCTTCACAAAGGTGTTAATTTAAAACAGATAACCTGACTTGGCAGAGCGCCAACAGATGTCTCTGCCTCTGTGATCCGAAATGCTCACTTTTATGCATTCATAAATTATTTAAGATCCATCAACATTTAAAATCTTCGAATATATTGTTGCCAGTTTCATGCTTCAACAGTCGTTTTTAAATAATACCGCATAGTTTCCACTCATTATCTCAGTGTGTGTCGTATCTTATTTATTTTATGCTTCGACTTGGCCTTTCAATGGTTGCTTATCTAATCTAATTAAATGGATTCCTACAGCCTGACGAAGCGCGGGAAAGGAGTGATCGTGGGCAAAGGACCGCGCCGTGGTCGAACGGTGCTGGTGAGGAAGTAGTTGGAGAATCGGGACTGGAACCCACTTCCCAGGGAAGGTGCGTGAGTGGGTTGCACTACTTGAGGGGCAGGGTGAACGGAGTACTGGGGCCGGGGTGCTGGGGCTGGCTGAACCGAGTACTGTGGGCGGGGAGCAGCCTGATGAGTGACCTTGGGAACTGCGGGATAAGTGACCTTGACCACTGGCGGCTGAGTGACCCTGACCACAGGCTTTGGCGTCATCTTCACCACCGTCACAGGCTTAGACTCCGCTGGCTTGGCCTCATCCTCGAAGGGTGGCAGTAGATCGAGAGGCAATTGCTGCACATCCTGTTTGCCAGCAATGACCTTCGATTTGTCCTCCTTGGCGGCTTGAGCCGGCTTCTGGTAGTACGATTTCTTGGTAGGCTTTGTGGCGAATGTTGTAGTGGGCCTCACAGTCGTGGTTGTCGTGGTGGTGCTAGACTCATCCTGTAGAGGTGGCAGTAAGTCATTAAACGGCAGATCCACCTTATTCGCCTTTATGTGCGACACATCAGCTGCACACAAAGCAATCAGCACGGCAGAAGCAATAAAGAACTGCAGAAAAATAATTAAATTGGTATCAATTGTATAAAAAATTAGATTTATAATATTTTGAAAGAAAAATAAATGTATATTAAAAGGAATATTCAGATTTCCTTAAGATCAAACGAGGTTGTAAAAGGAAATTATGTTTTTTATAATAGCACAAAATACACCTAAGGGTTCCATAGATTGACAGCTCCTTTAGTAATTGAAACTTTGTAAAGCTGAATCCAAAAAAATTAATTTGAATAAGATCCTATAAAGGACTGTTAAAATTAACATTTAATTATACAATTTATCAAAGAAATTATAGTCGTTTTATATTTAAAATAGATTGCCTTGCCTAATAACTCAAATTTATTTCTTGACCATTTTCGATTGTGTCTCGCAAGTTATCGCCCTATTGTTTAATATGGTCACAGCCATTCCAAATGCGTTCCAATTTCCAAATTTTTTGCTCTGAAAGTGTGGGTGCTTTAAAATTATTCCGACCTGATTTGTATCGACCTTCAAACCGGCAAAAGCCTTGCATTGTTTGGCACATGTTAAAACTGGATTAATTTATGGTCAGTTCTATTCGCGTTTATATTCTAACGCAAAAGTTCCTTTCCCTTGTGGGAAAGGTCGTTAGACCTTCTCTGGCCCTGATTAGCATAGCGACTATAATGAAACTAATCGAGCTTCAAATTTATGCAAATTCGTAGTTTGACTAGAAAGAAATTATACTTCATCTTATGCTCATGGTTCGCAGATTCACACCTCAGATAATAAAGCCATTTATTTCACAGAATAAATAACTGCTTCGAGTTATATATAAAATAGTCAAAGTCAGTTTGCCAATCTACATTTTTTGGGATTGTTTAATAAAATATTTAATTGGCGATATAATTTAAAATTAAATTTGTTCACCTAAAAAATGATTTTATTATGATAATTTTTGGCAGAACTTATTGCAAATTGTAATTTATTCTGCAAACTGGAATTTCACTAATGATGCTTACGTAGATAGCTAATTAGAACAATTTGCTGCATTCCTAAAAAGTCTATTTCAGGAAAGACCAGCTTTGATCACCGTTTCCAAATTCATTTGGAGCAATAAAAAATTCACGATTATGCAGAAGAGTTGCCCACTTACGTATTTGAGCGACATATTTGCTAGGGATCCTATTTGCTCTTTCTTATCCGTGCGAATACTTGTGTCCCGAACCGAACACTTTGAAATTTTTGAACGAACTAAAAGCGCCGCTGAGCATGCGCACCATTTTTATAGTCGATGAATCCGAACCATTTCGAAACGGAATCGCGGGAGAAGTTACACGATCTTGCTGCGCAGTGTAAAGTTTAATAACCGGATTAAGACGGGGGTTTTAGTTTATTTTTATTTTTCTTGGGATGGAAGATGAGCAGGAGAGCGGCGCTTGCTCTTGGCCAATTAAGTGGTATCTTCGGCGTTTCTCACTCTTCAGTTTCGGCAGAATGCAGCACCATAAGATGCCAAAACAGCTGATTAACGGCTGAACTCTTGGGGTTCACGGTCGCATCTCGCAGATACAAGATCTCGTATCTCATGTCTCGTATCTGGTTCTTGAGGGTTGTCCCACACCTGCGAGTGCTCAACTTAATTTCGGTGAGAGCGAATGTAATTATTAACATTTTGTCAGCGGTTTGCATAAATTGTGATAAAAGGCGAAGCTGGTTTGTGTCACTTCCTCATACAAGAGGATGCTTGCCCGTGCTCGGAGATTGATTTTATTTCCATTTCTTAATTGATTTTAATAGTATTCGCTCTGCAGCCAACCTGTTATTTCGCTATCCAGTGGTACGCCCTCATTTGCATTTAAATCGTGGGGGGATTCTTTGATGGAGTGAAAGCAAATTAGTGCCAATTACAAGTGGCCCGATAGCAGATCAGCATCTCCGTCATCAAAGCCCAGAATGTGATAGGGCCCTGCGTCGGCTGTTGGCTTTATTACCTCAATTTCGGTTGATACATCTCCAATTTATGCAAATTATGTGAGCGTTGATTCCTAACGCCGAGACTTTTTGTGTGCGTGCGAAGGCTCATAAATTATGAGCCGCATTAGAGGCAACCGGATTTCTCGGGCTGTGTTTTGTTTTGTTCGGTTCGGTTTGGTTCCACGAGATTAATTGCTCAGCAGCCCATTGTTAAGATTCGTGTGGTATTTTCTGATAAGCGTTGGCAAATAGTTTTAAACTTTGTGTTCTGCTGCCCGAGGTATTTGGCCTAAGTGGATTCATTTTTAAAAGATGTTTATCGCTTCATCAACGCAGTGTAGTGCTCTTTGGCAAACGTTATTTGGATCGCCAGGTATTAAAGATATAATTAATCAGATTTCTTGGTTATAAAACTTAATGGTTTTCCAAAATAGGGCTATTTACAAATGCTGTGTTTGGTTTAACTGCTTTGAGTTGTACTTTTAATTAAGTTTTGTTATGATCGCGGTTAAGGGGAAATTATTTGTTTACATTTTTCTGTATCAAAGCCATATTAATGGCTTTAGGAAGTTGATAGTTAATGAAAAATGTTTAATGGCTTTGAGACAACACAAAGATTAAAAAGATCATTTTAATTTTGTGGTTCAACATTGCTTTTAATTTTAAGGTACCTTTTAGTGTGGATAAATTTATGTACTACCTGTAAAATATTCGTTTCCTTTAACTGCACTTCCCCGTTTACCTTAATTATTGTATCGGTATTTTATTGAGAATTCACGTGCCTCAAATTCATCAAAAGCGAATTATTTATGCGGCCCCAACTGAGCCCGGCTGAATTGTTCAAGTGTTTTCACTTAACCAACCCATTGCCGTGGCTCCCCTTTTATTTGCGGCATTGTTATTGTTCTCGATGGTGTTCCATGACCGACTCCGACTCCATTTCCCGGCTCCCATATCCCTTTCTGTTATTTATTCGTATGTATTTATTTATATTTATGTGGGAGTGGGCCTGCGATAAGGGAAATTCCGAGCACCGAGCACCGAATGCCGAAACCGAACATCGAACTCCGCCTGCAGGAGCAGAGTCCTTTGGGTACTCCGCGCTTTCAATTGTCTTTATATATACATATAAATCGAAAAATTCTGTTGTTCCACCGAGAGGGACGACGCGTGTCAATGCGTGACATAAACAATGTTTATGGACGGAAGATCTGCCAACGAAATCGAACCCCAAACTTACAAGGATATTCCTTTAAATCGAAATAACACATGTGTCAATACTTGGCCCTCAAAAATTGATTTGAATATTCCATAAAATTTATTACACCCAATCTCTCTGAGAACAGTAAGTCCTGTTGATGCAGCACAAATGAAGGATGGCACAAATCAATTGAGGCATTAATGTTGCGGCTGGCATAATTAATGAACCGTTGAAGTTCTATTTGCTTTCGTGTAACTTTCAGTTAGAGGGAATTACACTGTCAGCGATTGCTGGGAGTTCAAGGCTGTCTACACTTGTTTCTCGACAAGTTACGACTTCCTTAGAATTCAGAGAAAATATCCAAAAAGTAATTAAGAAATAATTTATATTTGAAAAACTCTTTAAAAAGGCAACCAAATTAACACAAATTTATTGTGTATTAATAAATATAATCATTGATCTTCAACGTCCAAAAGTTCTTAGACCTTTAATCTTCAAGAGATTTTAGGTTTTCTAGATAGACCTGCGCTTCATTATAAGAAGGTACCTTTTTACAAAGAGGAAGTAATACTTCCTTTATGATCGGCAACAAGCAAACCTTATCGGTGCATTTTTAGCTTGAATGGGAGCTTTTATTTTGTGAACTCAGAGGTCCCCTTTTCTGTTTTCAGTTTGGCCGGCACTTCCAGGTAAACAAGTGGTGAGCATTTTAGCCGGACTTCCTACCTGCTTTCGGTAGAACATGTACTAGCGCTTTTGGGCCGGCCCGAGGTCGTTTCGCCTGCCAATCTGTTTGCTCTTGCCCACGAACTTACTGGCGGCTTTGTTTTGCCTTCCAGCCCTTTTTGACTCTCTGGACCGGCTTGAGGTGGAGCCTCATCGGGAACTTGAACAGAACTGGACTCCTGCCCCAATGCCGTTCTGCCGTTTACAACTTCCTGGTCAAGCTTTTGGCCTTGCCTTTTGGCCTGTCGCTGGTCTTTTGTTTGCCTTTTCGTTTTCGCTTTCGCTCCTTATTTTTGTACCCATTGGTTGAACAGGGGTATATTATATGTTTCGTAATTTATTCGCATTAAAAAGATAAGACTGCTTTTATTTTTTCAAAGAGGATTGGAGGCTGTCGTTTATTACTACCACTTAAAATCTGAGATATAACTAATCCTTCACATAATAACTTTGCCGTATATATCACAATATAAATAAATGTAAGTTCATATACACTCAGGAAAAAAATTCCTAAGTTTAGTCCATAGACTTTAATTTAGGAAATAAAGGTTTTAAAAGTAGCTAAACAAGTCTATACGGGTCTTTAAAAAAATTACTCTCACACCCAAATAAAATTCGAAACGAAACGTAGGTCAATTTACATTATTTAAGAACAATTTTAACTTGATATGGGCCCAGGTAAAATTGATATGGTCGAAATGTAAACATGTTCGAAGTACGTCAGTTCGATTTTCGATTCTGTCTTTCTCGCTTCAACTCACGTAATTTTGCTTTCCTTATGGCTTATTGCTCTCTTTTTCGAAGTGAGAGAGTTTTCGAAATGGAAAATACGGCAAAATGATATTATTTAATATCAATTTAAACAGTATTTCATGTAAAAACGATATGGGTATGAATTGCCGGAACATGCTTTTTTTGGGTGCATACATGATCCACATAAATTTATTCAATTTGGCTTTAAGACCACACTGCAGTCTATATGTAGTCTTTGATTTTTATATCATAAGACAAATGATATTATTTAATATCAATTTAAACAGTATTTCATGTAAAAACGATATGGGTATGAATTGCCTGACATTTTACGGGAACATGCTTTTTTTGGGTGCATACATGATCCACATAAATTTATTCAATTTGGCTTTAAGACCACACTGCAGTCTATATGTAGTCTTTGATTTTATATCATTATATATTTTTCTATAAATATATAAATATATTTATTCCCTAATTTAAAGACAGTGGATTTAAATCAAGGTAATTATTTCTGGGTGTACTTAATGATATAAAACAATAATATAAAAAACTGAAAGTAACCAAACGATTTTTTAGTATTTATAAGTTACTTATGCATTCCAGTATTATTATTGGTTGTAAAAATAATAGTTTTTTTTAATATTAAATGGTATATTTTAGTCGCATCCTTCCGCAAAGACTCTCTTTAATTTTTCCCCTTTTTCTGTGGGGCTGGCCTTTACGGTTATCGTCGTTTTCTGGTTGCCTGTTTGTTGTTCTTGGCCGCAAGTTTGTTTTCGGCTGTTGCCAAGTGGAATGCACCGTCTGCAGCCGCGTCCTGCCCCTGTAATTAGCACAAAAATGAGGCGAGAAGGGCGATTCCCCCAGAAAAGCAGGATGCACCCAAAATGTTTGCAACTTAAAGTTCCCGCCGAGAGTTGCAGTTGTAGTTGCTGCCATAGTTGCTGGTGCAATTGCATGATTTGCGGGCCCCAAAGTCAAACTCAAGGCACTCGCACAGCGCGCACTCGAAAGTCATAAAGTGCAAAAATTGTTACACTCAGGCAGAAATGAATTATGAAAGTTGGAGCCAACCTCCTCAGATTCTTTGCCTTATTTTGCTTACCCTTTTTCATTTCCATTCTCATCCCCTCTTTTCCACCACCCGTTGAGTTCAGCGAAAGTTAAGTTTTCGGGGAAAGTTCTGTTTGCGAGTCGAGTGCATATTATTTAATTCAATTTGAATGGGAAACTTAAAAATATTGCAAGCTCGAGAGCAAACCAGCGGGTAGTCGTTGTCTTCTATTTTCATTTACCATTGCCTGCCCAGTTCGCCAGTTGTATTTTTATTCGATTTGAGTTCTGCCCAGACCCTAACTCTTTTCAGGTCAGACTTGGCTTTAACTTGAGTGCGCTCAAAGGGGAAAGTTCCGCCCTTCCTACTTGAAACTTGTAAATTAAATCTAGGATTGAATTAAGTAAAGTGCATTAACAGGAATAAATCCGAGGTAAATTTGTATCACATAATATTTTAAGCTTTTATTTGAGAAATAATTATTAAATTATAATTTACCTAAATAAGGTATGTATGTCAGAGAACATTTCGTTGAAATATGAATGAAAAATTTAATTTAAATTTATATTTACCTTTTAACTTTCTTACCAACATTGTATATTGACAAAGTCCCTTTAAATTCGGGCCACGGCTGAATTTCCTTGTTTCCAAACATTTTTATCAATCGTCTGGCGCTTGCTTAATTGCCCGGATAGCTAATTAAACTCAGACTCAGCATAATCGAGACCGCAGCAAGGGCAAAAACAACAGCATCAGCCAAAGTAAAATATATTACGCAGTGCGCCTAAAAGCCGACACCGAAAACTTCGTCCTCGCCTTTGCAAATACAAACACACGTGAGAACTTGTCAACTTTTCAGTGCGGGGCTGCAGCAACTTTAATTAGAAAGTTTTGTCACACATGCAGGCAGTTGGTAAGTACATCTGCGGTCAAAGTGATAGTACCAAAGATGGTACCTCAAAATAGCTGAACATCTTAAAAGACCTACATTTTAACTGGATTTTAATTAGAGCAGCAATGGTAACAAGTATTAATGGACACATATCAATGCAGTTTTGTAATATATTATTATGCTATATATTTTAAATATTTAATTATTTATTTCAAGCTTAAATGGATTTATAGTTTTGTATTGAAATTATTATACCCATAAATTACAAATTCTTAAAAACGGAAGCAGTAAGCAAATAAATTACAAAAAAAATAAAAACATGTTGAGCTGTCAATGCTATTATTTTGTTTGGAACTGTGCAAATGAGTTTGCCAGAAGGATCTGTTGCCAAAATTCGCCCTATACGAACGACTGGAGCCTGTGTAGGAATCAAAGTCGGTATTTCGGCTCTGAAACATTGTACATTTTGAAGAGAGTGTGCGACCACAGAGACAATCTAAACTTTTCAAATCAATTTTAATTACCATAAATATGTTTCAACCTTTTGCTCAGTGCAGATGGTGATGGTTTCAACCTGTTCGTTCGTTTGTCAGTCAAAAAAAATGGGTGGATGACGCGTATTTCGTCAGTCTTGTTGCGCAGTGGGAACTAAAGTTTAGGAACTTTGTATATCACTTTGTATCTGCAGGTGGGGGGAGCGGGAGCCATTTGCCTACATGGTTTCGGTTTATTCTGCGTTCAACGCGTTGGCAATTTATTTCCACTGTCATAGCAACATGCGGGCAATTGGGGCCACAGGCTGAATTTGAGGCCGGGATCGGGTTCAAGCATTCTAAAAATTGGTTCCAATGGCACACAAAGTTTTGCGATTGTGAGTAAATTTCGCATGCAGCAAAAATTTGAAAACTGGTATCTATTTTTTAAACTGGAGCTGGAATTAAAAACCATTTATGCAAAATTAATTCTTACGAAATGTCTAAAGATATTAAGCATTATGTAGTGTTACTGTTTGCGCAGACTGTGCTTGATGCTATATAGGAATCATGATTTCCTAAAAACGTGATATAAAATGACCTGTTTATGCGTTATAATCGAAATCACGAAATCATTTGTATAGGGCTCTGTAAAGGTAAGATAGGGCAGAGTATAAATTCCACTTGTAGTACCTATTTGAAAATTATATAGAGCTCTGTAGAGTTAAGTTGGCTGTGCCTCACCAATTCATACATTGAGGCTGAAAACATAGACAGCTTTCGTATGCTGCCGAACTGCCGAAAAATTGGCTGAAAGTGTGAAATGTATGCGTGAATTCGGCATTGCATAAATACAGCATGTAAGTCACTTCATCCAAATTTTGAAAAATAATTGCTTTTCTGATGAATTTGTGTAGGATTTAACTTTTGAGAATTCCTTCCAATACCCTTTGGCATCTGTGAGCTTTGTAAACTTTCCAGATGCTGCGAATCACGTAGCCATTCCGATTCCCAATACTCAAATGAGTTTATAGTTTTCGTTTTCATTATTTAAGCCAGCACCGAAAGGAACCCAATTCGAGGCAAACTGGCCAAGCCAAATCCCACCGACAATGTTGCAAAATTTCATTAGGATGAGCGCTGTGGGTACGGGCTGGGAAAATCGACTAGAGCTGGCGGGAAAAGGTGAAAAATTGTGGATTCCGAGCTGCCGACTGAAGACTGTAAGGGGACCGGTGGCCGGGCTCGCAATTAATAGGCAAAATGTGTTACAATATTTTTGATGGCTTCTGTGCGGTCGTTCGTTTGGCTGTTTTATGGCTTGGCTTATGGCTCTCAACTTAACTTGACTCAACTGTGCGACAGTGGGAACGTGCTGAATTTTAATTAGCACGGCTTTAATGGGCTGCGGTTATTTACTTGAAATTGCTGTCCAAATGGCTGCAAATTTACAGTAAATATAGGAAGCTCTTTACGGCCATTTTAAAGCACGTCCTCAAATAAAATAGTTCCTTAAAAGTCCCATAGTGGACCTAAAATAAACTAAATTAAATTACTAAAAATTATAAAAAAAATGATATGTCTTTCTATATTTTTAATTTTTATTATTATAACATCCTACTTTGAGTAAATGAAATAGAAATGCCAAAAAAGGGAATTTAAAATTCATTCCCAAAAGAAACTTCCTTGGAAACCGCAAAAGGCAATCAAAAAATCATGACCCATATGAGTTGAGTTTCTTATAAATGTCACAACATAATGTCTCTGACCCGCAAAAAAAAACGAGAAAAGAACGCAGAAAACCCCAAGCTGAATTACACGCATGAATCATCAGAATTATCAATCATAGTTGAGTGGCAAACACGGACTGGGTGGAGTGGGTTGGCTTGGGAGTCTCAGAGCTGAAACGGATCTGTGAGATATAGAATCCGAGATACGGGATACAGAAATCGTGTTCGCATTAAGTGCTTCATAAGTGGAAATCAACAAATATAATCTAAATAAGTGCTTGTTAAACAAATTCTTTTCCGCTGCGAGGGTTAGAAACAATGGCGAAAAAAGGAGAAGAAGCTTTCATGTTGACATTGTATGAATTTCTCTTAGGGCTGTCAACCATAATGGATTCCCGGGGAGATGAGACTGAAAATGGGTGGGAAGGCAAATATCGTGTCCCGAAATTGAATCAGAAATGCTAATGTCCATATCACGTGGAGCAATCAACGCAACTGTCGAGTAATCAGCCGTTTGGATTGGAATTGAAAACGAAAGTGCTCCGAATGGGAATAAAAACCGGAATCGGAATAAAGTGCTGAAAACGCCAAAACGTGCCTCCTGAACGGGCCGTCTTTAAACTTAATGCTAACCATTCTGGCCACCATGATGATGAGTTGGCAAAATAAAACAGGAAATGACCGACGACGGACGGATGGACACGCAACACGAATGAGCGAACCGGACGCAGGCAAGTGGCAAAACTTTCATTGCTTTTATTCGCTTATTTAACACAAATTTTTCGGTTATTTTGCAAAGCGTTTTACGTGTCTGCGTCTGTGTCTTTGTGTGTGTGTGTGGGGGGCGTTGAGAATTTGTACAAATTTGCATTGTCATTTAGGAACAATTAGCAGAGGAGCCGGGGAACAGCCACACAGACAGCCAATTCACGTCATCCATGGCGTATGAGCGATGTCGATGATAATCATACGGCACCACGAAAATAATGAAACTGCTGTTCATTTTCCACAATCTGGAAAAGAGGGGAGGCTGTGTGCCGGGGGTCACGCGTATTCGTTAGATAGACAACTCCTCCAGTTTCTCGCTTCGCATTAATTGCTGCTCCGGGACAGTGGAATATACTAAGGTTCAGATGGGAGCAGTTTAAAGATTTGATTCCATTTTTATTCCTGAGTATTATATACTGTTATACGATTTTCAAGTATGTAAGGATTGCCAATAAGGCAGATAGAAAGTATTGGTATTGGTTATCCCGTAAAATTCAAACTAAACTAATTTTAAAAATAATAATTTTAAGATACAATCTATTACAATATTGATTACATTTAGAAATGAAGTTTCATGTGGTTATTCTTAAAAAAATTATTGAGAAAAATTAGAATAATTTTAATAAAATAAAATGATACAAAAAAATTATAAAGAAGATTATAAGCCTATTATTGTTATCAACAACTTTAAAATTAGCTTTTTAATTATTTTATTTTATTATTGATATCAATAGATATAAAAACATTTGTTAAATTAGTTTTTTAATTAATCACTTTGGACTTAATGCGTTTAACGGTTTAAACTTTTAAATAATTTTCAATCGATATTAGCCCTGACTAAATAATTTAACAAATTTACGAGGAGATAATAGAACAGGTTAAATGAGAAGAGATGACTTGCGTGGTAATGTGATTTATCCGAGTTGAATAATAGTTATTTATGTCATCCAGATGAAATGCCTTTCGTCTGATGACTGTGATAAATAAATAATTCTTATTTGATATAATTTTGCCCAACAGCCGTAAGTGAAAAAGAAAGCAGTTAAAATTAAGCGGGAAGAAGGAAGGGGAAAAGCTTTTTCCACCGCGTTGCGAAAAGTGTTGGGCAAACGGTTGCAATTTATACCAGAAATTCGACAATTTATTTCGACGAAAATTGATTTTCCCGCCGCCGAAGTTCAGGCTGAGTGGCAGGCGATGGTCGAAGGTCGGGGGCGAGGGGCGTGGCTGTGTTGCGCATTTTCGATGCCGCACACGTAAAACGTTCTAACAATTCAATCAGTTAGCGTTGGCAAGAGAAATCGTTAGCTGCAGAAATTGATAATATTTGAATGCAGCGCGTTGGAAAAATACGAGCGAAATGCGAAATATTTCCACTGCACTGGCCAGCGACAAAACGGTGGTCAGACAGAAATATATCTGAGATGCCTCCACCGCCAACAAATCAAGCGAAACCCTGGGAAAGTGCAATGGCACGACTTCAACATAAGTCGAGCTGAAAATTTTGTTGAAAAAACTTGGGCTGCCTTCCCTTTTTTTAGTTTTTTGCTCCTTTTTTATCGGTTACCTGGTTGAACAAAGTTTTCCCCGTCGGTTGGTAAAGTTTTAAATTTGAATTTGAACATGAATTTCTCATGTAATCAACGCCAGACCGAAAGAAAATGTAACAACTTGCCCACACGAGCACTTCATTAATGTGAAAATGGTAACGGCAACGGGAAATGGCAAACACGGATGCCGGGGAAATGTGAATGGGAAAGGAAAAGCCATCGAGGTGGGGCGTTGGCGATGGCGAATCTCTCCGAGGATTGTTAATAAGGGAAGGTGCCCAGGACGCTGGACTGCCGACTCTTTGGACTCTTTCGACTCCGAGCTGGCTGGCACGTGTTGGCCGTGATTTGTGACGGACCTGTGGACGTTTTGTGGTTCGTTAGGAAAGCAATGGCCGATGGCTGCTGGCGGTGCAAAGTTCAATATGCCACCGAACGGACTTGGCGTGTTGACTCAAAAAATACTCGCATATGAAAGGCAAACTGCATTCAGTGGAAGGGACAAAGAGAACTTCTTAATTGGCGTGTGAATGAAGGGAAATCACGTTAGCAACAGCAGATTCTAATAACCCCTAACAGAGTGCTAGTGATTAAATTCCACAGGTACTATCGTTTTGGAAAACCATTTCTACCTTACAAAAACAACTTTTTAAAATCGACTTTGGAGTATATTATTTTTATTTCCAAAGTTCATCATAACTTTAAAAATCGTTATGTCCAAGTATGAGGGGAGGGAGATTTTGTATTCACCTTTCAATAAACACAATATCTCCTGAATGCTTCCAATGCCAAATGAAATACCTTTTAATCGCAGTCTTTTCAGTGAGAAACATGACGAAAGGCGCCAATTGCCCGGGACACACGAGATTGCCTCTGAACAAGGACTCCGATTGCATCAAAGGCTCAAAACTATGCAATTGCAGGCATTTTTATTCAAATCAAAAACAAAACAATGCGAAACAAAAACAGTTTTAAGCTTTTTCATCGCTTTGTGCCAGGCCATTTGAAAACGGAAACCTTTGTCATTATGTACCTACAGCAGAAATGTCAAAAGCAAAGACAAAAAACGCAAAAAGAATGCCGAAAAGGATGGCCCAAAGGGGACGGGGGTGGGGAAATGTTTTATATTTTTGCAACAAAACTCACTAATTTTCTTTTATGTGGAGACAGAAACACGAGAGCGCTGCAAAAAGTCAAGAAAAATGCTAAAAGGCAAACTCAGTATGTTTTTTTGTGCGAGTGTGCTGGGGGGTAGGTGTGTGGGTGAGTATCTGTGTGTGGGTAGCCCAGTGGAAAAGAAAAAGATGGCTGCACTGACACAAAATCAGTGAAAACAGAGCAACAACCAACGGCCAACAACTACAAGAACGGCAAACGGGAAACACAAACAAATGTCACTCAACAATTTTTATGAGTCTGACAAAAGTGAATTATACGAATGGACCCAGGACACCGCCGCCTCTTTTTCTAACGCAATTTATCTATGTTAAGCGACAACGGCGACCGGAGTCGGAGACCCGGATCCGCACTCCAACCCGTACCCTCACCCGGAACCTTAGTCTTACCCGGAGTCCAAAATTAGTGCTGTCACAAACTAAATATATCTTAAAGTAAAAATATGTTCAAAAACAAAATAAAGTATATATATTTGCTTAAGTCAAAAAATAATAGTATCGAATAGTTTAAATTTCCCGTCACAAATAAAACATTTCCATGCTCAACTTAAGAAGTATCCAAAATTGTTTTACTACGAGGTTCGGTATTTATTTTTTTTTATTATTTTATTTATAATTTATTTATTTTATAATAGATTTTGTTTCCATATTTCAGTACACTTTACATGCCTCTATAAAAAGTATTTATTATTATTTTCAATATATTAAAAAATTCAGCGATTACCTAATGATTTCTTGTCGTTTTTAATTTTTGTTAAGTAGGTTCGTTTCAGAGTGTAATTATATCTAGGCTGAATTAATTTATAACTAAAAAACGTATGATTACTTTAGATTTATTTTGAGATTTTTCTATTTCAATATTCAGCACATAAAATTTGAATACCATTAAAGAGCTAGAACGGCAGCGCTGTCAGAAATGTCCCCTACCCAATTGAAAAAGTGTTGAATTTCTGGTGCATTTCTGGCCTTGTTTGTGTGCATTTAATTCAGCTTCTTTTTTGTTTGGAGGCAGCTGAGCAAATGAATTACAATACACAACTCCTTGGCCACAGATCCGAAAGCTTTGGCTCATAATTCTCACTTGTTGTTGCATAAGAACGGGTCAACTGGGCCTGACCCTTGCGTGTGTGGGTTGGCTTTTTATTTATGTTTTTAATTTCCTTTTCTTTCGATTGTGTTTCAGTTGGCTTGTCATATTTCTCTGCCCTTTTCGGCTTTGGCCAATTTCTTGGGGAGCTTTGTCAATGTCTGGATTTTGGGTTTGTCACTTTATGGTTTATTGGCTGGAATTTGTTTAATGGAAAAATCACAGTTGCGGTTATATTCTTTTGTATTAAGAAGGAAAACTTCTTGTGTTTTATTTCATAAAAATATTTGAACCATTTATCTAGATTTTTAGTCATTATTAGAGTTTCAAGGACATTTAATATCCATGAGGAAAATAAATAAATGTATTATTTTATCATATCCGAGGCTGATAATAGTTTGCAGTTTAATGGTTTTTGCTGCTGATATGCCGGCTGCCTTTTGTGGTGATTAAATTTCAATATTTTTTTGTAGTCTTGGAGATCAACAAAAAAGGCTTTTCACAGTTTAATGGCTTTCATTTTCGCATCGAAAACCAAAGAGGCATAAGCAATGACAGTAAAGCGATGAGAATAAATGCAAATACTGCAATCGAAAACGGCATTAAAACGTCCAAAGTGCGACAAATGACAGCCATTGGCAAATTAAAGCAGCTAACAATATAAGCTTTTGTCATAAAACTGTATTGCAATAGTTGACAATTGCAGATACATTTAATTGAAGGAAAAAAGCACGGAGGCGAGAAACTGGTTCGGCCATTACGTCAATATGCCTACGTAATTCCCATTGGAAGCTCGTCAGTAAAAACATTTCGTTTCTTTTGTTTTATAAACAACACATAAAATATTAATAAAGGCGACTCTGACATATGGCAGCCACGTGCTCGCCATATATCTTGATGTACACAATTTTTTAGTATCCTCCAGACTTGAGGCACTAATGTGGCGGGCCATATTCGGAGACGGGAAACCTTTTAAGAGGTGCCCATTAAACTTGTCTCCGCTATGAAACAAAATGGCGCTAAGGACACCCACGCACCCACACATATCGAGGACGAACTGGCGGGTTATTGCTAATCAACTCACGTTTTCGCTGCTCGTTTCAAAATGTATTTTGTGACGCCATTTTGAACTGAACCCGAGCTGAACGTCTGCCGGCGCCGCCTTATCACCCGGGGCTTATCAAATTCCTGGCCCGATCTTGGCCAAAGGTATTGGTAGTGGGAGGTCGAGGACGAGGATGACGACGAGGACACTATTACATTTCCCCTTAATAGTTGCTCGCTGTCAGGCGCTGATTAAAATGAAGTTGACTTCAAGTACATCCGTCAGTTGCTCAGTCAAGTCACGCATTGAATTGTGTTCGTTTCGGGGGCTCCCCCTTCGGTTTTATTTTATTTTATTTTTACATTTACTTGTCAGCTTTGTCTTTGCAGTGCATTCAATGCTATCTGTCAGCGGCATGCGAACTCGTTTGATTTACTTTTTGCTCTTAAAGAAATCAAACTTGAGGACGTAGACCGGCTTTCCGAGGCATTTTTCGGTGGGTGGAGCAGAGTTTATTACTGCTGCACTGGCTGCGAAGGTTTTCCGCTTTTGTTTCACGTCACAAAGAAGCGCCGCAGGATATAGACGGTGTACAGTGGAGCGATTTCGATTGTAAGTGCATTAAAAGTCTATTAAAAGAATAAATGTTTTAACGTTAGAATATAACAAAATAAATGATTATTTTTATTAAACTATTTTATATAAAAATGTTATAACATATGAATACAAACTTTAACTGTAAGTTAAAGCAAAAATATATAAAAATACCATCAAATGTATTTTTGTATTTATGTATTTATGAAAAACCTAAAATCATTTTTCCTTGAAAACAATCGCACTTGCTCCTCTGATATGAAATGTCCCCTTTAATTTACCTCATGCATGTCTCCTGATTTTTTCTTTGACGCTGGATAAGACTGTCTCCCAAGAAATTCCGAAATACGAATATGACATCCTTGCTGTCAAGCGACTTTATTATCTAGACTCCGGCGAGCCGAGGCAGGCTGAACTGAGCTGTCAGAGGCAGGCGCATTCCTCTGTTGACTCTGCCACAATCGAAGGCCCGGGTTTGCATATATATAAAGAATATATTTTACTTAATCCTTGGCCGCTCTGTGTGCGAGCTGTCCACCTTTTTCGTGTCGTGTCGGCTGGAACAAAAATATATCCGAAAGCCGAGACGCCACAATTGCGATTTAAGATTGCCCGGCGCAAATAATTTCATTCGGTCACGTGTCATAAATACAGTTGGCAAGCCCTCGAACAGTGGATTTTCCAGCACGTTCAGCCAGCAATTTTCATGCACATATGCGGTGCAGTTGGGGGAGTGGAATCTAATTTTCCGCAGATTTCACCATGTGCACTAGGATTTTTGTGCCCAGACAATGACCTCTCTCGTATGGCTGGGAGTCCTGGAGTGCATCGGGTGGCACCGGTGGCATCGGTGGCTTACTTATCCTTGTCGCTCGGCTGGACACGGGATTGGCCCCGTTGCTACCTCGCCCGAATCTAATTTGCATGTCCGCCCCTCCTCTTTAAGGTCTCCCCGGTGACTTGGCCGGAATCGAATGGCATGTCGATGCTGGGACCCGTTTTGTGTTCGATGCATTAGCCCACAAAGTGTAGATACAGCTGCAGCCATAAAAGTTCCCAGCCAGGCGGACTTAAGTGCCCGGCGGTTTGACAGATTGAGCTAGTTTCGGTTTAATCGAGGGGATATCGAAATGGAATGGCTGGTATCGGCTTGGCTTCGAGAGTTCTTATTCGTTACCAAATTGTTTGTGCTACATGTAACGATAAAAATCAGTTGAATTAATATATTCATTTTTCCACCATGCGAACTTAAGTCATTGTCTTCGCAAGCTTCCTGTCTTAATCCATTTATTAGATGCTAAATATTATTGCCTTATTTTAAACGTTTTCGTGGCGGCATTTATCATTGCCACCAGATCCTCTCTCACGCTTTTAGCCAGCCATAAATCTTCCCCGGCGGCATTGTCCTGCTGCTTTTGCCTTAGCTGCTGCGATGCAGCCTTTGAAATGCCAGTTCAAGTTGGCCCATAAGTGGCTTAAATGTTGAATTTCAAATACAATGCGAGCGGGGAGAAAGCGAAAGGGGAATGAAAATGGTATGGGTATGGGTATGGGTATGGGAACTGGAACTGAAACGGGAACGGGAAAAAGGAGAAAACTAAAACAGGACACATGGTCGGGCCGGATGAGGGCAGGACGAGCTGTTCGCATTGTGCCGAGTGCCAAGTTATGGGCCTGGCCTCCTCGCAACGCCATCGCCACCGCCGTGTGCCATGAATGTCCTTATAAATTGTCTGCAATGTTAAATGTTGCATGTGTCTGCCCCCAGCAATCGCAACTCCCACACAGAGAAAAACTGTCCCCGAAATTGGGCACTCCTTTGCGGTTATCTAAATCTTAACTGTGGAAATTAGCCTTGGTAATCCGAAGATTATGTGCTCTTCTAAAAAATATCATTCAGTCTGATCGTATTTATTAAAGCCATATGATGTAGATTTGTTACATATATAACAATATAACAATATATAAAATGTCTATATATTAGCTAAAAAGCTAACTTAAAATATTTTGTTACTTACTCCTATTTTAAGTTCTGAAACCTAGTTATGGGGTATAGCTATTTGAAACCTTCATATTGTATGATTTTTTCAAACATTTTATGACACAATTAATGGGAAAAGAAATAGAATTTATAAGGTTTCAGTGCAGCTACCAACTCCCACTCTGCTTTGAACTGGTTCGTGTAGGTTGCCTTTGACTTTGGCTGCAGTTTTGCCTGCAGCTCAGGAATTTATGGCGCTGCCTCTGGCAGACAGGCATACGTATGTGCTGGTGTGTGCCACTAATCAGCACACGTTTTAGTTCCCTGCCGTTGCAGGAAGTGGAAGTTGAAATTGTTAAAAGCAATAAAGCTAATAAGTGATGTGGCAAATGTGCGGCCTCGCTTTGGTTTCCCTGTGCCTGCGCCTCTGTCCGTGTCTGTGTGAAAGTGGGGCCATTTTCCACTTTCCATTCCCCACTTTCCCCCTGCGCAAGTATGCCATCGGATGGAGCTGCACTCGCCATTCCATTCACGTGTCCATCGCTAGTTTTCGAGTCCGTTTCCACAGCCAGCGGTACGGGAAATCAGCAATTAGTGGCAGACCTAACGCCCCAAGCCTGAGGTCCCAGTTGCCTCCGATTGCCAGGAACAGAGGAGTCCAAAATGGTAGCTGTTCGATTAATTTATGAATCTTTTTTTGGTTGACAATTATAAGGCAAAATTACATGTTTATTAAACATTTTAACTATATGTCTTTATTTTTTAAATACCTATTTATAATTATCGTTAAAAACCTATATTTTGTATGTTTTATTTTGCATGACTTATAAACTATTAAAAATCGATTTTAGTTCTATTTTAATTTTAATTTGAAAAAGAAGAATGTTTTGTACTGAGAAATTAAGTTTAAGTTCTTTGGATGGTTTCTATCGTTTTTTATCGTTCATGTATTCAAAATTTTGTATTCAATATTACATCGTTTTAAAGGACGGTTTTTAATCTAAATCAAATTATTATTAGTTGTAGAATGTATTATTTTTATAAAAAATGAATTAGTTTTGCTTTAAAGATATATCAAAAATAACAAAAAAATATATATTTACTATATTAAAAATTTACAATGCAGCTGTTGATCTCCCTGCAATTGTAGGTGTGTGATTGGATGCGAGTGTGCTCAAGTGTGTGTGTGTGTCGGGTGGGCACGCATTTCCGTCAGCGCCAACTGTTTCCGGCCGCTCAGTGCACTTTGACTTGGCAGCCAGGACGCTTGGAAGCCAGGACCAGAATCAGAACGAGAACCAGAGCCAGAATCAGGATCCCTGCCTTCGGTGTTTGCCCGGCTTTTGTGCGGCCTGCTCGTCCTGGGTCGTGTAATTTTATGACTAATTAGTCAGCTACTACGTCAAGTTGGTAACTACATAAAAACCGAAGCGACGACTCCGTTTAGCTTAAGTCCATTACTGGAGTGGGCGTCGATCGTCGGGCGTGGCCATTTATTTGCCTTGCTGCGCTTTTAATTGCTTGCAAGCAATTTCTTTTGCCTTTTTATGGCATGTCTCGGCTGCCATTACAGCGGCAGCAACAGCAGCAACATTCGCAGCAGCAACTGCAGCAGCCTCCGGTGTGTCTACAAAGTTGAGTTGCAGTTTTAGTTGGCTGCTGTCGGGCTGTTTTGTTTTGCTTTGTTTTATTTTGCTTTGCTTTTCTTTGTTGCCCGCTTTCGCATTCTTTGTTCTTATTTGGCTTTGTGTAATTTTGCATCATAAAACACACAAAGCACAATGCAGAGACCAAGGAAGACATTCCCTGATGCTGCTGTGTTTTCTCCTGCTGCTTTGTGGTCGCTTAAAGCCGGCATTAAAGTCGTTAAATGAAGCCCCAGGCAGAGGAAAACAAATCCGTACAGATGCATCCTTTTGTAATTAGCCAGTATACCCATTTGATTGTGTGCAAAAGTAGCCGATGATATAAATTAATCATTTTATCAAAGAGACTACAAAGTATAAACTTTTTTTCTTAAGTGAATAAGTCTGAAGTATTACAACTAGTAGGTGTTTTTCATTTGGTTACCTATTCAATACCTATACTCAATTAAATTAATTCTTCTAGGCATTTAATTATTCGCCTATTCATTCTTTAGGTTTTTATCTAATTAATGAAATAGAAAATCAGTTGCGAAGGCGACAAGAAATATTGTTAATTTAGCGAGTGACCAAAGGACGACAAATGATTTCCGCTACCAAATGAGCCACTTCCGTTGTATGAACATCATTTCCGCAGGACCACACCCATTCCGCCCGCTCCGCCCTCAAAAGTCAAAGGAAGGCAGCGGCCCCTGCAGTGGCGTGTTGAATTTAAAAATTCACTCCATACACACGAGGTCACGAGCAAGTCGAAAAAATTTAAATGACAAGCGACTAATGGGAATTGCCAACGGTTTCGCAGAGCAGGTGGTGCGAAAGTTTGCCACCTTTGGCCATCCTTTGCATCGAAAATCAGCTAACAACACAACAAATGGCTTCATTTATTTGCGTCTTTTGTGCGATGTTGCACGGAACTTCCTGCCACCAGGTGGAAAGCGAAGGCAGCTGAGCAAAATCCAGCAGGTGGGGATTGAGTTTTTAAGTTTTTCGGGGGAGTCTGGCTTAGATCCGGCGTTCCCCAAATCCGAAAGTGTGCAAAGTTTACACTGAAATGGTTGCCGCCCCCAACCAGCGGCAACAAGAAGCGGAAAGAAACATAAACTATTTATATATAAGAGCAAGTTGCAGCTGCACTTTGCAGTGATTGAATGCCCAACACCGACAGCCGTTAATGTGCTTGGGGTTTTTCATTGAGATAAACTTTTGGCTGGCCGGAAGTACCAGGGGAAAGTCGCACTTTAAAGTTTTCTCCTTCTGCGAGCGAAGCTTCTAAGCTATTGCTCCACATTTTTTTCTCTAAAGTATTAATAGGTTTTGGGATAAAAATGGCAATTTGTTAGAGGAACTAAAATGTTCAAAGTCTGATCTTGATCCGATGCCACTTATTGATTGTGATCGAAAATTTACAATTGAGGTAACTTTTTTATAAGTATTCGGATTACCCAATTTAGAGCTAAACAACACCGACAAAAGCCTTAACTTCTACAAAAAAAAATAAATCCATGCAAATCATGTTAAGATAAAATGCTTTTTATTTTGAGGAACATTGCATATCCCATTTCAGTGTTTCTTACTATTTTCTAGGTAATTTGGTTGCGATCCTCATTGACTTGATCGATATTTTGGAGCATTTTAGAGCTTTTTTTCTTCGAGATTAAATCGGAGGTCAGGGTCACTCTCTTCATTTCCATCTCCTCCGCATTGACCTTCATGCAGATGTCTATAAACAGGCACAGGTCAAGATTCTTCATTTTCTTGGCCAGCCCGAAAGCCTCAGCAAGGATTTCCTTTTCCTGTTCAATTTTTCCTAGAATAGCGTGAGCCTTGCATATTACGATCAGACTCAAGAAGCTCCAAATAATACTCTTGCATTTGATGGCCTCTGTGGGGAATAATGGTATATGTAATTAAATGCTATATTTTGCTTTAAACTTACCCTCCAGGGACTTTCGGGCCATGGAGCAGGCCACATCAAATGAATTAAAATCCAGGTGCTCTTGAGCCAGTTCATGTAAGAGATACGCGCGTTCAATGTGATATTCAGCAAATCGCATTCGTTTCTCCAGACGGGAAACTTTTTTCCTAAAAATAATTAGTATTATTACTAATTTATTAAATTTTTGCATTCTTCATTTTGATATGTTCCCGTTATTTATGCAATTATGTATTATTAAAAACAACATACTTGAATTTCTCTGCCTTAGGATCTGTGGTACCCGATCTGGGTATATTCAGAGTACTAAGTCGCTTGGGCTTCGACTTCTTCATTTCCTGACTATTATTATGAGGCAGCCTGAAAAGTGTCAAAAGGCGTTGTCTACCCTGCAATACGGTCATATTGCTGGGAATTTTGTATTCATTAATGCGGGCTAGAGCCAAATAGTTGTAGACCTCATTAGTGAATTCAAACTTCCACGGCATTACGCGGTGCGTCTTAATGGTGACATAATCGCCCATGACCTCCTCAATATATGTTGACAGTTTCTGTGGAGTAATATTGATAATGATATAGTTATAATTTTCTATAACCCTACTTATTCTATTTTAACCAACTCACATTTACTTCCCCAACTCGTATCAGCAGTCGAATACTGCGCAGGATCTTGAACATATTTCGCCTCGTCTGGTACTGAATGCGATATAGATTTTCCTCCCTCTGCTTATTGTAGAGTCCCTCGTTGGGGTATTTTTGACTATGCAGGGCGTACATGGGACATCGTGTGTGCAACATTTTCTAAAAATGACAAGCAATGGACGTCACAATTGTACGGGGCTAATTAAAATGTCAAACTCGAACCGTTAGAGTGCGCTCCGCTTTGTAATTGCTTGCCATCAGTTCGCCCAAATACTCGGATGACTTCTGACAATGTTTGGGCCGCACATTGGGATCATCGCGTAGTCTCTTGAGGAAGGCCACATCCACCCAGCACTTGTTCAGATACGACTGGTTATATATCTTAAAGTGCCTTTTTCGCCTCGCTATTTCCAGCGGAGACAGATGTACTTCCTTAATTTCGTATTATTGATATTTGATAGTGAATAAAATATAAGAAGGGTTACCTCTTTTCCCATTATGCTAACCACATCGCAATTGTCCTTTAGATCCTTGGGCTGCTTGGCTAAACTGCCCGTCATGCGATTGATCAATCGCTGAACCGACATGGTCGTATCTTCTGATAATGTGTCCCGGAAGTTTTCACTAAGCTGAAACGGAAAGTCGATCAATTAATTTTTCAAATTCACTTTCGGAGAAATCTGATTATAATTTGTTTTTTTATAAGCTTACCACATTCAGGCGTTCGATAACGGGCACTGTTTGAGCAGTACTAAATTTCCTTAGGTGGGTATGCAGGTTTATTTTGGAATTCTCCAGTCGGTTGCACTCATACAGAGCGTCGCAGACCTCCAAACTGATATTGGGATTCGTGACTGATGGCTTTAGCCTCCTCAGCAAATCTGCATTAAAACAAGTCAGTTAGAGGAGTTATAACTATCTACATTGCAGAACTTACCCTCTGCCTGAGAGCAATCCTTCAGAGCCTCCGGTGCCAGGCCCATGGATCTTTTTAACTGACTCCGGCGCATCAAAGCTTTTGCGTTAAATGGATTCAGGTCGATAGCGTTATTGAAGTAGCGGAGTCCATTCGCGTATCGCTGTTTGCCAAAGAATTGGGCCCAATCCGAATACATGCTTCCCAGGCGTTCTGGAGACCACGCCATAACCTCCCATGGCTGCAAATGCGGCTTGATTCCGGCAACTGGAGCCTGTAGACTTTCGGAAGCGCTCACTGTGCTAGGCATTGTGATATTTCAAATACCTAAGAGGAATCTATTCGCAATCAAAGAAACAACAAAGTAAAAACAACAAGTATAAAAAAAGGTGTGTTTTATGTGAAGCAATTTTTGTTTTTCTGACATTATGACGGATTGAGCTAGGGCAATAAAAGTTTAATCGAACATGCAATTAGTAATAAATGTATAAGAAATGTAATTTTACTATTAAATATTATAGGGTGACTTTCATCGAATATTAATAAAATATTTTATTTTATATGTAGATAACGTAAAGGAATCGGAATTCATAAAAATTCATTGGCGAACTCCAAAATTACTAAAGAAGTGGCAGAAATGTTATTTGTGTAATAATCCAAGTTGCATAAAGGACAATCATAACCCTTTTCATTGAAGCAAAGATTTGGATAACACTGTTGCACTACACTCCATCTGTATCCAGCTCTATCCTTTATTTCACCTGAAGGTACTACAGCCTACAGATAATGAAGTATACAAGTATACATGTACATTGTAATAGTGTGAAGCAAAGGCACATTTTTCACGTGTTTTAACTTCAAGATAAAACAATCACTTTTTGTGGACCTCCGCTTCGTTAGTTAGTTAAAATCAATTTTATTACATTAACATTTTTTTGTCACTTTTTCATCTGTATAAAAAGTGTAAAACAGTGTTGCCTAGTTGCCAGTTTTCGCTTTCGCCAAAAAACAAACTTGTCAAAATATGCAAACAGTTTATCGAAACAGGTTTCTTCTGTTCATGCCCATCTGAAATATTGATGATTTACGTACGAGGGATCTCCCAATCACCGAATAGCTTAATCGGTTTACGTCGTCGCGGAGTTGATTTTGGAGTGCATATTGATGAAACTCTTTGGTGACATGTTCGAGTGCTGAATTATAAATTAAAATCCCTACAGCAAAGCGGGCTCAGGGCAGAGTGTTTGATGTTCAAATGGATGGAGACTGGAGCTGACAATGGAATTGTTCTGTGTTTTGTGTCCTGTGTTCTGTGTTCCGTGTGTGTTTTCAACGAAAACGCCAAGCGACCCACACCTCCCTGCAAACAAAATCAACAACTACAAGCTGCATGCGGCGTGGCCAAAGGGGCGTATACGTTATGTGGATTGACGTGAGGCGAGTGGCACCGAAGCTGCATCACCCGTGCATTGACAAATGAGCACAAATCGCTCTGCCGGTTCGTCGCTGTTTCTATATCCCTGAATCTCTATCCCCTTTCTGTGTTTTTCCGCTTTTTGTGTGTCAACGGAATCGACTGTAAGGGGAAATGGCAGCGCATTTGCATTAAAGTCGCTTTGATTGGGCTCCCAGCAGGGATTTGGGACACTTTCAGTTCGCTTCCATTCGTCTGATCTTGTCTGTCGTGTGGTTGGATGGGGATCCCCTTTAAAATCGATTTAGCAGGACTAAGCTGTTCACGTTTATTTTAAGGGACTTAACTGAAAGGGGGTGAGCTATACTCACTTTGACCCCAAATTATTTTTCCCGTGGAAAATTTATCAAAATTAAACTAATCCTTTAAGTTTTAGGATACCTTTTGTGTATCACTCATTGAGATCACTCCATCAGATTTTTATTTTTTCGTGCACATATAGTATTCGACGCTTTTCAAGATTGCCTAGGAAAGTTACTAAGTTACTCACCTAAACATAATCAGAGTCTTACGAGATCCATTACCGCAAACCGAGTCTCAGAGCAGAGAAGAAAAAATGTTTCCTCAACTTTTTCCCCAACTAAGCAGCACTAGAGGGGCTCTGAGGGGAGTTGGACAGTGGAAAGTAGAAAGTGGGATGAGAGTGCAAAGTTGCGCAAACCGGGCTCTTATCCAATTAAGTCATAACTCAATATGTGCTGAGAGATATGCACTTGGCCATTACTTAGGCAAAAGGCAAACATTTGCTCTAATAACTTTTGAGTTTGCGCTTTCTTCCGTCTTCTTTGCCGCCGCTTGCCAGGAAGATAATTTTCACACCAGAGCCATGTAATTTGCCCTTCTGGGGCGAAGTTTTTGGGAAGCAGATTTCAGTTTATGCAGAGCAACAGCTTCCCATCCCCCACCCCATCGCCATTCCATGCCCGATCCCCGGTTTCCAGCGCCCTTTTCCCTTTTATGGCACCAGCGAGACGCTGCCACAACTCATTTGGCATTGACCAGGATTGGACGTTGCCGCAGTCCTCCGTGACTGAGTCTACGGGCAGTGGCATCGCCACTATCCCAGCCACCCGTCCGCCCGACTGGATCCCCAGCCAGCGGCTTTATCCACATCCACATCCACATCCGTATCCCTCATCCATCTGCTGTTGAGAGCGCGCGCGCATAAATTATTCATTTGTAATGTGCAGCAACTCTGGCCCTTAGACCTACACAGGGAGAAAAGTAACTGGTGTATGTGAAATAAATAAATAATATTTCTATTAACTTGGGATTCTATTTTCAAGCCTTGACAAAATGCATTATTTTTATGCAGCTGACATTTTAAAATTCGTATTGTAACCACAGACTAGTTATTCCATAATTTTCTCTCTGTGGACTCATAGTCCCTGGATCTAGAGTCCGGAGTCTCGGGCCGAAGTTCTGTGTGCACTTTTGGCACAGGATATGACACTGACACTCAGCGCCGGCGCTCGTCCTGCGTCAACAACTTCCTTGGCTGCTGCTGGCGTTTACTTTGGTTTGTAATTTCCTTCTGGAGCTGGGGCCGTGGCTAAAAGAAACACAGCAAGAAATGGCACAGAAACCCCAAGAAGTGCACGGGAACATGACGATTGCAGCTGGACGGGGCTGGTAGACCAGCTCCTGCTGGATGCTCTGATACCCCGATCCCCCCACTCGTCCTTTTCTGGTTTACCGCTTTCCACCGGGGAACTGCTCCTGCTGCCGCTGCAGCAATTGCAAACTTAAAGTTTGCTCTCCTTTTTGTGTGTGTCAAAAGTTTCATTTGCGAATTGAAAAATTATTTCCAGCTGCATGTATGTATGCAGAGTGTGTCATTTACAGGAGGGTCGGTCGGAATCTCTGAACTCTGGCAGCGAAGCGAGCAATGAGCAGCCCAGCTCATTGACAAAATAGAAAGTTGTTGACTCGGTTTCCTTTCCAGGTCCTGAGCATAAGTTTTCAGTTTCTGGCGGCACTTTTAATTACACGCACACACACACGGCCCGGTTAAATTTTAATACTTTGTCTGGCTTGATCTCCTTAAACCATAAACAGTGGCGGAGCTCCACATGGAGGCACATTAATTAATTAAAAACGCAATGGCGAGACCTAATGGAGTGAGGTCTAAGGCTTTAGCCAAACGACGGAGGGGCAAAATGAATAGGTGGCTCAGGCATGCAATCCTCGCACCTGGCTTAGGTTGTGTCACCAAGGCAAAAGTTAATTGCCTCGGCATAAATTGTGGAGAAGGGTAATTTAATAATAAGAAATTATAAGCGCTTTAAACTACTTTATTTTGAATGCAGTTACGAATTTGGCAGGCTACTAACCGGCACGTAGTTCACGAACTGGAATTTGGAAACTAAGTAATTGAGTTTTGCAATCATTTAGCACATTGCAAATTCCTGATAAACTTAATTATATAATTTAAAACTTTTACTGTTACTCATTAATTCTATTAAATTTACAGCTTAGAATTAAAAATAGTCATTTTAATTGTCCCTTTTGTTATGAGTTTTATGGTAACATCTTATTTAGTTTATTTTCGTTTTTGTAAAGTGTAAAGACAAAATATCTAATGATTGAGTAGGGTCCTATTAATAACAATATTATTGTTAATTTATTTTAGCATTACATTTAATCGTTGCATCATTAACTTTTAGCTGTCAATAATGGCGAGGATTAAAAGCATAATTTTTTTAAGCACCCAGCACTTTGATTTGAAACGACTTTGTTGACTTCGCTTGACCACAAATTTGTCAACAGGCATGGCAACCACACCCACACACTGAAATCATGGCCAAAAGCCGCAGACACGCACGTGCCCTGCTAAAGCGGAAACGGAAACACGCCATGTGAGCCAGTGTGTGTGTGTGGGGCTTGTTTATTGACGTTTGCACAGTCTTTGGTAATTATTTAGTTACAGCTTGTTTATTTGTCTAGACGTAAAACGGATGTAAAAGTTTGCTGGTTTAAATGTGTACGAAAAAAGTGATGGCTGCGAATTAGTTTGTGGCTCCGACACAACTGCACCAAACGTTCCAGCGGATGCACATGGGACTCGGATAAATGGAAGCGGATGCTGGGTGACAGCTTCATGAAATTCTTTACTATTATAACATAATTAAAATAACAAGCTTATTATAATCTGCTACACACTTCTGCCATGGCACTTACCGTTTAAACTAATTGTGGGAAGCCCCATTAAAAGGCCAACTAGAAGGGAGATTTCGCTTGCACTTTGTTCGACTGAACAAACATTTCACCACCAACACTCGAAACTAAAGGTTGGTCAAAATCAAGATATTGAAATTTATATTTTAAATTTACAAAAATTATTATAGACTCAGTACTTTTTTTTAAGATATATTTTTCCTTGAAAACATGTTTTACAACTTTAATTTAAATTCGTTTCAAAATAGTAATTTAATTTTTTATCAGGTTCTGATTTTTTTCTCAGTGCACTCGTCACCAAGAGACTCTCTTTTAGCTCATAACCATATCCAGTGCCTGCCTGCTTGTGACAGGACATTGCCTAATTAAAATGGCAAATCGTCAGCCACAAACAAGGACTTTGGCAACACTCGTCGCACGGTAACACACACAACAACAGGACGAGCATCACCAGCGAATTGAGATGCAAATTTATGCACCGCCTGGTCAAAAAACAGACCAAAAATGACCAGAAAACCCAAACCTCTTCGAACCCCGAAAAACGAACCATCAAAATTATGCAGATACGCACATACGGACACATTTAGTGCAGATACATTGACACATCTGCGGGCTTTTACACTGGCGTCCATGATGAATTTTCCGCACTGCATTTTAGCCAGATTGGAAATAAATTTAAATTTGATAAACGATTTGTTGGCCAACTTTTGGCTGCGCATTTGTCGCACAGACGAAAATTGATCGGTTGGCCTGGCTATTCCCGAAACTTTTTGGGGCCAAAGTTCTGCCAACTTATGCGGTAATTAATTTCCATACTGTTTAGCCGGTCAATACTGCAGTTGGGTAACCAGTCGTTAACTTGGCCATGATGTTAATGGCGACTTTGCAGTTTTTGTAATCATCTTCCTTGTCATTAAGCTCGGTTTTTGTACTACTTTTTAAAGACCATGACTGAGAATTTTAAGAACAGGAATTTAATGCTATGCCTCTGAAAAGTAGTCAGTACATAAAAACCTGGACACTTGACTTTAACGTCCTTAATCGATTTGAATTAATTTCTTCCTACTTTAACCTTTGCTGAATTTCTGAAGTGTTGGAATAGCTTGTTTTTCATCGGGCACCCGGTTTTACCAGATGTTACCCCCGCTCTATATGTACAGTCACAGCACCACGGAACCATCGACAGGCTCCGCGAGAACATCGCACTCAAGCGGCTTTCATGCAGAGCCCAAAGGGCCATTGAAGTCCTGCCAGTGTCCTGGCATCGCTGTCCATGTGTTCGTCGAGGGTCCTAGTGGTGCGACTCTCCTTCCTGTTTATAGTTGACCGACACTTGTCATACTCCGTGGCATGTTAAAATGGATGGCTCCACTCCGGACGGCCGGGGCATTGCATTTTTAAAGGGGCAGAGGGAGGACCAGACGATACATAAATTCCAATGCAAAGTGTCATGTCCCGCACATAGATCATGATGTCCGACCTGCATGTGGGTTCAAGATACCACTGACTGGCTTTTCTAGGCTCTCCTTTCTGGCTCCTAAAAGAGTCATTCTGTGGTTTGGCAATTAAGTCAATGTTAACGATGCCGACCCAGACGCCCACACAGACAACTGGCCAGATTCGGATACAGATACTGATACAGATACAGATACAAACAGTCGCACAGGCCACATTCGTTTTGGTGTGGAAAAATACGTTGGCAGCAATAATTAATTAGATACACAATAAATTACTCATATGCCAGTGGCAGCCCACAAGAGAAAAGAGACAAAACGAGTCCATTTTTTCCCAAAGGCTGGAAATGATGGAACGTGTGGGAGCCGCAGGACTTGGAAGCAATTTATGTAGAATTTTCAACCTTGGGGTATCCATCCCAGGTTATTCATTGCAGACACTCACAAGAGTAATCAAGCAACGCCAGGGGTTCGAGAACGTTCTTCATTTTACTAGAAGGAAAAAGTATCTTTAAATTTGTAATATTTTTTTTTTAATATTTGTTAGCAACGATAACTATCAAAATTTGTTTCATATCTTTAATCCTCTTATATTCAAAAGATTCTGATTACTCTTACTTTGTATGGTAATATTATTTAGAAAAAAATGTTACATGAAATCTACTACTTAGTTTTCAGCATGTACCAAAAAGACACACAAGTAAAGAGAACAGCGAGGCTAGAGCTCAGAAATCACAGTGCAAAGAAAGGAACGGAGGACGAAATAAAAACGGGCACAGATTGCATGAGTTGGGGAAATACGACAACAGAGAGCGAGGCAACGGCAACAAGAACTATAATTTCCTAAAGGACTTAATTATTTTATAATAAGCACACGACGCCAGGGAAGAGCGAGGGGCGCAGAGGTATTAGCCCGACTGCAGGACGAGGGAAAGCACGAAGAGATGCCTCAGAAATGCAGCGCAAAAGTTGGAAAAGTTTTTCTCCACTCGACAATCGGTCAAAGGAGTGGAAAGAGGTAAATCGCCAGAGGGGCGAAACGGGTGGAAAACCGTAGCATAAATAGTGAAAATATAACAGATTGTTGTTTTCTTTCTGCACGCTTTTCCAGCAACTCGGCAGCTTTGCTTTTTTAAATGAGTTTATGGCTGAGTGAATCCGAGCAATTAATATTGATTTGCAAAGTTGTTGCGGCGCTTTAGCCAGCTTTTGGTCACGGGTTTTGGCCAGGGCCAAGATTGAGCCAAGCAAGCGGAAATGGAAAAAATAAATAAGTCCTGAAAGGGCTCTTAGGTAAACAACCAAGCAACGGGAACCCCAAGGATATAGAGCTTTGCCAAGGAAACTCACATTTAAATACTCCGCTCGAGTCTATTAGCTGCAAATTAAAGTTGGCTTTGTCTTATTTAATTAGCACTTGAGCCAGATCTCGATTAAAGCCCTATTTGCATAAACTTCAATCTCCCGTCGCTGAGGCGACGAAATTTCCATTCTAGGGCACTTGCCATAACATTAAGCCTGCATAAATTCGCATTACGCATACGCCCAGTGTGCCAGCGCCCTGTGGCAAACACGGACAAACATTTAAACACTTCAAAAACAATATAAATTCATTCAGAGCACGGCCGGCCATATCCCCACTATAACCATAAGCAATAAAACACACAGACCACCACGCAGACATCGGATAGGCCAGACCAACAATGCCGACAACAATGCCACCAACAATGCATAAATAAAGACCAATGCCAAACAATTGATACTTTGGCCGAAGGAACAGAGCGAACGGCCATTGAACAATTTGTACGAATTTATATATGTGGACCAGGGAGGAGGAGGAGGTTGCCCAGACAACGCACAGCTAAACATTGAAACAAACATGCCGAAATATCCGGGGAGTTAGAGATTTTATCCCCAGCCACAGTGCTGCCCACACCCGATGCATTAGCAAGACAAATCGTCAAACCTTTAAAAAAAATAAAATGTTTAATTTGTGCCTTTTATCTATTTTCTTTCAGAATTCTTAAAGTTGTTTTATTTTAGTAGTGCACAAAATAATTTATTAACTTTCAATAAAAAAATAATTTTAATTATTTCAATTACATTTTATTAAAAGTAATGTGAAATATTTTAAATAATTTTATGTTTTATAAGTTAAGCTCTTTGTAAAAAATGACAACCTAGCCCGCACTGTGACCAGCATCACTCGCAGCTATATCTCCAGTTTTAGGCCCAGTTCCGAACCCAACCTCAGCAAATTCATTTGAATTGCAAAACAAACACGAGAGCGTTGACGACATTGGGGTATACTACTATATATATATATTTAGCTGTTGGACGGGAGTCCGGCTAAACGAGCTTAATCATGTTGTAAATTTGCATAATTTGACGTCAATGTGTGCGTGTGTGCGGATCGTAAGGAGCCTCCCAGGGAAGACGGCTACATATATTATGCACCTTTCACTATGTTACTTGAAATGCCCAACAACACTCAAATACTATTTTCGTAAATAAAAAATAGCTTGGAAAATTATTCAACTGTCTTCACTAAAATTTGAATTTAATTTGGGGTCCGTAGAGATATCTCTTAGCGAAAATTAACATACAAGCAATAATATTTGGAAATGTTTATATGTATATTTGGTGTTCATAGCAACATAAAAATAAGTCTTTTAGTTAAATGTTAATTTGGCCAACTTAAATCCGTTTATTATTTTAACCACTATTGACAGATTAAATGTTTTCGGTGAAAAATATATTTTAACGAGTTATTTCACTTTATGAATCAGATATAATTTACTCAAAAAATTTGTTGGTCTCTGTGAAGAACTTCAATAATTATTGTAGATTAAGCTTTTAGAACAGAAAAATTAATGTTTAAGTAAAATGTCAAAAAAAAATTTAATATGCTTAGAGTTTGAACAATCAATTACTGATATTTTCTAAGTTCAGTTTTAGATGAGTTTAAGATGAATGTTAATTTAAGGCTTTACATTAGAGTTGATATACCAAAATGCAAATATTAGTTTAATGAGTGCAAAAATCAAACCGATAATCTCATATAACCTACAAATGATTAAATTAGAATTTAATTGTGGCAATTAGCTCGGTTGAAGCAGCTTTGGCTTCTTCCAGTTGACACTTCTTATAAATAACAGATTTAAACCAGTTGGACTATCAACTTTTTTCGCACTCGTTCGGATTTGCAGTCGTGCCGTCCCATTACACAATCTCATTCTGAACTGTCATATAAATGTGATTATATCGACCCACCAAGTTCCCACCTACCGCCCTTTTTCCGCAGTCGTGTCTGTCAGGCATTATGACAACTTAATTGAAGGTTATGCGTGACCACAGTCCGATGGAAGGACATGCGTGGTCACCAACACAAAGCTTAATGCAGGACACTGATCATGCATCCAATTGCATCAAATGCGATTACACAATTAGATGGCGGTTTACTGTAACAATTTGCTAGTTATTTTATAAGAAGTTATGGTTTGGAAAGCGGAGTAAACGGAAAATCTTCTGCCTTAAATTCAAGAGAAGGGCTATTGATACTGGATATTCTTCGCAGTACCCTTAATAATAAATTGATAACCCTTTAGACCCTATGATTTGCCAAGGGAAACGTTGTGCGCCCAGCGGAAGCGTTACTTCTGGCTCGCTAACTGAATTCTCCTTGGCGAAACTAACAGTTTGCCGCCCCTTAAAAGCTTGTCAGTTAATAGAAAACAAGTGACACCGCCTCCAGCCAGCTTCATAATTAAGTCTAAATGAACAGCGCGCTCGATGCAGGAAACCCACTGCGACCCCGGCCAAGAAACTGGCCAAACGAGCGGATTCGTGGAGTGGTGGACTGGCGGAGGGGCGGAGTCCAGTTGAGTACATGCAAGTGTTTGCAGTTTAATGGAATTTTTAATTTCTGCTCCGCGCCGGAGCTTCTGCGCTGGGAATAGCTGACATTATTACAAATTTTTTACTATTATTAAAAATGCAGAAAACATTAAAAGCGACACAAATTTGTAGCCGAAAGTCGTGCCAGGGCAGCTGGAGCTGGAGTTGTAGCTGAGAGGGGGGAAAGATGATTACTTAAGTGGACATGGACATGGCCCCCAACCTCCGGCGAAAGTCGGGTAGCCAGTGCAGAAAGAGTTCCAGTAGAAAGACCAAAGCACTGGCCATCATGGCGAGTACCAGGGCAAAAAGTGCCGGGGCAAAGTGCTCCAGGTCCACCTCGGCCTGCGAGGCCTTAACTAGGCTGCAATCTGGCCGACGGACCATCCACTTCTTCTCGTTGTACTGCATTAGGCCACTGGTCCGAAGGATGAGCAGGGCGTGGGCCAGGTGCTCCCGCCACGGCGATCCCTTAAGCATTACGGAGCCCGCGTCGTATGGTGGGTTAAACAGGATCTCTTGCAGATCGCAAAACTCGCCCTCGTCCATCTTGAGGTCCAAAAGCAGCCTGTACATCCGATCGGGGGCCGAGTGGAACGCAAAGCGTCCTTGCATGATCCTTTCGGCTCCCTGCCGTAAGGTCAGGATATTGTGCTCTCCAGCCTTGCAGATCTTCTTTGCATACACATCCCTCACCAGCTGATTACTGGTGTTGGTAAATATCGGAAAGTTGTAGGATATGTTTTCCATCCCAATTGCCATATTGCTATCGTACAGGGCCTGCAGGCTTACAATACTCCTCGCACTTTCGGAGAGCAGGGAACCAACTATATAGGCGCCGTAGAATTGCATTAGCACGAAACTGAAAATACAACTGAAGCTGATCAGCAGTCGAGTGGAAAATAATCGAAAGATCTCGGTGGCAGGGCCCTGTTGCAGGTAGGTTTCCAGCATGGTGAACCAAACGAAGGACAATCGATTCTCCATGTGGGCCAGCCCCCTCTCCTGCCGCACATGCATCAGCAGGAGTAGAGTACTTCCAGCGACCAACACCAGGACACACCACCACACCTGGGTGCTCAACGGCTCGAAGAATATGTTCCTGATGTGACTGCGTCGGGGGTGGCGGAAGAGGAAGTGGATTCTGCGTGGGAGAGAGAACGTTCTGAGATTTGACCCAAGCCGAGTTTTCTGTGATTAACTCACTGCTGGATGTGAAAAACCGCCGAGTACTGCACGTAGGGCTGTCTGTTCGGCACATAGCGAACGGGACACACGGCAAAGTCCGCCTCGCGACTCGTCACCTGACCCATCACTCCGGACCAACTGCCATTCTCCAGCAACTCGCCCCACCTATCAGTGAAGATCATGACCAAGCTGCACAGAAACAGGATGTAGTAGTTTTACGAATTATATCAATATTTAAGAAGAATTAAAAACAAGAAAGGAAGGTAACTTTGGCCAGCCGAAGTCTATATACCCTTGCAGTTAAGTCCTATTTAATTACAAATTACAAAAATCTGATTTTCGATTTACAACAAACCGAATTATAGCAATTTTGACAATAATTGATTAATCATTCCTATGGGAGCTATATATTATAGTCGTCCGATTTATGTAAAATTTATTTCGAAATTCTGAAATAATAAAATAAAGTTATATTCAAGAGTAGAAAAGAATACAATAAAAATTAACGAAGCTATAATTTGTTTCCTATTAATTTCCCATTAATTTTCCGATCGTTCCTTTGGGAGCTATATGATATAGTCGCCCGATTTTAAAAAAATTCGAAATTCAGGACAATTAAAAAAATTATATTCCCAAGAGCAGAAGGTAATATGTCAAAAAACACCGAAGATATAATTTTTTTCCATTATTTTTCTGATTATTCCTATGGGAGCTATAAGATATAGTGGTCCGATCCGGGTGGTTCCGACTTATATACTACCTGCAATAGAAAGACGACTTTTGGTAAAGTTTTATCTCGTTAGCTTTAAAACTGAGGGACGTAGAAACGGACAGACAGACAGTCAGACGAACATGGCTAGATCGACTCGTCTAGTCATGTTGATCAAGAACATATATACTTTATGGGGTCGGAGACGTCTCCTTCACTGCGTTGCAAACTTCTGACTCAAATCATTATACCCTCTGCAAGTATATAAAAAAGCTTAAAATTTTTAGATGCGATGAAACCATTAATCATTTTTGAATCACCAAATTGATTAATTAAGGCTTATTTTTTGAGATGCTAAGTAATTTAAAGTATTTTTCTGAGTGTAAAATCTGGTTAATTAGGCCCTTCTTCGATGCTAGTTCCACGTACCCACCTGAAGTTGAACATGCGCTCGACGAGTTGAAACAGCTGATAGGTCTTCCGCTGCATGGGATCAAATTGTAGGAGCTGCTTATCGTCCGCCAGATATTCCATGACATCGAATCCAGGTGGCTTCTCTGTCAACTGTGGGAAATAGGTGGAAAGTGAAAGTGGGCAGGTGTTTGGGACAAGGCCGTGCTTCCACGCACCACAGTACTGCCCAACAGAGTGATATTGTGGAAGTTGCGCCGGCGAATTATCCAGGACTTTTTATAATTTTCCAAGAGCTGATAGCCACCAGAACGAGTCCATATTCCCTTTCTTTCAATTATAAGAGCAGTAGGAACTTTCTGGCTAACTCTGTATACATCATAGAGAAGCAAAGATTGGCTGAAAGTATTATTTTTATGAGTTAGTATACACTATGATTTTATGATTTATGAATTTAAACAACAACGCAAATACTCTTACAGCAACAAATTACAACCATCAGGTTCTATTGCTCTTCAATAATAATTCAAACAACGAAATATCATACTAATCATAATATTTTGAGCAAACCATTCCCTTGTGCTTTACTTAGAACTGATTTTTGAAAAATATTGAAGAATGTATACGAAATCTTAATGACAATACTGGCGCACTGCATTTTAAATTTTATAACGTGATGTGTTGCGTATATTCTTTGCTTTAAGAGTGATAATGCTCTGTCTCACTTGTCTTGAGCCCTCAAGGCCACTGTGATGTCCGCATCAATGCCCATGCTGTAGCCACTCAAGTGCTGCTCAATCAGCTGCTCATCTGGCAGAGATTCCCGGCGAGAGCCGAGAATGAACCACGCCAGCGAGTTGTTAAAGTATCCGGCCTCAGAGGCCACCCCGAGCACCCGGCGCCTGACAAGGACATGCTCGAAATTCAGCACCAGGACCGCCGTGCGCGGAGACCCGTAGAACATGAGATCCTCGAAATTCGCCGACATTCCTGGCCGGTAAAATTGCACACGATAGTTGGCCAACAATTTCTGGTGGCATTCAATTTGCCAGTCGCCATCAGCATCAGCGCCGCGGACCACCAGGACCTGGCCCAAGTGCTCCGAACGCAAAAAGTCCTCGAAGGCTGCCAGCTCAAGGAAATTGGTATTTATGCTTTCAATTTGCAGCACGCGTAAAAATGCTGTTAAAATTATAAAAGGCCAAGAAATAACTTTCACTCGCAACTTAATCATTTTATATGGCCACTTTAGCACCGACTTCTTTCCCGCCAACTTGTGTTTGCTTTGTGCGGGGCCTCCGGCGTTTTTATAGGGTTTCATTTTCCCCTGCATGTGCATAATTTATTCACATTAATCATATCGGTGTGCTCTGGACTCATGCAAATTGTGCGGTTGACAAGAAAATTATTCTGAGGATGCATAATACGGTGATTACTTTGAAAGGAATGTGAATATTGTGCGAGTGCGGCACGAAATAATTAAAAGTAATTAAACAATTTTCCAAGAAGGTTTCAGGCCGTGTGAAGTTTTAAGAGGTAAGCGTGTATTAAAAAAAATATTATATTTACGGTTGTCAGAACTTGAAAAAGGTAATGTTTTCTTTGAACTACGACGGAATTTTTAATAAGTATCTTAAAGAGTTACTAACTTAAAATAAAATTTGGCAATATTAACTCCTTCAATGAGAACTATTCTAGATAACTTTTATGCAAGCTAAATGGCTTTTTCGAGTGAAATTAGTGGCCAATGTCCGGACTCCGTCGCCACATCGATCAAAGCTCCATCGACTCCGCAATGGCCCCGATTCGAGTTGCACCTAGCGAGAAGTGGGCTTCTGCCAGCGTATACCAAAAATCCAATAACTAGACGCAACATTAAGCAGGACAAAGCTGGTGGCATTAGCGTGACATTATCCGACTGCAGCCAAGAAGCTACGAGAAACGACAAAAACGCGTGTTAGCATCCACGAAAATGGAGCCAAGGACCTTAGCGTGTGTCCCCCGACGAGGGTCCTGTGTGGAGTAGGGCTTGCAGGGTCTTGGGAAAGTGTGGCCCAGAAAATGTTGCGAAACTTGAAAGCAAATCCTGCAGCTTGCAACTTAATTTCATGGCACGCGGCATGCAACTCGCAGGCAACTTCATTCGGGCAATTTGCTTCACGACAGCTTGCCACGTGCCAAAATGGGGGGAGCGGGAGGAGATAGGATGGCCAAAATGGAGGCGAGATAGAGTCCTGCAAGGACTTTAAGACTGCTCCGAAATTAAAAGGAATTACATTCAATTTGTTGACATTTTTGCGGATGCTCGCGGATGCTTGCGGATGCGGATGCAGCTCCCCCTTTTGTCTTTGGCATCCCTTTGTGCCCTGCTTAGCTGACTTTCGCCGGTAATGACAAAAAACATTTTGTGCAAGGCCACATGCAAATGAGCAGCAGAAAACTGAAACAGCGCCAGGAAGAACAAGGCCATTCAAATGTATTCATTGCGAACAGGGGAAATTCGCTGGCATTTTATCGCAAGATTTCCATCGAATACGCGGGTTGCCTGCTAAAAAAAATCTCGAGAGCACGGAAATTCTGCCTTCACACATGCAGGGAATGACAAAAACAAGTGCGCATACGCCCTGTTGCAAGCCAGCGAAACGTTTAAAAATTTCTTTTTAAATTCGGTGCTTATATTCTCGACTGTCTCCTCTTTCTTGACATTTTCTCACACATGGCAGACGTTTTCGCATTTGTAAATGCGCAAGTCTACGTGGGAAAATTTCATTTAATATTTCATAAGAAAATATTATGTGCGGTGTTGCCGTAGATATTAAATAGAAAGCCGCAGGTAAATTTTGGTTTAATTTCTGTACCGCAGGAACTTAGTCTATTATGGGTAAATTAATAAGGAAATTTGAAGTACATATTTTAATTTTTTGTAAATAGTTTAAATAGTTTTTGTATTAGCTTGCAATGCCTAATCAGCGCGTTCTTTATCTCTAATCATTAAAAAAACTTTAATCACCGTCCAAAAATAAATTTAATTTATTCAAATGGAATACACTTTTTATTGGCTGCTTGTCTTCTGTGTAAAATTATTTTAATATACTCTTTTTAATCAAAGACGCTCGGAATACACGAGCATTCCTTTAAATTCTTAGGAGGGAATTAATTTTCTTCAATTATTTTAATGCTCCACCAGCACATAACATTGCAATGTGAAGGAGCAACACAAAATAAACAAGAAAACATTTTAATTAATTTTCCTCCCAAAACTGGGGATATTATTATTATTATTAAATATGATTTCTTTAAAAAAATTCAAATTCTTCGTTCTCCGTCTTATTTTTGTTGATAATTATTTTTTCGTTTCAACTGCGGGGGATTTTAATTGTAGGTAAGTATGCTGGCAACCGGAAAAACTTGTCCATGGGCCAAATAAAAGCAGCCAACAAAAAAGGAAGCGGAAAATCCCCGGCAGCCATGGGACGAAGCTCGGAATAAGTTCCTCGAAATGACGACAACAATATGCGACTCATACTTTTTGGCCTGCAGCGGTAGAGACGTTGAATACAATTTGGGTAAATTAAAGTACTTAAACTTTTAGATTAAGAATATATTTTTGCTTAATTATATACAATTCCTTTTTATAAATATCTCATTGTTTTGAGAACAGTTTTGGTAATATATTTATTTATTACCTTGTTACAATTTGCGACTTTTTTTAAACCCAGGAGTGTCGAATTTTTTTTATATATTATACCTTAATTTAATAACTTATTTGCCTTTCCTATTTCTTTGCTCACTTACGAACGAAATTTCTTTCCATTGTTAGTTTCCACACTTCATAGCCGCTTAATGTTGGCGCGAACAGTTTTATTTGCCAACAGCAATGGCCGAAAATTCTCCTTGCAGCTGGGACTGGGCCGCATAAAGTCAACTCATTATGAAATTACTGCTAGAAACTAAGCTCCCCGAAAAGGAAAGAAAGGCGAGCACGAGAATGACTGGCAGCGGAGAAAGCCGGCAAGGAAAACAAATTAAATTTAATCGATTTGTGAAAAGCTGCCAGACAACAACAACTACTGAGTGCAGGCTGGAGAAGCGAAGTAAAGCGAAGTGCCGGATCCGGATGGGTTGCATGGTAAATTAAGTGAGGGCGTGTCCGCACTCCAGACTGCGGACGGCGGACTCCCCAGCTCAGAAGCAGAAGGCCAACGAGTAGCTCTTGGCCACTTGTCGACTCTAAGCGCATTCTAAACAAATTAAAATTCAATTAAAAAGATGAAATGCCATTTCAGGGCATGGAAATGCACGCGGGATGAGGTTTACTGCCAACTGCCATTGCAGAGCTACATTTTCTGGCCGAGTTACTTGGTATCTGGTGTCGAAAAAATGTAGTCTATTTAATTTAGTGGCAACACGTTAACGCAGTCCAACACTCATTTCGATTGCACTGTGAAAAATTGAGTAAAGTACTCGGTTTAAGTTCGAATTGAAAATTGAATTTCCGCCATATTTATTTTCTGTGTAAAGTAATACCCGCTGCAGTCGAGGCCATTAATGCCGCGCTCGTCACTCGAGTGGGACTTGAGCATCATTTCCAATTACGAGGCCTCAATGCAGACGGCTTAGCGGCTGTCTTCGGCCAAGAATGTCCGCTGATGATTTTTGGTTGTCCCCTCATCAGTGCCAGTCCCTTTGGCTGGTCACGGTCATCGATGTGCCAGCTCTCATTACGGCCACTTCTGCGGCCTTTGGCCGGCTTAGCCGCCAACTCCCATTTGGTCGGCTGTCCTCAGCGTCCGTGGGCTGCATTAAAATCGGCGTCCCCCTCAGTTCGCGCCATTACCGATTCTCATTCCCGATTCCCCTTGTCGGACGTCCGGTGCTCTTTTTGTGCGTCCCGGGTCTGTTCGATTTGGCTTAATGGCCGGGAGCATGTTGTCACTGCTGGTGCCGTAATGAATTGGCTGCGGACCAGCCTTGGTCCTGTTGGTCGAATCAGCTGGCTCAAAAATCCTCAAATTATCCCAAGATTTTACGCTGATAAACATATGAAGAATGACAGTCGTTCACTAAGTAAATGTAGATGTACTTAGTTGGCTTTCCATGTTTTCGTATATTGATACTTTTAAATAAAAAGTTGTTTGTAAGAAAAGTTGACAAGCTGAGACAAATATCTTTCATCTTTATACCCTTGATCATTATACCCTCTAATGATTTCAGTCAGAAGTTTGCAACGCAGTGAAGGAGACGTTTCAGACCCTATAAAGTATATATATTCTTGGTCAGCATGACTAGACGAGTCGATCTAGCCATGTCCGTCTGTCCGTCCGTCTGTCCGTCCGTCTGTCCGTCTGTCCGTCCGTCCGTTTCTACGCAAACTAGTCCCTCAGTTTTTAAGCTATCGAGCTGAAACTTTACCAAAAGTCGTATTTCTGTTGCAGGTAGTATATAAGTCGGAGCCGGCCGGATCGGACAACTATATCTTATAGCTCCCATAGGAATAATCGGAAAAATAATTGAAAAAAAATTATAACTTATGTGTTTTTTGACATATTACCTTATGCTCCTGGAAATATCATTTTTTTAACAGTTCTGAATTTCGAATTAAATTTTATAAAAATTGGACGACTATATCATATAGGTGCCATAGGAACTAGAAAATGAATGGCAAATTAATATGAACAAAATTATAGCTTCGGTGTCATTTGACATATTTCCTTCTACTCTTTGGAATATCGTTTTTTTAATACTTCTGATTTTCGATTTAAATTTTATAAAAATCGGACGACTATATCATATAGCTCCCATAGGAATGATCGGAAAATTAATGGGAAATTAATAGGAAAAAAATTATAGCTTTGTTAATTTTTATTGTATTCTCTTCTACTCTTGAATATTACTTTATTTTATTATTTCAGAATTTTGAAATAAATTTTACATAAATCGGACGACTATATTATATAGCTCCCATAGGAATGATCAATCAATTATTGTCAAAATTGCTATAATTCGGTATGTTCCAAATCGAAATTCAGATTTTTGTAATTTGTAATTAAATAGGAATTAACTGCAAGGGTATATAGACTTCGGCTGGCCGAAGTTAGCTTCCTTTCTTGTTTTTATTGATATTGAAATCTTGATATTTGTAAGGAAAAATATAAGGAAAAGAAAGGCTCTCATAAAAGCTTACAATCAAAATTAACAAAAGTGAATATTTTAAGGTTTTTAAGAAAATTCACCTGCATTAGAATATCAAATATTCGATTACAGAGTAATTCCTACATTAAATTTTGTAAACACGTTAAGAGTTTTCTCCTACTAGACTCTGAGCTTATCCTCGAATACAAATATTTATTAATCATTTCTCAACTGGGGTGAATTCCAATCCAAGTGGATGGGCAAACGCTGTGGTATGCTGACATATCTCCGCTCAATGGCCACTCGAGGCATCGATCTGCAAATCATCTTTGCTCCAATTAAAGCCAGGTCGCCGGGTCACTTGACGCAATTAAAGGGCTTGACAATCACCGCAAGAGGAATCGCCCCGGCCTCTCGGACCCGACAATAAAGGAGCTTAATTTAAAATTTAAACCCTTTTTGCTGGAGGCGGCGACCGCAACGTTTCCTGTCCCAGTCCCCAGTCCCGACCCAGGATGGACTGATGAAAAAAATATTTTTTTTTCCCCTTCCGGCTGCCGAGGTTCTGTGGAGGACGATCAAGGAGCAGGAGCCGCAGCCAGGAGGACAGCAGGGCAAATAATTTTTACAAATTATACGCTCACATGCCAACTGCGAAAGGAAAGACAAACAGAAATCGAGGAGGCAAAAATTATGTGAAATGCGAGAGAGCGAGAGGCAGAAGGGAAGGGGAGGGGGAATCAGGCGATATCCTTGGAGAAAAGGCAATAACAAGTCGGTCTGCTGATTGGGTCCGCTGCCGGACTCCGACTCGATTGACTGCACCAATAATAACTTCAAACAATGGCCGGCCAAGTAGTTTCCCCTTTTCCCGGTTCTTTTTTGCCGGTTCCGCAGTCGGCCATGTTTGTTTAATTTTTGATACCGCTGCGCCTTGATTCGCTTTATTTTTACACTGACTCAGAGTTACCGATACTTTGACCATAAGTTTAAATGTTTTAAATAAATATAAATCTTAAACGTACATTTTTCTTATTTCTGGTAAAGCTACTTTACCATAACGAATAATTTTAAATTGATCTAAAATTATAATCTGGATTATTTTAGAAGTTTTAATAATTTATTTTATTTAAATTTATAATTATTTATTATTTAAAAACGAAGATAATTATTAAATATTTTATATTTTGCTACTTATATTCTATGTAAACGAACAGCAAATAAAATTTAAAAATTAACAATAAGTTAATTGAGATGCAAAATGATATTTGCTGAAACTGAAAATATCTTATAAGTACTTTTACTTATTATACCCTTGCAGAGGGTATAATGATTTCAGTCAGAAGTTTGCAACGCAGTGAAGGAGACGTTTCAGACCCTATAAAGTATATATATTCTTGGTCAGCATGACTAGACGAGTCGATCTAGCCATGTCCGTCTGTCCGTCCGTCTGTCCGTCCGTCTGTCCGTCCGTCTGTCCGTCCGTCCGTCCGTTTCTACGCAAACTAGTCCCTCAGTTTTTAAGCTATCGAGCTGAAACTTTACCAAAAGTCGTATTTCTGTTGCAGGTAGTATATAAGTCGGAGCCGGCCGGATCGGACAACTATATCTTATAGCTCCCATAGGAATAATCGGAAAAATAATTGAAAAAAAATTATAACTTATGTGTTTTTTGACATATTACCTTATGCTCTTGGAAATATCATTTTTTTAACAGTTCTGAATTTCGAATTAAATTTTATAAAAATCGGACGACTATATCATATAGCTGCCATAGGAACTATCAGAAAATTAATGGCAAATTAATATGAACAAAATTATAGCTTCGGTGTCTTTTGACATATTTCCTTCTCCTCTTTGGAATATCGTTTTTTTAATACTTCTGATTTTCGATTTAAATTTTATAAAAATTGGACGACTATATCATATAGCTCCCATAGGAATGATCGGAAAATTAATGGGAAATTAATAGGAAAAAAATTATAGCTTTGTTAATTTTTATTGTATTCTCTTCTACTCTTGAATATTACTTTATTTTATTATTTCAGAATTTTGAAATAAATTTTACATAAATCGGACGACTATATTATATAGCTCCCATAGGAATGATCAATAAATTATTGTCAAAATAGCTATAATTCGGTATGTTCCAAATCGAAATTCAGATTTTTGTAATTTGTAATTAAATAGGAATTAACTGCAAGGGTATATAGACTTCGGCTGGCCGAAGTTAGCTTCCTTTCTTGTTTTTTAATAATTTTTATTTTAAAAGCCAAAAAAAGTCTTACCACCAATGTTCTTTAGGGAGAGGGTGTATTTGATTCGACTTAAAGGAAGGGTTCATATTTTCTTTACATTTTTTTTGCTACCTTCGCTGATGGCTGATGCCTTTGCTGCAATTGTTCCAATCGGCCGCCAACTGTTCGTTTCCGCTTTTGTTTTTCGCCCGGGCTTTTCTTCTACTTGGGCAGCAAACAGGCTTCAAATTGAACGGAAGCTGGCCACGAGTTATGCCCCGCTAGTTGGCCGCCCTGCCCCGCCCACTTCCTACGCCCCACGCCACCCACCACCCACTGTTCATCTCCTGTCCAAGGCCGAGGCGGAGGCATTGTTCCATGTCGTGACTCCTTCGGCTTTCCCAGCATCTTTTGTTGTCCTCCGAAGGGGATGGGCGGTGGAAAAGCTCCGGTGCCGCCCTTTTGTCGCTGCGCTTCCGCTAACCTTTTTTGTTCTCCTCCTTTATTTTTGCCGGCCCAATTTTTCCTGCTGCGCTGCTCAGTTTGATTTGCGCCGATTTCTTTTCATGCCAGCGTCCTTTAAAGCCCGATCCGTGCTCTGCCTTTTCCATCAATTTGATTTTGTTAGTTTCCATTTCATTGAATTCTCACATATCCGCATCCGCACTCGCATCCAGCTAGTTGGCGAAATTGTGCCATTAGTTGGCGTTGTCCTTGCTTTTCCTTTTTATTATTATTTTACACTCGGAAAAATATACTGCCTTCATCCGCTAGCCCCAGCAAGCATGTGAGATCTTATTATGTATTTGTAATGCAGTAAATAATAAAATATATATGGTTCTATTCCAGTTTACTAGGCACTTCAAAATGTGTTGTATGCAAAATGGCCTTCCATTAAAAAAAAAACTATTTTGTTTATTAAATTAATTTTATTTTATTCAAACTTTAGCTCAGATACAATGGTACATTTTTCTAAAGTCACCTAAAAATTGTATTATATTTTACTTTAAAATGGCGAAGCTTATATTAATTTTTTCACTGCATTCTATTCTATTCTATTGCGCCGCCGCCCTTTTTGTTGCTGCATTGTCTGCCGCGTTGTCGTGTTATCCTGCTGCCAACAACAAAAGGGTTTCGGCCATAAAATAACCAATTTGCATAGTTTAGTTAGTTGGACGCTTCCGCCTGTGACACTTTTTCAGCGGGCCAACGGAGGGTTAAAGGGGCGTGGGCGTGGCACGTAACCCGGAGGCGGTCGGCCTATCCTCGGCCATCCTTTGCTGGCCATAATTGATGACTGTTGGTAACGAACAACAACAGGAAGAGCCAAAGCAATGACGAATTTTAAATTGCTTCTTTTTCGTGTATAGATTCCGAATTGAAGTTAATGGAAAAAAGTTGGCGATAAAAATTGATTGCATATTCCTGTGCTCGAGTATGTGTTCGTCAGCGAAATATTTTGATTTTAACCCGCTTAATTTAAGCACTTGATTAAGTTTACCAAAAGGCTTAAAACCTATTTGAAGTTAATTATATATTTATATTCGTAATATTTTTTTGATCTTACAGTAAAGCTTTTGTAAAATATTTTTGATACAATTACGAAATTGTAATGCTTATAAATATTTTTGAGAATGTGACTGGAATTGTTCGCCAAATATTTATATTTACATTGAAAATTTGCAATTTTTTAGATATCAATGTTATGCAAATTTGAAAATTCCTTTATTACTATATTATATGCCTTAAAATGTTGAAGTTTCACTGCATTTCCCTTTAATTTTTTTGTGACTAATTATTTTAAAGCAATTGGAAGTGCGCTCTTATTCAAATCAATTTTAGTTTAATGCACTTAATTTGCACGGCTATGAATTAGTAGAAATACACAAAAAAAGGGCACTCAATCATCATTTTTTCGTTGAATGATTTGTGTTGCGTTTTCATACTATATCAATAAATAATTTAATCATTAAATTACCTACTGATTAATTGTTATAAATATGTAAATTGCATTGTGAAATGTAATTGAATGACGCAGTAATAATTCCGCAGTTTTTCATTGCAGCTTTTTAAAAGCGTCCTCCCAGGCAGTTCAGGAATTCCCCCGTAAAGAAAAACACTCGAAAACTGTTTGGGCGTGACCTGCGGCAGCTGCCAAAGACCGACTGCAGACCATTCAATTTTCCCACTCTCCCTGAGGTCACTGGCTGCCAACAATTTTCATAATCATTTAACGGTTTCGCGGCTGGAAAATGGGGGCGGGGTCAGGCGGTTCAGGGCCACTCTCAATGGCCATTAAGTTTATCGAAGAACGTTCGAAGAGGTCGTACTTGAAATGTGGCTGCAGGCCTCTTTCGCACACTTGAAATCTAAATTGGTGAGAAATTCAGGGCCCAACATTAAAAAATTACAATGATATGTTTTTGCATTACAATAAAATATTTTTCAATTGCAAATAAACAGGTAAATTCCTTTGATTATGCAAGTATTATATTTTTTCTAAAAGTGCTTTACAAATATTTCAGTTTAAGATAAAGAAGTAATTGAAATTCTCAGATGAATTATTGTATAATACAAATAAATAAATTAATTGAGGGAGTTGGAACAGGTTCTGTAAAATGAGTTCCCTATTTTAGTTTCGATGAGATTTTTTCGAGTGCACTTCGCCCTTGCGCCCACCCTTGCCCTTTTTTTTGGCGCTCACAAACCGCACACTCGACTCAACAAGGTGGCAACTTCCACCTGCTTCTGGCCTAATGCCGCTTGGAGCCGAGGCGACTTGGCCATTTGAGAGCCAGTCGACCAGGAAACGCGGAAATGGCACTGAGCATCATCGCCGTCTTGGCCCGGCCAGAAGTTTGAAGAAGTTTAAAGCACTCGAGACACTTTGGCAACTTTCTTCTTGGGTGCAAAATGGGAGGCCCCGAGGGTTTATCAAACTAACGACCTTTGTTGATGAGTGGTCGCCCGGCAGAGGGGCTTATTGATTTTCCAGGAGGAAAACTGAACGCTGAAAACTGACGGGCGACTGGGAACTGCATCTGCATAATTGGCAATGAGTTATGCAGAATCAATGGATCGCTCCGAGGACTGACACATTAGACGCTCGGCGGCGATAAGCTCGGCAAATAAATGGAATGAAACTGCACTTAACGTCAACACGATTGACAGCCCGGAGGTCGAGGAGCGAGAAGCTGTTTAAACTCTTAAAACGCTTTTTCCCGCTACGTTACACACCGAAATCAGCATCAAGAATGGGCTGGGCTCACGTCCTCCTTTCTCCACTCGCTCTCTCTCACTCTCTCAGGTTTCCTCTCCCTTTTTATAACAAATTGGATTTGGGAAAAATCGCTCACCTTTCATTTCACCTGGATTAATGGCGCCGAGGCGAGCGATGAGTCTCCGGCGCACACAATGGCAGAGTGTCGACGGCTAAGTGGTGGGTTCCAGCGTGTTACACATGGCAAAATAACAAAGATTTGTTAAACTTAAATAAATTATAATCTGAAGATCTCAAACATGGCTACATCCCTATATCTGTTACAATTATACAAGGTCTGTTAGAAGTGAAACTCAAGTTAAATGACTAGAAAGAAAAAATATGGTATTACTAGATTATTCTAAAAATTAAGATGTAATTTTAAATAAGTTAATATTAAGTTCCGAACAGTTTTAAAATGCAGAACTAATTTCTTAATTCAATTATTAACAAGAAATGTTCTCGTAACATTTAATTAAATTATAAATAATAAACAAAATATTAGTTTTAAGTCGTCAATCACAATTTAAAATCGGTTTAAAAAGTGTTGGTTGTCACTTTTCTCTGTGTGGCAGATTGTGCCAGCAGGGGTTCTGGAAAATACGTTTCTTTACAATTTTTTTAGCCAAATGGACTCACTGGGATTTTGCACGCTGATTGGGCGAGCTGCCAGTTTGGACACCTGTAATACGATGAATAAATTAAGTGGTTAAGTTAAAGTAATTGAAAAGCGATTAAGTTGGATACACTTGTTCTGCGTTGATGGCAGGGAACGAAGATTGGATTTCTTTGTCTCGACTGCAGTTATTTTTAGAATGCTAAACTGCAGACTGCCAACAAAAGCTAGGCACTAAGCTTCTCTCAAGCTTTAGACATCTGAACAGAACCAACTAACTCCTACACAAACACACAAAGAAAGTGGAGTGCTTTAAGTAGAAATATGAAAATGTGTCTCCATTATTCGAACTCAATAACATAATTGTTGCTATTTGTGTTTTGGTTGCATTATGTGCCCACATTTACAACGCATTTCGCGAGCGTATCTGATTACTCCGTCACAAAACTCCCACACAATGGCCAATATTTTCGCTGAATATCTTCCGTCTTTCGTATATCAGTGCAGTCCATGCTAATGGTCTATAACCCACCCACTGTCGCCGAGCTTCCGTCATTGTTGTCAGCATTATTTGCATATTGTGCGCAAAATTTACTCTCCGCCATTCAGAAAATCGCACTGCAAGTGGGTGTCCTGACTAGAACAAGGATAAGAAAGAAAGCACAGTGAGAAATTCTCATTCCGTATTTCAAAGAAAAATGGGTCCCTAAAATCTGGAAAATTTGGTCATTGAATTGATCAAACAATTTATATGTTGCATATAATAATAAAAAATTTCATTACTTTATCAAAAATATACCTACAAGAAAGCGTTGTCCTTGTATATTTTAATTTTCTTTTAATATTGAAACAGCTTTGTGATTTAACTTTTTTTCTCTGCAAAGACAAAATAAAAAAAAAACACGGGATAGAGAAAATATGGGCCAACAAATTTAGCCGACCATTTTGGGGGCGGCAATCGCAATATCACACTCCCCTCCCCAGATTTCCTTGGAGTTTTCACTTCAAGGGGGGCACAATAAACTTTGGCCAACTCTTTATACCTTTTTCCTCCGAACGAAGTGAACTGAAATAGAAAAACGCATAAATAAGCAACACAAAAAGCGAAATTTGCCAATAAACGGGGGAGAAAAAGTTTTCTAAGGGCAGACACCGAAATCGCTTGAGTTGCCATTTAATTTTTACATATTTCTGCTCAATTGTTGCATAATCAAGGCATTAAAAGAAACGCTTACACCATTTAGCCTCCTTTTCCCACTTTCCCCACGATTGCCCCCTCCAATTGGCAACATCAAAGTCTGGCATAAATATTTCCCTTCGCCTTTTGTTTTGTTTGTGTATTCAGTTTTGTGTTACAGGTGATTGCATTTGCCTTCCGTTTGTTTCCCTCCTCTGTTTGTTTAGGTAACAATATATTGGCTTGCTGAGGCCAAGAAAAGAGGAAACGGGTAAGGGATTACATGAGGGACGGGGGAAAAGGGAAAGTCAGTGCGAAGTTTTCAGCGGTAGGGGTTACGCGGATTTGGCTGACAAATATTTGTAGGAAATATGAAAATTTAATGGTTTACGTGATGAATTTAGCAACCAGTTTTTGGCCAAGAATTTGGGATTTGCGGAGAAACCATAAGGATCTGACAAAAAAGGGATTGTTTTCGAAATAAGAAGTTTTATTTAAAGAAGCTATTTTTAAGAAGCCAATTTAATACTTATTATTAAGACATAAATAATTTTGAGTAATTTATTTTAATAACAATTTTAATTTTATATCTTTATTATTTTTTAAATTACATCTTAATTGTAATATTTTTTTTAATTATACAAATTTCTAGAAAGAATATTAAATTGTTTGCATTTGAAAAAATGTTTGTTATATAAAAATAGAAAGCGAGTTTGAATGGAATCTATTTTAATCAAATTTCTTATCTTTGATACATTTTGAAAGAAGTTCGATTTTCATGTTCGATTATTTCTACATATTTTGTAAAATCATTAAGTTTGTTTCCTGGTATCCCCTTGCAAACACCCACATCGAACAGCATATTAAAGTTGGCCATACATCACCTTGGCTTACTCCATTTCACGTATAGATTGCTTGGCCCACAGATGCAATCGAAATTAAACCCACAACGAAAGTAAATAAATTTAACAAAATGGAATGCTGAAATTATTTCCTCAGGTCGTCCAGACACACACACACACACTCGCACACAGCAGCTCGAAAAACGATAAATTGCTAGTGCAATGTTAGCAATTGCTGTTAGCCATTACGTATCCGCCGCGTTGCACCAAAACAAGCAGCAGTAGCAGCATCGGAAAAAGCACACTTGATTGATGAAAAACCTTTGCGAAATGTCAATCCAGCATAATTGAGTCATGTGCTGCCTGTACCACCCACAAAAAAATAAGTGCGGACCGGCAAAGGGAAACGTGAAAAGTGGCAGCTGCAAATAAAAAGTGGCAGAGTGAAACGCGTGTGCGGGGTCGCCATGGCACGGGTATCAATGTACTTTGTGAGTGTGTACTGTACACTGCACAGCCACACTGGCGTTGGCCAAAAGCATCATTACCAGCGCCATACGTCGCGACAGCCGCAGCTTAAAGTCACTCAGGTGCAGTGGCCAAGGCGAAATGCACATTACATTGCCTTCTGTTCGAATGCGTCAGCGATGCTCCTGTGACTCACGACATTTCGGTTGGGGATTTTTGCATGCAAACGAATCCAAATACGGTTGTACATTAGCCATACAACTTAAATAAATACAATAAAATGCCATTTAAAAATTATAAAAAGTACAATTTAAAAGGCATTATGCTTAAAACAAAAAGGTGGAATATACCAACATTATTTAATGGCCTTAAAATACTTCCTTTTCTAGCACCTAATACTTGATTATGAATTTTTTTTGTAAGGTTAGTCTTTATTCTTTTAATGTATTTTAGCCTTCAAATTGAGAAATAATATTTTCATAAGTAAGATAAAATAATTTAATTATTTTACAGAATTTGTAATTCACGTCTATATTCCATCTGCGGAGCAGCATCACGCTGCCACACCAGACATGTAATGGCAAGAAAATTAATGCCGGCAAGTAAATGCTGCTGACTACAGTCCCTCGACGGAGAGCAGAACGATATACTTGACGATGATGATGGCAGGGCGATGGAACCAATGAAGGAAATCCGGGGGAGCCCTGCGCCTCGGCCACCTGCAATAGACCACAGAACAAGTGGCAGCCAAAGTCGTTTCAAGTAAGTGTGACAAAATATAAATCTTTGCCTCCACTGTGGCACTTTGGTGTGTGTGGATGGATGGCGAAGCAACCTGAACACATAAGCTGCAGTTGGTCAGGGCGCTCGTTAAACTGGACAGCCCTGCTGGACGGCTGCTCTGATGCTCTGCTGCAGGAGCTGCTGATGTTGCTGCTGTTGCAGCCGAAGGACCAACATCCTGGCGACCACATCAGCTGCAGCTGTTTACGACCTACGCCAAGAGAGTTCAGCTGAGGACTCTCATTTGCGGCTGGTCGAGGGGATGTTTTTGGGGCACGGCACTTGTTACGACTCGACCGCTGTGACTTTCAGGGGTGGCAAATTGACCGACTTAGAGGGGCTGAAAAAAATATATCGGGAAATATAGTTCGAATTTTGGAAATATGTGAATTTCACGGAGGGGTTGAGGAGTTGTGTCAATGTTTTTAGCACATACAATATGTTGAAAATAATATGGTGTTTGAGTCTCTTGCTTTCTTATAAAAAGTGTTAGGTTTAGGTATAGATAGTACGATGCCCTTTTCTTTTTGGGAGGAATTTGGAAGCTAGCTTTACAATTACATTTTCTAACAGGTTGATCCATACCTTAATATTATTATTATTTATTATTTTTTTATTCCATTACTAAATATAAAAGTTCTTAAAATTAAATTAGGTTTTTTATAATAATTGTTTCATAATTTCGCCTCTAACAAAACATATCCCAGACAGCAACAACCACTATTTCTCCTTTTCAACCCAGAGAAGTGATACCACATCACACAAGAGAAAATCCCACTATTTACCAAAAGCCTGGCAAAGACTTTCTCTCGCTCATTTCTGGGCATGCGCCACTTCTCTCTGGTTAATGTGAAAAACGAACAACCTCAATTGGTTGGGAAAAATGGCGCTTTGGCAAGAGAAATTGTGCCACTCTCTACGGCTTCTCTCAAAGTGCCCATCTCCCGTTTGGTGTGGCATGAAAGTAAAAACAAACCTGAGAGCAAAATCATACAAAAGTAAAGGAACTGAAAGGACTTTCTTGCCAGCGATACAGCTCCTCGGAGCCCACTCTCTCACATGTGCTGCCGACTTGGCCAGGACTTCAATGCATATGCTTGGCACACAAATACACGCGGAGACAGCCGGGCCAGAAACAGAAATATGCAACGCAATCCCTTTAGGATTTGGCCAACTGTTTGCGCGCACTCTCAAAAACTTGAATGCACCTTAAATGTGGAAAATGGTGGAAAAGGGGGTGGGCAGGCGGCAAGGGGGCGAGGGCGGGGGCCCAAAGCTCCCCTCGAACTTTGACAATCTAAGCAGTTTACTGTGTCAATATGTTACGTTTGCTGCTCGTCCCACAGCCAAACTTCGCATAACTTATGCATGCAAATTTCCCCATTTCGCCTCCTTCCCAAAAGGTGAGAGACAAAAGCAACCGAATCGCACCAAATGCGGTTATTGCAGCGATTATTTTAATGGCTCTTCTCGGTTGTTTGATGCCACAGAACTTAACGTACTTATGCTGTGCATGATTTCTCTGTTTTTGTGGAGCTGCCAATGCAGATGTATTTAACACCTGCAAAAGTTTCGCCTCCGAAAAGTCATTCATGGTGCATTTCCTGCAGTAGAGTCATTTGTCAGCTTGTTCCAGGGAGTACAAGTTGGTTTCATTGGGCAGAGCGATTTGAAATTCAAATTTTTAAGTTGCCGCAAAATCGAAAAGTTTGGCAAGTCCCATCTAAGTGCTCGATGCGATGCGAAAGTTGCCGAACTAAAGTTTCGATGGAAAAATACTTTAGGTCATGCAATTGATATATTTTTTGAGTAAGGAATTGAAAAACGGTTGAGAGGATAATGTAGTGTGTGCTTATATAATTTAAAAAAATATAAAATAACTTGTAGTATTAAACAGAAGCAAAAACCGAATTTATTTATTTCCCTTCTAAAAATGAGAAAAAATTACACTTTTCCGCAAAATTAAACACAACAGAGCGCCGGAATATTTGTGACAACAGGATTCATAACTCACCCGAAATTTCAGGCGCAACTGCTTATTCTTTTATTATATATATTTTTTTAATTTACACTAAATATTGCAACGACGTCTGAGTCGACAGGAGCACAACAGGGCGCAGCTGCAGTTCCGCGCCCCAGTGCCACGCCCCCTGCCACTCCCACAGCGACACCCCACGCCACCGCCTCCAGTCGTCTGAGCTTGCTTATATTTTATTTGTGGCTAAAAATTGCATTCATGAATAATTCAGTGAAGTGAAAAATTTCGGGGTTTCTTCGCCCGTCTCCCATCGCTTTTGAAAAAAAAACCCAGCCAAAAAAGCATTCATTTTGTATTTTTTCGTAGCCACTTCCGTTAGTTCCGCTTCCCTTCTCGGCACGTTTTGTAATGTGTGCGGGTTATCAGCATTTTGGGTTAATATTTAATGTAAATGACAGACCGACCACAGTGCGGCTGCGTTGATGAAGCCTCGGACACGGGAGATCCGGAAACGGATCCGGATTCAGATTCGGGAACCTGGAGCTCCGACTCGCCGTCCAAAAAGTTCCTCTTAGTTTGCATAACATTCGAAAAGGAGTGCCCAATACTGACAATGTAAATGAGTCGCCGGGAAACGGAAACTGTTTATGCAGATCAAATGTACCCAAGAACACTCGAAATATTTCTGTCGCTCGATTTATGTTTCTGTTTTTGGCCTCCTCCTCGCTTCTTGACAGTGCAAAATAAACTACCAGCTATTCTATAAATTAAAATTGCTAAAATATGCAGTCTTCTTCAGAGTCTGGGTGAACTGTGCGACATTTTGCATTGCAATAAATGTCTCAGGTTGCAAATGTTTGTCTGTGAAATTTGTTCTTTATTTATCTTTGGGTTGGTTACGCATATTAATGCCATAAATAATTTCGACTTTAAAAGTATTGGTATATTGGTATTGTTTCAAAAATATATATTTACATCATCGTACTTGATAGAATAAAAGTTATATATTAAATATAAAAGTATTCTACCAAGTACGATGACCTGGACTTCAGGAAAAATCATGCGACATTATAAAGTCATATCGGGTCTGTTCTCTTTTTGACAGTTTATAAAATTTACGGGCAGTATTGGCTATTTCCTGATTACTGTGATAAGGTGGCCAAAGAGTAGTATATGACATCACTCTGCAAAAATCCATTATAACAAAAAGTACGTTTTTGTTTGGAAATATTACTTAACAAAATATGCTCCTTCCAATGCGGTGTTTTGGTATTCGATAAGTTTTGAGATCTCTTTCTTTAGCTGACGATTATACCTGATGGTATCATTCTTTAAACGTTCTCTGCAGTTAGCTTCCCTAAGATATTTCTCATAATTATTATTATATTTAATATTTACTAACCAATCCTTACGTGGGAACTTTAAATTTAGAATAGCTGGGATCTTTGGGACAGACATCCCGATCGTCGTACTTCGGTTTGTAGGTGAAGAAACGTTCATTGTTTGTGTCATCGAATTCTCCTATATACTTTTTGTCGTCCGCGTGACGATTTACATTACGATCCAAAAGGGTTCGTTTGTCGTGGATCGGAATATCGAATTTGGTAGTTTGCCTCCCAAATGCAATCCCCATTGTGGTCGTATAGCGAGTGGAAAATGCTCTCTCCACCTTCTTCTCTTTCTTTTCTTCATCCTCAAAAAAAAGCGATGTACGCAGGGAAGCCATTGCAAAATCGAAACCAACAACAAATAAGTAAATCAGGATCAAAACACGAGTGTACAGAGTTTCGAGTTGCTGTTAAACCAAAGGCCTGCTGCACAAAATCTATGCCAATCTATCTATGGGTTTTAGAGAATCTCCTGTAAATGTAGTTTAATATTTATCTATAAATAGGATATACAGAACCATATGAAATTAGTTTCTCTGCTCAGAGGACAATTTCGGTTCCAGCTCTGATATGCTCACATTTATAATTGGTTTAAATATCCAACTATTAGGCTGTGTAGAAAACTGAGGTATAATTAGATGTTGTGAATAATTAACAGTGTTCAAAATGCAAATACTCATCAGAAGTTCGCAATACACCGAATGTCTAAAGTCTTATGTATATTTCATGAAATACAAAATCAATAAACTTAAGGGAACCATAATGAAATTATCAACTATCAGGCACACAACCCTGCCGCCATTTTCTCGCGATTTATCCCAAAGGCGCCTGGCTCACCCACCACCCCCTCAACACCCAGAAACCACCGCACCACCCATCGTCCCACTATAAAGCATCCTTGAAGGAGCCCCAGCCTCCAGGCTCAACATTCAACATACTTTGTGCGTTAAAAATATGTAAAATATTTTAACCGAAAACCTTTTCAAAAGATTGCAGAGCAGGCGGCTCTGTTCGTGTGTGCATACTTGGCGTATGCGTGATGATATTAAGCGGCCCAAAAGTCAGTTGTGAGTGTGTGGCCGCGTCTGTGTCTGTGAGTCGGCTTGATAGCATTGATTTTACCCCCAATAATTTCGAAGAAAACCCACAAAGAAAGCATGGAAAGTTTCCCGCTGTGGAGGCAAGTTTGCGTGCAATTTAAGGTTAATTTATTTGGTGTTGATATGAAATGGAAAGACACCCTACCAACCTCGCATAGCAACCGCACTTTTACGACTTTAGAATAATAACGGTTTAAAGTGAGGAGACGCAATGCTAGAAAAAACTAAAATCGCTTAATTTGCATTGATTTAATGTAATTCAATCCCACAACTATTTCAGGTATTATTGCGTTTGGAATATTTACCAATAAATGATTAACCGTTTTGGTAACTAATTCTCTCATTGGCTCTGCTTGGTTATAATTAAATTTAACTCTTATTAAAATGGCTCTCAATGGTCTCATTTCTATTTTCTATTCTGCTTTCCCATACCCCAATCCGAATTTATGGCTTTAATCTTCTGGCTGGGAATTATACTCGCACTTTTTCCCGCTCTCTTCAGAGTAGGCTTTATGGCTCAAGGACGTGGCGCTTCAAGGACTGAATTTGGATTTGTGTTTTCATTATGAGCTCGAAGAGGGTCTGCTGGCGAAAGTGGATGGCCACTAAGCTGCATTCCTTTTAGCCAAAAATGGAGTGGGACAACATACAGGCAAAAAGCAAAGCAGAATAAAAACACAGCAAATAAATCAAATTAAATGAAATGAAATAGTTGAGGATTTGGGGAAGCCGACAATGGAATTCAGCCGCCACTTCTCCTAATGTTTCTTCGCATTTATACGTTCTCGATGTGATGCGTTTATACCTCAGATTAAATGTCGACCCATTCGGAATTGTTCACATTTCTTCAAGTTCATTATTTTTGGCTATGGCCAAATCGAAGCTGAACGAAGAGGTAAGATAACTTGAACACTATTATGTAGGCCAAGGAAGCATTCTAGACCACTTGATATCATGGCACCGCCATTTAAATGCCATTATTGGGCTAAATATGATTGATATACTCAAATGGTGCACAAACATTGGCCGTAACGTTAATGCCATGGCATGCACCGTATTTAACACGATAACATGCCTTTTTTGCCAGCACTTATCCTTAAATGGTGCCAGGAGAGGGCCAAATGCACCGGCGGGCCAACACATGGCCCGATCGGCCACGTGGCCCACTTCCAGTGCAATTCTCCGCCAATCGCCCGGCAATTCATATCCTGGCCCTGCACAAACACAAACACAATCGCAATCGGCACCACCACACACATCCTGCCTGCAACGACAACGAGCTGCCCCGGCGGGCAGAAAACACAGCGCAAAACACACTCGAGAATATTAAACAAAATGTCAATTTGGTGCTACATTTTTGGGGCAGGCAAGCCGTGCAGCGGGCCTCAAGGACCTCAAGGACCTGTCAAAAAATGGGCAAAAATCAAATCAAATTGCACACTTAAGCTGCAATTGCAGCGGCATCGAGAGAAATCAAAGTCCGTTGGCAGCAGGACGCCCAATCAAAATGGAAATAGTTTGGCCCGACATCGACCATCGAATGACCAGTTTTGGGACTTTCCGACCTGCTCAGCCCCCCAGGAAAAGGAAAAGGAACTCGAACGAAGGCCGAGCCAAGGCGAAACGGAAATGAAATCAAGCAAATTGAATGCGATGAGTTGGACGTGGGAATACGTGCCAACCGTTGTCATAACAGCCGTGACGATAAAAAAGACTCCAGATCAACGGTAATTGCTGCCGACAAACTCGCATCTATCTGCGATACCAGTACGAGTATCCGTAGGAGGCCGAAGGACACAAAGGCGGAACACGCGCCGCCGCCAGCGAATCCGAATCCGAATCCCAGTTCCAGCCCGAATCAAAATCCATAACATAGCCACCAACAATGCGTGCCAAAGCCATGCGAACATTTCAAGACATCCGACCAACACTCGCTGCCAGGCATACACCGTAAAAAAACTGTAAACTTTGTACATTTTTTAAAATAGTGCAAGTAAAAAAGAACACTAAGATGATATTATTGGCAATTTGTATTGTATTAAGGAACTACTAACATTTATTTAATAAATCAAATAATTTTATTATGCATATCATCATCATCAATGTTAAGTAGTTATATAAAAATAAACGAAATATTTTAAGAATTATTTTGAATTCACTTTATTGTTAAACATTCAAAAGTGAGTTTTCCTAACTTAAAGTTCGTGTAAGTCAAACTAGTTTTATTGGCCATAAAAATCAGAAATGCTAATAGAGTGTATTGTATAATAAAATTTCGACAACTCGAGAGTAATTAAAAAACATTAAATTGTAAAAAGGATAATTTAATATTATTTTTAATTTTATTTTCCAAAAGTATTAATTATAGCTAAATAACTTTTAAACTATCACGATTAAAATTGCAGTTTGGTACACAAACAAATTTTAAAATTTTATAAAAAAATGTACCTTTTTTAAATATAGGGGACTTTAAGTTTGCTATTTTTTTCCTGTGCACTCCTCAAGCTAAAGTTTCTGCGACATGTCACCGCGAGGCTCCTGGACAAATGGTCTTCCCATTCGACATAACCACTGTCCCATTCTCGGTGCCATTCCTATTCCGATTCCCATTCGAAGTCCCAATCCCAACGGGCGAGGCTTTGCCCCCGACAATTGACATTTGGCCAGCCATCGCAGTCGCCTTCGCCTCCGCGCCCCCATCCATTTGCGTGGGTGGATGGGTGTTTTGTGTGGGTGGGTCATTGGGTGGTTCGGTGATTGGGGTTGGGGCTGCGTGGGTGGCTTGTTGTCGCGTTTTGGCCGCTTCCGCTGCCGTTGCCACCTGCTCTTGTCCATCGCCATTCATCAACATCAGCGCTGAAATTAGAAATGTTTTGCGTTTGGCTTCCGGCAGGACTCGGCCGCAGTTCCACTCACAGGACTCGAATCCAGCTTGGAGCTACCAGCAGCTAGGAGCCAGGAGGAACGACATCATCGACAGGAACCAAGCCGTCGACATAGTTTCATGCCATTTGGACAGCTTTTGGCGATGGGGCTGCGCTAATGTAGCGTTGTTGCCGTTTTCTGATTTGTTTACCTTTCCAATTGAATTCGTGTCGCGAACGGCGCCCCATTTCAATTACACTTGACAGCAAAGTGAAAATTCGCACTGGTCTGAGGGTTTTAAGGATGTTCTGGGCGTAATTCAGTTTTCAATGATTCCGATTAAAGGCTTTTGTAACTTAAATCGGTTACCTATCTGATGGACTGGGCCTTTTTCAGATTATATGTGTGATAATAATTTTGGTACTTATTTTAAGCCATTATTTATTTTTATTATAATAATATGATTGGAAAATTTCCGTTGATAAATAAGGATTATATTTATTTAGTATTTTCAAAAAGGCATATTTTTATTTCAGTACATTTTAAAATTTTTTTAGCACCATAAATATTCAAACAATTAATTTTTTTAACAAATATAAGTTTTCAAATAAAATATGAAAATCCATTATATTTAATACCTTTTTCCTTCGCGTTTTCAATGTTTAGTGTGCAGTGCCAACTGGGTAGAGCACCGGTTTTCACCTGAGAACGTGCAAGAAATTCGGCAATAGATAACAACAACCCATTAGATGGGATGGCGAGCTTCCCTTCATTCCACAATATTGCCCGATGGCAAGTGCGAAAGCCGCTCGGACTATTTATGGTTTAAAGAGTTTAATGCCAAAGTCAAATTCGGTGTGGTTGTAAACATGTGCTCTGGCCAAAAACAGAGACGTGATTTTGCTCTAGCCACAGTAAAATCTATCAGGGTAATACAGACGTGCCATCTGCACAATGAGTGGCACCAGAATTTACTGCGATTTCTCTATTAGGCCAAGTGAGTGCAATTTTTTCTGGGTGGGAGCCGCTTGGGCTTAGGTGCCCAATCGACTGGGTTGATGTTGACGATTACGGCTGATTTTTACGACAATTTGTCTGGATGTGCCTGCATCCAAATGGGGATATTCCACCTCCCCCGGGGGTCAAGGACTCGTCCTTGCTTCGTTTTGCCGCCCAAAAGGCAACAATATAAGAGACCCTCAAGGACACAATCGAAATGGCTTAAAACTTTTCCAGAAGCTGCGCGAAATAAAGCAGCGAATATTTCAATAAATAAGGCGGCTTTTGTGAGGGATATTGTAGGCAACTCCTTGTGATATCGGGGTGCCAGCATATGGAAACTGTTGCTGCAAACGGCAATAAATAGCGGAAGTAACGTTGTGTGAGCTATGCTCGAATTTATTGCCTTTCCCATAAAATACTTGAGATTTTTATGTGCAGCCAGCAAGGTGAATGGGTTTGATGGAGGATTCTGTTTATTCCAAAGTCTCAGACTCCTTAGAATGTCTGGAGGTCTTGCAAGTTGTGCTATTGATAAAGGAAAAAATAAATACATTTTAGTAATAGTTTTAATATATTTGATTATGATTGCTTAAATTAAATGTGAATCTTGAATATTTTAATTATATTAGAGTTTAAATATCCTTTCCAATCTTACATATATAAAAGCAAATTCAACAATATTTGATAATATTTAAGTCTAAATTAATTTTTCAAATTAAGTTCCAAAAGTGATTTACGAACAATAAAGACCGAATACGTAAGTAAACTCATTTTAACCCCTTCGCTCACACAAGGACCTTGTCGGCGGTAATTTTGAAATGAACTTTAGCTCCTCATCAATCAGTGGGCTTATTTAAGGGTTAAGTACTCCTAGGGAAAGTGTGCCATGCACATACTCAGCCCGAGCCCGCCGAATCAAAGGCGGGCTAAACTGAGGCCCATTTAGACCGAACAATTCCACAGACGGGCCAATACAAAGCCGGGCGTTCGGGCCTGGTTTAAATAAACATGCGAACTGAACATAAAAGACCAAGCGTCGGCACTAAAACCAGCAAAATCAGGTGAATGAGCACTTTAAGTCTTTGTTTCGCCGAATCGAAATGAAACAGCAAACAATGCCGGCTGACAGGCTGGAAAAGCAGCAGCCGGCGGTGCCAACAAAAGCTAGCTTGCTGGCGTTTTAATAGGATTACAACAACAACTATGGAGGGCAGCAATTGGCCAAGGCAACAACACAAAAAGCGCAATGCGAAAGTTAGTGAAACGGAAGCCAACCGCCGCTGCGGTAACTCCTCGTCCTCCGCCAGCAGTTGTAGTCCTTGTTGTTATGTTACCTGTTAGCCAATTGTTCTACCGACTGCTCCTCTAGTTGGCTAGCTAGTTGCTCCCTGTCAGTCCAGCCGCTTGTTTGGGTTTTGTCATTTCCATAGCCAACTGTCAATGGGGGCACAGAACTGCCGCCGGACTGGGAAGTTGCCGGGGAAGGAGATTCACAACAATTAGTAGTGGCTATCAAAAGTGAAGCCACATTCCAAAATATTTGGTAAGCTAGGGGGCAGGCTTAATTCAATTAATTTTCATTTCCTTTCGGGATTTGAGATTTTAATACAGTTTAATAAATAAGTTGGCATGCTTGCTTTTTCAGAAATACAGATAGTAACCTCCTTATGGATTTTTTTTTGATTTCAGATTCATTTATGTGCTTATTATTAAAAATATATTACTGGTTTCCTTTTGTTATAATTTATAACATAACACTACATTTTACACTGAACTTTAACCACTTTGATCGTTATTGGTCTTCTTTAGATAGCCCGTTAGTCCTAGCATCTATCAATCAAATCAAATCCACTTCGAAAACTTCTGAATCCACCCTCGCGTAAGTGAAATTTTCAATCTAAGTGGAGGCAATTGGTCAACAACTTGGCCCAGTTGTAGTCCATCCAGCTGGCCTTCCTCTAGCTGCTTCGCTTTGCTTTGTTCGCCTGCGAATTTGAATGCTCCACGGAAACGGATGTGTTGATTGTTAGCTTTTGGGAGGAACACACCACCAGGACGGCGGCCTTGCTTTGCTGGCCCAACAGCGCTGCTGTTAACTGGGGAACTGGAAAGTTGCACAGCAAGAAACTAATTCTAGGTGTACTAGATGAAATATATGAAAGATGCTTATCTAAATATCGTTATAACCGTTTATCTTCTCATATTATCCAATTTCAAACAGTTATTGTTAATATTTAATATTCTAAAGTAAAATCGTTGTGCTCTGTGTGGGATCCCGTCACTAGTTACTGGTCATTGGTCATTGGACCGGGGGCAATCAACTGGGCCAGTTGTCATCCGCAGACGATGATGACGATAATGAGCTGAGGCCTGATCATGGTTTACTGACACGTAATGACAGCTAAACTTTCAACACTCGACAGTTACATTCGCCAGGACATCGTGGGTTGAGGACCCGAGATTGGAGTCTGCAATTGCCGGGGCGGCCGTCATTAAAATCGCTATTCGGGCGAGATGCTGTTGAATAGTGATGGCAACTAACGGATCTGTCATTAAAATCGCTGTTTGGGCGAAATGTTGTCTAATTGTGATGAATATAGTTATAAGATATTCACTGATAACAGCTAATAGTTTCAAAAAGAATAGTAAATATCATTTCAAGTTGTGTAAATTATTTAAATAATGAAGATTTTGAAGATTCAAAGAGGTTTTATGTAAACCCATGTGTGTAATAAAAATTATAAGTATTTCTTAAATCTACCAACAGTTACATCTTCAATTAAAATTTTAAAAATATTAATTAAAAATTAAATTGTAAAATGAAACACTAAGCAGCTATTTATGGATATAAAATGGCCAGGATGCCAACACTTGGCTGATGTACAGGAATCGGCAGTTGGAGCAGCAAATGGTTCGTGCAGGTCGGCTTTTGTCAGTCGTAACTGTAAATGCGTGACTTTTGGCCATTTAATGATGTTTCAACGTCATTGTGCACAAATAAACAATCATCATCATCCGCACCACGAGGAGCACGAGGACGAGGACGAGGACGAAGCTGGAGGATGAGGTTTTGTCCTGGCTCATTTGATGACATGGCCTTTCAATGGCTCTGGTTATTAATGCGCCTGTTTGCTCCCTCGGCCAACAATAACGCATTTAAAACAACAATAACACAATGAGCCAGTAATAGCCATGAACCGGTCTCAAATCCCAGCTACATCGAAGGACTAACGAGGACGATTAGGCAGCGGGAGCAGAGTAACTTTTGCCAAATATCCGTGGGTGGGAATGTCAGTTCAGGAAACACTCGTCATTTGTATGGCTAATACGCTTCGACACTTAAAGGATAAATAGACTGTCTTGTAGTTCTTCGCACACTGTTTTTAAATTTTAATATTAATAGAATATTATAAAGACAAAACACAAGCCTTAAAAATTTGAAAATGGTTAAGTGTGGATTATATTTAATTAAAATGTTAATTTTATTAAAGAGTTATCACTTGCTTTTAATTACAGTTTAATAAGACAAAAAAAGCACGCTGACATGTTCATGGCACAAAGGCTTTCCTCTTCCGTGTGTGCCACATGATTTATGCTTTATTTTTGCTAGTAATTCATATTAATAAATAAAATATGCAGCTTCCTGCATACGGTTTATAAATTCAACGACACGGATATCCACAGGACAAGTTTATTGCATTGACAGCGCCGCCTGTCAGCCGGATCCGGACTTCTGCAATCGACTTTCTGATCAGCATCTCTTCGTTCCCTGTAATGCGACCCAGATTCCGCACTTAATAAATACTTTGGCGCAAACCAAAGGTGCACGCTTCACTAAGCGCGCTCGAAAATAGACCCGAAAGGGTCGAGAAGTGGGCGTTGGATTTGGCCGAGTCCATTGACTTGGCCCCAGCAGCGGGTGGGGCGAAGTTCGAGACTCGGCTTACGGCAGCTGGGTTCTTATTTAAAGTTTTGTTGGCCAGTCATGTGTACGGAGGCGAATTGAAGGAGCAGCCAGTGCAAGTGGTAATGGTAATGGAAGTCCTGCAGGAAGCGGAAGTGTAGGTGGAGGAGGCCGGGTGCCCTGCCAGAGGAAGCAGCTCTGCAGTTTGTGTCAGGGCCAACGAGAGCATTTTATTTCTTAATTTTGTTTTCGACTAATACTAATTCGATTTCGCTGTAAGCAAAGCAGCAGCAGCAATACACAGAGAATAAAATGAATTTATTGAAACAAGAAACCGCTGTAAATGATTTTATTTTATTTATAAATACTTAAAATTGTACAAGTTTAATAAATCCATGTAGATTGAAAACACAGATGGTAAATAATTAAAATTTATTTCAATTTAATTTACTTAAACAAGTTCGGAGTCTTCTTATGTTGTCATATGTAAGTTATTGGTCTCCTCAATAAAATCCTTGAAAAATAAATCAATTTGATTAAGTAAGGATATACAGAAAATATTGTTTTAATTTATTTGGTTGGTTTATTTCGTAATAACTTATGACTTATACATAAGTCATTAGTTATCAATTAACAGTAGAGCTAAACACCAAAATTGGTAAAAATATTACCATTCTAAAAACCTTGTCTCAAACATTTTGAAGAGATTTAACTTCACTTTGATATTCCATCGTTTTTTGTGTAACACCAAGCTTATTGACCCGCACCAATTTAGCTTTTACTTTTTTGTTGCTTCCATCGAGTCTGCTTTTTAGTTTCGTGGACTGCCAATTTGCATTGGCTTGGCCATTAGGATCGGGTCAGTCCGTAAGTTGGTGTTCTTTATTGTTGTGTGATAGTCGGTCCCTCAGTCACTCAGTCGGTCTGTCACATTGTCAGTTAGCCAGTTAGTCGGTTAGTCGTGTCCCCAACCGACTGTTGTGAGCATCGTGGTCGTTATTAGCCGCCCGTGTCAGCCAGTTTGTCGTACATAATGAAAGACATGGTTTTCGTGTAGCGATGGCTCCTGCTCCGCCACCACCCCTCTTTTCCACCCAGCGGACTGTTCGTCCTTGTACGTAGCTCTCTGTCCCCATGTCATTTGAATTTGTGCTCTTTGTTGCTGCTGCTGCTGCTGTTGTGGATGCTGGCATTGCATACAAATACGTAATTGAAAAATGCACATATCTCCGAGATGCTTATTGACTTTTATTGGACAGCCGAAGGGGTGTGGAGTGGTGCGCAGAAATGCTTAGCATAAGTCACTTATCGCATGGGTGGGGCAGTCAATTGCATGAAAATTAAATGCATGAACTTGGCCGGAAAGCATCTCGAAGTGCCACAATTTAAGCAATCATATAAAGAGTGAAAAATTCGAATTTGGAATTTTGAAATGCAAAGGGATATTCCATTTTCCACAAAGTCGTGTGCGGTGTAAAAATGTGAATTATCATTGCCATTGCGTAAATAGCAATCATTCCTGTCCGGCTGACTGAACCGGACGGCCCGAGGGTCGCTCGGCCACTCCTTAGGTATTTTTATTAAAAAATTCTACTCGCCGCCGGGAGCAAAATGCAGCAGAGCCGCTCAAATGGTTATGACTATGGCAATGTTCTCCAAACGCGCACCAGTCTCGCCCGGGGCTGGTGGGGACAGCAAAAAGTTTTTGGCCTCCAACTTTTAATTATAAATAATTTTCAACATTTTAAATATGTCGCTGGCACGCAAATCTGTGCAGCAAATGTTAGAAATGTCCATCCGCCGGGCAAAAAATATGAAAATGCAGCATAGATGAAAATGTGGAGAGCAGAAATCGAGAATCGGGCTTTGCTGCCTTTATATGCACACACACTTATACACGTACGTATATAGTTTTTGGCAACGGCTGCCAAATGCAGTTTTTTATGGCTTCGAAACTGCTTGAAATAATTCTTTTTCCTTTTCCTCTTTTTTATGCCCGGGTCAGAGCCTGTGAGAGCGACTCCGACTCCAATCCAAATCCGACTGCGGTTAAAAGTGCGGAAATACATTGAAATGACAATAAAACTAAAACTTGCCTGGGACGCTGCTACTTCGTTTTTGTGCTGGCTCAATTTTAAAGTTTATGGCCTGACGGCCAACATGTGCAGCAACAACGCCGTGGAAACGTTGGCCAAATGTTTATTTTATTTTATATTTATTCGCACTCTTTTTGCGATCCAGCATGCATTTGGTTTAAACGTGCTGCTAATAGCAGTTTGTACTCATTCTGGTTTTGAGGTTTTTTTAAGGTTCTAAAGTTTACCAAATAGGTTTCGGTTGATGTTTTGTTTAAGGGAATAAAATATTAAAATAGGCAATAGAATTTTTGTGAAGCAAATTAAGGGGGAACATCTGAGTAAATGGGGAAAAAAAGCGGATTTTCTGGAATTTTTTTTGCCTAAATGAAAAAGCCAATCGAAAATTTGTAAAGTAGGTTTTATAATATTAGGTTCGAAGTACAAAATACATTTTATTTTAAATAAATCAAAAACAAAATGGCGGTTGTGCAGCATTTCTTTGTAGGCTCTTTTTTGTTGAAGGGGGTCCATGGCCGGAAAGCTAACGTCCTTAATTTTTTATTTAGATTTTTTATCTAAATATTGTTAGTTTCTATACATCAACAGCTATCGACACACGTAGGATTTTTGCGATATATTGATTTTTTGCAAAATGGTGAGTGATAGAAAAAAAGTGATTGAAAAAAACGTCACAAAATTGTTGATAGAAAAAAAAGTAAGCAATATAAAAAAAACCCTACGTGTGTCGATAGACATAGGTATTTTGAATATGTTGCCAAAATTTCAGATCGATCGGTTAAGATTTGTTCGAGTTAGGTTTCCGGCAGTCTCAAAAAAAGTGGTTTCGAGAAAAACGCGTTTAAAATTTTGAGGTGCCTGGAATATACATATGAGGCATCGCCGCAGAATGGGAAATTTCGATACTTAGACACATTTGCCGGACTCTATCTTTTGGTATGTTATTTTTAAAACCCTAAAAAATATTTTAAACAAAAAAAAATTTTTTGATTTTTTAAAAATTGTACTCAGATGTCCCCCCTTAAGAAAAATATTTTGGTAATTAATATACCGTAAACTATGTTTATATTTATGTTAATTTTCGAATTTAAAATTCATAACAGTCACATTTTATAAGTAAATACAACAATTATGTTTTATAAGGCTGGACAATACAAACACAAATGTAGATTAATTTGTATCAATACTTCTTCAATGTTCATTTTCCCCATGTTATCGTTAAATCAATTCAAACAATCAAAGGCTTTATTGACTCTTTCATTAAGTGCATTGCATGTTTTATTAACAAGTGATTCTATAAGCCATTATTTGCTGTCTGCAATGGGTTATTTAATTTCTCGGAATTATTTGCCAATAGCATGGCTATAATCTTTACGACAGCAGACGTCACTTTGCAGTATTAGAATGCTGTAATGATATGGTGGGAGAGAGGCCAGCCCACTGATCAGATTCAATAGTGCACATATTCCTCAGCAGACACATGAACTGCAGCTCTAATCATAAATCTGGAGTATCACCTGAAGTGGGGAAATAATCCACTGACCCATATCCGGGCCTGTTCTGTTTACGGGCGTTTACAACGTGCGTCTGTGTTGGCTCTGTGTTAACCGCAATGAGGAGAACAACAACTGGGTGAGGCAGGATCCTGCTTCCCCTATCATGCTCCCCCATCCTGACCACAATGCAAACATGACTTTGCAATTAAGTTATTGTCGGCCAGAAGGAACTATCCGGCAGCCATGGGTCCTTGGAGTCTCACTTCGCCTCCTTGAAGCCGCCTCGAAGTAGACCACCCACAGAAAAAGAAGCTCTCGTTTGATTTATGGCCACTTGCAGTGGCTGCAGCAGGACTTTAAATCATGGACCAGCTCCTTGGCCAGTTATTTAACCCCAAATTGTTGCTTACGCATTTACTTACTAATAGTGCCTCTGGAGTTTATGGGCCAAGAAAGTGAAATTTAAATTGAATTGAATTGTTATGCAAATTTTTGGCCAATAGCTGTGCTGCTCGGCCCTGATTTAAGATCTGCCCATGTATCAGCTGCATCTGTGTGTGACGTTTAATTAAGGCTACGATTTCGTGATTGACACCCCCAAAAATATGCGTCTGTTGATACGATTTAATTGCTGAGCCGTTTTTTCGTCCTCTCCTATGGATCAATTTGGAAAATGTTTCATCTCGGTGGGTGGCAAAAATGGCCGCAACGCGTTGTCTATGCCAGTTGAAACCACAGAAAAAAGGCATTCCAGCTCCGATTTTCAGAGCCTTTAAAACTACACGTCCTGCGCAACTGATTTATTTTCGTTATCAACTAATTTAAATGTGCATTTACTATCGGTTACATTGCACAAACAAAAGGTAAATAAATCTTCACATATTTCATTAAAATTTAATACAATTTTATTTGCATTTTAGTCGTGGCGCTTCTTTTTTTGTATTTGTCTCTCATCGCGTAGTTTTCAATATTGGGCCTGGTTTTATTTATTTGTAATTTTTTGCAGCGCCAATAGGACACACGGCGAGCAAACAAAGGGAGACAAAACATGTGCAATAAAAATGCGGAAAATAAAAGAGCGCAATTCCGTAACTAGCTCTCGTAGTTTGCCGTTCCGCAATTCATACAAACATTGGCATTACGTATACGCGGTGGTGGCAGCCGCGATTGCACAGACATCTGCATGCTCCGTGCCCTGCCAGCCCTGCATTTGATATATTAAACTTTCGAACTATAACTCAGCATTTATTGTGAATATTTGATTGTTTTTATTGCCGGCGAAATCAAAAATTGAACAAACTTGTTAGCGACAAAATGGAATAAAAGCAATTTTCCTCTGGAATTGCAAAGTTTTTCGGAAAATACTGATGCCGAAATAGAAAAATCTCTCCCCGACAAATCCAATGCCCGAATCCCTGGTACGGGCCGCATTACACATTTATTTACACCTGCAGCGAGAAAATGTAGGTTAAACAAAACGCACATGCCGCCTGACCTCAATGAAGTGTTAGGGTTTCCCCGAAAAATGAAAAAATCCCCAGAGCTGAGCGGAAATTATTGCGGCTCAATAAAACACTGGTTCCAGCGATCGCAGGAATATAGTTGTAATAAGGGCCGCGTATCAGGTGGATCAGACACAAAGGACGCTGGCAACCAATTGGAAATACATTTGTCAATAACCACACTGGCGAAATGATGCCGGAATCGAACTGCCCCTTGGCCGGGCCCTCGGCAGATGCCGTGTTTTGCGGTGGGAATGGGCGTGTTAAGTTATTGGCCGCCTGTTCTGTGGGCCCAACAACTTGTAAGTGCGGTCGGAAGGGGGAGAGAAAACAATAGTGAGAGGGCCATTGTCACACCTGCGGCAGGAATCTATTATATTTCAATAATGCCGCGACTATCGCATAAATAAACAACCGCAGCCGACCAAACACATGGCAGCAACATAAATCTGTTTGTTCATTTCCATTACCATGCAACATCATCTCCAACTGTATCACTGGATTTTTTTCCTGCAAAATATGGCGATGGCGATAATGGCTATATAAAGCCAATAAAGCGACCGGAATGCTCGTGTGAAATTCATAGAAAAATAGAATTTCATTCATGAATGTCGGCGAAATTTTTTGGTAACTTTAATTGATTTATTTATTCATATTGATGCAACTTTAAAAATTTACCAAAGTAATTCGAATGGACATGTATGAAATTCTATTGACAGTATTTGCTGTTTTGGTTGTTTGCCCAACTGAAATAAACTGCACGCCTGAGCAGTCATCGTCTGTCCTCTCTATTCCCATCGTCATCATTATCATCTCCATCACCACAGTGCGTATATTTTATTTTGTTTCGATACGTGCCGTCTGCGTCCAAAAGTCACGGTTGACTTGCCGTTCGCAAACTTTTTCCCATAAAGCTAAAGGCGTCCTGCTATTGAGTCTCCATTTGTTTCAAAAAAAATAGGATAGGGGTATCCTCAAATATTCAAATTCGCGACCAAGCGAATAGACCATAAATAAATGGCTGACATTGGGGAAAAATTAACAGCAATATAAATATCGTTCTGAAAAACCAATAATCGTTAGGTTTTATTTTATTTAATATTGGACAACACCAAATTCAGGGAGATAAGGAGCATGTTTTCTATAATAGGGATTGTATTGCGATTTTACCTGACTAAAGTTATTATTGTGAGGACAGAAAGAAATAGTAATAAATGAATTATTAAAATGTTGTGGCTTTCACTTACTATTTGCAGTGCAGAAGTTATTTTTAATAAGTTCTCCTTTTTTATGTTTACAATAATGTTGTCCGATTTTAATGAATTTACATCGAACTATTAAGTAATTTCTGAGACCCTTAAATAAACATTATGCCAATTTATACATTAATTTGGATAAAATTATATTTAAAGGAATACTTTTTAAATTATTTTGGAGTATTCCTTGCTATAACTGTTTAACAGAGCAATTCAGCTGGTTCAACCTCTTCGTTTACAGAGGGCAGCTCGCCGCAATGTCACGTAGCCTCCTCGTGATGTGTGGGCCCACGAAGGCAACAGCGGCTTCGCATCTTCAGGGCCCTCATGCACCAATTGGCCAAGTCAAGAAGTCCTCACATGTCCTGCCAGGGGTCCTTGCATGTGGCACGCCCTTGGCTGAGTTATTACTTAGCGTCCTTTTCGGCGCTGTCTGTGTTTAGCCAAAAATACTTGTTATTGTTTATCATGGAAGTAACAGAACATTATAACTTTTTATATCATTTACGTTTTACGCCATGTTTGGCACAAAGCAAAGTCAGGGGGCGAGTGGCTCTTCCGTTTCCTTGGGTAGTTTATGACTGATGGGCCTGATATACGATACTTGTCCTCCATTGACCAACTTTTTCTCGCCGCTTTTCCTTACCCGTCATTACCGACACACGCACCAGAGAATTTGTCGTGCTCCATGCCTTTGTTTTATGCCTTATGTCATATTTTTTGGCATGGCTTTTTAATATCATGTGACTGGCGTTGATGTCGTGGCACGTAAATGTTTTTAATGTCCAATAAAATTATCGTTTCAGATAAAGCTGTTCTGCAAAAACATGTGTATAAACACACAGGATACTTAGGTTGCGGAAATGGTGCAATTTTATGACAAGTGTTGATTGCCTATACTCGTGCCACTAACTTTTTCATATCACCTAGCTCAAGAAGCAAATATTGCAATTTCAATAAATTCGTGGTCGTTTAAAATTCTTCGATTTTTATATATTTATATTTATTTTATTTATTTTAAATATTTAAGTTTAAATATTTGTGAAACTCATTTCCAAGTAAATTTGTCAAAAATGATATGATAAAAGATTTTACGAATGTGTTTTTATCTTCTGGGTGGGGCTTAAAAATATAATTAATAATGATTAAATAAAATAAAGTTTCTAATAAAAACCACCAAACAAAGGTTAGCCCATCAGTTTTATTATTCATCTCATTAATTTTCCCCAAATTCCATTAGGCTAAAAAAAAGATATCGTTTTGGGGATTCGTGCATTTGGCAAATTGTCTCAGATTTTGACAAAGGACTTTCGAATTTCCGCAACACGCATTTTTCGTTTGCGGGACAAAGTTGAGGCTCAAACGCAAAACTTTTTGCTGCCGCCCCGATTTTTTGCGTATATTTCACTGACCAAAACAGAAAGAGACAAACACACACGCATTACGCATACGCCGCGTCAGCCTAATTGACAAGGGTTGAAAATGCGGCGGCAGCACAACTTTTTTGCTGAAATATGTCAAATGTCATGTTTAAAAGGGACAAACTTTTTCCTAGTTTCGGTTTAACCCCTTCCGTGTCCGCCAAATGGCATCAAAATGTTCAAGTGTCCGAGGACTTAAAACTTATGCGGAAGCGGTCGCCCAACCACACATTAAATACATTGAAAATATCTCCTGCAGAGTGCAAAATTCTTGACCCCCGTTCACCTGTCTGCACTTCATTGAGGGCTTTTTCAGTCTGCACAGGCAACGATGTTTTTTCCCTAATGACAATTATGGTCCTGCCATGAAAATAAATCAAAACGCAACGCGGGCGAGGGGGCGAACGAGGGAAAAAACGTCCAAATCGCATACGCAATTTGAGCAACTTGCAGGAAACACAGAGGTAAACAATATTTTTCAGTTCATTGAACGGAATAAGCTTGTTTCCGATAAGGAAAGCCAGCCAGCGAGCAAAACCCTGGCTAACACATAAACTCCGATCCGTGTGAGACCGGTTGTCGGTGGGTCCTGGCCCACAGACATTGTTGTCCCTGTCTGGCTGTCTATTGTCCTGTCTTACATTGCGTTCTATGTTCGCCCCGGCCAACGTGAAACATGCCACAACAACTGGCAAAAGCAGTTCGAGCAGCCTCGCAGAGTTAAGAATTTCTCTGTGCCAATAAGTAGCCAACAGGCAATGCAAGACGAACGGAATGGAGGGTGGGGGATGTTGAATGTTGGATGGGGAAATTAAAGCTTTTGATATCGAATTCTAGTTTGCAGTTTCGCATTTGTAGTTCGTACTTTGTATTTCGACCGGGTTCCCGTAATTTTATCTAGCTTTTAGTTTTTGTTCAACTGACAGTTGTCAGGGAATTGAGCTTGCGTCGATTCACTTCTCGCTTTCGATTGCGAAAACTACGCATGAAATAGTTTGACTGGCAATTTGATATTCGATAAGCCGCTATAGTTAAAACTTTGTGATTTCCGATAAGATCATTATATTTAAAGTTTAGTGATGTTTTAAACTATTTAAATCGTAGCCTCAGGTAACCGTTATACTCAACGACTTGTTAGAAACAAAATTGACATGAATTCAATAAAATTTTTGCTTACATGCATTTAAATTCCAACGGACCTAAGCTACAATTTCCAACAGCTGCCATAAAATCCCAGCGAGTTATGCAATCTGAAAAACTAACGCTTACTAACCAGCGAAACAAATCAGGTTGTCGCACACCTGTGAGTCCTTTCTCTTTCTCTCTTCATTTCCTTCTCCCTCTTGCCTACGCTTGCTCCAGTTTGAGCTCCTCAAATAAGCAAATCACGTGCTTTTTGTCAGCTCAACTAAAGCAAAACCCCAAAAAACACGCACACTCCACAGCTGAAATTAATATGTGTTTGTAGATGGTGACAGGAATGGCGGGAAATAAAAACTTTCTAAGCACATTGGGCTTATAAACTAGTTGTCCGTAAAAAAACCCCAAAAATTAGTTTACCTTAAACTGTTATGATAATAATAATAATATGAAAATAATAATATATTAAATAAATTTTAAAAATTTAAATGTATTTAAGCGAGTAATATAAAATCACACATTCCTTATCGTTACTTTAAAAGTAAATAAATAATAAATAAACCATCAACAGCTTCACTCAACTCCCTCGCTGAATGATCCGTATCTGTTGTGATAGCGTAAGAGATGGTTATTTAAGGGAATGAAACATGTCAGCGGATAAGCCAGCAATCCGCTGGCATCACAACGTTCGTAAGTAATAACCGAGTGTGGCAACTGCTGCGGATACTTAACGTGAACAGATGATGATGCTGTATAGCTGAAATCCGCGATGTAAACTGGCACCACTCCGCCCAGCGGGGTGTTGAAAATAACTGATACGACACGTTGTGGGACTTGCAAATTTATCAGTTTAATAATAGTCGAGCAGAAGCTGCAGATCGCCCTTTTAAGTTACTTTTTCGAAGGGAAACTAAGAGGAGGGGCTGCGGATTGTACGCCTGCACGTCCAACTTCAGATGACCAGCAGTGTAAGCAACATTTGAAATTCGACTAAAAGCATACAAAAAGAGGGACATCGAGGAGATGGAGCGAAAGTTCGGGCAGCGGGGGAGCGGAAATGTTGCGTTGCACATGTGACAAGTTTTTGTGTGTGATGTTGTCGTCGAAAGCGGCAAAAACAGTTCAGCTGGTTTGAGTTTAGTTCAGTTGAGTTTCCAGTTAAGGTGAACTGCCATTTTACAGTTTGTATATCAAACTGGCGCAGCAGAGGGTTGGCGGCAGTACGAAGGACGAGGGCTCAGACTCGTAACAAAAAATTGCATTGCATACTGCGCGGGGTCACGGCTTCAAATCGTCGCCGTCACACAAAACCAAGCGAACTTTTTCACGCAGCACACAGAAAGAATGGTTTAACAAAATAAATATTTAGCTTGCACTAGTATAAAAATTATTTTATTAAAATTTTTTACAACTTACGCTAAGTTCTAACTAACCATAAGACGTCTTTTGCAGAACTAGAATAATCATATTAAAATTAACAAACAAGTAAATCCTTCTTTATTAAAGAGCAATCCCCTTGGGGCATCATTAATAGCTAAAATTATAGATTCAATGATGAAATATACTTCTGGAACTGAAAAATTCTTGGATAAGTTTTGAATGTAAGTTATCACTTATTTGGGGTAGAAAATTATGTCTCATCATATACAGACATTTTTTCTGAGTGCATGGGAGTGCGCTTTGCTTTTTTGTGTTTTTTTTTTTTGGTCAGCGTCAAGGCAACTTCCAAAATGCATTTCACTGCGGCTTTCATTTTCGTGCTTGTTGGACACGCCCACAATGCCACACTGGTCCCGCCGCCCCCGAAAGCCGAATTCCTCCTAACGCCTTTTTCTGCCACAGCATCGCGCTGGTTATAAATTTAAGCCCTGCGTGGTTTTAATTTTTTTGGGGACTTCGCTCCCGTTCCTGTTCCCATTCTCGTTCTCTGTTTGTTCTTACAACACCCCCAATGGAATCTTGAGCTGCAGCCTTGTTCAATTCCCACATGTCCTCGTTGTGTCGCTCCTGGGTCAAACGTGTGCACTCGGTTCAGTTGGGGTTTAAACGGTTAAGTGCAGGCTAAATTGTTTCATTCTTTCCTTGCTTACCTTTGGCCCAACCGGTTTTTGTTTCCCCAACCTGAGTCCCCTTTTCATTCCCATTCCCATTCCCGGTCCCATACCCGATCCCTTTTGTATCTTTTGTTCAAAGCCATCCGTCCGACGTGCGTGTCTAAGGTTAAATTGCACATGTTGCCATGCGTTTTTCCTGCTGCCACTGATGGTTTTGTACTTTCGGGTTTAACCTCAAGGTGTTAAGCTGACGTCGAGCTGCCATTTTTTGCAGCTTCCTCTCCACCGACTCTATTGATTCTGAAAGACGGCAAAATAGTGTGCGTAATTGGCAAATGATGTAGTTCACATAACCAAGATGAGACAAAAAAGCGCTGGGAAAATCCAAAGGAAGCTGGCACAGCTAAATGAAGTAAAAGAAACGTAAACAATTTTTTATGTTAAGAAGTAGTATGTGAATCTGACATTGCAAAAACTGAGGAGTTGCATTAAAATGTGCTAAATATAATAAAAACATTTCTTTTAAATATTAATCTAAAAGGTAATAGGTATCTAATACTTGAGAGTCAAGAAAAAGATTAGGAATAACTGATTTACTACAGTAAAATATATTTTAAATTTACTTACTTCTCCAAGCAAAGCTTTCCTTTCAACCCTTTGTGCGGCGTGATTGACTTTTAAATTTGTTGATACAGAAATAACAAAACCTGTTTGATTTGCTATAGTCAATTAAACTGGCGAAACACAATACAACTGTTAGAGAAAGCAAAGGAAGGGGGCTGCATAAAAACGCATACGCAGCGTTGACAATAGATCGGTCTCCCTTGCCCGCGGGCACATTGAACAATGCTCGGCATCAAAACGCCAAACACAACGCGATATTGCAGGAATATATAGGAAGGGGAAAATCCAACTGGATGTTGATGAAGCAGCCAAGGGCGAATGGAACTCAGCTCATAACCCAACCATTGTGGATTTTAGCTCAGCGGAATAATACTCGAACGCACCGAGATGGCGCCTTTGAGTCCGCTTGCAGTTGGCCGTTCCAATTGCAATCGTTGCTACGAAACTCCGCCAGCCGATGGGAGCTGAGATAATACGCACCCTGCTGGGGGGATTGCGCCGATAGCTGGCAGTTTTTGAAAAATTATTTTCATTTTTCATTCCTCGCCTAGGTTGCGTATCCGCAGTGCGTGGCCAAACGGCGATTAAAACGGCAGATTGTATCTGCACCTTTCACTGGAGCAGATTCTTTAGTGCGGAATAGGTCATGAAAAGGATTCGTGATTGCTCAGTCAAAACCGGACTCTCTCATCTTGGATCAGAAACATTTTTTATGTACTCTTTGAACCTGTCAATAATTTTAATTAGCTCTTTCTTGGGAAGCCTTGGAAAATTGCAGACCCTGGCAGCAACATCATCGTTTTGACAAATTAATTTCCGTTTCTTTTTAATTATCAATCGGTTGGTTGAGTTTGATTATAATGCGTGAATCGGAAAGCGATCAATTTTGCGTTGTGCAGAAAGCATCTGATTGGTCTGACTTCAAGCGTAGGAAATAGGAAACGGGAAATTGTTCGTTAAAGACTTTCCCCATTTAATAGGGGCCTTTCAAAACAACTTAGACAATGTAAAATCTGCAGATATCCGTATTAACAGAAAAATATATCAGCTTAGAATGGAAAGCAAAAATAATAAATTTGGTATAAACTTGTGAAGTGTTAAAAAAATATTAAGAAATTCTGTTATGAATATACATCTGCTGCAATAATAAAATGTACAATAAAAGAAATATATTTTGACCTTTAATAAAAATAAACATATTTTAATAATTATTGGGACAACCCTGATGAATAAATATGGTTTGTTCTTCGTCAAGGTTGTGCACATCATCACCGTTGCCTTTATCACCCTGTTCATCAAGCAGAACGTAACAAGTAAATCTGTGAAATTAAAACGAAATGTCAACCAAAATGCGTACAGCCAGACGGACAGAAAGAGGCTCGTTTTGCGTTTGTTTCACAGTGGTTGTTTTCGGGCCTGCCGCAGCCACCGCAAACTCCCTTCCTCTCCAGTGGCTGATATCCGTCAGACATCCACTTGTATATGGCGCACACTCAACCAAACACGAAATATATATGTATGAAACACATCCTGTTAATGTTACCGACTCATGTGATATGTCTGGGATTTATCCGTAAGGCGTACGCATGGTATTGACACCGAAAACCCAAATACATTCGCCTGCAGGGAGTAGAAAGGGTTAAATTCAGGTGTTAATTTGATTAATGCAGGTTGGTTTTTCTTATTTTTTTTAATATTCAACAAAAGTCACAAAAAAGCCATTGTGCCTCCATATGTAATCGTAATTTTCCCAGTTTACTTTTACTTATTTACAGCGCCAGCCTAAGTATGCAAGACTAAATGCCCAACCCCCATTTATTTGATTTCATGTTATATCCCTCTATATATTTCCTCCGATTTTTCATGGTGGGTTGCAAAATCTACTGCGACAATTTCGAGCTCATTAAAAATTTTCAACTGAAATATTCCGCCGGAAGCCGAGTCTCTGTGTGTATTCACCCTCAACGGAGCACGTCTGCCGTTTGTGCTTATTTGTTGGCGCACACAGTGCTTCTGGTATGTTAGGCACCATTTGACTAAAAAAAAAAATTCAGCTAACGACCCACAATCATTTGATGAAAGTTGCAAAGTTAAGCCGTTACTTCATTTCGAATTAACTAACAGAAATAAATACTTTTGGCCGGCACTGTTGGCAACCACATGCTCTGGCATGTTTCGTATTTTAGTTTTCCACATTTGTTGAAATTAAACTACAGAATTACACACGGATATATTTAATTAGATGACATACCCCTATTATGTTTTATTTAGAACTCGGCGCCTCCACCCACCAAACCCCGCAACCTGTTCTTTTTGCAACGTGATTTGTGTTCGAGTCACATCCGTGCAGGTGAAAATTAAGCTGCCGCATTTAAATGTGGTGTGTTAAATAATATTCGTGGCAAGTCGTGGGGTCATTGACTAAAGCCAGCTGCACGAAGGCATTGAAAATGGGAAGGGGTATCAAAATAACTCTTTTATGATTGCAAATGTTAAATCATTTATTGAAAAAATAGGAATTAAGCTGCATTTAATATTTCTTATACTATTTTTTACCAAGCAGGTGTCGACGACTTTCCAGCTCTAATGCCCGGACTCATATCCGGCGTACTCGTGTGACTGTACTTTTTGTCTCGCCCTCGTGCCACATCATTACCACTTTTATTGCCATCCTGTGTGTCTGCGTGTTTCCTGTATCGACGGTTCGAACGATATATCAATGACACACACAAGAGCCGCCCTACACACACGCCGACTCCACAGTTCAGTTTTCCACAAAAATATTTCTAAGAACTATTGCCTGACCGGATTGTATTCACTTTTTGTCACATAAAACTCACAATCGGTCGCCATCTTAGTTGGTTGGCTTTTTGTCTGCGCTTCATTTCACTCCTTTGTTAACATGATTCGATTTTTATTGCAACTGCTGAAGGATTTGCTCCATTTACCTTCAATGCGACCTCCTCCAGACGCCGAAAAATGCTGTCATCTTCATTTCGCCGGCAACTTAATTCATTTGAAGCATTATTTAAATTGCAGTACCAGCAAAAGACCCACAATGCTTACAACTCATTGCACTTGTTCCCGTAAGTCGGCGACCTCTAAACTGATTGTTTTTTGTGGATTCTCCAAGGTTGAGCCAGGAATATGGTTTTTTCTCAAAAGGTTTAAAGGTATGTATAGTTTCCTTAAATCAGCATTCGTGGAAATCTTGTTGGCATTCTTACAATCTTTCGCCCCATAATATAACTTTATATAGTCTCTGTTTCTCAAAACTGGAGTTTTATCAGATTAATCAGGTGGTTGAACCAGCGAACCCTTAAGCATATGGACTTGTATTTATGAATAACATTCTTATCAGTAAAAGTTCACTTACATTGTATACGATGAAATATTTTATTTATGGAATGCATGATACTTATCGCTTTGCATATTAAAATTTTGTTGCTTAAGGCACTTACCTACTTTAAATATATTATTTTTATTTCACTGCAAAACGATTCATGTGATGACTTTTATTAATTAAGTCCCAAAAAATATTGACAGACATAATGGGCTATCTTCTGAACACATTTTCTAAAGAACTACTGGGTATTTCGTAGTCGAGTATTATTATTTTTTTTTTACTCCGCGAAAATAATAATTGAAGTTTTGGGACCCATTAAATGTTTAAATGAATGTAATATTTAAAGCTCAGGCGACTGCTGTTGCAGTCGCTGTTTAAATTAAACTTTTGTTGCATTCGCATTGAAAAATGGGTGCATACCGGATTGCATTTTTTTTACTGGTAATAAATTTAAGTATTTGTTTATGTGAATCTAAGCGAAGAAAACTTTTGGAAAGATTTCCAGACAACTATTGTGAAACATATTGTAAGGGAATCTGCAACGAAACAATCAGTCAAAAGACCTGTGACAACGAAGATCTTAATTATGTTCTTACTAATGAGTATCATTTGATTCTGAACGACGGACACTTGGAAGTCAAATGGAGCACACCCGATCCAAATATTACTTACCTTATTCCAATCAGCAAAGAACGAAATGTGAAATTAAAAGATTTAATTGTGTCAGATACTAACCATAAAATACGTGCAGTGGATTACCTCCGACAACTCGGTGTTGAGCAAGTAACTCGCTTCGAAAAACATTTAAGCTCATTTGAAGCCATCGAAAGAAATGTTCATTGCATAAATGGTCCGAAATCGTTAATATTAAATTTTCGTAAATCCGTTAACCTGGATGAATTAATCGACTACATAAAGCAAACGAATGATGATTTAAATGAAATTATAATGAATGCTAGTGACGAATCTGAAAATCAGGATCTTTTAATTGACTACGTCATTTTTAAAGGAAAATCGAATGTAACATCACTAACATTTACTGGATTTAACATGGAAAACTTAACCACTAAAACATTTGCTCCGTTGATTAATTTAAAAAAGCTGGTGCTCTTAAAGTGTACAATAAATAATTTGTCATTCTTGAGGTTAGTTAAAATTATATTATTTATTTTCATATTTCATATTAATTAAGAATTCATTTTTTTCAGCACTCTTCAAAATTCTCTCGAGCATTTGGTACTGGATATTCCCGACAAAGTGGATTTAAAATACTTTGCACGTTTTCCCAAGCTCAAATTGATTAAAGTTAGATATTATATTCCACATGAAAACTTTACAGGTTTAATATGCAAATATAATATGTGTAATTTTGTGAGAGGAATCAATGGCATTAAATGCCCTGATATGTGTGATTGCCAGTATATCTACGACAATTTAGAACTAAATATCAATTGCAGCAGTAGAGGTCTCTCTGAAATTCCGCTTCTACCCATTCCCAATATCGGAGGTGTTAAACTAATATTCTCCAATAATACTTTAGCCCATTTACCAAATATATCTTTGGATGGATATAACATGATAAAAAAACTTGATGTCTCCAGGAACAAGTTATCCAGCTTGAGTATCAAGAACCTCCCAAATAAATTGGACTATCTGGATATTAGCTTTAACAACATAACGGAATTGAACAGAGATGTCATTCAATATTTAAAAAATGTTTCCATCTTTAAACAGACAGGCAATCAATGGATTGTGTATTGTGATGATGAGCCCCTATTGCATTTATTTAAAAAACTAAAAAGGATAATAATGATGAGGGAAGATGAAGTTCGACCTATATTTCTGAAGTTGCTTCCCGATTCACCTGAAGGGTTTTTGAAGTATTTAGGTCAACACTTTCTTAGGCTTGGCAAAAGAAGGCAAGAATACTTTTTAATAAACGAAGATCAATTGGTGCCGGGTATGACCAATAAAATAACCGACTTGGATATAATCATGAACATTTATCAGTATATGGAGTGGTTCCATGGCAAATTACCATTTGTTAACAGGGAGTATGAGCTTTTTTATCATCATCACATGTCAGCATCTTGCCCTTATAAATGCGAATGTTGTCATAACAGAACTACCCAAAATATAAAAATCGACTGCACGAATAAATTTTTACACAACTTTCCAAATATGGTCGCAAGAAATGTTCCAATGATATCAATGGGGAATATATCTGATCAATTTGAGATGCATTTGTCAAGAAATAACATGTCCAAAATCACCATCGATATGCTCCCAATGAAACTAAAGTATCTGGACCTGCGTAACAATAGTTTTGAGACCCTTGATGGCAATGTGATTCGTTACCTAAAAGAATCCACCGAAATTAAATTGTCAGGGAATCCATGGAATTGCGACTGCAAATCAAGATCAGTGCTGTCTTTTCTGCGGGATCACGAACCACTTGAATATAATCTTACCCTGAATCGATGCAATATATCTCGAGCGGATTGCCCCGATGCTTGTGTCTGCTGCTTGGATGACTCAACATGGTCGTCATTTATAGTCGATTGCAGAGGAGAAGGACTTGTGAATATTCCCGATCTGGCCAACAAGGTCACCTATGTAGACTTGAGGAACAACAATATTACCGCACTGACCCCAAACACCCGGAGCTTTTTAGAGAAAAGATTGCAAACCTCTTCGTTACAGCTACTTATGCTTGGCAATCCCTGGTCTTGTTCTTGCGAAGATATAGAAAATCTTAATTTCATGAAAAGTATATCCTCTGATATTCTCGATTTTACTGAGATAAACTGCAGCAATGGGGAGAAACTTGTCTCAATAGATCAGGACATAATATGTCCTTCTGGTTTCGCTTATTATGTGGCTCTCGCGATCTCCGTAGGAGCCGTCATCATTGCCATTAACTTTATGATATGCTTCAGGCAACCGTTGCTGGTGTGGTTCTACGAGCACGACGTCTGTTTGAGCCTGGCCGCCAGGAGAGAGCTCGATGAGACGAAGAAGTTCGATGCCTTTCTGGCCTTTACCCACAAGGACGAATCGCTGGTGGAGGAGTTTGTGGAGAAGTTGGAACGGGGCAGACCCAGGTTCCGACTCTGCTTCTATCTGCGGGACTGGCTGGCTGGGGAGTCCATACCCGACTGCATCGGCAGGTCCGTCAGGGACTCGCGGCGCATCATCATCCTGATGACTGACAGCTTCATGAAGTCCACCTGGGGCCGGCTCGAGTTCCGACTCGCCCTGCACGCAACCTCTCAGGATCGGTGCAAGCGTCTGATCGTTGTCCTGTATCCGGATGTAAAGAATTTCGATAGCCTGGATAGCGAGCTAAGGGCTTACATGGTGTTCAACACGTATCTGGAAAGGAACCATCCTAACTTTTGGAACAAGCTTATCTACTCGATGCCCCACACAAAGGTGTAACTGAAATTATTTCTTACTTTGCGTTAATGTCAATGCTTGCAATGATGGATTTTATAAACATCTTTAAAATCTTTATTCCAATAAAATATACCTCCAACAATAGAAATTCTCGTCCTTAGAAAATTTCACTAACACGGATCAACTTTCAAGAAGGTCATCTGCCCATTTTAAGTATTATTATCAATCCCAGGGTTTTACCACTAGATTTTTTAAATAAATAAAATAAGTTTGTTGTCTCCGACACATTTTAATTTTCGAGATTAACATGGCAGCCTCAAGTATTCCCACGGGCTTCCCGGTCAACTGGCTCAGCAGCAAGGACCGCAACCGCAAAAACTGCTGGTGCCGCCGTAGCAAGGTCCGCATCCCCCGCAAGGTCCGCATCCTCCGCAAGGACCACAGCAGGGCCCACACCCACCGAAACAAGGACCACAGCCACCGCAACAAGGGCCACACCCACCGCAGCAGGGACCCTGAAAAAAGAATTGTTGAAAAGCAGTCTAAAGATCTTCAAGACCTTATGGCCGATATATATGTGTATGACAAACACTATGTGTACTTACCCCTACCAAGACGTAATTCGGATTGACGTACATGTACATGATTTTGTTTTTCTGGGTACTTTAACAACCGGAATCCAAAAGAATCTTGAAACCACCGAAAATTTAGGTGCTTACTGTCGGAGATGGAACGGAGAACTGACGAGAATCAACTATAGCCAGCCGAATGTACTTTTGACAGTTGTCATTCGAAGTTTCATGGAAAACTTGATCAACCAAAATAATTAAGCCCTTTACTTAATGTTGGAGTTCACCATCCGAATATGGGAGTACCTGCAGCGCCATTTTGGTTAAGCCGATGTCCACCCCCACTCTTACGCCCACAATCGCCTTTAGGAACCCTAAATCCAGGTGCCTACATCATTTCAGATTTTGTAAATGTGTAAATGTAATTTTGGTTTGGCTTAGTAATACCTATCCTAATGTAAAAAAAATTTAAAAAAAATGACCAAATTATGAATTTTGGTACGCCATCTTAAGAGTCTGCTTGCTTTGCTGCTTGTATAACTCCATCATTTATATCATTTAGCTGACTATCAAATACCCGTAATTTGATAGACGAGACACTCGTCTTTAGTGTTTTTTTGTATTTTAAATAAAACGTAACAAAGAACTTAACATCTAGTTGTCTGTGTAAAATTTTACTTAGTTGTCAAACTCAAATCCCAATATGAGATTTGGGTTTCCATCATTCTTGTTAAACCTTTCGGCCTGTTAACATCCAAAATTTTTCGTTGTCTTAAGTTATTTCTTTCTTCGGTTTAAAGTAAGTATTTATATTTGTTTATATGATTGGAAAGATTAAAAAAAATTTTTGGCTTAGAACTTTACGGACGAATCATGTGCTGTGGACCCCTCGGATTCTGTGGACCCTGTAGCCCGTGCGGCGGTCCTTGCGGTCCTTGTGGACCCTGCGGCCCTTGCGGATCGTGCTGTGGACCCTGTGGATCTTGCTGCGGACCTTGTGGAGGCTGTGGGCCGTGCGGAGGCTGTGGGCCATGTGGACCTTGCTGTGGTCCCTGCGGTCCTTGCTGCGGTCCCTGCGGGCGCTACTGTGGATGCTGAACAACCAAAATCCTGTAAAATATCTAGTCCTAATAAACCGAAAAGAGTAACTTAAGACAATACGCAGAGCAAACTCCTCTCTAGGCGTAAGCCAAGTCATTTTGGGCAACAAAGTTACTTTGGGCAAGTTCTTCAATCTATTAAATAAAACTAATATACTAAACTAACTAATAATACCCATTGGAAGTTTACTATTTCAAATTATGGCAGTGAACGAATTGTGGCAAAATGCAATGCGATTTTTGCCTGATACTCTGGTCCTTAAGCACACTGATTATTTCTTCATTAAATATAATGCAGTCTGCCGCAAAGGTTTTACATCTGTCTATATTATTATTATATAGGTATTCAATTGTGGTGTAATGGTAGGTTTCTGCAATATGCAATTTAATTTAAATAGCTAAATTTAAATATATGAAGTCTCTTTCCCTTTTAACTGAAATTATATACCAATTCCAATTCAAGTTTTATTTTTTAGGCTCGTAGCAGGCCGTGAATATCGTTCTTAACCTGCCAAGATCATGTAAGCGTATGAGTTCCAAACCCTTATCATTCTCATTCCGGCTTTCCTCCCGTCTACTTCTAAATTTGTTGTTTTGTCTCAAATTATTGTTTGTTCGGCTAGTAAAGCGTTGGTAAAATAAAAACCTTATTTTTATAAATATTTAACTTTATATCGTTTCGTTGTTTAGAATCATACAAATTAATCATGTGCTGTGGACCTTGTGGATCGTGCTGCGGACCCTGTGGATTTTGCTGCGCTCCCTGTGGCCCATGCTGCGGGCCTTGCGGGCCACGTTGTAGGCCGTGTGGATCCTGCTGCGGACCGTGTTGCGGACCATTTGGCAGTTGCTGTGGAGGTTGCTGGTGCTAAATTTATCTAAAACCATATAAACACAAAATACCAATGTTGCATCTATTCCACACACAAACTTCTGTCAAACTGACACCTAACAATCGCAAGCCACAAATATTATTTTGAGACAATGCAACAATAATGAAAATGCCTTTTGGGACTATCTGGGTTAAAGTGGAAACCATATGTTGAAGAAAACAAGACTGCTTTAAAAATGTATAATATATCTGAATATATCTTAATATATCTGAATATATCTGAATATATCTGAAATAATAAATAATTTATTCAGGGAACCCAAATATATATCGGTCCGTGTGATCGCTAAGATGTCGATAACTATAAGAGCTAGCTGTTCTTTCGCGCTAATTCTTGATTAGCTGAGTACGAATATCTAGCTATAGTTGTCCGATCCAGCTCGTTCTGACTTATATACAAAAAATGGAAAAGGGAGGATGGAGAAAGTTAGAAGACTTGACGAGGTTTAATACCGGTATATTTAAAACTGGAAAACTAAATCAATTCGACGACTAAAGTCGCGCAGCTCTGGAAGGAGGTTAGTTTTTGGCCATTTCAGAGCTTCAAACTTGACTTCAATTATAATTTTTATTATTTGCTTAAGAGTTTTTTACATAAATTTATTTCAATAATTTAACCATCTAGATGGCTGTGCCCCAATTTTCTCGAAGTCGATAGCTGGAAGTCCAGATAGAATTACCAGTTTTCATTTTTCTCGCAAGCCTAACACATCTAAATTTCTTTAGTCCTAAATTTTTAAATTCATTCTTTTTAAGGTATAGAAAATATATCCGAAATCCTATTATTGTACGTTTTATTTTTTTCTACTTTAGCCTTGCATTTAAATCATGGGTTGCGCACCGGGTGGACCTTGCTGTGGGCCTTGTGGACCCTGTGGACCGTGCTGTGGACCTTGTGGGCCTTGTTGCGGACCGTGCGGACCACGCTGCGGACCTTGTGGACCTTGTGGACCCTGCTGCGGACCCTGCGGTCCTTGTTGTGGACCTATGGAGAAAAGGAACGGACTTCAGCGATGCTGCCCTTTTTAAAAGTGATTCCTTGATGTACAAAATCAAGAAACGAAAATTGGGACTATAGCTTAGATTTAATTGCAATATCGTAAAAAATAAAGCAGAAAAATGAAAACAAAAACACCATTTAAAAATTGCCTATGGTATTTATTGTACAAGAACGCATTAAATGAAGTATTTACGGAAACCAAATATTATTGGCCAACTTTGAAATTTATAAAAACAAAGTGGCTCCTGCGTATTCTTAACTTTAAAATCCGGATATAGTTCCTTGTTGTTTTTTATGTTGCCATCTACTCTCCTTTCTGACGACAAATGTCATACGAACTCAGAAAAAGGAATGGATTAAGAGAGGGTCAGTTTAGTAACGACAATAGACCAGGTTAACTCTGTAAAAAGTCTGTGGCAGGCTACAGTGTACGCAGTGTGCTTTACACACTTGCAAGAGTTCCCTTGCCATGGGGATAAAGGTGGCAGTTAATTTATGCCAACATGCTCAGGTAATTGAGGCAATGCAGTTGCAAAATAAAAGTGTCCCTGTCCTCGCAGCATTTAAATTAACCGACTAGGGGATTTTAATTAGTGTCAAGTGCCTTCAAATAAATGGCCATGGCCAATCAAAGTGATTTTGCCAGCAGTGTTACCCATACGCCCCGTGTGGCTGGGCCAAGTCAATTATTAATAGTCGCTCGGCTCGAGTGCAGACTGCTGACATCTCAATTCATGCTGGAAATCAGAAGGCAAATTGTTTATTGTATGCAAGAAATAGAGTGCTAGTGAAATATCTGGGGAACTGATTTTCATCATTCATTTTGCCAGTAGACTTTTCCACTTTCCACGCTGAATTATGAAGGCAGCCGCTTGAAGTGTGCGAGTATAGTGGCTCACTCGATGACGCAGTTGGGGGAATTCTCGGATGTGGCGGGGCCCCGTAAAGGGGATTCTGGCATCAGATGGATTGCTCATCCTGCAATTCGAGTAGCAGACGAGCAGCAGAATTAGAGCTGCCTGCTGCTATGGCAGTCAAAACGCTTAATCAGTGCTATAAGTATTTCAATATGAACAAGTAATTCTAGAAAACACATATGCTGCAGCCGTTAATTGCAATACCAGGGGAATTAAACTTCATTTACCGCAGAAATATTGTAAGCAAAGTCGGCGTCCTCGTATTTTCAGAAGTTAAAACTGTGCAGTACCAATGGTTTTTTATTTTTATGAATTGTTAATACTAGGGGTTAATGTAAAGATCCCATCTGGTTTGAATACAACTTTAATACAACTTAAAAATTTGTATGTTAACTCAACGGAATGTTTTAACTTCAATAATATTTCGGAAAAAAATAACGAAATATTTTTGGAGCTTAATAAATTATATTTTAAGCTCCAATAATATTTCGTTATTTTTTTCCGAATTAATTCTAAAATTATTCAATAATGTTCCTAATTTTTTAAGTAGAAAATTGTTGTATGAGCTCAGTTGGCCTTAGGTGTACAGTCGAATCGGCCCATTTAAAAATTTGTTGTTTTTGATAGCGTTGCATGGACCTCCAATCGGACCTCGACCATCAGCTATGTCCACCAGGTCGAGGATCTGGAGCAGGCAGAGTCCCTCCCGCGTGGCTGAAACTGCGCTGATTGGCGATGGTCCGCATGTGCAACGAATCCACGGCAACCGCCCACAAGCACAGGCCAACCAGAGGATGCTGATGGCAGCGGATCAACGGCCTCGAGCACCAACTGGCCGCCGAATCTACCTTCTTCGCAAGATGAGCCTGCGACGGAGCCTGGCCTTCTACAGCCGGTTAAGGAGCACCTTCGGAGGCCCTGCGTCCGGATTTGGCTACCTCTTCGACTCGAATTTCAGCATGGTCCGACCACAGTTTGGAAACTGGATTAGGTTTCCCAACGAGATTTATGGGGCAGCCGAAGACGATGTGAATATACAGCAACGCAGATTCTTCTCGGAACGACACCACTGGGATCGGGCTCAATTATATTTCCAGCAGTATCTGGGACTGCAACGTCGTCACCAACACAGTACAAAATCATTCTCCCTGAAGTGCGACCTCAACCTAAAGTTCATATACGACACCTTGTACAAAATAGGTCTGACGGAGGCCTTGCGACTGGCTTTCAACGAGGTGTTGCACTTTCACTAGCTTTTAGTTCACGATCGATAATAAAAACTACTGGCAATCGAAATTTTCCAATCTAGACGGGAAACTCCCTCGCCAACAAGAGTTTCATGCATTTGTAGTTGCCCCATCACTTGCCCCACTGGGAAACCCTCTTCGGAAAATCTCTCTTGCCGCAGGTTACTTTTCTTGTCCAAGATCTTCTGCCACGCAATTCGCCGTTGTTGTGCATTTATGGAAATCGTATGCCTCTGTGTATGCACCAGTACAATGGGTGAGTTTGCAGTACAGTAGGGAACTCTCAGGCCAGTAAATGGGTTAGCAAGGCGAATGTTAAATGCCGTTCATGCTATTATTACAATTATTTCTGTTCTTAAAATTTTTTATATTATTCAGCTATATTGTTTTTAAATTTTTCTTATGGTTTTTAATGGCCATAATTTAAAAGAATTTAATTCGAATAAAACTAAGATGCTAATAAATATTAAATTTGTCATAATTATGTAAAATTTAAAACATTCCTAACTTTGGTTTGTATAAAGATACTCTATTACTTCAATTTTAATAGTAATCATTTTTTAATGCATTCGATTATATAAATATTTTTGTGGCCTGTAGGAATATATACTTATAGAGAGTTTAAAATTCGCAGCTGATTGGTTGGCATTCACATATGCCGCAAGTTTTGCACAACGCTCCCGAAATAACAAGCGATGAACAGCGCGCCCAACACGCGAGCATGTGGATCCCACACACACACCACCCACCTACTCACACTCCCACATCGAACCGCCACACACTCGCACCCACAAACACATGCACAGAAGACGCGCTGCGTTCATTTTGCGCCTTATCTGCGGTCGCAAGTGTTGCGCCATCGCAGCCCGAGTGCCTGAAATTATGCTAATTTCTGGGTTTTTATGCAGCCAACATGGAGCAGCAGCGGGAATCTGCATCCTCATGGCCGAATCTCCTCCAGCTCCTCCAGCTGCTGCGTGTTGGCTGTTGGTTGTCGGTCGCCGGTTGTTGCTTGTTGGCTCTTGCTGCTCAGGCTGTGCATTTTGCGGTAAAAGCACTGACAAAAATCATGGGAAATTCTGAAAGAACTTATAAAAGATATTGCTAAACAGTATTTCTTTATGGCTATCCTTAATTTTCTTCAAATTTTTAGAAGTCAAAGAATTATTAACAATAAAACAATAACTTTTAAATTGCAAATAATTTTTTGCAGTGCATGGAACGAACGATGAATTTTACGGCGTGGGGGGGATGGCCTGCTGATAACGCAACATTAATAACACCCTCATGGCTGGCTTTCTCTTACTTGATGATTGAAAATCCGGCAAACTGCGCCCGCGCCCCAAAGTATGCAACATTCATTTACTTATCAGGCGAGGGAGCTGGCTCCTGCAGAGTCCACACTTTGCCTCCGTATTTGTGGCACATTTGGGAGCTAAGCAGACAAAAAGTGGCCGAAAAAAGGAGTCAAGCAGCTGCTGCCTCTTCGCCGTTGCCATTGCAACTGCCATTGGTCTTGTTGTGGCCAGTGTTAACATAAAACTTGTGCAGCGATAAACTCTTAGCCCGCCCAGGACATTGTCCAGCCGAACATTTGTTAGCCCGGCCTCTCAGCTCTGGGCCAGCTTCTGGGCCGTTTCTAAGCCCGACCAGGGCAGATCCTGCTGCATATTCAACGCCTTTTCCATTTCTCTTTGCTCTCCCAGCATTTGAAAATTTCAAATTCTTTTTACCAGGCTCTCCAGTGGCTACTTACAGACTCGACGAGTGTTGCTCTATATCGCATTTGCGGATTTTTTCACAGGGTATTACCAGGGCATATCAAATTGTTTTGCCATAACTGAAAAAAATATATAATAGTCCTAGTTTTCTTTAAAGCCATTTAAATTTTTGAGTAACTAATATGTTGATTGTTAGTAAAATTTTAATAAACAATAGCAAATGATATTCAGTAATCGAAAGAAACATAAAATTAAATACTGACGTCTCTATTTTAAACTCACAAGCACCTAAATTATAAATATTTATGTACTTCGAATTTAATTTCGATTGACCTTTCAAATCCAGGTATCTCGTTGTCGTATCATTGCAATCAATTCTTCTCCTAGTTGAAGTAGTTTGATACACGAGTGTTTAAGAATGCAGCTGCATTTCTATACAAATGTTTGGAGTTCAATCTCTCAGCTTAAGCCTACAAACATGGCAGCATGGTGAATAAGGCAATGCATTCGTTTTACGGGAAGTTTTATGTTCTCTGAATAAAAATAATGTCGGAAAAAAAATAACTGTTCAACGGCCTTATCAGCGACCACCGGGATGATGGGTTATTGAATTCCAACCGTAATTACCCGGCCAAGGGGAGTGATTACCCCAAAGAGGACCGACTCAGCCGAAATGTTATGACCGCCGAGCAAGGGATCCTTTTAATTATTGTTCATAACTGGCGGATGAAACTTTATCTTGTTTATTTTATGCATATTTTTTCGCTTTTCCTCGGCCATTTAAATATTTCAGCTGCGGTAAAGTTTCAATTGTGTTTGCAGTTTTTTCGCTGAATATTTACCCAATTGATATTGCCCGGCAATTGGTCCTTGCTTTCCATTTTTGTGCTGTGTTTCCACTGCATATTAATTGAATGATTTCTTTTTGGTTATCCCAATTAACTCAAGTGTGATGAATGGGTTCACTGAGTCTCTAAAGTTAGAAAATAAGATTTAAAGAAAACCAAGAGAGATCAATTCAATATATTATTGACCTTGTTCCTAACCATGATACAAAAGTTTGTTTTTGCATAAATATTGTAATGGTTGTATTGTAAATAAATTATACACCTACTAATACACTCATTGCAAGTCTTAAAGACAAACGTAGAATTGCACAAATATATGTATTTGAACTCTTCTGTGCCCAGATGTAATGCCTAAAGTTGATAACCTTTGCGGGGGATCTATCCTCCGCCCTCATTTCAATGCGTCAACGTCTGTGTCTGCTTCGCTTGTCATGCATTTTACGCATGAGAAAGTATTTTCAGTTAACAAGTGCGAGGGTTGAGCCGAGCTCCGCAAAAAGTATCCCCAATGCAGAAGTGCACAAGGAAAGCCCCATAAAAATAAATCGAATTGAGGCGACGGGAGCGGGTCTGTCGGGATAACAAACGATGCTCCATGCCAACGGAGTGGGCGGAATGGGAATGTGGCGGGAAACGCAAGTTGGGTTTGTTTATGGCGCGATACGAATGACACGTGACTGGGAGAACCCAGACAAGCACCGGCAGCACCAGACGCTCGCAAAAATTATGAAATTTAGCGCAAGCCGCAGAGCTGGAGTTGCAGAAAAAATACATTGTGCATGGTCTCACTATGTGACAGCTTACCATATCGCACCTGCCGCACTCACACACTCTCGCGAAGGGAAAGGTAAGGCAAAAACTGACGGCCAATGCGCTTAGCACTTTCATTTCGTTTGCTGCAAATTGCTTAACCACAATGCATATGTATGCAAAGCGGTGACGCGTACCTTGCACTGAGGAAACTAATGTACTACTTCCTGAGTATAAATATAAATCGATCAAAGAAATAAATAATTTTTGTAGGTTATTAATAGTCATGAACTAACTGTTATTAGCGACAGCTATTTTCTAACTTGTATTTATTTTAAATAACTGTTAGTTGGGGTGGAATTATAAAGATCCAAATATCTGTTACTAATGAGGTCACAAAATCAATCCTTTAAAAATCGGTTGGGTTTTTTATTTCATATATACATGAATTCTCTAATAACATTTAAAAGAAAAATAAAGATCAATCCTCTAGAAAACACTTAAATTTCTAAAAACTTTTAATTTTTACTTTACGATCAATGTTTGTTAAATCAGTCCAAAAATTTTCTTACTCTGCAGAGGCGGATGAAGGTATTAGTAGTGTGGTTTTTTCTTGAGGCAACTGTTGCAAGGTGTCGCTGGCAGCTGCTCGGCTCAATCTAGCTGCTAACGGTTTAACGCTTTGCTGCCTTTTTTCCAAGGTTTTCCCAGCTCTACATGCATAGGTGTAAGCTTAGGGCACCCATTTGCAGTTGCTAGGCGAATAGACAGGCGAAAATCATCTGCAATGGAATCACAATGGTTTATTTTTTTGGGCATACTCACAAAGGTATTTTAAAAAGTTCAATTTAAGGCAATTAATTTAAGAAGTGTTTGAAGTGTTTTCGGTCTTCAAAGCAGCCGAAACCTTACCATAATTCCAACTTGTTATACATTTAGATTCACTCTCAATCCCATTTACTTCCCACAGGCACCACATCTATTTTAAACGCTTGATTTAATTTATTTCCAATTCTTCCTCTCTTCAAAGTAGGCAACAATTTCGTAGCAAATCCCTGTTATAAGCTCACATGGGCTGGCGTACTACGTCTTATGTAGGTAGGTGTCTGTAGGCTGATTATGACAGTGTTTGCATTTTCCATCCAAACCTTTTATACTGAAAATGCGTAAAAAGGAATACAAATGATTTTTCTTTTTTTTGAAAAAGAGAGCCAGATTAAAGCTGAACAAATTGATTCGTAAGCTCCCACTTCCCCTTATAAAAAAATCATTCATAGAAAAATCTGTTAAATAAATTACCAATGAATTAACAGAGTTCCTGTATTTTCTTCTTTTCCACATATGGTGTTTTAATAGCTGTTTATTTCCCATATTAAACACGATTTGGTTTTTTTTTAGCAGAATTAGCACAACACAAGTTTCCTGCAATCAATTACAAAAGTTGTTAGTAAGTTTAGTTTCTTTAAACTTTCTTGTTGGCTGACTTTTACGCCATTTAAGAGCACTCTTGACAAATCGCTGTAATCGTTCTTGATTATTATTTGGTCAGCTGGTCAGTCAACTGCCATCAATATTGTTGGCCACAGATTTTCTGGTTTATGATTACGAGCGATGACGATTTTTTACATTAAAGAGAATGTTGCTCCAAATGTTCTCTTATCCTTTTATTTCTCTGACATTTTGTGGACCGTTGTATTTACTACAATGTTAGTCAATAGTTTGAATACAAAGCTAACATTCAGTAAACGATTACAGCAATAATAAATCGTCAAGTTAAAACAAATTATTTTCTTTACTTATTTTTAAGTTTAATAGATTTATATGAGACTTTATAATAAAGGTTTATATTTTAAATAAATCCTTTCCAATGGTTATAGAATTGATCTTAAATTGAAAGTCTATTTCTTAGTTACCGATAAAATGGCCCAAGGTGATAGTTGAATATACGAGTCCCCTGCCAGGAAACGGGAACTAACCTGTCAAATGCAGCGGGACTTCAACTCCACCCAATCTCACGCACACGTTTGAGCCACCCAACTCAATTTCACGACCACAAAGCCACTCGCACTTCCGGTTTTTTGTTTCGATGGGCCACAAAGTCAAACGTCGCATATTGAACATTTGTCTGTCAGTCGTCCGGCGGCCAATGTGGCAAATCGAAACAACAGTGGTTTTGGAAGCTTTACGGGTTGGGTTTTCTCCTATTAGGCCAAATGTAAATATGTCCAGGCACCTCCCAGCTATTTCTCATTCGTTGGAAATGTTATAAACACAAGGAGCGGATGTCAACTGGCAAATACTACTCCATACCCTGAAATATTAGGATGGCCATGATCTGTCCACGGAAGAAGTGTCAATTTGATTAATTGAACGTCGTGCTGCGAAGTTCCCGCTGTTTTAGCCAAGAAGCTATCCCTGATCCTGGGAAAATATTCCTGGCAATAAGGAACACATATATCTTCTGAGCAGCGGTGATGGTGGCCTTGGCGAAAAATTCAATAAAAATGTTGCATAATTTTTCCCATCTCTTTTGGGCACCCTTTTCGTATTGGCTAAAACGGAAATGAATTTTTCCGCTTGACCCAATTCGCTCACGTATACATATGTATTTATTCTGTTGTTTGTGTTTATTTAAGCTTTAAGTTTGCCAGCTTTGTGGTTTTTTTTTCGTGTATCTCAATTGCATGTGCTCTCCAAAGTGAAGAGATAATTTATGCTTAAAATGTTGAAGGTGTAAAGTGGTCGATGAATGGTCAAGTGCATGTGAAGTAAGCAAACAAATTGCAACAGGGAGTGTGAGAGGCATTTTACACCTAAAGTTTAGTCAATGGGTAAGTTTTATATAACAGCATTTACGAGGTTCCTATTTGTGCCATTCTTAAATCGCACGTTATTCAGCAGCAGCCACTCAGCTGGCTGGTTCCACAACTGATATATTGTCATTCATATGTTGTGTCAGCAATTTGTTAGCTTTATGGCTCACGCCACGCCCCCAGTGGCACTCCCCAAAATGCCAGAACGGCTGATCGGGAAAAAGTAAAAGGAACGGAAAAGGGAAAACACAAAACTTGCATACATAAATTGTATTTATGCACTCCACACTCTGCATTCTGTCATTTCCTGATTTCATCGTTTTTATGTGGCTCTCAACGAAAGCAAGAAGAAAGCTAAAAATCAATGCATGCCCATACTTTTATGAAAAAATTGAGTTAGCTGAATAGTAACATGGTGAAATTTGTAGGGGATGGAGGGCTCTTTCTTGAAGTTACAGGATTTTATTTGTTTTTTTAATACTAGAAAACAAGTAAAACTATTGTTTGATGTTTGATATAAAAGCCCTTGTCAAAGCTACAAATTTTAATTGGGAATACCAACCCCCCTGTCTTTGACAGAATATATTCAGTATATTTAAAACTGATTGCTTAATTATATTAAATTAATGCTTATCTTATATTCTTAGGGAAAAGCTTAGTATTGTGAGTTCACTAAGAAGTTAGTTTTGTTGCAGTTGCAAAAACGAGACAAAGTTTTATATCTCGATTTCAGAAAACTATGAGTTTAGTTGGTTCATCCCTTCTTATACAACTTCATCATAAACTTATATCACGCAAACATCCAGACAACTTTTGTTAAACATTTTAAATAACAATAATCGAGATCTTAAGAAGTAGAAAAATTCGACTTGCTTTTTGAAACAAAGCTATAAATTCCACAGGCAGTAGATCAAGTTTGAAGACAAGCGCCTGTTTGAAGGCAAACTCAATGTAGATATGGTACACAAAAAGATTGAGCTAAGTGCTCCAAAAAAAAGCTTCAAAAACGGTTTTGAACATTTTTGGACTGAAAGGCAATGTTTAGCTTGAGGATATGGTAGGTAATGATTATAGATATGCACATTATGTACCCCTTTGAAAGAAGTAGCATTTAACAACGGGGAGTGCGCGAGAGATTCCTCACTGGTTGACCTGAAAAAAGTGAGCGTCCAAGCCGCAAGTTAAAGTAATTTCTACTTAGCCGCAACTAACTACGGCAGCATGGAAGTGTTTGAAAAAACGGAGAGGAAACTTTGGAACGCCTCAGAAATTAAAATAAAGTGCCAAGAAAGTGAAAAGCGAGTGGCCCATGCCCTGGGAGCAGCATCTTGAAGTTGGCCAAAGCCAAAGCCCGGCCATCAGCGCCAACTTCCGTTTGGCCCAACACCGCACCGCAGCAACCACTTCTTGTTTCCATTACTTTTTCCATTCTCATTCTTGGTCTTACTTTTACACATCAAAAAATTTACCTTTTTATATATTTAAATTTTTCGTAAGCAATGTGCTTTTAACTTAGTTACACATGGTTATACATTAATAGAGTTTATTATTCGATTTTCGCAAATAAAATGAAATTCATTTCAATTTACACTGAAACGAAATCATTTAAAATGTGTGCACCAGCTTAATTTTAGCGTTAGAATGAGCGTTGCACATTCGGATAATAAGCTTGAATATTAAAAATGTAGATAATTTTAGGTAAGTAATGGCTTAAATATATTATTTGCAAGCAAATCGTTATTCTCTAATGATAAGCAAGGAATTAAGCTATAAAGCGCAAAACCTGGCATGCTTTCATTATTTCTTTAGCTGTTTGGATATAGCTTATATCATATAAGTCAACGGCTAAATCATTTATGATTTTTCCTTTTAATCTTAGCTTGCTTTCTGAAATCAGCTATTGATTTTGATCAGCTATGATTTTATAAACTCAAAAAACCTAACAGGGAGTCCGAATCCCTGTCAAAGTAAGACCTCAAACTTGATAAACCGTTAGTCTTTCAATATATATGGGAGGAAAATTTTTTTAATTCGTTCGTTAATTTAAAGCCAGTTGACTTTAATCAAGGACAATTTTTTTCTAAATTATCATTAGGCTGATTTTTTCAGTGTATTCGGTGCCTGCGGTCGGCGTGGAAAACTGTTGCCAGTGCGTAGGCGTTGTGTCCACGTCTCTTTTAATAATTTGTAACTCATTTTGCACTCGGGAAACAAAATAACGACAACAACTGCAGTAGTAGCGGTAGTGGCAAACGGTTCACCTTTTGAGCTTTTCGCTTCGGCCATGGACAAAACACAAAGTGAAAAGTAAAAAGTAAAAAGTTCTATGCCAAAAAGTCGCCGAAAAAGGAAACTTTTCTTGGTTTTGAGTAAGGACATTACATTTGGGTTAACAGGCAAATTACGTAATTGAAGTGACCTAAGAAACAGACGCTCAAGTGTGTGAAAATGGCAAGACCACGAAAGGGTATACTTAATACTTTTGAACTTTATGCGTTGCCTTCAAAGCACTTTGTTAAATATCCGAACATATTATTATTATATTTTAGCTCTGTGGAACTAACAAGAATAATATGTAAAGGTATAGGTTCTGCGATCTTTAAATTTAAGTTAGGTAAACATTTTTATTGTATCTGGCTAATTATCTAAAATTTATATCTAACTAATTAACATTTAATAAGAAAAATGACAAATTACTAATAAAAACAATACATAAGTCGACTGAAGGTCCATTGGTGAACCGAAACACTGTTACAAATGATTAATGATTAATGAAAGCGTCCCACATGAATATTATTCAGAATACGAAGACTTGGCCAATTAGCAAGGACATATCGTTCGTAGTCAGGCGGCAGTAGATTTCTCTCGAGGTTCAGTTCGACAAGAGGGAGATATTGAAAAACACGCAATAAATTAAGGCTTTGAATGTCGTTGTTTTTCAAAGAGACGCATTGCAGCGACGGAAAACGCCTTTCAAAATGAGTAAAGGTCCTCAGGTGGGTCAGATGATTCCGGTCCAATATCAGGCGCTCCAACTCTGGTACACAGCGTTCCATAATACCGATAACCGTGCTCATACATTGAGATTCAGCTAGGGCGCAGAATTCCCCACGCCAGGCCTCGTCCATATAAAAGAGTGTGAGATCCAGGCTGCGCTGATCAGCATCATACCTTTCAAGGAGCACCCTTTTCAGTCGCATCCTGAAAGCTGAAGTAATCTGAACAAACGGCATCCTGTCACTGACCCTCAACCACACGCGACTATCCAGCCTTCCACGTCGAAATAAAGCATTCGCCACGTTGTAACTGTCAACGTAGAAAGTGAATTGGGCGCCAGAGTCCCCAGGTACATCATGCTCCCCGCCAGAGTGTTTATAGCGAGGATCTAGTTTCAATGGGCTTAAAATCCTGCGAAGACGCCGCAACACTCGGTTGATAGACTCCCGATGATTGCTGCTAAATATTAGGACACGGTACCATCCATAGACGCTCACGGGAAGGTTAGTAACAGGTTTGGGCTTGAAATGTGATGAGTGATCGCATTTTGGAGTGGAGTGGCACAAAGGACCTTCACTAGAGTTTTTTCGCGGTGTAGAAAACATATTTGTCTTATTTTTTTAATGAGGAGAACTTACTGACTGAAAATTATAAATACTATTTTAACACTGCTCAAAATGGCTACTTTGTTTTTTTTTTTTCAAAGAGTGATTGAATTGTTTTAATTATTTTATATTTTTTTAAACGTTAACCGTATTTTTGTCCATGCTGCCATATAAGTAGAAAAATATGGAAAGCGTAAATTTAACTAACCGGAAGTTGTGTGTAAGATACGTGTAGAATTTATGTAGATACCACGAGAAGCGTAAAATGTCTAAAATGAAATGATAGTGGTTCATGACGTAGCTTTCACGATATTATCGATGGCTGAAAAGCTTATTTAATATCGATAGTAGCCTGTTACCCATTGACTGTTTTTTATTTAAACCATTTTACCCATTTTTTAAATTCATTAAAAAACGTAATTGGGATGTAAGTTTGATACAATTTGGCAGTTTTTTCTTTCCAAAATGCGTCTCTTATTTTCATCTTCAATTGAACCCCCCCAACCTAAAGTGGTTAAGTTAACCACTAAAGTAAATGGTCAATATTTATATTTAATTTCCCAAAAATTCCCAAAAAGCTTTTTAAACTGTAAGGGGTTCTCTTTACATTTATTAAGTTTTATTAAAACACATTAAACAAGACAGACAATTGAAGTATTAACCATTTAGATTTGAAATTACTTAATTATTTGAAAAAAATTACTGATTTAAATTATAAAAGCCTTAATGCTGTAGAAGACCACTAGCATGGCCAAAACTCCCTGTGGAATGTTGAGTGTGGGTGCGGATGACCGTTTCTTGGGATAGTAGACGGTTTTCTTTGACAGCAGGATGACCTGGGGCTGTCCTGGATTGGCCTGAACAGCGGGGACAATCGGAGCCGGAACTGGAACTGCTACGGGAACTGCAGCAGGATGGGCGACAACGGGAGCAGCAGGATGGACGACAACGGGTGCAGCAGGAGCGACTGCAACTGGAACAACGGGGGCGGCAGCAGGAGCAACTGCCGAAGGAGCAGTAGCTGCAGCTGGAGCTGGAGGCGGAAACACAGCCGCGGGCTGGGGCATCACAGGAACGTGAGCAACACTCGGAGCAGGAGCAATCGCAGGAGCTGGCTGGTTGGCCTGCTGCACCGTGGGACAAATCAGATGCTGCGTTTCCGTATATGACTTTGGATTATTGGGATTGGGTTCGCGGATGGTTTGAGTGTAGCATCCATTGGCATCGGGGGTGCCTGTTTCAATGACAGTCATCTTCTTGGGATCGGGCTGGGCTGGTGCGGCCACCGCAACGGGAGCAGGAGCACCTGCAGGATAGTGATGATGCACGACCGCCACTGGAGCAGCAGGTGCGGCAGCTGGCGCCTGATGGGACTTGGCCACAACGTTGCCTATAACAGCGCCAGCTAGAGCTCCGCCCAAAAGACCCACTCCTATAAAGAATCGCAAGAATTAAAAGTATTTTTATGTTTTATGTTGTATGTGTTAAGTTTTAAAATATTTATTTATTAAATCAAAATGTACTTTACAAAAGGATTGTAATTGATGTAACATAAAGCCAATACATAGATTTTACCACTTACCGAAGGCCCGTTTGCGACCACGTTTCGGATGTGCTTGGCTAAATGGCGTCAAACTCAAGCCTAATAGTGCCACCAGAAGAAAAACTTTAACCAGATTGCGATTAGCCATGGTGATATAACGGAAAACTGGAATCGGAAGATATATTTGGCTAAATCAGCGTTCAGACGTTAACTGATCGCAGTCTTGTCTCGCTTGACTCACTTGATCGCTGGCGAAGAATGTTGTTTCGACTTTGCAAATATTTACACAGTTGCTTTAGGAAAGTTTACGAAATTTCTAGTATGGCACATGTTTATGACTCGGTATAATTTAAATTTTTGCGGTAGATGAAACGCTTATAAACACGCTTGGCGTCTTATATCTTTATGTAAATGTGTATTCAAGAACATTGAGCATTTTTATAAGAGATATTGCCATAGGTAATAAGGTTAATGCCCAAAGAATTCAAGAAGAGAATTAAAAACAAAAGTTATAAAAGTATTACTTATAAATCTATTGGTCCTGCTGATCTTCCATATTTTTTTAAATCATACCATATGTAAGGATTTTGGCAACATTGTATAAACTTTCACCCTGCTTTATTTGCTTTTTTGTCCGGATACCGTAAGTAATGCGATTACCAATACGAGAAGAATCCATAATGTCGATCTAAAAGTGTTCTTATTATCCCTTCTTAAAGTGGTGTGATTTATGACCAAAACATGGCAAACAAAAACCGAAAATAAAATGGAATCAGTAAAAAAGAGCAAACGGTAATTGTTTAATGAGTGGCAGTCTCTCGGCCGCCCTTTTGAATTCCATTTCTGAAGTATTTTGGCCAAATTTAGGGCGACAGGACAGGAGCAGCTGGCAACACAGTGGTTAAATCCGGCATATGGCACGTGAGGCTCCATTTAATTTTCATAATTTTTCGGCCAAAACACGCAATTTGGTTTGTGTTAACACTCGTACAAGGATGGCTTCCCTATTCCGCCAGACCATTGCTATTGATTAAATCGGCTTAAAGCTTTGACTAATGATGACAAAATATTTGGCTGGAGAACATGGGGCGATAGAGCGCATAATTCGCTGGTGGAAGCTGCAGAGTCATGGGACAACTGTTTCGGTGTCGAAATGACCTGCATCAAATGTTTCGCAATGAGAAATATCCAGTCATTTGTATTCGGGGGATTTGCCGGCAATTTGTGAGACGCGACTTTAATTCGCTTAATAAATATTTGCTTAGTTTCTGGGCTCGCTCAGGTTTGGTTAGTGGAGGTAAGGAAAAGGAACCAGGGAGGCGAGATCTTCTCCTTAAACACAATGGACAATTGTCAATTGCAGGACATTCGCCGGCTTTCGGGGGTGCGACACTTGAGTCCTCTGGGCGACGATAAATCATTCCTTGAGCGTGACACTGGAAGAAAAAATAAGTTACTTTCAAAATACATATTAAATAGTTTCTTTAAAATTGGATGGGAAAAAAAGATGAGAAATATACAGTATGGATGCTTAAAGAATATTTTTACTACAGTCGTAAAAATATATATAAACTTAAAAATATATACATTTTTACTATATTTCTTTAGGAAACTTTTTAATAAATATATTTTTATTATTTTTCTCATTTAAAATGTTTTTTAATTTCCTTATTTTTTTTTTTTAATCTATTTAATTTTTTAAAGTATAATCCGAGTTTTTTCCGTGTAGGATGACGACGGAAACGTCAGAGGCAGGAAGTGCCAGGATATGCGGCCAGGAGGCAGTGCAGCTCTTCTTTTTGGCCGTTGATGGACATCTTGGGGCCAGGGACCTCTGTCGAAAGTCCTCCCTTCCTTCCAGGGATAATGATGCGCAAATCGCTGGCAGTCATCGCTAGCTCATCCTCCGAATCTGATCCGCCGTGGCCTGCTTTGTTTCATGTTGTGGTGGTTTGCTTTTAGTTGCCTCTATTATCCTTAATGCGAGTCACTTTGTTAGAAACGTCAGTGGGCCTGCAAGCGCCATTATCGTCATCGTGTTGGCTGGCGAAAAAATATGAATCGGAAAATGTGCAGACACGCCGCCTGCCCGCCGAAAATGCACGGGAATAAAGATAAAACATGACAGGCGGTTCACATCCAGTAATTTATAATAGGGCCAATATGACCGAGACCCTTTCCTCGCCAGCAGTTTATCATCCTGGAGCTCGAGATCTGGGGCTGTACTTGGAAAATCCCTGTCCGTTGCGTGTAAAAAAAACTACCTCGGCAGGCTGAAAACCTAATGAAATAATTGTTGTAAGCTATTTACAAGCATCTAATTCCGATTCGATGGCGAGCCAATAAAAATATGCCATAATTATCCAGAACTCAGGCTCTGGCCAAGATAAACCAGTCCTAGACGGCACAGGCTGCAATGTTAATGACATAATTTAAAAAGCATTTCATTAATAGCCGATGTCAGGGGCCCAGGGGTCTGCGAGGCAATTAAAATGCGCACAAAGAAAGCTTGTTCGAGGCCGGATTGGAAATTCAGATGCTGGCCAGCCCAGAATGTTAATGGTAATTAAAACTGATTCGCATCGAATATGGGTGAATAAGTTGGAGAGGTCTTGAAAAAAACTAAAAGAAGGAAAATTGAATTTAGATGTCCTCATTAAATGTTGGTATTCTTTTTTAATTTCCAGGAATTTAGGGAAAGTTTTTAACTTTTGCCAAAATGTTAATTTGTAATTATTATAATCCAATATGTAATATATGACTTTATAGAAAAGTATATCTTAAATTTAAAACGTTTTAATGTACTTAAATATTTTCTGTAAATATTTCAAGCAAACAAAACAAGTTTATGTTTCCTATGGTAGAAAATATATATGTAAAAAATATCAAATTAGAAAATTCTTTTTAAAAAAAATCAAAACTTTTATTAAATACCCATTAGTAACATTTGTTTGAAGAAACTGTAACGCTTCAACGTATAATTCAATTCGCTCGCAATTTTAAAATAAAAGAAATGGTTTCAAGGCATTCCCAGATTTTTATATCTGCCAACTCCGCTTATCTTGAACTTTGGCATCGTCTCCGCGGCTACTGAAATATGTTTTGGCTATGCAACCCCCGATGTCCTGGCCATGTCAAATCATTTGTATATAATTCACATCCTTTTGGTATTCGGCCTTTGTGCCCAGCGGAGTGATTTATGGGCTGCTCTTCTTTCTGCCATGTTTGGAAATGTTTCTGTGTAAATATGCCAGCAGCGGGACACATTCCAAATTGGTCCGTGCAAATTGTTTGCCTCAGCACTATTATCCTTTTCGCAGGATGTCGCTGCCGCTCGCTTTTTAGATAATTGCTGACTTCTACCATTTCGTCTGGTGAGTTATTCGATTTCGATACGAAAATTTGATATTCCGACCACATGCTGTGATTAAATTGTGGATGCCAGCTCCTTTGGCCCCACGTAACTTCTCCAGGAGCTTGTTTTGTAATTGAAAATAGTTTTTGGCACTGATGAGAGTGCACAACTTTGTCAAGAGGCGTGACTAAGATTGCAATTGTTGATTAGAATTTCCCAGTTTTCAGGGACGCAAGTTTTCCTAAGCGAAATAACAGTGTCTCTGTTTTATTACATTTTGTAATCTGTGGGAAAAGCAAAAATGTATAATAGTTGCAAAAAGGTAATTTTTTTAAAAACAAAGAAAGATTTTAAACTTGTTTATCCACTATTCCACTGTCCATCCCGAGTAGTAAACATTACTCAAATTAAATGTTCAACTTTTAACTCAGCCCCTGCCCATTTCTGTGGCACCGCCTGCAGAGCAATTTATCATTACGAATGCTCGCAAATTTTAGAAACTATAACCAACGCTTTACGCAACACTTGAGCATGCAAATTTAGTAAATTGGAAATCGAGTCGCCGCACTTCGAAACCGCAAAACCCATCGCCCAATAAGTTTGCCCCGAGTAACGATACACAAACGGAGGTGGGCGGGACTTGGTCCAGTCTCGATTTCAGTCGGAGTTCCTGGTCAGGCCAAAAACTTCAAGACGGGCATGTGCATTTGTCATAAATTAGAAACTGTAACTTCCAGTGCTCGCTTTTTGCAGCCGGTCCACCCAGCACTTAAATTTATTGCAAATAACTCTTTCCCTTCATAACTTTTTTCAGGGGACATTTTATGCTCCGCAGCGCTCGGCGCTGGCTTAATTTTTTAGCTAAGCAAACTAATCAACGCCCACAATTTGCAATCCCGAAGGTCGTTTCTGGGATGAGGCAATAGCCAACGGCTAAATGAAGTGTGTAAAATTCGAGCGGAGACCCCTTTCAATTATATCTCTATTTTTGTGTGTGCTCACTCAAAAGTAAACACCAACTTGGCTACAATGAAACCCAAGCCGGCCAGTGCAAATAAATCTTGGCCTAAGTGTTGTGGTCATTTACCAAATGTCCGGCGATGTCCGGCATGCAAATTTGTATGCGTCCTTGTGAGGTTGGGGCTGCAAAGTAAGTTCGCTCCCTTATCGGTCCTGAAGATGGGTGCCCTGCCTGTGATTTATAAAATGTATTAATTAAACTGTCCCAAGCCGAGATTGTAGAAATTAGTGGAGAACGCCTGAGAAGTGGTGCCGAGTTAAATGGACTATGAGAATATGAGGAAAATGTACTAGAATTTTTCTGTTATCATATTTAGTTAAATCCCCTTGCGACAAGTTGAAGGATACATTCTTTAAATGTTTGGTGTTCTTAATTTCTGCACTTAAAGCCAAAATCATAAGGAAATGTGTATTAAATTTACAGTAAAATACTACAAGACATTTAATATTCTCTATACAAATTTTGAAACAAATTAAACAATACGTCTGCCGAAAGCGAGAAAAAATTCTCAGACACTTTCTACTGGCTCTCATTCTCCCTGCTAAATCTCATTCCCATTTTCCTTCTCAGTTTCTCCCTCTCAACGCTAACATAAACACATAAGTGGTAGTCCTGTCAAAGTCAAAAATAAACGCAGCGACAATAATGATTTATGTTAGCCGAGTCGGAAAGGAAAGATCCTGATTCTGTGTAAGGAACGCAAGGATACTGGCTTTTTTTGGGGATGACAACTGGGGAATGAGTATATCCAAGACATATGAAAATCTGGTGTGTCGCTAGACTTGGAAAAGCGCGACAAATGCGAATATAATTTGTGAGACAGCAAGGCAAATAAAACAATATTTTAGCACGGAGAATTGTATTCCTTTAATTATTTAACTGGAATAAGGTCATAAATCTTGGTAAGCAATAATTTACTTAGTTATAATTAAATCATTATGATTTGCACGCCGTAGTCTAAATTCTCTAAGAAGAGTCACTTTCAAAAGATATCGTCAGTACTCAAAGTTCCTGCAAAGTTTCGGCAAGTTGGAAAAGTTTCCCCTCATGGTGTCAAATTGGCAATAACGTTAGCAATAAAACGATTTGCAGATATTGACCCTTCACGACGAAATGTTGTAGCAGAGGTCCTTTTCTAAAGTTATGTTTATAAATGCACCAACTTTAAGAATTTCTTTTTTTTAACCTTGACCTTAAGACAAATTTACAAAAGCTCATTTACTTTTAAAGTCATTACAAAATGTTCAGGATATATTATTAGCTGCCCATAAAGTAGTTTTCTGTAATCAAAATTCTATCAATAGAAACCTATACCCGAAATTGTTTAAATTTTCAACAATTTAAAGCACTTAATTGATTTTGCAGACTTCGGCAAAAAACTGCTGGGACCATTACCGAATTTGAATTTTCACATCAGACCCCATCGCTCTCCAATGGCCCAACACTACCCCCATATTTCCCGATGCCGTGCCAGTTCATAAGCCACAGAAATGCAAAACCGCCATAATAAAGGATAATGTCGGCGCATATTAAACAAATGACTTCCGTTCGTCTAGGTCTTGGCAACCGAACTACCCCCCACAACGTTTACTCAGTGAAAACAAGCGAAAGGATATTGAAATGAGCTGGTGAGCTCGGAAAATGCAAATTCATGCCGAGCGGGAAATGACGTGGGCAAAATTTCACAGGATGATGATGGGGCAAATAACCCTTCACTTGAAGTGCTTAATTAAAAACTTTGCCACTTTTAAAAACAAATTAAAGGAGGACAGGAAGTGGCATTTTGTATTTTTTTTTGGCAAATCTCCGTTTTGACCTGTTGCCCCACAAACCGTCGAAGTTCTCACAGTAATTCCCACTGATCGCCCTCGACCCCCCGCTGCACGTTAATTACGAGAAGAGAGTCTGACCAGGCCTAATCGCTGTTTAAGTACACGGTAGTGGTCGCGGCTTAAACGCGAATTACGCCCAATGCCTCGGCTCTGCGGAGCGGTGGACTCATGACCATTTAATGTAAACAATAATTAAAAGCCAGGCCGGAGAAAAGACTCTGCAGCCGGTGCCGCATGCAGAGACACCGGGGCTCCCTCGCTCCCCTCGGATTTTATGGCTTAATAGCTGCAAAGTGCAAGGCTTGATTATAGTGCTCGCTGGCCAGTAGGAGTACGGCGAGTCTTAGCCATCGCCATCGGTCGGTGCCATATTAGTCACAGCAGCGGAACGGCCACCGATGTCTAGGTGGGCCGCTCAGCTGGCAGGAAAGCCCATGGAGAACCTATATGGAAAGGGATTAGTCGCCATCAGTTAAGGGAAAAGCACATATGCCGATTCTTCAGATACCCTCTCCCATTCCGATAAGTTCAGCTGTATTTTTAAAATCATTTTAGTAATTGAAAAACTACGTTCTAAAACAAACAATTACTTTATTGGGTACTATTAATTTAACCTCCTAATTGAAGATTCCTCCAAAAAATTAAAATATTTATAGTGTTGTGCTACATTTTAATCTTTTTTTTTAACTATTAAATATAAAAAGAAAATGTGGGTGCTTATAAATATTTCGTTGATCAGTTTTTCTTTCTTTTTAAATTTAAGAAATCTCACCTTTGAATCAACCGGGCTTTAAATTTAAAAAAGGTGTTCTTTTTTTTAGAAAGTTCACCTTTAAATGTGAAATTTTTTTAACACATTTAAAGAAAGAAGTTTTCTTAAAAATAGGAAAATTAAAATATGCCATTTTTTGAACAGTCGCTGATTTGCGAATTTGAGAGAAACACCTTTAAAACAGAAATTTATTTCTTGTTTTTTATTTATTTTTTCCGCTCTTGGAAAAGTACACCAATAAGCAAAACCGTAAAAATTTCCCAAAATCTAGAAAAATCGTTCTCGAATTTTTACCAAATTTTTTCTTGTTTTAAATGCGTTTTTCTAAAAAAAACATTTCATCTTTTAAGAAATGTATTTTTTTCAAACAAGAAAAAAGCCACCCTAAGAACAAGAATCACATATCTTGTTTGAATAAGAATTTTTTCTTGTTTTAAAGATACTTTTCTAAAAAAAAATTTCTTAAACCAATTTTTTTATATTTTATGGAAATTCTGGGGTTTTTTTATGAGTGTAAGCGTAGAAAGTTTAGGAATACCCTTCAGAAGGGCATGAAAAGTAGCTTGCTAATGTAATCATTACAAAGTCTGCAAAATTAAACTTGCATTTTTTAAAGAGGCGGTATACTATTTTGGTTCGGCTAAGCTCGATTCGTAGAAAAATTACCGATCCAGGTGTACATTCCTTGACACTTTTAAGAATCCAATGAAAAAGGACGAGCACCATAAGTAATGGCAGTGGCACCAATATGCAATGGCAGTGTGATTACAAAGTATCTGTGCAATTATTATATTAAAGAACTTTCCAACAATGCTACTTTTTCCTTCTCCCACGGCGATATCAATGTCAACTTTGTTGTTTGCCATTTACATTGCACATTTTCGAGTCCGTACTTTTTCTGCGAGTTCGTTTATTAAATCACCCCGTTCAACTTGAACTTGCTGTTTTTGTTGCACCAACGCTAGGGGGCGTGGCTCCCCTTTTTCGAGACTTGCGCAGCCGAAAATTTCTCCTCCGCTCAGGGAGGTGACGTCTATGCAGATTTTGCAGACGCTGCAAGGACGCTCGTCATCGAAATTGTCGCTCTGGGCAACGCCCACCGGGACACAAATTGCTCGTGTTGCAGCGCTTCGGGGGTTGAATGGCGATTTATTTGGGAAATTGCATTTCTGACATTGGACTGGCTGAAAGGGGTTTTTTTTTGGTGTTTTTAGGTTTTCTTTTGCCTGCAAATTGGAAGAATTTATTTTGCTTTACCAAGCGTGATTTGGTTCAACTAATTTGGTTTAATCAGATGTTTAATATGAGCTAATTCCTATTTTAGAATTAGTCTAGTTTTTGGTTCATTTAAGTCAAAATTCAGAGCATCTTAAACGTTTACACTTCGTTTTTCAACACTTGGCATTAAAAAAGCCGTCACAAACAGACTTCCAATACCCAAAAAGCCAAGACCTGGATACGTGTATTTTATTATCTCGCAGCACCCCTTTCCCCGCTTTTGGCCAAGTTAAACATTTATCAAAACTACTCCCTGTACGTGCCCTGTTCTCAGCAGATACGGATGTGGATAAGGCGGTCGCATCTCTGACGTCTGCAGAAGGAGCCAAGGCTGCCGGTAATAGAGACCACCGCAACAGTACGAGTATTTTTCAGACCGAAATATTTTTGCATAAATTACAATAACAGTGGCAGAACAAGAGGAACAACAATGAACAAGATGTCTACCAGAAACGGCGACCTGCGAACACATTCTTGGCATATAATTTAGTGTCGCTTATGAAGTAAACTTATCTAAGCAGAAATAAAAACGCTCACAGTGTATTTGGTATTGCACTGGAAAATATTTGTAAGAGTTAGCTACTGAAAAAGACAGACAAATCGGTAAAAACAACTGAAAATCTATAAGCCATATATAATACACAAAAGCGACTAAAATGAATTTTATTTACCATTTTTTACTCCTAAATCATTAATCTTTTCCCACATATTTTTTTTTGCAAAATACATCACGAAATCGAGTTAGATTTCAATTTTATTGAATGAGACACTTTTTATTATTATTTTATTATTTGCTAATAATAATATTTCAAATTTGTGCTCTCAGTGTTTCTCCAAGTGTGAAAGTTGTACCGAGTGGGTGAGGCGTTCGGAACAGGTTGTTGTGAGCCCTACTCAAACACACATGCAGCGCATAAATTTTCGCGTTGCGGTTAAAAAAGTATCTTAAGTATTTGAACACCAACAAGGGACGGCCAGAAAGAGAAGACACTAAGGGACAGAGAGAGACAGAGCCGGCAATGGCGTTGAAATTTAAATTCCTAAGAAAGTCGTAAATTATTTTTAGTGGTTTATCAAGTCAAGGTACATTGTGTCTGTGAAAGCGGTTATCCAAAACTTATGTGGGAGAAGATGGCTCAGTGTTTATAGGGAGGAAGAAGGAGCCATCTGAGACCCTGAGGAAGAGTTCGCCAGTTAATTGCCTCGAATAACTCATTACAGCTTCCGCTGCGACCTCAGGGCGCTCACATTCTATGCAGTTCCTTGACAAATGATCTAGCTACCAATCAAAGGGGCCCAGAATCCCCTGCACGGCCCCTCGAAATCCCTCCGAATCTCGGGCGCCTTTCATTCATCAAGAATCACAGGCCAACTGCAAGTCTCACACTGCACACAGAAAAATAATTTGTTTTATTTAAATTCTATTATTTAGATCAATAAGCTCAAATAATAAATACAAATAAATGAATTTCACTTTTCAAAAATACATAAAAGAGGATTTCTTCTAATGCAACTTATACTTAATATTTAAATTTAAATCAAATATAATGGTATAACTCCTTCAGTATGGTGAATATATAATGCAGTTGTGCCAATAATTACATATTTGAAAAATGTTATTTTTCTTGACATTATTAATGTTTTTTGAGGCATTGGTAGTAAATGGGTTATATTCATTAATAATTGTTTTCTCTGCAGTTGCTGTACAAATATTGTGAGGTGCTGGCTAGTAATTAAGGCGACAAACACTCGGAATGGGCGTGGCCGGCCATCTGGCATGTGCGATGATGTATGGCCTGCATTTAGGCGCTTCGGCGGTGATTGCTACCAAGCGAAGAAGGCTGAAGACCAACTTCCAACTCTAAAGCTGCAAACTGCAGGCGCCGAGATGAAAGACATATTTCTGTGATTTATTTCACTGGAGGCGCTACTGTCGTCGGAAAGTTGGCCATCGAGGGGCGGCATTAATGTGAATGGATTGCCTTGTCTACGATTCCTTCGGCGGGTAATCTTTGTAGCGGAATATGCGTACTATCAACACATGGGGCGTATGTGCAATGTGGGTTGATCAAAACGTCAATTATGCTAGTCTCAACTCTTTTCTCTTTGACAGTTCAAAAGTCCAGCAATCATACAAATTTTTAATGATCTTATTAAACAACTTATTTAAAAATGCAGATGTTAGTAATAAATATTATAATTAGAGTTAAAATTATTTTTACTTAATATATACAATACTTTATAATTTTAATCTTTTTATTTAATTTATTCATTATTGTAATTTTCTAATTTATGAAAACAAGAAGTATTTAACATTTTTTTAAGTATTTGTTAATACAAAATTTTATTACTAGTAAGAGAACCCCTTTTATAAATGTTTTTCGTTATTTATTATTTTTGCGACAATGAATCTGTAGAGTACAACAAAAAAGAAGACAAGGCTAAGAGCACCCCAAAATAAGTTAAACATCACACATCGGCAAATTGATTTAAATTCAATGACACATTAAGTGGCGCTCTAAAGACGCTAATTTAAATCACTCGCCAAACTCGTCCTGCGCTCACAATGCGACCCCCAAAGACTCAAATCGAGGGTCTCGACAGACAGACTGGCAGACGGACGGGTTCTTGGGGCTCTGGCGAACTGTTTAACATAATCCTGGCCCCGTAAGGGCTGACAAAATGCGTCGGCAATTTGTTTATTGGCGCTGGCTCGTCTTTTGTCGGCAACGAACATGCCACAAACTACGCGCAGCAAATAAATCACCAAAAATATTTCAACTACACTCGCTCCTTAGAAGATGCACTGAAAATATTTACCCATTCTTTTTTAATTCTTCCTAAACCAGTAAATTATCCTAAATGGTATTTTGAATTGATAGTATAGACTATCCTTTTTATATTTTTTGGTTGAAAGCTTAAAAGTATAATAAAAATATTGTGCACAATTTTTAAAAATATATTTTCTGAAAATATATGACAAATAATTTAGTAATTTCTATTAAACTTCGTTTACCAACCATCTTTAAGCTGGAAATACTTCCAAATTAATCGATAATTCTACCAAACATCTTTATTAAAATTAAATAAATACATATATTCAAAATAATTTTTTTTTTTAATATACTCCGATTATTTTTTGTGTGGATTGTGACTGTATTGTGGATTGGAGTATTGATGATGGGGTCGGTGGTGGGGTCGCTGCCCACACTGCCGGCATATGTTTCCATGTTCCTTGGCCTGTCGGAAGTTTGCAATGTTTCAGCAGGAAGCCCTTGATTGTTTGTGTGACTTGTTTGCTTGTCGGCGGACTTCTCTATATATTTGTGTGGGTTCTGTCTACTGTTATTTTGACTTTAGCCTGACACTTTGACTTCGGCATTGAAAGACATGCATTGTATCGCATTGTAAGTGAATTGAGCTAATTCATTTGTCAAGTGCTCTGTGAATCATCGGTGCGGAATGTCAATGAACTCAAATGGAGGGGTCCAGTTTTAATAGCGATATCTGTAAGTAACTGTACGAAATCGCCATTAAATGTAAATTCTTTCTATATTCATCCTACATTTGTCATACCTTGGAAAGCGAATAAATCAGCGTGAAATTCTTTTGCTGGTAAAAGGTAGCAACGGAATTTGTGCGGCATTGTTTGGATTTTCCGGCGTTTTTATTCAGATTACATCCACCTTGTGTCATAGTAACTTTTCCCTGGTAACATATGCCTCATAAATTATAAGGAGCACAGAGGGGAACATTTTTAATCCAAGCACAAAAAGTAAATGAAAATGAGTATGTAGAACTGAGGTGATAAGGTTGAGCCTTGGTTAATGGTATATACATACATTTTAATTAGTGCCAAGAAGATGTAAGGTTTACAGAACATATTTTACCCACTGCTTCAACTCTTTAACTTTGACCTACATATCTTTCCCAGGATTAATGCTTTAGCCATTTTTCCAACTCACAAAATCTGATCAAATTAAAGGTAACAATTCCGGCAATCCGTCATAAAGGACTTGGAGTACGGTTGTCTGTGTGCCAAGGATTAAGATGCGTGTAGCATGGGGCTTAATGACCATAATGACCAACAAGAAGGCCATCATGTGGGCCAGGACATCGCAGGACTCCTCCGCTGCTGCTCCTGATGATGATGATGATGCGCAGATTGCCCCAAACGAAGGGAGGGGGCAACACATGATGTGGCTGAAAAATTGTACAAATTACTTCAAGCGCAACTACGGCGAAATATTTTCGCCAGAACGGAATGGACTTCCAGGACGAACTTATCCTGTTTGCTTAGGCCCAGTGAGAATGGGGGGTTGCAACCCCCGGTTTTATTAATGATTCAGAATTTTATGTTGCACGTATTTATCACATTTGAGTAGGTTGCAAACACACACACATACCAAACACATCCAGCGGCGACAGGTATTTTGTAAGCTGAAAACTTGACAGACTTGTTTCTGATCCTTTTTTTAGCTGGCCGTTGTTATGACAAGGACAAGGAAGGAAGCGGCCCGGGCGACATGTTTTGCAGTTTTCCGGTTGACCGCAACAAAAGACAGCCTGTCACGCTGTCCCCCCTCGATCCAACCCCTCACCACCCCTTCGTGCATATATCTTGTAAAAGCAGCAACAATGGCAGCACCCCGGGGTCCAAAAACAACTTTTGTCAACACACAAACACCCCTCCTGCCACCGTGTGTGTGTGTTTGTGCTGGGTGTCAATTGTAACGTAGTCAAAAGGTCGACTTAAGTGACTTTATTAAGCGGTTTAAAAAGGGGCAGGTTACACACACACACACCAGCGAGGAAACTTGACATGCGTCTGTCAGGGAGTCCTCTAAGCCAAATATGCGAGCCGCTTTTGTTATCCGTAACTTTAGGAAATTAAATGGTATATTTCGTGGAGCATTAAACAAATTTGATTAAATTGTCTCATCTGAATATTAGGTTATGAGGGAATAAAATTAAATATTTCATGGACTCTTCTCAAATTTCAGTTGAAATGGGTATTCAGAAGAAAATATTGAAACAGGTAAATATGTGGATGGAATATTTAATTGAATGGAAAAAAATCAATGATCTGAAGAAAAAGTTGGGTAAGAAAAGAGGAGGAAAATAATTAAAGTAATAAAATAAATTCACAAATCCTTTTAAGTACTTTAGCAAAAAACTAAAATTAGTAAAAAGTAAGAGGAATTTTTAAAATTTTAACATGTACTAAACGATTTTTCTACTTATAAAATTACATTTTCTTTGAAAGGTTTCTATCCTTTAATAATTTTAATTCGGAAGAAGATTTTTTTTCCACCCAAAATCCCGTATGGCTGTTACCAAGTTTTGGAATATATATTTTAATGACACCACAGATTATAGCTACATTATAAAAATCTTGCTAGAATATTTTGGAAGATTTTTATAATTTTAACGGTTTTTTTTTTAAATGCAGGATTTTATTAAAATGTAGAATGTTCGGTGGTTCCTCTGGGCAAAGATGGCTCCCAAAAGGTCCGAGTGATTACTAACTGTTTTGGCATTTTTGGTAAAATACCACTCATCAAGGCCGTCGTCTGGGTCCAAAGGGTAAACACAATGACATTAAGAGTGTCGTGCGTGTCGGAAGACATCAAAGCCCGATCGAGTTCGGTTCAAAGCTCGACAATGATCTGCCTCAGTTTCAGTTCCAGTTCCCATTGCGATTGCGATTGCGGTATCAAGTGTTTGATCATAATCGTGGGCCTCATCATGATCATCGTGCTGGCAAACCGCTTTCAAAACTGCCGCCAGCAGCTGCTCCGGAGGCCCACTAAAACCAACGCAAGATGGAGGAACTCTATCCAGATCGGTTAGCCCAGTTTGGTCTACGCATAATTAGTGCACTGCGACCGGCTCGGATGCTCATGATTAATTCGGCTTAATTAGAAATGCAGACAATGACGAGTTAAATTAATTCAATAAAAATACCAAAGGAACCCGGAGGAGCTTCTATTCCGCGACTGGCACATTTTTGTGCCGGGCCAAAGATCGCAATCTAATAAATTATCATTTGCACTGCAATCGTCAGTGTCCCTCAGCCTTCAATCAAGTTTGGGGGCCTTTGATCAGCAGCCGTTGGCATCAATCGAAGATTCGCGATCCTTGAACCTACACTGAACAATAAAAAGGTACGTTTCTACCAACCAAGAGATTAGATTTATATGCGCTCGCAAAAAAGTGTATATCTTAGATTACCGAGGTGAATTATAAAAGATCTAAAACCATATGTATTATGTTTTAAAATTAACTTAACTTAAATACAAAAAATTGTTTTCTGTGCATCTCCTTTGATCTTTTCTTTTCGGCTGATCAAAATTCTGACCAGGTCGACTGAGTGACAGACGTTTACTTAGTTGTTATCATTCTGCTCGTGTTGATGTTTTATTGGCCTTTTTCCATCCTTCTCCACTTCGTTCCCTTAGTTAGGTATTATTTTTTGGGCTCTGGGACCGCACATTCCAGAGCTCAGGAGTCTGGGCCCCCGAAAACGTAATACGTCACTTCGAATTTGATGATCCCTTGATGGATTTCTTTGGCTGCCGCAAAACGCCGTTAGCAACCGCAAACCTTTGCTAATCTATGGGCCAAATATCTGGTAAATATTTGTCTGCCTGCAGACAAAATCGTCGACTAAAAAATGTTTGGCATCCGAATTCTAATAACAGCCCTTGGATTTGCCCTATTTGACTCTAATTGGACCTTTTTAGATCGGGCTAAACGCATTATGATTTATTAAACAAATCAACAAATGCTCGCATATTGTTTAGGTATTGCTGCTCGGCTAACTTTGTTCCCCTCAAACCGCTTGGGCTGTGTAATTGCAACACTTTCCACTTCCGTTTCGGAAAACACTTTTTTCAACGCGTCAGTTAATTGAAAGTGGTCAGTCTAGCGGATAGGCATCCACATATTCAAATGAGCGACACTTTCGCTTTCATCTGATATTGCGACATTAGATCATGGGAAATCGGCCGTTAATTGGATTTGTCAACGTCGGGCCCACGTATCATCTCAATTAAATTGCGCCAACAATCAATCAGCTTATTTATTGTTCCGAACTGCGCAAAAACTAAGATCATAACTCAACACTTCGCACAGTCCTTTTATAAGCATTTTCCCATGTCAATCTGCCACAATCGGCGAATGTATAAGTAAAAGTTTTTTGTCAGCCAACTACCACTCGTTGCCGTGTGTGTGTGCCTTATATTAAGCTATGAATTTTCATGTTATTGCAACTAATTTTCATTTAATGCGTTTGTCGTGCACTCAGACACAGTGGCTCAGTTAAAGGGGGTTTCTCTTGGCCGAGAAATATATGCACAGTTTTTAAATGCTCTATTTACGCTTTACCGAAAAATATTTTTAAAAAAAGTTTATCTATCAAGAATTAATTGAGTTACCATGTTTCAACTAAAAATAATATAAAAAAATTATTGCAAAGTAGTACAATACCGTATATAAGTTTAAAATATTGTTTTAAAATTATTTGTATCTTTTACTGCTTTTCCTTTAAGATCATATGTATTTATAAATTAACTTAGCCATTATATATTAAATGAATTATTCGTATCACTATATCGTATATATATATATACATATATACCAATGACAGAATATATGAAAAACTATGTCTTTTGTATTTTGGGTTATATAACTATTATTTGTCATAATCCAAAAGAACGCTTTTAAAATAAATAACTTTAATTGTTTCGATTGGAAATTCAAAAAAAAAAAATTAACTAAAATTGATATTTTGTAACTAAGTTAAAGTAAGATTTTTATTAAAATCTTTCCATGAATTTTACGAATAGAAAATCTGCCCCTCCTTAGTTACTTCCCTGGCTGTGCATTCAAGTCGCACAATTTTAATTGTAGACCATAAACTATAGTATCGCATATGCGTATCGTATCTAATGCCCGCTGAAACGGGTTTGCAAAGGAAATCGCTCAGACGTGGACATTAGATTTGCCCGACTCCACTATATTCCACAGATTCACACAGTCGCCGATGTCGATCGGCGATGTCCGTTGGCCAACGAAAGTGGTTGCACCCGATTCGAGCACCACTTGTCCGCCGTCTGTCACTCAAGGCGGCAGCGGTTTCAGCAGCACCATTTGCCGCAGCATTGCCAACAGCAGCAGCATTTGCAGCAGCAATATCAACAGCAGCAACACCGGCAAGAGCAACGGCAGCCATTCAGTCAAACGCTCATTCATGCATGTCCAGACTGAAGTCTCGCAGTCCAACGGGGCATAATTCAATTTCCGCTGCTCAACTCGACTCTGGTCCGCTCCAGTGTATCAGTTACCCGTATTGACACTTTGATTTAGTGCTTACATGCAGCGTTTGCCATTTGCTCGCTTATTGATTTATATTTAAAGCTACTGATATATCTATTTGGAGCCCAACTTTGTTGCCGCTCGATTGAGCGATTTAAGCTGCCTTTGGCTGGAAAAGTTTGTCAACTTATGTCAGCCGACTGAAAGCCTTCAATCGAAAAGGGGATTAAATACCTGTAGAAATGGAACTTCGGCGTGTTCGACAATTTAATTTTATGAATATAATGCTTAGTTCGTTGGAGTTTTGATTATTGCATTGACTGAATATTGGGATCTTTTGTACATTATTTTAGGAATTATTGAGTAACACTTGTAACAAAAAGTAACCTATTTGTATAAAAATATAGAAGTGTAGGATGTGTTACACATATTTTTCTGTTCAATTAAAAAACATAGAATTAATGGTTTCGCCTAACGGTTTCATCAGTTCGGTACTAACTAAGAATTACATTGAGTGTAAGATGACAGAACCAAACGCCTCTTCCCAGAAGTCCAAACAGCTCTTGCCTGCTGCCCACTTATTATGCCGCACTTTACAAAGCAACACCTCCGTACCTCTATGATTGGCCTATGATTATTGCCTGCGTGTGTGTCTAACAGCAACACCAAAAGCACGGCAGCAACACCAAGAGCACCGCAGCAACACCATCGAATCCGGCAGCCTCATCGCGTGCAAAGTGTGAGCTCGTGCTTGGGTAATGATGATGATAGCTTTTTGATGCTAATGATAGACAACCGGGCCACAAGTTCTATGCGCTGGCTGTAATCCCATTCGGAAGTCGCACAATTGCGCACAGCCTGAAAGTGAAATTTCCGTGGGGCGAGGGAAAAGTGTTCGTCTGTGTTTCGCGATAATCGAGCAATCAATTAAGGTTAATTGCTCTTTAATGCAATCGGCCGAATCTGCATGAGAAGCGCAACACACAACTCGCAGCGATTATGCAAAATCGAGGATGAACAGTTAGTTTCCCGAACTCGCGACGATCGGCGGCAATTTTGGGACCTTCGTGATTAGAGCCAATTTCGATTATCGCCAACAAAATTGCAGTAGCCGCCAATCGATCGGCAGACAAAAAATTTTGATATTCTAATTTCTCCTCGCTGCCGCATTATGATTTGTAATTTGAAGTTATTGGAGCTACTGGCTTTTGCCCGCGGCGGCATCACATGCAAATTGATCTCCTTTTTTCGTGGCAATTTGGCGCTTCTAACGGTAATGCGTTCATTGGTAGCTGGAAATGTGTGTTTATCTGTCTGGCCCATTTGCATATACCATATAAATTGGGGAGACTGGTCATGATATCGCGAAGACGTTCTCAAGGTTAATCGTTGACCGGGGTAGTTTGATTAGGGCATATAATAATTCGTTTTGCTGGCACAGTAATCTGAAATGAGATATCTATAAGGAAGTGCAGTTTGGGATTCATTTTATGATTTTAAAATATTTTCTAATTTTGATTAAATATAAATTATATTTAATTTTCAAACTGAAAATAGCTATTAAGTACATGGAATTTTACTGCACATTATAAATACTCTCACTTATGTGTTAACTTTATCCATTATATGTAATTAAACATCCCTTAACGACCTTTAAGCCACAAATGGCAATGACTTTCGAAAAAAGGCAGCGCTTTTAAAGTGCCCACAATTTGATGAGTAATTAATGTCAAAATTTGCGACCTTATCGACGGGCTCATCTATCTTGCATCCCCATATCAACTCGCTCCAGATCTCGGGTGATGATACTCGTGCCTAAGTGAAAGCAGCTGTCAGGACGGCAATTAAACTGTCATCAGTTGCGCAAAATTTGGAACATTTGGAAATTTTGAAATTTGATTTTAATTGGCCAAAGACAAAGTGCCAGGGAGGGTGGGCAGCTGTCACAGCAATGTGACGAGTGTCGGAACCCTTGGCACCCTTGAAACACTCGGCACCCTGCTGCTCCGCAAACCGCCAAAACTAATTTCCTCATTGGCGGTTGCGCCATTTTGCCACTTAACGCATCATCACTTTGGCTAATTTGTTGCCATTTGCCGTTGGCCCCGCGAACTGATTGCCTCATCGATCCGCCATGACCTTGGCGGGGCTAATGATGCAGCCGCAACCTGCGGACCACTGATGGAGCTGTAAATTTGCAACACAAATGCAAACGGGCAACAGTAAACGCTCGGCGATTGCAATCAGCGGCGCCGCATCTCTATCACATGGCATCTGGCGCAGCCACTTGCATCATTACCGATGACTCGGATCGGGGTTCGTTGCAGCATCCTGGACTTGCCGCGTTTTACGCGCTTCAATGATTTGCTTGCGGTCTCTGCCTCGGGATCCCAGTTCGTATTTCAGTCGCAGACTCGATCTGCCCGATTAAACGTATGCAACTCTTAACCTTCGTTTAAATCTGCTCTGATTGACAACATCAATCGCTGCAATGGAGCAGCAAAACGATGCAAGATCAATATGCAGATGCAGATACAAGTTCAGATGCAGATGCAGAGACGCAACCGTTTCTGCTGCACCCGTTGTCATTGTTGTAACTAAATTTGTTTTGCGGTTTGGCAAGAGTTTATTTGTTGGTTTATTTTGTTGGCTTTCGTTGGAAGTTTTCTACAGAAGAAAGTATGAACTAAGTAGAAAGGAAAATCCGTGATGTATGTTATCACATTTATTAATCGGGCCTTTAAAAGAACCCTTAAAATATTTGTACGCTTCCTTTTTTTGTCCGTTGCGTTCTTTTTTCTTATAAATAAGAGACTTGAAATCATAATTTTAAATTACAAGAAATAAATAGAGCTATAAAAACATTTTAGTACATTTTTTAAATACTACTTTTTTAAGATTTTAAAGACGGAAACCCACTAAAAATTTTATTAATTTCATTATTTTATTAGAATAATTTATAACGACTGACATATTTCTCCCATATATGGGAGAAGTAATAAAACATAGAAACACGTGATTTTGAGCATACAACTCAGTGCGAATAGGAAGCTTTCCATTAGCATTTACCACAGCATTCAACATACAATTTCAGCACGTTAAGCACACTTAATTACCAGAACCACCCAGAAGCGGCTACCGGCGATGCCTAACACAAATCAGCTACTTTAATGCGACAGGCCATTCTGGCTAGGTCCGCAGGTCCAAAATTGACATGACAACGGCAATACTTCAATGGTCCTCTGCTCCTCCCTGCCGCCAATCTCCCACGGATCGGGCTCAACGGCAGGAGCCAGACATACTCGTATTTTTGGTGTTAAAATGGATATAGCTGCATTTTATTATGATTATTATGATTTTCGTCAGGCGGCGGGCACCGGGCACCGCGAAAAAGTACAAATCATTGACGAGTGAGCGGCACTAAACTCATCAGCGGAGGAAGCGATGGAAGGGGCATGCCCGTTCGGAGGAAGAAGTGCCGGCCGATGGAGATGGAGATGGCCAAGAAGTAACCGGTAGCAACGGTAGCCGATCGCCGATGCCAAGTGCTAGTAAGCCGCGTTAATGGCCTGGCCAACTGCGGAAGGGGACGCGGTGGCTGGGGGGAGGACTGCCCATGGATGGGGGCTCAATGAGAATTCCGTGCATTTGCAATCGCACTTGGCCAGCGACTACGTCCGGTCGCCGATGGGTCAGCAGCCGAAGAAGACTCCAGATGAGTGCTACAGTGAATGCTGCCAGTGCCGACAGCTTAATCGCTAGAGATTAAGAAAAGAGATCATTCTTTATAATATCGAGTGTGTGAGATTCCTAACAAGTTTTTTACATGATTGTGTATAGCAAGTTATTTAAACTTCTTATGAAAATAAAATTGGTGTAAATATGTTGTGTACAATTTTATAAGAGTCAACCCATAAAAAAATCGAATTTTTAAAAAAATCGTAATTTTTTACCTGTTTTTAGGTTTACAAAATAAATAAATTGAGTAGAACCGAAAATAACACTATAAATATTATTCTATTTATTCTTGTCCACAAATTATTATACTCACTTTAGTCCTCAAGGTTTTTAACTGGATAATAAAATGAAAATATTATTATAAGTGGTAATATTTTGGTCCCTGGAACTTACACAAAGTATTTTGAGGATTTTACATCCTTCATTGGAAAATAACTCTCACATTAAATTTTTGTATGCATTGATTGATTGTGTTTTAGACATTGAAACGTTTCTGTTTTAGCGGGTACACACTGTGGCAGACCGCTTCTGTTTGCTGCTGATGACGACGTTGAAATCTTTAACGCGTTCTGCGCTTGGCATGATCATTATCGCCGGTTTCGTTTTACGCAACTGCTTCTCAACTCATTTGGCGCTGGTCCCACTGCAACTGCGGCAGCTTCAACTGCGGCAGCAAGAGCAACAGCGGCAGCATTGGCAGCAGCAACAACAATTGCAGCAGTCGGGCAGTCGGTTTTCGGTGATCCATCAATTGGACTCGTACTCGGGCAGTGTCCAAATGCAACTTCTGGCCATGATGTATGCTCATTGCACCCGGCTCCACGCGGAGTGGCGACCGGGTCTTCTCTGGTCCGCTTCGTTCTTTGTTGGGCAATTTGATTTGCTACCATTTGGAAGACAAGTTGGCGGCTCCTGATTACTTGTTGTGGTGGCATCAAAAACAAATAAAAGCTTAAATTGTTTTCGGATCATAAAGCAAAAAGGGTTTAACCCATTGATTGTCTGTTGATTGCCATTTATGGCCCCCTTTCGGCGGTCGAGGATGTCTTTGTATCGCAAGTGGATCTGGGTGGTTTCCGCTGGCTTTCCTGTTTTTGGCGGTTTAACAACTTCACAGTTATGATTGGACTAATGAGTGTAGAAAGGCAGTATCTCAAATTGTGCAAGAAGATCGCCCTGTAATTTGCGGTAGTAATTGTGTGAAACGAGTTGCGGATTCACACATTTAGCGGAAACTGCACAGTGATAAAATGTTAAAACTTGTTTATATATATCCTTTTATTTTAAAGGAAAGAATTTGTGGTCGCATATCTCATAAAAAACTTCCTTTTGTTTTATTTTTCTAATTTTCTAAAATATTAGAAAAACAGTTATGCATATTATGCGGCCATACGGGTTACGTATACGACCCAGACTCGATCGTTTTTCAAAGCAACATGATGAAAACTGGCGCGCCACGACATTTACGATCCATAAACTCTAAACTTACATTGTAACCGGCAACAACTGAAACTAATTGGGTCAAAACGCGTCTGCGAGGGTCCAAACAACACCTGTTGGCAGGTGGGCCCTAAAAGTGACCGCAATGACGTTTCACTCAGGGCTCGCACACTGCATTTGCAATGCACAAATAAATAAATACATTTTTGACAGAAAGATGACGCGAGATGATGACAATAGAAGTGATGACATGGCCGATACTGAGGCCCCTTCCTCTTCTCTGGACACTGGCCATTTGGCCAGGTCTACTCACCACTGAAAAGACTTCTGGGACGCACCTTTAGCTGCACCTAATTGTGCCCTGTCTCTCCGTTTTCGGGACACCAACATGGCCAAGAGGCCGAGAGCGTCCTTTCTGGCAGCAGTTTCCACTGGCAAATGGCATAAATTTAAATTTTAATTTACTGCCTCGTCAATTGAAGTCGTGCCCGGGCACTTGGAACCCGACCAGGTACGCGGTTTGCCGGGCCTGCTATTTTATTTCATTTCATTTATTTATTTTGAGCTACTTGCAAAATAATTGCATAAATAAATATTTTAAAAAAGGTACCCGGCCCGCTCTCACGCACACCCGCCTCGCCCCTCTCCCCTTAATTTGTTGTATTTTGATTACAATCGTTCGTCCGGCTGGACTCGAGCAGATGTGGCAGTCGAGTTGGCCAGGAGCTCGTCACCCGCAGATTGAAGCGAAGTGATTGCCTTTGCCTCCGCCAGGCAGAGACGTTTGAACCTGTCCAGAAAACTGGCCCAGATCTCCTCGGACTGGGACAATTTATCAATGAAACGATGGATTGCAGACGGGAGAGCCCGGCGCTGGTGGTGACATGAATTACGCGAATGTAAATCGCGACTTAGATACACAACATCGCAAATTGGATTGGAGGAAGTGCAGTGCCCTCACTTTTATAGTAAATATTCTTTAAATGACATTATATTCTGGTTTGAAAAATACATTTTTAAATGTAAAAATATGAAAATTGTTAGTTACGTTTTTTAAAAAATTAATTTAAATAAGATGGAACACTCTCGTAACTGCCAAAAAATAAGCATAACATAAAAGATCAAAAGAACAAAATATTCTCAGCATAATAACTATCTTGGATAATTTTCTACAAAACTGGTAAAAGATATTGGACCGCCTTTTATTATACAATTTTATTACTACATAAGTCTATTTTATACCATCTATTTTCCTAATTAAATATCAAAAGTTAACTCTTCCTGAATTTCCATTCGACACTTAAGCGAAAATCTTCACAGACTTTGCAAACAATGAAAAATCATACCAATCCTATTACCTCCCCAGCCCACTGTTTAGTCATAATATACAATAACAACTTAATCTCGCAGTCTCATAAAAACCGAATCTGACCCCCACGAACATATACAAAGAAGGCGACAGCGAATTGACATATGCACACACGATTAACAAGTGTTTAAATCACAATAAAACTTTAAATCCCCGCAGATAAAGCAATAAAACCATAAAAAAAAGTCAAAGAAGAGAAAATCCAAAATAAACGAACTCCATTCCTGATTGCCTGTCATTGGCTTCTGGGCTAAAGGCATGCAAAAAACTTTGCTGCCAAAAGGAGAAATACGAAAAAAATACAGAACTTACGCACCCAAAAATTGGTCAATAAAATCATCGACAAAACTTTTGTTTAGCCGAGTACAAAGGACACCCTGTCACAGGGGCAAGGAGATGAAATTGAAGGGGAAGGCAAGAAAATAACTTTTTTTGCGGGGCGTGTGCGCTGAGCCAGTGGACAAAAAACATTCCCAGGGCAATAAAAATGACAACAGTTACAAAGTGGCAGCGGGAGACACGAATACTGGCAACGGCCAACTCAGACGCTGGCTCACACGCACACTGAGCCGGAGATTAAGCCAATTTAACAGATGCTTAAAGTCAGAACACTCGTAATCACATATCGGATTAACGCTGCCTAGTGTGAGCTTCAACTGCAGCCTTAGGTCGGAAACACAGGGAGCGTCCCACCAGTGACTCACTTGCATCGGAGGAAAGATTGAAGGTAATGAATACCCTTCACAAGAGTTTTATTTTAGAATATGGTCGAAAGAAAGGGAAAATTTAATTATATTGGGGGATTTGGAATAAAATTGGATAAGTTGTATAAATAAAGTAATTACGTTAAATATGTAAACATAAATTTAAAATTTAAAAACACTCATACAACTAACAACATTTTTTTAATGTAATTACTTGTCTTAGCGTTATGATAATGTTGAAAAAAATAAAATTGAAACAAGCAAAAACGCAAGTAAAGGATACTACTTCAATCTAGGTTTTTATGAAAATATTACTTTTTGCTTTATTATGAAATATTCTTTTTAGATTTTTTTTAGTTCTTCAATAATTTTACTAAAATAAATTAACTAGAATTTTTGAAAGGAGTTGGATGTATACCACAAATTTTCTTTTTATAATAATAATACATTCAAAAAGAAAGAATTTAATTATTTATTCTACCCTCTGAAATATTAAAACTAAAACTCAACATCAAAAATAATAAAGGTACTCGTATGACAAACATTATTTCATTATCTTACCCATATATATTTTATGTCGGCACTCAAGGACTTTATCCCAAGCAGTGTATCTCTTATTCGATAGGGCGTTACCGAAACGAGGTCTTCAAATTTATTTGGTTGACATTTGCGGGCTACCGTATTCGCGATCCTCCTCTGACTTCTGCCGCCGCCAATGCGATTCCTCCTTGCATTTATTTCACTTTTATTTTTCCGTTTTTTCCCGTACTTTTTTCCTTTTCAAAATCGCGGCATAAATTCCCAAATATATCCACTGCGTGGTCTTGGCTCAGCACATTTTTGGGTCTTTTTCAGTTCTCTTCGTTTTTTTGCGGGGCCCACAGCTACTTTGTCTTTGCCGTTGCCTGCCATGGGGCAAATCCTTTAGACGACGTCGCATGTTTGCCTTTTTTTGGCACTTTGTGTTCATATGATTTTATTTTTTCCTGCCCATTTGCGGCGTTTTGATATGTTACCCGGTAGCCGTGGAGCCCTGCTCGTTTTTTTCCGGCTTGGTGTTGGTTTGCTGCCTGCGGTTATGGCTGCAAAGGACCCGTACCCATACCCATTACCCATACGATTCTCGTACTGAAATGAGCCACTTAAAGCGATGAGATTTTTGGCGTCTGACGGCGACGTCGGCGGCGTTTATCAAATAAATATCTTTGAAATATATAACAAATAATGAAATGCTGTCGCAGTCTGGATCAATGAGCCCGAATTGGTGTTATTAATTGCGGGCAATTGATTTGATTTGTTCTCTGGGAGATGGAAATCCCATGCATCATCCATAAAGATCATCTAATGGCATCACCCCTGTAAGGACCACCCAGCATCATTAGCGAGGACTGACCAGACATCTGAGGTCCGGGGACCGAATTAATTGAAACATTACCTAAGCAAACGTTGCCCAAACGGTGAAACCAACCCGAAAGTTCTCAGGCTAATTGAATTTCCTCGTGTCCTTCCGCCCTCGTCCTTCTGTTATGTTTGAGTCCTAGAAAAATGAATGTCTCGCATTTTAAGTGCCGCCTGTGGTCGACGCTTGTTTGTTTTTTTATGGGGTTTGTTGGTCTGTGTTTTCACGCATAAAAATTAAAGTCCCAAAGCTTCTGAATGTATGGGTTTCCCCACAAGTTCACAACCCTCACTTCTTTCCATGTTCCTTCCCCTCAACAATTGGCTTTTGTTGCAAATGTTGCTATCATTAGTCGGCCGGCTACTTAACACGACGTTGATGTAGCTTAATTATGCCTAAGATGATCTAGCTGAAGCAGAGAAAGGGAGAGATATCCAGGGGTCAACATAGAAAAATTAGGTGTGGAAGATAGATTGATCTAGAACAATGTTTAAGATAAATAGACTTGACCTTAAATATTAAACAAGTCATTAAAAATGGATATATATTTCCATTAATTTCATTTTTAAACTATTTGTTATTTTAGAATATCCTTGAGAAGAGATAATTTTTATTAACTTCTATTAAATTTGTGCGATATTAAATACAATAGGTTTATTCTGGTACACAAACCAAGGCCCCTGTTTCTAACCATTTCAAAGACGTCTTTAAGATTGGTACATTGAGGCCGGGTGGAAACTTTAGGTCTCACACGCGGTGGGAGCGTGGTAATTCATTAAAACCGAAACTGGCAAGAACAGCTCTATAAACATTTTGGTCTTGTTGATGAGCCGCCCTAGAAAGGCCGCAGCACCGCCAGAAAGCCGTTAATGATGTGCCCCACGGCAGACGATTGTGATTGCTAATGTCCCTGAAATGGGTGGATAGATGGATGGAATCCACGGAAGACAGGGGAGATGGACAGCTTGGAATGGCTCTGCCCGGTTGACACTCGCTAGCAGTTCAAGTGGCGCTGTGCATCTCAATCTCAATCTCGAGATTGACTAATGGAGGACGAGTGGGACGTGTTGATTGATTGTTTTTCCATGTAAATCGCAGGACGAATTAATCAATGCTAATGACACTTTCCCACTGAGCTGCAGCCATCCAGAAACTGCGTCAAACGGAAACGTCTAGCCGAAAAGAAAAAGTAAAAAGGATGTCCATGCTACATTTCTACAAATTGCATTTTAAGCGGATTCATGTCCGCACTGCAATTTTTTACAAAAGGATTTTCTGGCTCTTGAGTCTTTACCTCGAACGGAAGATAACCTTGATTTACGTTTGTCTTGTGTGCGTTAATTACCCATAAGATACTTATGCTCATTAAAGCATAGATACGGATACGCACTGCCATGAGAAGTTTCGTATCTTAATCATGATTTTATGCTAATGTGTCGCAGCGTCTTGTAACTGCCAGATTACGAGATACCGAACTGCGACAACTCAACTCTTGCCAACTCGAACGCGTATCCCTTAGATACACTCGCTCAGAGCTGCCAATTTGGCCATTTTCGAAGTTTATCTGCAAGGAAAAACCTCAAATGACTAACACATATCGTTATAATAATAAATTAAATAAAATATATTTTTTCATCATTAAAAACCTTATTAGCATTCTATTGAAACTATCTTAGCCGCATACTTAAGTTATATATGCGACTTAAATTTTTTTAACCGAATCAATATTTTAAAATAAAATATTTAAAATTAAATAAAATCAATATCAAAACTGTCAAATACTTTAGGCCTTTTGGCCATCTAGAGTTTTCAACACTTCATAGCACCCATACAATTATCAGTTGTAGGATAACCGTACGGCATTGGTTTACGCCCACTTGGCTACTTGTTTTTTTGGCCGTGTCAACCCTTTTGTGGCTTTTGTGCCTTGACTTTGTTTTCCTTGCCATTTAGCATTCAACATTTAAAATTTCGCAGCTACAACGGCTCCCGTTGCGAATTTGTTAGCTGGCCGTCCGCTGCATGCAAGGGTTGCTTTGTCTCGCGTCCATTGCACTTTGGCTCGAAGGCAGGCGACTTACCAGTACATCTATAATTACGTCACCTTGCCGTGGCAGTCATGGCCCGACAACTTGGGGCGGTGCCCGACCTGCTGAAAACCTTTAAGACCTGGCCTTTAAGACGTCTGTTGGTCAGGCCAAGTCCTGCAATATTGACCGCAACTGAGGACAAACGAGCCACCCGCATGTCCTGTCAATAAGCTTATTTTATACACGGAAAATAAATGAATATAAAAGTTAGAACAAAACTATAATATTCTTATTTAAATGCTTGGAAAAATAATACATTGTCTTTTTAACTATTCGCATATTTTAAGTTACTTTTTTTTAATCAACTTCTTCCTTAAATTTATGATTAACACATTCTTAGTTATTTACTTACAACTATAAATAATTTCGATTTAATTGTAACTTAAAATCAGTCAAATGGTCAGTCAAATTTGAAAATTGTCACATTTTCGTTCACTGCAAACTTCAAATAGAAGATATTGCTCAAAAATGTATAAGCGGCTTGCCGACTAAAAAAATAAAGTTTGAAAGCTCACGTGTCTACAAGGTTTTTCTTAGCCTGATTTATTTGAGGAATATTCTCGGCCGTAGATGGAACCGCAAGTTGACACGTCTTGCGGTCAGGCCAAAAGATAATAACACAGCACATGTGAGCCATTCGTCCTCTCAGGACTTTCCACTCTTCTTTGGGGTGGGACACCCAATATTTCCCTGGACCTTCGTTTTGCTGATTTTTCACACTTGCTTGGCCCTTCTACGGCAACAGCTGGTCCACTGCTGCTCCCTGTTTTTTATTATTAACTTTTCCGTTCCGATTTTGGTCACGTTTGATAAGCTTCAACTAATAATTCATGAACGGACAGCTGTTGCTACTGCCTTTGCTGTTCAACGATGATTTTTAAATATGATTTGAATGAGTTTATAAGTTTGTTTATTTATTTAACGTGAGAACCACGTAAACGGGACGATTTCTCCCCTGAGGGTGGTTTCGCTTTAACTTCGGATTGATTGATGTCCTTTCGTAGACAATCATTAGCTGCGAGTTGTCGATTCTCTTACCCTCTTAAAATCTCCAAGCCGCCACGCCCCCTACAACTGTGAGTGGCGTTGACAGCTTGCCAAATTGTCTGCTGAAAATTCGTCTTGAGCAGCAGACATCGTCCCATGACCATGACGCATCATTAGCATCTAAGTCTCCCAGTAAATGTATCATCTATAGGTACTATACATTTAACTGACAAGGAATTTTATTTCAAAGTCCTAGGGAATATTGTATCTTGAAAATAATTTCTATATTTTCCACTATAAGGCGTATTCCGAACCTATGCACTCCCTATATGCTAGAAAAATATAAAGTTTAAAATATATACCAGAGTTACAAAAGTTTCTTAAAATATCGCTTACATTCACAGTCTTTGGAGGGGGAGCACTCTACAATAAAAAAAAATTGTTAAAAGCTAGTTCTCTTTTTAAATATACTTACTTAAAGGCACATCTATGACTAAAAGGTCACCTGCCGTATTTAATATACTCAATAATTTAGCAAATGTCAATATTGTTAGAATGTAAGTGCAAACTCACAGAATGGCGGTATCCAAATAGATTTTGCAATACTGAACATGCAAAATATTATAAATTTGCAGAAATACATGGTCTTCGATTTAAATTTATATTTAATGATACTGGTCTATTCGTTTCTGGAAGTCAAATCCAATAAAAAGATCTTTGCCTTTCTATTGAACATTTTTTTAAGAAAACCAAGTGCTTGGAAACAAGTTGTTAAATTTACCGTATGCGAAACGAATCAGTTGGGCGTTAGAAAACTTACATTTTTATACCCGTTACTCGTAGAGTAAAAGGGTATATTAGATTCGTGCAAAAGTACGTAACAGGTAGAAGGAAGCGTTTCCGACCATGTAAAGTATATATATTCTTGATCAGGATCACTAGCCGAGTCGATCTAGCCATGTCCGTCTGTCCGTCTGTCCGTCCGTCTGTATGAACGCTGAGATCTCGGAAACTATAAAAGCTAGAAGGTTGAAATTTGGCATGCAGATTCTAGGGGTTAATACGCAGCGTAAGTTTTTCACGCCGATGTGCCACGCCCCCCCTAACGCCCGCAAACCGCGAAAAACTGTGGCACCCACAGTTTTGAAGCTAGATTACCTAATTTTATTTTGGTTTGAAAGACCCCGTTGCAATGCAACGGCCTCCACGTGGTGTTCCCTGGGTATCGATTTTATCATTAAAATCGAAAGCTAATTCGAGCGGCGAAAAAAATACAAGAAGGCATATTTATATTAAAGTTGTTTGGATGAGTAACGGGTATCTAATAGTCGAGGCACTCGACTATAGCGTTCTCTCTTGTTTGTATTGAATTCGTTTTTTCGTTGACAATTTGTTCTTTTAAAATAAATATAGTTTGTAGTTTGTAACTCTACTTTAAAGTGAATCAAATATTTTAACAACATTTTTGCAAAGCTTATTTAATTTTATATTAAAATGTATTCCCACACAATGTTTCTGGTTGCTTTAATTTATATTATTGTATATATAAAGATCTCTGTTAAAATTGCCAAGAAATATGGTATTTATTTATTTGTAAATTTCACATTTCGTTAAAATAGTGCCTAGAAATTTACAACTCAATCATAAAATATTGGAGGTTGATCTCTAAATGTTGTCCTGGTTTGCACAATGTTTGCCATGCCAAGGAGAGCGATGATCATCGAACACACCAGCTTCATGATTGTAAATGTGGGTAAGAAACCAGAAATGTAGAGTTAGTAAACTTCCAGTTGGATGCAACGAATTCATTAGGCACGCCTCCTATTTCTAAACTTGACGCATCGAATTTAATCTTTTTCCTCATAAAGAACTCCTAAGAACCTATGCACTCCATATATGCTAGAAAAATATTAAGTTTAAAATATATATCAAAGTTAAAAAGTTTCTTACAATATCGCTTACATTCACAGTCTTTGGAGAGACAGCACTCTACAATAAAAAAAATTGTTAAAAGCTAGTTCTCTCTTTAAATATACTTACTTAAAGGCGCATCTATGACTAAAAGGTCACCTGCCGTATTTAATATATTCAATAATTTAGCAAATGTCAATATTGTTAGAATGTAAGTGCAAACTCACAGAATGGCGGTATCCAAATAGATGTTGCAATACTGAACATGCAAAATAATATCTTGGAAACTATAAAAGCTAGAAGATTGAGATTTGGCATGCAGATTCTAGGGGTTAATACGCAGCGCAAGTTTTTCACGCCGATGTGCCACGCCTTCTCTAACGCCCACAAACCGCGAAAAACTGTGACCCGTTCTGTATGAACGCTGAGATCTCGGAAACTATAAAAGCTAGAAGATTGGGATTTGGCATGCAGATTCTAGGTGCTATTACGCAGAGCAAGTTTTTCACGCCGATGTGCCACGCCCCCTCTAACACCCACAAACCGCGAAAAACTGTGGCACCCACAGTTTTTAAGCTATATTAACGGGAAAAGAAATGTGTATTTGTTTCATCAATACATATTGATAGACCAAAGTGGGAAACCCCCCTCCCCCCTAACGCCCACAAACCGCGAAAAGCTGTGGCGCCCATAGTTTTAAAGCTAGAGCAAAAGTGTAAACGCAATTTTGTTTGGGTTATTAACGCCTACCGAAATGTAGAAGAAATTTTTTAAATTTTTTGAAGCGGCTGCTTGGTTTGCCCTGCTTGAGACTGCTGACTTTAGCTGAGTAACGGGTATTTGATAGTCGAGGCACTCGACTATAGCGTTCCCTCTTGTTTTATATTAAAATGTATTCCCACACAAAGTTTCTGGTTGCTTTAATTTATATTATTGTATATATAAAGAATAAGATCTCTGTTTAAATTACCAAGATTTATTGTATTTATTTATTTGTAAATTTCACATTTCGTTAAAATAGTGCCTAGAAATGTTTTACAACTCAATCATAAAATATTGGAGGTTGATCTCTAAATTTTGTCCTGGCTTGCACAATGTTTGCCATGCCAAGGAGAGCGATGATCATCGAACACACCAGCTTCATGATTGTAAATGTGGGTAAGAAACCAGAAATGTAGAGTTAGTAAACTTCCAGTTGGATGCAACGAAACCATTAGGTACGCCTCCAATTTCTAAAATTGACGCATCGAATTTGATCTTTTTCCTCATGAAGAACACAACAACGTCATCAGTCGTATGAAGATGCAGGTGGCCTGGAGTTTAAATATCCTCTTTTTGCTGGCAGTCATAGTTTCTCTATTTTCTCTAGTCGCTGGAAACTCTGTGGTGGTGACACAAGAAAACATTCAAGGACTTATTGATACCAATGAGTTGGTGTTGCTCAGTTTTTACACAGATTGGTGCCGTTTTAGTCAGATTTTGCAACCCATTTTCGAAGAGGCGGCGGCGAAGATTCATCAGAAATTCCCAGAAAACGGCCGTGTGATCCTGGGGAAAATAAACTGCGATATCGAAGAAATACTGTCCGATCAGTTCGACATAATTAAGTATCCGACACTGAAGGTCATCAGGAATGGACTTATTAGCAACCAGGAGTACCGTGGTCAGCGATCTGTGGAGGCCTTTGTCAAGTTTGTGGAGAAGGAGCTGTCGGATCCGATCACGGAGTTCCACAGCATCGAAGAGCTTAAGAACGTCCAAGTTGTCGATGGCATAGTAATTGGTTATTATATTTCCAAGGATAACGTCGAATATGATATTTATCGAAGGGTTGCAAGCCTGATGCGCAACGACTGTAGGTGAGTTCATTAAATTATTAAAAATAAGTATTTCCTACACATATAAAACTAAAAGAAAATTTATCACATTTTAACAACCTTTATTAAAGGTTCCTTGTGGGTTTCGGTGATTTGACTAAGCATCTCCGACCACCCGGCAAGAACGCGATAATCTTCCGGGGTGATCCCTCGATTCCAGATCCCAAGAAATCGTACAGTGAGTACTTGGGCAACATGACCAGCTTTAAAGATCTAACCGCTTGGGTTGATAAGAAATGTTTGGCGATGGTGCGAGAAGTCACATTCGATAATGCCGAAGAGATCTCCGAGGAGGGATTGCCTTTCCTATTGCTTTTTTACAACAAACAAGATCTAAGTCCCATCCAGGAATTCAAGAAGGCAATTCACAGTCAGCTAGAGAATGAATCGAGAGTTAATTTCCTGACTGCAGAAGGAGAACTCTTCAAGCACCCACTGTACCATATGGGCAAGTCTCTGGACGATCTCCCAGTCATCGCTATCGATTCATTCATGCACATGTATGTGTTTCCGCGATTCGAGGATATCCACCAGCCCGGCATCCTTCAAAAGTTTATCGATGACCTGTTCAGCGGCGTACTCCACTTTAATTTCCACTCGGCCCTTGAGGCTGACGAAAAATCAGAATCCACTATCGAACCCGCTCAACTCCCGCCGGTCGTCCACGAATCCAAGTTTAAGGAGCTGAAGCCCTCCAAGCACCGCTACACTTTGGTCAACCGCTCTAGGGACGAGTTGTAAGAGCAGGAAAACTATTATTCATCCTTCACTGAATATTGTTCGTATTTAATATATTACTTTTTTTGTTTGTTAGCCCAAGCTTCAAGAGCTGTTTTTAAGATAACAAAAACTAACTTAAAGTAAAAAAAATTTACATTTACAAAATAAAGAAGCGTTTCTAGACTATGATGTTTAAATATTTTCACAAGTTCATTACCAGCATGTCCAACATTGAATGCCCAATTTTGGACGCTGTGACAAATCGAACACCCATCTGATATGGACATCTCATCAGAAAAGTCCAAGAGATGACACGTGCCTCGATATCGATATTTCTCGGAAGATCGTTTTTATCCAGAACAGGAAAGTCGATTTCATTTGAATATACCTTGCCCGATGCTCTGCAGAAGACCATATACATACTAATAAACTCATTAGTCAAGCATCTCACAGACAAATCTCACTGGTGCAAAATACCTGTACAGTGTGCAGAAACTCTTTTACATGCGAATAAAACTAAAATTACTACAATATTTATTTATATCTTTGGCCAGTATCTTAAAAAATCTTTATTATTGAATTTAAAACTTGAATATGTGATATGATAAAAGATAACTATATAAACAAATTTTACCAAATATATTTAAAAATTCAAGATAAAATAAAAATGTTTTTTCTAACTAAATTAAAACCAAGTGTAAAAATTAACAAAACATTTTTAAATTCAAATATGTAAATCAAACAAAAACACCTCTTAACGAGGTATAAAAATAGTGACGATCGCACCTTCAACGTACAAAAGTTCTGATATCAAATTTTGTGACGAAAAATGATTTTAGATGCGACCAAATAAGTACGCTACCTAAAATTTACTCTTTCGGCCCGCTTTAACAAATATTTAATATCTACACGAAAGTTTTCTGTTGTAGCGTGCCGAATGAATAAATTTTAGGTAGCGTACTTATTTGGTCGCATCTAAAATCATTTTTCGTCACAAAATTTGATATCAGAACTTTTGTACGTTGAAGGTGCGATCGTCACTATTTTTATACCTCGTTAAGAGGTGTTTTTGTTTGATATCAGAAGTTTTTGTTTTGACCAGATATGGTTAAAAGACTGTTAAATGACTCGTAAGCATCAAAACCATAAGCATCTAATAAGTGCGAGCGAGATGCACAACATGCTTTGGCGTGCGTTAATAGAAGAAAGGCGAGGGCTTGTTAAAAAACGTTCGATATTTAAAAAACTAAAAATGGCTCCAACTTTTTACAAAAACCGATTGTAATTAACATTATAGCGCATATATAAAAAAATAAAAAAAGTTTTTTTTGTGGGGGCAATGGTTAAACATTTTTTTTAAATCTTAATTTGTTTTTATTTTTAAGAAATTAAAACATTTTTTTTTAGAAATTTTTTTTGAAGGAAGAGGTTTAAGAGGAATTAATGAAAAAGACATGAAGTTAATCAATTCATATAACCGGTGATACAGATTTTCAATGAGAGGGTACTTTTCCAAATTTGACGATTTTTGGCAACTTAAAAAAATGCTAACTAAAAAAATAATTTTTTTTCGGTCAAATCCTGATACGTGTGTTTACTTATTTTCAGAATAGTATACGTAAAAAAAGTTTCAGGCAAATCAAAAATGTGACCCAATAAAAAGTGTTCGGTTTGTAAAAGAACCGCCCATTTATGAATTTATTTATTTACTTATTTATTTATTAATTAATAATTTAATTTATTTTTTTATTTACTTAATTATTTATTTATTCATTTAATTTTTATTTACTTATTTATTTATTTTTATTTATTTATTTATTTACTTATTTATTTATTTACTTATTTATTTATTTACTTATTTATTTATTTACTTATTTATTTATTTACTTATTTATTTATTTACTTATTTATTTATTTATTTATTAATTTTAAGAATTGTATAATGGAACGCTTTAAAACAATTTTAACGATTTCTTGACCCTAAAATACATTTTTGGATACGCTGGCAAAAGTGGCTATTTTCGTTTCTGAATAACTTTTAAACGCGAATTTTTACAGTAATGTGTTATATACCAAAATTTAAGGAATCTCAAGGGCTATACAGTCTAAAGTTTTAAAGAAAATCGTTAGAGCCGTTTTTGAGAAAAATAAAAAAAGCTAAAAAAAAAGTTAAAAAAAATTTTGTTTTGTGCATATCTTTTTAACTATTACATTTACACAAATTACATATAGGGGGCGCTTATAGCATTTCGAAATACCTTTCAAACGAGATACAGCTCAAGTCTGTAGCTTTAGTAGTTTAGAAGTTACAGCCTTCCGTATTTTAGCTATTTATAGCTGTTTTTCCGCTAAACTAGCGGGTTTTTCCAAAAGTGGTAGAACTAAAGTTTCTTATATCGATCTGATGAACATCATATCAAATTTTCAGGACTGAAAAAACATGTTTTGGACAAACTGACAAACTGACAAACTGACAAACAGAATTAAAATTTCATTTTGGGAAGAAGAAGAAAATCTTGTTTTCGGTATAACTTTTGAACGAAGCGTCCGATTTTCTGATATGACCCCTCATATTAAGCGCATTTTCAGTAGGAATACAACTAACATAGTGCAGGGGGTCGATTATCCCCACCGGCCCCAACAGATCCAAATTTCTAAATTTTCACTTTTACACTTTCACCGCTCTCTCTCCCAAACCAATTGACTTTCTTGAGGTCTTGGTATGCAATCCTTTAAGTTTTAGGAATACCTTTAATTTGGTGTATCACTCGCGAGGATCGGACCATTACAGCAGATTTTCAATTCTGCGGCTATATAATAGTAGTCGCCTTCGCACACTCTCCTGGTGCGCTTCGTCACTACATGGACTGCCGTCCATAGTGATTTATTTATTAATTTTAAGAATTGTATAATGGAACGCTTTAAAACAATTTTAACGATTTCTTGACCCTAAAATACATTTTGGATACGCACATACTAAATTCAATGCTTAGGCAGCGTAAGTTGCTTTGAGCTGGCAAAAGTGGCTATTTTCGTTTCTGAATAACTTTTAAACGCGAATTTTTACAGTAATGTGTTATATACCAAAATTTAAGGAATCTCAAGGGCTATACAGTCTAAAGTTTTAAAGAAAATCGTTAGAGCCGTTTTTGAGAAAAATAAAAAAAGCTAAAAAAAAAGTTAAAAAAAATTTTGTTTTGTGCATATCTTTTTAACTATTACATTTACACAAATTACATATAGGGGGCGCTTATAGCATTTCGAAATACCTTTCAAACGAGATACAGCTCAAGTCTGTAGCTTTAGTAGTTTAGAAGTTACAGCCTTCCGTATTTTAGCTATTTATAGCTGTTTTTCCGCTAAACTAGCGGGTTTTTCCAAAAGTGGTAGAACTAAAGTTTCTTATATCGATCTGATGAACATCATATCAAATTTTCAGGACTGAAAAAACATGTTTTGGACAAACTGACAAACTGACAAACTGACAAACAGAATTAAAATTTCATTTTGGGAAGAAGAAGAAAATCTTGTTTTCGGTATAACTTTTGAACGAAGCGTCCGATTTTCTGATATGACCCCTCATATTAAGCGCATTTTCAGTAGGAATACAACTAACATAGTGCAGGGGGTCGATTATCCCCACCGGCCCCAACAGATCCAAATTTCTAAATTTTCACTTTTACACTTTCACCGCTCTCTCTCCCAAACCAATTGACTTTCTTGAGGTCTTGGTATGCAATCCTTTAAGTTTTAGGAATACCTTTAATTTGGTGTATCACTCGCGAGGATCGGACCATTACAGCAGATTTTCAATTCTGCGGCTATATAATAGTAGTCGCCTTCGCACACTCTCCTGGTGCGCTTCGTCACTACATGGACTGCCGTCCATAGTGATTTATTTATTAATTTTAAGAATTGTATAATGGAACGCTTTAAAACAATTTTAACGATTTCTTGACCCTAAAATACATTTTGGATACGCACATACTAAATTCAATGCTTTTAGGCAGCGTTAGTTGTTTTGGGCTAGCATAAGTGGCCATTTTCGTTTCTGAATAACTTTTAAACGTGACTTTTTACAGTAATGTGTTATATACCAAAATTTAAGGAATCTCAAGGGCTATACAGTTTAAAGTTTTAAAGAAAATCGTTAGAGCCGTTTTTGAGAAAAATAAAAAAAAGCTAAAAAAAAAGTTTAAAAAAAATTTGTTTTGTGCATATCTTTTTAACTATAACATTTACACAAATTACATATAGGGGGCGCTTACAGCATTTCAAAATACCTTTCAAACGAGATGCAGCACAAGTCTGTAGCTTCAGTAGTTTAGAAGTTACAGCCTTCCGTATTTTAGCTATTTTTAGCTGTTTTCCCGCTAAACTAGCGGGTTTTTCCAAAAGTGGTAGAACTAAAGTTTCTTATATCGAGCTGTTGAACATCATATCAAATTTTCAGGACTTTAAAACCATGTTTTGGGACACACAGACAAACTGACAAACTGACAAACTGACAAACTGACAAACAGAATTAAAATTTCATTTTGAGTAGGCCCACAAAAATTTGTTTTCGGTATAACTTTTGAACGGAGCGTCCGATTTTCTGATATGACCCCTCATATTAAGCGCATTTTCAGTGGGAATACAAATAACGTAGTGCGGGGGGCCAATTATCCCCACCGGCCCCAACAGATCCAAATTTCTAAATTTTCACTTTTACACTTTCACCGCTCTCTCTCCCAAACCAATTGATTTTCTTGAGGTCTTGGTATGCAATCCTTTAAGTTTTGGCAATACCTTTAATTTGGTGTATCACTCGCGAGGATCGGACCATTACAGCAGATTTTCAATTCTGCGGCTATATAATAGTAGTCGCCTTCGCACACTCTCCTGGTGCGCTTCGTCACTACATGGACTGCCGTCCATAGTGATATACGTAAATTTAAAACATGGTTACATTTATCAACTAATTGCACATATATATTAAGTATTATTTATTAAATTTATTTAAAATAATTAAATTATGTTAAATAAAAATTTGCATTTTTGGTATTTGCTTACTACAGCAAGGTCCTGCATCGAGTTTTATTCTTAGTTCTAGTTCAGAAGACAATGTAATATCCTCGAGGGAGTGCCGCAGCACTCCTTTTCCGGTCCGTGCCCCGGAGCGAACACTTTTACTCCAATATTGTCATAATTAATAATATCTTTATGGTCATATGCCAGCGGACAAACGAGCGTGACTCGAGATGAAGTATCTGCAACTGCGGCCAGTGCAGCTGCAGGTGCAACTGCCTCTAATCAGCGTCAGCAGCGCGTGCCACTCGCGTTGTCACCTGCACAATTATAGAATTTTCCATAGTAGGGCAGCGCTGGTCACCAAAATGGCCAGCTCCCAAAATGGTGTCCCGGCAAGAGTCCGCGCGAAGTGTCCGCCATAAATAACTGCCAATAAATGTCAACGGTTTTGGCGCATTAACATAACAGCTAAGCCGAATTCGTTGACAGGTGACTGCTTTTTCTTGGTGACTTGCCTGGACAGCATCTTCCATCCATCCATCCATCCACTGGCATCATTATTTCTCTGGCCACAATTGAAATAATCGCCTTTTAATCGCCTACGCCTCTACGGGCTGAATTGGCTCCAATTACCGCTGCAATCGTTAACTCTTCAGGCTGACAGCCAAGCTGGCCAACAGCCCCTTCAATTGCCACTGGGATCATCAGGCCGATCGACAATAGTCGCGGAAGTCACGTGCGGAAGTTTTAAAACTTTCTCAGTTACACTGTTGGCCGACAAACATGCGAGCTCTAAATTAAAGCTGAAAAAACTTCCGTTTACAAGTTACCTACTGCTTTTTTGGAAATTAACCTAGTTTTTAAAGGTGATTTTTTTTACTTTTACCGTTATTAAAAAAAAAGATGACCAGACCACATCGAAGTAATTTTAGGTACACAAGTTCTTAAAACCATAGATTTAATTTTCAAAAGCGTCAATAATTTTTTCTTCCTGAAAATTAAATTTTTGGCAGGGATTCAAAAAAGTAAAATTATACTATTCTAATTAAAGTATTTATTTTAAGATAGATTTAAGTTTTTTTTAACTATTATGCAATTATTTATTATATAAATATTATTATTATTTTAAAAAGTTCGTCTATAATCTACAGTTTATGGACAAACTTAAAGCTAAAGCTAAAACTAAAAAATAAAATTCACCAAATCTTAAAGAATTTTCCAAATGGACTAGATTTTAATGCTTACTTAAAGCCCCAAAAAATATCCATAAGATCCAGCGAAACCCAGCTAGCAATTACAATGACGATTTCCAGTGGTCAAATGTGTGATATTTCAATTAAAACTTAACGGCGCAAGTCATTAAACGGCAGATACAACTTGTACAGCAATCGGAGGGAAAACAAGACGCCGCAAAAAGCGCAAATGTCGCAGCAGACGGGCAAAAATCGACAACAACAGCAGAAATATCGGCGGCAGAGACCATTTGAGAGAGCTCAACATATTCAAAGTTGTGCACGAGCGTGATTCCAATTTCATTTTGTGCTCGGCGACAGGGCAAAAAACCATTTGGCCAGCAACAAATGAAAAAACACAAACAAAACGTTTTTGTTTAATTAAATTAACAAAATACGCGTCGGATGAGCGAATAAAAAACTCGGCTATTTTGCACGCAGGCCAACACGCCAACACGTGTTGCAGAATTGGCCCAGAGAGTGTGGCCAAAAGAGAGCGAGACTAGCTTAAAGCCTGCTCTTAAGGCGCGTTTTGTCCCACTTCCACTTGCTGCTTTAGTGCCTCCATCTCACTCGAGACACCATTCAGTTGGTGGCCACTCACTCGCTCTCCATGGAAATGTAGCTCATGCGCCCTGTTGTCTCGCTCTGCGGCATTAGGCCAACCCGTTCTGGCCAATCGGCAAAAAGCGGTCGAAAAACAGGCGGAGCCTCTCCGGACCCTCGATGCAACTTGGTCGGTAGCCCTAAACTCTGGCCAAAAGCCCAAAGCCGGGCCATAAACCAAAACCGAAACCCTGCCCCTGCGCCATTGCAGCTGTCTGGAGAGTCTGTCAACCATTTGGCGTCCATGACCAAGCATGACGGCTATCTGGGCCCTGCTTCTGCTGCCTCTGCTTGTGACTTGGCCACTGTTTCTGCTTGCTGGCTGGCATTTTGACATTTCGCTCCGAGGCTTCTGGAGTCGGTGGCGCCGCACTGCAGCATCTGCAGCCGCATCAGTTATCTGTCCCGCTGCGGTTTGCGGCGATAAATATGCGCCATCATGCAACTGGATGCGGACGTTGCATTGCGGTGCAGCTCTGCGGCTGCCCCTATTTCCAGATCGTGCAACTGTGTTTCCGAAAAAAAAGTTGCCCAAAATAATAACCCTTTTGCAAGAGGACATTTCAAACAATATTGCACATTTTTTTTTTAATTTCAATTAAGTTAAGCTCAATGTATTACGAGAACACAATTTGTGGAAATCACTTTGTTTCTGCAATCAGACATTTGCAACGGTATAAATTGAAACAACCAGGTACCGCAATTAAAAACTATTTAAAACTAAAATAATAAAATAAAGTTATATTGCAAAAAGACTTCAATAAAAAGTAACGAATATACATCCAATTCATTTTGCGATCATTCCTAAAATTTATCTCAAAATTCAAAACATTTTAAAAAAGTATATTCCCAAGAGCCAACACCAAAGCTATAATTTATTTCCATTAGTTTTCGGATACTTTTTATGGGAGCTATAAGATATAGTTGTTCGATCTGATTCGTTTCGACATTTTTACTACCTACTTTAGGGAAGCTTAATCCCAATAGCTTCCAAACTGAGACTCTAGTTTGCGTAGAAACGGACGGACAGACGGACATTTTTAGATGGACTCGTAAGTGATACTGATCAAGAATATATCTACTTTATTGGGTCGAAAACGTCTCCTTCACTACCCTCTCCAAGGATATACAAATACATTTAATTGTATTCGAGGAGAATGTCTACTCTTGGACATAACACCAGTTTACAAAAAAATATCGATAAAATACAGCATGATGTACGTCTTTCTGATTAAGAAAAGGGCACTTACAATTTTTTTATGGAACCAAAAAGACGTACCTTACCGGAAGGTTTCCTTTATTTTGTATTTCATACATTTTTTTTGTAAGCTGGTGTAATTCTTATACCCTTCCAGAGGGTATTATGATTTCAGTTAGAAGTGTATATTTTCTTGATCAGCATCAATAGACGAGTCGAGTCCCTCAGTTTTAAAGCTATTGGGCTAAAAGTCTACTTTCTATTGCAGGTAGTATATAAGTCGGAACGACCCGGAACGAACAACTATATATTAATGCTCCTATAAGTCAAACTTATGATTTAAATATATCAACTTGATATTATGTCATATCAGTTATTCTAAGTATGTTAAAATACCAAATTTAGTATTTTTCAAACAATTCATACAAATTTAGTTAAACATAATCCTTATTCATATCAAAATGATATAAATGATCAAATTGATACATTGATCTTAAAAAAATATCATATTGTCATATAAATATGATCTTTTGTTAAATTTGTTCTGTGCATATAAAAAAAGGACAAAAAATTAAAATTTTGTTTTTTTTTTCATAAATCCTTTTCCTTTTGGGAATATAAGTTTTTAAACTGTTCTGAATTTCGAACAAGGAAGCGTGTTCCACCTTGTAAAGTGTGTGGATTCTTAATCTCCTCAATAGCTTTAAAAGACCTTATAAGTCCTGGCGCCCGCAACAATACAGCTTTTTTAGTAGTGTAAATACAATTTCGTTTGGTTTTTTTTTCCAAAATGTAAAGAAATTTTTTTATTCAGACCAATCATTAAAAAATAATGAGCAAATAATGAATTTTTCGGTAAATGGAGCAACTTTCAAGCGACTGCTTGCTTTATCTACCCTTATGGGTATTTGAGGCCCTCGACTATAGCGTTTTCTTTTGGTTTTATTCAATATGAAGGGTACATAGATTTCGGCTTGTCAAAGCATACTACCTTTGTGGCTTTAAACTTATTTAGCTTTGAAAGTTATCCTCTCATGAAAAGAAGGAGTCTCAAGAGTAAAAGTAAGATTTTCCAACCTTAAAACAAACCTCAATCATTCGCTTGTGTTGTACAGAATAAAAACACCATTTTGCTCATTTGATTAGTTTTTACGCAGTCCGCCAGCTCTCATCTATCTCGGTGCCATCGCTCAAAATGGCTTGTCGTATGCAAATACAAAATGGCATTGATGACAGTGCAAACAAGGGCGGCGACAGTCGAAAGCCGATAACAAAATTTGTGCAGCACTCAGCTAAATGAAAGGCAGCACGAAAAGCGCATAAAATGGCAGCCAGAACAAATGGGAGGCCATAAAAAATATGTAATTGCGGCGGGTGGGCAATTAGGTGAAATAATCAAATTAGCTGATAAACCGAAAGGGAAACTGCTGGACATTAAATTCACCGTCGGCTGGCAAAAACAACGATCGCTAAATGAAGCAATTTCCCAGTGATTCGAACATGGAAAAGCCAGCAACATTGTTGGTAATGGGAACACACATACCTGGCATACTCCTAGTGGTGCATTAAGTTCTGAGTCCCCAGGTGGACGGGCCAATTGCATTGATTAACTAAATAAACAGCCTTCCCATGCAGCACTTGCATTTTAATTTCATTTATTTCGACCTTTTTCCCCGAGGAATGGCAGTTGCAGTTGTCACAGCCGAAATCTGCTGCCTTTTTCCCACCCGCCGGCGACACATGTCCGTGCCCATAAAAAATGCCTTGTCAGAGGTTCAAAAAAGAAGTAAAAAATTAAAAAAAAAATATACAAAGAACGGCGAACAAAAAAAGATGCCAATCCAGGGGCGAGCAGTGCAAAAAGAAATAAGCCAAGTGCTCCAATAAAAATTCCACCGCCTTCGCCCGCATGCCGACCTGTTCGCACACACTCACCCTCTCTGTCTCGCACGCTCTCTCTTTTTTGTCCCGCATTTATTGTTTTTTTTAAGAGCGCATCGCCGCTTTTTCCCAACTTGCTCTTGAGCTTGGTTTACATTGCGTATGAGTGAAATTTTTTCAGCGCCGCCTCGCCACCGCTTGAAATGAATATGTGCGATTATTAGCCACAAAAAGTGTGTTGCGTTTTTGCCAGTGACTTTGGTAGTTTTTGCGGATTTTTAATTTGAATATTACATGTATTAAAAACTCATTACTACGCGTGGTTCGCCATCGAAGTTGGTCAATGGGCTAATGGTCGGCGGATGCCATTTTTTGTCTTTCCCGTTTGTCTTTGGCAGAAAATTATGCATTTGGGATCGGAACGTATTTGATAAATATCTATTCTTATCTTCATTTTGGTCCTACGAAATACCAAATTACCGGGAAACTTGCCAATATATAGGTGGAGTCTCGTGAAAATATTAATTTCTTTACATAATTAAAAATAATAATAAAACTATTTGTATTTGGACATTATTTTATTTATTCCACTTATAATATTTTTAAAAGGCCAACAAAAATTTCAGCATCTAGCTTGAATCAAATAAAATAGCAACCAGATTTAAGATACCAGGAAATATAAATCAATAAAATGAATAGACAAATAAATATCACTTTTGTTGGTATATTTTGCTGCATAACATATTCCTTTAAAATATATTTTACAATAATTATAATTTTGTTATAATAGTGAAATATAATTGAAACTAAAATTTAAAATTAAATCTTAAATTAAAATTTTTGTTTTAAATTGGAACAGTTTATAAAAAGAAATATTTTTTGTAAGTTCACACAAAAAAAAGCACGTTCCAGTAAATTCGATATGGCCAATGTAAATGGCATGTAATTCATACCTACATCGTTTTTACATGAAATACTCATCCATTTTACATTATTAAGGTCATTTTTCCGAATTTTCTCTCTCGGAGACTCTCCCACTTCGAAAAAGAGAGCAATACCCCATATGAAGAGCAAAATGACGTGAGTTAAAACGAGAAAGACAGATTTGAAATTCGAACTGACGTACTTCAAACATGATGTTTACATTTCGACCATATCCATTTTACACGGGTCCATATCAAGTTAAAATTGATCTTAAAAATGTAAAATTGACCTACGTTTCGTATCCAATTTTTTTTGTGTGTAAGGAAATTTACGAGTTTCATCTTTAAGAACTATCAAAGATTCTCTTTGATTTTCGTTAGCTTTATTATTTGATTATACAAAATATTGATTTATAATCTCGCCTCCATTGATGGACTTGAACTTTCATTTTTCGTCTTTATGACGCCCCCGTGTGTTACCATAAAGATTGAGCCATAAAAACGGCGCGCAACATTAACCGTTCGCCGGGCAACGAGCAACGTGCAACGTGCAACGTGCAACATGCAATATGCTCATTCATGCTCAAAGTCAAGAGAAAAGAAAAGCCACTCAGGCAAAAAGCCCGAAATCAAATCAAAGTTGCTCAAGAGACGCGGCGGCAAAAAGCGAGCTGCAGGAAAAACCACAAACAATTTTTTTCCATCGCATCACAGCACCCAAAAGAGAGGGAGAGAGACCGAGTGCGAGAGAACGAGCGAACTAGTTTTTTGCCGCTGCAGTGGAGCAAAAGGAGTAAAAAGCTGTTGCGCAGGCGTCGCCGTCTGCCCCAACGCTATGCCAGCCACGGGTGCGAAGGAGAGAGGGCGAGCAGGAGTGAGAGAGAGGGCGAGCTAAGCTGCGATTTGGCGGCGAGTGCGAGGCATTTGAATGTTTTTTTCGTGGCCGCACTCAGCATTCGAGTTCGGAATTCTTGCGAGCTGGCAGCTACTTTTTGCCGCTGCTCGCTGCTGCCGCTTCTGCTGAGCAAAGCCAAAGCCAAGCGCTAAGCCAAATTAAACCTGGCCCAAACGGCCGGCCACTTGGCCACTGTCCACCAGTTGGCCACTTTCGCGCGCGTTCCAGCCAAGTGCACTCTGCAGTCTGCACTCAGCAGTCTTTTTTGCCCGCGTGTCCCAATCCGCGAAGAATTCTGTCGCAAAGTGCAATGCATTTTCGCCATTCCGCAAGTGCAGCTGCTCCCCCAGCTCGCGGTATCACAATTAAAAATCGAGCCGAGTGAAGTCGCAAATTGTTATCACCACACGTCGTCGTCGTCGTCTTAGTCCGCTAAAAAAAAGAAGCCAAGCCCTCGGATAGGGTCGAAAATTGGTCAAGTGTCAATACATTCGAGGCCGTAATAAACGTGTTTTTGTGCGTTTCTGAATAGTTATTGTGATCACGATCATCTGAGCGCGGGCTAAGTGAATGCAAGTGAATGAATATTGAGGAATATCCAAGTATTGCCCATCATAATTACGAGAATTTCCACGAGCCCCTCTGAAGAGTAAATGTCAAATGGTTAACTAGTAAAGCAATCTTTACATATCTTAAGAATTAAAAGGAATCGAATTTTTGTTGTGCTTAAATACCATTTGTTTGCTTTAATTAGACCAGAAAATATAGGAAAATAAAGAATTTGAAAAAGTTATTCATCTAAGTTCAAATAATTATTATGATTATATTATTAAATTATATTATCCTTTGTCTTAGTTAAATATTTTTTGAACAAACATTTGTATTATGTTATTTCGTTTTTATTCTATAGAATATTTAATATTATATTATGTAAGATTCTTGATTTTCATAAGTGCTTCTGTAAATCTCAAGACAAACTTTGAAAATATTAACGAATTACTCGTATAAATCAACACAATAATTATCTCTATAACTCTAAATGTTTAGTGTCTTGTTGCAATTAGCCATGAAGCCATAAATTTACTTCCAATTTCCTCCAAATGGAAATACGAATTTTTAGCAAAATAAATTGATACGATGGGTTTATAAATCCTAATCATTAGTAACCCTAATTGTCAATAAATAAAGCAGAGAACACATATTTAGACTATTCTAGCTTCGGAAATATTTATGAATTTAAGTCAGTCGAAAACGACCAATTACTCATATCACCTTTGTCATTGTGCATTGCGAACTGCCGAATAATTTTGTTAGCTAATTGAGCGCAGAACTACGAAACAAAGTGTTTAATGTTTATTAGTAGTGTGCAAAATATTGTTTATTGATCTAGTTCCTTTTTTTAAGATTCGGGATACATTTTAAGGATTTTAATGAAAGCTAGTTAACCAATTGACTTTCTTCATTAGTTGTTCCGTATTAATCTCCACCCATTAAGAGAATAGAACAATTACTAAAACAATAAAAGCATAAATTGAATGAAAAGTGAATAAGATTTTCTGAGAGCCCCCCGAGTGGAATTTAATTAGGAAATCGCTTTCAAGAACCGCCAATCGAAGGTGCTTAAATGATTATGCATGGTACCTGGTACAAGGGACCTCAGTTGGCGCACCATCCTCACTCGAATCCGCACAACAGCTCGCACGGCCACAGTGACTACCACCAGTTCCGCTCGTACCCCTCGTTCGTTGTGACCCCCTACCACGATGGCCATCTCCAGGGCCCGGCCACGCCCACTCCCTTCCCGGCCCCGCCAACGCCCTGCAACGGTCCAGTTCCAGTTTCGGTTCCCGTCTGCCAGACCGGCGGCCAGGGGTCGCCAGTAATCGTCGAGGGGTCCTTTGCCGCTGCAGCCGCTGCAGCCGCCGCCGCTGCCGCCGCATCCGTTGCCGCTGGAGGATCCAGCTCCACGCCCCTGCTGCCCAGTCCGCCCATCAAGATCGAGCAGGTCTTTGGCGAGCCCTCCTCACTGGGAACCGTCGTCGAGGACTACGCACTGGGACTCGACTGTCCCGTAGAGCACACGTTTCGAGTGAGTACACTGAGAGAAATTACATTTCTTATAAGCAAAAAATAGTTAAATTTATATTAGTGAAACAAATTTATGAATATAATCTGAAAAAGGTAAAAATTCTGAATTACAAAGTCTAGGTATGTTTCGACCTTTTGTGTCATAATGTATAAAATATCTTTGGGTTTCAATTAAATCTAAGGAAGAACAAGAAGAAATGGGGGATACAGTAGTTAATTGTGCGTGGAGAATTTAAAACCTAATTTTTTTGCTTACTCTTTGAAATACACGTTTTTTTCACTTTTTACCCGAGTGGATAAATTTAATTCCCCCGTGGAACCCCGCATGACAAAAACCTTTCCCTCATGTAACCAGATTTAAGAATCTATACATTCTCTGGTGCTACAGAAATCTCCTCCACCCAAAGACAGCTGGAATTAGTATTGATGTGCAAAAGAATTCCAGCCGGTTAAGAATTGTAATCGGGTGCGAGTATTTAAAGAAAGCATTTAAAAATAATAACTTGTATTTAAGAAATCTCTTTCAACCAAAACGGTTGATTTGGTTCTGTTACGAAAGACATTTGTTTCAGTTAATGTTCTTTAGAATTGCGGATTGAGGATTGGATAGTGCGGGGTAGGGGATTTCAAAAAAAATTTTGTTGCATGGTTTCTGAAAATTAAAATTTCATTTACCCGAGTGTTATAGTCAAGTAATAGGTAGTTTTGTTAAAGAATATTATTTATATCCATCAATAGAAGCTTTTTAAAAAAAAACCAACATTTACTACAATATACTTATATGCAATGAAAAAAGTGGTAAACAAGAAAAACTTTACGTAATCCGACTTTACTGTTTCAATGTTTCAAAAAACTTTGCAACCAAGTTTGAAATTGTGACCGCTGCAGCGCGCTGTTTATTACCTAATTTTAGAGCAGTGTATGGATAATGTTATTATGTCAAATTATTGGTTGGGATACCCATTGGAGCAGCTGCTGCACTTGCTTTTCCTCCTCTCCCACCACCAAAAAGTGGGCGTGCTCCAAATCAATTTCCATAAAATCATCCAATAACACTTAAAAGCCGAGCAGGGCAAAAAACCGACATACACAAGTGGCAGGCGAGTAAAAAACACGAAAACAAACACGCCCCCAACTCGAAGAGCGCGAGAAAGAGCATTTTCTCTTTTGGGGAAAGCAAGAGCGCCCCCCAAAAAAAGAGAGCTCGTGCTTTCGAGTGTTTTTTGGGGGGAAATGCTCAAGCTCGTGCATGGCTTTTTCTAGAGGCTTAAAGGATACTTTTTGCCAGCTTGGTTCGTGCACAGGATATGGCATAATTGCCAGGCTTTCAAAGCTTTTCACAGTCTAATGGCAATTGACTTGATGGCCTCAAGTGGCTAAGGGAAAATTAAAGCAAATCAACAGGTTGCAATACGAAGGACACAAGGGCTTAGAAATATTAGAAGTAGCTTTCCACCTGTAGAGTTTGGTTCGTTTTGAAGGGAACTATGTAAAAGGGTACTCACTTTATTTTTAAGAGATATTTGAAAAGATTTAATTGATATTTATTTTTAATAACATCAGAATACAAAAATTTGAGTAAAATTATAGGCTTCACCCCACGTTTTTACAGAATTGTAATAATTTTTATCCTTATCCTTAAGCCAAAATGGTGTAACTTGAATTAATTTACTGAATAAATTGTTACTATCTAACTTGCGTTTCTTGTATCCGTTCGTTGATATACATTTCAATTATCCAGCAAGAAACCATTTTTTTTGTAAATTCTTCAGAGCTTTTAATGCATCTTAAAGGGCAATACCATTTTCTTCCGTTCTTGGCGATGCAAAATGGACGCACGTTTCTTACGCTTATCAGGACATTTCACCCACACAGCTAAGCACATGTATGTTCGTTTTACAACTGAGTGTGTGTGGACTGCCAGCAAAGGGCAGCTGAAAATCCTTGAACATAAAAGGAAAACAAGAACGCAGCCAGCACATGCACATGCACATGCACATAAAAACATATGCTCCTGGACAGGATTTAGTTTGGGGGCCCCATCCGCCGAGTCGCTGCTCGCGTAACGTCGACTACGACGCCAGCTGCGCTGCAAATGCAACTACTGCACTCTGAAATCGTTATCCTGTTTTTTTTTTGTGCTGTTAAAGGGTCTTGATGCTGGTCCCTCGTTTTTCTTTTAAGCAAATCGGCTTAGAAGAGCGTTGCAAGAAAGTAATCTTAATATAGTTTTGAAATATAGCCGAAAATATGTATTGCTTAGGGTAGGGTCAAGATAATAGAAAGGACATAATAATAATAATAATAAAATGTGATTAAAATATTCACAAAGATCGCTGTTTATGAATTGCACGGTCAAAAGATTTCCTTTTCATTTTTAACTAAAGTTGGGAAAGTAAGACAAGTTATGGGGTTTATAAAACTTAAATTATAAGGCTTAAATTTGATTAAATCTAAGAGACATTTGGACTTTCTAATCAGCTTCTAGATTTCGTTAGAAGATTTTTAAATTCCTCGTGAATGTTCGACAACTAATTTTCAACTAAATATGAATAATTCGTTATTAGAAAATTACAGTTTAATAAATAAATTATTTTTATAAAATGAATAGTTGCGTTCCTTAAAGTACAAACATTCGAATTATCCTTAAATTTTAGTTATTAAACTATTAAACTTATAAAATTGCACAGTGTCAATTTGACTTTCAACTTTATTGAATATTTCCTAATTTCCATTCAGTTCCTGAAATTACCTCGATCTTTTTGCGACTTGGGAATATTCTTGGATGATTTTCCCTGCCGCACAGACACAACGCCATTTAAAGGGAAAAAATTGCAGCGGATAATAGAAAAACATTCAGAGAAATTGCACAGCAAGCGGCAACAAACAAAACAACGAGCTTCAGCTGAGCTGCGGAAAAAATAGCAAGAAGAAGGGAAATAATATAAACAAAATGAAGGAAAAGAAATTGGCGCTCGTGAAATGTTAACGGGGCCAGGAGGGCGCTGAGTTGAGCAGTAGTAGTGGCAGAAGGATATATATCTGCAGCTATTCCGCAGCAGCGACGCCGGCGGAAGCAGCGTCGTCGACGGCGACGCGAACTGCGGTGAATGTTTTTATCCTTTCTTCGATGTGTCGTCGCGGCATTTTCCTCTGCTCCTGCCTGTGTGTGTGTGTTTGTGCCAGGACATCACACGGTTTCGCTTTTCTTTTACAACTTTTTGTTATTATTTCGTTTTTTGCTCGACGCCTGCAATGTATTTCTTTCAGTTTGCTGGCGTTTTTTGCTTCATGTGCAAGAAAAAATACAATTTCACTTGGCTTTTTTATGTCCGAGTGTGTGTGTGTGTGCGTGTTTGTTACTGCTGCTTTCCCGAGCTCTACTTCTTGAGTTTCCTTTTCGCGCGCGCCATTTCGCTGCTGCTTTTCCACAGCTCCTGCTGCTACTTACCCGTACAACAAACATGGCCATAAGTCGCCGGAGCGAAGCTCGCTTCCGCTCTGTCTGCTTTCCTTTTTCCCCCGTCGCTGCCTCTGCCGCAGTCTCAGTCGGCGTAGCAGCTGGCGTCTCAGTAACTGCGATTGTTGCATGTGGTCCGGGGTTTGTTGCCTTTGGCGGGCTGCAACTCTCGTTGTCTTCAGTTCGCTTGGGCTTGGCCAAATCTATTGGTCGCGGTGCCGCACTCGCGTCCGTGTCCACATCCGCATCCGTGCCGCATCCGCATCCGTAACCGTGTCCGTGTCCTTTCGCGGTCGACAGTTGCGGCCACCGCACGCCAGATGGCGCCTCAGCGTGACCAGGGCTGAAAAACAGCAATTAGGATAAAGCGGTCCCATTTTTGGGGGTGGATTTGGTACATCGTAGAAGACTTAAGAAAGATCCAGGTTTTTTAACGGACGGAAAAAACAAGGAGCTGGCTAAACCGGCTTTCCTGTTGGGGCTGCTTAAAAATAGTATTTGTCGGACATGCCTCTTGTAGTATATTAAAGACCTTATAATTTACTAGTAGCTGACTTTTCAGTATAATATCTAGTCATCAGTAGCGGCACCAGGATTTCTTTGTGGGGGAGAGGGATTTCAAACAAATTTTTGTTGCTTACTTTTTTAAAACCACATTTTCTTTAACATTTTACCCGAGGGGATCTCCCAGCTAGTCATAACAATAGCAAGTAATAAGTTTCTAATAAAATAAAATGACTAAAAAAACTTGATAGCCTAATATTTGATGTTACAAAATTAAGACAGCGTTTTAATTGACATTCTTGATTTCGTTATATTTATAACTTTATTTTAATTTAGCTTAATTTTCAGTATATGTTGTCTTAGTACCTCACTTTTACGCAGAAGCTTTTAGATTAAATTATTTCTCAAGGACTTAATTGTCGTCTTAATTAATGGATTTATTTTAAAAGGCATGGTTACATTTATACATTCATAGAAAAATATTCTGAGAATTTCCATAAAATCTAAAACATTTTCTCTTAAATATTTGCCAAAGGTAACCCCGCTTTAAGAAATTTTCTTTTAAAATAGCTCCTTTAAAACAAGAAACATATTTCTTAAATCAAGAAATGTAATTCTTTTTCTTAGGGTGGTTTCTTCCTTGCTTAAAGGAAATACCTTTCTTAAAACAAGAAATGTTATTTTAGGAAAACGCCTTTAATAGAAGAAGAATAGAAGAATAATTCTTTTTCCAAGAAAGAATATTTCTTAAATTGTGGGCTTAGACTTCAACAAATTATCAGCAGTATATTATTTCCTTCCTAATTATATTTATAAAGGTAACTTTTTCTCGAATTCAAAGGCGACTTCGCCATTAAAAACATAGCCATTTTTTTGTTTTTGTAGAGACAGCCTAAAAAGTTTCGGATATTTATCTTTCTTTTTTAAAGAAAACTTCTTTCTTGAAATGTTGTATCAAAAGAGAATTTTTATATCTAAGAGCGAATTTTCTAAAAACAATATTTTTTCTAAATTTAAAGGCTGGGCGATTCAAAGGGGATATTTTTTAAATTTACAAAGACATTTATATAAGTGTAAAATGTATTTGTATTCAATTCACTATTTTTCCAGAATTGAGCTGAGATTCCTTATATATATTTCCATATATCTAATTTCGAAGCAAAACAGTATTTAAGATTAAATTTTTTTCTGGTAAATTATTAGACAATATGCAAAAGCAGATAGCAGATCTCAGCATCAAAGTAATTCTTATTACTAAAACTTAGCCTGAAATCCTCACAATTTTGGAAGGCTGATTTGGTTTGGCTCGCTCTCAAGTTCCGTCAAATCAGAAGGAAACTGCCAAACGCTGTTATTCTTGTCTACGCCTACGGCCAGCACAGCTTTTTGAAAAAAAACAGGCACACAGGACCTCTTAGAGAATGTGCAGCACTCACACAAACGCCGCTTGGAGACGGCGGAGAAAAATCAAAATAATAAAAATCACAAACATGAGCAAACCGTATAAAAGAAAATCAATCTGCCGCACCGCCCCAACCTGCCCCTCTGTCCTTCCGCATGTCGCGCAAATTCAGCTTTATTTTCTATTTTTCCCCCATTTTTCGCTTTTCTTACAAGAAAATGCTGCAGTGCGCGCTGAAACTGCAAATGTATGTCTTTATAACGGGCAGTGTGCATATAAAAAAGGAGCAAGGGGGAATTATAAAATAAAAAAGGGCAGAAATAACAAAAACTGCAGCAGGAGTAAGGTTGCGAGGAGCAACAAAACATTCACAACACACACATTCACCACCGTATTTCTTTATGTTTGTATGTGTGTGTGTGTATGTTTGCGTGGGCTTGTATGTATGAAACATTCGCGCGCGCTCGCCATTTTCTTTTGCCTTGAGCTGCTGCACTTTGGCTTCCAGTTGGGCTTCTCAGTTGTTGCAGGTTATCCCACGCTCGCTGACGGACGGAGACGCAGACGGACTCACGGACAAGACATCCGGACAGCCGAACAATCGTAAACCCACACAAACACTCCCGAGATACCCACTAACAAGCACTCACACTGAAATCCTTTCTTATAAGTCTTAAATGAAGGAAAAATGCGAAAATGGCTAGTTGCGACTTTAAGTGGCGTATGCGTGATATCAGCACCGTTTAACGTGGCGTATACTTAATAGCAAAGTATTGCGAGAACCAGAATGATATACAGTTGAAATACAGTGAAAAAACAAAATAACGAAACATGATAACTTCGAGTTAAATAATTCTGTTCAAACGCAAAGTTCCTCAACAAAAGTGCAAAAATAAGAGATAAAACCATGTAAACTCCAAAGTAAACCAAAACAAAATCGCAACGCAAAGTTCCTATCACCCAGTGCAAACTACATTAAATAAATAAGTAAAATATATTCATATTTCACTTTTAACAAATAAACTAATCTACTTAGTATTTTAAATAAATAACGAAAATATTTATCAAGCCAAACCATCTTTTAAATAATAATAACAAAATACCAATAAAATTGAATGCATAACAAATACGCCGGAAAACCCAAACACACACTCCGCATATGACGACTAACTTAACACTCTACTCACCCACCGAGTGGAAATCGCATCCAACCAAAAATAAAAACCTAAGCTCCAGCCACAAAATGAAACAATCATAAATGAAAAGTAAAGAAAACCCGACCAGCTGAGCAAATAAATCAAAACGCAGAGACAACGAGCGACGCGCACCGACAAAGTGTTTACTAAACAATAAACAAAACATAAAGCCAACAAAAATTGGTCAACATATGCAAGTAAAAAGGATTCCTACACATGTCCATCACGAGGATAACCATAAAACTCATAAAAAAAATAGGAAACTGCCAGCCACCAAAACTTTTTCAAGGTCGTCGCTGGCAAGTTTCTGGTGGCAAATCATTTCTATTTGTTTCAATTTGGTGTGCACCAAAAAAAATGGGCGGAAAAAGTTTTGAAGTGCACTACGCCCCCGCCATCTAAAATAAAATAAAAGTTAAGCCCAAATAAAAAGACATCAAATTTGGTTGCGAACTTTTTGTTCGTTTTCCGGTTGGTTTTTTCAATGTGCGCTGTGTATGTGGAAAATCAAACAAAATGTGCTTCAGTTAGATAAATTGCTGTAAGCGGGGGTTTTCCCCCGTTCGAAAGTGAAATTGTTGCCTACATTTGGGCTCCACGGAGTTGGTTGTCATGCACGAACTCATTGGCAAATACAGTCATCCGGACATGGACTTGCTGAAGGATCAGCTGAAGCGTGGCGGCTACATGGGCGCCCTTGGGCCGCCCACCCCCGGCGCCACCGCCCCCTCGCCCTTCCTGATGCCCGCCGAATTCTACAAGAGCCTGTTCGCCAGCGCCGTTCTGCAGCAACAGCAGCAGCACAAGTTCTACGCCGGAACGCCCTCGCCCAGTCCAGCCCCCAGCCTGTCACCCTCTTCAGGTCGCTCCCATCCACCCAGCAATTTGTTGTTTTCCACGGCGGCCGAGGCGACCGCTTGTGTTCCGGAGAATGGTGCTGTGAAGACGGAGCTCGAAGAGCCGGATCAGGAGAGCCAGGAAAACGGCGGACATGCGGAGCAGAAACCCATCATCGAAAGGAACCCGAACCCAACGGACAGTGTTAGTATGGGAACCGGAGTAGAAGTAAATGAGGGGTCATAAATGGGATTTCAAGGGGTTTAATTTTGATTATTTTGGGATGCAGATAAGTACAAATAAAACAAGGCTTTCCTGTGTCCACTCTCCCTTCGTGGGCCATTCAAGCTTCGACGCAACCCTTAAATTAGATTATTTGCCCTACAATTAAAACGTAATTGTAACATGAAGTAAAACGTTTCTATCAGTTATATTTACGTCAACATGATAGGTCAGATATTTAAATAGTAATTAAGGACTCGAAATAAACACTAACTTAATTGGCATCTACTTTTTCGTACATATTACTTTTTAAGTTGATGGTTTTCAGCTTTGATAGACTTGAAAGATGATGAGCTAATCTGTTCGCAATATATAATAATTTAAGAATGAGAAATCATTCAGCATATATTAGTAGGAATATAGCAGACCTCTTACCGACTGGTACACGGTATGAATGCCATTAAAAAGGTATTTCTTTTTTCATGCTCAATACATTAACCAACGAAATTTATAAATGTTTGACGAAACCCCTTTTCACACAGGCAACAAACCATTTTTCATTGCAGAAGCCGCACAACAACAGCAACGGCTACTCGTGGTCCACCGGCAACAACAACAGCGAGGCTGTCAGTAATAACAGCAACAACAATAGCAACAACCACCCAACAACACCACCCACTCCGCCCAACGAGGCGGGCGCCACCCAAGCGACTTCAGTGTCCGCAATTAATTTGAATCAAGCCCAACCCGCATCACAGACGCGTCCAAACTTTGGCAGCTCCATAAAGTCACCACCATCAGAACCGGACGCGGTCACCGTAGCCACGTGCAAAAGTCAGGAGAATAACTCCAGCCAAAACCCCAACGCCGACCCCAACTCCGATCCCAACCCCGCTCAGAACCCCAATTCGAATTCAACGGCCGCTGCCGTGGCCGCCGCTGCCGCCGCCGCTGCCGCTGCCAACATGCCGATCGGCGGCGTCCAGGGCCAGAATCCCACCCAGGGCCTGGTCCACTGGATGAGCGCCGTGATGGCCGAGCACATGACCGGCCAGACGCACCACGATCCCGGCGCCGTGGGCATGCACTACATGTGGAACGGCAATGTTGACGTGAGTACCGCGGACTTAGATTCACGAGAGGCGGGGAAAATTTGAGGGGCGTGTCACTGATTATTCTAAGCCACACCGGGAAAAAGGCAGTAAAAAGTCCGCTATTTTTCCCTCTGTTCTGCTTGGCATTGTATAAGTGTGGAATTACATATATTTATGTTTTTTAATGAATTAGACATTTTAAAGAATTGTTGTTTATGTTATAGTATTATTTTACGAATGGGAAAACACATTTTCAACGAATAGTCAGAAATACAGGGGTATCTTGAAAATTATATTTATATTTTTAAATCTTTACTGCTTTTTAAATTCAGGTCTTTATGCACTGGAAGGATTAACAGACATAGTAATTGTATGCTTTTGGGAGGTTAGGAAGCTATAAAAAAGAAAAAGTATCTTGAAAATTAACACAAATGATGCGGAACCTTATTCTTAGATACTTTAATACGTTTTGAATGCAACTCCAAAATTATTATCACGCTAAGCACAATTTGGGATGGTACTTATATACTTGTTTAAATAAAAAAAAAAAATTGTCAAAAGAAATATCAGATTCAAAGGACCGAAAATAATTAAGTATCCTATTTCAAATTTCAAATAAAATAGTTTTCCTTCAGTGTATCAACTTTAGACTTGTCGTTCGAGTTTGTCTTGCACTTTCTGCTGGTCGTAGACCAACTTTTCAGAGATAAAGCAAGTGAGACGCAGATGGAAAAGGGGTAAAGTCGAGCAAGGAAAACTTTTCTGCTTGACACTGCAGTCGGGTGCTAGAGCCCCAAGATGATAGTGGTTCCGAGGGACCAATGAAGCTGAGCCATAATTAATATGCAAGGCAACTTGCCCAGCTAAGTGAATTAAATGAGTGATAGCTGCCTGTAAAAATTAAACGGCAGTCCTAATTGGATTGCAGTCTAATTTCATATATTTTTTATATTTTTATCATCACTTCAAGTTTTTCTGCAGCATTTTTCTTCCACTTGCTGCCACACTGCAGTTAAAAACTCTTAGGAAATGTAGAGTTCCTGGGAAAAACTGCTTAAAACTTGACTAAAGACAACGACCTTAACCCTCGAGTCCGTCCTCGGGTCAAGTCTTTTTTCGTAGAACCCATTTCCAGTGATTTGCCAACAATTCCTTCTCAGTTCCAGCAGCTCATCTGCGACGATTCTTATGGACAGGAGTGGAGCCACCCACTCCATCGTAGCCCCAAAACCCAACCCTCTTCGGCCTGCACTTTCACTGGGCAAAACTTCGGGCCAACAACTGTTTCGGCCAACTCAACCCCATCGCCGTCTGTTCCTAAGCCCTCAGCCCTTTTTATTTCTCCAAGCAGACGCGACGCTGAAAAAAATCCTTTTGAGCTTCCCCTTCCTACGACTTTTTGTTCACCTTTTTTTGTTTTGTTTTTGCCCGCTGCTCCTTCTGCGAATTTCCAGCAAAACGCTTTGCTCTCTGCTCGCGTGCCACGGTGTGTAAAAAAAATCGTACAATTTTTTCTTTGCATTTTTTGTGCGTTTTTCAAGATGTAAACAAGTTTTTCTTTGCGCGACGCGTTAAACATTGTTTTGTTGGTCTTGTTTTTCACCCTCCCCTTTTTTTGCTCCGGCTTTCTTTGTTTTTCCTTTTGCTTTTCATTGAGCTTGAGCGAGTTTCCCAACAATTTTTTTAAGGAGCAGCGAAATTATTGTTTTGAATGGAGAGTGATTGTCTCCAAGGACGACGACGTGTCCAGGCAGAAAGGTCCACCTTGGATTTCCACCCCACACAGCCCCAGGATCTTCATTCAATGGACTCGTTAGCGAGTCCTGGCGAAACCCATTTAAAACTTTGCTACACCCGCATGATTCTTAAAGGATATTCGTAGTTAATTAATTTTTAAAGTTGAACAATGGTCTCTCTCTTTCCATCCATCCATCTGCCCTTTACCCACTCGCTGCGTCAACAATCACGGAACTTTTTTTGCTGCTGTTGTCACTTGCATTAGCGAAATTAGTTGGCCGGGACAAGGAGTGCAAAGTTGGTAAAGGAGCTCATTAATTAATTTTGCACTTAATTTTCGCTAGAGCACGAAACTAAAGTAGATTAGTTAGTCGGCAATGAATTATATATCCTTTAAACATATTCCTAGTTCGTCTGCCGAACAAAGGAAACCACTGACCGCGCCACGTTGGAAAACAAAGCTTTGCAATTAATACTTACGCGTCAATTAGAGGAAAAAACCGTCAACGAAAAAGTGAAAATTGAAATGCGAAGCGAAACCAACCAGCCACAATCCACCTTCGACTCCAGCTCCGTTTGGAATCGAGTACGATTCTGAATCCGAGGCTAAAACTGACTAATGGGGCCAGTCACGGCACGTCGAATTGGGAGCGGAGTTAGACCGAAAGCGAAAAAAATAAGGGGCGGAAAGCGGAACCGCCAAAACCGCAAGCAACTTCAATTTTTTAAAGTAATTGCAACAAAGTTGGACACAATTTTTGTGTAGCAACAAAATCAACAAGAACCAGAGACAACCTATTCTAACCTCAGACCTCCACGCTGCACTTTGGCGACAAAAAAAAACTAAGCAAGCGGTAAAGGTTACTGAGGTATATACGAAGATTTGAATACCTTCCTATATTTCAAGTTATACAAATATTTTACACTTTTAAACATTTCTTGTCGAGTTGTACATTTATTCTAAGGTGATGTTGCTTCAGATAAAATTTTAAGAAAATGGTTGAGGAGGGGTTCGTATGTATATATGAAAAAATTCAAAACGATTTTAGAATGTAGGAATTATTTAAAATTAAAAAACTTTAGCAAAATAATGTTAAAATAAATATTTAAAAAATATTTCAACAAAGTAATATTTATAAACATTTTTATTTAATATTGAAGTTATTTATTATGCTTTTAAAAACCTACAAATATTTAAGACTCAAAAACCAAATCATATAAACTTTTAATGGCGGTTTTGTACATATTAAAACAAATTTTATGCCTTTGCTTAAGAACACAATTTGCTTGGATTGTTTGCAAAATTATCTTAACCTTTTCAAAGGGCATCGCAGAAATGAGACAGAAGTGCGGATGGTCAAACATTTGAACACGAAAAAAAACAGAAATTTAGTTTATTTTTTCTTTTTGACTAAATGCGAAAAAAATCAATAGAAGCAGACAGTGGCAACATGACTAAAAAGATATGAAGCCAGAAGAAATAAAATAAAAATGAAATGCACAAGAAAAAAGGGCAGGAGCACGCTAAACCAAGGTGAGGGGTTCACGAGCGGTGCTCGCTGGAGTCGGGGCGTCTTGGGAGGATGGGCTGGAGTTGGACCAGACCGGACCCAAAACCCCCGGCAAAGGTTGCTACATTGTGCAAAACACGCTCGGGGGGCTGGGCTCGGGGTCCTTGCGAGTCCTGTCGGATGGTCAGGACGTGCAATTGCAAAGGGAAAAAATGTTTTAACGTTTTCCGCCTAATTTTTTGCACTTTTTAACGCTGCATAGAGGCGGCTAAGCCACCCAATCTGCCCCACCCACCGCACCCGACGTCGACGTCGCTGCCAGCTGCCCGGCGAAGGGGTTAAAAAATTTGTTTTGATTTTTTTCCTCTAGAAACTCTTTGGTTTTTTATTTTTGCTCTTTTTATTTTGGAGCCTCAGAGCGAGACAGCGAAGGAGAAAGAGAAAGCTGCCGCTGCGCGCTGTGCCATTTTTTTGCGTTTCGCAAATGTCTTCCTTTTTTATTCCTGTCCATTTTTGCTGCGTGCTGCAAACCGAACTTGGCGGAAATGGAAAATGGGAGTGGGCCAAGCGACGCCTTCCTGTTGTTGCTTTTGCTGTTGCTGTTGTTGTTGGTGCTGGACTTGTATTTGGTGCTGGGCTGTTGGTTAGAGAGGACTTCCGTCCATGTCCACAGCCATGTCCATGGCTCTGGTCATCTTCATCAGCAGCTGCGTCTGTGCGTGTGTCTGTCTCTGCGCTTTTTTCCCGCTTTTTTCCTCTTTTTAGCCCACCTACTAACTAGTCATGGCTGCAGGGAGTGGGAGTAGAGTAGAGAGTTGGCCAAAAGGAGCGAGAATGAGAGAGACGGGGCATACAGCAACTAAAACAACAAGGCTAACGCTCAGCGGTTCACACCCACACAAGCGAGCCCACGCACACTCGCATATGTGTGTGGGCCTATCACACAGTGGCCAACTCCCCTTGCGCTATGCAACACTTTTTTAGTCGTGTTTTGGCCTGCTTTGTTTTGCTCCGATTTTTTGCGATTTTGCGTTTTTGCGTTGGGCCAACACCAAAAGCCGCCGCACTTTTGTCGCTCTCGTCGACATTCACCATCGCCGTCGCTTTGACACCTCGATTGTGTGCAGCGCGGTTTTCTATTTCAATTGACACTCACATTTATTTGTATTAGTATTTCGAGCCGTTGGCCGCCTCTTTTTTACGTGACTTTTCTTGGCGGTTTCCGATTCATGCAAGCCCTTTTCCCAGGCATTTTTTTGCTGAGCACATCCCAAATGAAGATCGCGTTACAATAGATAAAGGGCAATTGGAATGAATTGAGAGATTGTATCATCTGCATTTTGAGTAGCTTTCAATGGCTATTTTTTAGAAAATGTATGAGGAAAAAGTTATTGAATTAAGTGGTTTTATATTTCAATTGATACAAACGCTTAACTATAAGAGGCTTGCACAATATTTGGGTTAAACTCTTTTTCACGGTATTTTATATGATTCTAAAACAAACAACACAATAAAATAAGTTAAATATTTTAAAGTTTTAAACTTAATTGCAAGCGAAACTTTGTTATTTACAAACTCTTTCATGGTGTCATAATGAAAAACTTTTTTTATTTCAGTTTTACCATTTTTAAATTAGTTAAATAGGTTGAGTTTAATTTTATAAAATGCGCTTTTTTCAATACAAATGTAATGGGCTTAATTTTGGTAACAGGTTATTGTACACACAAAAAACGTGTTATATTGATATAATGTAATTATGTAATATATCTCATTTTATATAACAAAAATTATAATTTTAAATAGGAAATACAATTTTTGTATTCATTTCGGTGGTTTTTTTTGTTTTGTATACTACATTTTAAAAATAATAAATCGTTTACAGTAGAAAGAAATTAGTCCGCTTGATCTAAATCCTTGAGGGAAATAAAATCAGTGAAATAAAATCATTTACTTTGAGAGTTTTTTGGGAAAAATAGAACAGTATTTTTTTTAGACTTAAAAATGCTATTTATGTCATCTATAGTCTAATAAAATCTATTTTTTCTCGTAATGGGTCATGTACAGACACATCTCTCTGCTTTTAAATCATGAAAAAGTGGGTAGAACGTTCCAAATTTAGAATTCTATGAATAATTTCCTAAATACTTCATAAGGAGACAATCCACGCACCAACTTGTGTAAATTTTATTTTAATTAATTTAATATAATAAATTTAGTTGGTTAGGCATTCGCGCCTTAGAATTATATGTGACTCTGATTTTCACTAAAATATGATCTAAATTTTCTATTTCATGTGCCATTGCCCGGCTAATTGACCAACAAACCGCTGGCCGTAAACACACACAACCCCCGAAAACCAACAACCACAGCATGCCAAAGACATAAGCGATTACAATCTTTGGCCGCCAACGCCGCGCAGTCATCAGCATGCCAGCGAGCATCATCCGATGTCCCTGAAGCAGGAGTACGAGGTAAGTGCCCCGCTAAATGCTCGCTGTAGCATGTTTATCTATAGATCCGTATCCGAACGTTGGTAAAACAAACTGGCATAACTTTATGGCTCGCAAAAATGGTGGGAGGCGAAACAAAAACAAATTCTAAGCTCGCGTGCCGCCATCGCTTTGGATTTGTTTTGCTCTCCTCTATCCAGCCACCCATCTAACCGCCCATCTATCCGCCCACCCATCTAACCACCCATCACGCTTATTTACTTTCATTGCCCACTGTGTCTGGTAAAAGCCAGACTAGATTTTGCTTTTGTTTCGCCGCTGCAATATTTGTATTTATATTTTCTTGTTGCATTTCGGGGCTTTCCCGCCCGTCCTAAGCATATGGAAATTGTTTAGAAAAAAGCCGGCTGGCATTTATTTTTTGACACACCCAGCGGCAGGCCAAGTTTATTTTATTCGATTTCCATTTTGCTGGCATCGCATCGATGACGGCGGTGGTCATGTCGTCCTAGGTCATGTCTGGCTGGAGGATTTTAACCCACATTCCGAATTTACATGCAATCGAAAGCGGTGGCATTTTTAGACGATTCTTTTTCCTTATTTTCCACACTTTTTCCATCACATCTATCACTCTCACTGGCCGGCGGTTAGAATTTTTATTTATATTTGCCGTCAGTCGACTTGATGTGTCTGGACTGTTGGTTTTGTCACGCATTCGATTTGCTTTTCAATTCATTTATCGCTTGTTTAGCTTTGACTCGCCCTGACAGCTGGCGAAAACATTTGTTATTTGTGATTTCCACTGTGTGAAATGCAATGCTTTTTTCACCGGACATTTTAATGCGATTTGCCGGGCTGAGAGTCATTAGAAAATTTGTTTAAATATTTTGACAGCGCGCACAAATTGTTTTATGGCCATTTGATGCGGGGTCACAGTTGCACATTTGCGAATGAATATTTGATAATAATGTTAAGTTGATGAGGTTAATTAAATGCGTGTAGAATAATTATGAATTGACATTAGACAACAAGCAATTATCAGGGATTGACCAGATTAGAAGCGGCAATTGTAAATCGAATTAACTGAATTGCTTTTGGCTTTTCCACCACGCGAAACTTTTGCAAGCGATTAGTGGCGAATTAACTAAATGGCAACCTATGTTTTCCTTTCCCTTTCAGGCCAAAATGAACGATCACCACCACAACAATCTGCAGAAAGGTGAGTCAGCCGACTTCTCGGAGTTCTCGGACCTATCCCAACCAGCCACCAGATCACTTGACCTACCCAGACCCTGACTGACAACAATGCTCTTGTTAATTAATTGCTCACAAAAACAACCCGACCGATAATCACGAATTTCCAAGATTCAGATCGCGGCGCGCGAACCGCAGATCTCCCAGATACCGATCTAAACTCACTCGGTGAAGAATGCAAAAGCTAAATTGGAAAACGCGTGCGGGCCGCCGAACAAAGCCGGCAAGACAATGTGCTCCGATCCCATACTCCCACGGAGTATCACACAGGAAACAATTTGATTATCGACAGTGGGATCACTCGAAGATTTAACATAAAATGATCTGGATAGCTAATCAATGATAGAGTTCCATAAATTAGATATAATAATGTTTCATTTTAAAGATTCGATTTAGGATATCTCACATCTGAAGTGCCTTCTTCAAAGGATATTATTGCATTTTTTCTAAAAAATATTATTTTGTAAAAAACTTTTTTATTAAAAAGTAATAGCCTGGTAGTTAATTAAATTCATTTCTTAATTTTGGAAATTCCATTGGGTGTTTTCCTACATTTTAAATATATTCTTCTAATTTAAAACCTTAGAATCCGACTGCAAATATATTAATAACATGTGGTAAATGTAATTATCATACTGGTCAGATTTTTCACTGTGCAGCTAAATAAGCCGAAAAATTGACCTTTAACAGCCGCAACAGCAACAACAGTCGCAAGATGCTTACAAGATGTTTACATAAATTCCTAAAATGCAAACAACATTTTAGTTGGGCTCGCTGGTAGCGGCATTGTTGCTGCTGCAGCTACCAACATCCAACTACCAACAACCAACATTGACAGCAACACGCTCCTGTTTGGAGCTGCAGTTGGAGTAGCTGGTAGCAGCTACCTTTACCTGGATCTGGACCCCCAGAGCTTGTTGGCGTTGACGTTGGCGGCAATGATCGCCAACCGATAATGTCAACGCTAGGCAATTGGCCAATAAGGTTGTTGTTGCTGCGACGGTTGCTGTTGCTGCTGCCGTTGCCGTTGCCTTTGTTGCGATAGCGATCGTCCACATTGTTAGCCGCGATGTAGATGTACTCGGATCGGATACTCTCCTTGTACAAATTAACAATAAGGCAACTTTTACTGGTGTCCCCGGCTCATATTGCCGGTCCTCCATTTGAAATGCCGCTGAAAAGCCACTCGCAGTTGCCACTGTTCATTAGTTGAACTTTCCGGCTGGCGCCACTGGCCAGCTCGCTTGTAATTAACACAGAAGTGGCGGAGGACGGGGCCCAGCAATTATCTGCAAATGCTTTATTAGAGAAATGTTTTTGACATAGCTGCGGGGCGCCCAGAAACCGAGCGATTCGGTTTGGTTTGGCTTGGCTTGGTTCGCTTCGTTCGGCTAAGCCGGCTTACGGAGGAATTTCCCCAGCGCTTATTGTGCTTATTGTTCATAACTTGATGATTACCCCGAAATCCTGACCAACCCTTTGCGGGCAGCCGACCAGCCGGCAGACAAACTCATTAACGGATTCACACAATTTTTGCACGCAAATGGGCCAGAGAAAAAATTCTAAAACCCGGGCAAATGCGAAACTATTTTCACATAACTCCTCGGGCGATTTCCCAGTGGCAATCAGCGGGGCCAACTAATGTCTCAGTTTAATTAGAAAAAAGAGCAGGCAGGCAGTCAGGAGCTGGGTTGCCGGTTGCTGGTTGCTGGTTGCTGGTTGCTGGTTGCCGGCTGATGGTCAGGTGGCGACATGGCCAACGTGAGTGAACGTCAGTGGCGGCAACTTCAACGGACACCGAACGACCAAACTGCTGAGCGAACGAACCAGAACTTGATGGACAACCATGGGGCAGCACTAATGCTGCTCCAGGCCGTGGCGCCACACCGTTGACACACAACAACTAAATGCAACAACTCAATTGCCTCTTGCAGGTCACTTTCTGGATGACAATCGTCTGGAGCATCATGCGGTTACGGGACAAGGTGAGTTGATGGGTGAGGTGCAGGTGAGATGAGAGATGATGACTCACGGGCACCGGGAAAAGTATTCGAATAGCAAGTATGAGTCACTTGACAGTAGTAGTAGGCAGTTTATTATAATATTACCTTCATACATATTTAGCAAAGTTAAAAATTCTTTTTAAATGTTGCACATTAATTAATAGACTTTTTTAATTCAAGAATTTAAATTATTATGCAATAAAATACTTAGTTTGGTCAACAATGGATGCTTAGGTCCCTAACAAATTTGAAAATACTCTTTAATTCGAGATCACGAAAATACATTTTTTAAACAAAAAAAAAATAAACCATTTTAAATGTTAATACTAAACAACCTTGTATTATTAATATATCTATAAATTAAATAGTATTGCTTCCTTTGATTGTCCCTAATATTAATTACAAATATTTTATTCGTACACAGAGAGAATTAATCAAGAACAATCTAGTTCTCAAATTAAGTTTTTGTATTCTCATTTTGAGCATGTACTGATTTTCAGCACAAATTTCGGAAAAAATACTTATATTTTCAGCAGTTTCACCCCTGTTGTTTCCCTCTTATTTGTTACATCATTTTTTACTTGTTACTTAATTCTTTCTATACCTTATATTTTGAATAATTCTCAATTTGAGTGTCAATTTATTTTTTAATACTCTCTGTGTATAATATTTTGATGAGATATTTTATGGAAAATGTACGATTTAGTATTAAATGATTTATTATATGGAGTTTATTCGACATTTTCTCGAAGTCCCATTTCCCTATGAATGTTTTGGTTGACCCCCATGCTTTTCTTCCTGTTTCAGGTGGCCTGGGACTGGGCGCATCCAACGGAGTGGGCGGAGGAGGCGGTGGTGCCTCTGTGGGTGGCAACTCCAGCCTTGGCGCCAGTTCGCACCACGCCGCCGCCGCCGCCCATCATCACAACCAGGCGGTGGCAGCTGCCTCGGCGGCCGCTCTGCTGGTGGTGCCCCAGCCGATCAATGCCAGCAAAATGGGCGGACCCGGCGGAGTCGCCTCGGTGGCCGGCGGACATGCCACTGGCGGTGGCAGCGGACGCAAGTATCAGTGCAAAATGTGCCCCCAGGTGAGTGCATCCGCGACCGTTTCGATTTTCGTACCTACATGCCCGGCTGCTGCTGGCAGTGGAACTCAAGGCTAAGGGTGGCCACTGTTAAATTATGCCGATGCCCATGGCGTTGCATGAACCAGTTGACCGAAAGATTGGGTGACCGAGGGGGATAGAGTCCAATCGGATTCGAAGCTCTGAGAGGGCTCGGCAAGGCATCGGCTTTTGTTTACAATTTTCCAGTTGATTAAGCTCGACAAAAGTTTCGGATTTCACTGGCACTGGGGGAAAATTCTTATTTTAGAATTGATTGTTTTACGAGTTGAACATTTCTTTATGTGAAAAAAAAATCAAATAGGAACCTGACTCCTTTTAACATTTTATTACTTTTAAACATTGGTTATTAATAAATAAATGATTCTAAGGATTGTAGGTTTAACATAATTGCACTGTGTTATTCTAATGAATTCAAGCTAATTCATTTAAGTGGTTTTTAAATTTATAACATAAATTTTCTCAGTGTGCTCATCCCCTGCTCGTATCACGTTGCCTCGTTTTCTCACATTTATTCGCGGCTCCCCACGCACTTGCATTGACACTCAAGCCGTGGCTGGAAGCCAGGCCCGAAAACCCTGAACCAACAGCTGCAGTTGCTCGTAAAATGTCAATTATGCACCGGCCACGGCCTGCGTTGATTGCTGCTAATTGAGCTTATTGTTTTTTAACGGTTATTTGTGGCCTGAACCGGGGCAGGTGCCAGCTGTCAGAGGAGAGCTGCTGACCAAGAATCCTTGTGGATCACCGATATGCGTGAGATCCAATACTGGTGGGCCAAGGATATGATTACCGATCTTCATCAGGGAAATATTATATGGTAATGCTTTGAAAACTTTCCGGACTGCTTAATGGGAGGCATTTATTGAAAATTTAGCTCAACGAGAACATTTATAAACATTTGTAAAGGATATAAATTCAATTTGATTTCTCTACATATTTCGATTTCATAACAGTCGTCTCAAAATATCATTGTCTAATGCTTGAACCATCAAGGACACCCCAATAAACTAGTTTTTTTTTCAATTAAGCACCGATGGGAACTTTCTCGCTAAACAACATCTATGTTAAGTAATCAATTTTGTTGTACTTTTTTTGTTAATCCGGAAGAACAGCAGTATTGACAGCGAACATTTTTGGACGAATGATGTGTCCGGCCGATATGCCACACCCACAATGCCCACAAATTGCGGTGCGGGGCTAACAACATTTGCAGCGCTGATGAGCGATGCAGGCACGCACACACCCACAGAAAGGGGGTGCTAAAGGGGTCGATAAGGGGGGTAGGAGAAGGCCAGCTTGGGCGGAGGTGTTCATTTGTGCGGGACAAAGTGAAATAGCAGCATGCCTAAAAGTATGCTACACTCTCCATTTTTTCTTGCCTCTCCACATGCGTGCGTGTGTGTGTGCACTTTATCCTTGTGTGAGTGTGTCAATTTTGTATTTTCTTTTTGGCACATGCATGTACTCCCTGTTATGGTGGGAGTGGAAGCTGCACTACTGAAAATTAGTGCGTTTCTACGCTCAAAAGCGGCTGCTGCTACTTTTTTAATTACCCACACTTTCCATTTTTTTTCGTTTTTTTTTTGGAGATCCTGCTCCTGCAGCTGGACTTTGGCAGTCGGTTTGTTGTTGCCCAGCCCAGCTTCAATTGGAATTACTACACTTGGCACTTTCATATGTACGACCAAAAAAAGTCCTGCAACAGCTCCTCTCTCCTGTTTTTTGTACCTTTTGAGCTGGAACTGGCCACATTTCTCGTGAGTGTGTGTGAGTGTGTGGACGTTTCGGCCAGCCTATCATGTTAGTGTGCTCTGCTCTGCCACTTTCTTTGCATCCTTTTTGGGAGGTGTGGGGGGTGGTGGTGGCACGGCACTGCTATTTCCAACCGGTTTTTTCAGCTGACCAAAAATTATGTTCACCATTTTGGGGCGCATGTCAGGAGCTTCGTTCGGTCTTTTTTCCACAGCGGAGAAATGAAAAATACACATTATTTTTAAATTATTTTTAAAATAAGTAAATAGGAACCCTGATTGAATACAGACCTACTGATGAAAATCATTAAACACTTATGAATGCTTTAGACAATTCTATGGAAAGGCTTTAACTGAAAAATAATATTTAACGCGTTGCACATTACAATGCACTTAATAAAAAATTCATTTTTTATTGAATAATTTCCCACGCATTCCCTGCATATTTTTAAGCTTTAAAAACACTCCACAAATAACATTCCAAACTTTACGCAAATATTTGTTTTCCCAAGGAAAGTCCTTATTGTAATTGAAATCCTTTAAAAACAAAATTAATCACGGACGTGTATTTTTTCAAGTTTTTCCCTTCCGCAAAATATTTATCTTATCCACAAAAACACATCAACAAAAATTGAGTACAGAAAAAAGGATCTTTTTATGGACCACATGCCGCGCCCACTTGTTCGGGGCGACCGACACAAAGCTTACATAAAATTATAGAACACGCCTAGCAAAGGGGCAAAAAAGTGCAGAAATAACTGAAATAAGCATAAAAGTGAGCTGCGATTTTTACCCTATGTTATTATTAGCACCATGCTGAGCTAGTATTGGTGAGCGTTTCAGCTTTTTTTATTTTCTTTCGCAATCTCCCCACGCATAATACGCTTCTACTATTTTTAACAGCCATTTTTTAGTTTTATTTGACATTTGCATTTACTTTTTTCCGTTCTTCTGTGCTGCGCTTTCAACTTTGTGTGTGCTCATGTGTGGGCAGGCACTAACACAATTACACAAGTGGTCAGCGGGATGAAAGGGGTGTGGGTGGTGGTGTGGGGCCCGCTCACACTATCAATTAGTGAATTACACGCGAACAACGAGCGGAAAATGCCCGAGCGGGTGAAAAACTGCCGACAAAAATAGAAAAATTGCAAAAATTTGTTGCGCACATCAAAACAAACACAAAGCCGCACACACGCACGGCGCACACTTACACGCTCAACATCGCCGGACTGTGTCTGTTATTCCCCTCATTTAATTAACAATAAAAATAGGCTAAAAAGTCTTAAAAAAGCAAAAACTGCATGCGAATTATGCAGGCGCACACAAACACGCCACGCACACTCACATACATTGCAGTCATGCCATTTGTTAAACAATTTTAACTCGCGCCCCCAAGTAGGCAATGTTTTTCGCACACGCACACATGCACACAGCGGCGGCGGGCATTAAAATTTGATCCGATATAATACATGAATTATGTAAACTATTTTTATTTTTGTTTTGCCTATTTATTTTTCCACTTTTTTCGCTGCATTTTTCTGTCACGGTATTGGTGCGAACTGCCCCTAAGAGTGTGCGAGTGTTCCAGTGCGCTAGTGTGTGCGTTTTGTGGCCTTTGGCATTAGCATTTGGTTAACGTTAACGGGCGACCACTGCAACAATTGCCAGCCCATTTGCCATTTTTAGCGGTTAGCAACAGAAGCGCATCGCAAATGCCACGCGAATGCCGCTCTCCTCGCACACAGCTGCCGTCTCGCTTTGTGTTTATTTTTGATTGTATTATACATTATTCCGACCATGTATTGGCTTGGGATCGGATCGAGTGATATGGTTTGGGTCTATTTATGCACTCGTCCAGTGCATTCGAGAGTTTTGTTTTGCTTTGCTTGTTTTTTGCATTTAATGGCCGCACTTTTTTGCACACCACTCACCAAATTGTTTTTAAAATGCTAACTTTTTTCTTGGCGCTTTAACTTATTTATATGTGTACGCGGCAAAATATTTTACTTTGTGCTTTGGTTTACGCTTCAAAGAAACATAAATATGGGAAATGGAAATTATTAATTTTTTACATGTTTTTCCACGGTTGGGAATTAATCAACGTTCGGCGAAAAAAATTGCAAATTCAATTAAAAATGTTTATTAATGTTTCAATATTCGAAATATATAGTTATACTATTACGTCGCTTTGGGCCATGCTCTATTATTTATGTGGTGCGAATAAGATTTTAGCTTGGCTTTTTATTTCATTAGCCGAATATCATATTGAATACAGCAAGCAAATTTGGCTATTGATAAGGTTAATTTTCGACAATTTAATAAATTATGAATCGCAATCGGGACTTATGACTGGTATAAATAAAAACTCTTGATTTTGCATATTTATTTGCACCCATTTGCGAAACTCCTTTAAACTGAAAGAATTTCATGCTCATAATACATTAAGGAGAATATCATCGGTAGACTATTATTAGAAGCAATATGAACAAAGTCGAGTATATATTCCAAATTTTGGATTCAAAAGAAAAAAATATAAATTATATTTATTCAATTTTTAAATCAAAATTAATTTCAAGCTGAAAGTATTTTTACTCAGTTCAAACACTGCACAGTGGACAATATGGGCTATGTTCTGGCAATGAAGGTACAGCAGTTAATTTTTGTGTTAAAAAATGGAAACCAATGTTCAAAATTTTCGGCCTATAGAACCATACCTACAATTTGACATACAACCCACATGACGTATGAGTAATATTAAAAGAAAACAATTTTTTATCTTAATTGCATTGTCACAGATCTTATATTTTGTATAAGAAATTTAAGAGAAATTAAAAAAAAACTTGCTTGGTTCTTTAAGCGAATATAATACTTTGGGAACGTAATTTTTAGTAAACCAAAAATTAATGAAACAAATGCACTATTTGTATTTTTTTTAAACTAATTTTATAGCTACAAGGAATATAAAAAAATATTAGAAAATAAAAAGAAAGCAGGTAAAGAAAACTTCCACAAGAAACTCGTACTTTTCAGGCTTTCGACTTCCTCTGGTGAACATGAACGCTTTCACTTATATAAAAAATCAGTCATCGTCTTTGCACTATAGGTTAGTACTGCTGAGGTTTACCTAAAAAAAATGTATTTAGTTGAAGATCGCAAATAAATGCTTTTACTTTAACGAAATTATATTCAACTCGGTATAACTTTATTACTTGGTTTATAAACCATTAGTAGATTTTGGTGTTAAATCATTATATGTTTAATTGGATAAAGTCTGTTAAAGTAAAAACGTGGACTTCCATGGACTTACCATAGATCTAAAGTATGTCTTAACGGAGGCCCATCCAAGGTTCGACGAGTGATCCCAGTGCCGCTGATTGTACCTCTCTTCGAAATCATAAGTACTGCCCAAGGGAGTGGGAAGGGGGTGGACCTCCAGGAACTGAGCCCAAAACGCAGGGGGCATCAAGAGCAACACCTTCAGAACCTGTTGCCAAATGACCACGTTTTCGAGGGACAAATCCAGGTCCCCGAAGAGAGTTGGTGCAAAGATCACGGCTAGATTGTTGACCGTCATTCGGACGGCAGGACTTTCAGCCACCCTTTGCCAATGGAGCATCAGGTAGGCCAGCGTGTCCCTGTGGGCCTGATGCAGCTCCAGGACCGCCAAATAGACCGCCATCTCGACGTCCAAGGGATCCTCCTGTCGCGTTGCCTCTTCAAAATCCCTTCGATGGTAAATGGGTATCAGAGGATGAATTAACTGGCGGAGGAAGTCCTTCACACAACAGCACAGCGTATGGATGTCCTTGTCGCCCAAATGCGGCGTGGACTTGCCCCGCAGCAGTTTCCGCCGCAGCCGTTTGCATTTCTCCCGGGTCGAGGACACCCGATAGAGCCCCTCCTGCTGCAATCCCCGCCCCTCGATCTCCGTGACACAATGGACAATTAAGGCCGGCACCATGGGCGCCACTCGGGGCGCATAATCACAGAGATTACCACGCTTCGTGGTCATTTGGGGCTGTGGGATGCAATTCACCGTCAGCTGGCGACAGCAGGCGATGTGGCATCGCAGTGGACAAGCCCGACACCGTAGGCTGGCCATGGCGAAGCGGATCCTGAAAGAGATCGGGGATATGACAATAGAGTTGAGAGCTAAGAAACTGCCATTAAGATTTTTGTTTATATTTACTTCGTAATTGTAGTATAATATAACATTCTCTCATTTTGTCCATAGAAAAGAATGTTGAAGTTCTTAAAAGCAATGCATTGATATTAGTCACAAATTAAATTAAATTATTTAAATTAAAAGAATTTAATATGGTTCTGCAAGTATTATTATGGTGCTAACATTTTATATAATATCCCAAATATAAAAATACCGATTTTTATTCATTTTTATATAGCATTAATAAAAGGTCGCCTAACTAAAACTAAAAACTAAAACTATGGTCTAAAGATCATCTTCCACAAACCAATAGTATGTCCAAAAATCAATGACTTCTTCATTTTTTCTTTTATTCTTCAAAAATTATCAATCCTATTTGTCAGATCATAGAACTCACCTTTTCCTGCAGTGTACGCAGTTACCCACGTTGTAGTAGTAAGACTTAACCTTGAAGTTGTGCTCCCTTAGCAGCCCCGAATGGGATTGCGAGCAGCTCTGGTAGTAGTCTAGACCGTCCGTGGATATTCCATCACTGCCACTGGGATTCATATCCACGCGATCCTGCAGAGAGTCCAAGGACTGTGACCCGAACATGCGGAAGTGCTCGCTGAGATCATCGTAGGATCTGTACTCCCGCAGAAGCCTCCGTTTGTTCTGCATTGTAGGGCGATCGGCCAGCAAATAAAATTGGATGTAAGGCGTCTGGCTTTCAGACCCACTAATCGCACGAATGTCCCGAAGCTGGCGATTGATTCAGCTGTTCTGGTCAGTTGGCAATTTCCGAAGAGAACCCACTTCGGATTGAGTCAGCTTCACAGAAGTTATCAGCTCGTTTCTCCGAATATTACACCAAATTGTTTATTTAGACTTCCGGTTTTTTTAGAATCGGGTGAAATCTGATGATTTAAAGTCGCCCTGGCAGCACAAAAATGCGAAAAAGTGTTTACAATGCCTACTGGCATTGTTTATAGAAATAAACTTATAAACAAAAAAGACAGGGATACAACAAAGTATAGTTAATAACACTGTGTAACAAAATTATTAGTTTCTCTAAGTATTTTTGAAGAATTTTAAGAATCTTAGACGATTTGGTTGAATTAAATGGCAGATCAAGTTAAACAATTTAAATTAAAAAAGCTTTCTTATGGCGGTATTCTGGATTGAAATAAGTATAATCTAATATAATTTACGTCTTTCCATATTAATTATTTATAATATTTTACTATGAAAGTGCTATCACTGATAGCGGTTTGTGCCTGTGAAATAAAGTAAACAATTCCTTTATAACAACCAAAGCCCACTTAAAGCCATGACGCTAAAGAATTTGATGTCACACCGAGATTCAATGTCACGATACAAGCCCAAAATCCCAAAAAACAAAAAGGTTGTAAAAAATCAAACTGAAAAAACAATTTGCTAAAGTATCAATGAATTCTAAGCGCCCTGAAAATGGCTCGATGGCGACGCTAAATGGATGAAAAATTCATGGAAAAACGTTTTGCGGCCACCAGACATAGAATGCAACCAGCAAAAATGTAGTGCGAAAAAATGCTGCAGTTCATGTGAAGCGAGCACATCAGAAAGCGAAAATGTTGAATCTGCGTGGTGATAAAAAAACACAAAAATTAGAATTTAGAGAGCTCGGTTGGGTGCGTTTTTTTTTTCTAGAAAATGGAACACTAATCCCTTCGCTGGGATAACGGGTAATCATTAAACCGTTCTGTGATTTGACTTCACTGGATTTTTAAAGTAGGGATAGTCTGAAAACGGAAAATTATCCTGGTACTTTTCAATTTCGGCTGTGAATTGAAGAGCAGCAGCAGCGAAATTAACGAACAGGGCGGGGAATTTGATTTTTATGCTTTTTTGTAGTCGTTTTTTAGGCGTCAGCTGCAGTGACGCCGGTGTGTGCCTGTGTGCGTGTGCATTTTGGGGGTGTGGGTGAGCCCTGGGTTGAGGTCCTGAGGAGGGTTGCCACATTGAATTCGTAGTTATTAATGCGTATTGAAATGCACACATTGATGTGAGTGAGAGTGTCTCTCTCTGTGATTATGTGTCTGTGTGTAGTATTCATAATTGCACGTGTGTGGGTTTCTATCTGTGTCCGACTGTTTTGTTTGTATTCAAAGTCCGCAAATACGAGTCACGCATCGCAATAAGCCCATGCAATCCCCAGCCTCACCCCCTTTTCCCAAAATGCTTTTTTGTACTTTTTCTGATACGCCTGTGACTGTGTGTGTATGTTGAAATACGTGTGAGGCCCTATATGTGTGACTGTCCGATGCGTATTCAAAAAAACCAAAAAAAGCAAAAACACAACAAAACAGCATAAAAAATGTTTGGACATCCAACAAAACATGCAAAAAAGAGGGGAGCTGAACTGCGAGTACTGGGCAAAAACGAGTGGGAAAAAATGGCATCAAAGCACGTTGACAGTGTTGCCACGTGGTGATAATTAATTTTTCACACACAAAAGTTGATCAAAATGTTTTTACCAGTTGCCACAAAAATATAACGGAACACTTTGTGGCAGGCAAGTCAAAAATATTTAAAACTTTCAAGCTTCAAAGTTCATTTACTTAGTTTACTCTCCGATCACACAAATCCTTTAAAGTAATGGTTTTAAAAAATCTTTTTATTTATAATTAGATTAAATTAGATTTAAATTAGAAATATTAACTTTAAACATTAAAAGAATTTAAGATTTCTAGAAGCTTTTTAAAATAATTCAAGTGATTTGAATTCCATTCCTTCATTATATAATTCTACTTAGATCTTAAATAAAAATAATTTCAAAGACTGTTTTTAATAAATCGATATAACATAAATAGGGTTAATAAAATGGTATAGGTGCATTAGATAAAGATCTCCCTTAAAACCAATATACAAAATACGTTTAAAATTCAAAATATTAGATCAATTTAGTAAATGACATTTTGTCAACTGAACTATAAAACGCAAAACAACCTGTTAAAGAATTTCGCCTCAATCGTCGCTTTGTCTAACCCAATTCTAGTTGAACACTAAAAACAACAATTTATAATAAATTGTATTTTTCAATGGCAACTCTGCTATTTTTTAAGGCTCTTCCTCTACCTTTCTTTCTCTCTCTTTTGGGCCAGGATAAAAAAAAAAACTAAAAAACAAAATCTAAAAGTGAAAACACAAAAGCAAATGCAACAGCAATAGCAACATCACTAAAGCGATGGGGAAATGACTGCAAAAAAAATGATTGTGTTTTGCAAACGGGGGGGTCAAAATGCACAAGGTGCAAGCGAGACGGGGCGCTAGAAAGGAAAAAATTTATTTCCTGTGGCAAGAAAAAAAATTGCAAAAAAGGAGGGGCGGCCGAGAGAAAAAATGCACAGCGAATGGAAATGGAAAAAATGCTGGGAAAAATGTGCAAACTGCGAGTGAGAGAAAGAAAAGGAGGAGGGGGGTGGGTAGGGGGAGGTGATGTTGGGCGAAGAAGTTGAGGCAAGGTTGCAATGCGAAAAAAAGAACTTAGAAATATCAGCAACGACGGCAGCAGCAGACAAACGTCGACGGCAGCAGAGGGTTGTGGTGTGGGCGGTGGGTAGTGGGAGATGGGCGATGGGTGGCGAAGGGGCGGAGGTTGGCGTCCAGTGGGTGGTTGAATGTGAGGTGGTTGCTGCTGGCAGTTAAGCCAGCGCGGTGGCTTAGGTCAGGGCGGAGGCAGCTGCCTTTCCTGCCTTTTCTGCTGCCCGAGGTGTGTGTGCTGCTTCCGACCACCCCCCTTCCCCCTGGGGCAGGCCACCCACCTCTGGCGCATTTTTGGGGATTTTTTAGCGCCACCCATGTCGGGCTGATTGAGTGCTAGAAAGCGCAACCACAGAAATGAGGCGACCACCAAAACAGTTGCCTACTTCCCGGCGCTATTGATTAATCTGCCAATTCTCGCTATTTTAGCTGAAATATCGCCGGAAAAAACACAAGCCGCAATAATGACTTTTGTTAATTGTTGACCACTGCCAGTGCCAAATAAAAACAAAAAGCAGAAATACAAAAATTCAAAAACACAAACACAGCCTGCAAAGTCAACTGAAACGTGTGCTCTCTCTGTCTCTTTCTCCTCTGGCAGTCCCCTCTCTTTTGCGCAATAAAAAAAAGGACGTTCGCATCAAAGTCGAACAAAACAAAATGCAAAAAAATCGGGGAAGGGGCGGGTTGACGAGGGGTGGGGCAGACAGGATATTTGGGGCGGCAAAGGCTAACAGCGAAAAAAATTCCAGTGCGTCTGTGTGAGTGTATTGGCATGGCTATGTGTGTACTTGTGTGCGTGGGTTTGTCGCCGGCGCAAAATTCCCCTTTATTTTTTTACACAATTTTTTTCCGCGTTTTTTAGAGGCCCCACCCCCCGTGCTCCACCACCCCCCTTTGAGTTTGGGTCAATGTTGGCGCTTCTCTTGTTGTTTTTGTTATTTCTGTTATTCTTGTTGTTGTCGCTGGCAGGTGGCAGCGCTGCCGGCGTCGCAGCATTTGAATAGCGCCAGCAGAGACGGCGACTGCGACGCCGCCGCCCGCCGCCTATGCAACCAAAAACTTTTTTCTCTGTGTGCGTTGGATATTTTTTCGGTTTTTTGCCATGTCCTTTTTTTGTTGTACTTTTTTTTATTTTGTTTTTGCTTTCGCTTAGTTGTTGGCGCTGCTGCTGCTGCGGCCGCTGCTTTTTTTCGAAGTTACCGCTTGGCTGTGTGTGTGTGTGTGTCGGCCGGCGGCGGCCTTTAGTAAGGCAGGCCCACACCCACACCCACACCACCCATCAACACCCACTGCCACCCACAAGCACACACATAGAGACTCTGCTGCCGCTGCGTTTTGAAGCTCCGCAATGGTGTTAGTGCGCGTTTTGTCTGTCTGCCTGTCGATGCTGCGTCGCCTCTGCATCTGTGTGTGTGTGTGTTCTGGAGAGTATCTGTGTGTGCGGTTCGCCCCCCAAAAATATATTGTTTCAGATTTTTTCATCATCGCTTTAGTTGAGTTTTTACATTGGTGACGGATCGTGCTCTCGGCTCCGGCACGCTCGCCAAGTCCGTTCAGTTGAGTTCAGTCTGCTCCGTGTTTTTTCTCCGTGCGCAACATGTTCCTTGAGTCCGTACCGCCGCCGCCGACGACGATATCAACAAAGGATAACGATACCGATGCGGATACGGATGTGGCCACCACTACCAGTGCAGCCAGCGAAATAACAACACGACAACACCACGAGAAGCGTCTTCGGCGAAACTCCTTCGCCTCCTGCTCGTCGTCGCGGCAGCGTTAAGAAAAAGCATCTCAGCCGCAAGGAAAGCGCCACGAAAAAAAGAAAATATTGAGAAAAAAAGCGGAAAACTCTCACACACACAGAGCAGTGGGTTTTTTCTTGACTCGGTCTCGGTTTCCGTTGCCGTTTCCGTTTCCGGTGGTGCCACGTACGTGTGCGCGCTTTTAGACGTTTTCCGGCTTCCCCGCTCGCCAGTGTGTGTTTATTTATTGTTGGCCAAGAAAAAATATCGGGCGAGTGTGTGTGTGTGTATCTTAAGGATACGCGAGTTTCTAACGCAACGCGTCCTTGTCTTGGTCACGTGCAGAAAAACCCAGAAGAAAGCCAGCCAAGCAGCCACAGCTGGCTTTGTTTTGCTTCTGAGCGTGTCCTGGAGTGAGAGTGTGTGTGTGTGAGTGTGCGGGGAAGCTGGCGGGCTTTACATATAAATAATAAATGTTCTTCGCCGGTCGCCGTGCATGTGTTGGTGTGCCTCCACAGCGTATCAGCTGTTTCTTGTGTTCAATATCAAGGTCAGGACATCTCTTGCCACTTGGGCGTGCGTGTAAACAACCGACTTCCAAATCAAGTTAATGGCCAAAACATAATGTTGATGCTGAAATGACGAAACCTGTGTTCCCAGGGTTATTACCCCTTTCTTGTGAATTATTTATTGCCAAACATCACTTACTATCTGCTTTGTCCCCCTTGAGCATGTAAATCTAAATCGTTTCAATATAAAAATTTTAAATTGTAATACATCCTTGTTTCCTTTTCGTCATGATTTAAGAGGGACTCTAATGCTTAGGTTTCTTAAAAATCGTTCATAATTTTGGGTTATTAGCTTATTGGTTCAAGAAAGATTTAATAATTAGTTCCGTAAAATATTCCTAAAAACGGAATTGAAATTCCCAAAAGATTTTTCAATGAATAAGGTTTATGAACATTTTTTTTGCCGGAATTCAAATTAAACTAGCAAAATTCGGGTAATCAAAATAACACTTTTTAAACCACAACCGGTTTGTAATCAATTCAAAAAAATAAATGGAATAATTCCATTCGGTCCTTTAATTATAATTTTTCAAAATGTTAGGGAAAAATTATCAATCAATTCGATATTTATTTTATTTTTAATACATAAAATTTACGTTCAAAATAATTGCTTTCATCCTTGTGTAACTTTACTTATTAACCTATCTAACTTTATACATATTCGAATTTTTACAAAAATAATGGTTTGTCCAATTGTAGCTTTAAGCCCGATTTTTCAATTTCGAATAAAAATAAGGAGAGAAATATGTATATCAAATATTTAGAATTTCACGCACCCAGTTTAAAATACATTTTACGTCAAAGGCAACAGTACGTATGTGTGATATTTTTCAAAAAAAATATTTTGGCTTTCTTTAAATGCCTCAAACTGAACAAGCGGAAAGTAAGATTCATAGAACCCAATTTGAAATTCAATACAAAACTGCAGCCATAAGTTTTAATCGTTTCATATTACAAAAATATTAGGTAACAAATTTCCAAAAATAATTACACTACTAATGCGAATAATTTTTCAAATTATTTAGAAAACTATTTTTCTGTAATTCAAAGTATCCATAGTGCACAGTTTTAATTCAGTTATACGTGCTTCTTGGCTTGCCATCAATTTTAAAATATAATCATAATCAAAATCATGAGACCCGCTGGGCTGTCAAGTCCGCTTTCTCCGAGGTTCCCAGCTCGATTCATCGCAAAGTCAAAAGCTCGATGACCGAATATTTTCATACTCGACTTCACCGACTCGAGCCTTGAGTTGATCTGGTCCAATCAAGCTGAAACTAATTGGGCACCGCAAAACACCTGATTCGGAGCTGGTCCAGCTTGATTTTTGGGTCCCCGAAACTTGATAGGCTGAGAAGATCGCTGGGCCACCGCCAGAGCAGAATAGAGCTGTGAGATTTTGGGTATTACTCGCATAACCGGCCGTTAATCGGACCTTTTGGCCAGCAGCTGCTCCTTCGTTGGGTTGCTTTGGCCAGAATCCTGGTTAGAGTGATCAGTTAATCAAAGACTAGCGCGGCGCTAACATCGTTTACAACAGACCCTCGGGCGTACGCTCCTAATAAGATGAACACATTATTTTTAATTATGAGAAACACACATAATATTAATTGCATATTTTAAGTGATGTGAAATTAATTAATGATTAGTGCAAACAGGCAGACAAAACAAACTCCTATGGCAAAATGTGAAATTAAATATCATTAAAATGCACAAGAAACTAGTCATGTAAAAAAGGTGAAAACAAAGAAAAAATGTATCGCATAACATCGCGCAATGCATTTTTCATCAACTGACGGAAAAAACTGTGGAAAAAGCGGAAATATTTTTGTGATTCTGAACAAGTTAATACAAAAACCTAAAGAGCGGTGTGAAAAATGCATTAATCAGAATTAAATAAAAAAACACAGCAACAACAGCAAATTATGAATAATAAAAGAGCGCGCAAAACTTTTTACACATTTTTCAATTAATAACATCCCCCGCAAATCTGCGAGGGAATGCGACCGGAGAGCCGGCGAGAATATTGCCAAACCGCTAAATGTTAATTAGTTAAAAGCCCAAACTACGCATTAACGCAATCGGAAACCCCCTCGGGTCCCAAACCCAGGCTCAGTGTAAATGCAAACACAGACAGAGCATTATATTTTCCCCAGTTTTAATTTTTTGCATTTTTGTTTGGAATGCCTTTTTTTGCACTTTTTGTTTTGCGCCATCATTACATTATGTGCAACCCCCTTATGTACTCGCCTATGCTGAATGTTTGTTCTGCTTTCTATATAAATTAAACGGTTATGTCAAAAAAGTCAATATTTAGCTAACCAATAAAGGAAAAAGAAATCACACCACCTGACTGGCAGCAGCAGGTGTGGGCACAGATTTATATACCTTTTGCGTGGAAATGAAAAATGTATTTCATAATGACCATAGATCATTTCGTTAGAAGTTACGGCCACCTTAACACACACTGAATCGTTTTGAAAGATTGAAATCAGTTTAATTAAAAATAAATTATACAAAGTACAAAGTAAAATGTTACAGGTATCCGTTTCGAGCAGAAAAGTCATTTAAATTCATTTCGCATTTCATATTTGCCACCAGGCATTCCGCAGCTCATTGTCATGTCAATTAAATCTCAGAGAACCTCTCAGCTCTTACATTTCAATTCCATAAATAATTTGTTAATCATGCATTAACACTTGCAATGATTAAACCAAAGCCGCAGTATATTCGCTTGTATTTGCATGTCAACACTCAAAGTGTTGACAAATCTATTTTTCCCTTCTGTTTTGAATAGGCAAAATTCTAACCCACAAAAATACCATTCAAGGTCAATGGTATAAATGCAAAAAGTCCATTTCATCCGTTTATATCTAAACAAACTAATAAAAACAAGATGAAAAAACGGAAACATTGTCAGGACAACAAAACAAACAAGCGCTCAACTCATGAATGAATAATTTGTCGCGTTTAGAACTAGAAGGTATCAAATTGGAGCATTTCAATAAAAAGTCGAGCAGAAAAAATACCATTGAGGACTTTCACCTGGAAAATTCCACAGGATGTCTGCGGCATGTCTGCGCCTGAATGACTAGCTATCCACCAGAAAAAAAATCAACAAAACTGGGGAGGTAGAAAAAAAGCACAGCCAAGCATTTATACAAATATATAGAAAAAATCTAATCGAAGGCAGTCCAAAAAGAGAAATGCATAGAAAATGGAAAAACGGAAACGCGCCGCAAAAAGTCGAGCACAAGCCGAAAAAGCCAAATTCGTATGGAAAAAATATTTCTGTCGCGTAAAAACGTTAAGGGGGATAAGAAAAAAATGTGAACAGGCGTAGCAATTGAAAATGCAAAATAAAAAGTGAGCTGTGGAAAAAATGGCGTTAGGTTTAGGACAACAAAAGCGAAGACAAAAAGTCGCTTTTCCGGCTCGGCGGTGCACCCAGTCGAGACCAAAGCGTTTTTGCGGTCTCGTCTCGCAGGTTTTTAGTAGAGCATCATTTCTGTTATTTCCCCTTTATTTAATATTGGCTTTGGCAGTTGTGGCAGAATGTCAACAAAGCGCTAACACAAATTTATTCTATTTCGCAAATTGTTGCATTCGCATTCATTAGAAGCTAAATTGTGAGAAATCCCGGGATTATTCTATGACCGGAGGATTGAGGGTTTCGTACAAGTGTTGGAAATCGGTTGATATTTACATTAGAATTCACCTTTTAAATTTTACTGTCTCTTGTCCGGACCTATTAGATATATGAAGCCAAATTTATTCGTGCACTTACAATTTATGATTTACAAACAACTCTCGACCCAATCATCCAAAGCAAACTGAAAAAACAATTTTAATTAAAAATATAAAACAATTTACCGAAGCCAAGTATTCTTCGAGTTCTCTCACTAATTACATTCAATAATATATCAGTTAAAGAAAATCATTAAATATAATTCTTCTTCGAAACAATAGAATAAACTGAGTTATAACCAAGTGAAAGTGAAAATCTAAAGCTACCTGCAAGCAAGTAAAATTGTGTCTGGACCAGTGAAATAAAGTTAAACCAAAATAGATTTAATAAGCAGCCAAATGGAAGGCCGACTGATCGAGTATCGGCCGATAGGCGGTGGCCTTGACTACCACCACAACTCCCCGCTAATCGGGGAGATTCCGCCCGCAGGCGGGGACTATTCCCATGCCGTGCACCGGTCCATCGATCATCTGCGGAACAGCCTCAACGAACGGGTGGCCCTGGGTCCCCTCAGTGTTTTCTCCAACACGGCCGATCTGAGGAACTCGGTTCTCAGCTACAGCCAGCAGCCCCACCAGCAATCCCAGCCACCGCAGCAGCAGCAGCAGCAACAGCAACAGCAGCAACATCAGCAGCAGCAGCATCAGTACCAATTGGTGCCGGAGCCCAAGCCAAGTATCACCAATCTGGAGAGCAGCGTGGCTTCCTCGGCGGTCAGTGGATCGGTGGCCAGCAGCCAGAAGCACGTGAACGACGCGGTGGTCAGCAGCAGTAGTGGGAGCAGCACCGCATCGGGAACCGCCCCCACTGGATCCACCAGGGGCCGCAAGTCGCGCATCTATCCCAATCCCAACCAGCACATCATAGTGACCAGCAACAGCGTGGACAACGGCGGCATTCGGATGCAGAACGCGACGCTGAACGAAAGGAATCCCCAGAATTCCACCTCGGGAACGGCTGGAGTGGGTGGCGTGACCACGGCAGCGGGATCGGGGAATGGCATCTCATCCTCCACCAGTTCGCCGCATCACATGACCCAGTTGGACGTAAAGGACACCAAGGTGATGGGGGTCTTCAAAACAACGTTTTTAAACATTTTGCCCTAACGGATCAATCACAATCTCCTTCTTGATAAATAATGTTTAATACGAAAGAAAGCTAGTTTCAGGAAGCTGTTCAAACTGTAATTTTTTTTATTTAAGCTTTCTTTCATTCTTTCATTTACAAATGTCATGCAGAAAGAATTTGGCTGTCAACTATTCTCTTTTAATTGAATCTAAAAGATCGGCGCTTTGCTATCTTTTTTAATGAGTTCCCAAAAACCTACTTAGATTTTTAAATGAGTTTCTATAAAAACCTTGCGTCTAGCCTAAAAAATGTTCTGCTTAGCTGTAGATCAAAAACAATCGTTTTTAAGTTTTGCATTAAAAAAAATTCTCGTAAAAAAAATCCGTTGCAGATAATTTTTATTAAATTGCGAATTATAAAAATTTTAAATTTAGATTTACCTACCTATATGCAACAAATAAAATAATAGCTGTCTTCGTGTTTAATTAGAATTTCTGAAATAATAAAATAAAGTTATATTCCAGAGTAAAAGAAAATTCAATAAATTAACGAAGCCTAATTTGTTTCCTTTTAATTGCCCATTCAGTTTCCGATCGTTCCTATGGGAGCTATATGATATAGTCATCCGATTTCGCAGTCTTCTTCACAGCGTTCAAAACTTCTGACTTTTTAGTCAGGATAAAGATACAATAAGAAATATAAAAATTTTTTTTTTGCTTAAGGGCTAGTACACAACCCAACAAAAAGTCTTCCAAAACAAAAAACTTCATATGAAAAAAACGTCAAGAAATTTTTGTTCATATGAAGTTTGTTTGTTTTGGACGACTTTTTGTTGGGTTGTGTACTAGACCTTACCATAAAAAATTGTCCTTGGACAGCAATTTCTTCTGATTATCATAATACAAAAATCAATAGACATGATCAGAGATATTGCTGTCCACAAGTTCCCTAAAATAAAAAATTATTTAGATTTCTAAAATGTTTGGTTTCGTATTATTTTGACAAAGAAGGAAAAGTTCAATTGATTTTTTTAACAAACGACAAAGAAACCTCTTTGATTTTTATAGCATGACCGGGAACTTTAAAATTCAATTACATGAAAACCATGGCTGGCAACTAAGTTCTTCCTAAATATAAATTTATAAGAATTCGAGGATAATTTTTTCTCGAAATTCGGCGCTTCTTTCTTCTGGACTATTAGCGAAAATGTTTGTTCCCTTTTTTGTGACCGAGGTGAATCCTTTTAAGGATTTTAGTTACAATCTTATAGGAGTAAGAAGCTCAGGATAGGCAACTTTTATTCAATAGAAACGTAGGAAGCCATTACTCTTTAGCGAAAATTCGACAGCGTTATCTCTAAGTATTTTTGAAAATAAAAAGCGATGAAAAGCCACCAGCAGCCAGTCAGCAGCGAATCCATTCTTTACCCCAGTCCTAAATTTGCGATTTCCCATTCTCAGATCTTCAGCTCGAAGGCAGATCTGCAGCTGCACACGCAGATCCACATGCGGGAGGCGAAGCCGTATAAGTGCACCCAGTGCTCGAAGGCCTTCGCCAACTCGTCGTATCTGTCGCAGCACACGCGGATCCACCTGGGCATCAAGCCGTACCGCTGCGAGATCTGCCAGCGGAAGTTCACGCAGCTCTCGCACCTGCAGCAACACATCCGGACGCACACGGGCGACAAGCCGTACAAGTGCCGGCATCCCGGCTGCCAGAAGGCCTTCTCGCAGCTCTCCAACCTGCAGTCGCACTCGCGGTGCCACCAGACGGACAAGCCGTTCAAGTGCAACTCCTGCTACAAGTGCTTCTCGGACGAGCCCTCGCTGCTGGAGCACATCCCAAAGCACAAGGAGTCGAAGCACCTGAAGACGCACATCTGCCAGTACTGCGGCAAGTCGTACACCCAGGAGACCTACCTGACCAAGCACATGCAGAAGCACGCGGAGCGGACGGACAAGCGGCCACCGATTGCGCCGGGCAGTGCGGCGGCCATTGCAGCGGCGGCCGCTGCTGCTGCCGGCGGCGGGGCGGGCAACCCCGCCAACGGACCACCCCCACCGCCCAATCCCCCCCAGCATCAGCGCAATAACCTGGGCCTGCCTCCAGTCTCTATTGCCACCGGCGACAACGGCTACTGGCCGAAGGTAAGTCCGGACTCCGCAGCTGCAGCCAATGCCATGGAGGTGATGCACCAGCAACAGCAGCAGCAGCAACAGCAACAACAGCAGCAGCAACAACAACAACAACAGGCCCACCACCACCATCCACAGCACGGAGTCCCGCCGCAGCAACATGTCCCGCCCCAGCAGCAGCAGCAGCAACAGCAGCAACACCACCATCCACAGCAGCAACCGCCCCCGCAGCACAGCATGGAGGCCCATTACGCTCAGCCGACGGCGCCCAACGGGGCCCAGAGCAACGGACACGGACCGGAGCTGCAGCCCCATCATCGCATGCCCGATCCCGTGAGGGAGGATATAGGTAAGCGATCGCGAATTGAAGCGCGGGATTTACCTAGCATACCTCAGCATACCTATACATTTTATGATTCTTAAAAAAATGTCTGCAAAAACTAAACTTTTTACCATGCGATGAATGCAAGCAATATCTAAAATTAAATACCAAAGAAAGATAATTATATAACTAATCCTTAGATATGATAAAAACAGAGTTCACAGTTGTAGCATATTTTCAAAAGCATTTGACTTATTGTAAGCAAATATTGTCACAATTTAATGAATGCGATTGTCAGCATATTTATACTAAATAAGTTTCTACGGTTTTTCTACGAAGATTTAGCTCAAGAACCTTACTACATCAGCTTTTATTTTGTGTTTAGAGTGAATTCGTATATTGAAATTTCTTCCCTATAGCGTCATTCCTATTCCGGCATAAAAAATACTTACCTTTAAAATTATGGTTACTAACATATAAGAATGAAGGAAATGCTTTGGACTATCAGCCCTAGAAAGGACAGCCGATCATAGTGCTCTACACTTCCCAACATTTTCCTGACTGCTTTCTTTTCTTCCAATTTTTCTCAACAGTTTCGACCCCTAGTGCCGTCGGGCCGTACGACGCCGCATCCATCACGAAAACCACCAGCAACTCGGCCTTCACGCCGATAAACTCGATGCCGCCGCACTTGAACTCGCTGAGCCACCATCCGATGGCCCAGCGACCCTATCTCTACGATGCCATCAGCTTCCCGAACAAGAACGTGAACCAGAACAACGCCAACGCGTTCCCCAACCAGCTGATCTCGCTGCACCAGATCCGAAACTACGCCCACCAGCCGGCGGGTCTGATGGCGGGCGAGCATCTGCTGGGCGTGAGCGTGGGTCCTGGGAAGGACAAGGGATAGCTAGGGGCCTACTTCTAAGTTGGTAGTTAATCCATTATTTCTCCAAGCAGAGGCGAGGCGTGCATTCCTGTACAGTATTAATTTGTAGTTAGTCGTAGCGCGTAACGGTCATTTTGTAATTTTTCTAGATCTTATTTCGGTTAAGTTAAGGGTGTGCTCGTGCACTCGATAAGCAAACTGTAAATGGCCAACGATACGTACTCTAATTTGACCAACACCGTCCATACCTATGTTTACACAATGTCTTGGAAAAAGGAGCACCAAAATCGCGATTAACTGGCGAGTAATCAATATAAATCCTGCGTTCTACGAGTATACAAATTCTGTCCAGCGGAAGTTTCCCTATCGAGCAATTGGTTTTCCCAGACCTCGTCTATTGCCGCCTGTAAATATGATTGAAAATTAATTTATTTTCGATGCACAAACGGATCTCGCAGTCTTGAATCAAGGGCAGAAGTCAGAAGCTGCAAACTATGCCGATATATGTACATAGATATACATCAACCTAAAGGAACTTACCGGCAAACGTAATTTACATTTAAATACAAATCTTCATATATATTTGTTTAGGTGTATCGTATTAAATACAGACATTTCTAAGGGAATCTTCTCGAGAAACAAAACACAAAAAGCAAAAGAATTCAAGAAATCAAATGTGTTTACAACTATAGATGAAACTATGCGATAGATGAAAACTATTTTGAAAGAATCTTTTCTAGGTATATGTTGGAAGTTGCGAAAACAGAAAAGGAAAACAAAACCGAACAGAGATGTTGTATTACTTTTTGGAAAGACTGAAGTGATCAAAATTAACAAACAAGAAGTGGAAATAAAGAAAAATCAAACATTTTAAAGAGCGTTTTTACCGCAGTTACTAAGCAAACTGAATGTGTCCTATAAAATTTCGTACTAAATGGCAGAAACTAAACCTAAACGTAATTACGAGTATGACAACATCAAATGTAATGTATTATTAAATAAAATAATTTTAATTGTAATCTTAATCTAAAGTAAATTTAAACTAACCCATAGCTAGTGTTTAACTCCAGAATGCAATCTCAATGTAAAGACAAACCCGAAAATGGAACACAAAACAAAATACTTACAGTTAAGTGAATAGCAAAATGAACTATGAACCACACACACCACACGCATTAAATAGAAACATTTGGGGTATTCAGATAGCTGAGCTAAATGATTATTTGTTTTACCGTCTAACGATTACAGCAGAGTACAGTACGATTTCAATGGCTAAGATATGCGAATACAAAGAATAGTTCCCGATTGGACTGCGATCGCTGAGCGGCGTGGATACCCCGCGGATATCCAGCTGAATATGCAAACATACTTATATAATTGTCAATAGTAGATGTGTGTTCCTCAGTTGATGTAAATTATTTTCCGATTAACCATGAACTCAACCCGTAATAAAGTGAATTAAATGTTCCCCTTCGCCTGTGTAATTTTAGATGGCCTGTATAAATGCACTTTTGTGGTACTTCTTAGTGGCGTCGCTTATTATTTCCCATAGTTCGTACCGTCCGGGCTTTTCTCGTATCGTCGGTAAACGGCTCGCCATCGAAATTTCCAGCGATAACCCAGTGGTAGGTGACTTTATAAGGCAAATTCAAAGGACTGCCGAAAATGAACCAGGACCAAAGAAAGGTGTTACCACCTGATTTTCCACCCCTAGGGTTTAGCATGGGTCCTCTAGCTTTCTGTGCCTTACCATCCAGGAGGGTTCCTGATCCTCAGGCAAAAGATGGAGGGACGGGTTTTTAACCAGGCAAATTTCCGGGCTCATTTGCTAAAAGATATATGGATAATTATTGCAGGAAGGCCTCCCAAACCATTTTCTTTTAAATTGTTATGCAATTTGTGTAAACAATCGGCTAAGTGTAATAAATACCTTTAAATTTAATTTTATAAATTTTAAAATATTAAATCCAGAAAGGGGTAGGCTTAGTGAGTATATTATCAAACAAGAAGGGAAGCTAGCTTCGGCCATCCGAAGTTTATATACCCTTGCAGATCTTTCCTATTTAATTACAAATTCCAAAATGTTAAATTTATATTTACTTGCGTATTTGTTGCAACAAAAAAAATTACAGCAGTTTTCGTATTGCTTTGACATTATTCGTTTGATTCTTCCTAGGGCAGCTATATTATGTAGTCGTTCGATTTATCTTAAATTTAATTCGAAATTCCAGAGTAGAAGAGATTACAATAGAAATTATCGAAGCTAACATTTTTTCCCTAGAATTTCCCATTAATTTTTCGATCGTTCCTATGGAAGCTATATAATATAGTTGTCCGATTTTTCAAAAATTTTATTCGGAATTCAGAACAGTTTAAATAATAATATTCCCAAAAGCATAAGGTCATATGTCAGAAAACACAGAAGCTATAATTTTTTTCCATTATTTTTTCGATCCTTCCTATGGGAGCTATAAGATATAGTTGTCCGATCCGTCTGGTTCCGACTTATATAATACCTGCAATAGAAAGACGACTTTTGGTATGTTTCGTCTCGATAGCTTAAAAACCGAGGCACTAGTTTGCGTAGAAACGGACGAACAGACGGACAAAAAAGTTCTGATATTAACTTTTGTGACGAAGAATGATTTTACATTAGACTAAAAAAATACAATATGTTTACTTGGTAAGTGTAATGGCAATGTTCACGGCAAAATAAAAAAATACAACCCATTTTTGAACATAATTTAAATGTCATTTTGATTATACCCGTTCCTCGTAGAGAAAAAGCGTGTATTTTATTCGGTGGAAAGTATGTAACAGGGAGAAAAAGGCATTTCTGTCTGTCTGTATGAACGTTAAAATCTCTGAAACTGAAAAAATCAGAAAGCTGAGATGCACCACACATATTTTGGGGTTCCACTTTTAAGAGGCTGCTTGGTTTACCATGCTTGCGACTGCGTGCTTTATTAATAAATTATTAAACAATTTGTGACTTCTTTTTGACATAATTTATCAAACAAGCGAAGGTCGCGCCTACTATAGGTAGATAGGCGTGTCAATCTCGCAGTCAGATAAGATTCTTAAAGTAGAGTGAATTGCCACCAACTTATGGGATATATGAAGCAACGGCGATAAAGCAGAAATACATCATGGACTCAACTGATAACACCAGTTTACAGCCAAAATAGACCAAGAAGGATAATGGTAGTTAAACCCCTATATCAGAAAAAAAAGTTAAAAAAACAAGAAGGGAAGCTAGCTTCGGCTAACCGAAGTTTATATACCCTTGCAGATCATTCCTATTCAATTACAAATACCGAAATATTAAATTTAGATTTACTTGCATATTTGTTGCAACAAACCACATTAAAGCAGTTTTTGTATTATTTTCCTAGGGCAGCTATATAATATAGTCGTCCGATTTATGTTTAATTTAATTCGAAATTCTAAATTAATAAAATAAAGTATATTCCAGAGTAGAAGATATTCCAATAAAATTTAACGAATCCAATAATTTTCCGATCGTTCCTATGGGAGCTATATGATAAAGTCGTCCGTTCTAAAATTTAATTCGAAATTCAAAACAGTTTAAATAATAATATTCCCAAAAGCATTAGGTCATATGTCAAAAATCACGAAAGCTATAATTTGTTTTCCATTATTTTTCCGATCCTTCCGATGGAAGCTATAAGATATAGTTGTCCAATCCGGCTGGTCCCGACTTATACTACCTGCAATAGAAAGACGTCTTTTGGTCAAGTTTCATCTCGATAGCTTTAAAACTGAGGGACTAGTTTGCGTAGAAACGGGCGGACGGACATGGCTAGATAGACTCGTCTAGTCGTGCTGATCCAGAATATTTATACTTTATGGGGTCGGAAACCACTCCTTCACTGCGTTGCAAACTTCTGACTGAAATCATAATACCCTCTGCAAGGATATAAATATATATAAAAGTACTTTTGCTTTTAAAGATTTTTAAAATACATTTTTTTTAATATTCCGTGTTTTTAATTATATTTTGAGTTGTGCATATCCAATTTAAGTAATCATTTTGCCATATAAATATTTGTTTATTTTCTTTTGTTATTTTAGAGTTAGTAAACAAAAGATTGGCAATATTCTGCAATTAAAAGAGATTTTATATGGCCGCAAATGAAAATAAACTCACTGATATGCTACGACGATATAGTGGTCAACGTCTAATAACACTTTCCGGATGAGGGGCTGCTGCTAATAGTAGTTATCAGAGTACCTATAAATACTGCTGAATACTTTGTCTCCCTTTGTTATTAGAATATGATAAGCCCTGATCCGTAAGAGGGAGTCTACCTGCTTACCCTTGGGGTTTTCAAGTGCACATCTGCTATGGCTTGTGTTCCTAGGATATCAGATCAAGCAATGTTCGGCTTACAATTAAGGTCATAATAATAATAATTTGATCTATAAAAAAGAGTCTCCAGAGGCGAATTGCCGTCAGTTTACATAAGACTTTACCAGATAGACGAAGTCAATCTTTAAAAAGAATGCCATACTCCCCGTCGAATTCCTACGATGCAGATCAAAAGACTTGGATTGGTGAGCCGGTTACGATATATTTTGACCCGCACTTGTCTATTGGAGAGATCATATTTCAAGAGATGCGGCGACATTCGCAGCTTTTAGCTCAGGAGGGTACTTCTTAAGGTAATTGGCTATAAAGAAAGTGAAACCTGAATTCTTGTTGATTTTGGCTACGGAAAAAACAGTACTGACCAGACAGGAACTCCACGCAAACTCGATAAGAGTAGCCAGCTTTTCGCGATTAGAGGGACTTCTTCAAACTGATGTGGTGGGTATTGTTGGTAGAAATACCACCCACATGTCTGCTGTTGCCTACGCCTGCTTCTTTACTCTACAGCATTACAAAGGGTCGTATAATTTTTTGCGATGGCAATGAGTTCAAAAAGGTTAGAGCTGGCACCACTCAACTAGATGTGAAGATCGTCACAAGGTTACTTGGGTTGTACAGCCGCCCTCCTGCATGGCTTTGATGACTAATTGTCCAGAGTTCAAGACTTGCGACCTATCAAGCCTTCGATGCTTCACTTTCGGAGGATCCCGTGCTGCGATTGATGTTCAGAAAAGCATCCAAAGTCGCCTGAGCGTGGACAGCTTTCGCTTCATTTATGGATTTACGAAGCTGGGCGCAAGGACCACCATAAACTGTATTTTTGACGAAAAACCCGGGTCGGTGGGTCGATTGGTCAACGGATTACGGTTAAAGAAAGTGAACGATGAGGGTGTGTCGCTCGGACCCGAAGAAGTTAGACAGGTATGCATCATGAACAATCAGCACTGGTCGGGATACTACGGAAACGAAGTTGAGTCACGGGCCATTCGTGATTCACAAGGATGGTATCACTCTGGTGATCGTGATGAATTTTTGTACATTGTGGACCGATATCGAGAGGATCATATCCGAGATGCCTGACGTGGCAGAGGTGTGTGTCTTCGGGGTGTGGAGTGATACCTACGGAGACGAGGCTGCTGCCGCCGTAGTAAAGAAAGGTGGAAGTGATCTCATGGCCCAGGATATTGTGAATTACGTGAGCACCCGGACGAATTCCAAGTACAAGCAGTTGAACGGAGGGGCCATCATCGTGGAGGATCTGATGCGAAGTGCTAACATGCTAACTTGCATGTGAAGAATAGGAACTGAATGCCTTCCCACAAACTATGCAAAGGACTTAGTGAGGGGGTGAGATAGAGGGTGGGTCAGTTCATCTAATATTAAATAATAAAGCACTGCTACTATTAATTCCCTTAATTTAACCAAAATAAAATATTTATTAGTATTTAAAAATTAATATTAATCATTAAATATTCACAAGCGAAGAACAATACGCTAAATACGCTAAATAAGACTTTAAATATTGAACCCAAAAAAACAAAATATTTGTGATTAATTTGCTAGCGCTGCTATTAGAGTGTTTGACTGAAAACTGAAATGGGCGTTTTGGAATTTTAGATTTAAATTAACAACAAGATAAGAAATGTGCATTTAAAATTTTAAAGTTACTTTAAAGATTAAAAATCTTTATTTGTGAACAGCGCTCAGAAATGAAATATTAATATTTTCATTTGGAATTCCTTTTTGATTCAAAGATATCTTAAATCGTAAATTTCATCATCAGGTTTCTGTGAATTGTTTTGGAATTTGTATACCCTGCAGAGGGCAGAGAGAAGAGTTTAAAATTTTCGTCTGAATGTTTATATGGTAATCTGGTAATTTTTAGTGAAACATTCAATAGCAAAAATCAAATTTAAGAAAGACAATATAATTAGGGTTTTTTCTTAAGCCGATAAAAGTCAAATTTTAGAAAGGCATTATAATTATGGGCAACCTGTTTTTTTTTTTCTTTAAAAAACCGACCAAATAAATGCATTCATATTTACTTTTTAAGATAATTTCTTTTTATCTGAGGAATTTACTTATTGAAACTTTTTTGAACCAGTTCCTAAGCAGAGCTATTGCACCCAAAAAATTTCCTATTAATGCATTCAAATTTAAAATCTCTAGTATATAAATCAAATGCTTAAAGAAAATGAATTGAAATTACGCTTTTCATATTGTTTTATATAATACGTTTTATTACTGAAATTAACCATTTGATGTAGCTTACAGTTACTATTACATATAATGTAGAATTATACACATCTCATATAATTTGGGTTCCTTTGCAAAAACTCATCGCATATGTATTGGTAATTATTGTTTTCCCATTAGACGAATTGAAGTTTTGATTGGACACGAATTGAAGTTGTATTTACCATTCTTTCGAATCGCTATGTATGCTTGTATATATCCTTATGGTTCAATGTACGTAGTTATTCAATGAAATTTAATGCTCTAACATTCATTTTACAAAATATACGTAGAAGCGGGCTGATGTCTATATAGATCTGTTATAGTTCATAATTGTATTCAGTACACTCAGTATCAGTAAGTGGATAATGACTCGGTGTCGTCTTTAAGCTATGCTTTCTTTGGGGTTCCGTTATCCATTCCGTTTATAAGTAGTGTCGCTAGATACACCTGGAGTGCTTATTGCGTTCTGTTTGAGCTATTCATGAGTGGTTATACTCTAGAGTATGTTATTGGTAATTGATTCCTACATGTACTATGCTGCTTACATTATTGTATTGTGTTTGGTTTCCTCTCCGAATCAACGTTTTTCTGACTTTTTCGATCGATTTGTGTGTGGTTTTGTAGCTTCTTGGTGCTAAGCATTCTGCTGCGTGTTCTCTCTAGATTCAATTTGGTTTAGTTTTATTTGTAGATTTAGTTATTTTTATTTTTAAGAGTACGTATAAAGTGTTAAGCAGTAAGCATTTTTCTTCGCCTCCATCTGGACACACTTCAAACATTTTCGGAGTGTGTAGTTTTGGTGTTTGGTATCCATTGAATCCATGGTATATTTTAATACTTTACATTCAAACAAAACTGTTTTAAACCATACAAAACAAATTTTACAGTGACTTTATGCTTATGAGTTAGGTATCATCATAAATATTTTATACATATGCATGGTTAGTAATTTTTCTCGTTTGGAAATCAGCTTACGTTTTTCTCATGGTGGGCACATTAAATGGGACTTGAATTGTTTGATATGAAAATCATAAGTTACATAAAGCGTAGAAGTAAAGTTTATACAGCAACCAAATTGGTGTCGATTAAAAATATGTGGTTATATTTTTTTCTTCTCCGTTACATTTTCACATCTTCAAACATGTTTATATTAAGATGTTTCTGAATTATCTTACATTTACATGCATTTTCAAGGTCCTAAACATTTTCTAATACATTTAATTTAGTTAGTGCTTTTTGGTAAATATTTCTTTCCTGCTCGTGGCATAAGGCGCCATTTATCTCGCTTAAATGTTGCTCAAAATTTGAAAGCAACAAAACATAAAAACCGAAAGTGATCTCCCAGAAATTAGATTAAATGTAAACAAAATGTAGAATATTGATATAAAAAAATATTAAATTATATGCTAACCGAGAGAGAAATTCAAAGAGGCATCGAGCTCATACTGATGAACCGCATGACTCTCGTTTTTGGTTGCCGGATCCTGCTTCTTCCCTCCTCCTCCATATAAAGGGGGCGCCTGCGCCCAGGTGGTTACTTCCCCTCCCCTACTCATTCAGCTTATGCCACTCGGCGATCTGGCGGCGGGGCGAGTTGCACACCTCGTTCCAGTGGTTCAAAGCGGTGCTGCTCGAGTTCGGTCCGCCCAGCTCCAACCGACCGATGACCTGTGAGAATGTCAAGCGTGTAATTATCGAGTTATTAGCGTTAGGTCATCCAATTCTACTTACCTCATTCTTGGTCACGCGATCCCAGTCGAGCAGCATCAACTCCAAAGACACACCCTCCAGACTAGCGCCAGTGCCCTGTAATTTAATAAGAATCTCATTGTTATTTTCGTTGTTTAATAGGTACTTATAATAAGTACTTATAATAAGGAAAACGTTTGGATAAACAAATTTAAGTATTAGTTCCTTATATTTCTAAAGATGTTTTAACCAAATTTCCAGATTTTTAAAATATAACTAAACGGACATATTAATTCAGTTCATTTAAATGCATGACACTTTTCTATATCTGAACTGTGAAGTTATCATAAATTGATGGAATTAACTTGGAATTTTGGTATAATGGTCTTTTAATAGGTGTTAAATTTTTTAAGAATTAAAATAATTTGATAGTTTAAGAAATAGCTTTTTAAGCACGAGTAATCCTAGTTTACTAAAACCATCTAAACGCTTTATGATAATATTATATAAGGAATACATAATCCTAGTGAAGTAGAGTGCAATTTAACATTAATAGATTACTCACCTCGGCGGCGGGAATATCGAAGGCGAAGCTCTCGTTGAAAACGGGGCTCAGAGTGCGCTTCTTGACGTGCGTCTTTTTCTTGGCGATGCGTTGTCCATTGTAAAGCAAATAGATCTTGACATACGGATCTGCGAGACCAGTGACATCCATACGGGGCAAATTTCGGGCCTTGAGGAGGACCACAGTAAGACGACCGGCAGCTGGTTGCCAGCAGAGCGAGATTAGCAGTTCACCGCGACCCTGGGCTCGAATCTTCAGGCTGCGTGGCTGAATCTCCTTGCTGATGGACAAAGCCTCCTTGGAAATGTCACCGATCTCGATGGAGGTCAACGGGCAAACCACCTCGCCAATAACATCGTCGCGTGAATACCGATCAAAGCTAAGGATGACAAAGTGCAGCGACATGTTTTGCAGGTCGTTCATGTTCAGGCCATAGAAGGTGAAGTCCTCGTCGTAAACAGGGTTCCGGGTGTTCCGCACCACACGGGTCTTGACCTTGTGCTGCTTGTCGGGCAGCAGTTGCAGCTTGACATACGGATCCGTGGCCGCCTGAGTGCGTCCGTTCATGCCGGTGGGAATGTCACCGGTTCCGCCCGATCCTCCCTTGCAGGGCAGTCCGCGACAACGAATGATGGAGACCATCAGGGCGTTCCTTTCGGCCAAGTAGCGCAGCTTGAAGTAGATAGTGCCCAGCTTTCCATACTGATCGGTCACAGTCAGCTCCTTTCCGTTGGTCAGCGCCTGATCGTCCAGGGTTATGGTCACACTTCCATTGGCGATGGTCTCAACCGGCGAGTGGTGGAGGCTGTTGTTGAGCGAGTGCTTCAATCCTCCACCGTTGCCATCCACCACGGTCAGTTGGTTGCCATTGTGCTGCTCCGGATGCTGGGCCGGTCCCTCGTCCTCCTCGCTGTACTTCACATTCGGCTGGGCGATCGGGGAGGTGGACTGATCCTGCATCGGCGACAGAAGACCCATCTGCTTGCCGCCCGTCGGCGAGGGCGACTTCTTCAAGTAGTGCGGCGGCTGGCCGCTGGGCGATCGAACGGCGGTCGGTCGCCGGGTCGGCTGGAAGGGGAACGAGGCGTCGTGCTGGCTCTGCTTCTTGTTCCGGAGGCGCATCTGACGGGCGCAGATGCAGGCCACCGACGAGAGGACAGCAGCCGCGGTCAGTCCCAGGATGGCGGGCACAACTGAAAAGAAGGTTCGGAATTTCGGTAATTATATAAAATACTTTCTCTCTTTTTTAAAGATTATTAAAGCTGGTAGCTTCCAATTAAATATCTTTCGGCCGAAAGTCGTAGCAATTATAGCCCTACACTACAGTGTACAATAAACAATTTAATATGTTAGGAAAAACCCTAATTGCAAAAATAAAAAAGTAAGAGAAAATTATTCAAATTTTGAATTTAAAGCTAATACTATATCTGGTTTGTAAGTTGTAATTAAAAAAAAGATATTTATTAAAAATCTTAAAATATTGTTAAGTATCTTAATATATTTCACAAAAAAAAAGATTTACCAAGAACAAAAATATAATTTGTAATGTTATAAATCCTCTGTGATTGGAAATGTCCCTAATTAAATATAAAATATAAAATCTTGTAAGACTTTAACTCTCTTTGAAAATAGTAACATTTTTTTGTAACATTTATTATAATTATCTATGCGTTAAATAAACGTTCTTAAAATCCTCGAATGATTGAGGTATATAATAAAATCATTGCTAGGGACTTAACGAATGTAATTTGTTATTATAAATGTATTATATAAATAGGAAAAAAAACTAAAGGCCAGTAACACTTTTCAATATAAAGCATAGCCAAAACGCGTATGCGATTAGTCACCAATATGTCGAGAAAGGAAAGGGAGACCTCCTCTGAACAGCTGTGAGTTGTTTGTAAACTTTCTTTTGGTATTAAAGAAAATCCACAAGAACCCAGACTTTCTTTAATTCTTTATTAAGTTAATCCATTACACCCTCCACAATGAAGACTGCATAACATTTTTCTACAAAAGGAACCCCAGTCAAAACCAACGCACACGAATGATGTACCACTTGAAGACCCGAATTAATTATTCATGGCCATCGAAAAAGTTTCGGAACAACTTCTCCGCATCCCTTTGAACAACTTGCTAATGAGCAAATTGGACAGATCAACCACAAAGGTCACATTTGTCGCTGCAATATGTTACTTACTTGTGTCCATGACGCTGACATCTGGTATATACTCTTCAGCCATTTTTAATGGATTTGGCTTCGCCGCTCTCAGCACGTTCCCACTCGATGTTCCTCGTAGCTGTGTGGAATAACAATTAGTCACAATTTGTAAGTGAGGAGGAAAACTTTTGGTAACTGTCTTTCGATGTTTGCAACTTTCTGTGGCACGTGAAAAATTCCGTACATCGATTTTGCGCACAAATGTATGCTAGAGGCTTTTTTCGTGGGCAGCTGCTGCCCGTGTTCAGCTCAGGTTATGCTGACGGTTTGCTTTTGTTGTTATTTGCATTACTTGGGGACACAAACACACAGGCACACAGTTTCTAGGAAGAGAGCGGGAGAGTCACAAACACACATGAGCCCTGGGTGCTCGTCTGGGGTCGCATGAATCATCGCAGCCCCCGCACACACGCACACGAAGTTCGCTGGGTTTTCCACTTCCAGAAGGCAAGTTCAAAGGGAAAACTTGTACCAAAAGGGCCTTTCTTTTTTATATCACTTATCCTGAAATTTTCCTAATTTATTTGTCAAAACGAACACTTTTAGTATCACTTTCAATTTTCGTATTTATTGTTTGTTGCAGCATCAGAGCTTCAAGTAACCAATTACTTTGTAACAGCTTCACCGTAGCTCTGAGGTATTCCTCTTTAACAACTTCTAGCTTAAATCCTTATATTTTAAATGTAAAATTATCTTACTTTTCTGTATCTAGACCTTTACAATTAATTTAAGACAATTAAAATCTTTGCAAGCCCACGATTTGTGGAAAAAAAAATTCAACAACGCAGTTCAGCAGGCGTTCGACTTTATTTTGCCAGTGGCTTCTTCGCTTGACTTGGAAATCGTTAAACCTGCGCAGGCGCACAACAAAGTTAACAGCTTTTTGTGTGGGCTGGCTAACTGGGAGCGGTGGTTGAAGAAACCTGTGACGTCTTAGCCGAAAACAGGGGTGGTTCAACAAAGGTTTTACAACACTGCAAAACAAAATGAGTAAAAAACGTAGAATTAGTTTAAAATATATAAAATACAAATTAGTTTAAACAGCATTTAAACTACTATCGTTAAAAATTAGACCAACTGTGTACCCTACTCATTTTCAAAACCTAAAAGCTTCTTGTTTAGGCCAAGTTTCGGAGAGCGACAGCTTTCCGGCCAGCTTAAAGCTGCCTTTCGTTAAGTTGAAGCTTTTGGCCAGTTTAAAAAGACTCGCGCCTTTGGGCCAGAAGCTGAGTCGGTAACGCTCTGCGTCTGCGCGCAGTTCAAACTAGTTAATAGACCCGCCAGAAACCCCATCTTGGTGCAGTGCTCAAGAGGGTAACTAACAAAAACCCTAGAAGGCAGTGACTAAAAACCATTGTAAGCCGCAGTTAGTGTTTTTTGTGTTCTGTAAAAGGTGCTCAAGAAAACGTTTTTAACCTAATAGCACACAAGTTTTTATCTTCCTCCGGCCATTGAGCAATTTCCTCGAGGCATTTTCAATAAGGAATAAACAATTAATTCAATATTTAAAGCGTAAAAGGAAACCAGACACCAAACCACTGGACTCTACGATCGTAAGTTGATGCAATCGCTTTTATTTCTATTATTTTCTGGCTTTTCGGTTTTTCACAACCCAAAAATCCGCTATGTCCGTTTCTGGCATTGAGGAAGCTCAAAAGATTTGGCCAGATTTGTGGCCCGAAGTCTGCTTAAAATTTGCCATTGTCATAAGCCCGAGAAACGGAACTTTGTTTGGTCTTCTGATGGCTCACGGCGATAAATTGTACTGCACTTTTTTTGCAATAGCTCCAATTCGATTCGTTTGTTTTTCTGGCCCACAACAATGTGCCCCATGCCTCACGATTTCTGCTCTAGACACGTTTCTAATTTTAGTTGCTGGTTTATATTTCTTTTTCCACACACATCAAAACGGTCACCCATTGTCTGCCATTTGACCACTAATGTGTTCGATTTTGTGCTCAATTACACAGTGTATTTTTCGTTTGAAAAAGTACCCACATTAAGGTGTTATACGATGCCAGTTCATTAAACGTCCATTACTGTAATAGGAAATTAACCCGGTTTCTCCCTCAATTCCACCGCTTATTAGCTGCCACCTCGTTTTGACGGAAATGGGTGGTATTGTAAAAGACAAACTACTTGAGCTTTTTATGGTGAGCACATTTCGTCTTCGGTTCCGAATCGAATGGAAATATCCGTTAGGTGCTAGCTTTTCAGACAGAAGAGGAAATCATCAGGTTACCAAGCCCACATTTTGAAATAAATTAAATAAATATCTTTTCTTTGAGTCAGAAAATGTAAAGAAAAAAATATATTTTAAAAGTGATTCCCAAATATATACAAAGAACTGTCATTTTATAAAACCCATTTTAGGAATTAACATAATCAACGATTAGTCATAACAAAATCAGAATTCCCCAAATCAAATAGCAAACGTCAATGAGTAAAATATTTAATATTAAATGGATTGAACTCACAATCAACAGTTCAGCGGAATGTGTATGCAATCTAATCATTTAAGAAAACATATTGAAATATAAGTCATGGCGGGGCCACCAAAATATTGCACCAAAAAGTGATTCCCAAAAATTCAATGTTATTACAAAAATTCACCAAAAGCTCAAAGCTGAAAAGCCAAACAACTTCAACATTTCTCCCAAACAATTCAGCAAATTACAAGTAATTCCAAGTTAAGCATGCTCAGACATTTACGCCTGAACTCAATAAGAAAGAGTTCGCTTGCAAAGATAATTTCTTGATTTGCATATCGGATTCGATGTTCGTTTTAAGGCTTTTAATTTCGCTTGTTTTCTTCTGTACTTCTTTTTATTGACGGGAGCAAATTAAAGTAGGCGGCGATGATCCATCAAATTTTATTGAGGGCAAACAGTGGCCGGCGAATATAAAAAGGTATGGCTGCCTAGGAGGGAATCGGGAGTCGGTGGGGCAATGGGATCAGGGTGCTTTGACCGAATGACACCCACGCTTAGCTTTCTTTTCTGTAGTTGTTGGCCAAAAACTTCAGCGACTCCACACACAAAAACTGTTTGCACACACAAGTCCCGTAGATTTTTTAAAGTCATGTTCAAATGTCAGCGGCAGATAAAAATTTGTATGTCTCCATGTTTTGGAAGCGTGCTGTCGCCGCTTTAGCTGCTGCCAACATTTTGCTGGGCCCAAAAAAGTGAGAGAAAATTCGAAAAACAGTTTAAAGTTTGCCAAAGCCTGTTGCTTGGCTTTTGTTACTCCTCTTCAGAGACATCGATTGACTTTGGCTGCCTGTTGTTTGTTGTTTGTTAGCCTCGCGATTGTCTGCTCCCCTTTTGGGCATTTTGGCATTCGTCCATTCATTCCGAGCATTCGATGTATCTGCAGCATGTGGCTGTGGCCCGCCGTTCCCGAACTCTCTGCCATTTGCCATTTAAATGGTCTTTGGCTTGGCTTTATTTGTTTACAATTCGTTATGGCACATTCCCAGTTCAGAGCGTGAGCCAACATAAGTCTCAAAATGGGACAAATTTTTGAATGCTTTTCGAGGAAGTTTCCTGAGAAGCGAAATTAGCATATTGAGTAAAGATTGAATATACCCTGGTAAAAGTGTAACAATAGAGTTTTTTACTTTATTTTCTAAGATATACTTCTGGCACTAATCGCTTGATAAAACCATTGTCCCTTTATATACTTTTAAGTATGGCTTAAAATTCTAAAATACCTTAAAAACTTGATAAAAATTTACTTTAGTTTTAAAAACAATACGATTTTGCTGTATAAAGGAAATTTTTTTTACTTAGCTATGTTAAGATAAATTATTTCAAAACTTTCTTCTCTTTCAAAATACTGTTATGATCAACTTTTTGATCCGTAATAATGGCAGTTGAGATATTTCTTCTCTGCGGATTTCCCAACCTAAGCATCAGCTCATTATCGACAATCGCTAGGCCCTGGGCGGCTCACAAAATCTTATCCTAGCGACAAGCGTGAGAAATTCCGGCAAAACATCAATTACAGCACAAGCCTGTTAACAAATTCACTCATTTAGCAATGAAACTAAAAGTGTTGTTACTGTCTGCGGGCCACAAAACCGAACTCAAGAAATGGCAACCCAGTTGACAGGCAGCTCCTGAAACAGCGTTGTTCGGAGCCGAGCTGCCCACCTTATATTTTTATTTCTCCTTTTTTTTGCATCCGCCTCGGGCCACCGAATAGATGTTGATGCTGCTGATGTGGCTGCGGCTCTTTTTGCCTTATCCAGCACGTAACCAGCGATCAATCAAGGCAGCGAGCCCGGCCAACTCTCATCTGGGGTCTTTGACAATCGCCGGAATGATGCGCAGCGCAATTGCAGAATTTCACTCGAAGCTTAATTGTACGAGTACGAACAGTACGAGTGCCACGTAATTGGCAACGCCAAGGGTATTACATGCAGTTGCCGCAACATTTTGCCCAGCGAAATGCAACAAAATGTTGTAAATATTCAATCACGTAGTTCGTGCAACAATAGCCCAGGCGGCCAAAAAACAAAATTTAAATAAATTATGTAAAACGGTTTTTTGTTCAGCTATCTACCGAAACTTGAAGAAAACTGGGAAATTTATAGGTTTTGTATGGTATTTCCGTTTCTGTTTCTGGTGGAAAAATCCATTGTCAGTCGTGCCGGTCAATGCCATCTCAATAAATTATACTGTGTAATTCTCTGGAAATATTAACAACAAAAAACAAATAAAAGTGCAATTATCCATCATGGAGATATAAACGAGCTCCGATTTTATTGTTTTTCGCTGATGCCTTATAGATTTTTATCAATACTAACGATATTGAGGCTGAGCAACCGATTGTTGTAAGCCTGTAAACTGTAAGCTGTGGAATTCACCAAGGGAAGTCTGGTGAGCCAAATGCTAACGATAGAAGAATCTTTAAGTAGTTATCCAACAAATGCCTGGAATCTTTTTCAAAGCAAACACGTCAAACCGTTAACCTGACCGGCGTCAGCAGAAGTGCATTAACTAAATATTGCCCACTAACATTTAACAATTACGTGATGAAGCATGACAAGATGGTAACAAAAACAACTTCGCCTGCAGCACCAACAACTGCCAGCGAATTCTCACACAAAACATTCGCACATTGTTGATGTCGCGTTGACAACCGACTGAGGCACAAGCAAGGCAAAGAAATCCAACGTGAAGTACGCAAAAGTAACAAGAAACAAGCGAAAAACAATTGGAATTAAAGTTTTATATAGTGGCACTTCTAACTCTCTAACAAAGCTATATTAACAGGGGAAATAATTGGAATTTTAAGTTAAATATTTCATCCTCCGAACTGAAGTAAATAGTACTGACTGTAGAACATGTTTTTATACCCTTGCAGAGGGTATTATGATTTCAGTCAGAAGTTTGCAACGCAGTGAAGGAGACGTTTCCGACCCCATAAAGTATATATATTTTTGATCAGCATGACTAGACGAGTCGATCTAGCCATGTCCGTCTGTCCGTCTGTCCGTTTCTACGCAAACTAGTCTCTCAGTTTTAAAGCTATCGGGATGAAACTTTACCAAAAGTCGTCTTTCTATTGCAGGTAGTATATAAGTCGGAACCGGCCGGATCGGACAACTATATCTTATAGCTCCCATAGGAATAATCGGAAAAATAATAGAAAAAAAATTATATCTTCGGTGTTTTTTGACATATTACCTTTTGCTCTTGGGAATATTTTTTTTTTTACTGTCCCGAATTTCGAATTAAATTTTTTCAAAATCGGACGACTATATCATATAGCTGCCATAGGAACTATCAGAAAATTAATGGCAAATTAATATGAACAAAATTATAGCTTCGGTGTCTTTTGACATATTTCCTTCTACTCTTTGGAATATCGTTTTTTTAATACTTCTGATTTTCGATTTAAATTTTATAAAAATCGGACGACTATATCATATAGCTCCCATAGGAATGATCGGAAAATTAATGGGAAATTAATAGGAAAAAAATTATAGCTTTGTTAATTTTTATTGTATTCTCTTCTACTCTTGAATTTAACTTTATTTTATAATTTTAGAATTTCGAAATAAATTTTACATAAATCGGACGACTATATTATATAGCTCCCATAGGAATGATCAATCAATTATTGTCAAAATTGCTATAATTCGGTTTGTTCCAAATCGAAATTCAGATTTTTGTAATTTGTAATTAAATAGGAATTAACTGCAAGGGTATATAGACTTCGGCTGGCCGAAGTTAGCTTCCTTTCTTGTTTTAGTTAAAAAAAAGTTCGACTTAAAAATGTATATTTATAAATTTATTTTTATTTATATTTATATTTCTGTTGAAAATGTAGTGGTGTACAATAGTTCTTTTTAATTTTTTTTTTTTCTTTTTTTACTACCTGTGAGACATAATTACGAATGTAATGCAATGTCTAGATTAGCTTAAATTATTTGTGTTCAAAAATGTTTTTGCTGATTTTACACTTCAATTTCAAAAGAAAAAACAGAAATATTTACAGTTATTTTGTTTTTTTTATTTGTCCTGGATAGGTTAATAAAAATCTATTATTTTAGCAAAAGGATTTTAAAAACTATAACTGTTTCAAAATGCTATAAATATGTCGAAAAACTTGTAAATAATTTTTTGGAAGCGCCAACGTTTTGTTTTTGCATTTGAATTCTTTGGCCTAATTTACTTGGCCCGTAGCAAGGGTATAGAAATAAAGGGTAGGAAAAGAGCAAAGTAGGTTTGCAGTCGCCGTGTTGTTGCATTTCTATCTGCCGCCACGCGCATGACGAATGAAAGTGAAAATAGGAAGTCAAGAGATGGCCAAAGAGCCATGAGACCGGCAACAACAACGGCCACTCAGACTTTGAGTCAGACATTGGCCAAGTTGGCCAGACATTGCGCGGCAGTTTCCTCCAGTTTCGCCGCGCGTGCAATTGCCGCCAGTTGCTAGTTGCCATTGCAGTTGCAGGTTGCAGGTTGCAGTCTCCAGCTAGCTTTCCAGCTTTGGCCCCAGTTCCAGTTGCTTTAGTTTGCCACACTCGTTGGTTTCTTGGCCAATTTCTAATGGCCAAAACCGCCGGAGATGGCTGCGTAATATCGATGGGGGGATGCCAGGGGCAATGTTTGCTTTGCCGGCTCGTTATCCTCTGCAGACCGCAATGCCGGCGTTAATTTATGGCCTCGCTCTTGGCCAGATCCCCCCCAGTTCCCCTATATGTTTGTCTTTATTTATTAACTTTTTCCCAAATTTATTTCAACTGGCGGTTTGCTTTTTGCGTATACCGGGCTTTTCTGTAAATTATTCATACACCTTGCCAGCTTGGTGCCGCCTGTCAATTTGACGCCCGAACGTGAAAAACTTTATGGTTCGCTTTTATTTTATCTGTGTCTCTATTTTTTGTTCGCCTCCTCTTCAGCGCGTTTACCGTTAGTATTCGATTTTGAGCAAAGAAGTAAAACCGCGAAACCAAAGCAAACTTGTTTCCGTTCAAAGTTGGAGGTCCATTGGCCAAATTAATGACTCCAATTTGCCGCAATGTGTTGAGCATTAAATTTGTTATAGTTTTTAGTCGCTTATTATGCGGTTTTTTTTAACCAACCGGGGAAGTTGGAAATTGCTGGCTGAAATTGACTCAAAATCGATGTGAAATTTTTGAAAATTATGTTTATGTTTATTTGCTTTCAAGCCGTAAGTTGATGAAGTGATTAATACTGTTGATGACATTCTTTAAAAGCTTTGGGAGACTTTTGGAAATGCAAGTAATTTACTTAATTTGGGAACATAAAGATTAACAAAATCACATAGGAAGAAATACGCTAAAGTGCTTTATGCATTTAAAATAAAAATAATATCTAGTTTTACTAAGTAAAAAATTACATTATCGGGTATCGCTCTTTTTAACATGTTTAAAATGAGCGGAATATTCTTAAACATTTTTGCCTATTTTGTAGAATAGGAATTAACTTATTAGTTAATTTAGAAGCCCATACTCGAATCTTCTGACAAAGACCAGATCAGATCCCACCCCATCCACAGGTGGACCTTACACAATTCACCCAAAATCACATGGCTTTATCTGGCGCCTTTGTAGTGGCACGCATAAATTGCATTACTTTATGATTATTATTCTAATAAATGCACGGTTCCCACATTAATAAGCACCCGAAAACCATGCCTAAACATATGGCAGAAGCAACGACGAGATAACTGTATAACAAGGCCCAAAACCAAGCCTCTATCTGCGGTATTGTTCGCACTGACTGGCTGCTTGATTGACTAACTGACTGACTGAATGACTGAGTGACTGACAGCTCAAAGAAACCTTCAAACGTAGCAATGAAGACAATGCCAAGCTATATCAATGAAGCTATAGTGCGAGTACAAAACAAACCACAAGAAGACAACTGCAACTCGAGTCGGTTTTAATCGACACACGGTTCGCTTCAGTGCACAAGATATTATGCACCATGCTTTACATCCGATAAAGTTGTAAATAAAAAACAAGCTGTAATTATGACAACTCCATTGATAATCTTGTCAGATATGTTGCGCAGGAAGTGTGAATAATCAGATGATAACGAGAGAAAATGTCGCTAGCTGATTAGGTAATTTTCAACATATTCTCACCATTAAATAACAAGTCAGTTAATGACTGTGCATAAAATTAGGTCTTAGGATTTTGTATGGGGTTTTAAAGTAATCAAATAATTGGCGGCGTTCTTGATCTTCGATTATGATAATTATAAAATATGTTTTGTTTGGGCACACGCTAAAATAGTAAGCAACGTTAGCTGAATGATTATATTTTAATTTTGGAGAAACAAGAAAACAATAATACTACTTTCCTGTTTAATTTTTTTTGTATTTTGGGATTTAATTTGAATATTGTCTCTCTTTCTAACTATTGAGCACTTTTCACCATTTAAAACGATATAGAAAAATCAAATGAGTATGCGAAGGAAAATATATATATATTACTGATCTTATATCCCTACGGTTTTCGCCACGCAGAAGTGAACCAAAATCCGTTTGCAACGCAAAACTTGCCCGAACAACTTTTAATTTTCTGATTGCTGCACGACTTTTGCACGCGTTTTTCTTGGCGTTTGAAGTTCGCCTGTTGCAACTTTTGTTACCTGGCTTTTACGAGCCTGCTGGAAAACTGGCTGCGAGGTCAACTGCCTCTCTTTCGATTTTCCACGCTCGCGTGAGTTGCGTATGTTCTCCGACTTTGTTTTGGCGGTTGTTGCTTCTATTTTGTTGCCTTTGCCAAAGCTTTGATTCACTTTCGTGGCATCCTTCAACTTTAAAAGCGAAAGACACCAAAATGCAATTGAAATGAATGAAAAATCGTGTTCCAAATGTCAGATGCGAGCTCTATTGTGGCACCCAAAAACAGACGAACTGTAGCAATTGCATGATCTTCTCGATCTCCGCTTAGGTGATTCTCTTGTTTCACTCTCGGTTTCGGGTTTTGGCTTCGGTTTCTGTTTCTGTTTCAATTACCTTTTGGCTTTGTTTTTCGGTTTTCTGTTTTTGGATGGATACAAATTGCAATTTGATTGCTTCAAGCTGTTCGAGTTAATTGAGGTCAAAAGCGTTGTCAGCATCTTCCAAAAATGCACTGATTTCGGGGATCGGTTCGGTTTCGGTTTTATTTTGGGCGCTAATTAGCCGCCCAAAAAGGAGTGTGAAGAGCAATGTTAGAGGCAAACAGTTAAGATACCTCGTCCACATAAAAGGAGCTCAGAACGGATCACGTTTCTCCACCTTCAGAGTAACTTTGAAGTCAGTCTGTTCAACCCCGGCGGTCATTAATCGCCCACCAACGAGACGAACAAATGACATAATTATATTGCACATTACTCAACCGTCGCTGGCTACCGTAATTCCATCCAGCCTCATTGCTTCTGTTTTAGGCAATTTCGAAATTTCAAATAGGAAAGAAAAGAGAAGCCAACCAGACATTTTTGGCCGCTTGGGGCTAAGGTCATGTGAAACTATGCAGCAGAAGCAGAAGCCGACTGAACAAAAGCCAAGCTCGGATGATGAGCTATGACTTCTGTCTGTCCATCTGTCCGTTTGGCCTTTCGGTAATTGCCAATGCTGGCGGCAGTTGCCGTTTGTTTGCCAAATGGCCAAGATATAAAAAGTATCTTTTTGATTTCAATTTCATTTGGGCTGTGTTTTTATTTGCCGCTTTTCGGTGTGCACTGAGACAGACGACGACGCCCATTGTCTCGGTGGGTACTCTTATTAATTACAGTACTGTTGCTGGAGCATTACTTTGATAATTTTTAGTCTTTGCTCAGTGGGCAAGGTTAAACAGAAGTTCATGTTGTGGTTTTCAAAAATTTTATGACTTTGCCCTATGGCTTTGCGTTTAATCAACTGGAAATTAAAAAATTAAATGAGCAAATAGATAATTAAAGCCATTATTTCTATATTGGAAAATTATTTTCTGATTAAATAGTTAATTATAGTAAGAAATCTATATAATATTTTGGTCTGACTCACTTTATAACATTTTCGAGAAATCGAAAGACTTAGAACACAAACTTGTATATTTTTAGAAAGTTCGTGTTCTAAGTCTTTTGTTTTTTTTCTATATTTTCTCTAAAGCCTTATTAATTATAACAATGGGTTATTGTTATGACTAATTTTTAAAATAAATTTATGAAACAGCAATAATTTTGTGGCACCATCAGGTTATTTAGTTCTTTTATGCACTATAGTTAAATTTTTAATGTGATTAACGCTAATATTTAAATTCTTTTTAAATATTTCAGTCCATCAACATGTCTGCCAGCCCCTCAGCCTGCGATTGTTTGGTGGGCGTGCCCACTGGACCCACCCTCGCCTCTACATGCGGTGGAAGTGCCTTCATGCTGTTCATGGGCCTGCTGGAGGTCTTCATTCGATCCCAGTGTGACCTGGAGGACCCCTGCGGCCGCGCAAGCACTAGGGTGAGCTATAATTTCTTATGGCCACATAAAGTGACTATCGAATATCACAAACAATTTCCATTGCTGTTACAGTTTCGATCGGAGCCGGACTATGAGTACGATTTCATTGTCATTGGCGGCGGCTCAGCGGGAGCTGTGGTTGCCTCTCGACTCTCCGAGGTGCCCCAATGGAAGGTGTTGCTGATCGAAGCCGGTAAGGGATGTTGCTCCAGCCACATATATATATATATATATTTACAGCCCCATAAACGCACGCTGCTCACGGGCAATTAGAGGCGCGTTATGTGGCATTTGTTTAGAAGTAATTGAAGCTTAACAGCGGCAACAACTGCAACAATGGCAGCAACACTAATGCCACTTGGGCAAGAGTCGGCGGCAAAGAAGCAACCGCAACTGCCACGAGCATTATGTAAACTAAACGAGCTGCCACCTCGGCCCGAAGGCAATCTCAGGCCATGCAAATATCTTCCCCCTATATAGGATTTGGCTTCGCTTTGAGCTGTTAGCCCGCTCACAAAGCCTGAAAAGATTTCTGTTCATTTCGTTTTGCTTGACTTGGTTTTTTTGAATTCAGTAATTATTGTTGTTCGAAGCCTTTTTTATGAATGAATAACAATACAGCCACTACACGTGAATCTCTGTGAGCAAATGTAGGTGTCTTGCGAGTGTATTCAATTCTGATTATTGGTTTCGATATTCAATGCAGTGCATTCACTTTGCCTTAATTAAGCGCAAATATGCGGCAGACTCAGCTTAAGAGGCTTTTTAGCACTGCATAATTTTAAATTTATCGTTTTTACTTTTGAAGCACGAGTTGCTTGTTTATAGCCCAGCAACCAGTCAAAATAATGCCAAATATCAATAAGACCAGCTGAGTTCACAAATTAAATATATTTCAAATATATTAATTGAATTTATTGGCACAATAACAAAATAAATATAAAGGCAATATTTATATTGAGTTTAAATATAAATAAATTAATGTGGGCACCTTAAGCTAATTATTAAAATATTAAATGATACATGTACTTAATTGCCAAAACTGCACTTAATAGAAATCAATTAACAAGCCATACTTTGAATGACACCTGTCATCTTCCCTAGAGCTAAAAGGAACTTCATCAATCATTACTTTTCCTCGAGTATCGCTAATGTCTAAATAAGACGTCAAAGTGCCTGGGAAATCACTTTAAATATCTTCAGGCCTGGGAAAGCCTTCTAATGGCTCTATTAAAACTGCCCTATCAGCATTCTCGGCTCTGCTTGGCTTACTTTGTGGGTCTCCCTTAGTTTTCCAATTTTTGCGCAAAGTAATTGTTTTTATAGCGACAATTTTTACGCCTCGTCACTAATTACACTAATTACGAGCCGAAAAACGCGAAAGAGAAACACATTCGAAGTTGTCAATGCGTTGGCGTTAATTATACAACAATGCCTCTGGGGCTGAAGTGCAATTAGCTTTGGCCATTACCTCGCTTATTATACGACCATATCACTATGAGCAGATAACTCCCGGCTAAAGTGGCTTTTGTTTCGACTAAGCCGCATAAGCGTAATTCTTGCCTGACATTAGACATGCAACTCGTCAAATTTAGTCAATGCCAACGGCATGCCGGAAAAAAGACTAAAAGGTTTCTTTGATTGAAGAACTCAACCCGGTGCCTGGCACACTGACCCCTGGAGTGACCTCGCCTCGGGTTAATGGCTACACTTTTCGCCCAGCACGTGTTTTAAATCGGAGATAGAACCGGGTTGCTTAAACTATATACTAACATTGTACTTCTCGCAAATCATTCGTCACACTTGGAGAAAACATGCACTCATAATAAATTCACAAATTTTTGGCAGAGTTATGCGGTTTATATTCATGAGAAGATGTTCAACTTGGTCCAGACTGCAGCTTGTTTATTTGCTAAAGCTTTTATTCCAAGCTAATTTGAATGCGTATTCCCGGTGTTAATTGTTTTCTCTTATCCCGTCGCGTAAAAACCATGAAACGCATTTGTTTTTATTTGCGCGACACAGACATATGTTAGGAGTTGCCGTAGAACAAGTTATTAACAATTTGGGGAACATATATAACGCTTGTACTCAATGAATCACAGTATCGCCGGTATTTGTATTTCTTAATTTTGGCTATTTTGTTTAATTTTCCTTTGTTGAAATTCCAAGTTAAATTATTACTTCAGGATTTTGCGGTAAAATTTTTTCGGCTCCCACGGTATGGTTAGCAATCAAAGATTCCACTTGAATCGATTTAATTAACTAGAGTCGTGGGCTCAGCGCAACGGAAATTCTAGAACGCTGATTGAGCCAATATACTAATTATAATGGATTGCCATGGGTTAAGCAAAAGCGTGCCTCAAATGTCCCAAACCCAAATGGGGCTGCCCACCCAAGTGCTGAAGGTTGAATCGGAGTTTGTTTGTACTGCTTCTTAATGGGCAGTTAGGGTCTATTAATCAAGACTCACGACCAGTTATTCGAAGTATATTGGTGTTTGTGGATAGGTGCATATCTATTACCTTACGCGGTAGGAATTTAGCATTTAAACTGAACAAATTTTGCAACTTCCTAATAACGAGAGATGGCTATTTAAATTTATTTTATTTAATCGAGAGGATAAAGTTTTATAGAAGATGTATACGAATCAAATTTCTTACATGATATTGTATAAGTAAAAAGAGCTTTATGTTCTGTAAATGATATCCAAATTATAGCCATATGTACACTTTTATTGATGGTCATTAAATGTTTATTACTTGCTAAGGAAATGTCGATATAAAAAAGTTCGATAATAGCTATATAAGTGCACATAAATATATTTATCTATTCAGATACCTACATTTTTAATTTTATTCACTTATCTTCATCAGTAGACTTCGAATTTTGCAGTTCAATCTTAAATCAAAGCATGAGACAAATTAATGTTTTCTGCAAAACAAATGTTTATAATACGATTAAATATTTGCAAACGCAATGAATACTCGTCGGGCAACTAACTCATAAATTACCTTTCTCTACAACCAACATGAATCTACATATTTATAAGATATATTGATTACTTACGGTGCCTTTGCTTTTTGCAGGGGGCGATGAACCTGTTGGTGCCCAGATTCCCTCGATGTTCCTCAACTTCATTGGCAGCGACATCGACTACCGCTTCAACACGGAACCCGAGCGAATGGCGTGTCTATCCTCGAATGAGCAGCGCTGCTACTGGCCACGAGGCAAGGTCCTCGGTGGAACGTCGGTGTTGAACGGCATGATGTACATACGAGGCAACCGCGAGGACTACGACGATTGGGCAGCCCAGGGAAATCCAGGCTGGGCCTACAACGACGTGCTGCCGTTCTTCAAGAAGTCGGAGGATAACCTGGAGCTGGATGACGTGGGCACGGAATATCACGCCAAGGGGGGCTTGCTGCCCGTGGGCAAGTTCCCGTACAATCCGCCGCTATCCTACGCCATTCTCAAGGCCGGCGAGGAGTTGGGCTTCTCTGTGCAGGATCTCAATGGTCAGAACTCCACCGGCTTCATGATTGCCCAGATGACGGCCCGTAATGGCATCAGGTACAGCTCAGCTAGGGCTTTCCTGCGACCAGCACGCATGCGCAATAACCTGCACATCCTGCTGAACACCACGGCCACCAAGATCCTCATCCATCAGCACACCAAGAACGTTTTGGGTGTGGAAGTTAGCGACCAATTCGGCAGCATGCGCAAAATCCTGGTGAAGAAGGAGGTGGTTTTGAGTGCTGGCGCCGTTAACTCACCCCAGATCCTGCTTCTGAGTGGTGTGGGTCCCAAGGACGAGCTGCAGCAGGTGAATGTGAGGACCGTGCACCATCTGCCGGGTGTGGGCAAGAATCTGCACAACCACGTGGCCTACTTTACCAACTTCTTTATCGATGATGCGGACACATCACCCCTCAATTGGGCCACAGCTATGGAGTATCTGCTGTTCCGAGATGGTCTCATGTCCGGCACGGGAATTTCGGATGTTACCGGAAAAGTGACCACTCGCTGGTCTGATAGGCCGAATATTCCTGATCTCCAGTTCTTCTTTGGCGGCTACTTGGCCAATTGCGCTCGTACAGGACAGGTGGGGGAGTTGCTCTCGAATAACTCCCGGTCCATCCAGATCTTCCCAGCTGTTCTGAATCCCCGGTCGCGCGGATTTATTGGCCTGCGGTCCGCCGATCCTCTGGAGCCGCCACGTATTGTGGCCAACTACCTGACCGACGAGCGGGATGTGAAGACCCTGGTGGAGGGCATCAAGTTCGCCATCCGGCTGTCGCAAACAACGCCGCTGAAGCAGTACGGCATGCGACTGGACAAGACGGTGGTCAAGGGATGCGAGGCGCCCGCCTTCGGCAGCGATGCCTACTGGGAGTGCGCCGTGCGGCAGAACACGGGACCGGAGAATCACCAGGCGGGCTCCTGTAAAATGGGCCCCAGCCACGATCCCATGGCGGTGGTCAACCACGAGCTGAGGGTCCACGGCATTCGGGGACTGCGCGTGATGGACACCAGCATAATGCCCAAGGTCACCGCAGGCAACACCCACGCACCCGCCGTGATGATCGCCGAGAAGGGGGCCTACCTGCTGAAGAGGGCCTGGGGCGCCAAGGTCTGACGCGTGGATGCGACGTGGACGTTGCATAGAGTAATTTAATCAGAATCCAAGCGAAATTACTGCGAGTAAAATTTTAAGCGAAATTATTATTAAGGCCCCTCCGATTCCAAAACTAAACCTTTCTACGTACTACCTTGGTCTAATCTAATTTAATCCGGTCCAATCCCATCCGAAGGCTTCTCACTCTAGGCACACCGCGTTGCGCAATCTCCATTAATGTTCTCTATAAGTTAACAGGCTATTCTCAAACTAACTACTGTGACCCACTGAATATAAAGTGGAACTTCTTTAGCTGCACATTTAACTGCAATCTACAATTAAAGCTAGATAAAACTTGGTAACTTTATGTTGCTTGCTTTGGTAATTATTTTTTTATAAAAATTAAAATTTTGATTTATTCACACCATTTAAAACGTATATATAAAATTCAGATTTTTTCAATTAACCTTATTTTTTAGAACAGTTTGTGCTAGAGAAGTTTGACCATATAGATTTCGATTTATGTTCGCTTTGTAATGAACGTTAAGTTGACCAGTTAAAAACTACACTTTATGTTAACTACGTAATTGATGTGAACCCATTAAACATGTAAATTTAGCGTGTCGTTCGTCAGTCTCTTAAACAACTATATTTAAACTATATAATTCTTGTGACCCATTGACAATGTAAATTTCGTTTATCGTTCATTTTGCAATCGCATGGATGAATGATGTCCTATATTTCTGTAAACGCATATATTGCATGTATTTATTGTTCGATTAAAGTGCAACAATTTAGTTTAACTACCAAACGATCTCATGAATTTGACAACATTTATCGCACGATCAGCGATGATCGGTATATATAGGAGCCCAGAAGTCCACTTACCAGTCAGTCTTGCAAAATGATTCGATCATTTTATCTAATCGGAGTTCTTTCGATGGTTTGGGTGGCTGCCCAGGACATAGTGCCCGATGATCCGGAAGTGCAGATGCAAAAGCACGCCATGTTCTACACAGCTCGAGTTGCCTGTGCGGAGGAGAATATGATTCCATATGGTAAGTGGGGATATCAGCTCTCTGCAGTTACAGTTATTCAGAATAGTTTGCTAAAATTATCTTTAATTGACCAATCACTGGAAATATTAGTTTCTTTTGTGCAAAGTTTACTCAAGCCCAATTTATTGGTACTCAATTTCCGGAAGTAAAACATCATATTATAGTAACTGTGCATGACACGATCGTAGCTATTTATACACGAGAGTATCAGCAAACTATAAAAGGGGAGCAACCAAGTCCCGGCAAGCATTCCGCTAGTTCAAAATGTATTCCGGGTTGTATAAAACTTGTACCGTCTTTGCTTTTCTGAGCTTGAGTCTGAATTGTGCGCGGGCTCTTCAGGATCACGCCAAGGATAATGGCGATATTTTCATTATAAACTATGATAGCTTCGATGGCGATGTGGATGACATATCCACGACTACTCCAGCTCCCAGAGAAGCTGACTATGTAGATTTTGAAGAGGTTAATCGAAACTGCAATGCTAGTTTTATAACGTCAACCTGTGAGTGTGGGGGACTATTGTGATGGATAATGAAGGCAATTAGTGACTTCTTCGATCATCTCTTTCAGCCAATGTCTTGCAGTTCAATAGCACGGGTGATTTGCCAGAGGACAAGGATAAAGTAACTAGCATGGTAGGTGTGGTTTTATAGTCCTTTACCTCCACATTGTTACACATTCCTTGCAGTGTTACTTCAACTGCTTTTTCGAAAAGTCCGGTTTGATGACAGACTATAAGTTAAATACAGATCTGGTACGCAAATATGTTTGGCCAGCCACCGGTGATTCCATTGAGGCTTGCGAGGCCGAAGGCAGTAAGTGATCTGAACAGGAACAGGTGAAATAGAAGCTAAATCTTTAATCTGTAATCCCCAGAGGACGAGACAAATTCCTGCGTACGTGGTTATGCCATCGTCAAGTGCGTTTTCATCAGAGCCCTTACGGATGCCAGGAACAAGCCCACCGTTTGAGAATCAGTGAAAGTCAACAGCGTGGACTTATAGTAGAAAATTATAATCTAGCGTTAAAAACCAAATATTGCTACGACCGAAGCACCTAGTAGGCTATAAACCACTAGCACAAGCAACTCCTCCTTTGTTTTCCTGCTCCCACTATCACGTATCCTCGTTGCCGTCGCAAGTGGTGTTCCTCAGCAGTCGGCTCAGCCGCTTTCCAATTGGCTTGGGGTACTGGTTGTTCTTCAGCAGGAATTCCTTGGACTGGTGCTCCACGGCTCCGTTGTCTAGTTGGAACTGGCAGAGCGTGTGCAGAGGTCGCACGAGCGTTTTTCGCAGCTCAGGACGGGATTCGAGGACGGCCAGGCACTGGGCCGCGGTCTCCAGGGTGCTGAGGCATCCCTCTGTGGGTTGGGTGCGGATGATGTAGTCGCTGATGCCCACAGCGATGAGTTTCACCTGACGCAGGCGGTGCAGTGCAGGACTGCTGGCGTAGATTGCCTTGGCCTGCGGCCAGGTGCCATCGATGAGCACCAGGGTGTATGGACCGGCGCTGCGCTCCACCTCCTCCAGCGGTACAGAATCCCGGCTGGGGTACAAGAGAAGCGTCTGTGGCGAGTCGAGAATCCTCTGCAGTTCAGCGGGGTGTCTTTGGTTGGGGAAACGCTTGCCCTTGTAGACCACACATTTTCCAGGCTCCAGGCCCAACTGGAGCATCAGAGCTGTGCGCAACGATCTCTTCTCCTCGGCGGGATGTTGCAGGATCACAATCTGCGAGGCCACTGCCTCCGGTGGATGCGGAAGAGCCGGACACCAGCAAACAACCGCAGGTCGTCTGTAAAAAATTTCATCATGAGACTGAAGATTTCAGTGGGAGATTTCCCGCTTTACCACTCACTTGCACTTCTCGCACTTGTCGCGTCTGTCGGGCGGATCAGCGCTGATGCCCACGAGATCCTGCCAAGCTTCATCCTCCATTGTTGTAATTGAATAAATTAAATAAATGCAGAATGATGTTCTGGACAAGAAGAAATTCGCAATCACAGAACCATTACCAACTAGGTGGCAACGCCAATAGCCACATGGCAGGCACAACACGCCTGTCTTTGAAACAGCTGTTCGGCGGACAGTGAAATCTGTGTTTATGTGGTAACGTAATCGGGAATTCATTTAATGTTTAATATATTTTGACAATCAAATAATATATACTCATTAATAAATGCTTAAAAAATGTTGAAGAAAAAGTAAAATACAATTATATAGTGTTATTATAGGCTTAAGGGCACTTTGTAAACTAATAAAAATTCACCATCCAATTCACAATCAGCGAACATCTTCAGCTTACGCCGCATAAACATTGCACTTCAGCTTTCTGTTTTCTATTTAAGTTTTGTACATGAATTAAACTAGTTGTTAGGCTTAAAGTTTTTAAAGTCCGTAGATTAATTTAAGAAAAATGCAGAGTATAGGCTGGACACTGATCATGAAACGCGGCTGCTTCTGCAGGAAGGAGACCCTGAACATCAACGGATCCCGGTACACAATCCGCGACAGGCTGGCGACCGGGTTTGTACCATATAGGCCCCACTATCTCCTCCGGAATATCTAATCTCTGGGTGTCTGTGCAGGGGCTTCAGTCTGATCGACCTTGGGGAAAACGCCTCCACGCGACGCAGCTACGCGATAAAGCGCATCACCTGCCACAGCATCGACGACCAGAACATAGCGCTGCGGGAAATCGAAAACTGTCGCAAAATCGACTCGGAAAACGTCATAAGGGTGGTGGACTACGAACTAAAGGGCCAGGCGGACATCGTCATCAACACAACAAGCACCCTGTACATCGTGCTGCCCTACTACAAGCACGGGTCTCTGGCCGACCACCTCCAGCTCAGATCGCGGAAACAGGACCATATGCCCGAGGCGCAGATCCTGCAGATCTTCTTGGGCGTCTGCGAGGGACTGAAGGCCATTCACGAGGCCAAGCCGGTGCCGCTGGCCCACCGTGATCTGAAGACGGCCAACATCTGTCTGTCCGACTCGTTTGAGCCCATAATTGTGGATCTCGGCTCCATGACGGAAGCCCGGCTGCAGATAGTGGGCCAGACGGATGCCCAGCGGCTGCAGGACGAGGCCGAGGAGAGGAGTTCCATTGTCTACCGGGCTCCAGAGCTATTCACCGTGAAAACGTACTGCACCATTGACGAGCGAACAGATATATGGGTAACACAAATGGCAAACAGACGGCTTAGAAATTATTATTTACATACTTTGTTAATCACTTTTTCAGAGTCTTGGTTGTGTGCTATATGCAATGTGCTACTTTAACTCACCCTACGATCCCATCTACGAGCGAGGCGACAGCGTTGCTTTGGCTGTGCTTAGCGGTAACCTAAACATTCCAGAGGATTCCATCTACACAGAGGTAAAATATTGAGATCTACCCTAGCGAGCTGAATTGATAAAAAAAGACTATTCTACCAGGACATGCACGAATTAATCAACTACATGCTGCGCACCGATCCCATGGAACGGCCGTTCATCTTTAGTGTCATCGAAAGGACCCACGATCTGATACAGAAACTGGAGGGTCGCTTGTAGCTCCCACTTACCGGATTCCAACTCGTCTATACGCATTTCACCGAACCAGATACACCGCTAACTGTTTTTGACTTCGTATTATTGTAAAATAATTTTAAACCTGCAGAGATTTTTGTGAAATTATGTGTAACTAATCTAGTTTTTTTTTTATTTACTGAAACTAGTGATCGTCGCGTGTGAGTCCTGGGCAGTTTGTGCCCAAATCTTCGTCGTCCTCGTAGTGCGTTCCACACCAATAACAGAAGAGATAGGCGGTGCGCAGGTAGCCAGTGAGCAGCTCAAGTTGCTCCGATGGAGTGTATGGTTCCTCTTTAGGTGGCTTGTCATCATCCGACTCTCCTTCGCTCTCTGTTCCATCTTCCTCTTTTGGTTTTGGTGGCCAAAAGAAGTCCAGATCTGGTTCTGCAATGCCGGACTTAAGATCCAGCGATTCGCAAGTCTGCTGGCACCGTTTTATGTCATACTGGAGCTTGCGTTCTTCCGCTTTGTGGGTCGCTCGTCTTCTGTAAGCCTCAGTGCTGATTTCTTCGCGGGATTCAATGCCGGCCTTGCTGAGGAGGTGGGCCCTCCGCAATTCCTGCCTCTTAAGGGTCAACTCAGCAACTGCTGCCTCGCGTCCCAGTCCTCCGCGACCGCTCTTTATGGTGATTCCAACCGGTTCTGTGCGTGCATCCGATTGTTTGCCCAACCCGGAGCCCGCTTTGTAGCCCATTTTGGCCAACAGCTGGAAGCCTTTGTTGTCAGCGGATAGCGGTTTGTTGAGCGACTCCTGAAGGCGATCATTGTCCACTTTTCCAGAAGCAGCGGTTGCCTCTCTTTGGCGCTTCTTTAGCTCTTTGTTTTTGGCCTCCACTTCCATCTGCCGCTTCTTGCCACGATTTTGCACCAAGCTGGGACGCACATCCTGGAGGCTAATAGTTAAAGTAAGGGTATTCGTCACATGGTTATTTTATTGGATAATCTCATCTCACCCAGCCAGGAATTTGTCCGACATGTAATCCTCTTCCTCGTCAGACATTTGTTTATTTACACATGTACGTCAAATTAGCGTCGACGAGTTAGCAACGAAAGTGGAACGGTGGAATTTAGAACACTGGGGCCATTTTTATTTTTAAATTTTCTGGCTATTTGGGGGCCGAATTGACAAATGTTTGATGCAAAATTGTTTAGAATAAAAATATCTATCGGTCTATGTAGGTTGGGGCCAAATCCGAGGTCTGCAAGTGATTCAAAAATGCATTCGAAAAATCGGGTATCCACCATTTGGTTAACTGCTCCCCTCACAGAGGTTGTGCCAATATGCACGCTAAACCAGGTTATTAAGCGTTAATTCAAGTTTCTTGTCTGAAAGTTTCATCAAAATCAAACCCACAGATTTTGAGTAAAACGCCTAACAGTGAACCAACCTCGGATTTTTCCCATACAAAAAAGGGGGCCAAAAATTAATTTGTCTGGGGCTCCACTCATAGAGGTTGTGCCAACATGCACGGTAAATGGGCAGATTGGGGATCCTCCTAAGAACGTTTTATGAAAATTTCATGAAAATTAAACCCACAGTTTTCGAGAAAATTGATTTACAGTGTGGGGGTTAAATGGTCAAATTTTGAAATTGGCCGTTTCCCGCTGACTGCGCCAGCGAGACACCTTACAGCCATGACATCAACCATATAAATATCCATACATTTTCTATGCAAACTTTAAATAATTATTGCCACTCTCACAGAGGTTGTGCCAACTTGCACGGTATCGCAAAAAAAGGGGCATGTTTTAAACTAATTTCTGAATTAATTTCAGCCAAATCAAACCCACAGATTTCGAGAAATTTAAGTGTTTTTAAATTATGGCTTTTCACACGCGGTCACACTTCCCGCGCCAGAAACAGCGAATGCAGCCTTGACATTCACCATGTAAAAAACAAATTTACACCCCAAACTTTAAATAATTATTGCCACTCTCACAGAGGTTGTGCCAACTTGCACGGAATCGCAAAAGAAGGGGCATGTTTTTAAATAATTTCTGAATTAATTTCAGCCAAATCAAACCCACAGATTTCGAGAAATTCAAGTTTTTTTTAAATTATGGCTTTTCCCACGCGGTCACACTTCCCGCGCCAGAAACAGCGAATGCAGCCTTGACATTTACCATGTAAATAACAAATTTACACCCCAAACTTTAAATAATTATTGCCACTCTTACAGAAGTTTTGCCAACTTGCACGGTATCGCAAAAGAAGGCGCATGTTTTAAAGTAATTATACCCGTTACTCGTAGAGTAAAAGGGTATATTAGATTCGTGCAAAAGTATGTAACAGGTAGAAGGAAGCGTTTCCGACCATATAAAGTATATATATTCTTGATCAGGATCACTAGCCGAGTCGATCTAGCCATGTCCGTCTGTCCGTCTGTCCGTCTGTCCGTCCGTCTGTCCGTCCGTCCGTCTGTATGAACGCTGAGATCTCGGAAACTATAAAAGCTAGAAGATTGAGATTTGGCATGCAGATTCTAGGGGTTAATACGCAGCGCAAGTTTTTCACGCCGATGTGCCACGCCCCCTCTAACGCCCACAAACCGCGAAAAACTGTGGCACCCGTCTGTATGAACGCTGAGATCTCGGAAACTATAAAAGCTAGAAGATTGAGATTTGGCATGCAGATTCTAGGGGTTAATACGCAGGCAAGTTTTTCTCGCCGATGTGCCACGCCTCCTCTAACGCCCACAAACCGCGAAAAACTGTGGCACCCACAGTTTTGAAGCTAGATTAACGGGAAAAGGAATGTGTATTCGTTTCTTCAATACATATTGATAGACCAAAGTGGGAAACCCCCCTCCCCCTAACGCCCACAAACCGCTAAAAACCTTGGCACCCGTCTGTATGAACGCTGAGATTTCGGAAACTATAAAAGCTAGAAGATTGAGATTTGGCATGCAGATTGTAGGGGTTAATACGCAGCGCAAGTTTTTCACGCCGATGTGCCGCGCCCCCTCTAACGCCCACAAACCGCGAAAAACTGTGGCACCCACATTTTTGAAGCTATATTAATGGGAAAAGCAATGTGTATTCGTTTCATCAATACATATTGATAGACCAAAGTTGGAAACCCCCCTCCCCTAACGCCCACAAACCGCGAAAAGCTGTGGCGCCCATAGTTTTAAAGCTAGAGCAAAAGTGTAAACGCAATTTTGTTTGGGTTATTAACGCCTACCGAAATGTAGAAGAATTTTTTTTAATTTTTTGAAGCGGCTGCTTGGTTTGCCCTGCTTGAGACTGCTGACTTTAGCTGAGTAACGGGTATTTGATAGTCGAGGCACTCGACTATAGCGTTCCCTCTTGTTTTTGAATTCATTTCAGCCAAATCAAACCCACAGATTTCGAGATTTCAAGTCATTTAAATTAGGGCTTTCACACTATTCAACTAGCGAGACAGCGTGTGGAGCCGTGACATAAGCCAAAATGTACAACACTAAATTGAGCCAATTGGCATTTTTATGGCGCCTTATATCGAAAATAAATATATTTTTATAGCGAACTTTCAATTAATATGTATGCACCCCATAATTGGACTTGCCCTCCTGATCATTTTAATTTATAATTCATTCAAATCGATCCTGTGGTTTGGTAGAAATTAACAGTTTACTAATTTTGGAAAAATGTAATAATTTTTTTTGGAGCGGTTGTGGAGTTGCCATACTGCAGAAATCCGCTATCCCCATTACTTTCGAAGAACATAGTAAGAAGAAGAGAAGTGGAATTGAAAAGTAAAACGAAGTTAAGTGAACAACTAAAAATAAATACATCATGTGTAAGTAATCGCATTGAATAAAATTTAAATGAATGTCTTTTAATAGTCTTTTATTTTAGCGCAAAAGGAGCTTTTAACAAGTTTCTTTACATAAGGTGTCTTTGGATCAAAAATGCATTGTAGAAGAAAATATTTTTATTTAAGTTTTAGACGCTGTTCACAAATGAAGATTTTTAAACTTTGCTGTGACTTTAAAATTTTGAATGCGCCCACCTCTCTTGTGCTTCAGTTAGATTGCATTTTCCAAAACGACTGTATAAAAGAGACATGTAACTATTTAATTCCGAAAAAATTACCAAAATTAGTTGACCACTCTTGAAAGACTAAGAAAATTTGTGATTTTCTTAAATTAAAGATACCGCAAATACCAGAGCTGATGGACTATAGGCGTAGTGGCAACTTATGCTTAGAAAAGCCTCATTTATCGAAATAAAATGGTGGCACGCCTGGACACCGACCCAAGTCACATTTTGTCGGCTTGTGTTATCTGCAACCTAGTACTTGTTGAGTATCCGTTATTTTGTAAGACGGCGGTGCAACGGCGTGGCATGGAGTCGACAAGGTCCTGGCACCGCTTTACAGGAATGTCATGCCAGCAGATACTGCTCATGCTCAAGCCACCGTGTTTAATAGTTTTTTTTAATAAACTTTGGGCGATATTCCTCGTTAGGGGGACGTCGAACATACTCTCTAGAACCAGTACCACCAAACTTCGGCCATAAAAAATAAAAATATTGGATGTTACTTAAATGACTCTTTATTTCATTTATTCAATTATATGTATGTATGTATTTTATATATCGGAAAAAGTGAAGAATTAGACTTCATTGGCAGCTTCTTCTCCGCCAGCTTCTTCGCCGCCTTCCTCGACTCCTTCCAACTCAGGACGATTCGGGCGACGGTTCTTGCGACGGCGAGGACGACGGCGGCGTCGTCGATCCCCTTCATGGGATGGGGGATTCCCACGATAAAATTGGTAATAGTCTGAAAAACAGATTAGTGTTATTATAAATAATAAATAAATAGTATATAATACAATACTTACACATTTCACCATAGAGATCTGTCGCGCCATCTTGATATGCTTGGTGTAGAACTGAACTGCAGAACTGAATTTTGCGAATTACTGCGAAATACAAGAGTGGCCAATTGGCTCAATTTAGTGTTGTAGGTCGTACTTGCCGATATATCGAAATAAATACCTACATTTTGGCTTATGTCATGGCTGCACACGCTGTCTCGCTAATTGAATAGTGTGAAAGCCCTAATTTAAATGACTTGAAATCTCGAAATCTGTGGGTTTGATTTGGCTGAAATTAATTCAGAAATTACTTAAAAACATGCCCCTTCTTTTGCGATACCGTGCAAGTTGGCACAACCTCTGTGAGAGTGGCAATAATTATTTAAAGTTTGGGGTTAAATTTGTTATTTACATGGTAAATGTCAAGGCTGCATTCGCTGTTTCCGGCGAGGGAAGTGTGACCTCGTGGGAAAAGCCATAATTTAAAAAAACTTGAATTTCTCGAAATCTGTGGGTTTGATTTGGCTGAAATTAATTCAGAAATTACTTAAAAACATGCCCCTTTTTTGCGATACCGTGCAAGTTGGCATAACCTCTGTGAAAGCTGTATTAATTATTTAAAGTTTGCATAGAAAATGTATGGATATTTACATGGATGATGTCATGGCTGTAAGGTGTCTCGCTGGCGCAGTCAGCGGGAAACGGCCAATTTCAAAATTTGACCATTTAACCCCCACACTGTAAATCAATGTTCTGGAAAACTGTGGGTTTAATTTTCATGAAATTTTCACAAAACGTTCTTAGGAGGATCCCCAATCTTCCCATTTACCGTGCATGTTGACACAACCTCTATGAGTGGAGCCCCAGACAAATTCATTTTTGGCCCCTTTTTTTGTATGGGAAAAATCCGAGGTTGGTTCACTTTTAGGCGTTTTACTTAAATCTGTGGGTTTGATTTTGATGAAACTTTCAGACAAGAAGATTGAATTAACGCTTTATAACCTGGTTTAGCGTGCATATTGGCACAACCTCTGTGAGGGAGCAGTTAAGCAAATGGTGGATACCCGATTTTTCGAATGCATTTTTGAAACACTTGCAGACCTCGGATTTGGCCCCAACCTATATAGATCGATAGATATTTTAATTCTAAACAATTTTGCATCAAACGACCCCTAAATAGCCAGAAAATTTAAAAATAAAAATTGCCCCAGTGTTCCAAATTCCACCGTTGCACTTTCGTTGCTAACTCGTCGACGCTAGTTTTACGTACATAAAATGGATTGTTTCACAATGTACGTCAAATTAGCGTCGACGAGTTAGCAACGAAAGTGGAACGGTGGAATTTGGAACACTGGGGCCATTTTTATTTTTAAATTTTCTGGCTATTTGGGGGCCGAATTGACAAATGTTTGATGCAAAATTGTTTAGAATTAAAATATCTATCGATCTATATAGGTTGGGGCCAAATCCGGGGTCTGCAAGTGTTTCAAAAATGCATTCGAAAAATCGGGTATCCACCATTTGGTTAACTGCTCCCCTCATAGAGGTTGTGCCAATATGCACGCTAAACCAGGTTATTAAGCGTTAATTCAAGCTTCTTGTCTGAAAGTTTCATCAAAATCAAACCCACAGATTTTGAGTAAAACGCCTAACAGTGAACCAACCTCGGATTTTTCCCATACAAAAAAGGGGGCCAAAAATTAATTTGTCTGGGGCTCCACTCATAGAGGTTGTGCCAACATGCACGGTAAATGGGCAGATTGGGGATCCTCCTAAGAACGTTTTATGAAAATTTCATGAAAATTAAACCCACAGTTTTCGAGAAAATTGATTTACAGTGTGGGGGTTAAATGGTCAAATTTTGAAATTGGCCGTTTCCCGCTGACTGCGCCAGCGAGACACCTTACAGCCATGACATCAACCATGTAAATATCCATACATTTTCTATGCAAACTTTAAATAATTAATACAGCTTTCACAGAGGTTGTGCCAACTTGCACGGTATCGCAAAAGAAGGGGCATGTTTTAAAGTAATTTCTGAATTAATTTCAGCCAAATCAAACCCACAGATTTCGAGAAATTTAAGTTTTTTTAAATTATGGCTTTTTCCACGCGGTCACACTTCCCGCGCCAGAAGCAGCGAATGCACCCTTGACATTTACCATGTAAAAAACAAATTTACACCCCAAACTTTAAATAATTATTGCCACTCTCACAGAGGTTGTGCCAACTTGCACGGTATCGCAAAAGAAGGGGCATGTTTTTAAGTAATTTCTGAATTAATTTCAGCCAAATCAAACCCACAGATTTCGAGATTTCAAGTCATTTAAATTAGGGCTTTCACACTATTCAATTAGCGAGACAGCGTGTGCAGCCATGACATAAGCCAAAATGTAGGTATTTATTTCGATATATCGGCAAGTACGACCTACAACACTAAATTGAGCCAATTGGCCACTCTTGTATTTCGCAGTAATTCGCAAAATTCAGTTCTGCAGTTCAGTTCTACACCAAGCATATCAAGATGGCGCGACAGATCTCTATGGTGAAATGTGTAAGTATTGTATTATATACTATTTATTTATTATTTATAATAACACTAATCTGTTTTTCAGACTATTACCAATTTTATCGTGGGGAATCCCCCATCCCATGAAGGGGATCGACGACGCCGCCGTCGTCCTCGCCGTCGCAAGAACCGTCGCCCGAATCGTCCTGAGTTGGAAGGAGTCGAGGAAGGCGGCGAAGAAGCTGGCGGAGAAGAAGCTGCCAATGAAGTCTAATTCTTCACTTTTTCCGATATATAAAATACATACATACATATAATTGAATAAATGAAATAAAGAGTCATTTAAGTAACATCCAATATTTTTATTTTTTATGGCCGAAGTTTGGTGGTACTGGTTCTAGAGAGTATGTTCGACGTCCCCCTAACGAGGAATATCGCCCAAAGTTTATTAAAAAAAAACTATTAAACACGGTGGCTTGAGCATGAGCAGTATCTGCTGGCATGACATTCCTGTAAAGCGGTGCCAGGACCTTGTCGACTCCATGCCACGCCGTTGCACCGCCGTCTTACAAAATAACGGATACTCAACAAGTACTAGGTTGCAGATAACACAAGCCGACAAAATGTGACTTGGGTCGGTGTCCAGGCGTGCCACCATTTTATTTCGATAAATGAGGCTTTTCTAAGCATAAGTTGCCACTACGCCTATAGTCCATCAGCTCTGGTATTTGCGGTATCTTTAATTTAAGAAAATCACAAATTTTCTTAGTCTTTCAAGAGTGGTCAACTAATTTTGGTAATTTTTTCGGAATTAAATAGTTACATGTCTCTTTTATACAGTCGTTTTGGAAAATGCAATCTAACTGAAGCACAAGAGAGGTGGGCGCATTCAAAATTTTAAAGTCACAGCAAAGTTTAAAAATCTTCATTTGTGAACAGCGTCTAAAACTTAAATAAAAATATTTTCTTCTACAATGCATTTTTGATCCAAAGACACCTTATGTAAAGAAACTTGTTAAAAGCTCCTTTTGCGCTAAAATAAAAGACTATTAAAAGACATTCATTTAAATTTTATTCAATGCGATTACTTACACATGATGTATTTATTTTTAGTTGTTCACTTAACTTCGTTTTACTTTTCAATTCCACTTCTCTTCTTCTTACTATGTTCTTCGAAAGTAATGGGGATAGCGGATTTCTGCAGTATGGCAACTCCACAACCGCTCCAAAAAAAATTATTACATTTTTCCAAAATTAGTAAACTGTTAATTTCTACCAAACCACAGGATCGATTTGAATGAATTATAAATTAAAATGATCAGGAGGGCAAGTCCAATTATGGGGTGCATACATATTAATTGAAAGTTCGCTATAAAAATATATTTATTTTCGATATAAGGCGCCATAAAAATGCCAATTGGCTCAATTTAGTGTTGTACATTTTGGCTTATGTCACGGCTCCACACGCTGTCTCGCTAGTTGAATAGTGTGAAAGCCCTAATTTAAATGACTTGAAATCTCGAAATCTGTGGGTTTGATTTGGCTGAAATGAATTCAAAAACAAGAGGGAACGCTATAGTCGAGTGCCTCGACTATCAAATACCCGTTACTCAGCTAAAGTCAGCAGTCTCAAGCAGGGCAAACCAAGCAGCCGCTTCAAAAAATTAAAAAAAATTCTTCTACATTTCGGTAGGCGTTAATAACCCAAACAAAATTGCGTTTACACTTTTGCTCTAGCTTTAAAACTATGGGCGCCACAGCTTTTCGCGGTTTGTGGGCGTTAGGGGGAGGGGGGTTTCCAACTTTGGTCTATCAATATGTATTGATGAAACGAATACACATTGCTTTTCCCATTAATATAGCTTCAAAAATGTGGGTGCCACAGTTTTTCGCGGTTTGTGGGCGTTAGAGGGGGCGCGGCACATCGGCGTGAAAAACTTGCGCTGCGTATTAACCCCTACAATCTGCATGCCAAATCTCAATCTTCTAGCTTTTATAGTTTCCGAAATCTCAGCGTTCATACAGACGGGTGCCAAGGTTTTTAGCGGTTTGTGGGCTATCAATATGTATTGAAGAAACGAATACACATTCCTTTTCCCGTTAATCTAGCTTCAAAACTGTGGGTGCCACAGTTTTTCGCGGTTTGTGGGCGTTAGAGGAGGCGTGGCACATCGGCGAGAAAAACTTGCCTGCGTATTAACCCCTAGAATCTGCATGCCAAATCTCAATCTTCTAGCTTTTATAGTTTCCGAGATCTCAGCGTTCATACAGACGGGTGCCACAGTTTTTCGCGGTTTGTGGGCGTTAGAGGGGGCGTGGCACATCGGCGTGAAAAACTTGCGCTGCGTATTAACCCCTAGAATCTGCATGCCAAATCTCAATCTTCTAGCTTTTATAGTTTCCGAGATCTCAGCGTTCATACAGACGGACGGACGGACAGACGGACGGACAGACGGACAGACGGACAGACGGACATGGCTAGATCGACTCGGCTAGTGATCCTGATCAAGAATATATATACTTTATATGGTCGGAAACGCTTCCTTCTACCTGTTACATACTTTTGCACGAATCTAATATACCCTTTTACTCTACGAGTAACGGGTATAATTACTTTAAAACATGCGCCTTCTTTTGCGATACCGTGCAAGTTGGCAAAACTTCTGTAAGAGTGGCAATAATTATTTAAAGTTTGGGGTGTAAATTTGTTATTTACATGGTAAATGTCAATGCTGCATTCGCTGTGTCTGGCGCGTGTGACCGCGTGGGAAAAGCCATAATAAAAAAAAACTTGAATTTCTCGAAATCTGTGGGTTTGATTTGGCTGAAATTAATTCAGAAATTATTTAAAAACATGCCCCTTCTTTTGCGATTCCGTGCAAGTTGGCACAACCTCTGTGAGAGTGGCAATAATTATTTAAAGTTTGGGGTGTAAATTTGTTTTTTACATGGTGAATGTCAAGGCTGCATTCGCTGTTTCTGGCGCGGGAAGTGTGACCGCGTGTGAAAAGCCATAATTTAAAAACACTTAAATTTCTCGAAATCTGTGGGTTTGATTTGGCTGAAATTAATTCAGAAATTAGTTTAAAACATGCCCCTTTTTTTGCGATACCGTGCAAGTTGGCACAACCTCTGTGAGAGTGGCAATAATTATTTAAAGTTTGCATAGAAAATGTATGGATATTTATATGGTTGATGTCATGGCTGTAAGGTGTCTCGCTGGCGCAGTCAGCGGGAAACGGCCAATTTCAAAATTTGACCATTTAACCCCCACACTGTAAATCAATTTTCTCGAAAACTGTGGGTTTAATTTTCATGAAATTTTCATAAAACGTTCTTAGGAGGATCCGCAATCTGCCCATTTACCGTGCATGTTGGCACAACCTCTATGAGTGGAGCCCCAGACAAATTATTTTTGGCCCCCTTTTTGTATGGGAAAAATCCGAGGTTGGTTCACTGTTAGGCGTTTTACTCAAAATCTGTGGGTTTGATTTTGATGAAACTTTCAGACAAGAAACTTGAATTAACGCTTAATAACCTGGTTTAGCGTGCATATTGGCACAACCTCTGTGAGGGGAGCAGTTAACCAAATGGTGGATACCCGATTTTTCGAATGCATTTTTGAATCACTTGCAGACCTCGGATTTGGCCCCAACCTACATAGACCGATAGATATTTTTATTCTAAACAATTTTGCATCAAACATTTGTCAATTCGGCCCCCAAATAGCCAGAAAATTTAAAAATAAAAATGGCCCCAGTGTTCTAAATTCCACCGTTCCACTTTCGTTGCTAACTCGTCGACGCTAATTTGACGTACATGAAACAGTTGACAATTTTATGTACGTCAAATTAGCGTCGACGAGTTAGCAACGAAAGTGGAACGGTGGAATTTAGAACACTGGGGCCATTTTTATTTTTAAATTTTCTGGCTATTTGGGGGCCGAATTGACAAATGTTTGATGCAAAATTGTTTAGAATAAAAATATCTATCGGTCTATGTAGGTTGGGGCCAAATCCGAGGTCTGCAAGTGATTCAAAAATGCATTCGAAAAATCGGGTATCCACCATTTGGTTAACTGCTCCCCTCACAGAGGTTGTGCCAATATGCACGCTAAACCAGGTTATTAAGCGTTAATTCAAGTTTCTTGTCTGAAAGTTTCATCAAAATCAAACCCACAGATTTTGAGTAAAACGCCTAACAGTGAACCAACCTCGGATTTTTCCCATACAAAAAAGGGGGCCAAAAATTAATTTGTCTGGGGCTCCACTCATAGAGGTTGTGCCAACATGCACGGTAAATGGGCAGATTGGGGATCCTCCTAAGAACGTTTTATGAAAATTTCATGAAAATTAAACCCACAGTTTTCGAGAAAATTGATTTACAGTGTGGGGGTTAAATGGTCAAATTTTGAAATTGGCCGTTTCCCGCTGACTGCGCCAGCGAGACACCTTACAGCCATGACATCAACCATATAAATATCCATACATTTTCTATGCAAACTTTAAATAATTATTGCCACTCTCACAGAGGTTGTGCCAACTTGCACGGTATCGCAAAAAAGGGGCATGTTTTAAACTAATTTCTGAATTAATTTCAGCCAAATCAAACCCACAGATTTCGAGAAATTTAAGTGTTTTTAAATTATGGCTTTTCACACGCGGTCACACTTCCCGCGCCAGAAACAGCGAATGCAGCCTTGACATTCACCATGTAAAAAACAAATTTACACCCCAAACTTTAAATAATTATTGCCACTCTCACAGAGGTTGTGCCAACTTGCACGGAATCGCAAAAGAAGGGGCATGTTTTTAAATAATTTCTGAATTAATTTCAGCCAAATCAAACCCACAGATTTCGAGAAATTCAAGTTTTTTTTAAATTATGGCTTTTCCCACGCGGTCACACTTCCCGCGCCAGAAACAGCGAATGCAGCCTTGACATTTACCATGTAAATAACAAATTTACACCCCAAACTTTAAATAATTATTGCCACTCTTACAGAAGTTTTGCCAACTTGCACGGTATCGCAAAAGAAGGCGCATGTTTTAAAGTAATTATACCCGTTACTCGTAGAGTAAAAGGGTATATTAGATTCGTGCAAAAGTATGTAACAGGTAGAAGGAAGCGTTTCCGACCATATAAAGTATATATATTCTTGATCAGGATCACTAGCCGAGTCGATCTAGCCATGTCCGTCTGTCCGTCTGTCCGTCTGTCCGTCCGTCTGTCCGTCCGTCCGTCTGTATGAACGCTGAGATCTCGGAAACTATAAAAGCTAGAAGATTGAGATTTGGCATGCAGATTCTAGGGGTTAATACGCAGCGCAAGTTTTTCACGCCGATGTGCCACGCCCCCTCTAACGCCCACAAACCGCGAAAAACTGTGGCACCCGTCTGTATGAACGCTGAGATCTCGGAAACTATAAAAGCTAGAAGATTGAGATTTGGCATGCAGATTCTAGGGGTTAATACGCAGGCAAGTTTTTCTCGCCGATGTGCCACGCCTCCTCTAACGCCCACAAACCGCGAAAAACTGTGGCACCCACAGTTTTGAAGCTAGATTAACGGGAAAAGGAATGTGTATTCGTTTCTTCAATACATATTGATAGACCAAAGTGGGAAACCCCCCTCCCCCCTAACGCCCACAAACCGCTAAAAACCTTGGCACCCGTCTGTATGAACGCTGAGATTTCGGAAACTATAAAAGCTAGAAGATTGAGATTTGGCATGCAGATTGTAGGGGTTAATACGCAGCGCAAGTTTTTCACGCCGATGTGCCGCGCCCCCTCTAACGCCCACAAACCGCGAAAAACTGTGGCACCCACATTTTTGAAGCTATATTAATGGGAAAAGCAATGTGTATTCGTTTCATCAATACATATTGATAGACCAAAGTTGGAAACCCCCCCTCCCCCTAACGCCCACAAACCGCGAAAAGCTGTGGCGCCCATAGTTTTAAAGCTAGAGCAAAAGTGTAAACGCAATTTTGTTTGGGTTATTAACGCCTACCGAAATGTAGAAGAATTTTTTTTAATTTTTTGAAGCGGCTGCTTGGTTTGCCCTGCTTGAGACTGCTGACTTTAGCTGAGTAACGGGTATTTGATAGTCGAGGCACTCGACTATAGCGTTCCCTCTTGTTTTTGAATTCATTTCAGCCAAATCAAACCCACAGATTTCGAGATTTCAAGTCATTTAAATTAGGGCTTTCACACTATTCAACTAGCGAGACAGCGTGTGGAGCCGTGACATAAGCCAAAATGTACAACACTAAATTGAGCCAATTGGCATTTTTATGGCGCCTTATATCGAAAATAAATATATTTTTATAGCGAACTTTCAATTAATATGTATGCACCCCATAATTGGACTTGCCCTCCTGATCATTTTAATTTATAATTCATTCAAATCGATCCTGTGGTTTGGTAGAAATTAACAGTTTACTAATTTTGGAAAAATGTAATAATTTTTTTGGAGCGGTTGTGGAGTTGCCATACTGCAGAAATCCGCTATCCCCATTACTTTCGAAGAACATAGTAAGAAGAAGAGAAGTGGAATTGAAAAGTAAAACGAAGTTAAGTGAACAACTAAAAATAAATACATCATGTGTAAGTAATCGCATTGAATAAAATTTAAATGAATGTCTTTTAATAGTCTTTTATTTTAGCGCAAAAGGAGCTTTTAACAAGTTTCTTTACATAAGGTGTCTTTGGATCAAAAATGCATTGTAGAAGAAAATATTTTTATTTAAGTTTTAGACGCTGTTCACAAATGAAGATTTTTAAACTTTGCTGTGACTTTAAAATTTTGAATGCGCCCACCTCTCTTGTGCTTCAGTTAGATTGCATTTTCCAAAACGACTGTATAAAAGAGACATGTAACTATTTAATTCCGAAAAAATTACCAAAATTAGTTGACCACTCTTGAAAGACTAAGAAAATTTGTGATTTTCTTAAATTAAAGATACCGCAAATACCAGAGCTGATGGACTATAGGCGTAGTGGCAACTTATGCTTAGAAAAGCCTCATTTATCGAAATAAAATGGTGGCACGCCTGGACACCGACCCAAGTCACATTTTGTCGGCTTGTGTTATCTGCAACCTAGTACTTGTTGAGTATCCGTTATTTTGTAAGACGGCGGTGCAACGGCGTGGCATGGAGTCGACAAGGTCCTGGCACCGCTTTACAGGAATGTCATGCCAGCAGATACTGCTCATGCTCAAGCCACCGTGTTTAATAGTTTTTTTTAATAAACTTTGGGCGATATTCCTCGTTAGGGGGACGTCGAACATACTCTCTAGAACCAGTACCACCAAACTTCGGCCATAAAAAATAAAAATATTGGATGTTACTTAAATGACTCTTTATTTCATTTATTCAATTATATGTATGTATGTATTTTATATATCGGAAAAAGTGAAGAATTAGACTTCATTGGCAGCTTCTTCTCCGCCAGCTTCTTCGCCGCCTTCCTCGACTCCTTCCAACTCAGGACGATTCGGGCGACGGTTCTTGCGACGGCGAGGACGACGGCGGCGTCGTCGATCCCCTTCATGGGATGGGGGATTCCCCACGATAAAATTGGTAATAGTCTGAAAAACAGATTAGTGTTATTATAAATAATAAATAAATAGTATATAATACAATACTTACACATTTCACCATAGAGATCTGTCGCGCCATCTTGATATGCTTGGTGTAGAACTGAACTGCAGAACTGAATTTTGCGAATTACTGCGAAATACAAGAGTGGCCAATTGGCTCAATTTAGTGTTGTAGGTCGTACTTGCCGATATATCGAAATAAATACCTACATTTTGGCTTATGTCATGGCTGCACACGCTGTCTCGCTAATTGAATAGTGTGAAAGCCCTAATTTAAATGACTTGAAATCTCGAAATCTGTGGGTTTGATTTGGCTGAAATTAATTCAGAAATTACTTAAAAACATGCCCCTTCTTTTGCGATACCGTGCAAGTTGGCACAACCTCTGTGAGAGTGGCAATAATTATTTAAAGTTTGGGGTTAAATTTGTTATTTACATGGTAAATGTCAAGGCTGCATTCGCTGTTTCCGGCGAGGGAAGTGTGACCTCGTGGGAAAAGCCATAATTTAAAAAAACTTGAATTTCTCGAAATCTGTGGGTTTGATTTGGCTGAAATTAATTCAGAAATTACTTAAAAACATGCCCCTTTTTTGCGATACCGTGCAAGTTGGCATAACCTCTGTGAAAGCTGTATTAATTATTTAAAGTTTGCATAGAAAATGTATGGATATTTACATGGATGATGTCATGGCTGTAAGGTGTCTCGCTGGCGCAGTCAGCGGGAAACGGCCAATTTCAAAATTTGACCATTTAACCCCCACACTGTAAATCAATGTTCTGGAAAACTGTGGGTTTAATTTTCATGAAATTTTCACAAAACGTTCTTAGGAGGATCCCCAATCTTCCCATTTACCGTGCATGTTGACACAACCTCTATGAGTGGAGCCCCAGACAAATTCATTTTTGGCCCCTTTTTTTGTATGGGAAAAATCCGAGGTTGGTTCACTTTTAGGCGTTTTACTTAAATCTGTGGGTTTGATTTTGATGAAACTTTCAGACAAGAAGATTGAATTAACGCTTTATAACCTGGTTTAGCGTGCATATTGGCACAACCTCTGTGAGGGGAGCAGTTAAGCAAATGGTGGATACCCGATTTTTCGAATGCATTTTTGAAACACTTGCAGACCTCGGATTTGGCCCCAACCTATATAGATCGATAGATATTTTAATTCTAAACAATTTTGCATCAAACGACCCCTAAATAGCCAGAAAATTTAAAAATAAAAATTGCCCCAGTGTTCCAAATTCCACCGTTGCACTTTCGTTGCTAACTCGTCGACGCTAGTTTTACGTACATAAAATGGATTGTTTCACAATGTACGTCAAATTAGCGTCGACGAGTTAGCAACGAAAGTGGAACGGTGGAATTTGGAACACTGGGGCCATTTTTATTTTTAAATTTTCTGGCTATTTGGGGGCCGAATTGACAAATGTTTGATGCAAAATTGTTTAGAATTAAAATATCTATCGATCTATATAGGTTGGGGCCAAATCCGGGGTCTGCAAGTGTTTCAAAAATGCATTCGAAAAATCGGGTACATTTGGTTAACTGCAAAGAGGTTGTGCCAATATGCACGCTAAACCAGGTTATTAAGCGTTAATTCAAGCTTCTTGTCTGAAAGTTTCATCAAAATCAAACCCACAGATTTTGAGTAAAACGCCTAACAGTGAACCAACCTCGGATTTTTCCCATACAAAAAAGGGGGCCAAAAATTAATTTGTCTGGGGCTCCACTCATAGAGGTTGTGCCAACATGCACGGTAAATGGGCAGATTGGGGATCCTCCTAAGAACGTTTTATGAAAATTTCATGAAAATTAAACCCACAGTTTTCGAGAAAATTGATTTACAGTGTGGGGGTTAAATGGTCAAATTTTGAAATTGGCCGTTTCCCGCTGACTGCGCCAGCGAGACACCTTACAGCCATGACATCAACCATGTAAATATCCATACATTTTCTATGCAAACTTTAAATAATTAATACAGCTTTCACAGAGGTTGTGCCAACTTGCACGGTATCGCAAAAGAAGGGGCATGTTTTAAAGTAATTTCTGAATTAATTTCAGCCAAATCAAACCCACAGATTTCGAGAAATTTAAGTTTTTTTTAAATTATGGCTTTTTCCACGCGGTCACACTTCCCGCGCCAGAAGCAGCGAATGCACCCTTGACATTTACCATGTAAAAAACAAATTTACACCCCAAACTTTAAATAATTATTGCCACTCTCACAGAGGTTGTGCCAACTTGCACGGTATCGCAAAAGAAGGGGCATGTTTTTAAGTAATTTCTGAATTAATTTCAGCCAAATCAAACCCACAGATTTCGAGATTTCAAGTCATTTAAATTAGGGCTTTCACACTATTCAATTAGCGAGACAGCGTGTGCAGCCATGACATAAGCCAAAATGTAGGTATTTATTTCGATATATCGGCAAGTACGACCTACAACACTAAATTGAGCCAATTGGCCACTCTTGTATTTCGCAGTAATTCGCAAAATTCAGTTCTGCAGTTCAGTTCTACACCAAGCATATCAAGATGGCGCGACAGATCTCTATGGTGAAATGTGTAAGTATTGTATTATATACTATTTATTTATTATTTATAATAACACTAATCTGTTTTTCAGACTATTACCAATTTTATCGTGGGGAATCCCCCATCCCATGAAGGGGATCGACGACGCCGCCGTCGTCCTCGCCGTCGCAAGAACCGTCGCCCGAATCGTCCTGAGTTGGAAGGAGTCGAGGAAGGCGGCGAAGAAGCTGGCGGAGAAGAAGCTGCCAATGAAGTCTAATTCTTCACTTTTTCCGATATATAAAATACATACATACATATAATTGAATAAATGAAATAAAGAGTCATTTAAGTAACATCCAATATTTTTATTTTTTATGGCCGAAGTTTGGTGGTACTGGTTCTAGAGAGTATGTTCGACGTCCCCCTAACGAGGAATATCGCCCAAAGTTTATTAAAAAAAACTATTAAACACGGTGGCTTGAGCATGAGCAGTATCTGCTGGCATGACATTCCTGTAAAGCGGTGCCAGGACCTTGTCGACTCCATGCCACGCCGTTGCACCGCCGTCTTACAAAATAACGGATACTCAACAAGTACTAGGTTGCAGATAACACAAGCCGACAAAATGTGACTTGGGTCGGTGTCCAGGCGTGCCACCATTTTATTTCGATAAATGAGGCTTTTCTAAGCATAAGTTGCCACTACGCCTATAGTCCATCAGCTCTGGTATTTGCGGTATCTTTAATTTAAGAAAATCACAAATTTTCTTAGTCTTTCAAGAGTGGTCAACTAATTTTGGTAATTTTTTCGGAATTAAATAGTTACATGTCTCTTTTATACAGTCGTTTTGGAAAATGCAATCTAACTGAAGCACAAGAGAGGTGGGCGCATTCAAAATTTTAAAGTCACAGCAAAGTTTAAAAATCTTCATTTGTGAACAGCGTCTAAAACTTAAATAAAAATATTTTCTTCTACAATGCATTTTTGATCCAAAGACACCTTATGTAAAGAAACTTGTTAAAAGCTCCTTTTGCGCTAAAATAAAAGACTATTAAAAGACATTCATTTAAATTTTATTCAATGCGATTACTTACACATGATGTATTTATTTTTAGTTGTTCACTTAACTTCGTTTTACTTTTCAATTCCACTTCTCTTCTTCTTACTATGTTCTTCGAAAGTAATGGGGATAGCGGATTTCTGCAGTATGGCAACTCCACAACCGCTCCAAAAAAAATTATTACATTTTTCCAAAATTAGTAAACTGTTAATTTCTACCAAACCACAGGATCGATTTGAATGAATTATAAATTAAAATGATCAGGAGGGCAAGTCCAATTATGGGGTGCATACATATTAATTGAAAGTTCGCTATAAAAATATATTTATTTTCGATATAAGGCGCCATAAAAATGCCAATTGGCTCAATTTAGTGTTGTACATTTTGGCTTATGTCACGGCTCCACACGCTGTCTCGCTAGTTGAATAGTGTGAAAGCCCTAATTTAAATGACTTGAAATCTCGAAATCTGTGGGTTTGATTTGGCTGAAATGAATTCAAAAACAAGAGGGAACGCTATAGTCGAGTGCCTCGACTATCAAATACCCGTTACTCAGCTAAAGTCAGCAGTCTCAAGCAGGGCAAACCAATCAGCCGCTTCAAAAAATTAAAAAAAAATTCTTCTACATTTCGGTAGGCGTTAATAACCCAAACAAAATTGCGTTTACACTTTTGCTCTAGCTTTAAAACTATGGGCGCCACAGCTTTTCGCGGTTTGTGGGCGTTAGGGGGAGGGGGGTTTCCAACTTTGGTCTATCAATATGTATTGATGAAACGAATACACATTGCTTTTCCCATTAATATAGCTTCAAAAATGTGGGTGCCACAGTTTTTCGCGGTTTGTGGGCGTTAGAGGGGGCGCGGCACATCGGCGTGAAAAACTTGCGCTGCGTATTAACCCCTACAATCTGCATGCCAAATCTCAATCTTCTAGCTTTTATAGTTTCCGAAATCTCAGCGTTCATACAGACGGGTGCCAAGGTTTTTAGCGGTTTGTGGGCGTTAGGGGGGGAGGGGGTTTCCCACTTTGGTCTATCAATATGTATTGAAGAAACGAATACACATTCCTTTTCCCGTTAATCTAGCTTCAAAACTGTGGGTGCCACAGTTTTTCGCGGTTTGTGGGCGTTAGAGGAGGCGTGGCACATCGGCGAGAAAAACTTGCCTGCGTATTAACCCCTAGAATCTGCATGCCAAATCTCAATCTTCTAGCTTTTATAGTTTCCGAGATCTCAGCGTTCATACAGACGGGTGCCACAGTTTTTCGCGGTTTGTGGGCGTTAGAGGGGGCGTGGCACATCGGCGTGAAAAACTTGCGCTGCGTATTAACCCCTAGAATCTGCATGCCAAATCTCAATCTTCTAGCTTTTATAGTTTCCGAGATCTCAGCGTTCATACAGACGGACGGACGGACAGACGGACGGACAGACGGACAGACGGACAGACGGACATGGCTAGATCGACTCGGCTAGTGATCCTGATCAAGAATATATATACTTTATATGGTCGGAAACGCTTCCTTCTACCTGTTACATACTTTTGCACGAATCTAATATACCCTTTTACTCTACGAGTAACGGGTATAATTACTTTAAAACATGCGCCTTCTTTTGCGATACCGTGCAAGTTGGCAAAACTTCTGTAAGAGTGGCAATAATTATTTAAAGTTTGGGGTGTAAATTTGTTATTTACATGGTAAATGTCAAGGCTGCATTCGCTGTTTCTGGCGCGGGAAGTGTGACCGCGTGGGAAAAGCCATAATTTAAAAAAAACTTGAATTTCTCGAAATCTGTGGGTTTGATTTGGCTGAAATTAATTCAGAAATTATTTAAAAACATGCCCCTTCTTTTGCGATTCCGTGCAAGTTGGCACAACCTCTGTGAGAGTGGCAATAATTATTTAAAGTTTGGGGTGTAAATTTGTTTTTTACATGGTGAATGTCAAGGCTGCATTCGCTGTTTCTGGCGCGGGAAGTGTGACCGCGTGTGAAAAGCCATAATTTAAAAACACTTAAATTTCTCGAAATCTGTGGGTTTGATTTGGCTGAAATTAATTCAGAAATTAGTTTAAAACATGCCCCTTTTTTTGCGATACCGTGCAAGTTGGCACAACCTCTGTGAGAGTGGCAATAATTATTTAAAGTTTGCATAGAAAATGTATGGATATTTATATGGTTGATGTCATGGCTGTAAGGTGTCTCGCTGGCGCAGTCAGCGGGAAACGGCCAATTTCAAAATTTGACCATTTAACCCCCACACTGTAAATCAATTTTCTCGAAAACTGTGGGTTTAATTTTCATGAAATTTTCATAAAACGTTCTTAGGAGGATCCCCAATCTGCCCATTTACCGTGCATGTTGGCACAACCTCTATGAGTGGAGCCCCAGACAAATTAATTTTTGGCCCCCTTTTTTGTATGGGAAAAATCCGAGGTTGGTTCACTGTTAGGCGTTTTACTCAAAATCTGTGGGTTTGATTTTGATGAAACTTTCAGACAAGAAACTTGAATTAACGCTTAATAACCTGGTTTAGCGTGCATATTGGCACAACCTCTGTGAGGGGAGCAGTTAACCAAATGGTGGATACCCGATTTTTCGAATGCATTTTTGAATCACTTGCAGACCTCGGATTTGGCCCCAACCTACATAGACCGATAGATATTTTTATTCTAAACAATTTTGCATCAAACATTTGTCAATTCGGCCCCCAAATAGCCAGAAAATTTAAAAATAAAAATGGCCCCAGTGTTCTAAATTCCACCGTTCCACTTTCGTTGCTAACTCGTCGACGCTAATTTGACGTACAT